>OX422221.1:513065483-515465483 GCA_949130495.1 Sambucus nigra | reverse complement strand
GATCAGCAATCCTAAACATAGGGCTCTATATCAAAGAACGCTAAGCTGAAAACACAGTAAGCCGTACAGATCCTAAAGGACACTAGAACCTGATGCTCTGATACCACCTGTAACACCCCGCCTAATTAAATACCGGGTGGCCAGTCCCATACCAAATTAAAACAAAATATACAGTTGGTTCATTCTTAGCATCACTGTCGAAAACATTTACCACTCACCCAATACTCAATTAAATCGGTGTTAAAAACTCTCCAAATTTAAATTTCAACAAAACCATTTTTAGTTTAAGAATAACACTACACATTTTTTCTATAAAACTGGTAACACAATAAATAACACAAAAGAATTTAAATTCAACTGGAATAAACATTCCCAAATAATATAAATCCTTTACAATAATCCCAACAATGTTAAATGTATTAAAAAGTCCCGAATACAATAGAATTTGACCTCGATAGAAAAGATACTTGAATCCTTTGGGCGACATGCCCTATCTAAGAATACTGTGAATCAAAAAGGATGATAAGCGTCTAAGCAAAACTTTCATAGCTCCATAGCTCGTCACAATCAACTATGGTTGGCGTCCCTGTTGCTGGAAACCTGATATATAGAGATACAATAGAAGAGAAAATATGCAAGGAAACGGGTCAGAACCCGAATGTGTAGAGTATTTTTAAAACAGCAAGTATTTAACAAGTGAAATAAAGCATTTATTATGTACATGTTAGATCCAACTCTCACTTGCAAATTCTCACCTCTCAACTAGAGTGCACACTTAACGTTTCCTATTAACCTCCTAGTTAATGGTTCCTCTTTTCTAGTCTCCATATTATAATTCCGTTCCCATATCATAATCCTCGTATGTCCCATACCATACGTCACATTATTATTCATTTACATCTCTTTTTTATATGATTAGTTTCTCAGTAACATGAATCATTACTCATTAATATGAATCGTTTCTCATTAACATGAGTTAAGCTTTTCAATTCTATAAGCATAAACATTCATTAACTTAATTCCATTATCTTCTTCTATTCACCGTTATCTACAATTATCACCGTAGATAGATTTAACCACAATATATATCCATTTAATCATTTAATCCATTATATATATATTCATATATAATACGGCACCCCGAGTCACAGCTGCGGTGCAATCCATTACTCTGCTATCATGTCCCATCATCGCAGGTCGCCGAATAGAGGACTACAGGTTCGGTAAGATTCCACGAACCACAAACATCAACAAATAAATTGGAGGCGAACATAGTTCTCGTATCCATGGGTCACGCACATACCTACGTACCCACAGTCAGCGGACTTATCAACTCCCCGATAAGTCTTTCATAGACCTATGTTCTCGAGCGATAAATCAAAGATCCCATGGATTCATCAGGATATGACTGCCCTCACGCGTAAACCTCCCACCGATAGCAAGTAAGCTAGGTATGTCATACACATATTCATCAATCAATCAAATAGGTATTATCATACCTATAATATAATATCAATAAGGTAATTATCACCACCCTAAGATATTTCCCATACGTATCATTATATCTCTTTTAAAATATCATATCTATACTTCATTAATTATCCTCGCATCCTATAACATCTCTCCACTACCGACGTCGTTAAGGTTCATGCGCGGAGCGTCTCGCAAAGCGAAATCCAAACAAGGAACCCCTCCAATACACTACTACCTAACTTTGTCAATCGAGGAGGTCCGAAAACTTAAACTATGCGATCGGGATAACCTCATAACCTCTTTCAACCAAATGTATTCTAAGCTCCCATCTCATAATATTCAAATAGGATTTTCCTCAACATATATTCAGTAAGAAGTCACTAATATCCTACTGGTTCATAACATCATTCCCCCGAACTACTACGAGTTTAGTTCTCTTTTTTTATTTTATTTTTATTTTTTATTTAAGGTTAAAACCGATAGTTTCAAATCTCTTATAAACACATATTCTTTCACTTAGGATGAAACCCTCTTGTAAACTTAAGGATACCCAGGTGTTATATCAAATCACCCCTACTGGTCCTATCATAATTCCTCATAAATCCCTATTTGGAATTTAACAAATAAATCTAGCAACCCAAATTCATTTTCGGGGTTTCTAAACTACCCCAAAAATTATCCCGATCATCTACGACATTAATTGTAGCCGTAATTTTTCCAATTCCCGATTTGATTTCCGAGTTGATGATTTCAACCCGGAGCTATCATCTTGTAAAAATCATATCAAATCGTAGAAAAATCAGAAAAATACGCGGTCAGAGCCCACGCGACCGTATCGAAAATATCTACAACTTTTGTGTTTTGGCCGAAAGCTAAATCATTTGTCTTCTTGGCCGAAAATGACCCCAAAGGCTACGGGTTACTATTCATTATCTCTCCCAAAATCCCAAACTCCATTTTTCTCCATTTTTACACATTCAAACCTTCATATTAACCTCAAAAAGGAGTTATGATTATTTCTGCATGATATATCAACATATATGAACGATTTCCAATACTCTAAACATCCTAAAATCATCAAAGGATTGAATTAAAAGGCATGTTTATCTCCTTATTTCCAGAAAATTATTATCATAACATCTTCAAGAACACATCAATGGTTTCCATACTTTCTTCAACAGATTCATGGCTATTTCGTGGATTAATATCATCCTAAAACATGAGTTAGATTCCTATATCATTTCAGTTTTCCAGATATCCATTTTAATACTCCATTATTTCTTCCAAACAATAATAATCTTCTCTTTTCATATTATTCTAACATGGACAATATACAAACTTAAATTGCCATTATCAAACACTTGCCTTTACTGTAGGTCTGATCCTTTAGTGTAGTATATTTCAGTTGGTTGTCCCTTCTCCGGTCAAACTCCGGTGGTGGATGGTGGTGGTTGGTGGTGGTGAACCTTGGTTCTTGTTCTTCACCTTCCCAAGTGACTTTTCCCTTCCCAAGCACTCTTACTCTCACTCTAAGAAGATGGCTGCTCTTATTTGTGAAGAGGAGATGATTAACTCCCATTCACTTAATCTACCAATACTTATAATAGTGCCAAATCCGTAATCACTATTCATCCCTCCTAGAAAATGACCAAAATGCCCTTTCGGGTTGTCTATTCATTTCCAAATGACCCGAGACTCAAAATTAACATCCAAATAGACTTTTCTGACTATTTCGAACCTTCTGGACGCAACGACACAGTCAAAATGACTAATAGATCGATAGAAAATAAATTTCCTTTTTAATTTAATAAACTAGTCCCGACACGTCCCATACCGCGTCTGACTAAAAATATCAATTACCGAATTTATATCATACAGTCATATCAATGACATCACATTCATATATTACCTAAATACCTTTAAGTAATATTCAGAATCATCCATTTTAATATCCACCGTCCGGATAAAACCCGAATGAATTAATTAATAATAAAATCTAATTAATCCATTAATTTAAAATATAACCCATTTTAAAAGTCATTTAAAATTACGGGGTATTACAGGTAGATCCCTGGGAGGCTTATTTTTCATGATTGTTAGATGGTTTGATCCCTTATTAAGTCTCATTGGAATCACATCACGCAGTAGGAAACATGATACGACCTGGCAAGAAATTGCCTAAGTGTCGCAGCCCTTATAAGGATGCTACATAGCTTTATTTCAACACCTGGGAGAGGATATGATAAAATTCTCCTCGGATTCAACTGTGGTGAACTCCCTTGGAAAGGCCACGACAGTGACTTCATGTGATCAGCATGTCGCGATTATATAAGTACAAATTGGCAAATAGCCGTAGCCTATACCCTTACTATTCCTAGTTCATTTCTTTATATTTCTTACAATACTCACTCTAGTTAGTTTTATCTCATAATATATATAATAAGTGCAAAACATAATGAAGAGATAACTTGGTTGTATGAGTATATCAACTATCTCTATGACCACCAGGCTTCACTACAGGACCAAATTAGTTTCCTAGCACAAAGGGTCCTCATGCTGGAGTCTCTAGCCTTTACCTCTATGCTAAAGGCCGCAGCATCAGAAATCGGAGAAATATCCCAGCTAAAATCAGTGGCCACAGGAGGTAAGGCAGCGGCCAGGCCCTAAAGAGGAGGAGCAAACATGAAGAAAAGGGGTTGTATGAGAACTACACACTACTGAACTCCAGCCTAGAGGATATCCTTGGAAGCATTGAGGAAAAATTACTCAGGTGGCCAGAAAAGCTGAAGACTTC
The DNA here is from genome assembly GCA_949130495.1 of Sambucus nigra. Classification (NCBI taxonomy): domain Eukaryota; kingdom Viridiplantae; phylum Streptophyta; class Magnoliopsida; order Dipsacales; family Adoxaceae; genus Sambucus; species Sambucus nigra. Next base: position 515,461,216 of record OX422221.1, on the reverse strand, counting down.
ACCTCATAAGAGGAACCAGGATAAATGGTAAAAATTTCACCAAGACCACGGCCACATCACCGCTTAGTGTCATTCCCTGAAGAATGAAATTGAGAGGCTGGTTAAGCCAGGGATGCTGTGGCAATTACTGAAAGATGCATAAGGGATGCAGCCTAATCTAACATGACGCATACCTCATATCTGCCTATGCTTATGATTCACTCTATGTTTATGTTTCTATGTGAAAAACTCTATTGGAATAGTTCCTTTTTAACTTTTAATTGTCCTAACAAAGTCATAAATATATGAATATACAAAATTAGACTTTCTTAGCCAAATTTCGATACATTGATTTCATTAGTTATTGTCTCATAAAAGACCTTTTATTTAAACAGGTTTTAAGGGAAAGATGGCAAGTTATCTCGAAAGACTATTTATTTCAGGAATGATCTAAAGGTTCAAAAATGACAACCTTAATTGGCTTACAATGCCACACATGGTGCGAGGACAGATTCTTATATTCATAAGGCCAACTATCCTTCAGTATATGCTACTATCAACTTCTAGTGCTCAAATTTCTCCCACTCGGCTTTTAGGAATCATACATCAGCCTGGGGAGGCTTGAAAGTGTCTCATATATTAGCCTAGGGAGGCCTGAAAATGTCTTATATATCAACCTGGGGAGGCTTGAAATTTCTCGTATATCAGCCTAGGGAGGCCTGAAAATGTCCCGTATGTTATCTTGGGGAGGCCTGAAAATATTTCATACATTAGCCTGGGGAGGCCTAAAAATATCCCGTACATCAGCCTGGGGAGGCTTGAAAATGTCCCATACGTCTACAAGTGTAATTAAAATGAAAGACGCCATAGCCTTATCAACATGGCTGCAGCCATTAAGGAGGTTATTCATTCATTTAAGGGGCAGTGAAAAGGAAGCATGCAGTAAGTTGAGTATATTGATTAAAGCTACTATTGGTAGAAAAGGATGCAGTGGAACGAAACCACAACCTTATTTGGAATTACATCAATGGTTGTAGCCACATACAAGATCAGATCAAATGTTACAAATATAATCATCAAAAGGGAACCATGGAAAACGTCCCATGCAATTAAAGCGACTAAAGGTGCTATGGTACTGGCATCCTGAAGCATGTAAAAGCTATAAGGAATAGATGGTCGTAACCAAGCTTAAAGTTCCCAGATGTCACATAATCATAAAGTCCCACATCAGAATAAAGTTCGATAATGAAACAGCTCATATGCCGCAACAGCTAACAACCTAGTCGCATCCTCAAAATTGCTATAGCGTGTCCAATAGATATAAACCTTTCCTTTGACGCCACAACTTGGGGATAACAAGGCACAATATGGAATGAAAGATCTCAAAACAAAAACCAAGTGGTTGTAGTTCATGTGCATTTCAGAATAAAATGCAGAAGGCAAATCAAAACAGTTGACATGCAAAGTACTAAAGATGGGCAAATGATATTGACTAGTGATCGCAACCTAGAAATATATGACTACAGACTATGTGTAATTTTTAAGAGAAAAAATATGTTTACATTGGGACGCAGCCCAATGTAGCAAAGCTATTAAAAAATTACAAGTCAAAAAAAGAACGCAGCCCAATGTTCAGAATTGCAAATAAAAAGAACGTTAAGTGGATGCATCATCTTCATCGTCTCCATCTTCACCCTCTATAGCAGTTTCAGTCTCCTCATCAGTTACCGAAACCTCGGCCTCAAGCCTTTGCCTATGCCTCTCCTCTGTCGCTGTCTTTATTTCAGTCATGCACTCCAAGTGCTCATCATCACCAAGACCCTAGGCAAGGATTGTATCCTTATATTCTAGGAAGTTTTTCACAACCATGTACCTGAGCTCTTGAAAGTCGCGGAGGTAAGCTCTATTATTGGTAAGGAAAATTTCTCTTAAGCCTTTATATGATGCCACGGCATTGTCAACAGCCTGTTGAAGCACTACAGCATGTTCAACACCCTTTTTTATAATGGTCATGGCATGGTCATCTTACAGCTTCTGGATGGTCGCATCATGCTCTGAGGCCTCCCTTGAAGTTTTTTGCTCTAACTCAGTGAACTTCCTCTGAACAAGTTCAAGTTTATAATTATATGAGGACACAGCAGCCTCAACAACCTAAGATTGAGCAATTTTTAGACACTCAGTGGCTTCTTTGAAGTTCTCTTCGGCCTCTTGCTTGGCTTGGACAACAGCATGTACTTCAGCACCGGCATTCATTTTATAGGCCTCAAGTGTCGTGGCAGATGACTACTTGTCATCTTGAAAATAGTCATTTATGGCCTTTTCTAAGTCATCAGCATGCACACGTTTCACAGCCTGATTCATCTTATAGAGGCCCTTATACTTAGCAGTTTGAGATAGTATAACCTCTGCGGCCTAAAAAAATTTAAATGATCACTAAGAAGAAATAATTATAGTTTTAAGTTTAAACAAAAGTGCTTACCGTCAGCAGACTGTGGAGGCCATAGTCTTGCAAGTCTTCATGGTTGTAACACCCCGTATTTTCATGCATTTAATACTTAATTAATTCGAGAATTCAAAATTACTTGTGTGTCGTAATTTTAATTGAATTAATTATGGCAATTTATATTTAAATATTAATCGGGGAGAGAACGGTTAATATTTAGGGAAATTTATTTACTAAGTGAATAGTAATAAGGTATTTACGTCATTTCAGGTATTAATGACGGGATATGTACTTATTTCATCCCGGAGTCAGTATAGACTAATTTGGGTGTGAAATAAGGATTTTTATAAATTAATTTGGATGCCAAATTTGAGTGTATGATTGAGTCCGGATGGGCCGAGATAGTCAGAAAGTGTACCCGGGGGTATTAAACGGAACACGGGACGTTTTTAGGCATAGTCGGGCCCACACAGGGGCATTTGGGTCACTTGGGCTTGGCCCATTAGGCAAAAAACGGGACTAAGCCTAATTATACAATTATAAGAAACAAGGGAACGGTTGAATTGAGTTTATAAAGACTTAGTGGGTTAGGAAACCCTAATAGCAGTCAAAGGCAAATTTGGGGATCACAGGAGAGCCAAAAAGAGTCATCTTCAACCTTGGGCATTCCCAACTCTACAAACCCTAAGGCAAGTGGTTAACTTGCTGTAGCATTTAAAGCGTATTTCAATTCATATTCATGTGATGTGGATAATCAAAGAAATTCATTTTGGGATTTAAAGGGGATAAACATGGGGTTTTGTAAACCATGAATCTGATTTATAAATTGAGTAGAAATTTATATACAATCTGAGTTTTGTATTTGGATCTGGTAAGATGGATAAACTCGGATGAATTAGAAACGAATTGGTGATACGAAATTGATGTTTAATTGGGTTAAAGACTAAATTGGATTTTACCCCAAACTCGTGGAATCAGGATAGTAAGTAAATTAATTGATGTTTTTGGACTTTAGGGAGGTTCCCTATAAGGTGTTTGATGTTTATTGTCGATGGGAAAGCTTAGTTTTCAGTGTAGAAGAAGCTAGGGTTTGGAGGTGTGCATCCATGGCTGAAACAGCCAACTCGGGGAAGACGAGGACCTGATCGATCGATCGATCGAAGGTGGACCATCAATCGATCGATGGTCCGAAAACTTTGACAGTTCGCCCAGTTTTTAATATATAGGGAAATTAAATAAAAATTCTTCCATGCCTTAATTTTTGAGTAATTAATACATGGGTTTAAATCTAATTAATTGTGTATAAAAATTAATTAGGATTTGAGGGAGAATTTGTGTGACATCATGATTAAAATTTAATTGGGATTTGGAGGAAATTAGGTGTGACACACTAAGGTTAAAAATTTTGGAAACTTTGTTTCAAAATGATTAAGTACAGATTTAGTGGACAAGTTCGGGGATAATGGTTGAGCGATACCGAGATGTAAATTTTATTTAGGTGAAGGCTAAATAATTTAAAGCCAGGGAATTAGACTCGGGTGATGTTATTTCGGGCCACGAGAGTAAGTTCGAATATAGTGGTTGGGGTGATACCAAAAAAAATTAATGTGTAAATTAATTAATAATTAGAGTTGGGCCATAAACTCATAATAAAGTGGAATAGGCTTGTGTCACGGACTTAGTTCACAGTGTAACCGGGATATATTTTATTTATATGTATACGGTGTGTGATAGTATATATATGGTGTGTGCATTAATATAAGTGGAGAGATATTATTATCATATACTCTAGTGCTATAGGGCGAGGTTGCGCGTAGTGGATGAATCCCCTAGCTTGAGGAGTAGGGCGAGTACATTTCCAGGTCATAGCGTCCGTTATATGGGTGAGGGGCATCACACTTTCAGGGAAGGAATATGACCGCCTCCAACATGTATGTATTAACCAAGTTAGTGAACGATTCTGACTTGGGGTAACTAGGTTATGTGAATACACCTAGTGGGATAGCACTTTAGAGGATTTATATCCGGGGAGACTTTACTCGGGTGGATACTATTATTAAATGTTATTTTAGCATGTTCGTGAATGTTGTAATGTGACTAAGTATATAATTAGGTAAATAATTATATACGGGATAATTAATACAAAGCATGAGTTGTATTATATGTATAACAGATGTGGTAGTTTTATGAAATTAAAAAGGGAAATGATTTAATTAAGTTGATGTGGTTAATAACTTAAAAATCATAATTAAGGGATACTCGGTTAGATTAGGGTGGTTGCAAGGGGTTATATAATTTATCTAGTCATAAGATAAAGATCTAGGTAAATTTAATTAAGGCGTTAGTAATGCACATTAGAGTATGGGTGAGAATGTCCTCAAGGGAGTGCGGCACTAACTAAAATATGGAGAGCATGCATATTTACTTATTACTGCAAGTTAATCATTTGCTAAATGTTTTTCAAATGTTTTTGGGTACTAACTCTTGCTATAAAAACTTTTTAAAAACCTTTTAGGTGTCCAGCCACAGGGACGCCAGGCTTGATTCGATTTCAGGGACCCGTTGCTGCAGCATATGTGGATGTTGCGGGAGTTTGATAGACGCTTCATTCTTTCATTCTTAGTATAGAGACTTCTTATCAGTTATTTCGAGCATGTCGCTCACAGTTCAGTTAGTTTTTGTTAGACATGTTGAGATTGATTACTTGTCTTCATTTTATATCTGTTGCGTTTTGGGCCGATGGTTTATTCAGTCAGTTAATTAATTGTGAATGGTTGTTTCAGTTAATTGAGATTATTATGTTGTTTTGTTTTCGCATGAGTTTCTTTTAAGTTAATGAAAGATAAAACTTAGCACCAATCTTATTTTCTCGCTTAGGTGGCTAGTAATTAAAAAGGCGACAGCGATGCTAAGAATGAACCAACTCAGAAATCTGTTCTAACTTAATTTAGGACTGATCACCCGGGGTTAATTAGGCGGGGTGTCACAGATGGTATCAGAGCATCAGGTTCTAGTGTCCTTAGGATCTTTGCGGCTTACTAAGTCTCAGCGTAGCACTCGGTTGTTATAGAGCGCTATTATTAGGACTATTGATTCATTTTTCTCTTGTGAGATATCGTATTTCTGTTATGAATATTTCTGTATGAATTGTGTACTTATACAATTCAATCTATTTCAGATGCCACCGAGGAGACAGAGAGCGAAGAGGGCAGAGGCTAGGGATGAGGTCAGGGAGGCTCATCAGGAGCCACAGGTACTGCCACCCCCACCCGAGTTGATTTTTACTACTCAGGTGGCTGTGATAGTGGCCCAGGCGGTCGAGAAAGCAATGCGAGCTATGGCAGCTCACTTTCCATAGCCCCAGGCATCGCCTCTAGTGTCACCAGTAGTTCAGGCTTCAGTGGGGCCACCGTCTTGGCAGCGAGTTAGGGAGACCTTTCAGAAGGGTCACCCACCTGAGTTTCGGGGTAGCACAGATGTTGTAGAGGCTTGTGACTGAAAGAAGAACATTCAGCGCCATATACGCATGTTGGAGTGTACCGAGGTGCATAAACAGATGCTTGCTACCTTTCACCTGTCGGGGGAAGCCTTACAGTGGTGGGAGTCAGTTACCACCGTTGAGGAGCGGGATTTGATGACGATAGGAGAGTTCTGGGTGCAGTTCGACCGCAAATACTTTCCACCAGTGGTAGAGGCTAAGATGAGAAAGAAATTCAGCGATTTAGTACAGGGTGACCAATCAGTGGCAAACTATGAGGAAGAGTTCACGCGTTTGGCCAACTTTGTGCCAAATGAGGTGAAGGATAAGGAGCGAAATAAATCGATATTTATGGATGGCTTAGCCTAGCGGATCAAGCAACATTTGATTGGGAATCCGGCGTTAGTGACTTATATAGATGTCATTAATGCCGCACTTGTACATTGCCAGGATCATCGCTTCCATGCGAAGGGGAGCAAGAGATCAAGGGAGCCGAGCCAATAGGGTAAGGCAGTTACTAGTGGTGACATATGTGGTACTCAGCAACAGACTGGAAATCAGCAGGAGAATCAGGCTAAGAATTTTAAGCCTGGTGGGTTCCGACCGGGAGGACAGGGGTTCCGACAGGGGAAGACGGGCCTGAATCAGCAGCAGTAGGTTCCTCAGGGCCGTCAGGGCCAAAGGAACAATGGGGGAGGCCAGTAGGGCCAGCCACGTCAGGGCCAACGACAGGGGGATGGTCAGAAATGCTGTTTTGTCTGTGGTCAGCCAGGACACTTCAAGAGGGAGTGCCCACAGAGGGGCAGAGGTCATCAGCAGGAGGCCCAACAGGGGCAATGGGGGCAGATGCCGCCAGTAGCACCAGCTCCACCCGCCCCACCGTAGCAAGGGCGGATGCACTACGGACGTGTGTATAACGTCCGGGATGTTCCCAATCCTCCAGCGCAGCAAGCACTGCCAGCAGTTGAGGGTATGTTTCTCATTCATGGTTATGAGGGTAGTATTCTTTTTGACACGGGAGCATCGCATTCATTAATTAAATCTAATTTTGCTAAACGGGGCGGATTACTAGAGATCGCGGGTAGTCTTCGGATGTGTGTAGAGTCGCCAGTAGGCAGCGGGGCTTCGATTCACTCGATTTGTCGAGGAGTGAACATTTTGATTGGGAGGCTTAGTCTAGCAGCGAACCTCTTAGTGTTAGATATGGAGGGGTACGATATCATCTTGAGTATGGATTAGTTGGCAGGTTATCGAGCAACGGTGGATTGCTACGAGAGGACAATCGTGTTCTCCATTCTAGGACAAGAGATGTTTTTTATAGCAATGTCGTTACCCGAGGGAGGGTCACGCACGCACCTGTATTACATCGAGGAGGAAACCTCACAGGAGGTGGAGATTCCGTTGTACTCAATCCCGGTAGTGAGGGACTTTGAGGATGTGTTCCAGGAGATACCAGGGTTGCCACCTAGTAGGGAAATCGAATTCATAATCGATTTAGCACCGGGGATGAGGCCGATTGCTCGGGCCCCATACCGTATGGCCCCTTCAGAGATGCGTGAGTTGAGAGAGAAGATTCAGCAGCTTCTGGCTCAAGGTTTCATTCTTCAGAGTACATCACCATGGGGTGCACTGGTGTTATTTGTGAAGAAGCGAGACAGATCACTACGGTTATGTGTGGACTATAGAGAGCTGAACAAGGTGACGATACGTAATAAGTATCCGTTACCAAGGATTGATGATCTATTTGACCAGTTGAGAGGGGCGTCTTACTTCTCTAAGGTCAACTTGAGGTCAGGGTATCATCAACTGCGTATCCGAGAGGAGGATGTTCCTAAGACCGCTTTCCTGTCGCGGTATGGATCTTATAAATTCAGGGTGATGCCATTCGGGCTCACCAATGCACCAGCAGTGTTCATGGACCTCATGAACAGGGTTTTCAGGGAGTTCCTCGATCAGTTTGTCATCGTGTTCATTAATGACATCCTGATTTACTCGTGCACCGAGGAGGAACACGCAGAGCATCTGCGTATAATTTTACAGACACTGCGGGATCACCAACTCTATGCTAAATTCAGGAAGTGTGGATTTTGGCTAGGGGAGGTTCAGTTTCTTGGCCACGTGGTGTCAGCTCGGGGTATTGCGGTGGATCCGAGTAAGGTATCGGCGGTGAGGGAGTGGGGGCAACCCACAATACCAATCGAGGTGCGTAGTTTTTTAGGATTGGCCAGTTATTACAGGCGGTTCATCAAAGGATTCTCAAAGATTACAGGCCCTTTGACGAATCTGACTCGGAAAGGGGTACATTTCACTTGGAGTGATCATTGTCAATTAGCTTTTGACGAGCTAAAAGAAAATTTAACATCTGCACCCGTACTTGCATTGGCGAAGGGAGGATTAGAGTATCGGGTTTACACTGACACATCCTTACAGGGACTTGGGGATGTGCTTCAGCAGGAGGAAAGGGCTATAGCTTATGAATCCAGAAAGATAAATCCCCACGAGAGGAATTACCCCACTCACGACCTGGAGCTAGCAGCGGTCATTTTTGCTTTGAGGATATGGAGACATTATCTTCTGGGAGAGCAGTTCACGTTATTCACGGATCACAAATCACTTCAGTATCTCTTCACACAAAAGGATCTGAATATGAGGCAGAGGTGATGGCTAGAATTCGTGAAAGACTACCAGTTTGATATTCAGTATCATCCTGGAATGGCTAATGTGGTAGCAGATGCATTGAGCCGAAGACCGACTGGGGAAATATCAGAAGTTTGGAAAGCAAAGTGGAGAGAGCTTCAATATGAGGATGATGTAGCCAGGGCATGCATGTTAGCATTATCCATCACACCTGAGATCATTATGTGGTTGTGAGGGCTCAGGCAGAGGATCAGGTCTGTCGGGATAGGGTGAGCCAATTGCTAGCTTGGGGAGCAGAGGGTTACTCGGTCAGCTTGGAAGGAGGCTTACGCCTTAATGAGAGGTTAATTATGCCAGAGGATGAGGAGTTGAGGCACGTTATTATAACAGAGTCCCATGGGTCAAGATTCATGGTACATCCCAGTGGGGATAAGATGTGCCAGGATATGAGGAGGCAGTATTGGTGGGAAGGAATGAAACGGGACATAGCAGAGTTTGTTTCGAAATGTGCCAAGTGTCAACTTGTGAAAGTGGACCATCAACAACCATCAGGGATGCTACAGCCGCTGGAGATTCCCGTGTGGAAGTGGGAGAGAATATCCATGGACTTTATTACAGGGTTACCTCCTTCGCAGAGGGGTCACGATTCCATATGGGTCATTGTAGATCGGTTGATCAAAGTGGCCCACTTCCTGCCGGTTCGCACAGACTTTGAGACGATGCCATATGCGCAGCTATTCATAGCGGAGATTGTTAAGCTGAATGGGGTACTGGTTAATATTGTGTCTGACAGAGACAAGATCTTTGTGGCCCACTTTTGGGAGAGCTTTCAGGAGGCCATGGGCACGGAGTTACATTTGAGTACAGCCTATCACCCACAGACTGACGGAAAGAGTGAGAGAGTCAATCAGATGCTGGAAGATATGCTCAGAATGTGCATATTAGACTTTGGGGGAGGTTGGGAGAAATATCTTCCTTTGGTATAGTTCGCGTATAACAACTCTTACCAATTCACAATCGGCATGGCACCGTTCGAGGCACTATACGGGAGACCTTCTCGTTCACCCGCCTATTGGTTAGAGGTGGGGTACAACAAACTATTGGGGCCGGAGATTGTTCAGGAGACGTCGGCCAAGATAGAGTTGATCCAAGGGAGGATTCAGATAGCTGAGGATAGACAAAAGAGTTACGCTGATGCTTTAAGGAGACATGTGGAGTTAAAGGTTGGGGACCAAGTATTAGTCCGGGTGTCCCCTATGAAAGGGGTGATGAGGTTCGATAAGAAGGGTAAGTTAGCACCGAGGTACATGGGACCTTTCCCTATTATCGAGAGGGTGGGACCAGTAGCTTATAGGCTGGGATTGCCAGAGTACCTTCAGCGGATACACGACGTGTTCCATGTGGCATCGCTGAAGAAGTATCGCAGGAGCGAGAGGGCCTTCTGGCACATTCCACTCGAGGAAATTGATTTATAGCCAGACATCTCATATGAGGATAGATCGGTGGCTATTCTGGACCGTAGTGAGCGGAAGTTACGATCCAAGGTTGTTCCACTAGTTAGAGTACAGTGGGGTCATCACCACGTTGACGAGTCTACCTGGGAGTCGGAGGAGGACATGTGGGAATAATATCCAGAGTTGTTCACCACAGTTACGACCTAATTTCGGGGACGAAATTCCTTTGTAAAGGGGGAATATGTAACACCCCATATTTTCATGCATTTAATAATTAATTAATTCGGAAATTCAAAATTACTTGTGTGTCATAATTTTAATTGAATTAATTATGGCAATTTATATTTAAATATTAATCGGGGAGTGAATGGTTAATATTTAGCGAAATTTATTTACTAAGTGAATAGTAATAAAGTATTTACGTCATTTCGGGTATTAATGACGGGATATGTACTTATTTCAGCCGGGAGTCAGTATAGACTAATTTGGGTGTGAAATAAAGATTTTTATAAATTAATTTGGATGCCAAATCTGAGTGTACGGTTGAGTCCGGATGGGTCGAGATAGTCGAAAAAGTGTACCCGAGGGTAGTAAACGGGTCACGAAAAGTTTTTAGGCATAACCGGGCCCACACGGGGGCATTTGGGTCACTTGGGCTTGGCCCATTAGGCAAAAAACGGGATTAAGCCTAATTATACAATTATAAGAAACAAGGGAACGACTGAATTGAGTTTAGAAAAGACTTAGTGGGTTAGGAAATCCTAATAGCAGTCAAAGGCAAATTTGGGGATCATAGGAGAGCCAAAAAGAGTCATCTTCAACCTTGGGCATTCACAACTCCAAAATCATACTCTACAAACCCTAAGGCAAGTGGTTAACTTGCTGTAGCATTTAAAGTGTATTTTAATTCATATTCATGTGATGTGGATAATCAAAGAAATTCGTTTTGGGATTTAAAGGGGATAAACATGGAGTTTTGTAAACCATGAATCTGATTTCTAAATTGAGTAGAAATTTATATACAATCTGAGTTTTGTATTTGTATCTGGTAAGATGGGTAAACCTAGATGAATTAGAAATGAATTGGTGATACTAAATTGATGTTTAATTGGGTTAAATACTAAATTGGATTTTACCCCAAACTCGTGGAATCAGAATAGTAAGTAAATTAATTGATGGTTTTGGACTTTAGGGAGGTTCCATATAAGGTGTTTGATGTTTATTGTCGATGGGAAAGCTTAGTTTTCAGTGTAGAAGAAGCTAGGGTTTGGAGGTGTGCATCCATGGCTGAAACAGCCAACACGGGGAAGACGAGGACCTGATCGATCGATCGATGGTCCGAAAACTTTGACACTTCGCCCAGTTTTAAATATATAGGGAAATTAAATAAAAAATCTTCCATGCCTTAATTTTTGAGTAATTAATACATGGGATTAAATCTAATTAATTGTGTATAAAAATTAATTAGGATTTGAGGGTGACTTGGTGTGACATCATGATTAAAATTTAATTGGGATTTGGAGGAAATTAGGTGTGACACACTAAGGTTAAAAATTTTGGAAACTTTGTTTCAAAATGATTAAGTACGGAGTTAGTGGACAAGTCCGGGAATAATGGTTGAGCGATACCGAGATATAAATTTTATTTAGGTGAAGGCTAAATAATTTAGAGTAGGGGATTTAGACTCGGGTGATGTTATTTCGGGCCACAAGAGTAAGTCCGAATATAGTGGTTGGGGCGATACCAAAAAAAAATTAATGTGCAAATTAATTAATAATTAGAGTTGGGCCATAAACTCATAATAAAATGGAATAGGCTTGTGTCACGGACTTAGTGCACAGTGTAGCCGGGATATATTTTATTTATATGTATACGGTATGTGATAGTATATATATGGTGTGTGCATTAATATCAGTGGATGGATATTATTATCATATACTCTAGTTCTATAGGGGAGGTTGCGCGTAGTGGAGGAATCCGCTAGCTTGAGGAGTAGGGCGAGTACATTCCCAGGTCATAGTGTCCGTTATATGGATGAGGGGCATCTCACTTTCAGTGAAGGAATATGACCGCCTCCAACATGTATGTATTAACCAAGTTAGTGAACGATTCTGACTTGGGGTAACTAGGTTATGTGAATACACCTAGTGGGATAGCACTTTAGAGGATTTATATCCGGGGAGACTTTACTCGGGTGGATACTATTATTAAATGTTATTTCAGCATGTTCGTGAATGTTGTAATGTGACTAAGTATATAATTAGGTAAATAATTATATACGGGATAATTAATACAAAGCATGAGTTGTATTATATGTATAACAGATGTTTAAGTTATATGAAATTAAAAAGGGAAATGATTTAATTAAGTTGACGTGGATAATAACTTAAAAATCATAATTAAGGCATACTCGGTTAGAGTAGGGTGGTTGCAAGGGGTTATATAATTTATCTAGTCATAAGATAAAGATATAGGTAAATTTAATTAAGGCGTTAGTAGTGCACATTAGCGGAGGGTTGAGAATGTCCTCAAGGGAGTGCGGCACTAACTAAAATATGGAGAGCATGCATATTTACTTATTACTGCAAGTTAATCATTTGCTAAATGTTTTTGGGTACTAACCCTTTCTATAAAAACTTTTTAAAAACCTTTTAGGTGTCCAGCCCCAGGGACGCCAGGCTTGACTCGATTTCAAGGACCCGTTGCTGCAGCATACGTGGATGTTGCGGGAGTTTGATAGACGCTTCATTCTTTCATTCTTAGTATAGAGACTTCTTATCAGTTATTTCGAGCATGTCGCTCACAGTTCATTTAGTTTTTGTTAGACATGTTGAGATTGATTACTTGTCTTCATTTTATATTTGTTGCATTTTGGGCCGATGGTTTATTCGGTCAGTTAATTAATTGTGAATGGTTGTTTCAGTTAATTGAGATTATTATGTTGTTTTGTTTCCGCATGAGTTTCTTTTAAGTTAATGAAAGATAAAACTTGGCACCAGTCTAATTTTCTCACTTAGGTGGTTAGTAATTAAAAATGCGACAGTGATGCTAAAAATGAAGCAACTGAGAAACCTGTTCTGACTTAATTTAGGACTGATCACCCGGGTTTAATTAGGCGGGGTGTCATAATGGTCTTCATCCAGTAGTTGGTCCAAATCAATAATGTCCGCGGCCCTTTTCATTTTTCTGTGCAACCCTGACAGTTGTGTCCCTGGAAAAATGAGGATTGGGTATTCTTAATTGAGGTCGCAGATAGAAATCAGTGCCTACCCTTCGGTGACTTGGTTGCGTAGGAGCCAAGTTTGTATTCACAGCAATTACCCTCTGTAGAGGGGGAGAAGGAGTAAGGAAAATGTGAATAGGGTTGCAACCACTAAGGTTTCCATGCGATGGCATTAAACCTATCGCAGCTAGGTTTTCTCCTATGTCATCGTCGAAGTTTCCCTCACGTATGTGGCTGGCTGTAGCATCCTCAGAAGGTACCTCAATTTGGGTCGTAGTATCAATTTGGGCTCCTTGGTTGGTTGTAGTACCCTCAGCAACATTCTGCCTACTTGCCACAGCAGTCTCAGTAGCAGTTTTGACAGTAGCTGGGGATTTAGACCTTTTCCTCTTTTTGCCTTTCTTGGCGGCATTATTGAGGATAATCGTGTCCTCATCCATCTCTAAAAGCTGGGCAGCGATCAATTTCTTCCCCTGAGAAGCAAAGTCAAAGTTGAGAAGCTGAGAAACTAAATCAATGGGGGATTTAGCAAACATAAATAAATAGAGGAATGAAGTTACCTTTCGCGGCCATTGGCAGGTGTTTGCTTGGGAAATACCTAAACTTTTGAAAATTTGCCGAGGTGGTCAACACCGAAAACATTTTTTCATCGTTGCTGAAATAGAATGCGTCCTCAGCTCTCTTTTTATCCCTATTATTGAGTCTTAAGCTATCAAGGGCTGCAGCACAAGATTTATGTCAGTAAATGCTGCGGCGTAGTTAAACTAAAGGGGCAAAGAGAATCAAGGAAGCAGAAATAAACACGTGTAAAATGTAGCATATATCGCAGCCAGAGTAAGATACCTATTTTTGAAGTCCTCCCTTATTGCCGCAACAGCCTATAAGATTTCTCTCTTTCAGATTCTTCTGGGTGAACCTCCTAATTTTCCCCAGAAATAAAAAAATACTTTCCCTTCCAATTTTTTACACTGGAGGGCTTCTCAGTGTATAGGTACTCGTCATTGTCTTCGAGGAAGAAATAAAAGTACCAGGAAAATTTTATAAAATTCTTCTTCGACCTGTAGAAGTGGAAGAATTTTGTGGGAGTTATGTCCCTGCCGAACTTCTCTTGCCACAGAATCATTGAGGCAAGTATAGTTATGCAGCCATTTAGATCCAATTGGGTTGGGGTGAAGTTCATAGCTGCAAATATTCTCGTAACTGGGACTGGCACAGGCAATCGCAACCCATAAACAAAAGCGTGAAGGGAGAAGCATAATCTGTCATTGGGTGTCGCAGAGCATGTCCTTTAGTCCGCAGCAGGAAGGGTGCATATCACCCCCATCTGGGAATTCAAAGGTCGCGACGACCTCTTCGATCCAGTCTTCAATCATGATGTAGCGAACGTTCAAGGATGCTCGGGATCTTTCAGCCCTGTTAGATGGACCAATTGGTGCATCTCTGACTTCGAAAGGGCCTCATGCCTCAGCCACTATCCCAAGGGGTGGATTATTGAGTTTGTGTCTTCATCCATTGTTATTGTATCGCAAGAATCCCTACAAGTATTGGAGCTCGCAGAGTAAGAGTCAATATCAAAACAGCTGGGGCAGTCTTTGAGTAGACAAGGCCCAAATGTCTTCAAATAATGCCCGGATTGAATTTCAGGAGGAGACATGCCAAAATGTGTGTTCCAAAAGCCCCTCAAAAAATCGTCAGGATTCTAACTCATATGACTACGATAAAACCTGAAAAGAAGAACAGACTCTGTAGTTAGGTGCCACAGCCAACATGGTTAGAAAAGCCTCTTTAAAAGTCACGGCATGGTAAGCATAAAGTAAGAAAAATAGGTGCAGAAAGTTCGTCTTAATTTAAGGCCGCTTAAAGTGGGTCATCCCTAAACCAACAGAGGTTGCCACAAAATGACTGAAAAACTAAATGTTGTAGCCAATGTAGCTACGACAAATTAGTGAAAACTACGTGGCATGTTAGACAAAATTATTTTAATCCTACTTACTCAAGGATAGAAAACCCAGAATTTTGAGGGTTCTTCCAAAAACATTAAGAACACGTTCTTGGTGTTCTTGGCCAGAAATCATCAGTAGAAGGCAGTTTCACCCAAAAAGGTTCTCTATTCCTATTTATAATCAGTTCAGACAACTTAAATTACTCAGGAATAAAAAAAACTCGGATCAACAAAGGGTTGTATCACGGATTAATTGATCAATTTTTTATTTTTTCTACCCAAATCAGAAATTGGGAAGTTGTATACAATATCAAAAATTAGAAGTAAGAGTTGAACAAAAATGACATATAGTGGAGATTTGATTCAAAAATTTACCTAGAAATTGAAGAAAATGTGGAGAAATTAGTTGCTCAACCTTGGAACCACCACCCACTGCCTTGGAAGGTCGCCGAAAACTCAAAGAAGAAGACTGACAGAGTTTAGCTTTCGATATGCTCTCAAAGATTTAGGAAACGTAATGAAGGCCACGTCCGGATCCATTTATATAAGAAGGCACGGGAAGTTAAAACGTAATTTCTATGGCATGATCATACTTAAGCCGCATCCCCACTTGTCATCTCATGGCACTATGACTTGGGGGCTTATTGATATGCCAAAATTAGTCCCCATGGCTGTGGAAAGAGGAACTTGCAACAGCCCGATGCCTGGGTCCAAACAGGTCGCGGCCCATACTCCTATTAGGCTTGCTTTTCCAGCATTAGATAATCATTTGCCTTAGCCTGGGGACAAACAGGTTGCGATGCCCCCCTGATAGGCTGTGAGCTGGGCTCGCACAGTTTGCAAAAAGTATGATCCAGATTCCAGTCCAAGCTTCTAGAAGGACTATATTCATCTACTTATCCACTTATCACGCACTCTGGTCATGTGATGTCGCCTCTATTACTCCTATAAATAGAGGTTCTCACCACATTATGAAGTGAGCGAAATAGAAAATATCAAGGCGAAGCCTTGCTCAACTCTCCTCTCTCACACTAGAGACCACCGAACTTGGGGGCTAACACCCTGCTGCAGTCGCGCTGATCTCAGGCCACTCACAATATAGCATCATCTCTTTTTACATGTATTCTCTTCCCTTTTCTCCCACGTACGCCTCCTAAGGCATTGTAAAATTGTATTTAACAACTCCAATAATGAGAAGGGAGCAACACAGTGGACGTAGACCCATTTCTATGGCCGAACCACTCTATATCTTGTGTTTTGTATCTTTTCATGCTTTACATTTCTTCTACACTTGATTTGCTGGTATAAGAATGATATGTGTCTGATGTCTCGTATCAAGATAAGGATTATTCACCAATAAATGCACAAAATGTAACTAACTCATACTTCACGTCTCACCATCGACGCTCACATGTACCTAGTATCTCACCTCTCATCTGGAAGAAATCCTACTAGTATCCTCAAATAAATACCAGTTATGAACTCAGATATTCAGTATGATATGTAACGATGAGTTATCTAGCTATGCATCAACTAAAAGTGAGCATTTATGTTTAACATTCCAGCCCCCCTACTAATTATCGTCTACACAATTACACTATAAGTTTCATTTTCTTTAATTACCGTCTACATTCTTAGACTGCCCAATTATTATACCCATCAATAATTGTCTATCGTATTAGACCATTAAAACTTATTTTCGTTACCAATTATTCACATCATTATGTTAATCTCACTTTGTTATCATTAATTATTATTTACATCTGTAGACTATGAGAACGCATTCTCATACAAGGCACACTACAAAGTGTATATAGATAAATACATATGTCCGCATATATATGTATAACACATGAAGACATCTATCTTCGGCGTCTTGTTCATGCTCTATTGGCAATACGCAAAGGAATCCCTCATCCTAAAGAGGGTAACAACAAAACACAAGCAAGTGGGGCGGTACCTACACAGTACACCAACTCATGACCCATACCCAGCGGTGACAAAGGATCCAAGTATCTTCACCTACCCCTCGTAAGTGGTGCTTCTTGTAGCACCTATAATATGACCTAAACTACGTCGAGCCCACCAGTGCCGACGTGTGCTCCGGTCCCAAACGCGCGCACTTCAACCGATAGAATGATTCACGAACCCAGGTATGTCCACATAATATAATATAATACATACTATCATCCACTATGTACAAGCCGTTACTCTATAACCACTTTTACCCAAGTAATTTCCATCCATATAAATATAGCCTTCTCGACTTAAACATAACATTTTAGTCAGTTATTACATAATCCATATTAAGTCGCTATCCTACAATTACTCCCTAATTAAATATTAAGTCATGTACATCGCCTCCTTGGCTCAAAAATCAAATTTATTTCCTCATTTATTTCTCCATAAATATATATAGGTATAGTTATCCCCAAACTACCCTTCCCAAAATAATAAACGATTTCAGCGTGTTGCCTTCCTGGCATAGAATTTAATCCTTCTAGATTATTAATAATTATTCACTTCTTGTTACCTTTACAAAAAGGTTTATACGTACATATATAAGGATTTAACTAAGAACTATAGGTAGTTACACCCTACCTACTGTCACACCTGATATCAACCCTTACGACTTAGCCCACTAGGCTTTGGATACATTTTGACTTAGTGTCCTTATACAGTAATAATTCGAGGGAGCTAACCACTAATTATATTCTCAAGCATTCGATGTATATCTAATAAGTAATTCTTTTATTTAAACTTATCCCATCTTAATAATAAATTTATCATCGTATCTTTTAGGGTCTTATCATTTATGTGCCCCTACCAATATTGCCCAATGATCTAGGTGCAACCCTGATTTTTAATATATTTATTTATTATAGATTTATTCAAGAATCCCACGTAAATCATCTTGTTCGTATAGTTAACTTGTACTTTAATTCATCACCATATCACGAACCCATCTCAGTTTAACTTCGTATTTAAATTCATGAATATATTCTTGATATCTTAGAATAAGTCTTTATCCCTCGCTTGAAAATGGCCCCGCACACCCTTTTGTAGAAAAATCATCACTAATTCAAAAAAATACAAGGTCGGTGCCCACGTGATTGTAATAAAATATCTAAAATTCCCTGACCCATCGAATCGATTCACAATGGGAGCCGAACCGGTTCGTACACCCCAGTGCGCCCAAATTTATAATTTTCTCATGACGAGATTTTTCACCAATTTTAAGTGTATCAAATATCGTCCTTATGTCTCAAAAACCTCAAATAGTATATGCACATGAGTTTTAACATGAAATGGGAACCATTTAAACATGATTAATCCTCTAAATTATCCCTAGATTATCATCAAGAATTTTCAAGAAACTATGAACTTGCAAGTTTAATATCTCTTCTTAAACTCCAACAAAATTTCAAATTTCAGAAAAGAGTTATACCATATGATTTCTGTAATAAAACTCTGTATTAAACAACATGAATTCATACCTATAACAGAAAATAGCAAATCTACACATGAATCATAGGATTATTATCAATTCTTGTAAAAACCAATGGTTCTCTAGGTATGCAACCCAAAAACATGATTAATTACTATTATATACATGGATTTGTAACAAACTGGGCTATGATTGATTTAATATCCAAAGAGTTACATCCCACATCACCTGGGTGAAAGAAGTTAATGGTTCATATATGTAGATTTGCATTCTTCTAACACCGGGGCCTTTTAGCTCCACTAGTAAGGCATGTGATTGATGATACACATGTTAGGGGTTTGAACCCTACTGACACCAGTTTGTAGATATAGAGATAATAAATACCCCATATCGCTAGGTGCAGTGGTTAAAGTGGGGACAATATTGGTGGTGGAAGAGTGGGGTGTTATAGTTGATATCAGAGCCATCGATCGAAAAAGCAGTTCTTGCCCAGTTTTCTGCACTTCTCAACCTACAGGTTCAACCATTCTAACCCCTCCAAACCTCTATAATTTCATCCCAAACTCCCAAACAAGTTATCCAAATGTATAAGCAATGTATATAAACAAGTTCTAATGTAACAACACCAATAAATCCTCAATGAATCAATCAAAAAGGGGTTTAATCTCAGATTTATTTATAAAACCAAATTTTGCTTGAATAATCACAAACCTCTATTTTACTCCAGATTTTCTTCCCAAATATCATAATAAATTCATGGGTAATCCTCTACATATGATCACGATTTCAGACTATATGGATTCTCCCTACAACACATATAAATTTTCTTCCAAAAAATATAATTCTTCAATTAAAACATATTATTTTCATTCCTAGACTAACATGGAAGGAATACCAACTTGAAATCAGTAAGATAGATACTTTCTTGGGATTCAAGGATCTGATTTGTTGATGAAAAAGATATGGTTGTGTTCCTCGTAGTGTGATCTACGTTTTGAAAGTGGTGGCGGTGCAATCGGGTGAGTTCTAGGCCTTGGATTGCTTGGAAAACTCTTCACCTTCTTCTCTAATCTCTTCACCTTCTTCTCTAATGGTTGGCTTAGGTTTTGTGTTTGTTAATCCTAAGAGACAACTCCAAATGTCTAAAATATACTAAGAAAATTCGTGGGTTTAATTACCCAAAAATACAAAATGTCTATAATACCCTCCCGGGATGTCAATTAGGCCTAAAAACGCCCCGAGATCCAAACTAAACCCCCGGGTACACTTTTCTGACTATCTCAACCCTTTAGAAAACTTCGGTACACTCAAAATGACCATACGGGAGACTTATAATATATTCACTTTTATAATAATAATTTAGTCCTGACACGACACAGGCGCATCCCGACTTAAATTTCCATAATTGCCATTTTATTCACTCGTGACAATTTTAATAAAATCAATCTTATATATTACTTTCTTCATCTAGTAATATTCAACAAATTCCCAATAATTACTAACTCACGTCACGCTAGTAAATATTAAAATAATTTCTGGATTAATATTAAATTAATATCTCAATTAAATTTAATAAATCCCTAATTTTAAAAGCCATAAAATACGGGGTATTACATACGGTTCTAGTGTCCTTAGGATCTGTGTTTGCGCTCATTATGTTCTGCATTACATTCTTTGATATATATAGCCTATACTTAGGACTCGTTGTACTCTTACAATTGATAGTAATTCGAACCTTGTTTACTTTCAGATGGCAAACGGATGTAGGGACAGACCGAGGAGAGTAATCCCATCAGTTGAGGAGGAAGAGGCTCGCTCGGAGCTACCACAACCACCACAGGATCCACAGGTCCCGCAAGTCCTTTAGGCCCCACAGTTGATCACCCCAGCTGAGATAGCCACTATAGTGTCACAGGAAGTATCCACGGCGATGGCAGCCATGCTACAGCATTTTTCATCGCCTCATGTACCACAGTAGCCACCATCATAACAGGTGGCTATTCTAGCACAAGCACCGAGCTACGCATGGGACCAAGAGAGGGAGGCCTTTGTTAAGGGTGAGCCTCCAAAGTTTGCAGGAGGGTCTGATATTCTGATTACTAGTCATTAGAAGAAAGACATCAAGAGTCACTTACGGATGGTTGAGTGCATGCCAGTTCAGATGCAGATGTTAGCTTCCTTTAGATTGGTAGGAGCTGCCCTTCAGTGGTGGGAGGCAGTTACGAAAATCGAGGAGAGGGATAGCCTCATGATAGATCAGTTCTGGGAGAGGTTTGAGGGGAAATACTTTCCCCTAGCTATGCAGTCCGAGATGGGGACTAAATTCATGAACCTGAATCACGAGGGACATGATATTGCAAAGTTTGAGGAGGATTTCACTGCCCTCTCGTATTTTGCAAAGAAGGTTCGGACAGTGCAGATGAGGATGGGCCATTTCATCAGGGGTCATCTTGGCATATTAGGAAGGCTCTTCTAGGAAATCCATCCTTCTCGACGTATAATCAAATGGTTAATGTTGCACTTCTCCAGTGTTAGGATCACCGGGATTTTTTAAAGACTAAGGGGGAGAAATGACATGAAGGGGAAATGTCTAGCCATCAGGGCAAGACGGGTGAGGGTGGTGGATCTGGGGCCTAGCAGCATAGGGGCACCCCATCCACCGAGCAGCGTAAGAGGTTTAGGAGTACTGATGACAGACAGAGGTAGAGCTAGCAGGACCAGGGTCAAGCAGGTCAGGGCCATTAGGGCTAGCAGTATAGGGGCCATTAGGGCTATCAATATAGGGGCTATTAGGGCCAATAGTTCAGGGCTAGCAGGATAGAGGCCAACAGGGCCAGCGATTTCCACGGGGACCCTTCAAGGGGAATTGATACACATGTGGGGAGAGGGGTCACTATTCGAGGTTCTTCCCATGGGGAATTCAGGAAGCCCAGGGGCAAGGAGGTTTTAAGGGACAGCAGGCGCCTCAGGGACAATACCCACCCATTATGGAGTCACTGCGCCAGTCACTCCAGCACCCGTCGCCCCACCTCAGGGGTAGTAACCGTTGTAGTATGGTCGGGTCTACCATGTAGCGGCAGCATATGGAACTTCACCTCCACAGGCAGTTGAGGATATGTTTCCCATCTTTGGTCATGTTGGTCATATACTTTTTGATACTCATGCATCACACTCTTTTATTAGCACCGAAGTCGGGTATGATTGACTTTGCATCAGATGTAGTATTGAACATAGACTCACCAACGAGTAGAGGGGCACCCATACGATCAATGTGATGGGGATCGGTATTGAGATAGGTTGGCTTACGTTTGTTACAGATTTAATAGTACTTGACATGTATGAGTACCACATCATTCTGGGGATAGATTGGCTAGCGACTTATAGGGCATGTGTGGATTGCTTCGGGAGGTCCATCGTCTTTGCCATTCTGGGGCAGGAGATGTACCTAGTTTCCATGCCTCGGGTCAAGCACACATTTATATTACATTAAGGAGGATACCTCTTTAGAGGTTTTGGTGATGTTAGATTCCATTATAGTGGTGAAAGACTTTTGTCATTTCTTTAGAGAGATTTCGAGATTACCACCGAGTCGAGAGATTGATTTTGTGATAGATCTGATTTTGGGCTCGAGACCTATTCCCAGTACCCCATATAGGATGTATCCATTAGAGATGAGGGAGCTATGAGATCATATTGAGAAGTTATTAAGGCAAGGGTTCATCAGGAGGAGTACTTTGCCCTAGGGTGCTCCAGTGTTGTTTGTCAAGAAGAGGGACGGATATTTACGGCTTTGTGTCGACTGAAGGGAGTTGAACAAAGTCATGATTCAAAATAAATACTCATTGTCCCGTATAGATGACTCATTTGATCAGTTGAGAGGTGCTGCATATTTTTCAAAGATTGACTTGAGGTCGGGATACCATCAGTTGAGAGTCTAGGAGTAGGATGTCTCAAAGATAGCCTTTCTTACTCATTAGGGGTTGTACGAGTTTTTAATGATGCCATTTAGGCTAACTAATCCACCGGAGGTATTAATGGATTTGATCAACCGAGCTTTTAGGGACTTTTTGGACCGATTTGTTATATTATTCATAGACAATATTCTAATATATTCTCGGACTGTGAAGGAGCATGCAGAGCATCTACGGATTGTCTTATAGACACTTCAGGATCACCAACTGTTTGCCAAGTTCGAGAAGTGAGGGTTTTGGTTGATGGAATTACAGTTCTTGGGTCACATTGTGTCTTAGCAAGGGATATCCGTGGACCCAGGAAAGGTTTATCCCGTAATGAAGTGGGGACAGCCCACTATACCCATCGAAGTGCGCAATTTCATGGTATTGGCTGGGTACTATCATCGATTCATTCAAGGGTTCTCCGAGATAGCCAGGCCTTTAATGAATTTTATGAGGAAGGGGGTACCTTTTGTTTGGGATGAGATATTCTAGCAGGGGTTTGAGGAGCTGAAGACAAGGTTGACTACATCACCAGTTTTATAATTACCTCGGGCAGGAGTTAACTAGAGAGTTTACACTGATGCATCCTTAAGGGGACTTGACGGGGTTCTGATGCAGGAGGAGAGGCCGATAGCTTATGCTTCCTAAAAGCTTAAGCCTCATGAGGGACAAAACCCCACCCATTACTTAGAGCTGGAAGTCTTGGTTTTTTCTTTACGAGTGTGGAGACATTACCTTCTGGGGGAGAAGTTTCATCTTTTCACAGACCATAAGAGCTTGCAGTATTTGTTCACACGGCAGGAGCTGAACATATGACAGAGGAGGTGGCTCGAGTTTGTAAAGGACTATCAGTTTGACATTCAGTACCACCCAGGGAAATCGAACATCGTAGCAGATGCGCTGAGCCATAAACTATTTCTGGCGTTGGCAGCAGTGTGGAAGGCGAAGTGGAAGTCACTTCGTAGAGATAATGAGTTGACCCGAGCATTTATGTAAGTTCTCACCATCATACCCAGATCGTTACTTCGGGTGGTGAAGGCACAGGCCGAGGATCAATTTTGTCAGGAGTAGGTGAGACAGTTGTTAGCCGAGGTGGTGGAGCTTTTTTTATCGAGCCTGATGGCGATTTGATGTTTTAGGGGAGACTAGTTGTTCTGGATAATGCAGAGTTGAGACGAGACATTATGTCAAAGGCTAAAGGTTCACTATATACGGTGCATACCGATGGGGATAAGATGTCCACAATATGCACCGTCATTACTGGTGGGTCGGTATGAAGAGGTATATAGTTGAGTGTGTGTCTAGATGTGCTACTTGTTAGCTGGTGAAGGTGGACCATCAGCGTCCTGCAGGTACCCTTCAGCCTTTGGAGATTCCGATATGGAAATGGGAAATCATATCTATGGACTTTATTACTAGGCTACCTACTTGGTAGAGAGGGCATGATTCGATATGGGTGATTATCGATAGATTGACAAAGGTGGCTCATTTCTTACTGGTTAGGATAGATAATAGCTCAGAGCAGTATGCCAGACTCTTTATTACAGAGGTCGTTAAGCTACATGGGGTGTATATCAATATAGTCTCAGATGGGGACAGGATGTTTGTGTCCCACTTTTGGAGGAGCTTCCAGCAGGCTTTGGGAGCAGAGTTGAGACTGAGCACTACGTATCATCCACAAACCAATGCGCAAACGGAGAGGGTGAACCTGATGCTGGAGGACATGTTGCGTATGTGTATTTTGGATTTTAAGGGGAGCTGGGAGCAGTATTTGCCATTGGTGGAGTTTTCCTACAACAACAGTTACCAGTTCACGATGGGGATGGTGCCATTTGAGGCACTCTACGGGAGACCTTGTCATTCGCCCTCATAATGGGTAGAGATGGGGGAAAACAAATTACTTAGGCCAGATTTCATTTTAGACACCTCAGAGAAGGTAGAGATGATTCGGGCTAGGATACGAATTGCCCAAGATAAGAAGAAGAGCTACGTGTATGCGGGCTGGAGACACTTAGATTTTGATGTTGGAGACTAAGTGTTGATCAAAGTGTCTCCCATGAAGGGGGTGATGAGATTTGGGAAGAAATGGAAGTTGTCTCCTCGATACGTGGGATTGTTCCCTATTTTAGAGAGGATTGGGCTCGTAGCGTACCGATTAGGATTACCGAACCACATGCAGTGGATGCACGATGTGTTTCATATATCCTCATTGCAGAGATTTCTTAGGGATGAGGTGGCTTACCAGCATATCGATATAGATGAGATTGAGCTCTATACATATGCTACTTATGAGGGGAGACAGGTAGCCATTTTGAATAGACGAGAGTGTTGACTACGGTCCAAGATTGTTCCTTTTGTTCGGGTACAGTGGGGGCACCACCGGGAGGATAAGTCGATTTGGGAGAGGGATGACGACATGCACATGAAGTATCTTGAATTCTTCCAGCTAGGTACGTACTTTCTTAATTTCGAGGACGGAATCCCGTTGTTAGGGGGGAAGAATGTAATACCCCGTATTTTTTTTCTCAAATAATTAATGAAATATTATTTTGGAATAAATAATTTTATTTTGGAAATTTAATCTAAATAAATATTTATAATCGAATGTTAAATGGAAACTTGTAAGTTAGTATGCTTATGTGTGATTCATTTTGTGCATGGATATGTCATTTGTATATAATAAAAGATAAATATATAACTTATGTGCGACACACATTAAAAGTAATTATTTTGGGCATAAATAATTCGGAGCACATTTTGGGACTCATATGAACTAGTTTAGGTGGTTTAAGCCTTTAAAAATGGTCTTGGGTCAATAACGTATGGGTTGGAGAAGTTTTAGACCAATTAGATAATGAATTCAGGCTCATTTGGGGGTCCAAAAGTTGGACCTATGGTCCAACTCAGAATTAGGCTCCTGATTAGAGGTTAAGTGGGGGTAAACCACTCCCCCACCACTATTCCACAAAACTAAAAGTGAAGTTACGAGAGATATTGGGAGAAATATCAAGAAATGGAGCAAAGGGGCTAGAATTGAAGAGGAACATCAAAGGGGATCTCCTCTACACTTATAAGGCAAGAATTTCTTGCATAACTTATGATGAGAAATTTTATTCATCGATGCATATATTTACCTCTTTTAAATTTTTCGAAACTAGGTATAAAATAAAGTTGATTTGATGATGACCCACATATGTAGAGGAATGGATTTTTATGTAGGGATAGTTCCAGAAATTTAGTATTTTTTTTTTAAATAATAAATTCTTCCATTGAAAACAAAGTTCCACATGAAATATAGAAAACTTCACCATTTCAAATAAAGTTGAATGTAATCATAGATACAAAGCATATTATTAAAAGGTTCTTCAAACTTCCATGACACGATAATATATCTCAGGTGTTGCAGTTCCTAGGCTGGTACCTCTTCAGCCACACTCGCTTGCCATCAATGCAAAAGGTATCGTCTGATTTTTTTGTTGACATTTGATTTCTTAAGTGTTGATGATTACTGAGAGACGACATGGATGACAAATAGAGGAATTGTTATACCAAATTAAAGGATTGAATAATGATTGGAACTCCCTGATTTAATAACCTTGTAAATGAAAACAAGGAACGTTAAATATTCAAAGGAGGATTCATTGTTTTATACTCTAACTGTAGGAATCATTTGACCACAAATATAACAAGGTTAGATATATTTCATATGGGTTTCAAAACTGTTACTGCGATATTGGTTTGTTATGGTTGGAAATGGTTCTGGAAAACTTGGGATGAAGATGGGTGAAGACGGCAAGATCGTTCAAACGACCATGCATGTCGTTCAAACGATGCACGAAGTCACTCGAACAACCATGCATATCGTTTGAGAGACGAGGGGTATGGTGCTCCTTTTTCCCTTCCTTTTTGCTGAGGCACAGGTTTTCCCTTAATATTAATAATAATGCCTTAACAATACCGAGTTGTTGGTAAAATTAAGGGACGTTTATATTAATGGGAATAGAAAAATGTTAGGACTAATAAATCTTGGGAATAATATTTCACCCTCACTTTGGTTATTAATAATTACATTAAATGAGATGGTTTAGTAATTATATCTTTGGAATGGAATTTAATAATTTATTAGAAAATAAATTATTAATAGTTAAAAAAATGGTGTGAATGATGGATTGGGATTTATGGTAATTATAGAGTAATTACCTTACATATTATATGGGAATAATAATATGTATTATAATATAATTGTATGTGGACATACCAGTGAACTTTTCTATCGGCTAGGGGGTTCGTGCGCTCGGGTCAGTGACCACACATCGGCACAGGAGGGTTTGACGATGTGTAGGCTATATAGGTACTATGTAGAGGCTCCACCCTCGAGGGGTAGGTATGGCTCTCACCCTTCCTATATTACCGTTGGGTATGGGCCGTATACAGGTGTCCTGCATTGACTGTATTATTGTGATTTTAAATTATTCAAGTTAATTCTTGCACACCTCGGGCTCTGACCCAAATATAAATGTTTTCTCCCCCCGGTGCTCCTAAACAGGGATAGTTGGATTGTGCTGTAGCAGTCCCGCGATCTCGCTTGCTCTCCAGATTCAGATTCAGTTGCTTCTAGCATATGTGCTTTTGAGCTTCAGTCATTTATTATTTGGAACATTTCCAGATTCAGATTCAGCTGCTTCTAGCATAGGTTCTTTTGAGCTTCAGTCATTTATTATTTGGAACATTTGTAAGGGCATAATCCCGAAACTCTTTTATTTTATGTCGGTTGGGATTTTATTACTCTAATTGGATATTATTATTATTATTATGGTGGTTTGGATTATTAGATTATTGCGTATGTGCTTCATTTTACAAATGCAGAAGTTTTGGGAAATAACTTATTTATATTTACTTTGTGCTAAGAATGGTAATAATTGACAAGCAAGCCCTATCTTCGGCATATCGTGCCTGGCCAGCCTTTATGTGAGAAAATAGGGGTTGTTACAGCATGTGATTGATGATACACATGTCAGGGGTTCGAACCCTACTGACACCCGTTAGCGGTGGTTAAAGTGGGGACAATATTGGTGGTGAAAGAATGGGGTGTTATAAAATGGTATCAGAGCCAGTACCCATCAGGAATAAGTGTGCCAACATGTTGGGTGATGGTTGATTTCGTCCCAATGAGGATGTTGAGCACCCTAAGGGAGGTGGATTATAATAAACTGGGCTATGGTTGATTTAATAGCCAGAGAGTTACACCCCACACCGTTTGGGTGAAATAAAGTAATAGTTCATATATATAGATTTGAACTCTTCTAACACCGAGGTCTTTTAGCTCCACTAGTAAGGCGTGTGATTGATGATACACATGTAAGGGGTTCGAACCCTACTGACACCAGTTTGTGGATATAGAGCTAATAAAAAACCCATACCGCTGGGTGCGGTGGTTAAAGTGGAGACAATATTGGTGGTGGGAGAGTGGGGTGTTACAGGATTCAAACCAATACAAGAATAGAACATTTTGAATAAGAATGTCAAGAGAATCATTGCCTGATTTGTAGAGAAATCTCCTTCTTCCTTCTCCCGAGGTGGTTTCTCCACTTTTCTCCTAAAGAGTGCACTTGCAAAAGTGGTGGGGATAGGAGTGGTGGATGGAACCCTAATGCAGATTTCTAATCACTTAAATATCATTTTAATTAACCTAAATTCGTAGCTCTCTATAGGGCCAGACTTAAGTCCCATAAAAAGGTTCCTATTCATACCCGGTTTAGCTCGAAACTCTTCTCAAGGTCCTACCCAACCCATAGGTCCATTTTTACCACTTAAAATGTGTATTTAAGTCATCTAATCATATTTAAGAGTCTATAAACACTTTACACAAGTATTTGTATGTTCCATCATTATCATATATGTATATTCTTAATACGACTCAACTAAATCAACGAGTCATCAATTTATTTGCGACTATTTTCATTATTTACAGTATACCATCGTACCATAAAAATCATAACACTCGTATCACATATACGAAGTATTATATTTAAATTATACTCCACTATAATCAAACATACTCATTTAATCATTACACCAAATTAAAGAAAATACAATTATTCCATCCGAATAATAATTCCTACAATTTCAATCAAATCAATATAACTTCAATTTGATAATTATAAAAGTGTGTGGTATTACATATTTTATAAAAAAAAAATTCAATCGAGAATTATAAATTTATATTGCGAAATTTCTTGTGGGGTAAAACAACCACCACCATTAACATAAGTTACAATTCTCGATCGAGCACCATAATATAATTTCAATATATATATATATATATAATATATATATATATATAGAGAGAGAGAGAGAGAGAGAGAGAGAAAGAGAGAGAGAAAGTCCCATGTAAGGTCTCCTTATGGTGCAGACCTGGTACATACCTTTTTTTAAATAGCAAAAAAAAATAAAACTATTTGATAAAACTTCATGGATATAATATCCACGGTAAGAAGATTATCTCTAATTTTTTTCATCAAAAAATTCAATAAAAAAACGTTGAGATGAGGTGATAAATAAAAAAATGGTATAAGTATGCATTTTCGACATTAAAAAATTTAGGTATGCGCCACCTACTTGATTGATTGACTTTTTTTATGAAACTTCATGAATATGATCTTCTCACTATCGAGATCATATCCATGAAATTTCATTAAAAAAATCAATCAAAAAGTGGGTGAGTGATCGCCAAAATTTCAACGGTTGAAAATGCATATTTATACCCTTTTTTTACATATCACCTCATCTTGACGATTTTTTATTGAATTTTTTAATAAAAAAATATGGAGATGGTCTTATAACCGTGGAGATCATATCCATGAAGTTTCATTAAAAAAAATTATTTTTTTACTATTTTAAAAATCTGGTATGTACCGGGGTCTCCACCATAAGGAGCCCTTACAGGAGGGGGCCTCTCTCTCTCTCTCTCTCTCTCTCTTTTATATATATATATATATATATATATATATATATATATATATATATATCCTTGATGGGTTACTTGACCTCAAGTTACATCCAATGCGCCCAGGTGCCTTGACAAAGCTCCAAAACACACAATTGATGGGCTCGTCCATTTTCTCCCCCCCCCCCCCCCCCCCCCCCTTCTACATCAATCCTATGATTTTAATTTTTTTTGTATAAATTTATATATGTCATTTTGTTAAAGATATTTATGTATGTCACCATGATATAGCATTGGTTTACAAGATATATGCCTATTGAATCAAATCCAGTTTGTTCTGAGATTTTGAGAATAGTAATCTTAATAATGTTTTTTTATTTATCTCATAAGTTTGATAAGTGGGTATATTTGTTGGGTCTAAGTTGTTGACATATAATATGTTAACTAAACCAACACTTTGTAATATTAGGTTGATACCACCTAACCTAAAAGTAAATAAAGAATTTATCATTGGATAGTTAACATATTACCAGCCATGTGATTATGTCTAATGATAATCATAACAACATGGCCTTGTTTGGTTGCACAAACCATTTGATTATGTAAATTGGTTTATTATGAATTAATCATTTATAAATGAGTGGATTTGAAATGAGTTTAAATTCAATTTTATACAATGTTTGGTAATCTGAAATTGATGTTGAGGCTCAATTAAAAAAAAGATAAAAAGAAATTTTAAGAGAGAGAGAGGAGGGAGGGAGAGAGGAGTAGTCTGATGAATTTTTTATGACTCTTATTCCAAGTTAATATGTTTCACATTTTTTATAAAATGATCCAATTTGAAATTTTACACATGAGCTAAAATGGAAAAATGAATGAATCATTTTATTAATGAAACTAAACACCATTTGTGTGCCTGGGCAATTTATTAATGAGTCAATGTACCATTTTTGGACAACTATCCACCTTGGTTGCTCTAGCGGTAAGGGTGAGCTATGGATTGTGTGGTTAGGCGAATGGTCCAAGGTCCAATTCCCCCTGAACACTTGATTTAAAGCAGGGCGTGTCTGAGGGTGGCTCTTACACAGAGTTCCCTGTTTTGCTTCCATGGGAGAATCTAAATGGCTCATTGGTGTGGAGGTTCAGGTTATAAAAAAAACAATTAGGACAACAAAATGGGGGCCATATATACTATACTATAATAATATACAAACGAATCATAGAGTTATAGTAATATCCCTTGATACCATATCCTACTCCACCATTTTGCCTTTTTTTACTTTTAAAGCATTGTGAAAAATGTTAAAAGTGATCACAAACAAGTAAACTTATAAACAAAATACTTCTAAATTTACTTGTTCACGAGCACCATCATTATGAATGGGGAAGCAGACCAATCGGTGTGGAAAGACTTCTGCAAAAGTTGAAATGTTGTGGTAACCCACATCTTTTATTTTTATTTTTTGTTTATCTAACCTATTTTTTTATTTTAAAATTATATAATGAATATTGTGGGACCATAATAGCCCAAATTTCGGCCGTCCAAATAGGCCAACCCAAAGATATGAAGCATGTTGCTCAAGTCAGGATTAGAGTCACATGGGATAAATGTGAAAGGTCCATTCTTGTTATCTATAATCTTGGTGGAGATCAACATAGATCAGCAAACGAGCAAATTTGTGACTGGGAGAGATTGAATGAGGCTCAACTACTCCTATCATTATAAATAGAAACCTTACCCCGGGGCAAAGGGGCATGTCATTCTTTATTACAAAACTCTTAAAGAGTTAATATACACTGAAAAACACCCCATAGACGTAGGCAATTGCAAACCACGTAAATCATTTGTGTCGTGATATTGTTCTACTCCTTGATTATTTCTCTGCTGCTTATAACCATTAATTCTGATTATTTTCACTCACAGGTATGAATTTAAGTAACTGTAACACATAATATATATATATATATATATATATATATATATATATATAGGAGAAGGTTCACTTACATCACACTTTATACATCACACCTAGTTTTAGGCCCTAAAAAACATTT
This sequence comes from Sambucus nigra, assembly GCA_949130495.1. NCBI lineage: Eukaryota > Viridiplantae > Streptophyta > Magnoliopsida > Dipsacales > Adoxaceae > Sambucus > Sambucus nigra. The sequence continues at coordinate 515,429,655 of OX422221.1, read as the reverse complement.
TTTTTCCAATTTTTTTTATTTTTATATTGAAATTAACCTTCCAATCAACCCATGTTCAAAAAATTAGGTCAACATACATTTTGTAGCTATTTTTAAAAAATCCAACAAAAAACTGTTGAAAGTACCTTATTTATAAAGTTCCGTGCAAGAAGAAATTTGGGAATTTTTTAAAAATAGCTACAAAATGTATTTTGACCTAATGTTTTGAACATGGGTTGATTGGAAGGTTAATTTCAAGAGAAAAATTAAAAAATTAAAAAAAAAAGTGTTGTAAGGCCTAGAACTAGGTGTTATGTATGGTATGATGTATAGAGGGTGATGTAGGTAAGTCTTTCGAGAGAGAGAGTGAGAGAGAGAGAGAGAAGGGTACACAAGTGAACCTAAAAGATTAACATTTTATTAAACCTTAATAAAAAAAACACCTAACAACCAATTAAGTTTAATTCCTATATTGTAATTGGTCCGCGTCAGCGGCAATGGACACGCGTGTCGCTCAAATATTTTTTTTACACCTCATCCCAACCCCCGGTTAAACCTGTGGGAAACCTCCACACCCACTACTCCAGCCATTTACAGCAGCCCCGGTGCAAATGGCCGGCATATGGAGTGACTATGTCTATGTTTGGGACTCTCTCAGGTAAACCTACCTGTTTTGTTGGTGAATAACGTATATTCGACTGATTGGTGGTGTATATAAAGACCGGGACTTGGATTGGAAGAGGTTCTATGTTGGGTGGCTCTGGGAGACTCCCAGGTATAATAGACGGGTATTGCCGGAACCCACGAGCCATTAACCACACAGTCTGGTTTTGTGTCGGGTTTAACTGTGATATAAAGTTTGGTTTACAGTGGTGTGAGTTATCTTTTTCTAATAATTGGAGGGCTTTGCCGATGTCACCAGTGATGGTCGGAGCTAAGGTATGGAAAGCGACGTCTTGGACAGGAGGCTGGTTTAAGGAAATAGGATTGTGGTTAAGCGTTGGAGAAGGTTGAGAAAATCCAGATAGTTTTACAAGCGGATTTAATATTGGTTCGGGGGCAGTAATAACTAATGGCTGATGGTGGGGGGGGGTTAAGGTGTGTGTATTAAAAAATACACGTGTTCGTTACCGCTAGCGCAGACCAATTACAATATAGGAATTAAAATTAATTGGTTGTTAGGTGTTTTTTGCCAAGGTTCATTAAAATGTTCATCTTTTAGGTTCACTTGTGAACCTCTCTCTCTTTCTCTCTCTCTCTCTCTCTCTCTCTCTCTATATATATATATATATATATATATATATATATATATATATATCCATTAATGAATATATATAATTAAAAACATGTAGTTACAAAAGCAGGTTCACTTTTGAACCTCTCTCTCTCTCTCTCTCTCTATATATATATATATATATATATATATCCGTTAATGAATACATATAATTAAAAACATGTAGTTACAAAAGCACACAATTTAAAAAAATACCTTTAACGAAAACGCTACACGAGACCAGACAAATTATACAAATGATCTTGTAAATCCTAATCCAATGTCACATTTGTTGCGGAGTCGCGAATGCGGGATCATGAAAATATTTGGCTCATACCATTTATTTCGTTGAGCTTGATTATCTCTATGGGCTCTGGCGCACCTACCTGGTCATCAAATTGTCAAGGCAAATGATCAGGTTTGTCCCATTCATCTTCTATAATCATGTTGTTAAGGATGATATAAGTCATCATGATGAGCTCTAGATCATCAAGGTACCGAAAGCGATTTGGGCTTTTAATAATGGCGAAGAGACTTGTAAACATTAAAAGATCGTTTCACATCCTTCTGAGCGCCCTCTTGACCATGTCATGTACGAGCTCCTCAAAAATGTGCAACTGGTTGAGAACATTTAAATCGTTGTTCAAACCCGACATACCAAAAAATACATGCCAAAATCAAATGTTGTGGTCAACTACGATCTCCAGTATGATCGTAGGCTTCTAGAGCTGACCGCGATGTGTCTCCTTCCAAGCCACCAATAAAAACATTCACTACTACTATATGCAGTCTATGCCACCTAGCACGCTTGGAAATTCTTGTTGCTTCCCTTTTGCAAGCAATCGTCGGATATCCTTGGTTGTAAGTGTCCCTAAGAATAGGTATAGGTGTTTTAATTCACACTGCTCTTTGTCGTATGCACACCCTGTGAGTAATTTTTCAAGGTTAAAAAGTTTAAGGGTATGAAAATAAAATATTACCCCATTGATAGCACACCGATAAATAAACAATCGCTCCAAGAAATAGATGTCTTCAACACTCCCCCAGAAAAGTATCTGACATAACTTTTTCTTTTTCTTCTCATCTTATTTTTGTTTTTTTTCAAGTTTTCACCATTCGTTTACAAAAAAACAAATCTACAATTGGAAGGGTTTGAAATTATTATACACAAATACATCTCTCTTCAACAGAATTTGTCAACCTAAGTATCATGGATTTCAGTTTTTTGCCTTTTAATGTTCTGTATGTGTTTATGAGATACTTGATGATAAATTGTAACAAATACTTGACACAAATTGTTATTAACTATTGGAACACAGTTGTCTAATAGCTGTTAGAATGCAAAATATTGAAGAGTGCTTTTAGCACTTTTCCCACATCGGTGGGTGTTAATATACCCTTTTTGTGAGTCTAAAGGGTAAGCCCTTTGGGCATTCAATGGTTTGTGTGTATGGGTGGGAGACTTATTGGGCCAAGTCACACACGCTCGCGGGCCGCCGCCGCCATCCGTCCGGCCCTGCACGTGCCCGTGTTCGAGTTCGGGTCTTGGGCTTGGGATCATTAAGAAATAATTTTTTGGACAAATAAATTGACGTTTATTGGGCCTTTCAAATTATATTTTAACGTTTTTTTTAATTTCGAAAAAATTAAAAACGTGACTTCTTTACTAGTTGAAAAAGTTTTCCACTTGCCCACATTTTTTCAGTCTTCTCTCCACATTGTGTGCCCATTAACGTCATTATTTTTTCGCAATAAAAGGAGTTTGATACCTCCGTTTTTACACAAAGTTTCCAGACTACAAATAATTCTCAGAATTTTTTTTACACAGACACAGAAATAATTAATCTTCCCCCAGATTAATCATACGTCACAGAATCGAGCAATAGATATATTTCAGAATGGGTGTTGATTGAATGAATCTGGTTCGTGCTACCAATTCATATTTTGGGGTTGTTTTATCCTGGGGGTGACGAGGCAATTAAGACTGTCAGCACAATTTGGGAAGAGCCGCGAAACACCTTAAAGAGAGTGACATTGTCCGCGACTCAGCCATGATTCTAGACTGTCCAGTTTCGGATTTCTTATATATTTCGGTCTCTGTTTGTCAGCTCCTAAATTGTGTAATTTCATTCCTTATTTAATTCTGCATTTTAAATTACTGCTACAACAATTTTAAGGTGTCTGCTATTCTGCCATGGACAAAATTAACTCTAGCAACCTTAACAAGCCTTTTAAATATAAAGGCCAACATTTTAAACGTTGGAGCAAAAAATTGTTATTTTATTTAACTACAAAAAAGGTCGCATCATGTGTTCAATTTGACAAACCCGTAGTAAATAATCCACCTACTGTTGAGGAAAGCAAAACAATTAGAACTTTCGAGGAAAATAACTTTTTGTGCAAGAACTATATTTTGAATTCTCTAAGTGATGAACTTTATGACTATTATGCCAATTATAAAACTGCGAAAGATATCTGGGATGCACTTTTTGAAAAATATGACACGGAGGAGGCGGGTGCTAAAAAATATGCCGTCAGCCATTATTTGAAATTTCAAATGATGGATGACAAATTTGTTGTTGCTCAAACCCATGATTTGTAAATTATTTCCCATGAAATTATTTTCGAGGGCATGGCTTTAGATGAGCAATTTCAGGTGGTTGTAATTATTGATAAATTGTCTCCACTGTTCAAAGAGTTTAAAAATATTTTGAGGAATAAGTTTACAGAATTTTCACTAGAGTCACTCATTACTAAATTGAGAATTGAGGAGGAATCCATAAAACAGGACTACAAAGATGAAATTCTTGTTGTGTCTAACAACAAAAATTATAAAAAGAACCACACTCCAGTTGTTTTAAAGGCAAACGAAAAAAATATGAAAAATCAGAAAAAGAGCCACAACCAGAATTTTAAAAATCAGACTCAAACTCATAATAAGAATAAGAACCCCGTAAATGGACATCCTAGCAACTCGGGACAATTTCTCTGTTTCAAGTGTGGCAAGCATAGCCATATGGCTCACAAATGCCACAATGTGCCAAATGCACAAGCGAATTTGACCGAAGAGGACCTATGTGCTATGATTTCAAAAATCAACATGGTTAGGGTGCCGAAGGGTGGTGGTTGGATACTGGCGCTTTCCGCCATATCTGTTATGACTGTACTCTGTTTAAGACTTATTCTGAGACTGCAGATAAGAAGGTGTTGTTGGGTGATTCTCACTCCACTGAGGTTGTTGGTACTGGAAATGTGGAATTAAAGTTCACTTCGGGAAAGACTGTTATCCTCAAAGATGTTCTTCACACTCCTGAGATAAGGAAAATTTTAGTTTCGGGTTATCTTCTCAACAAAGCTGGCTTTACTCAAACTATTGGTGTTGATTTATTTACTTTGACCAAAAATGGAATTTTTTTGTAGGCAAGGGTTATGCCACTAATGGGATGTTTAAGTTGAATGTTGATGCTAATAAAATGTCTCCTTCTGCTTATATTGCTTGTTCATTTAATGTTTGGCATGCTAGGCTTTGTCATGTTAATAAACGACTTGTTAAAAATATGAGCACTTTAGAATTAATTCCAAAATTATCATTAAATGATTTTGATAAATGTGAATGGTGTAGTCAAGCAAAAATCACTAAGACACCACATAAGTCTGTTTTTAGAGAATCTGAACCACTTGATTTAATTCATTCGGATATATGTGAATTGGATGGTGTCACAACTAGAAATGGCAAACGTTATTTTATTACTTTTATTGATGATTGTTCTGATTATTCATTTGTGTATTTAATGAAAAATAAAAGTGAAGCATTTGACATGTTTAAAATTTTTCTAAATGAAATTGAAAATCAATTTAATCGGAAAAATTAAAAGGTTACGAAGTGATAGAGGCACCGAATATGATTCTGCACCATTTATTGAATTTTATAAAACCCACGACATTATTCACGAAAAAACTGCCCCTTATTCGCCCGAAATGAATGGTAAAGCTGAAAGAAAAAATAGGACATTAACTGAATTAGTTGTTGCTATTTTATTAAATTCGGGGGCTGCCTCACATTGGTGGGGTGAAATTATTTTGACTGTGTGTCACGTACTTAATATAATTCCTTAGACAAATGAAAATATCTCCTTATGAAATTTGGAAAAATATTAAGCCCGACGTGTCATACTTTAGAACGTGGGGGTGCTTAGCCTATGTACATATACCCGATCCAAAAAGATCTAAATTGGCTAGTAGAGCTTATGAGTGTGTTTTTGTAGGCTATGCTATTAATAGTAAATCATACCGATTTTATGACTTGAAAAATCAAGTAATTATTTAATCAAATGACGCCGATTTTTATGAAGTTAAATTTCCTTTTAAATTGAGAAATAGTAGGGGCGAGTCATCCACTAATATTTCTTTAAATAAAAATAAAGAAAATAATGAATCCATTTAGAACTTCGAAAAAGCAAAAGAGCCCGTGTTGAAAAAGATTTCGGCCTTGACTTTTATGCTTACACTTTAGAGGAGGATCCTAACACTATTAAAAAGCTTTATCTTCATTAGATGCCGATTTATAGAAAGAGGCTATTAATGATGAAATGGATTCTTTGAAAACAAATAAAACTTGGCATTTAGTGGACCTTCCTCCTGGGTAAAACAATTGGGTGTAAATGGATTATTAAAAAGAAACTAAAACCTGATGGCACTGTTGAAAAATATAAGGCACGTCTTGTTGCCAAAGGTTTTAGACAACGAGAAAATGTAGACTTTTTTATACCTTTTCACCCGTGACTAGAATAACATCTATACGTGTACTATTTGCTTTAGCTGCCTTACATGATTTAATTGTACAGCAAATGGATGTTAAAACTGCATTTTTAAATGGAGAATTAGAAGAAGAGATTTATATGGATCAACCTGAAGGTTTTATTATACACGGTCAAGAAAATAAAGTATGTAAATTAGATAAATCTCTTTATGGACTCAAACAGGCACCTAAACAATGGCATGATAAATTTGATAGCTTAGTCATCTCTAATGGGTTTAAAATTAATGAAAGTGACAAATGCATTTATTATAAATTTGTTGAGAACATTTACACTATCATATGTCTTTATGTTGATGACTTGCTTATATTTGGTTCTAATATTCATGCCATAGAAAATGTTAAATCATTATTGTGTGCCAATTTTGATATGAAGAATTTGGGCGAAACTAGTGTAATATTGGGAACTAATATTACTAGGTCAGAAAAGGGACTTTCTTTGGATTAATCTCATTATATTGAGAAAGTTCTAAAGAAATACAATTACTTTGACTGTAAACCTGTTAGTACTCCATTTCACCCTAGTGTAAAGTTATTTAAGAATAATGGAGACAATGTAAATCAAAATGCTTATGCAAGCATCATAGGTAGCTTACGTTATGCTACAGATTGCACTAGACCTGACATAGCTTATGTTGTGGGAGTGCTATGTAGATTTACTAGTAGACCTATTATGGAGCATTGGCATGCTATTGAGAGGGTCATGCGGTACCTTAAAAGGAAGATGAACCTCGGATTACACTATAATAAGCATCCCGCTATCCTTGAAGGATTTAGTGATTCTGATTGGAACACCCTATCTGATGATTCTAAGACTACTAGTGGATATATATTTAGCATCGTTGGTGGTGCAGTTTCTTGAAAACCTAAGAAACAAACTATTTTGTCTCAATCCACTATGGAGTGTGAGATGATAGCGCTAGCTACTGCTAGTGAAGAGGGAGGTTGGTTAAGAAACCTCCTGTCAAATATCCCATTATGGGAAAGATCGATACCAGCCGTTTTTATTCATTGTGATAGTACCGTAACTATTGCAAAAGTTGAAAACGGTTATTATAATGGTAAGAAACGACAAATATGTCGTAAATATAGTACTGTAAGAGAATTTATCTCTACGGGTGCTATGAGGGTGGATCATATACGGTCTGAACAGAACTTAGTTGATCCATTGACGAAAGGACTAGCTAGAGAGAAGGTGTGTGTGACACCCCGACTAATTAAATACCGGGTAGCTACTCCTTTATAAAATTAATTCAAAATGCCAAGTTGGCTCAGTTAATAGCATCACTGTCGAAAACATTTTATTATTACTAACCACCTAGTATTTAAAAAGCAAGTTGCCAAATTTTAATTTAAGTCTGATTAACATGCAACAAAAGTAATGAAGAAATAAATAACACCATTCACCATGCTGAAGTAAAATGAATAACCATCACAATAGAAATAAATAAAGTCTGGAGGAAACCCCTCAATACAATCCCATACTGAAATAAATAACCGAAACTGAAATAATACATGCTAAAGTCTGAAACTGAAATGTAAAAGATGCTCTAAATAGAAATGGGCAACATGCCCTACAACTGATAGATAGTGACTCTGGAATCCAAAAGATAGAAGCGTCTATGAACAAATCCCTGTAGCTTACACAAACCACTACAGCGCGTCACCTGAATGAGTACCTATGCTTGGTGTCCTTGTGGCTAGGCACCTAAAATGGTTTTACAAGAAAAAGATTTGAAAAGCAAACGGGTCAGAGCCCGAATGTGTTATATTTTAAAAACCTGCAAGTGCTTTAAAAACATTTAAAACATTAAATGCAAAGTACATGTTAGGACGTGCACTCACATTATATTCTCACCTCTCGTCTAACTGTGCACTCCTAACGCAAGTACCCATCTATAACTACCCATACTACTAGCTAAGTGACAACATATCTAGCTAGACTGTCAAAGGTCCTGCCAATAATACTTGATTCCATTTACATAATAATGCTCGTAATTAAATAGGGGTTTAACGTCAACTCAGATACTCAATGTGCAATATTTATAACTGTCAATTAACTCGTTATATTTCTCGAAACAATACCGTAATATAATTACAACATTAACATGATGATTCTCATTAATTAAATGTATATTATTCACATCATAAATATACAATACAAGCACCCCGCAACTAAGTTGTAGTGCACACATACTCTGCTATCCATCCCGGTACATCACGTACATAAGGATCACATATTCCGAATCTCTCAGGAATAGTTCAGATAACACAAATCACAAATAGTGGAGGCGAACACAGTCACCATCACATGGGTCACGCAGATACCTACGCTCCCATGATCATGCAGACTTATTAATATCACAATAAGTCCTTCTATGACCTATGTTCATCAAGGTACCAGTCTATATCCCCCCCGTAGGCACACAAGGATTAGAGGGTCCTAAGCGAACGTAACCTCCCGTGATAGCAAGTATGGTAGGTATGTCATACACACAATCCATATACCAATACTAAGTAAACACACATCTTAGTAATATCGTATTTTAATAAGGTATACTCTACATCATAATACCATTATTCCAAACTTATATGTTTCAAGTCTCCCGTTAATATAAAGTTAAATTGCCGACACGTCTCACGTCGTAGTCCCTTATCCTTAAAACCTATTCATAATAGAATATTAAGTCTCCCATAATTCCCACATATGACATCTTTATACCTAAGGTCTTTGCTTCTGCCCCAAACCTTATTTCATCAATTTTATTCAAATTTGTACTATTAACCCAAATATTATCTCACATGACAAATTTCATTTATCTAGAATAATTCCTCAAATTACATTCCAAATAAAGTCCCATCTCATAATCATGCCTACTGGTCTTCCTTAAAGTTAAGGGTGTTCATAAAGTCTCTAATAATATCATCCAAGGGTTAACACCACTAAAATTCAATTAAGGGAAAACTTCATTTATTCTGGGAAGGTCGATCGATCGACCTTGACCTTCGATCGATCGATTTTGTCGATCGATCGACTGATGAATGTCGATCGATGGATTACACAGGTATGGTTACGGACTGCTTCGATTTGCAGATATGAAAACATCCCAAAACTTATTTTTAAAGCATGATTCTCTAATATAACGTTATAGTAATGTCATATAACCATCCTACAATATTTCTAACGTCCATAAATCAATATTTCAACAACTAAAGGCTACATATGGATCAATCTTCATCAAAAACCTAGTTTTCTAATTTATCTCAAGAACATTCATAAACCTCATCTTAAATCCGTTTTTGGTATCACAAAAGTCAGTAATTCTCTTAATATGATCTTCCAGTAACATTCTACATGCAACCTATATCCCAAAAATTAAACTAATAACTCCAATCTTATGGGTTTTTCATTATCTTCCAAGAACACATAAAGTTTTTGAATAATCTAACATGGAAGAAGCATTCTCCGAAATTTAAATGGAATAAATCACTTGCCTTGATTGTCTCTGGATTTGGTGTTGGATTTGTAAGCTCTTTCTGCAGATTTTCTGCAGAATTCCTCCTCTTTCCCTTCCTCTCTAAGCTTTCTTCTTCCAAAGGTGGCTATGGTGGCTAGGGTTTCCTTTGGGAGAGTTGGAAGACTAAATGATAACCTACGTAGCTTTCTAGGTTAATAAAGGTTGGTTATGGGCTTAGTGGGTCTTATCCACATCAGATTTAATTAACCAAATTTTCGTCACTTTTAATTCCTCAAAACGTGAAATTACCAAAATACCCTTTAAGTTGCCGGTATGGCCTAAAAATACCCCGGGACCCAAACTATACCCCCGGCTAGTGTTTTCTGACTATCTCGACCCTTCCGGACGCGATGGCGCACTCAAAACGACCATACGGATTATAGATTTTAAATTCACTTTTATTATCAAAATATTATACCGTGACGCGGCGGTCCCACGCGTCTCAACAAAATTTCTAAAATGCCGTATATAAATCCCACGACAAATTTTATAATACCAAGTACATATATAATCATATATGCACATAATCAAATACCAATTCGCATCTCATTAGTATTTATAACCCGGATTAATTTCCAATTAATACACATTTAATTAATTAATCCCAAAAATAAATATAGCCAAAAGTACGGGGTATTACAGTGTGGAACACCTCGAAATGGATGGGACTAAAGCCCTTAGATAAATGAGTCATTTGTGAGGGTAACCCAACATATATACTGGAGATCCCAAGAAATATGTTTAAAGGGTAATAACAAGTCACAAGTGATATGGGTTGAATCATGCTATTATTAATTAATATAGAATGGAGTTTTACTCAAAGTCCATCCCTATGGAGCATGATATCCTGAAGCGAGTAAAGGATGAGTTATTATAACTCTTAATGAGATCTATAGCTCTATTTTGAGTGGGGTACCTAGCTACTGGAGTATTCTTGATAGACTCACCTATGTGAATGTGAAAATGTGGCCGCTTCCTATGAATATTTTGGGCAAATTCCTAAAGCGTTCACTATACTGGGATAGAAGCACATGGTCGTAACGTGTTGGCTATTAGAACTGCACCCAAGTAGGGTTGTGTGTGGGATGTTGTCAGAGATAGAGATCAAAACTACGTTTACTCTAGTATATTCTGAATCTTCTTTACTATGTAAAGGTTCAAGTCGAAAGGCACATTTGCTTATGCACAATTCTATGAATTATTGCTCGATAAAAATGTTTTCAAATTTTGCAAGTGGGGGATTGTTGGAACACCGCTATCTAACAGCTGTTAGAATGCAAAATATTGAAGAGTGCTTTTTGCACTTGTCCCACATCGGTGGGTTAGAGAAAATGGGTTGTGTTAATATACCATTTTTGTGAGTCTAAAGGGTAAGCCCTTTAGGCACTCAATGTTTTGTGTGTATGGGTGGGAGACTTATTGGGCCAAGTCATACACACGCGCGCGCCGCCGCAGCCGTCCGCCCGGCCAGGCCCGGCCCGTGCTCGCATCCGGGTCCGGGTCTTGGGCTTGGGTTCATTAAGAAATAATTTTTTGGACAAATAAATTGACGTTTATTGGGCCTTAAAAATTATATTTTAACGTTTTTTTAATTCCGAAAATATTAAAAACTTGACTTCTTTAACTGTTGAAAAAGTCTTCCACTTGCCCACGTTTTTCTAGTCTTCTCTCCACGTTGTGTGCCCATTAACGTCATTATTTTTTCGCAATAAAAGGAGGTTGATACCTCCGTTTTAACACACAATTTCCAGACTACAAATAGTTCTCAGAAAAAAAATTACATAGATACAAAAGTAACTATTCATCCCTGGATAATTATGATACCACAGAAATAATTAATCTTCCCCCAGATTAATCATACGACACAGAATCGAGCAATAGATATATTTCAGAATGGGTGTTGATTGAATGAATTTGGTTCGTGCTACCAATTCATATTTTGGGGTTGTTTTATCCTGTGGGTGACGAGGCAATTGAGACTGTAAGCACAATTTGGGCAGAGCCGCAAAACACCTTAAAGAGGGCGACATTGTTCGTGACTCGGCCATAACTCTAGACTGTCCAGTTCCGAATTTCTTATATTTTTCGGTCTCTGTTTATCAGCTCCTAAATTAGGTGATTTCGTTCCTTATTTAATTCTTCATTTTAAATTGCTGCTACAACATTAACCTTTTTATAATTTTGAAGTAGGTTAGAACTAAGAAGACGAGAAATAATTAAAAAAAACGTTTATACACGGAAAACACCCCATTACAATGTGTGTTTTTATTGTTGTGTGGGTTGGTTCTACGGTCCTACATTTGCAATCGATTTTTTGGAGCCCCAATGGCTATCGATTAGTTGATTTGGAAGGAAGGGAATGGTTTCGACTAAATCTCCGTTTGAATTTTTTGAACTTGAAAGTTACTATATATTTCTGTGCACCGCGTGTTTTGGGGTGAGTTAAATGATTTTCAATCCATTATTGTGGGTTTAATAAAAGAAGGGGGTGTAAAAAGAAAAGTGGTGTTTAAATAGAAACACCCTTTAACTATTAAGTCAAATACACGAGGTAGACCACGTTGCAAAATCTCTACAACATCTCTAGTGGTAATGTATAAATATAAATTATATATGTAAACTGGATTTAACATTAAAATAACACATTACTTCGTTCTGCAATCTAATGGTTTTCTTTCAATTTTATGCATAAAAACTAAAACACTTATGAGACACAAACCCATGTAACATAATATCTTTGAATAATATTTTTTAAATAATATTGATAATGGATATTGTTTTATAGATAATGTAAGAATGCTTTTCAAAAATAAAAAATGTAGATCATCGAAAAAATTGAATAAAATAACTATAACATGTTATTGTTTTTGGTAAAAGAGTAAGCTGATGCCAAAGTATAATTGGGGTGCACTTTGCATTTTTATTCACACATTCTGAGTTGGCAATAACTTGTACAATAGTTTGAAAAAATATATCACATCTAAGAGCATTTACAATGAAGTGTGTAAAGGGTCTTTACACTAGAATTATGACTACTTCGTTTCGTAGTCCAATAAAACACAAATACGTGAAAAGTGAGAAATTTTACTAATTTTTTAAACAATTAAATATTAAATATGTATTTTGTTTAATAAATTTTGACAAATACTTTCCAAAAATATAAATTTTAATATAACTAAATTATATAATATTTTAGGGTTTTATACTAGAGGGAAAGTTTTTTTTTTTATTTTAACAAAAACTACAGGGAAAGTTGATGTGACATTATACGGTATTTTGCAATTTCGTGTATTATTTATACAAAGTTTATACTACCATGGGAGATGATGAACTACATTTTTAACAAAATCATGTTTTGTCATTTATTTCTACACATTTACCATCCTGATTATCCAATAAAAGAGACTCTTGCATTAGCAAAACAATAATTCGGTAACAATAATTTAGTATACGTTGTTACATATGTTGTTTTATCGTGAATGTCCACATTTGGTTTGAACTTTTGTAAAGCTATCTAGTCCCAATTTGAAACAATGAATCTTTATTAAGGCTCCCTTACACTACAAAAAGACAATGGGGTGGCCTCCTACATTATTTACTAGAAGTGGTAAAACGATAACACGACACGAACCGACGCGAAGTTATAAGTTAATGGATGGACCATTAATGGTTTCGGATCATATCAGTTCTAAACCGATAAGACAAGATAGTTAACGGATCGGATTAGGGTTGACCCCCTACACCTGTTAATACCCGATAAAACCCATTAATTTAAGTAAATAAGATATACTTTTGAAACTTATAAATAATTTATGTAGCATAATGTTCATTTAATCAAAATAAATTTTACTAAATGAGAGATTAGTAATGTCAATGAATTAATGGGTCTATTTGGGTTCAACAATGAGATAATATGTCAACCTATATACAATTAAAAATAATTCGTTATCTTAATGAGTATTAACAAGTTAACACGACACGATACGTTAACATAACGGGCCACGTTTGGATATGATATTTTCACACGATAAAAAAGTCATCCGTTTAGACACGAACCCAATAAGACCCGAACACGATAAAAAACAACACGAACACGACACAACGCGATCCATTGACAGGTCCATTATTTACCCATCAATTAATTCATCCCCTCTAATGTTACATCTCCCGCCTTATTTTTACACAACACTATATCAAAATGTCTTCCACCACACAAAAAAAATAATAAAATTGATGGATTTATTATTCTCTTTCCGCCAAACATCGGTGATGTTGATAAAAAACTAAAAAAAAATAAGAATAAGGAAAATCCAATGAACGAGACTCCCGCCACTGTGGAGTACTAGGGGGATTGAATATACGCACCCTTACGCGACTGTTTACGCGACTCGAATTGTCACCAATTAAAAACGACTGATATATACCATTATTCAATTTAAAGGTAACTCTCGATTAAATACTAAATTGTAAAAAATGTCCAAACATACGAACTCCCATTAGGATAAAGATTAAAAACCAACGATGTATTATATACTACTCCCTCCGTCCCAAATCAAGGGTTCACTATTCATTTTTGGGCTGTCCCAAACTAATAGTTCACTTTCTTTCTTTTTTTTGGAGTATTTAACCCCCTCCCCCAACACCAACCCACCAACCCCCTCCGAAAAAAGGAATACAAGACTTAATTTGAGACAAATGGATATTACATATCAACTTCTCGGCTGCAATTTTGTGAACATTCGGTGTGTGACAATTTTACTAAAAGAACGTCTAAGTAGAACAACTTTGTAAGACCATCATCAGACAATCAAAAGGCATTTGCTTGATGGTTTGGCCAAAACAACCCTTCACGGCGACTAATGAAAATGACAAGCTTTTGCATATTATGCAAATAAGTCGTAATTTTGCCTAATCATAAAAAAGATGGGGACTTTTAATTTTGAACCCCCCCCCACCCCCACCCCCCCCCCCCCCCCCCCCCCAACACACACACAAAAAAAAAGGAATACAAGGCTCTTAATTTGAGACAAATGGGCATTACATATCAATTTCTCGACAGCAATTTTTTGAACACGCGTTGTGTGACAGTGTGTCTTAAAGAACGACATCTGTAGAACAACTTTTTAATACCATCATCAGACAATCAAAAGGCATTTGCATGATGGTTTGACCAAAATAACCCTCGCGGCGACTAACGAAAATGACAAGCTTTTGCATATTATGCAAATTAGTCGTAATTTTGTCTAATCATTTGCTTGCAAAATTGTCTACGGCGCTCCAACAATACTTTTCCATAACTGTTTTAAGCACCAACATTTTAAACTCCATGTTTGCCCTACGTAACGACGGATAATGCATTTGTGACATACTGAACACAAAGTACAAAGTCATATTACATCATAGAGTAGTAAGTTTTTTTAACAAAGGATTAGAGTAAAGCATAATGAGTAGTGAAATAGATTCACTTGTCCAAGTGATAGTGCTTATTGACAGCTTCAGTGACATCCCAAGTGACCTTCATTCCTTTGGGAAATTCAACCAAATCACCACCACCTATTTCAAAAAACTCATCATGCCCATCACAATAAACCTTCACTTTTCCCTCTAGCAGATACATTGTCTCTTTAGTTTCAAACGTCCACGGAAATTTGCTCGGAGAGCATCCCCACCTGTTCATGCCAAGGTTTACAATATATCCTTGATATAAGAATTTGTCCAACACTAAATTGAAACATTACCAGAAATAAATAATAAAGGTTTTACCCCTTGAGATAAATGGGTATTCCTCTACATGTTCATTAATTATAGTTTCATGTGCATCAACTCACTCACTTGTAACTTATGCATTATTTGTCCCATGCGTCAGGAAACTCTAATTAATGAACATTAAGGGGTATCTCTAAATATCGATCGGAGTAAAGTAATAAAGCCCCATAAATAAATGCATGTATCTCAAATAACAATTAGGCGTATGATGTTGGCTGGAGCTTATTGCTTTTATAACAAGACATATAGTAACCTTGGTCTTAAGAAGTTGTTGCAGTTAGTTGAGGTTGAAGAAATTCAATTCATAGAGGAAGAAGTCGGAAAAAGATCGACATATTTTAAGAAAAATAAGATCAGAATATTCAGAAAATCAAAATCTCGGAACTAAAACCTATTCTGATCCGATTATAGAAAGATTGGAAAGGGGAAAATGGGAAACTAAAAATAGTGTTCCAAAATATCGGGCAAGACCCACCCTAGTTTGTCCTAGCTGTAAGGGCGAGTAGTAAGGGCGAATTCAGAACTGTGTGGTGAGGCGCACTGTTCTGTGTTCGATTCCCCCTAGGGATGCCAGTATTTAAGCGGAGCTCGTGTGGGAGGTGGGCCCCCCCTATTTAACTTGCACGAGGGAGTCCAAAGGGCTCGTTTGTGGGGAGGTTTAGGATTATCAAAAAAAAATATATCAGGGAAGAAAATCAGATCTCATTTCGGAAGTTCGGAAAATATGCACAAACCTAGATGAGATAATTGAGATTTTAAATTGGAAGAACCAAGGTAAGCAGATGGTATCTGAGATACAGAATAACAAGGACGGGCACTTCTCACTTCAATCCTGGAGATGATCTCATTTCTGAGAATTTGGAGACAAGAAGGCATGGAAGAAGATAAACTAGGAATAATGAGACAGAAATATCCCTCACTGATATTCTGTTAAACTACAGATATATATACCCCTCACTAACACTGACAAGCTAACAGCTATGTTTGAACATCATCCCAATTGAGTCGTCAATGAGGAGATCAATGAGCTTGGGTTAACAAGGACACATTAAAAAAATATCAATGGGTTTCATTTAGTCACCAATGAGGAGATCATATGAAAATAATTTCATCAAAAAATTTAACCGGGAAGTGGGTAAAATGCAAAATTGATAAATATGTTCATTATGAGCCATTGAAACTTTTGATGATCATCTCACTCACTTTTCAGATGATTTTTTTGATGAAATTATTTGCAGATGATCTCCTTATTGTTGACCAAGTTTGGTTGAAAATTCATTTTTTGTATTTTAAATAACCGATCCCTTTTTTAGGTCCTTTCTTTAAGTTCCGCTTTAGATTATATATGGAACACAAGAAACTCAATGAAATGTTTCTAACCAAAGATACAGGAATATGGAAAGCTTTTGTGCAAGGTATTTGTACGGGTAACAGTTCATGGTTCACTTGAAACTATCATTTAGATTGTTTTGGGTACCACGTAAAGTGCAATTACATATATATACTACACCCAAACACCCATGCTCCAACTTTCATTCTTTCAATTTAATTTCTCTATTTATCACATCATATTAGAGTACATAAGTTTTTGTTGATATACTACTACTAGGAATGGAATGAAGCAAGAGAACTTTGTAACATATATGATTCCATTATAGCTTTTCTTTATCATATTATCTTCGTTTTCAAACAGAAGAGAGACGCAAGAATTGGATATCTAGGGGGCTAAAGTACCATAAAAGGTTACGCAAAATTTGAAAGAATATAGTTCTGGAAAATTAGTCTATTGTCTATTCAGAGTAAAAGTGACCCTGCATTAACCAAAGAGACTTCGAAATCATGTACATGGGTCACTTTTTTTGTATAGATATTGTATCTCACAAAATATTTTGTCACTGTGAGACGCCCATAGTTATACTTTAATAGCACAACTTTCGTAAGATTCATGGACATGATTTCTGATGCTTCTGTTGGCATCATTCATCAACTACAACAACCGCATAATGTGATGGTCAAATTGAGAGCACAGTTTCTGACAATTGTGTGGTCAATTTATTCGAACTCTTTTTGTGAGAAGAAATTAGATTCGTGAGACCCTCATGGAGGCTCTTCAAAAAGAATCTTAGCACATATGATAACTGATCGGCACCCCACGGGACATCCAAAGGGGTCCTCTCCAACATCATCCGCTAATGGGATCTCGTCATGACCAAAAACAGGAGGAAGGGCTGGCGCTGTGACAATCAGACGATGTCCCAACATGATCAGCAAAAAATTGAGGGTTCTCCATTTTCTTCAAACGGCATCCTGCTCTATAGTACTGCATTTCTAGAGTGATAGTGACACAGGGAGCGACAATTGTACTCAACAAATCGAACGAAGATGAATCAAAGCTCCACTCTTCGCATATTGGTCGTCGGCAATCGACATAGAAGGGAATATGGGCCGAAGGCACATCGCTGAACAAGTCAAACTGGCTGTAACATGGGCGGAAGGGCACTGAATCCACTCGCGGACCTCCCACCAGTAGTCCCTATCAATATTGCTTGGGTCAATAGGGGCGGTATGAGTAAACCGCGTGTCCAAGGGCACACGAGGCAGCTTTAAGAGGGCACGACCCGCTATTGGGCCAAAATATCCTGGCCCGAACACAACAAACCGTGTTAATTTCGTGTTGGGTCATGCCGTGTTTTCGTTTCGTGTCAGAAATCACCAGCCCTAGACGGCGGCCCTGTACATTGGCGACCGAGGTGTGGTATCGTGATACGGAGCCTCTCGTGGCTACTATAGAGGTTGACGGCACAGTAAGGGCGGCAGCAGCTGGTGGTTGGAAGCACTCAAGTTTGTCCAAAATGAAGCTGATGGACTCCTCTAGCCGAGCAGTGTGTCGGTCGATCACACTTTGAGCACTACTGCTTTTCACTATCGTTCTTTGTTTACTACTTTACATTAACACGATCGGAGCGACAAGACTTTGTATCAATAGCACTCCAAAAAGAAGCACTCACAAAAGGTAACTCTCAAAATATCTATTAAACGAATCCCTTTATCCAAATGAGGCTACAATATAGAAAAATGAGGGATATTCTTATCCTGAACACGTAGGGAATGTTACAGGCTCCTTATGCGGTCATGGGTGACGTCACTAGTGGTATGAGCTAAATCATGACATCCTAGGGGGTATGATATAGCTAAATTGACTTTGTATAAGATTGTTAAGAAGGGTATGATAGCTTGTGATTTATTTGAGAATATTACACTAAACAGAGCTGAATGAAAATAAGATTTATTAAGCTGACCACGAGTAATTGGAAACAAGATTTGTTGATTATGTAATATTATTTCATCACTGAAGCAAAATTACTACTTTTGAGATTTTTTATATTGCCACACCTTCCACCCCCAATCGCCATATGTGTTTCATATTTTGACAACAACGGTTTTGAATACAGGAAAATCCTTGGGGGAAAGCAGCTGATTCCTCAACCCAATGAATTTGCATTTGGAAAATACCCAGTTAGCACAAATTCTTTAACTGGTCAACGCACCAGAAAAAGATTATGAGTCTCCTCAAATTTCAAACCACCATGTATTCCGTGTTGTAATTGTGGATTCTTCTTGGACTCAAACAATCATAAAATTTTCAAGAAGAATCCTAAAATTACTCTAAAAAGAAGCACTCACAAAAGGTAACTCTCAAAATATCTATTAAACGAATCCCTTTATCCAAATGAGGCTACAATATAGAAAAATGAGGGATATTCTTATCCTGAACACGTAGGGAATGTTACAGGCTCCTTATGCGGTCATGGGTGACGTCACTAGTGGTATGAGCTAAATCATGACATCCTAGGGGTGAGACACTCCTTATTACATAAAGACTATAAGATCCCTTCCTCTATATAACTACTATCACTAAAAATAATAAAATAACCAGGGGAAAAATACAAGAGGACAAGATTAAAATAACAGAACTGTCGATTATGCCCCTAAGACCTTCTCCGGGTTCACATCAGACCATCAAACCTTGTCACACAATCAAAACACGTGTTCAAAAAAGGAGCGTGGCAAAGATGTAAATATTAAGATCCATTTGTTGTAAAAATGTAAAACTATAAATAAAAGAACAGATTTGTGAAACAGATTTAGCAGCTCATACACAAATAATTAAACAAAAATCACCTTAAAGGATTTCGACATGTCACGCATAAGTCAATAAGAGCCCTTATAACGAAAAGTGATTTGATTTATATTGAGGGTAACATTAAGGGGGACATATAGCTAAATTGACTTTGTATAAGATTGTTAAGAAGGGTATGATAGCTTGTGATTTATTTGAGAATATTACATTAAACAGAGCTGAATGGAAATAAGATTTATTAAGCTGACCACTAGTAATTGGAAACAAGATTTGTTGATTATGTAATATTATTTCATCACTGATGCAAAATTACTACTTTTGAGATTTTTTATATTGCCACACCTTCCACCCCCATATCCCCATATGTGTCTCATATTTTGACAACAACGGTTTTGAATACAGGAAAATCCTTGGGGGAAAGCAGCTGATTCTTCAACCCAATGAATTTGCATTTGGAAAATACCCAGTTAGCACAAATTCTTTAACTGGTCAACGCACCAGAAAAAGATTATGAGTCTCCTCAAATTTCAAACCACCATGTATTCCGTGTTGTAATTGTGGATTCTTCTTGGACTCAAACAATCATAAAATTTTCAAGAAGAATCCTAAAATTACTCTAAAAAGAAGCACTCACAAAAGGTAACTCTCAAAATATCTATTAAACGAATCCCTTTATCCAAATGAGGCTACAATATAGAAAAATGAGGGATATTCTTATCCTGAACACGTAGGGAATGTTACAGGCTCCTTATGCGGTCATGGGTGACGTCACTAGTGGTATGAGCTAAATCATGACATCCTAGGGGTGAGACACTCCTTATTACATAAAGACTATAAGATCCCTTCCTCTATATAACTACTATCACTAAAAATAATAAAATAACCAGGGGAAAAATACAAGAGGACAAGATTAAAATAACAGAACTGTCGATTATGCCCCTAAGACCTTCTCCGGGTTCACATCAGACCATCAAACCTTGTCACACAATCAAAACACGTGTTCAAAAAAGGAGCGTGGCAAAGATGTAAATATTAAGATCCATTTGTTGTAAAAATGTAAAACTATAAATAAAAGAACAGATTTGTGAAACAGATTTAGCAGCTCATACACAAATAATTAAACAAAAATCACCTTAAAGGATTTCGACATGTCACGCATAAGTCAATAAGAGCCCTTATAACGAAAAGTGATTTGATTTATATTGAGGGTAACATTAAGGGGGACATATAGCTAAATTGACTTTGTATAAGATTGTTAAGAAGGGTATGATAGCTTGTGATTTATTTGAGAATATTACATTAAACAGAGCTGAATGGAAATAAGATTTATTAAGCTGACCACTAGTAATTGGAAACAAGATTTGTTGATTATGTAATATTATTTCATCACTGATGCAAAATTACTACTTTTGAGATTTTTTATATTGCCACACCTTCCACCCCCATATCCCCATATGTGTCTCATATTTTGACAACAACGGTTTTGAATACAGGAAAATCCTTGGGGGAAAGCAGCTGATTCTTCAACCCAATGAATTTGCATTTGGAAAATACCCAGGTAGCACAAATTCTTTAACTGGTCAACGCACCAGAAAAAGATTATGAGTCTCCTCAAATTTCAAATCACCATGTATTCCGTGTTGTAATTGTGGATTCTTCTTGGACTCGCAAGCAATCATAAAATTTTCAAGAAGAATCCTAAAATTACCTAGAGTGAGTGGTAATATTTTAACAAACATCAAACACCTACGAAGAGAAATATTGTTGCTTGGTTTAAAATGCATGCGTGTGAGTGAGAGAGATGGAGAGCATTGAGTTTTAGGCGAAGAAATGGATAAACTAGAGAGTTAAGAGTGAGATGCGTTGAAACACAAAGGTACCGTTCAGTTGTGGAAAACATATTCAATGTTTCTATTTCCAATTTTCATCTCCTTTCTAGTTTTCATTTTCCATGGAAAATTAGACACATATAACACTCATTCATTTATTGAAAATAAAGCCCTTTTTATCTTTTTTCCTACAAATAGCACCCTCACCCCCACCCCAATGCAACCTCAACACCCAACCACCACTACCGGTACAGTGCGTTGCGGTGCGGTGCGGCGATGGTGGTAAGGTCGTGATGGTGGAGGTTGGTGTAGTAAGTAAAAATAAATTTAAAAGAAAAAATCGGAAAACATTCCAATTGTGTTTTCCCAATACTTTGGAAAATTGGAAAACTGGAAAAATGAAGAACAGTTTTCTAAATTGAAAAAAATAGAAGAACAGTTTTCTATTTTTCTATTTTTCAAGGATTTATTTCCAAAGAACAGCCCACTTTTCCACAACTAAACAGAGCCTATATTTTTCCAATAAATGATGCAAATATTGAAACTGGGCATGTTGATGTAAATCAATTTTCATCAACTTCTGGCCTCGAGCTTGTGATTCCGAAGAAAGTTGGGTCCAAAATCAATATTAAAGAATTAATTGGGCCAAACCCCAAATAACCCAATAAGAGAAGACGGACTTTGGAGCAACAAGCACATTTGATTGAGAGAAAGTGGTTGAGAATTGATAGATAATTGAACATTTTAACAAGGGGTTTTAGTCATAAACCCCTAAAGCCCCACAACTTTTGGGCTTTAGTTTGCGATCTTAGAAGTTAATATAACAGTGTGCACAAGATGGGGTCTCCACATTAGGACTTTTTGTTGTCATATTACAAATATTTTTAGTCATATTATAAAATATTTTTGGCATATTAGAAAATTTTTACGTCGCATTAGAAAAAAGCACTGTCACATACGCTATAGTATATGTCATCATATAAGCACTCAAACATCGCACACAAACACTTAAAAAGTACAGAACCGCACACAAACACACCTATCACTATTTTAACCTTGAAGAGAAAGAGTAAGAACCTTGTAAAACCATCACTATAGTATTTGGGTATGTTGGTGTGGTAAAATCAAACTGCCCAAATATTAATTTGCCACAACAAAAAAGGATCCATCTGCTATGGATATATGGTCATTGTGGCGTGGTAGAATGCTCAAATGGTTATTTTAAATGGATATTTTGGAAGACCCCGCAACATTTGGTTCGCCTCGTAGGTAACATATGGGCGGCATTTGAATTATCGTGGGCTTAATAAAGAACATCAAAGATTACCAGGGTAGGCCATCGCTATAGATGGGGTAGGCCTCCGCCTAGGCCCCTAAATCCAAAGAAAAAAATTATAGTTACAAAAATAATTAGAGGTTAAAAAAATAGTTTAAAGGTTAAAAAAATAGTTTAACTAAAAGCGGACACAAAATAAATTTTATAAAAAACTTGCTCCATTTAAAATAAGACAAAAATTAAAACTTGGCCCACTTAGAAATAGGCCCAAAATAAAAATAAAAAAACCTAGCTTCATTTCACTCTCCCTCCCTCTTTCATTTCATCATAAGCCACTCGCTCTCACACGCACACACATTTTCTAACGGTGCTCTTCTCTCTCCCTCGCTCGTTTTCTTTGATGACTTGATCAATACTTTTGCATCTCAGAATGCAATAACACATTTTACCTAATTTTGTGCTTAAAGTTGCGCTTGAATCAATCAAGTTTGACTCTTTCTCTCTCTCTCGTAAACCCTAACTAGGGTTTGCATGGAGCCTCCACCTGCTGCCCTCAAGGTAGCAGGTTCATCGTCCAACCCTATACCTCTATCAAACACGTTCTCTTCCCCTCACATAAGCCATGCTGATCCTCTACTCGCACAAAATATCCAAGTTCCAGAACCCAAACAATCTAAAACGTTTGCATCTGTCATATCTACTCAGGCTGCTAAACCCTTAACATTAGAACCGATATCCAGTCATAAAGGTGAACCAGCAATTTTCTATGAAGAATCAGCATTGAAGGAGATGGCAAAACCATTCAAGCACCCTATTGTCGGGAAATTCTCACATAGACGTCCATCCATTGATGATATTCGATCTTTCTTTTCTTCTCTACATCTTAAGGCAGCTTTTCATATTGGCCTTATTGATCGAAAGCACATTTTGATTCGATTAGATCATATAGAGGACTTTCACAGATTGTGGCTAAAGGAGACCTGGTTTATTCAACGTTTCCCAATGCGCACATTTAAATGGGATCTTGATTTCAATCCAGACTCAGAATCATCTATTGTGCCTTCATGGATTAGCCTACCGCTATTGCCTATCCACCTGTATCATAGAGATGCTTTATTTTCAATTGCACAGATGGTAGGTACTCCTCTAAAAATGGATTCTGCAACTGCATCCCTGGCAAGACCTAGCCAGGCACGAGTTTGTGTTGAAACTAATTTAAAAAAGACTCTTCCTTCAAGAGTGTGGATTGGTAACAAAGCTACTGGATCAGGGTTTTGGCAACCTATTATATAAGAGGATCTCCCTCCTTTTTGCTACTATTGTGAGAAGAAAGGTCACTTACAAGATACATGTTACGTTAAGAAGATGGCAGATGAAAAAATGAAGAAACCTGAGCAAACTGTGAAGAAGAGGCCAGAAACAACTAAAGAATGGGTAAAGCGCTCATTCATGGAAAATCAAAAAGCAATTCCTGAAGCAGAAGTAGAAGATGGAGAGATTATCATAGAGCACCCAATTACAGTTAAAGCGCCCAAACAGAAGCTGATCACATCTTTCTTCACCACAAATAAAGGGCAACTGCTGGAGCAAAGTATCCTTGAGATAAGGAGGAGTCCCACCAGACATCAAACGTAGATTGTAGAGAGGAAAAGGAATATCACCAGGAGGAAATAAATAACAACATGGAGCACACAAAGGCCAATCTTTCAGAAATGGAAGCAAAGCTGCAGGATCCAAACAATTCAGAAGAATGTAATCAGGGAGAAATTGATCCAGGAGACCAAAACCATTACATCCAGTCACCAAATAATGGAGTTGAAAATGAAGAAGGCTTTACTGTTGTCACAAGGAAGAAGAAAACCCCAAAAGCAGTCCAGAAGGCAGCTTATGGGACTGTTAGAATACTCAGGTCCCACTCAAAATCCCCATCTCTGAATCTAAAATGTTAGGAGCAATCAATTGGAATGTGAGAGGCATCTCCAAAAAAGGTGCTATAAGAAGAATCAAAAGGCTTAATAAAATGCATAAACCTCATGTTTTCGTGTTATTGGAGCCTATGCAAGACATTTCCAAAATTCAATCTTACTGTCTTAAATTAGGTTTTGGATCTTGTTTGACCAACCAAAATAGTAACATTTGGTGTTTTTTTAAGGATGAGATTGAGTGGGAGGTAGTATCTGAAATGCCTCAATGTATTACGATAAATATAAAGATGAATGGTAGCAGCAGTATGTTTCAAGGCAGCTTTGTTTATGCTAGCTGTAATAGAATTATTAGAAGATCTTTGTGGGAATATTTAAGGGCCTCTTACACAGATACTCCTTGGTGGATAGGAGATTTCAACATAGTAGCTGATAGATATGTCAGAGAAAATAGGGGGAATGAGGTAAATCTAGGCGCCATATATGAGTTTCTAGAATGCATTGAGGTAAATGGCCTTGTGGATGCGGGTTATATAGGCTCCAAATATACTTGGCATAACAAGAGGGCTGCAGAGAATAGCATCTGGTGTAGGCTGGTGTAGGCTAGATAGAATATTAATGAATCAAGGCTGTTTGGATTTGAATGTGAATTGGAGTGTGAACCACCTCAATAGAAGTATGTCAGACAATTCTCCTCTCTTTCTTACAGGTCAACTTCAAAATGTTAATGTTTCTACGAGCTTCAGGTTTTTAAACTTATGGACAAAAAAGAAAGAATGTGTGGAGTTGGTGGAAAAGACTTGGAAGTAGACTGTCCCAATCCAATAGTAGGTCTCTCTCTCAAACTAAAACAAGTAAGAAGAAAATTGAGTACATGGAGCAAAGTCACATATGGGGATATATTTCAAGAAGCCAGAAATGCTGAGGATGCACTCCTAGCTGCTGAGAATTCTTATGAGCAGGATCCTACTGAAGAGAAAAGAGAGGTTCTTCAACAAGCTACTGCCATCTACAATAGGAACCTCAAAATTGAAGAAGATTTTTGGAGCCAAAAAGCAAATGAGAAATGGTGTGCTGAAGGTGACAAAAACACGGCTTATTTTCATAGAATGGTGAAAGGGAAACAGAAGAGAATGAAAATTCAGAAGATAAAGAACATGGAGGGTGTTTGGGTGGATTCTATAGAGGATATAAAAGTTGCAGCTCTTGAATTTTATTCTAATCAATTTCAATCTCCAGAAAGGGTGGAAACTAGTAGTCAGTCCTCAATTTTGGATGCTATTCCAACTCTGATCAGTGCAGAAATGAACGCAGCTCTAACCTTATGGCCAACGATGGTAGAAGTGGAGACAGCAGTAAAGGGTCTGAATCCTAAGAGTAGCCCAGGTGTGGATGGCTTCAATGGCCAATTCTTTCACCACTTTTGGGAGGTCATAAAGGAAGATATTTTGAAAGCAGTGATGTACTTTTTTGCAGGTAACACTCTTCCAAAGATGTGTACCACCTCTAGAATAGCTCTAATTCCTAAAATAGAGCATCCTCAATCATTTAGCGATTTCAGGCCTATAAGTATTAAGAATTTTGTTAATAAGATTTTTTCTAGAATCTTAAATGATAGAATCTCTACTATCCTCCCATCTATCATATCTCCAATGCAATCTGGTTTTATCAAAGGCAGGTCTATAACTGAAAATGTGTTGCTTGCTCAAGAATTTATGTCCAGAATTAATTCAAAAAATTTTGGAGGAAATGTTATTATGAAGGTTGATATGTCAAAGGCATACGATAGAGTTTCTTAGTGGTTCCTTATAAAGGTAATGAGGAAAATGGGCTTTTGTGAAGTTTGGATAGACTTAGTTTGGAGAATCATCTCTAACACATGGATTACCATAATTGTAAATGGGGAAAATGTTGATTTCTTCCATGCTACTAGGGGTTTAAGGCAAGGGCATCCATTATCCCCAAGCCTCTTTATCATAATGTTTGATGTCCTTTCTAGAAACTTGCATAATCTTGTTCTGCAGCCCTCTTAATCTTGTTCTGCAGCCCTCTTATGTAGGCTACAAGATGCCTATAGGTAGTCCCAGATTTAATCACCTAGCATTCGCTCATGATCTGATCATTTTTAGGTCAGGTATGAGAAAGGAAGTGAAGAATCTAATGGAGGTTTTGAGGGCTTATGAGAGGGAGTCAGATCATCCAAAAGTTACCTTGTTCTGTCAAACAAAACCAAACCGGGCTCTATAACATTCCTAAGGCAGTCTACTGGTATGTGCATCAAGAATGGTCCTATAACCTACCTTGGATGTCCTTTATTCAGTGGGAGAAGGAGAACTATTTACTTTGAAGGTATGGTTCAAAAAATTAGGCATAAGCTTACTAGATGGAAAGCTAAATGTTTATCTACAGGTGGCAAGCTGGTCCTTATTAAGTCTGTGCTAATGTCTATGAATCTTTATCTTATGGCTACAATGTCTCCCCCCAAAACAGTTATTAATAGATTGCACAGTCTTATGGCTAACTTTTTTTTGGAGCTCTAGCAATGGAGATCAAAGACATCATTGGTGTAAATGGGGAAATATCACTAGACCTACTAATGAAGGAGGTTTGGAGATCAGAAATCTATGATATAGACAAATCTTTAAGCATGCAGATGTGGTAGAGTTTGAGTAAAAGATCTTTATGGTCTCAATTTATGCGGGCTGCGCATTACAGGAATGATCATCCATTCCAACAACTGCTCCTCCAAAAGTGGGAGCACATACATGGAATAGAATGTGTTTGATTAGAGAGGATGCTGAAGAACATATGCAATGGCAAATTGGTAGAGGGGAAATCAGTATTTTTAAGGATAACTGGGGTATAGAAGAAGTAAAGAATCTGGAGGTGCTGGAGGATCAAACTGTCAAAAAATTCTGGAATTTGGATCAGAAATGGGACAAAGATAAGCTGGAAAAGTACTTTCCTTTTGAGACATATGCAAAGATATTAAAATATCAAGAGATTTGGGAGGAACAGCCTGATAACTTGATTTGGAAATTAAGCAACAGTGGATCTTTTTCTATATCTTCTGCATGGGAGGTATGTAGAACAAGGAAATTAATTCAGATCAGTGCAAAATTCATATGGCATCCATATATTCCAATCAAGATTTCAGTTCTAATGTGGAAACTCTTAAACAATTTGCTTCCTACAGATGACAAGATTAAATCTATAGGGATAAGAGGTCCTTCCAAATGTCAGTGCTGTACTTACCCTCAAGAGGAAACCATTGACCATATATTTGAGGAAGGGGAGGTTGCTTCTAAAGTTTGGGATAAACTTACTCAAGAGCATGGTATTAGGAGGGGAAATGGAGGAATTCGAAGCCAATTGTTTCAATGGTGGCTTCATGGCCACAGGACTGACTCTGTCATCAATAAAGTGATTCCATCTATTGTGTGTTGGTGCCTATGGGTTCATAGAAACAAATGCAAATATGATGAAGTTTTGACTAATGTTTGTTCAGTGTAGTGTTGTATCAGGTACACCAAATGAAGATTCTTCTCATTCCATATCCTTCCCAACAAATTCCTTCTAAAAGGCTGCAGGTTAGATGGTTGTTTCCTCGCAATGGTGCTTTGAAGCTTAGCACAGACGGTAGTGCTTTGGGTTCAAATGGTAAGGGCGGAGGAGGTGGGATTCTTCGAAATCAGGAAGGAGAGCTGCTATGGGCATTTTCCACATCTCTAAAGGATGTAACAAATATGGAGGCAGAGGCTATAGCTTTAAAATATGGATTGGAATACTACATGGATCTTAAGGACTATGAGCTTCATATTGAATGCGATTCAAAAGTATTGGTAGATATTATCAAAGGAAACTCATCAATCCCTTGGAAAATCAACTGGACTATGCGTGTAATTTTTCAAATGCTGCAGAAGATAAATTTCTCCATCACTCACATATATAGAGAAGCAAACAAAGTGGCAGACTATCTTGCTAATCTGGGGAGTAAAGAAGACAAAAACATCTTTGCTCACTCTCATCAAGCGTTTCCAAAGCAATTAAAAGGGCTTTTGACCACAAACAGATGGAGTCTTCCAAATTTTATAAATGTCTAAGTGTTCATGGTGTCATATTCTTACTATTAGTGGTTTCAAGCTAGGATTAATTTCATCATCTATCTCTATATCTCATGTAAGGGTTCTCGTATATAAAGAACCTCATTTTAAGTGTTTTGTTTTTAAAGGATTATAGTACAATCCTTGATGTAAGCCATTTAGAAGAGGCCAGTTCTTCTATTCCTTATGCCTTATGCAGAATAAAAATCACTTTCTATAAAAAAAAAAAAAAAAAAAAGTTGCGCTTGAACGTTTTGTTGTATTTTTGTGATTATGTTTTGATGGAGCATTTTTATTAGTGTTTTTTCACTTTGTTATAAGAAAATTTGGACGACCCTCTTTTTTTTACGAACATTTATAGGGGCCCTCTTAAGGCCCCCGAAATGTCAAGGCCGGCCTGAAAATTAAATCATGTAATTTTGACTCAAGTTCGCACGGAGGCCTCCCGCGGAAGATATTAATGTCGCACAAGAGACCACTTGCCCAACGTGGTTCGTTAAATTTAAGGGTGTGTTTGATTGCAAACATGGAAAATGCGTGGAAAATAGCTCATTTGGATAAGAAGTTGGAACATGAGTGGAAAAATATATGAGTTTTTGGTCTTACTTTTTCTATTTTCCATGAAAACCAATTCATTGGTGGATGGATAAGAAATATTTTCCACTAAAAATGAGGTTTGAGATGGAAGATTTGTTATGTGATTGAGTATTGTTCTTATATGAAGTATTCACAATCCCTACTACAAGGACAAAACATGAGTCAAAACATCTATTTTCCATAGAAAAATTTTCCAATGTCAATCAAACATGCCCCAAGAGTTTTTTTACTTTACCCCCTATAATAATGTTCTAATTAGACATAACCCCCTATTTTCAAAAAGTTAGACTTATCCCCCGCATGTAGGCCTGTCAATGATTCGTGTCTGAACTCGGACCCAATCCATTAAACCCGGGTCTTGAGCACTTTTATGAAACTTGGTTACCTGATTACCAGCTAATTAAATGGATTGGATATGGATAGAGGTAAACCCGATCCGTTAAGGGCCGGACCCGAAGTTTATATATATATATATATATATATATATATATATATATATATAAACAATATATATAGATATATATAGATTAATATCTATTTATATATAGAGAGAGAGATTAATATCTATTTATATATATGTATTTCGGTTGATATGTGTGTATATATATCTGTATTTATATATATATGTATATATAAGTCAGTATATATACATATTTTGGGCAAAACATGAAATATAAGCAAGTTTTTTTTTAAAATTGATTTTTTTGGGTCCTTTTTTTAGTTCTATCTATTCGGGTCGGGTATTGGGTCCTTAAAGGGCTGGACAAATTTCTTAAGACCCGACGGGTACTCGGGTAAGATGCGACCAACTAAAAAAATGCCCGAGTCGGGTATGGATATAGGTAGACCCGACCCGTTTACAGGCCTACCCGCAAGTGCATATTCCCCCTTGTAACTTATGCATATAAGGGTTAGTCTAATTTTTGAACATCTAATGGTTATCTAAATACAGCATTATCTCAGGCAGGGGCGGAGGCATGTGGTAGGGAGTGAGGGCAAGTGCCCCACCCCCCAATCAGATTTTCAACAAAATTATACTTATTTTTTATTTTTTTTTCTAAGTGCCCCACCTTTTAAATTTCTATACCTTTTAAAACTCGCTCAACTTTTAAAACTAATCCACTTGTTGACTGTATTCCGGCTCATTCTCGTTTTCTACAAAGACGACATTTGCTTTTAAAGTTGACCCACTTATTTCTTTTGACTCCTCTTTGCTACTGATCTGATCGAAACTAACAAAAGCTATCCTAAAAATCTCTTAGTTTTTTATTGGAGGTAAACTCTATTTCCTCTCTCTCTCAATAATTTTTTGTTTTGACGATTCTTGCAGTATAATTTCATTCCATCAATTCTCCACCCTAGTTTGACATTATTTTTTGTAAACTTAATTTAGGGTTTCAATTAGGACTATTTTTTTTACAATCTTATTAGGATGTTATATTTATTTGTTGAATATATATGTTGGTTTTTGTTATTTATACTTCTATTTTTTTAATTTCACGTCTTTCAAAAAACATTAAAACATTCACTTAAATTTTTTTTTCAGAGTTATGAAAAGATTTTACCCCTAGAAAATTTATAAATTTAGAGTTGTGCTCCTCCCAAAAAAAATTCAAAATTGTACCCCTAAAAATTTTTTAACCCAAAAAAAAATTTCGGGGCCTCCCGCCCCCGAACCCCCAGCAATGGTTTGTGCCCCACCCGAAATAAATTCCTAGATCCGACTCTGATCTCAGGGGTAAAGTCTAAAAAACCCTTATACTTGACCAAATTTTCACACAATCCTATTTTTTCTCAGCCACTCAAAATAGATGGTTTAAGTTTCGAGAGGGCAATATATTAAACCTCATTTTTTCCCTTCTATTTTACAATCAAATGTTCCCTTGCAAGCAAACTTTATTATATAAAAAAATAATAATAAAACTAGCAAAAACAAACAATTCCTAAAACATCAAGGAACAAAAAGAAAATCCCAATAACTATAACGGGAGGGAAAAAAGAAAAATGGAATTTCTCAGCAAAATTCACAATTGATAGTTTTTTTCTTTTAAAGTTTTTATAAATATGAAAAATGTAAATGGGTATGATTCATGAACTTACTTGGGCCAAGAAGTGATACCAAGTTGAGTGAGCTTTGATTGGGGTGGGTTTCTCTCAATCTTTACTCCAAAAATCTCAGTGGTGCTTCCCATAATATTTTCTTTCTCTGCTTCTTTTTCTTTGTATTCTTGGGGTTGAGATTGAGGAATTGTTTCTTTCTTGGGGTTGGGCATGTTTTTGTACACAAAAAACAGAAATATAGAGACCACTATGGGTATCACTACAGATGATACCCTTTCATTCTTCAACAGATGGGAACTTGCCATATTTGCCGCCTGCAATTTTCAAGTACAGGATTTATTTGCATCCTTTTAGAGGGAACTTTACTCTTCTTTTTACCCTTTTCCTTGTCCATGGGTATCACATACTATAATAATAAAGTATGTGATTAAGTGGGGAGAAAAAGGTTTTTTTTATACGCCCATAATTGCTCATTTTGAAGTTTGTTATAATTTTTTAATTGACTTTGAGTTTAGTACATTTTTTATTAGATTAGTGTTGAAATTAACAGTCATGTACAACTGCCAACCGTAAAAAATTTAAAATTAGCAAAAACAAAAGAAAAAAGGAAAAAATAAGAAAAAATATTTTTTGGGGTTCAGTTCAATTTTTAAAGTTTTGTTACTATTATGTTCCATGTATTTTTTAAATTGTATTAAGTTTCATAATCGTCTAAAATCGTCCTTAATCGCCTAGTCGAAAAAAATGGTATTCGGTTAAAAAAAAAAAGAGGATCAAATTCTTGTTCAGTTTAAAGGTAGAAAAATGATGGATCTTTTAAGCAATCTGAAAGTATAGCAATAGGTGAGCAATAGGGGAAGGATTGTATGTTATGAGGGGCTTTGTGATTCTAATTGTACAAATGAATGGTTATCTGCGTGAGGTTGTAAAACAGGTGAGGTGAGGTGAGGTGAGGTGAGAGAGAAAAGAGGATATTTAAGGTTGTGCGTCTGTGAGAGGAGAGAGAAATGGTTGAATGTCGTGCATGTGAAAAAGGAGAGAGAAATGGCTGAGTCAGCTTGCTTTCTAATTGTTAACAACGTGCGTATGTTTTATTTTTTAGACCGCATGGAGTCATGTATAATAAGCGGTCCATATGAGGGACCTCTCTCTCTCTCTCTCTCTCTATATATATATATATATATATATATATATATATATATACCCACCCCCAAAATCGATTTTGGGGTTGGATTTTGTTATACCCTTATAGTCCTAACAAACCTAGAGTCCAAAACATTACTAAAGAGGACCCATCATGTGTTCGGCCCTACCATGAACAGGAGGTTGTCTCAAGTATTAACCTGCTCGACCAGCTACATAAACAGTTGTCTCTCTCAGCAGGGACATTTTCTCACACCGTATACATGTATTCTCATATACACCAAAGAGGTTTCTCACTAGTCACATGGAATAAGGGAATGTGGTTGTTACGAGTGCTTTATCTACACGCCCATCAGGGAGGTCAGCACGCGATCCAAAGTTATAAGTTTGTTGTTTACTTGATAAGCACGTGTATGCAGGTGTAACTACCTGACCTATTAAAGCAGCCTACCTATCCTCTAAAAGATTCCCTAGGAACTACCTATAAATAGGGAATAAATTCGCCTGGAAAGAGGAACTTCTCTCATTTTCTTAATCATTGAATTACAAAAGCACCCCTAATTGTAACCTTGATAGCATTGAATTAAAACTAGTAAAATCCGTGGATGTAGGTTTTCAGCTTGGGCTGAACTACGTAAAATCTGTTTATTTCTCATTATCTCCCATCCCCATTCTCTATTATTATCCATATTTTCATTGATTACTCAATTATTTACTATCTTCATTTTTATAAGATAACAAATTGGCATCATCTGTGGGAACACGACTAGCCATTGTAATTCCTACCTAAATTCATTCGTTAAACACCTTCCCTGAAACACTTGAGTAGGGCGGAAATCCACCCCCCCCCCCCATTGGGTCGGGTGATTTGCACAATCTGTTGATGAGCCAAGCCAAGGGGTAGGAAGCAATGCAGGAAAGTGTCAAAAAGTTAGCACACACCCTTCAGACTGGACCGGTGCAGCCCAATCCGAACGTCGTTACTCATTGGCCATGGGTATCACAAAGCAGAGGAGGAAGGGGGGTATTAAGATTCCCCCCAGCGCCCTATAGAGGTAGGAGGCAGGAGTATCACAGGCAAGCCTTGGAGGCTGAGTCTGGGATCTTACAGAAATGTCAACTCCTTTAGGAGAATCGGATCACAGTGAGACCGATCCTATCGTCCTAGAGCCACGTCTTTCATCCAATCGCCTAGCCATTTTGATTATCAATCTTACTCTGAAGAGTTCCCCTGTGTGCTAAAAAGGTTGAGCAGAGGCTCATCGTTTGATCGGTTGTGCCCCCGTCGCAATCGCTGGCAAGTAGTAGTGAGGTCGCACGATCGCGCCCATGCGAGGATGATCCAAGCAGGTCCATCACCAGAAGCTCTCACCGATTTACTAGAGCATCGGTTGAGGCTGAGCAGACTTTCCAAAAAAAGAGTTCTGTCGAAAGCCAAGGACAAACTACGAAGTCAACTAGAGGAAGGACCAAGGACGATAACCAACCATGGAAGGGATCCATCTAATAACTGGAGGATCGTCTTAGCGATATGGTTTCCAAGAATCCCTTGCTGAGGGACTTCACAAAAGGGTCACCATTCATCTCCTCTGTTGTAGCATATCCTACCTCGGTGAATTCAAGCCGTCGATCATCACGTCGAAGTATGATGGAAAAACATATCCAGTTCTGCACTTCGAGCAATACTAAGTTATTGTAGACATTTACTCCATCCCTGATGAGATGCCATGCAGAGCCTTTTTAGCACAATCATAGGTTCTTCCCAAATATGGTACAATATCCTACCAAGATAACAAATAGCCAATTTTCAGTAGTTGACTGACCTGTTTGTAAGTAACTTTTGCTTCAGCGCAAAACTATGAAAAAGAGTGGCCTATTTTCTCGGTGTTCAGTAGAAGGTCGACGAAAGTACCCGAGACTATATCACCCACTTTAATACGGAGAAGTAGGAGGTAGTGGATTACAATAAGCATACAACCATAATTATTATGATGAGTAGATTATAATCTGGGAAACTGTTTTGGGCATTATCTGAAAGGCGAGTCGCCCAGAGGGCCCCCTGATTTTAATTTCTTATAAAATTATATTTCCTTTTTAAGAAACAGATGCGGAAGCGTTAACACCAAATTTTAATTTCTCTTTCAAATTAAAATTAAACCCAAGTGAAAATTAATTAAACACACACAAATAATAATTTCACTTAAATCAATTAATTCAAGTCCTAGAATTTGCTTAAATCAGATTTTTCATTTAAACAAAATAGGATAAACCATTTTTAACAAATAGACTTGAATTAAATAAACAATTACCCAAATTTAATTAGCACCCAATTAAATTAAGTGTGATAATTAAAACCATTTTTATCTTGAATTATCCTAAGCATGAGTTATAAGTTATTATGCAAGATAAAAATAAAGCAATCACACTACGCCGCGATGTACGAGAAAAAACCCAAGATGGGAAACAACCTCGGACGGCCCTAGCCACAAATCCACTAGATACGGATTTACAAATACAACACAAAAGACTTACAGCACCCGACTCAATCCTTCTCAAGCCTCGATGGTTCTTCTTGTAGACACCTCTTCCTAGCGGATAACCTTGGAGCTCCACCGCGGTCTCGGAATCCACCGATAGGACTTTATATGGTCACCGTCACCCGAACTATGAGCCTTTCTCCAAGTGGGTAAATCAATGTAAACATCTTCTTCTTTGTGGGATGCAGAAGCAAACCCCAAGATAACTGTTCAAAGCGGTAGGGTCAACCGGTGCCAAACTCCAAGCAAGATATATGTATATGGGAACTTGGAAGAAACTAAACTATGGGTGTAAACTAAAGTGTATATTGATTTTCCCTTGAAAATTGACACTTTTAAAACAATGAACTTTTCCCTCAAACAATTTTTCTCTCAAACACTCTCTAGAGGTTGGTAGGATATGAAAAGTTAAGTTAGAAAAAGTTGTTCCCACACATAGATATTCAGAAAAAAGGTAGTGGGGTAAATCAAGTGGGAAAATGGGCAAACCTGCTTAAAACTGCCAAAAAACCTGTTCCCGCCAAAACTCGTTCGAACGACATTCTCGTTCGAACGAGTCTTCTAACGAAGTTCCAGTATGAACTCGTTAGAAGCTCGTTAGAAATATCGTTAGAACGACCATCTCGTTCGAATGAAATTTCGAACGAAGTTCCAGTATGCCATAATGGAAAGTCGTTGGCAATCTCGTTCGAACGACTTGTGGTTCGAACGACAATCTTGTTCAAACGACACTTCGAACGAACTCACAGAATGTTAAAAAATTCTTTTAAGCCCAGAAACTTTTATATACTTTATATATAAGTTTTAATGAAAAACATTCTGAAAACAAAACACAATTTTAAAAACCTAACACCCAATATAAACTGTTCCAAGCTCCTCTATATATATGTAATGCATTCATACCTTGGGAGCATGGAACCACTGTTGATGGCATTGAAACGAGGCACATAAACCACGTCATTTTGATGAAGCCTTATACACTTGGACGCTACGTCTTCAACAAACACGTCATAGGCTTGAAAGATGATCAATATACTCTATCCTATAACTCAAACGTTTATGTCCGGAATTGAGCCAAAACTACAAAGGACTCAATTGGAAATTTGCGTCCTTACAAATCTCCCCCTTTGGCTATTCCGGGACAAAAACCAACAAAAATCCTAAAGGGCCGTTAAGCTCTACTAGACTAATAGAAAGTCCCACCCAAAATAAAAATACAATGCTTGACTCAAACAACCCAAAGGATCAACAATCTTTGCCGTTGAAAGTTTTCGCTTTATAAAATAATTCCTGCACACTTAGGCAAACACATTACACGCATAGGGAATATCAAAATAGCTAATGCAAGTAAAGTTAACTACTCCCCTAAATTAATTCTCTCCCTTTATCAAGTATGATCAACTTAGAAAAACTTCTCCCCCTAAGATAAATCTCCCTTAAACAAAGATACGATAATAATAGGATTAGATACCATTTATCCCCCTATCATTCTCCCCCTTTTTGTTCAATAATAGACAAAGGCTTAAAGAATCAAATATTGACTTATCTCCCCCAAATAATGCATATACACCCTCTAAATTAATCAAGGGATAAATAGAATGGGAAAGCAAGCTAAAACATGTAATTGTGCATTTAGTGAAGAGAACATTAATGCATATGGGAAACAAAATTATAACTAATCCAACAAATAACAACTTAGACCAACTAGGATGCAATAAAATGATACCAATATGATATATAAATTATTAAGCATATGACATCAACAACGAATGCAATAAGATGGATACCAAGTATGAATTAAAGCATATATGGATTAGAAAAAAAAGATTAAATAAAAATATCAAATATGTATACATAAGATATAACTAATAGATGTAAGTACACATATATAGATATAAACACACATATGACACACACAAAATATAATAGGAGTCTTTCACACTCGTATGGCAAAAATGTGTCATATGGAAACGGAAGTGTTGGGGTGTGAACTAGTAACGATTAAATTTAGACCCAATCACTTAAAAACATGTTCACGGAGTTCTTATTTGATTGCAAACTTCATCACATTTGAATATAACCTCATGTGACAATATAGATTGAACTCAATGAACAAACATACACAATGCATACAAGCCTAGCATATTAATGATTCTACAAACCAGTGGAGTCATGACATGAGATACGCAACTAGGATATACGGATATTGTGCAAACCGTTGATATACCATCCAATCTCCCTCAATAAGCATTTATATTAATTTTGAATGAATATATCAATCAAACATAGGCCTTGGTAATTGCTTTTCTTTTTAATGCCATCTTTTCTGTTTTTAGGCCTTTGGACCACGTATTTCTTTTAGGTCCATTCAAAACGGTGGCTTACAATCGCAAAGGATCATTAAGTCCTTTTGGAGCCCTTCCCCGTGCACATTTTTATTTATCATGTTTTCATTTTTCACACAAATCTCACGTGCAACGGATTTTGACATGCACTAATCCTCCTAAGTCACAAATATGTAGATGACAAGATTGGAAGGATAACACCTCACATAGCTCAAATATACATATGAAGTTAAAATTTCAAAAGAGCTCGTGCATGTGTGAATAGAGGCATATAAAACTAGAATCCATTTAAACAACACAAAATCCAACTACTCCATAAAAGTATGGTAAAGAACATTTTAAAGATTGACAATCTAAACCAAAAGTTCTAGCCACATGGGAGCGTTAGATAAGGGATTCAAACACAAGTATATGCCACTTAAAGTGTGTCAAACCAAAATACACACAAAATAAAATCTTTTTGAGTTTTTGACATTTTTTAATCAAAAATAAAAATAAGTACTCAAAAGACAAACAAAAATCATTTGAACTTTTCATTAAGCTTAAATTATCAAGAGATAAAAACTCAAATGATAAACAAAAATCTTTTTGTATTTTTCATTTAATGCAAACAAAATGAAGAAATAAAATACAAAAGATACACAAAAATCATTATTCTAGCATGTGATTAAGCATGGGACATAAACTAGAAAATGATTAAACAAACATACATTTAGCATGTGAATATAGCGTGAAGTACAAACGCTAAAGTATGCAAAACACTAATACATTCATCCTTTAGATTTAGTAAGAGAAGAAGCATGTGAAAGTAAATGAGAATCAAAAACCCTATTTTGCAAGGCAACCAAGTCGGATTTTCTAACCCAAATTAATGAAGAAAGACTATCTTGGGGTGTAGAAATTTTAAATACATTGGCTGCTTTACGTTGAGATTTTCTAGGAATTCGTTTAAGATCAAAGAAAAATTTCCTAAGATGACCTTTTCGACCACAATGTGTACAAGTAAAAACATGTCGAAAAGATTTACCTACGGAGTGATCTCTAAAAGCTTTCCTAGTAGATTCTCCTAAAACGTTGGTTTTGGCTTTATGAGTGGATTCATTACAAGTATTGAAGCCTAAACCACACATGTCATTTTTAATTTGGACCGTTCCTAAGATTTTATCTAATTTTTTCGAACGACACTCCAAATCAAATTTGACATTACTAGAATCTTTTAATTTATTTTGCAATTCTAAAATGTTAGACTCTAATAAAATATTTCGCTCTTCAAAATCAAGAAGCTCCTTTTTCAAGGATTCCATTAAACCCCTAAGGCTATCTCTCTCGCCTTCTATATATTCAAGCTTCTCTAGAAAAGCTTTCTCTCGTGTCCTAAGGTCTTCTACTAACATACTATCATCAACGACCTTGACACACTCTCTTAAACTAGCTTCCAACTTCAAATTAGCTCTTTTCAATTTAATAGATTCTTTATAAAGTTCTTGAAAAGCATTTTGAAGTTCACTCACATTAACCTCTTCTTCATTTGCACTCTCTCTTTCTTCTCCACTCTCACTATCATAAAAAACAATGGAATCAAAAACTTTGACCTCGGAAGTGTCATGAGTTTGAGTATCTTCATGAGAAGATTCACTTTCGGTGCTCACATGACTAGCCATAAAAGCCACAAAATTTGACTTAGTGGGGAAATCGGGTCCCTCTTCCTTATCACTATCACTAAGGGTCGCATTATATGAAATGGGCCATTTACCCTCTTTCCTTAGTTTAGTGGGGCACTCAGAAGCCCTATGGCCATAACCCTCACAACCAAAATACCTATTATACTCATCCCTATTTAAATTTTTATTAATAGGTTTAGGGATCTTCTCGGCTTTGTCATGCTTAGGAGTTTCAAATTTCTTAAAGTCATTTTTAAATTTATCTTTGTTAAATTTAAGAAATTTTCTAAATTTACGAGCAAACAAAACCATGTCTTCCGAGTCACTATCACTCTCGCTCTCTACTACTTGTTTGACCTCTTTTCGGGCTTTTAAAGCAACTCTCTTTTCAATTCTCTTTTCAGTTTTAGAGGGAAACATATCTAGTTCATAGGTTTGTAAATCACCTACAAGCTCTTCTAATTTCGTAGAGGCTAAAGTTGGTAAAGAATTTAAAACGGTCACTTTTGGAATAAATCTATCGGGAAGGGACCTTAAAATTTTCTTTACAACTCGGTTGTCGAGAATTTTCTCTCCCAAGTTAAAAGATGAATTGACAATATCGGACAGTCTAGCATAAAATTCATCAAAAGTTTCATTATCGTTCATTTTGATAGTTTCAAATTGAGTGGTGAGGTTTTGGAGTTTTGAAGCTTTAACGACACTTGTACCTTCGTGAGTGAGTTGTAAAATATCCCAAGCTTCTTTAGCGGTCTCACACCTCATAATGCGTCGGAATTCATCCGGTGTGACAGCGCTAAACAAGGCATTCAAACCACGAGAATTAAAATTTGAAAGTTTAAACTCATTCTCAGTCCATCTATCAGTCGGGTTGGGAACACGTTCATTTTCAACTAAATGAGTTGGTGGAGACCACCCGTTAACTACAAACATCCAAACCCTTTCATCGATAGATTTAAGTGCCGATTTCATTCGCGCTTTCCAATACGCGTAGTTAGAACCATCGAAAATAGGAAATTTTGAAAATGGGGAAAATTCCATTTTAGCCAAAAAATTATTTGAAGGATCTTTAACGAAATAATTTATCGCTTTGGCTCTGATACCAATTTGAAAGGCGAGTCGCCCAGAGGGCCCCCTGATTTTAATTTCTTATAAAATTATATTTCCTTTTTAAGAAATAGATGCGGAAGCGTTAACACCAAATTTTAATTTCTCTTTCAAATCAAAATTAAACCCAAGTGAAAATTAATTAAACACACACAAATATTAATTTCACTTAAATCAATTAATTCAAGTCCTAGAATATGCCTAAATCAGATTTTTCATTTAAACAAAATAGGATAAACCAGTTTTAATAAATAGGCTTGAATTAAATAAACAATTACCCAAATTTAATTAGCACCCAATTAAATTAAGTGTGACAATTAAAACCATTTTTATCTTGAATTATCCTAAGCATGAGTTATAAGTTATTATGCAAGATAAAAATAAATCAATCACACTACGCTGCGATGTACGAGGAAAAACCCAAGACGGGAAACAACCTCGAACGACCCTAGCCACAAATCCACTAGATACGGATTTACAAATACAAGACAAAAGACTTACAACACCCGACTCGATCCCTCTCAAGCCTCGATGCTTCTTCTTGTAGACACCTCTTCCTAGTGGATAACCTTGGAGCTCCACCGCGGTCTCGGAATCCACCGATAGGACTTTATATGGCCACCGTCACCCGAACTAAGAGCCTTTCTCCAAGTGGGTAAATCAATCTAAACATCTTCTTCTTTGTGGGATGTAAAAGCAAACCCCAAGATAACTCTTCAAAGCGATAGAGTGAACCGGTGCCAAACTCCAAGCAAGATATATGTATATGGGAACTTGGAAGAAACTAAACTATGGGTGTAAACTAAAGTATATATTGATTTTCCCTTGAAAATTGACACTTTTAAAACAATGAACTTCTCTCCCTCAAACAATTTTTCTCTCAAACACTCTCTAGAGTTTGGTAGGATATAAAAAGTTAAGTTAGAAAAAGTTATTCCCGCACATAGATATTCAGCAAAAAGGTAGTGGGGTAAATCAAGTGGGAAAGTGGGCAAAACTTTAAAACTGCCAAAAAACCTGTTCCCGCCAAAACTCGTTCGAACGACATTTCGTTCGAACGACATTCTCGTTCAAACGAGTCTTCTAACGAAGTTCCAGTATGAACTCGTTAGAAGCTCGTTAGAAATCTCGTTAGAACGACCATCTCGTTCGAACGACATTTCGAACGAAGTTCCAGTGTGCCATAATGGGAAGTCGTTGGCAATATCGTTCGAACGACTTGTGGTTCGAACGACAATCTCGTTCGAACGACAATCTCGTTCGAACGACACTTCGAACGAACTCACAGAATGTTCAAAAATTCTTTTTAAGCCCAGAAACTTTTATATACTTTATATATAAGTTTTAATGGAAAACATTCTGAAAACAAAACACAGTTTTAAAAACCTAACACCCAATATAAACTATTCCAAGCTCCTCTATATATATGTAATGCATTCATACCTTGGGAGCATGGAACCACTGTTGATGACGTTGAAACGAGGCACATAAACCATGACATTTTGATGAAGCTTTATACACTTGGCCTCTACGTCTTCAACAAACACGTCATAGGCTTGAAAGATGATCAATATGCTATATCCTATGACTCAAACGTTTTTGTCCGGAATTGAGCCAAAACTACAAAGGACTCAATTGGAAATTTGCGTCCTTACATTATCAAAGGAACCACCCAGGATGATGATGAAACTGCCAAAGTGAAAAAAAAATCATGAACGCCTAAGAAGCAATGGCCGCCAAAGAGTATGACCATCCTAAGTTTGCTAACAAAAAGAATCTCAAAGATTCGAAGGTCGAGAAACCAAAGAAGTACGATGAGTACACCCCACTTATGATCCGCATTCACCACATCCTAGAAGAAATTCGGGGGAGTAAAGACCTCAAGTGGCCAGGATCACCAGCAAATAGACGGGGCAGAAGTAAGTATTATGAGTTTCATAAAGACCACGGTCACAACACCGACAGTTGCATTTCCTTAAAGAATGAAATCGAGGGCCTAATTAGGAGGGGAAAGATGTCTAGGTATGTGGATCGAGATGGACGACCAAATCATGATAATCGTAAGGACAGAAGACGATTAGAGTCGTCGAGTCACAAGGCAAAAGAGAAGAAGAGAGAAAAGGGATGATGATTCGGAGGATGATCCAGACCTTCCAAAGAAACCCAAAGACTCTATACATAATATCGGCATGATATCCTTCGAATTTCATTTCATTGCCAGAAGAGATGCTAGTGGGGGAAAAGACCTAGTAGAAAGAAAGGACTATTTTAATGAGGCCAAAGATTATGCGCACGTGAGGCGAATTAACCTGACGGTTGACATGGACACACGTCCACGCAAGGTGAATAAGGATAAACTGATCAACAGATTCTCCAAAGACGACCTATCCAGAGTGTTGTGTCCACATGATGATCCATTGGTCATTGTCATTAATATCTGTGAGGGTAGGGTGGCCAAAGTACTGGTGGACAATGGCATCTCCACAGATGTTATGTTCTACTGTTGTTTTCTTGATACTGAAGCTCCATAACAAAAAATTGACACCATACCACCACTTTCTGATCGGCTTCTCAGGACAAATGGTGTACCCGCTGGGTACGGTGGAGCTGGAGGTCATAGTGGGCACTTGACCTACTTGTCGAACTAAAATTATTCGCTTCTTCGTCCTGGAAAAAAATGTACTGTCTGCCTACAATGTGATATTAAGCAGGGTCGGATGAAAAAAATTCAAGGTTGTTCCATCAATAGTGCACCAGTGTTTAAAGTTCCCAACTCATTATGGGGTGGGGGTTGATAATGCCATATGTAGCACCCTGCCGCGATAGTACTCATCCGAAGCCGCGGATGTTCAGACCATACATGCCGCGGCAGTTATCACAGTCAGGGCGCGGCTAGATCTCTCGTAGGGTGCGGCCCCCTACATCAGAGGCCGCGGCACCCCACCTTAGGGCGCTTCAGTACTCGGCGTTGCTTACTCTACGGGTTGCACACCCTTATCCACAAGTGACGGCAGACTTGGTACATGCCACGTGCTGTGGGCACATGACTCAACTCACTTCCTTATAAATAGAGGACCATACCCGGAAAAGGGGGATCGATTCCAGATACGCCCAAGGTAGGCTCTACAATACAGATCCTCACTACACAACCTCAACACACAACTTGGAGGCCACGCGTCCACATCGCAGCCGCCTATCCAGCACCCCGGAATCCTCAGTACTGCCATGTACTCTCCATTATCCTTATATTTGTATACCACTTTAGGCACGATTATACTGTACCATGCAACGCATATAATGAGAACGGAGCAACACAGTGGACGTAGGCCTATTTTAAAGGCTGAACCACTCTATATCTTGTCTTCTCTCTATTTACTTGCTTTACTTCTTTATCACACACTCTACTCTTGACTTACTGGTATGAGAACGCCTTGTGGCCAATTTCTCGTATCATCAATTTGGCGCCGTCTGTGGGAAGACGAAGACATCTCTTCCTTTGTACAGCTTGACCTCACTGGGCACTCTGGTGGTGAACCAACACTCCCCCTGAGAGGAGGTGTTTCACCATTGAAAGAGACCCACTAAGGTTCCCAAGCTCACCAGTATTTCTTCAGTTCAACTTTTCATAGCTCAAGCACATGGCACCTGAGATGCCACCACCACCTCTTCCCCCGCCGGATGAGGGGGGAAGACCCAGTTCCAGTCAGCCGCCGCCTCAGTCTGAGATGGCTGATGTGGCAGCAGCCCTAAAGTCTCTGGCAGCCAGCAAGCGGATGATGCAGGAGCAGTTCACAGCTCTAAGTCAGAACATACTGAGA
Organism: Sambucus nigra; assembly: GCA_949130495.1. Taxonomy (NCBI): domain Eukaryota; kingdom Viridiplantae; phylum Streptophyta; class Magnoliopsida; order Dipsacales; family Adoxaceae; genus Sambucus; species Sambucus nigra. Next base: position 515,385,763 of record OX422221.1, on the reverse strand, counting down.
CCACCGGGGGTCTCACCTGAGATGATTACTCCGGCAGCAGCTCCAGGACAGCATGAGGCCAGGGGACCACCCCAGGCACCACGTAAAGACCTGCCACCCCCTCAGCGGCGTAGGGATGTTGCTGGCCCCCGGCGTTTACGCCTGGGGAGGCAAGGAAACCCTTGCCCTGAGGACAGGTATGACGATCTGGAGGTGGAAGAGGCTCCAGTAGAATGCTGGGAGCCGTATGAGGTCTCCAACAATACTGTACGACCTCTCCAGGATAGTAGAGGAAAGTGCGGGAGACCAAACCCTGATGATCACCCAAGAGGCTCTGCTTTTGACCGCCTGAGCAGGGGGTCGGCCTTCGAGAGGCTGGGCCCAGTGAATGACCTGCGGGACAAGTTGTCCAAGTCAAGAAGCGCAGCGAGATCTAGGAAAGAAGCAGAAGGCTGACCCCAAAGACGGGACGACGGCCAAAGGGAAGTAAATAGCCGGCACAGGCCTGCCGTAGCGGAGCCCTCCATCCACCTCCGAGAAGCAGCAGGGGATAACATCGGCCAGGCCGACCCTGTGAGGCCCTGGAATGACTCAATCCAGCGGTTAGAGGATAAGATTGGCGACATATTGAAGAGCCGGGACCCTCTTCAGAGGGGGTACACCGTAGGCTCACCCTTTGTGGCAAAGATAGTCAACTTCCCCACGCCGTCAAAATTCAAGCCTCCTGTGGTCACCCCAAGATATGATGGGAGCACCAACCCTGTCCACCATGTGGAGATGTATCAATTCGCGGCAGATATATACTCTATCTCAGATGAGATGAGATGTCGTGCCTTCTCTGGTACCCTGACAGGGGCTGCGCATGTGTGGTACACGTCTCTTCCAAAAAATTCTATTGGAAACTTTAAGCAGTTGGCAGACCTGTTCATCCATAATTTCTGCTTTGGGGTGAGGCCACAGAAGAAGACCACACACCTGCTCTATGTTAAGCAGGGAGAGAATGAGACTCTGAGAGACTACATAGCCAGATTCAATAAAGAGAAGCTGGAGGTGGAAGACTATGAGGAGAGCATAGCTATGACAGCCCTGATTGGAGGGCTCCAAAAGGGGAAGCTATTATGGAAGCTTGCCGAAGACCCTCCGAGGACGATGGCCGAGCTGTTGTCAACAGCAGGAAAGGTGATGAACGCCGAAGAGGCGATGGCTGCAAAATATGAGGACGAAAGAGGAGGTGCAAGTGGGAGTAAATACCCCAAAAAGTACAAAGAGGGGAAGAAGAGAACCATGGATGATAAGTTCGCGGGGTACACCCCTCTGACGGTCAGCTGTGAACAGATCCTCAATGAGATAAAGAGTGACCGGACGCTTAAGTGGCCTGAGAAGCTGAGGGCAGCCCCCGACAAGAGGAATAAGAACCTGTGGTGTGAATTTCACCAAGACCACGGCCACGTAACAGACAAATGCTTTGCTCTGAAAGATGAGATTGAGAAGATGCTGAAGGAAGGGAAGCTCAGAAAGTACGTCGATAAAGCCGACGTCAAGAGGGGCCGAGGGGACGACCCCAGAAAGAAGCGAGTCGATGCCTGCAGAGAAGGTCCTCAAAAAAGAGGGGACGACCCCTCTGATGATGAGGACGACCCTGACCTCCCGCCGAGAGACGACCAAGGCCCTGTCAAGAGGCTCAATATGATCTCGCTCGGGGTGGGAATGATCTCCGGGGGACTTGCAGGAGGAGGGTCTGAGGTCGCCGACAGGAAGGCCCATGTCGCTGAGGCTAAGGCAGTGACGAAGGTGGTGCACTCAACCTTCCTAGAGGTCAAGTCAGAAAAAAGGAAGAAGGTTGATATGGACACTTTGATTGTGGGATTTTCAAGAATGGACTTTAAGGGCCTATTGGCCCCGCATGATGACCCTCTCGTCATCACCACCAGGGTGCACGGGTGCGAAGTGCCGAGGATCCTGGTGGATGGGGGCTCATCTGCAGATGTGATGTTTTGGCCATGCTTCAAGGCCTTGGGCCTCAGTCGTGCCAGACTTGTCCCATACCATCATCCATTGATTGGGTTCAGTGGGGAGAAGGTTCACCCCCTAGGAATATATGAGGCTGATGTCAGGATGGGGGACGAGTGGCCGAGATGGCTCACCAATAGGGTCAGTTTCTTTGTGCTGGATGAGCATGTGTTTTCGGCATACAACATCATACTGGGACGTGTGGCCCTCAAGGGGTTTGAAGCTGTGCCGTCCACGGTCCACCAGATGGTTAAGTTCCCTACCCCTTATGGGGTGGGGGGAGTTCAGGGAGACCAGACGACAGCGAGAGAGTGCTACTACAACTCCACTGAAGAAAGGGAGGCACACAAGAGGGCTACAGCCACTTACAACATTGATACCCTAGACCCTAGGGACGAGACGAAGCTCAAAAAAGGAGAGGCCGCTGAGGAGGTAGAACCCATCATCCTCGATGAGGATGACCCGGGAAAAACCGTCCAAGTTGGCAAATCTCTGAAGCCCAGTATCAAGGAAGACCTCATCAAACTGTTGAGGAGAAGGCGAAGCGTCTTCGCGTGGAGTCATGTAGATATGCCAGGGATCGACCCTGAAATCATGTGCCACAAACTCAATGTGGTAGAGGGAGTGAAGCCGGTAAAGCAGAAGAGGAGGATTTACTCTAGAGAAAAGTATGAGGTCATCAGGGATGAGGTTAAAAAATTAGAAGACGCTGAATTTATCAGAGAGGTCATCTACCCTGAGTGGCTGTCCAATGCAGTCATCGTCCCAAAGGCCAACGGCAAGTGGAGAATGTGCGTGGACTTCACAGACCTCAACAAGCATTGTCCCAAAGACAACTTCCCTCTCCCCCGCATCGATCAGATGGTAGACGCTACCGCAGGCCATGAGCTCATGAGTTTCATGGATGCCTACTCAGGGTATAACCAGATTTTCATGAACCCTGAGGACTCGGAGAGGACCGCCTTCATCACTGACAAGGGGACATACTGTTACAGGGTCATGCCCTTTGGCCTAAAAAATACGGGGGCAACGTACCAGCGCCTCGTAAACAAAATGTTCGAAGATCAAATTGGGAAGTCTATGGAGGTTTACGTAGATGACATGCTGACTAAGAGTCTGAAGGCAGAGGATCATGTGGCAGACCTGGAGAGGACCTTTAATACAATGGACAAATACAAAATGAAGCTCAATCCGGCCAAGTGTGTCTTCGGGGTCGGAGCGGGGAAGTTCTTGGGGTTCATTGTCAATCAAAGAGGCATCGAGGCCAATCCTGAAAAGATAAAGGCCCTTATTGAGATGAAGGCCCCCAAGTCCATTAAAGACGTTCAGAGGCTCACAGGGAGAGTGGCTGCCTTGAACAGATTTGTGTCAAGGGCTACAGACAGGTGCCTACCATTCTTCAAGATCCTCAGGAAGGCCTTCGAATGGAGCGAAGAGTGTGATGAGGCTTTCAAGGAGCTAAAATCATACTTAGGGTCTCCCTTGCTGCTGTCACGACCCGTGCAGGGTGAACGACTTTACGTGTACCTTGCTGTCTCAGAGTCCGCTATCAGTGCAGCAATCGTAAGAGACGAAGACGGGATACAAAAGCCTGTATATTTCAACAGCAAGGCACTCCAGGGGGCAGAGCAGAGATACCCGAGGATGGAAAAGTTGGCCTATGCCTTGATCCATGCCTCAAGGAAGATGAAACCGTACTTCCAGTCCCATACTATGGTCATCCTTACTGACTCTCCTCTTAGACAGGTCCTACACAAGCCTGAAAAATCAGGAAGGCTAATGACCTGGGCTATAGAGCTGGGGGAGTTTGACATTGTGTATCAGCCTAAGACAGCCATTAAGGGGCAGGCCTTGGCAGACTTCGTGGCTGAGTTCACCTGGGAAAATGATGAAGCCGAGGGTGAGACCCTCGGGAAGGCAGATACAGAAGACAGACCCGCAGACAGACCCGCAGATATGGCTGAGACGAGCACCGCTAGAAGGAAAGTGACTGAAAACGAAGAGGGAAGATACATCTTTAGACAGGGGTCCCTCTCTGAGGGAAATTTTTCTGAAGAAAAGACTCCGTGGAGCCTCTTCGTTGACAGGTCCTCCTGTGATAGCGGAAGTGGTGCTGGACTGATACTATCAGCACCCGACGGCACAGACGTCGAATACGCCCTGAGGTTCAGCTTCAAAGCCTCCAACAATGAGGCTGAATATGAGGCCTTAGTAGCAGGCCTCTGCTTGGCCAAGTCTCTTAGTGTCGGCCAGATTTTGGTCCATAGTGATTCAAGGCTAGTCGTAAATCAGATACTAGGAGCCTACGAGGCAAAGGACGAGAGAATGGCTAGGTATCTTGACAAGGTGAGGTCATTGCTGAAAAACTTTAATGAAGTGAAACTCAAGAGGATACCTAGGCTCGACAATGGTCGTGCTGACGCCCTTGCAAGGTTGGCCTCAGCTACTAGGACAGACATAAGGAGGACAGTCCCAGTGGAAATCTTGCTACGACCAACTATCGAAGAGGACGAGGGAACACTTGGCATTTACATGAATGTTTCTCAAGAACCTTCATGGATGGATCCTCTGATCAGATACATTAAAGGAGGAGAGATGCCAGAAGCAAGCCAAGAGAGGAAGAAGCTGAGATACAGGGCTGCAAAGTTCACTGTCATCGGAGACACGCTGTACAAAAAGGGGTTTCTGCTCCCCTTACTTAGGTGTGTGCATCCTTCAGAAGTCCCTTCCATTTTGCAAGATGTGCATGAAGGGTCGTGCTCAAGCCACATTGGGGGTAGATCCCTAGTGAAAAGGGTAATAACCCAGGGGTACTGGTGGCCGACTTTAGGAAAAGATGCTGCCGCATATGTTAAAAAGTGTGACAAATGCCAAAGATTTGCTACCATCCCTCACCAACCACATCAGCCTCTTACCTCCATTACATCCCCATGGCCGTTTGTAGTGTGGGGGATTGACCTGGTAGGACCCTTACCGAGGGCAGTCCATAACCATCGGTTCCTCATCGTAGCAATTGACTACTTTTCAAAGTGGGTAGAGGCCGAGCCGATGGTCACGATTACAGAGCAGAAGACCTTCCAGTTCATCTGGAAGAATGTGATATGCAGATATGGTCTACCCAATACCCTCATCTCGGATAACGGGACCCAGTTCAAGAATGCCTCTCTGCAGAAGTACTGCGAGAGGGTAAGCATCAAACAATTTTTCTCCACCCCAGGCCGACCTCAAGCCAATGGGCAAACCGAAGTTACGAACAGGACAATCCTAGATGGGATTAAGAAGAGGCTTGAGGAGGCAAAAGGAAGATGGGTTGAGGAGTTATATGCAGTGTTGTGGGCATACAGGACGACAGTAAGGACCTCTACCGGGGAGACCCCATTCATGTTAGCTTATGGATCAGAAGCAGTCATCCCCACCGAAGTGGAGTTTCCTACTCATAGGGTCCAAATGTATGACCCCCAGGGGAATACGGAAGAGAGAAGACTTGACCTAGACCTGATTGAGGAAAGAAGGGAGGATGCTGAGATAAGGCAAGCCTCCTACCAGTAGAGGACCGCAAAGTTTTACAACCAAAGGGTGAAACAGAGGCCTATCGCAGTGGGAGACTTGGTTCTTAAAAAGACTTGGCAGAAACCCAACAAGCTCCATCCTAATTGGCATGGCCCATATAGGGTCATCGATGAAGTTGTCCCAGGGACCTACAGGCTAGAAAACTTAGAGGGGGAACCTTTTTCAAACCCCTGGAATGCAGATCATTTGAAGAAATACTATCAGTAGTGTTGTAAGGTCTTGAAAGACCATAATTGTAATTAGGGTTGCTCCAACAGAACACTTGGAAAATTAATGAGAAATATCAGTGTTTCCTTCATCCTATTGTCAGTCCTAGCATGCATGGGAAGTTGATCCCTCGGCTATAATGGGGACCAGTGGAGGGGACGACCCCTCCACTCTCCTCAAAAAAGACGAGGGAAAACTAAATTAAAATCCATTAATTTGGTTAGTTGATCCCTCGGCTATAATGGGGACCAGTGGAGGGGACGACCCCTCCACTCTCCTCAAAAAAGACGAGGGAAGACTACATTAAAATCCATTAATTTGGTTAGTTGATCCCTCGGCTATAATGGGGACCAGTGGAGGGGACGACCCCTCCACTCTCCTCAAAAAAGACGAGGGAAGACTAAATTAAAATCCATTAATTTGGTTAGTTGATCCCTCGGCTATAATGGGGACCAGTGGAGGGGACGACCCCTCCACTCTCCTCAAAAAAGACGAGGGAAGACTAAATTAAAATCCATTAATTTGGTTAGTTGATTCCTCGGCTATAATGGGGACCAGTGGAGGGGACGACCCCTCCACTCTCCTCAAAAAAGACGAGGGAAGACTACATTAAAATCCATTAATTTGGTTAGTTGATCCCTCGGCTATAATGGGGACCAGTGGAGGGGACGACCCCTCCACTCTCCTCAAAAAAGACGAGGGAAGACTAAATTAAAATCCATTAATTTGGTTAGTTGATCCCTCGGCTATAATGGGGACCAGTGGAGGGGACGACCCCTCCACTCTCCTCAAAAAAGACGAGGGAAGACATTAAAATCCATTAATTTGGTTAGTTAATCCCTCGGCTATAATGGGGACCAGTGGAGGGGACGACCCCTCCACTCTCCTAAAAAAAGACGAGGGAAGACTATATTAAAATCCATTAATTTGGTTAGTTGATCCCTCGGCTATAATGGGGACCAGTGGAGGGGACGACCCCTCCACTCTCCTCAAAAAAGATGAGGGAAGACTATATTAAAATCCATTAATTTGGTTAGTTGATCCCTCGGCAATAATGGGGACCAGTGGAGGGGACGACCCCTCCACTCTCCTCAAAAAAGACGAGGGAAGACTAAATTAAAATCCATTAATTTGGTTAGTTGAACCCTCGGCTATAATGGGGACCAGTGGAGGGGACGACCCCTCCACTCTCCTCAAAAAAGACGAGGGAAGACTACATTAAAATCCATTAATTTGGTTAGTTGATCCCTCGGCTATAATGGGGACCAGTGGAGGGGACGACCCCTCCACTCTCCTCAAAAAAGACGAGGGAAGACTAAATTAAAATCCATTAATTTGGTTAGTTGAACCCTCGGCTATAATGAGGGCCAGTGGAGGGGACGACCCCTCCACTCTCCTCAAAAAAGACGAAGGAAGCCTATATTAAAATCCATTAATTTGGTTAGTTGAACCCTCGGCTATAATGAGGGCCATTGGAGGGGACGACCCCTCCACTGTCCTCAAAGAAGACGAGAGAAGACATTTGGTTACTTGAACCCTCGGCTATAATGAGGCCACATTAGGGGACGACCCCACAGTGGTCCTCAAAAAAGACGAGGGAAGGGTTAGTAGCATCAACAGTGAGCAAGCCATAATTAAATGAAATAAGGAAGACAGCAATTATGGAAGAGACTGGTATTAATCAAATATAAGTATCAAGTGTTTTTACAAAGCCTTTGAACAAAATTACAAAAATAAGGGTATGGGCTACAGGCAGCCACCCTAGGGGACGACATCAGAGGGCAGAGCCTCATCATCAATGGGAATGGTCTCCTCAGGTACCAGCACCGGATGATCTTCAGATGTACCGACCCCTTCGAGCTGGACTTGGGCCTCCACTTGGTTGAGGGCCTCGGCAATCAGGGGTCGTCCAGTTGAACACCCTTCAGTGATGGGCGAACAGAGGAGACGACATCGCCAAATTTGAGGACGACCCATCGGCAGGCCGTCCTGATCCCCCTCTCAAGATATTCAAGGACGAAACCCTGAAATTCATCTGAAGTCTTGTATGCCTCCACAGCATCAGCCTCAGCTTTCTTGATGGTTGCTTCCAGATCAGTCTTATGACGGGCCTCCAGGTTGATCAGAGCCTCATCCTTGTCCTTGATCAATAAGTCCTTGTCTTTGATCAACAAGTCCTTGGCCTGAAGATCGGCATCATGCTGCCTCGTCAGCTCATCAAGGACTCTAGCATGCTCAGTCCTTGTGCTCTCCAGCTCGGCCCTCGCAGTGTCCAGCTCTGTCCGTAGGTCAGCCTCTTGTTGGATGGCCCTCTCAGCTTCATGGAATTTCTGTTGATTCTCGGCCATCCACTTGGTGGCAGAGGTGAAGGCACAGACAGACTGCAAGAAAAATGAAGATATATCAAGGGGGGCCGAAGAAACACCGAAAGAATGAAATTAAAGGTCAGGGCCAATACCTGAGCAAGGGAGTGCAGACCGTAGTCATACACTTTGGCTGGAGGCATCTGCGCCAAGAACTCGAAGTCGGAGGCCGACGGTGCAGAGAACATAGAGGCCTTTGCTGCCCTCAGGTTGGCAATAAGAGATGAGGGTTCGGCCCTCAGATGGGACAGATTTTGAGACCAGAAGGCCCCCATGCTTGATGAAGAGGTTACTCCCTCAGAGGCCTCGGCCCTGGCCCTCGTTTTAGGGTCAGGACGAGGCTCGACTGGAGCCTCAGGCTCCTTCCTTTTGTGGCTAACAGCTGTCGGCTCAACAACTGTCGGCCCTGAGGCCCTTGTCTTCTTAGGAGCTTGCTGAGGCTCCTTCCCCTTCTTCTTTGACAGACCAGCAAGAAGGCTTGGAGCAGTCATATCCCAGAGATAATCTGACACGCCTGCAGGACGACCTGAAAAGGATACGATGAATCAGAAAAGTTCAGAGATAAAGAGAGAACACTTCAAAAATAAGTAAAGAAGGGAAAATGTTCAGTATAACTCACATAGTTCTGTCAGAGGGCCGACCCTCAGACCAGCTTCTTTAAGGAAGCGAGGGGTCATCAAATCTTCGAACTTTGGGATCTCACCCTCTCTCCCTCGTCCCCTCAGATACTCAACAATATCCCTCTCCTCCAAGCTAAGTCCGGGGTCTGACCTAGCTTTCATGGAGGGGTTAGACCATCTGTTAGGAACCCTCGGAGCATCGGCAGAAGGGGACGCCTCGGTGGAGCTCTCCCATGCCCCAGATATGAAGAAGAACCTTTTTTTCCAATCATGATTGGAAGTTTGAGCCACGTGGAGCAGCTTCTTCTCAGACCTTCTCGCTCCCAGATGATAGTATCCGGGCTGTTTAGATGAAGAGGTGATATTGTAGCAGGCCAAGAACACGTCGGACGAGGGCTCATCAGTGAAAGAGTTTTTCCACAAAGAGATGTACCCCAGAATCGTCCTCCAAGAATTGGGTGGAAGTTGCGAGGGGGAGACGCCCAGAGCCGACAGAATATCTATAATGGCAGGGTGAAAGGGAAGTCTGACACCTACTTTGAACATTTGCTCGTAGACTGCAACTTCTCCCTCTTCACCCTCAAAGACCCTCTCATCCTCAGAGGGAACCCTCATAGTCACCCCAGGTGGCACTCCGTAAATATGCCTCCATATCAGAAGATCCCTATCCCTGACAGAGGAGATAAAAGACGAGGCATGGGAGGTATCAACCTCATCATCTGTATCATCGTCCTCATCCTCCTCATCACCTGCAGGAGGACCCTGAGGAAATGCCACTTGGAAGGCGTTGGGGGATAGGGTTGTCACAGGGACAGCCTCAGAGGGGATCGTACCCTCGGCCTCTCGGGGAGGGCTAAGGTCAGGTGAGTCCCTTCTACCAGAAGTTCCAGCACCAGTTGGAGAGGAGGTTCTCTCGTCCATCTCACTTGGGTTGGGTGTCTCGGTTGGACGAGACGACGACCCACAAGACTCAGAGGGTTCAGATGGTCTAATGGTGGCAAGAGGAACGGGAAAGATGGGTCGTACCCAATTAGGGTCGGCCCCTCATCTCCTCTCTTCCTCTTCCTCTATCCGTCTGATCTCGGTAAATAGTTTCTCTCTCAAGGACGGGAATTCAGACACCAGGTTGTAAAGCCTCCTAAGCATTAAAGGGAAGACCCTACACTTAAAGAAATTATACTAGACTTGGCTAATTTAACCACAAACACTTGGGAGATTGACCAGGGTTGACCTTTGGATTAAATAAAGAACTCAAGGGTTTTCGTCAAGAACGTTCGAAGAACCAGTGACCGGAGAAGACACCGGAAAAAGCTATGGGGGAACTCTAAGAACCAGACGACCTACGACCCTAAAAAATAGACAGAAATGAAGACAAAAGAAGGCAAGAGGAGAAAAAGGTTACCTGATGAGGAGAAGGGCAAGAACGCTGCTAGGACCTGAAGGTTTGAAGGCTGAAAATGGCAATGGGAACTGGTTCTAGAGAGAGAATAGACTTGGGCGCGAAGAAGAAGAAGATGAAGAGAGAGTTTGAAAAATCTCTTAAATACTCTTGTAATGAGTGGACCCATTTACCGAAGAAAGATATAATTAGGGCACAAGGCCCCAAGCGTACTGCACAGCCGCCCTGCCTTGGAAACTGGAACAGCAATGAGTATCTGCACAGGTGTCACTCACCTAACTGATCACACGTGTCTCGAATTCAGCAAATATCCCTCAGCCATCCCAATGACACCTATGGCTAAGGGCTGGGGGGTGATTGATGTACCCGTTTATACCCTCAGCATGGATGAGGATTACCTAAATACGGACGACACTACGAGGGGACGACCCTTCACCAGGCCCCAGCTGGCCACCACCAGGTCCAGACGACCCTACGAGGGGCCGACCCTCCACCAGGCTCTAGCCGACCCTACGAGGGGCCGACCCTTCACCAGGCTGTAGCCGACCCTACGAGGGGCCGACCCTTCCTCAGGCTCCAGACGAACCTACGAGGGTACGACAGTACGAGGCCAGAATCAAACCAGGCTCCCTACCGGAAGAAACTTTGCCCTCGGCCTCGGCTCATAGGCCGAGGGTGACATCATGACAGCGCGTGGTCCGGGACACGTGTGGAACAGTGCGCGTCAGGCTCATATGACACGTGGAAGACCGTTATAACCGAATCACACCCTCACGTGAGGGAATATTATGTCATCATTTGGCATCTACAGGTGTCAACAGAGGATAGGTTAGATCATCATTCACATGCACCATGCTTACTTGGGGGGTACACTACACCCCCCAAGACCTATATAAACTTGTCACCTACAACCCTACAGGGGATCGATCCATGAACAGTAGCCCTAGCTAAAACTCTACTTGTACACACACAGTAGAGAGAGAGAGAGGGTTATGTTCATTGTATCCAAGGCCATTAGTGCCCATACTTGGTGGATCACACACTCACAGTGGATGTAGGCCAATTTGGCTGAACCACTATACATCATTGTCTAATTTCCTCTTATACTCATCCCCTTCTACATACTTATACACTTATGTACTTGCATCTCTATGGCTGCCATAGCTGCTACTGTTTGAGCTCACTATCACTTATCTGGTGGTGCTAAATCTTAGCATCATCAGGGGTCATCAAAGGCAACCAAATGGTGGCACGCAAGTGCTATTTCACCTCGGTTGACTAGGAAGAGCAAAATAAATTGACAACCACCTACCAGATTGAGACTATTGATCCAAGAGACGTGACGAGGCTGGTCAAGGTCCAGGCAGTTGAAAAAATTAAGATGGTTCCATTTGACATCGACCAACCATAATAGGTAGTCCAAATCGAGTCGTCTTTAGATCCACGTTTAAAGAAGGAGCTCATAAGCTTCTTACAACAATGTAAGAGTGTGTTTGTATGGAGCCACGAGGATATGCACGGTATAGATCCTGATTTCATTTTCCACAAGTTAAGCGTAGTGGAAGGATCCAAACCAGTTAAGCCAAAAAGAAGGGTCTTTGATACCAAAAAGAACCTGGTCGTCCAGGAGGAGGCCCTCAAGCTTCAGAAAGGTAATTTCATTTACGATGTCAAGTATCTAAAATGGTTGGTGAACGTAGTGATGGTGTATAAAAATAACGACAAGTGGATAATGTGTGTTGATTCCACCGACCTAAACAAGGCATGCTCCAATGATCATTATCCACTACCCCGAATTGATCAGTTGGTGGATGCGACCTCAGGCCCTGAGCTTTTCAGCTTTATGGATGCCTATTCTGGCTATCATCAGATCAAGATGAAGCCCTCCGATAAAGAGAAGACATCCTTTATCACTAACAGAGGTACTTAGTGCCATAATGTTATGCTCTTTGGTCTCAAGAATGCAGGAGCCACTTACCAACGGCTGGTGAACAAAGTCTTCGAGGATCAAATCAGGGTCAACGTGGATTTATACATAGATGATATGCTCACAAAGAGAAGGACAGTCGTCGACCATATTAAGGATCTGGGGTAGACTTTTGACTAGCTGGAGAAGCATCAAATGAAGCTCAACCCAGCAAAATATATTTTTGGAGTAAAGCAAGGCATGTTCCTGGGTTTCATTATCAATCAGCGGGGTATCAAAGCCAACCTCGATAAAATCCAACCTTGATCAACATGAAGTCCCCCACAAAAAAGAAGGACCTGCAAACACTAACAGGGAAAGTAACAACACTCAACAGGTTCATTTTTAGAGCAACAGACAAGTGCTTACCCTTTTTTAAAGTACTGAGAAAATCTTTCGAGTGGAATGATGGATGCGAAAATGCTTTCCTGGAGTTGAAATGTTACCTGGGCTTACCCCCACTCCCATCGAGGCATGTTATTGGAGAAAATCTCTATTTATATCTAGTCGTGTTCGAATTAGCAGTCAATTTGGCACTGATAAGGTAGGAAGGGAGAGTCCAAAAACTGGTCTACTATACCAGCAATGCATATCGAGGAGTCGAAATGTAGTATCCCCTAATGGAGAAGTTAGCCTTAGCACATCGATAAGCTTTAAGGATAATGAAGCCATACTTTCAAGCCCACACCATTGTGGTATACACCGACCTGACCTTGAGGCGAGTCCTGCATAAATCATAGAAATCTGGTCGGCTTATGTCTTGGGCGACTGATCTTGGCGAGTATGACATACAGTATGATCCCTGAACAACCATCAAAGGGCAAGTGTTGGCGAATTTCATTACTGAGTTCACCTACAAGGAAAACCCAACAGAGCAGACTCCTCTGAGAGAGAGCTCGATTCTGATAAACAAGCAGACTTCCCCTAAAGAGAGATTAGTCCCCACTAAAGCAGAGCAGACTCCTATTAGAGAGAGCTCCTCATCAAAGCATTAAAATTACGAGTCACAGGGAAAGATGTTTAAGTTCGATAAAATTGAAAAACTAGACTCTGATCGAGACAGTATCATCTAAAAGTTGTTCGTTAATGGGTCACCCTACTCAGTGGGCGGTAGTCCTGGCATCATCATAGCCACACCAGATAAGGTAGATGTGGAATATGCCTTGCGCTTCCAATTTGAAGCCTCCAATAATGAAGTAGAGTATGAAGCTTTGATTGTTGGGTTTGTCTTAACCTCATCCTTGGGAGCCGATCACATCATGGTGCATAACGGTTCCCAACTGGTTGTCAACCAGATATTAGGGCTCTACGAAGCAAGGGAGAATTCTATGGCTAAGTACTTAGCCATTTTCAGACAATGGATGGAGAAGTTCGAAGAATTTAAGGTTGTGAGGAATCCCTGGTCAAAAAATACACGAGGAGATGCCCTGGCTAGATTGGCCTCAGCTACTACAACGACTCTGAGAAGGAAAATTCAGTGACACCCCGCCTAATTAAACCCCAGGTGATCAGTCCAAAATTAAATTAGAACAGGTTTCTCAGTTGGTTCATTCTTAGCATCACTGTCGAAACTTTTTAATTACTAACCATCTAAGTGAAATTAGACTGGTGCCAAAATTTTATCTTCCATTATTTCAATGAATTACTCATGCGAAAATAAAGTATTAACAATCACGAGCTAACTGAATCCAACCATCACATATAAATAAGAAACTGGCCGAATAAACCATCGGCTAAAATCCAACACAAATGTGAATACAGACAATAATGGATCTCAAGTATCTGGAGTAAATACTAAATCAAACCGTGAGCAACATGCTTGAATATCTGATAGAAAATACCTACACTAGGAATATAAGGAATAGAGGCGCTTATCCAAATCCTGCAACATCCACATATGCTGCAGCAGCGAATCCCTGGAATGAATCAAGCCTGGCGTCCCTATGGCTGGACAGCTAAAAGGTTTTGAAAATATTTTATAGCAAGGGTTAGAACCCAAAACATTTTGAAAACATTTAGCAAATGATTAACTTGAGTAATAAAATATGCATGAATGCGCTTCATATTTTAATTAGTGTTGCACTCCCTTGAGGACAGAATCACCCCTCAACTAATGTGCACACCTAACGCCTCATTTATATTCCACCTAGTCCTCTACCCCGAAGCTAGATACTTGATATAACTCTTGTCAATCGCCCTACTCAACCCCGAGTATTTTAAACGCATGATTTATAAGTTATTTACCACCTTAACTTAGTTAATCATATTTCCTTGAAAGCCATATAATGTTCACTAGTTATATAAATAATATAATTTTCTCCATGTATTTGAAGTACTCGTATATAATTATTTACCCCATTATATACGTAAAGTTATCTTACAACAATCACACGTATGTTGAATATGAATATACCCCATATATAATTACTTGCAAGACACTATATGTATTTAATGAACCGTATATAACTATATATCCCATTATCTACGTAGAGCCATATTACAACATTCACACATATGTTGAATATAAAAATAACCCATCCTCCCGAGTAATAACTCACCGGATGTATTCTCTAAAGTGCTATTCCACTTGATGTACTCGCATCACCTAGTTACCCCAAGTTAGAATCGCTCACTAACTTGGCCAAATAAAGACATAATGGAGGCAGTCATATTCCTTCCCTGAAAGTGAGATAAGCCCCTCACCCATATAACGGACGCTATGACCTTGGGATATACTCTCCCTGCTCCTCAAGCCAGGGGATTCACCCACATCGCGCAACCTTCATTGATAGCACTAGAGTATATAAATTAAATAAATATCTAGTCATTGATATTTAATAACACACACAATATATATATATATATATATATATATAATAATTAGTTCCCGGTATTATCGTGCACAAAAATCCGTAGCACTAGCCTAAAATTTTCCCGAGTCTATAGTCCGACTATATATATATAATAATTAGTTCCCGGTATTATCGTGCACAAAAATCCGTAGCACTAGCCTAAAATTTTCCCGAGTCTATAGTACTCTAATTTAATTAATTTACACATTAATTTATTTATTACTTTCCCGAGTCTATGGTCCGACTCTAAATTAATTAATTTATCCCTTAATTAATTTATTACCTTGGTGTCACTCAACCCATATACCTGGACTCACTCACGTGGCCCGAAATTAAATATCCCCCGAGTCAAATCCTCGACTCCAAATTAATTAGTTTTCCTCTATCATTAATTTAAATGAGTAGTGTTGCCCTACTACTATACCCGAACTTATTCACCCAGTCCGTTATTTTATTTCTTAGAATTTATTTCCCAAAATTCATTCGCAATGTGTCGCCCTTAATTCCCCCACCACTCCCAATTATATCCCTTTATAATTATTAAGAATTTAATCTCATAATTAATTTTTCTCTCTTAATTATGCTAGGGGAAATTTGCAACTAAAATCTTTACCCATATAAATCCCCAAGTCAAACTGCTGAAAAACCTGAAGGGTCGATCGATCGACCCCCAGCCGTCGATCGATCGATCGAATAGGTAGTTGTCTTCTCCGAGACTCTATTTCCACCATTAACTAAAACCTCCAAGTTTTATCATTTCCCATGGTCTAACCCAAGCATAATCAACACTATATCTACATAGGAATATGATCAAGGCACCTTATAGAACTTCAAACTCAAATTAAATCTCACGATTTTCTACTTTTCCGAGTTGAGAAATTTTCGGGGTTTTACACGTTAAATCCAAATTCCATCAATTCATCCCAATTTCGTTCACAATTTCTACTGTATTTCACATTCAAATCAGATATCTATACTCAGAACCATGTAACACAATTAATTCACACTTTGAATTCATTCCAGTGTTCCATTAACAAAAACCCTATTTTGTGCCCATTTATACCCAAAAGCGAATTTTGGTTTACACATCACTAAAATATGAATTGAATATCACAATTAAACATCACAACAAGTTAACCACTTTCCTTATGGGTTCGTAGGGTCTGATCCGAGTGTGATTCGCAAGGTTGATGATGAACTTCCAATAGGTTCCTTGTCTTGTCTCCAAAAGACTCCAATTTTGCAGCGAAATCACTCCCTATGGCTTCTTCTCCAAACCCTAGGTTCTCCCTTGTGTTTTCTGTCGTTTTCCTTTTCTTAGATTTAGGTCTTAAAGCACTAATCCCGTTTTTAGACTAATGGGATTAATTAAAATGGCCCAACTACCCCGTGTGGGCCCGGTAATGCCCAAAAATGCCCCGTGATCCATTTACTACTCCCGGGTACACTTTTCCGACTATCTCGGCCCATTCGGACTCAACCGTGTACTCAAAATTGACATCCTAATTAATTTATAAAAATCATTATCTCACACCCAAATTAGTCTATACCGACTCCCAGCTGAGATAAATAAATGCCACGTCACTAATACACGTTATGACGTAAATAAATTATTACTATTCACTTAGTAATTAATTTTCCCTAAATATTAACCATTCACTCTCCGATTAATATTTAAATAAATATTACCATAATTAATTCAATTAAATTATGACACACAAGTAATTTAAAATTTCCCAAATTAATTAAATAATACATGCACAGAAATACGGGGTGTTACATACTCCCCCCCTTACAAAGGAATTTCATCCCCGGATCATTACTGCGGCGAATAACTCTGGATACTGCTCTCACATATCCTTCTCCCGGTCCCACGTATACTCATCAATACTGTAATGACCCCACTCCACCACATTCTAACTGGTGGTACTATCTTAGACTGCAGCTTGCGCTCCCATAGCTACCAGTCTCCCCTCATATGAGATGTCTTATTACAAGTCATTATCCTCGAATGGAACGTGCCCAAAAGCTTAATTGTTCCTCCTGTATCCCTCCAGCTATGCCACGTGGAACACATCCCGTATCCGCTGAAGATGTTCTGGCAAACCCAGTCGATAAGCTACCGGTCCCACCCTCTCAAAGATAGGGAAAGGACCCACATGTCTCGATGCTAGCTCCCCTTTCTTGCCTAACTACATCACTCCTTTCATAGGAGACACCCGAACCAATACCTGGTCACAAATCTTTAACTCGATGTCCCCTGACAACATAGTGCCCCAGAAGATGAGCCTATACTGTGCCGGCTCCACTATCTCTTAGTTAAGAAATTACCCTCCTATATGGGTGTCAATTTTCTTGTTGCCAAATTGCGTAACTATCTTCCAGGTAATTACCCGCATCCCTGATTAATCATGTTAGATTTGAACCTTTAACTCACGGTGATGTACCCCTCCTTACGTCCCTGAAATGTATGAAACGATACAACTTACTTAATTCCCGCTGATGGACCATAAACCATCTCGGGTCCTAGCAGCTTGTTATTTCCTCACCTCTTATCTACCAAAGGTGGGTAATGAAACTTTTCCCATAAAGTCTCCTAAGGTGTCACGCAGACCAAACCTTTATGAGGCATCACACGTAACTTTTCCTGTGGTAAATACTACTCCTGAATTACCCAAAAATCTAAAATTCACAATCCTCACTTCCCGTCTACCCATTGACTTATGGGCGACACGTTCAACCTGATATGTAACTCTGTCCCGATCACCTCCTGACAATTTACCAACCTGAGCATTAATCCCTTCACTGGGACCGTAGAATTAAAAAAGAAATTTTCCTGGTTGATACCCTCCAATCAACCTCTTTCCATCCTTAAATGGTCTACCCGGCGACAAATTCACTATGTCTCATTCAACACCGATTCCCATGCTCAAGAACTCTATTCCTTGTACGATTTTCGTCGGACAGGAATCTATACCTTGTCTATGTGTAAAACCACTCTAGGTATATGACTAAGTGATACTCTTTTCTATCTTACCAAAAATGTGGGTTTCTCCCTTGCCTAGGGATAACTTATTACATAGGTCTCACCCACCTTCCCACTCCCTACGGTGGAGGTATTTTTCCTTGATATACATAGTTCGACCGTTTCTTTTCTCACACGGATTTCAGTTCACTACACTTTTCCACTTATTCTCTGACTGTCCCGCAGGCATATATTCAATATGTTTATTTAAGACGACTCTGAAATCACACTAACCAAGGCGCTCATACACCCTATGTCCCGTGGTTAACCACACAAAATTTACCTTAATTAACCAGGGTGCCCATACACCCTGTCCCCGTGTTCAACCACACAAAATTTACCCGACTATGCTAGCCGTAACCCGTAGTATACTTCCAACTCGTAGTCATATCGCATACATGAATAATAACCGGGGTACCCAACCTATGTATTAACGACCAACCATCTGCCCACTTCCAATGTTGCGCTAAGTTTCATGCGTGGGACGTCTCGCAAAGAGAAATCCAAACAAGGACCCCCCGATACACTATTATTATTATTGTTGGTCGTTGAGATCTGTTAGATCCTCAGTCCATAGTACGTACTCCCAAATACTTGTCTCTTAACACAAAAGCATATACACATACTATTATGCTACAAAAGACAACATAAAATACCGCGCCCTTAATATAACTAGTTCTTACGCAAAATAAATCCCGAGCTATCTCTCCCCGCTCGAAAAATAATTCTAACCACCCTGAATCGCTTCAGTATACATCCCTTCTTACCGGGAGAAATAAAATAATACAAGACATTCTTATATGTCCTTCGTACCACACAATACAAGCTATATACACACACACATATATATAGGTTAGTCTCCCTCGCAGGTGTCTAGTAGGAGTTATTTACAACCTGGTGTCACGAACACCAAAACTTACTATCACTATCCGTAAGAGTTCACACCCATTGCTAACCAATCCATACCGAGGAAAAATCACGCTTCCTTAACACTCAAACTGAGTAAATCTTATAAAGTATACCCTTTCAGTTTTCACACCTGCTCCCCTGCAGATAGGACCAAAGAGAGCCCCGTTACCCCGTGGTAACCATATTCTTAATAGTAACACTACTATACACCCACCAAACTCATCCCCCACGCGAATATAGTGCTAACAAGAATATTGTGATCACTCGTGTCACGAAATTCACCCCATCTATCCGAGGATAAAACTCATACTTCCACTCGCCTATCCACCGGCGACCCAAATGGTTCCTGGACATAATATTCCCATCCGACTAAACCAAAATTTCGTAATTATTGTCCCTACTGGGCATTCCCTTCTATCCCCTGCCTCACTGTGGACATAATCAATTATTGTGATTTCGCTTCCACACATAAGACACCTCCCTGTGTTAATCCCCTGCCTCTGGCCCAAATGGCCATGTTGGGGTTGTCCTTCTCGCATACTTGGTAGTCTTGACCCTAAGTGTTACCCCCGTTGTCCCTTAGGCTTCCCTAGCCTTATGGGACTCATTATTAGCCTCGATGACCAGGATCAAATACACCGTCAATAGGTAGAAATTTACTTAATTTAAAACGACAAGATGGGTCCCTTACTAGGTATACCCTTCCATCGTGCTTCACTAGCACCATTAAATCTCATTTCGTTCTTAGGTTAAACTCTATAACCTTATTGGCTCCTGCATCTTAGAAGCGTTAATGTAAGCTGGTAAACAAAAGATATTGACGACTTCAACACTAGTCATCCTAGTCGGATTTCCCCTCCATTATTGTGTATTCTCACACTGTTCATTATCCATTTACGGGTTCCTTTATCGTTCTCCGTATCTCCTTCGTAAGTTACAAAGTTCGCTTATACAATTTATCGTCTCTCTCACGATCAGTTACAATCTTACCCATTTCATAAATTCTGAAATTTCGCTCGCATCCTTATTGGAATAGCGGATGGAAGGTCTTATGGTCACACCGTACCTAAAATTTCTCGTTTGACTCCATATTTTCTCATTAATACGTTGTGACTGACTCTCTTACCACTATAACACCGCCCCACTGGGCTAAAAATTTTATTCAAAATTTAGCCCTGGGTGCCGTCGCACACCACCCTACATAATTGTCTCTGGGTTATCTCTTCCCATTGACTTATCATGCTACTCCGCTACTCGAATCCTTAGATGGCCCTTACAAAAGGGTCCTTCCACACTTTCCCCACCCCTTGCTAACTACGCCGGGTGAGACTGAAGGTGTATCACCGTTATCTACAACAGTGCTTTGGGAGACTATGGCCCTCGGATGATTATTCTATCCCCACTAGCCTGAACAACAATCAAGGTGATTCCTATCACGATCACCATTTCCAGAATACCCCATGTCTTCTGTTGAGCCTCTCCTCCTGCAATCCTCCTCTGACCCTCGTTGGTCGCCCAAAGAATGTTCGGTATACAAAGCCCAATCAAACTCGTGTATGAATCACATCACTATACTTAATGGCAGAAGAATGCGAGTCTCATACGTAGAGGAATACAACAATCTTGTCATTAGGCTCTATATCAAAGAATTCTAAGTTGAAACATGAAAAGCCACACAGATACGAAGGACACTAGAACCTGATGCTCTAATACCATCTGTGACACCCCGCCTAATTAAACTCCGGGTGATCAGTCCTAAACTAAATTAGAACAGGTTTCTCAGTTGGTTCATTCTTAGCATCACTGTCGAAACTTTTTAATTACTAACCACCTAAGTGAAATTAGACTGGTGCCAAAATTTTATCTCTCATTAATTCAATGAATTACTCATACGAAAATAAAGTATTAACAATCATGAGCTAACTGAATCTAACCATCACATATAAATAAGAAACTGGCCGAATAAACCATCAGTTAAAATCCAACACAAATGTAAATACAGACAATAATGGATCTCAAGTATCTGAAGTAAATACTAAATCAAACCGTGAGCAACATGATCGAATATCTGATAGAAAATACCTACACTAGGAATAGAAGGAATAGAGGCGCCTATCCAAATCCTACAACATCCACATATGCTGCAGAAGCGAATTCCTGGAATGAATCAAGCCTGGCGTCCCTGTGGCAGGACACCTAAAAGGTTTTGAAAATATTTTATAGCAAGGGTTAGAACCCAAAATATTTTGAAAACATTTAGCAAATGATTAACTTGCAGTAATAAAATATGCATGAATGTGCTTCATATTTTAATTAGTGTCGCACTCCCTTGAGGACAGAATCACCCCTCAACTAATGTGCACACCTAATGCCTCCTTTATATCCCACCTAGTCCTCTACCCCGAAGCTAGATACTTGATATAACTCTTGTCAATCGCCCTACTTAATCCCGAGTATTTTAAACGCATGATTTATAAGTTATTTACCACCTTAACTTAGTTAATCATATTTCCTTGAAAGCCATATAACGTTCACTAGTTATATAAATAAAATGATTTTCTCCATGTATTTGAAGTACTCGTATATAATTATTTACCCCATTATATACGTAAAGTTATCTTACAACAATCACACGTATGTTGAATATGAATATACCCCATATATAATTACTTGCAATACACTATATGTATTTAATGACCCGTATATAACTATATATCCCATTATCTACGTAGAGCCATATTACAACATTCACACATATGTTGAATATAAAAATAACCCATCCTCCCGAGTAATAACTCACCGGATGTATTCTCTAAAGTGCTATTCCACTTGATGTACTCGCATCACCTAGTTACCCCAAGGTAGAATCGCTCACTAACTTGGCCAAATAAAGACATAATGGAGGCGGTCATATTCCTTCCCTGAAAGTGAGATAAGCCCCTCACCCATATAACGGACGCTATAACCTTGGGATATACTCTCCTTGCTCTTCAAGCCAGGGGATTCACCCACATCGCGCAACCTTCCTTGATAGCACTAGAGTATATAAATTAAATAACTATCTAGTCACTGATATTTAATAACACACACAATATATATATATATAATGTCACAACACCGTATATATATATATATATATATATATATATATATATATATATATATATATAATAATTAGTTCTCGGCATTACCGTGCACAAAAATCCGTAGCACTAGCCTAAAATTTCCCCGAGTCTATAGTCCGACTCTAATTTAATTAATTTACACATTAATTAATTCATTGCTTTCCTGAGTCTATGGTCCGACTCTAAATTAATTAATTTATCCCTTAATTAATTTATTACCTTGGTGTCACTCAATCCATATACCCGGACTCACTCACGTGGCCCGAAATTAAATATCCCCTGAGTCAAATCCTCGACTCCAAATTAATTAGTTTTCCTCTATCATTAATTTAAATGAGTAGTGTTGCCCTACTACTATACCCGAACTTATTCACCCAGTCCGTTATTTTATTTCTTTGAATTTATTTCCCAAAATTCATTCGCAATGTGTCGCCCTTAATTCCCCCACCACTCCCAATTATATCCCTTTATAATTATTAAGAATTTAATCTCATAATTAATTTTTCTCTCTTAATTATTCTAGGAGAAATTTGCAACTAAAATCTTTACCCATATAAATCCCTAAGTCAAACTGTCGAAAAACCTGAAGGGTCGATCGATCGTCCCCTAGCCGTCGATCGATCGATCGAACAGGTGGTTGTCTTCTCCGAGACTCTGTTTCCACCATTAACAAAAACCTCCAAGTTCTATCCTTTCCCCTGGTCTAACCCAAGCACAATCAACACTATATTTACATAGGAATAGGATCAAGACACCTTATAGAACTTCAAACTCAAATTAAATCTCACGATTTTCTACTTTTCCGAGTTGGGAAATTTTCAGGTTTTTACACGTATAATCCAAATTCCATCAATTCATCTCAATTTCGTTCACAATTTCTACTGGATTTCACATTCAAATCAGATATCTATACTTAGAACCATGTAACACAATTAATTCTCACTTTGAATTCATTCCCGTGTTCCATTAACAAAAACCCCATCTTGTACCCATTTATACCAAAAAACGGATTTTGGTTTACACATCACTAAAATATGAATTGAATATCACAATTAAACATCACAGCAAGTTAACCACTTGCCTTATGGGTTCGTAAGGTCTGATCCGAGTGTGATTCACAAGGTTGATGATGAACTTCCAATAGGTTCCTTGCCTTGTCTCCAAAAGACTCTAATTTTGCAGCGAAATCACTCCCTATGGCTTCTTCTCCAAACCATAGTTTCTCCCTTGTGTTTTCTGCCGTTTTCCTTTTCTTAGATTTAGGTCACTAATCCCGTTTTTAGCCTAATGGGCTTAATAAAAATGGCCCAACTACCCCCGTGTGGGCCCGGTCATGCCCCGTGACCCATTTACTACCCCCGGGTACACTTTTTTTACTATCTCGGCCCATCCAGACTCAACCGTGCACTTAAAATCGACATCCGAATTAATTTATAAAAATCCTTATTTCACACCCAAATTAGTCTATACCAACTCCCGACTGAGATAAATAAATGCCACGTCACTAATACACATTATGACGTAAATAAATTATTACTATTTACTTAGTAATTAAATTTCCCTAAATATTAACCATTCACTCTCCGATTAATATTTAAATAAATATTATCATAATTAATTCAATTAAATTACGACACACAAGTAATTTAAAATTTCTCAAATTAATTAAATAATACATGAACAGAAACACGTGGTGTTACAAATTCCAGTCAAGATATTAACTCATAGGAGTATCAAAGAAGGAAATCTGAAGGTAATGGAAATAAGTTTGGGACCATCTTGGATGGATCCCATAAGAACGTATATTAAGACCAGCAAGCTCCCCTCGGACCTCAAGAAGGCTAGGAATTTGCGTTACAAGGCAGCCCATTACGTGGTGGAAGCCATAATATTATACCAAAGGGGGTACATCATCTCGCTACTAAGATGTTTTCACCCCACAAAAGTCAATAAGGTGGTTAGAGAAGTGCATGAAGGGTGTTACGTATCACACTGTGTTGGGAGGTCGTTGGTGAAGTGTATTGCAACTCAAGGTTACTACCGTCCTACCATGAAGGCCGATTGTGAAGATTGCGTATGGAAGTGGGATAAATGCCAGAAATATGCCAAGATTCACCGAACACTGGGAGCCCCATTGACACCGATCACATCGCATTGGCCGTTTGTGATATGTGGGATTGATCTGGTCGGCCCATTGCCAAGAACAAAAGGGAGGTTTAGACACCTGATAGTGGTAGTAGACTACTTTACAAAATCGGTGGAAGTCGAGCCCCTAGTCGAAATGCCTTATGAAAGAGTTTTTCCAATTCATCTGGAAAATAATCATATGTTGATATGGCATGCTCTATGCATTCATCACGGATCGTGGCATGCAGTTTGATAACTAGGACTTTAACGATTTCTGAACCATATCTAATATTCAAAGGTTGCACTCTGACCCGGGGCACCCACAATGCAACAGTCAAATCGAGATCACTAACAAGACACTCCTGGATTGAATCAGAAAAAGGCTTGACGATGCTAAGGGTAACGTGATCAATGAGCTACACAGTATACTCTGGGCCTACAGGACCACCCCACGAACAACGCAGGGAGAAATGCTCGCTTTCGGTATAGAAGAAGTAGTCCCCGCTAATATAGGACTCCTCAGTCACAGGGTCCTCAAATTCAATTCCCCAAAGAGCAATGAGATGAGGAGATTGGACCTCGACCTGGTGAAAGAAGTCAGGGAGAATGCAGCACTACGTGTGGTTTCCTACCAGCATAGAACTACCTGTTACTACAACCGATGCGTCAATTCGAGCACCCTAGAGGAAAGGGACTATGTCCTTAAGAAAGTGATCCAAAAAAATAACAAACTTGAGCCTAATTGGCACAGCCCCTATCGAGTAATAAGTGGGGTGAGGCTTGAAACTTACCGTATTGAAACACTAGAGGGCAAGCAATTTAAGAATCCATGGAATTCGAAACACCTCAGAAAATATTACCATTAATGTCATATTTACTTCAATTATGTACCCAAAACTTTCGTACCAATAAAATGATAATTTTAGCCTTCATATTTTATTTTCTCATTCCATTCTGAAGTAAGATATGTGTGCACATATCTAACTATATAAGCTGTATGACTTCGCTGAACAAACCTGTCACGAACAGAATAACCATTGCATGACTTCGTTGAACAAACAAGTCACGAATAGAAAAACCTGCCCGATGTAAAGACTTGTTCTCATAAGTTTGTAAACAAGGAGCTTGACCTAACCTCAGTACAACCTCACGAGTCACGAATAAAGGTGGCTATCTTCTGTACTACCCAATAGGTCACGAACAGAAACATCAGTTGCTATTGTACCTAGACATGCAAAGTCTTATCATTCTCAAAAAATATTTTACAATAAAATAAAGGCAAGAAGAATGATTAATTTCATTTAATTAAAGGATAGTGATACAAAACAAAACAATTTTTATAAATACTGTATCAATGTTCTTTCAAATCCCCAATAAAATAATAGAAGGGCTGACTAGCATCAAAAAGATCAAAATAAAAAGACAACACAAGAAAATCTTCACGAAAGTTCAGATAGCAGGAGCAGAAGGATTAGAAGATCCTTGGGCAAATTGAGTAGCCAAGGGATTGTCCACTGGGGCGTCGTCACCATCCTCCCCAGTTAAAGCAGTGGCTTCCTCATCGTCCCCTTGCCACTTGCCCACTTCTACAACAATGTTAGGATAGTTGGTTATTACTCTCTTATTTAGCTCTTCGTAACCATCCAAGAAAAAGATAAACCAGTCAACATCATATTCAGTTGAAGACTTGTACTTTTGGACACCCATCGCATCAGTAGAGGTAAGAGCGTCACGAGCAGTTTGTAACTATACAACCATAACATTCTTCTTATGCTCTTCCTTCTTTAAAGCCTATTGGGAAGCTATGAGGGCATTGTTCAGGCTCTAGATGGTGGAGTCATCGGTTTAAGATTTCTCCTTAAGAGTAATAACCTCCTCCCCGGCCTTGCTCAAATCGATGGTCCTTGTCATTAACTGGTCATCCTTCATCTTTAACTCACCTGACACCTCTTCAAAACCTTCCTTCAACATTTTGTTCTCGATAAAAAATTCTTTAAAGGCGTAATGGTTCACTACCGTCTTTTTCTTGAGGGTTGTACACGTTATGGCCCCTTGTCGACAAGAGAAAGAAGGTCATTAGAAACAATGGTGAACATAAAAAGTATAAATGATCAAAACGAGGGAAGAACTTACCAATGCCAGCCTGTGATGAACTAACCTTCACATAGAGTCTGGATCATACCCCCTCACAAAATCAAAATCTCTACTATGACCATAATAACCGTATAGGTCAATGACATTATTGGCATGATAAAATATAGGTTATTGGTCAACTTTCAGCTCCTCGTGGGAATTTTATGATCTGGATTAAAATTAAATTCAGGTACCTCTCTATAACGAAAGGTATAACCCGGACCTCTCACCAGCCTACGAAGGGTTGGCCTATCCCCATCTTCAAACATTAGCATCTTTGTCACTTGCTCAATATAAGGGGGTCAAGGGGCCTCTTCTGTCCAATGGTAGGTCCTGAAGAATGCATAAGGGTCTTCCCCTTCGATTGAGCCCTAGCAACAATAAAAACTTATGTATATATTTAATGAGCAACCTGTTCGACTACCTTAGCATCAGTTGTAGCATCCTTCTCGGACCTAACTTGACTCTACCCGACTTCTATCTTCTTTTGCCTAACTAAGGCCATGAATTTATGGTCAATACGATGATAATCCATTCCTAGCAGTTCTTCTGAAGGATACTCTTCTGCACCTGAGAAAAGATGAGTAGATAAATTAATTAACAGACTTGAAACAGGGAAAATAAAAAAGAAGATGTGGATATATGCTATACCTGCTTCAAAACCTACCTCTCCACCAACAAACTTCTCGCTCACGTCAGTATGTGTTTCTCATAACACACACCCCTCCAACGGAACCTCAAATTCTTTAGGGGAAGTCCACCTAGGAGGGTGTGATATCCAATAATAATAAATTTTTCAATAGAAAATAAATCATCAAACATAGTGGGTTTCTTTTTACAGTATGACTCAATCAGGTCGATCAAAGCCTTAGCAAGTCTGGGGGCTCACTTCACTGAAATAAACAGCAGAGTAGAATATCAGAGTAGTGATACGATTAAAATGAGCAATGGAACAAAATGTAAGAAAAACTTTTACCTATTCGATTGGGCCCACCCCATACTCTGGGGACCCTACATGACTTATCCTGCTCATGGGACCTAAACTCTGAGTCCCCCTTTACGAACATATACTGGCACTCCCAACTATGATTACTAGTCTGAACTACGATAATGTGACACCCTGCCCAATAAAATACCGGGTGATCAGTCCTATATCAAATTAAAATAGGAATCTCATCTAGTTCATTCTTAGCCTCATATAATGTTTTTCCACTACTAACGTTTATTAGGTCTTATGCGCATAGCATTTCACAACAAAGCCCAAAAAAAACTTTTCCCAATGCATTAAACACTAGCATTATCGTTCATTAATTTTCGTAGACCCGAGCATATAACCGGGACACCCAAAACTCTGCCCCTATACTCAAAGGTCTAATTGTCGACTCCCGCGTCTCTAAAGGAGTTATATAATTCTGCGCTCACACTGTCTTGAAGTCTTAAGCGCTAAGTCACTAACGAGCTAAATCTCTTTGCTCCATGGTCAATCCGCCATGCCCCGAATCACATCAGTAAAAATCCCTGTGAACTGGGATATAATATACTAGACAACCCTACCCTCTGAAGTCTATTTTATAAAATATTTTTGCGATCCCAACCTTATTTCGGGTGGAACCTCGCAAAGAATACACATCCTGCCCTGGAATAGCGAACACGATAGTCTTACTGTAACCGTCCACTATCGCTTACCCGTCACTAACCAATCTGTACCCATGATAAAATCATGCTCGCGTAACACTTCTCAAAATGATTTACCTTATAAAATGTACCCTCTCAATGTTCACACCTTCTCCTCTGCAGGGTAAATAAAAGAGATCCCCGTTACCCCGCGATAAACATATGCTTAATAGTAACACTATGATACACCACTAAACTTGTCTCCCTTGCGAATATAGTGTTAAGAAGAATACTGTGACGACTCATGTCACAAAGTTTGCCCCATCTATCCGAGAATAAAACTCATACTTCCACTCGTTGATACACCAGTGGCCCAAATGGTTCCTGGACATAACATTCTCATCCAACCGAGCCAAAACTTCATAATTATTGTCCATACTAGGCATCACACTCCTATCACCTGATTCACTCTGGACATAATCAATTGTTGTGGTCCTACTTTCCACACATAAGACACTTCCCTGTGTCAATCCCCTGTCTCTGGCCCCACTGGCCATGTGGGGGTTGTCCTTATCACGTACTTGGTAGACTTTACCCTGATTGCTACCCCCATTATCCCTTTGGCTTCGCTGGCCCAATGGGACTTGTTGCTGGCCTCGACGACCCTGATTGAATCCACCGTCACTCAGTAGGAATTTCAGTGATCTAAATCATATAAATGGGTTCCTTTACGAAGTATCCCCTTGTGCTGCCTCACTAACACTGCTAAATACGATCTTGCCTTTTGGTCAGATATTCCACCTCCTTTGGCTTCCTTCTCACTGAATTATTGATATCAAATCGAAAACATACTACCTTGATGACTATAGACCCACTCATCCAAGCCGGAGTTTTCCATCCACGCTTGTGTATTACCCACGAGTCCATTATTAACTCATGGACCCCTTATTGACCTATGCATCCACCTCGTTGGGTACGAAGTTTGTTGCATAATTCAACATTCCCTTATGTCCGGCCCTTCTTAAGTAAGTACTGAAATGTCCTTTGCCTATCGGTTCAAACGGATATTGCGAAGATTTGTGGTCAAACCTCACCCTAAATTTCTTATTATTTATGGTATTTCTCCATGGTTGTGGTGACTGACTCCTACCACGACAACACCGCCCCACTGGGCTAAAAATTTCATTCAAAATTTAGTCCTGGGTGCCACCGCACACCACCCTACACAATTGTCTTTGGGTTATTTCCTCCCATTGGCTTATCGCGCTACTCTGCTACTCAAATCCTTATAGATAGCCCTTCCAAAAGGGTCCTTCCACACTCTCCCCACCCTTTGCTAACTACACTGGGTGAGACTGAAATTGTACCACCGTTATCTACAACAGTGCTTTGGGAGACTATCACTCCCGGGTGATTATTCTATCCCCACTGGCCTGAACAACAATCAAGGTGATTCCAATCATGACCACCATTTCTAGAATACCCTATGTTTTCTGTTGAGCCTCTCCTCCTGCAATTCTCCTATGGCCCTTGTTGGTCCTCCCAAAGAATGTTTGGTATACAAAGCCCAACCGGACTCATGTATGAATCACCTCACTATACTTGATAGCAGGAGAACGTAACTCGCATATGTAGAGGAGTACAATAATCCTATCATAAGGCTCTACATCAAATAACGTTAAGCTGAAACGTGAAAAGCCACACAGATCCTAAGAAAAATAGAACCTGATGCTCTGATACCATCTGTGACACCCCGTCCAATAAAATACCGGGTGATCAGTCCTATATCAAATTAAAATAGGAATCTCATCTGGTTCATTCTTAGCATCACTGTCGAAAACTTTTTAAAACTTACTAACCACCTAGTATTCAAAAGCTGATGTCAAAATTTTAGTCTTTTTATTTAACAACAACAATCATATAAATATCAATACGAACCATTCACACAAACCATGAATCTAAAGCAATATTAAATAAATCAATAAATAACCGGGCGAATAAACCATCGACAAAAAACCAACATCCACTAATATAATCCAACAAAGAATAATAACCAGTACAAAGTCCGACTGAAATGAAAATAGCTGGGGCAACATGCCCGAAAGAAATACCAAGATGCATCCTACTCTAGGAATGAAATGACTGAAGCGTCTATGTCCAAATCCTGCAACATCCACACCTATTGCAGCTACGCATCCCTGGAATAAATATTCAAGTTTTTTATCCTGTGGCTGGATACCTAAAAGGTTTTGAAAATATTTTTCAAGTATGGGTCAGAGCCCAAATTCCTTTTGAAAATATTTTGCAAGTGAATTAAAATACAACAATTAAAATGTATGAATGCTCTTCATATTTAAGTTAGTGTCGCACTCCCTTGATATACATCTCACCCCTCCTCTAAAGTGCACACCTAACGCTTTCTTCCTGTCCCTCATAGTTACACCACCCCGTCTAACTAGCCTTGTCATGAAACTCCTTGAACTCTACTCTAACCCGAGTAATTTGGATCTTTACTTCGTAAGTTATTTATTTCATTAACTTAATTAATCATTTCTTAAAAGTCATATAACATTCACTAGTTATATAAGTAATACAAATTCTCTTCATTTATTTAATTACCCGTATATAATTATCTACTCCATTATATACGTAGAACTATATTCCATAATTATTCATATGCTGAATATAAATAAAACCGCTCTTAAAAGCCATATAACATTCACTAGTTATATAAGTAATACAAATTCTCCTAATGTATTTAATTACCCGTAGATAATTATCTACTCCATTATATACGTAGAACTATATTCCACAATCACACATATGTTGAATATAATTAAAACCATCCTTCCGAGTAATACCTCATCGGATGCATTCTCTAAAGTGCTATCTTCCCAAGTCTACTCAGTTCCACCTGGATTTCTGAGATAGCTAGCCACCGCCGAATCAGAACATAGAAATATAAACGTATTGGAGGCGATCATATTCTCCCGAGTGTGAAGACAATCATCTTAATGCCCACCTCTATTTGAACGCTATGACTTGGGGATATACTCGCCCTACTCCTCAAGTTAGGGGATTCACCCACATTGCGCAACCTCCCCCGATAGCACTAGAGCCTATAATTCTAAATAAATACCTAGACACCAGTATTTATGAGCACACAATATATATCACTACACCAAAATGGGAAAATTGTCACCCTTTGAGCGGCTAGCCTTGTCACGGTCATTGACCGTGACAATTCTCTAAAGTTTCCACGGTCAATGATCCTGACATGACCTTGACAAATCTGTCAGCAAAAAGCCCCTTCCCCTCCTTTTTCCTTCACCGCGTTCCCTCTAATTTCTCTCTCTCTCTCTACGCGTTGCTCTCACTCTCTCTCTACTTTCAGGTGGGTTTCTCTCTCTCTCTCGCTCTCTCTCTCTCTCCCATTTATATGTGTGTGTGTATATATGTGCGAGTGTGTGTGTGGTGGGGCAAGGGGGTGGGGGTGGGGTGGGGCTGTGTGTGTGGGGGGGGTGGGGGGGGTGGGGGCAGGGTGTGTGTGTGGTGGGGGAAGGGTGTGGGGCAGGGGGAGGGGGAAGGGTAGCGGGGGTGGGTGGTGGGGTAGTGGGGTGGGGCTGCGTGTGTGTGTATGTGCGCGTATGTGTATATGTGTGTGTAGTGTGCGTGTTTGTGTGTGTTTATGCATATGTGCGAGAGAGGGAAATGATGCGGGGCGTGTGACGGGTGTGGGGCTGCGTGTGTGTGTGTGTGTGCGCGCGCGTGTGTGGGGAGGGGGGCGGGGGTGGGGCTTGTTAATTTTTTTTTATTAAATTTTGATTAGTTTACTAGATATGTTCCCTCATATGCAAGTAGTGTCCCTTGTAAACGAATTGATTGATTATTAATTTTTTTAGTAAATTAATATATGAAAGTAGGATTGCCCTTCATTGTAAATTAATAATTGTATACTTTAATTGTTAGTTTAATTGATGAAAATAGTTAATTGAGTAGATGAATTAGAAGGAGTACGTGATACACATTTGTATGATAATTACTTTGCATACCGAACAATATATATATAATATGATAATTAAATGAAACATACTTGAAATTACATATAGTGCTCATAGATACTAGCCTTCTAGTTCTTATGCGTACGCATTCAATAGCCCTTAGACCCGTTCGAGAGTCATTACCCCTGTAATGAGATCTCTCGAATTGTCCCGTTTGGACAGTTTGGGACTGCATAATTTCTGTATAATAATATTCTTAGTGGCTTAAAGTTGTTACTTTTGGAGGAAGTTATGCAGTCGTATCCTAATGTTCTCTGGGTACATACTAGATTGACAAGTGTGACTGTTATTTCAATTGATCAATTGAAATAACACTCACACTTGCCAATCTACATCGTGTACTTGGAGAACTACGGGGATATGCTGTCGAATGTTTCTCAAATCGTAACAATGTGCATGAGCTGCTAAGTATATTACAGAAAAATGTGGTCTTGAATGGGATAGGACCACTCACCCTTTAGAGGAGATGGAGGAAATATAAATTTCTATTAAAAATTGAATTTGAATTTGAAATTTAAAAATCAAATATAAATAAGAAATAATTAAATGAAACATACTATAAATCTAAGTTGTTTTCTTATACTAATCCATGAATATACGCTTCTTACCTTTAATAGGTGATTAGTTGTGGTAGCTGTGATGGGATATTCGAAATACAAAGAGTGGATGGGTGAGACAAATAGAATGGGGGATGTGTTTCATAGAGGTGCTAATGAATTTGTGAAATATGCAAAGAGATGTCATAATGATGAAGAGTTTCCGTGTCCGTGTGCTAGGTGTAAGAATGGTAAGGTGTTTGAATGGAAAACAGTTGAACTACATTTGTTAAGATCGGGTATACAAGATAGTTATCGATTTTGGAGTTTTCACGGTGAATTTAAAGTTCCTTTTGTACCCAACCAACCTTCACAACAACCTTCAACAAGTGGGATAGATGTAGAAGGGGACGACGTAGATCATATCATGCATCATGGATAGTGGAGGCAATGAATTGGCATGCTAGGGCAGAAGTAGGGGTAATATCATGCATCATCCTATTGATTCTACATCCTGGAGGAGGATGAATTATGAGTATACCGATTTTGCTCGAGAACAGCGTAACATTCGTTTGGTTATATCAACAGATGGTTTCAATCCATTTGGAAATCTAAGCACCAATCAGAGTGTATGGCCAGTGATCCTAGCCCCACTCAACCTCCCTCCTTCACAATGTATGAGACCTGAATTTTCAATGATGGCTTTGTTGATACATGGGCTAAAGGAACCAAGTGATGACATCGACGTCTACATGGATCCTTTGGTAGAAGAATTACATGAGTTGCAGGAAGAGGGTGTGCAATCATTTGACTATTTTAGAAAAGAAGAGTTTACGCTGAAAGCTATGTTGATGTGGGCAATTCATTATTTTCCAGCTTATGGGACATTATCCGTTTGTGTAGTACATGATTATTTGGGGTGTCCTATTTGTGGAGAGGAGACTGAATCTCTTCATCTATCATTTAGCTCAAAGAATGTATACCATTGCCATATGAGGTTTTTACCCCTGGCTCATGGTTAACGAGTTTGTAACATGAATAAGTAGCTCATTATCTATTTGACACACATGAAGATGTCGAAGAATGGAAAAAGTAAGTTTTG
This sequence comes from Sambucus nigra, assembly GCA_949130495.1. Lineage (NCBI taxonomy): Eukaryota > Viridiplantae > Streptophyta > Magnoliopsida > Dipsacales > Adoxaceae > Sambucus > Sambucus nigra. Next base: position 515,352,165 of record OX422221.1, on the reverse strand, counting down.
ATTATTATAATGTTTAACATTATTTTAGATTATTTTATACATGATTAATTTTGTAATATGCAGAAAATATGAAGCATGTGATAACAATAAAAGACGAAAAACAATGGTACAATCAGACAACAAATTTAGGATGTGGTTGACACAAGAGGTAATTATAATAAAAATGATCGTTATATAACGTTACATTACACTCAAATTTTACAACTAATATAGTTAATTTATCTATATTCTCAGCTCTTAAAGACGGGTGATGCGACATCAAGGCTTGCTCGTCTAGTCACTGGACCCTTGTTCGTGGCACAAGAGTACAAAAGGTATCGATTGAACGGTTACGTTTTCGGCGCTAAAGTGTACGAGGAAAGTACAAATGTACAGAACTCAGACATTTCATACAAGGCTCTTACTTTCTTTTGAGCAAGCACAAAAGATAAAAACCTCGTTGAAGCTAAAATGACTTACTATGGTGTAATTCGAAATATATTTGAATTGGATTATATAAGCTTCAAAGAGGTTGTATTTTACTGTGACTGGGTAAGATTTGAAGATAAAAATGCTTGTAAAGTTGATCTTGTCACCAATTTGATCATGGTTGACTTGTCCAAGTTGAAGAGCAACGACCACGTGAGCGATGAGCCATTTGTTTGTGCATTTCAAAAGGTTAACCAAGTGTTTTACTCAGAGTATATCAACAACGAGCCATGGTCAATTGTCTAACACGCGCCAAGGCGTCTAAATAGTAGTGTGGATGACTTGGTTGTTCCTACCGAATATCAATCCATTTTTTTATGATAACCCGAATTTTAAACAATTTTTCAATTTGTAATAAATATTCCAATTTATACCGAAACATCCATTTTTAATTCTTTTAATTGATTTGCACTTTTTCAGTTTCACTCTTGTGTAGTGTGCGTGTGTGTGGGCAGTAGGGGTGGGGGTGGGTATATTTAGCAGTATATGTGTGTGAGTGTATATATATATGTGTGTGTGCATGTGCATGTGTATGTGTATGTGTGTGTGTGCATGTGTGTGTGTGTGTGGTGGGGGAAGGGGGTGGGGCTGTTTGTGTGTGTGTGGGGTGGGGGAGGGGGGAGGGATGGTAATAAATATTCCAATTTGTACCGAAACATCCATTTTTTATTTGCACTTTATCATTTTCACTCTTGTGTAGTGTGCCTGTGTGTGGGCAGTAGGAGTGGGGGTGGGGATGTCAGTAACAATTCATTTTTACTTGTAGTAATTGTACATATTTGCATGTCTTCTTTTAATTCATTTTGATTTGTACTAATAACATTTTGTTACAGCAAATGTCTCCTTCAGGTATTAAGACGAGGATGATGATGCTGGTTATGATGATGTCGTCTGGGCTCGATGGTAGCAGAGGCGACGAGGGCTCCTCGGCTCCCCAAATATGGCAAATTGGGGATGGCCATCGAGAATAAGTCGGTGTTATTAGAGAGATCCCTCGAGCTGGTAAAGGCGATCATCGGCCTGGGGTCCATTAGTTGGAAGGAGGTGCCATATGAGCTCATGTTAGCGGCTTGGATGGCACTACAGTTAGTGTATTTATATTTATATTTATATGAATATTTCAATTTCAATTTTGATTTCGATTTCATTTTATATTTATATTGATATTTATATTTATTCGCAACTAACATTGTATCTGTTGGACAGGAACAATTCAGCCTGGATCTAAAGCTACGCGATTCCGTCTTGGAGCAGTTGAGGGAGCAACACAAGACGTGGAAGAAAAATATGCGGACCCGATACTTTGGGAAGACACGAGAGTCCGTTATCCGAATGCGTGAATCCATCCCGTCGAAGGAGCCGATCTCATTGGCACAATGGCAAAAGTTCATTGACAATGAGATCGGGGAGCGACAATTGGCGTCTCGTCAATCGAGGAGGGAAAATCAGGCAAAAAAGACGAACGTGCACTACTCGGGTCGGACGTCTTACGCCGAGGTGGAGCATAGGATGATGGTAAGATTTAATTTTTCTATAACTACAAAAATATATTATTCTGCATTATTTTACTTTGCAGGGCCGATACTAATTTTACGTTATTTTATTTCAGGTGATAGGGAGTTGCCCTGGGGGTGGGCCACATAGGCTCGATACTTATGTGGCTCTTCGGACGAAGAAGGGGAAGGATAAGGAGGTGACCCCGAGCGTCGCGGCCACGATTGTAAGTAATCCGACAGTTTACTTTTTATTAATTACGTTATAATTTTTTAATTTACTTATTTTACTAATCATGTGTTTTTTGTCATTTCAGGCAAAGCTTAGGGAAGTGCATGAGTCGCAGTCTGATGCCGACAAGGCATCTTTGTCCACTGACGCACTCAGCCAAGTGCTTGGCGCTGATCGCAAGGGGAGGACAAGGGGGTGAGCTAGCGGGTGTCCAAATCTAGGATCATCGGATTGGAGACGAGCAACATCGGGTTGGCTCGAATGGTGGACTCGCATGACGCGAAGCTGTTCCATTTGGAGGCGACGGTCCAAGATATGTTCTCATTCATGAAGCGTTATTTGGGAAAAAACCATAAGGGGAAAGGGAAAGAGAAGGAGGAGGTGGTGGAGGAGGAGGTGCATGAGGAAGAGGATGTGGACCTCGCTGCTTCATCGCCGACACATGCGGACTTTGATGATCCACTTCCCTATTTGTCTCCCTTCGACCGACCGATGTCGACACTTGGTTGACCGAGCGTGTTTATACTGGACATATTTGATGGCCAGTGGATAGGGCGGGGGTTGAGGGACCCGAATATCATCCAGGGTTCACTAGTTCATGGACGTGAGCTTCAAGACATCGAGTCCAAGGTGCTCGTCACTCATGTGATACTCGAGAAGGATAACTTCCCATTGTGGTTGCGCGAATAATGCGGCACGATGTATATTAGTGGGTGTGTCAATTTGTATATCGCATTGCCTGCTCACCTCCTCAGAGCTAACCTTACCTAAGACATGTAATGAAATTATTTGAATTGAATTGTTTTTAAGTTAGTACATTTGAATTATATTTGAATTATATCGTGATGCATATTGTCTCTATTTTGAATGTATATTTGCATTATCTCTATTTTATTTGGATATATGATGCTTGAACAGGTACAACGTTGTTATAACAGGTACAAATATACTGCTGGGCAGTGGCAGTGGCCAAAGTGCCCAGCAGATTTTTTTCCAATTCTGCCCAGAATTGTCACGGTCATTGACCGTGATAATTTTTTAACCATTGTCACGGGTTTGTCATGGTCCTTAACCGTGATAAACTTGTCAAGGTCAAGGACCGTGACATGACCGTGAAAATTCTAATGAACTTGTCACGATCAATGACCGTAACAAGTCCGTGACAAAAAAATTGTCACCCCAGGAATTGTCACAGTCATTGACCTTGACAAGTTGAACTTGTCAAGGTCAATGACCGTGACAATTCGGCAGATTTGGTGTAGTGTATATACTATCACACTACCGTGTATATATATATATATATATAATTTAATCCCGGCTTTACCGTATACAAAGTTCGTAACACTAGCCAACATATTTTCGAGTCTATGGTCCGACTCTAATTTAATTAATTTACCCATTAATTAAGTTAATATCTCCCGAGTCTATTGTCCGACTCTAATTTAATTAATGTGCCCATTAATTAACTTAATATCTCCTCGAGTCTATGGTTCGACTCTAATTTAATTAATATACTCATTAATTAATTTAATATCTCCCTGGTGTCACACAACCAATGTACCCGGACTCGCTCACCTGACCCGAATTTTCATTTCTTAGAACATACTCCTCAAAATTCCATTATAAAGAGAACGCTCCTAATTAAATAATATTTAACAATTTATTATATCATCCTATAATAAATTATTCCAGCTATAAGCTTTAATTAATTATACCCCACTAATTAATCTATTATCATGGCATCACTCAACCAAAATATCCCGACACCCCCTTAGTCCATAATACAATATCCCCAAATCTGAGGTTTTTAATTTAGTCAATCTTCCCATATTTTTAAAATGCCGTTTTGGAGCATTTTAGGGCCGTTTTGGAAAAAGCGGATTAGAGAACGAAAGTTAGAAAACGCCATTTTCTAGAGGGCTACATGGACAGAATCGCCATTAACAGCTTGTGTGAAGCTTTTTACCCAGAATTATTCACTAAAATCCTTACGAATCAAAACCTGTCCCAATAACTTGATTTGTAACTTCCCCAAATCAAAACCCAATTTGTATTAACCCAATCCAAAAATCATTTGTATAACACCTACTATGATATGAATCGAATATCACCAATTTACATTGAATCAATTTAACCACTTGCCTTATAAATTCATAGTGTCTGATTATCCTTTGGTGTAGAGATCGTTGTGTGATGAAGAACGCCTTCCTTGTTCTTACTCTTTGGCTCTCAAGAGTCCTCCCTCTTTGTCCCTTATGTTCTTAAATTTCTCCCAAATGAGTTATGGCTGCCCATAACTCCAAAACTTAGCTTTTTATCTCCAAATCCCGTTTTTAATCATATGAGCCTAATTAAAATGTCCAAAATACCCCCGAGTGGGCTCGGTTATGCCCAAAAATATCTCGTGGCCCATTTACCACCCCCGGGTACATTTTTTCGACTATCTCAGCCCATCGGGACTCAATCGTGCACTCAGAATTGACATCCGAATTAATTTATAAAATGTCCCTATCTCACACCCAACTTAGTCTATATCCGACTTTCGACTGAGATAAATAAATGTCACGTCACTTATACATGTTAAGACATAAATAAATTATTACTATTCACTTAATAATTTAATTTCCATAAATATTAACCATCTTCTCTCCGATTAATATTTAAATAAATATTAACATAACTAATTTAATTAAATTACGACACACAAGTAATTTAAAAATTTCTCGAATTAATTAAATATTAAATGTACAGAAATACGGGGTGTTACATGTAATCATTCTATGCTGAGTCCTTCGGGGGAAGAAATAATAATATCCAGGGGCTTTTCCATTATATTTTTAGCAATGAACATATTTAAATATGCCCCCCATAAAATCAAAGCCTGTCTTGAGCTTCCAAAACATTATGGACCCCAAGATAGTCCTATAAGCTTTGGGGGTAATTGGGTCAAAGTCACCCCATAACCTCTCGATATCGAGCGAATAATAAGATGTAAAGTCAACCTCAACCCCACATGGCGAGCCCAAAAGGGGAGGCAAACCTCATCGCCATCCCTCACAGAATAACACCTTTCCTTAGGATTAGAAAGTCTTGTCCTAATAGTTATGGGAAGAGCAAACCTTTCCCTCAATAAATTAAGTTCATCATTAGTAATGGTTCACTCATACCACCGATTATCAGTCTCATTAGGATCATAGGAATCAGATGACCCAGAAAATCCATCTTCTTCCTCCTCTATTGTAAGGCCCTAAAACGTGATTATGAATGGTAATTATATGATTAAGTATAAGTTAGAAGTTATAAGTTGGTGAGGGGTGTTAAACATGTTAATTATCTCTATTGGGGGATCCATGCTCATGTGATCTATATGTGTTACTTACATTAGATGCTAATCGAGATTATAATCGGGGATAACATGATTAGAGCATATGATTAGTTATGTGGATAAATGTATTATGAATTATGTCTTTAATTCATCATTATGGTTCTAAAAGTAAATTAGGGTGTTGGTGCGAAATTGACAATGTTTGGTTGCCAAATGTGAAAGTTTTGAAATTGTTGGTAAATTGCTACTTTCCTGTTCGAGCCCCCCAAATTAGGCATACTAATTTTATGATTTTGGGAAAACATAAAATATGAAAGTTATAGATATATGAATTAGGGTTGAACATAACAAACGGTGTGTTAAATAGCGATCCGAACAAGAAGTTATATCGAAAGTACGGAACAAAGGCAAATCTGTCCATCCCTTAAGTGATATTTATCTTATTAGCACAACATGTGCTATTTTTTGATTGGTTAGAGGGTGGGCCATGGTTTTGACGAGATAAACTTCTTAAAACATCCCCTTTTTTCATCCAATTCAGCCACGAAAAAGAGTTTTGCCTAAAGAGAGAGAAAGAGAAGAAAGTTAAGGAAGAAATCGTTGGAAAAATTTCTATAAATCGAGGAATCCTTGTAAGGTAATTACTTCTTTATTAAAGTTGGTCACATGGATGAAATATAAACTTATTATATTTTTTCTTCTTATTTGAATAAATATTTTTATGATACCCATTTTTCCAAATAGTGTTAAAACAAGGATGGTTTAAGAACCTATGTAATAACGCGTATTAGGATCGTAAATGCTAACTTTAAAGTTCGAGATTTGAATTTCCTTCTCGTGAAGATTTTTTATTTAGAAAATTCATTTTTATTATGTGTGTATATATTATAACATTTTATTATATGTTTCCATGATTTATGCCCAAGGTGGAGGTTATGTTTGCTTGAAAATGTTAAGTTATGCTTCAATGTTCTATTCTGATCTAGTTGTGCTAAAAATGGCATAAATCATGGAATACATATTGAAATTGAGAAATTTCAGTTGGTGATAAAACTAAACTCATAAATGTATAACATATCCAAAAATTGTGTAAAATACAAAGAAATGGACCTTTGGTGATAGTTTGAAGTTTTGGCATAAAATCTGCCCCAAAGGAGTAAGTATGCATACGAGGTGTTTGACGTTTTGCTCGACATAGCAAATGAACCCTAAAAAATATGAAACATTAATTTTGCATTATTAAATGTGTTTATTGATATTGGGTGGAATATCATGCAAAGTTATGATGTAAAAAAAGTATGAACATTCCTCGAAGTAGAAGTTTTGTTACCGTTTTTCTTGAGAAACAATTTGGAAAAGGGTGTAATGAAATGGGCATAACTTTGTCTAGAAAATTTGTAGTTTAATTCTATAAATTGTGTCAGAACCCTAATGAATAAGGTATTACATAAATGTAAAGTATCATATTTAATTGCTTTTCAGTTATGTTAGATTGACCAACTGATGTGATGTGTTACTGAGTTTAATGTGATTTGGTGTATTCAAACATTAATGATATTGAATTGTTAGATGAGGAAGCGGATAAAACTACCATACCAAGGAAATAGTGTTGGTATTGATCTTAGTACCAAATTAAAGGTGAGTGACCTATCTTATGAAATATAGATACTTATATGTTCATATGGAAATGTGTGGTTAAATACATGTGTTAAAATGTTTATGGGAGTGATGTTGTATTTATGAAACATATACATATGATTAAGAATGTTAAGTGATGTTATATAATGTTATGGATTATGGATGATCCTTTATATATTGTTAAGGACTATGGTGTGTCGAACGGGATGTGGCGGTCCCGTTAATCCAACTTAAAGGTTTGTTATACTCGGGCCTAATTATGGGATGTGGGGTTCCCCATTAACTGTGGTGGGTTAATTGGACTGTGGCGGGTCCAGGCTTGCGAGAGTTACACAATTTCTGCTGGGTTATAACATTAAAAAATAAAAATGGTTATGCAAATTGATTATATGTGTGGTGTATGTGTGGTATAGGGTCATTCACTAAGCTTGTATTGCTTACACTCCTATAATATTATGTTTCAGGTATGGCTACCGTTTGGAGTTCATTGCCAAGTTAGGACAATAAAATGGGGGAGTGACGGATATCTAATATGGGTTGAATATAAACAAGATTTTGGGGTAAATTTTAAACTAAAGAACTTTTGTATGTAAAGTTGTTTAGTACTTGTAAATTACATGTTAAGGTAGTTATGTTTTCATCCAAACATGCTTTTAAAAAAAATATGGTGCTATTTTCAGAGAGAATTAAAGTAAAGTATGCATTAAGGGAATTTATCTTTAAATTAAAGGACAATTTTAAGTTTATTAAGTCGGGGTGTGACGAGCATAGTTATTAGGTTCTGGATAAGGTGCGAGGGTCTAGATTGGCAGTGGACATAGTAACTATTTTGAGTCATAAGTATTCAGTTTCAAGTGATAGATTTAAGTATGTTGGATTCCTGAGGCGTGAACACGAAGGCTTTGTTATTAAGTTTTTAATATTGACTAACATCTGTCAGCTATACACATATATTGTTGTACGTGATATGAAATGCAAGGATCTTGCAGGAAATGAAATAAGATGTTAAGGTTTATTCAGGGCTGACAGTGACTACAGGTATTTTAATATAAAGCATTGCATTATTTATATGGTGTATGAACAAATGTGTCATTGAAGGATTTTTTTTTAAAGACACAATGTGGTATACAAATTGTGAAGTATTGGAAGTGATCTTTTTTTTATACTGGTATATGTGAACTTGACAAAAATTATGAAGTATTATAGGTGATCTCTTCTTATGCTGGTATATGTGGACTTAAGTCGTGTTACGTATATCATTATGAATGAGTGCACTCGTCACCTGTATTGGAGAGTGATGTACAGGAATACATATTCCGTTAAAGGATAGGAAGTGAGAAGAATTATTGTTACATGATCATAATGAGACTTAAATTGTTGGAGTGTGAATGAAAATTAAGATTCACATAGTAAATGTTAAATGATAAGGTTAGTAGTTGTATATGTTTATATTTAACATGTAAAAAGGTACGAAATTCAATAACTAGTCAATATATCACAAATGATCATAATATGAATTCATAGTGAATTATTACAAGTAGAATAAACAGTAATGAGAGTTGAGATGTACGTCTTTAATAATATGAGTACATTTAGTGGAAATTACTCTTGTGATGTTTTGAAACGCCTATATGAATAGTAAAGTTGAGATGAGGTGTTAAAGAGTTAGAAGTTTAAAAATATTAAAGAGTCCTTTTAAGAATATGTGTTGTAGATGAGTATGGGAAAGATGTTAGTCAGGTTTAAATATGTACAACTAGTTTGGGGGATATTGAGTTGTATTTGTCATTGCGAGTATGTGTTATAACTAAGATTACGTCATATAAAGAATATAATTAACATTATACGGAGTTACCAAGAAGTATGTGTAAGGCTATGTGAGATAACTAAGGTATTTGTACAGGTTATTTGAAAGAGATACGACATATAATAGTTAGATAAGTATTATGGGGTTGGTAAGTATGGTTAAAGTTTCAAGTGGCGATGTTATGTTTAACATCCATGTTATCAAACGGGTAGGATGAGTGTATTAATGATGTTGTGTAAGACTATCATATTAATAAGTATTGAAGTAAGATTATGATTGTAAAGTTATTGTGTTGGATAAATGACTTGTAATGGTCATTGTATGTTTCGTTAAAGAACAATCAAATAATACTAAAAACAAGGAGTATAGTGAGAAGTTATATTGAATTTATAGTGCATGACTACACAAGATACATGAAAGTGAATATGGAATATTAGTTAAAATTATACATTTGGTGAATGATTGTTCATTATCGATATGTGGAAAGTAGTGAGGCTATCTTTAGATTAAGGATTATAAGAACGATATTTAACAAACTCCAAAACTTCAGAGATGATACGGATAGTAGTCAAAGTCGAACACATATATTTGGTATTGAGTGGAAGATGAGAAGATGACATGTAAGAAGTTGGTATTGTAATATGATGTTTATCATTTAAAGAAATGAATGGAAGTTGGAGAGATAAACTATAAGAAGTTAGTCTGGTAATAGAATATTTTTTATTTGTAATGTTACACGATGATAAAGATAAACTATATGAATGAAGTGAGAAATGCACATAATGACGTTTGGTTTATTAAGAATGTTTACTCATTGTTAATATAAGAGGATACAATCGATAATCTATTATGTGTGAATGCTCGAAATACGTATATAAAAGTATGTAGTAATATATGTGTTGGGAATTAGCTTTCATTGATAAGAAATCACTAGACGATTATCCTTACATATGGATGATAAAGACGTTTATGTGTTGATAGATCCTGGTTCTACATTTTCTTTTGTGTCTTTGTTTATTCTGTTGCATCTTAATAAACCACTATCATCATTAGATTATAGTTTAGCTATTATTACTCCAGTAAGGAGGATTGGTTTTTATTGATAGGGTGTGTAGGGATTGTATGGTGCGAATAAGTGAAAAGGAGTTATTAGTTGACTTACTACCTTTCGATATGCGTGACTTTGATGTGATATTGGGTATGGATTGGTTGTCCTCATATTATGTATGTTTAGATTGCTTTAGAAGGGAGGTGGTGTTTCGATTATCGGGTGAACCTGAATTTAAATTTATTAGGGAACAGAGTGTCACCTGCGTATTATTTTACAGACCTTGTGAGAGAAGCAGTTATATGCTAAATTTTCTAAATGTAAATTTTGGCTAGATCAAAGTAGTATTTTGGGGACATGTTATTTTTGCTGATGGAAATTGTGTTTCTTGAAAAGAAGATGGATGGAATTTATAAAGGATTATAACTACACAATACATCACCATCCGGGTAAGGCTAATGTTGTTGCTGCAAAGTATTTTGTATTTACCGTGTTTGACTTGACCTACTGAGAGAGTTAACTTTAATGGGGATAAAATTAACTTTGAATGAGTCTTGTGGTATACTAGCACATTTAAATGTTAGACCTATGCTAATAGATTGGATACGACAATCACAAGCAGGAGATATATAATTGGAGAAAATTAAAGACAATATGAAAAAGAGTAAAGCAAATAAATTTTCTTTTCATAATGATGACATTGTTATGTATGATAACCGTTTGTGTGTACCTAATGTGCCTGATTTAAGGAGAATAATTTTAGAGTAAGCCCATTGTTAGTTATATGCTATGCATCCAAGAAACACATAACTTTATAGAAATTTGAAACAATGTTATTGGTGACCGGGAATGAAACACGACATTGTAAATTTTGTTGCTAGATGTCTAGTTTGCAAGGCGGAGCATCAGAAGCCTAGTGGTTTACTACCATCCTTACCTATTCCTGAGTGGAAATAGGAACATGTTACTACCGATTTTGTTATAGCTTTACCAAAATTATCATGAGGGTTTAATTCTATTTGGGTTATATTTAATAGATTGACTAACTTGATACATTTTCTTCTTGTTAAAGCTACTTATTCCATGGATATATATGCCAACATATAAGTGGATGAGATAATTAGATTGCATGGTGCACCTATTGCTATTATCTCTGATAGAAATCCTAAATTTACTTCACACTTTTAGCCTAGTTACAACAAGTTTTGGGGACTAAATTGAAATTTAGTACAACTTTTCATCCTCAGACTGATGGGCAGTCAGAGAGAATGATCCAGACACTCGAAGACGTGTTACAAATTTATGTATTAGAGTTCAAGGGAAGTTAGGTTGAACACTTGTCACTAAGAGAGTTGCTTATAATAATAGTAATCATTTGAGTATTGAAATGAATCCTTATGATGCCTTGTATGGGAGGAAGTGCAGGACCCTAGTGTGTTGGACCAAAGTAGGAGAAGGAAAAACTACTTGGGCTAGAAATTGTGCAACTGACTACTGAGAAGATAAATCTTATTCATAATCACTTGAAGGCGGTGCAGAGTAGACAAAAAGGTTATGCAGACAAAAGAATAAAGGATTGAAATTTGAGGAAGGTGATCAAGTATTCCTGCGTGTTTATCCATGGAGAAGGGTTATGAGATTTGAGAACAAGGGCAAATTAACTCGTAGGTACGTTGGCCCTTATGAAATAGTAAAACGAGTTAGAATCACAGCTTACGAATTGGCTTTTCTACAAGAATTATTTCGGATACACGATATTTTTCATGTATCAATGTCACATATGTGCCCGATCATTCACCAGTGTTTATTTCACAACCGATAAAGCTTAAAGATGACTTGACCTACATGGAAGAACCAATCGCTATTGTTAATCGAAGGAGTAGCTGTTACATCAAAAAAATATTCCGTTAGTAAAGATAATGTGGGAAAGTCAAAATGTGGAGTATGCCACCTGGGAAAGAGAGAATAACATAAAGGTGTAATATCCTCACTTGTTTGGTAAGTTCTTATGCGTTAAATTTCGAGGACGAAATTTTTATAAGAGGGGTAGAATTGTAAGGCCCTAAAACTTGATTAGGAATGTTAATTATATGATTAAGTATAAGTTAGAAGTTAAAAGTTGGTGAGGAGTGTTAAACATGTTAATTATCGCATTTAGGGGATCCATGCTCAGGTGATATATATGTGTTACTTACATTAGATGCTAATCGAGATTATAATCGGGGATAACATGATTAGAGCATATGATTAGTTATGTGGCTAAATTCATTATGAATTATGTTTTTAATGAATCATTATGGTTCTAAAAGTAAATTAGGGTGTTGGTGTGAAATTGGCAATGTTTAGTTGCCAAATGTGAAAGTTTTTTGAAATTGTTGGTATTGCTACTTTCCTGTTCGAGCCCAAATTAGGCATACTAATTTTATGATTTTGGGAAAACATAAAATATGAAAGTTTTAGATATATTAATTCGGGTTGTAACGCAATAAACGTTATGTTAAACAGTGGTCCGAACAAGAAGTTATATCGAAAGTACGGAACAAGGGCAAATCTGTCCATCCCTTAAGTGATATTTGTCTTATTAGCACAACATGTGCTATTTTTTGATTGGTTAGAGGGTGGTTCATGGTTTTTCCGACTTAAACTTATTAAAACATCCCCCTTGTTCATCCAATTCAGACATGAAAAAGAGTTTTGCCTAAAGAGAGAGAACGAGAAGAAAGTTAAGGAAGAAATCGTTGAAAAAATTTCTATAAATCGAGGAATCCTCGTAAGGTAATTACTTATTTATTAAAGTTGGTCACATGGATAAGATATAAACTTGGTATATTTTTGTTTCTGATTTGAATAAATATTTTTATGATACCCATTTTGCCAAATAGTGTTAAAACAAGGATGGTTTAAGAACCTATGTAAGAACGCGTATTAGTATCGTAAATGCTAACTTTAAAGTCCCAGATTTGAATTTCCTTCTCGTGAAGTTTTTTGATTTAGAAAATTTATTTTTATTATGTATGTATATATTAGAACATGTTATTATATGTTTCCATGATTGATACCCAAGGTGGAGGTTATGTTTGCTTGAAAATGTTAAGTTATGCTTTAATGTTCTATTCCGACTTAGTTTTGCTAAAAATGGCATAAATCATGGAATACATATTGAAATTGAGAAATTCCTGTTGATAATCAAACTAAACTCATATATGTATAACATATCCGAAAATTGTATAAAAATACGAAGAAATGAACCTTTGGTGATAGTTTGAGATTTTGGTATAAAATTTGTCCCAAAGGAGTAAGTATGCATACCAGGCGTTTGACGTTTTGCTCAACATAGTAAATGAACCCTAAATATTATGAAGCATTAATTTTGCATTATTCAATGTGTTTATTGATATTGGGTGGAATATCATGCAAAGTTATGATTTATAAAAAGTATGAACATTCCTGGAAGTAGAAGTTTTGTTACCGTTTTTCTTGAGAAACGATTTGGAAAAGGGTGTAATAAAATGGGCATAACTTTGTCTAGAAAATTTGTAATTTAAATCCATAAATGAATAAGGTATTATATAAATGTGAAGTATCACATTTAATTACTTTTCAGTTATGTCATATTGACCAACTGATGTGATGTGTTACTGAGTTTAATGTGATTTGGTGTATTCTAATACTAATGATGTTGAATTGTTAAGTGGGGAAGCGTCTAACACTACCATACCAATGAGACGCCCGCCCAATTAAATAGAGGAAGATTATTCCTGTACCAATTTTAAAATAGAATGTTCAGTTGGTTCATCCTTAGCATCACTGTCGAAAAACTTTTTAACATATTAATCACCTAATATAAAATTAAGCTAGGTGTCAAAACATTTCCAATTTTAATAAGACCAAGTAATCCATTTTCATTCAATCTTAAAATATAAACCATTGACCACACATAGGAATATGATAAATACTGAACATGAATCAAGTACTGAAATAAATAAGACTGGATAAAACCTCCCAGTTCAAAAATCCAAACCATAAAATAAACTGAATACAATATCTCTGATGAAGGACTAGAAGTGGGCGACACATGCCCTAGATTGGAAGTCTAGATGAAACTGAATGGAAGGGATAGATGCGTCTACTTCAAGGATCTACAGCTTCCACAATAGCTGCAGCACGTCAAGCAATCCAAATCTCTGAATCTGGTACCCCTGTGACTGAGCACCTGATATAATATATATATAGAAAAAGAGAGAAGAGATACGAGAAACGGGTCAGGGCCCGAGGTTTAAAAATGATTTAGTAAGTATTTAAAACTGGTTCTTAAAATAAATCTTATACACATGTTAGTTATCGAACTCTCACATGAGTTTCTCACCTCTCATCTATTGTGCATGCCTAACGTACATCTAATCTCCCCGTAGTTATACCACCCAGTCTAACTAGTCAGAACCCATACTAATACTAACTGTGCTCACTAGTAGTATTCCCGTATCGCCCATACAATACGCTATTCAAATAGTTTATCTCACATACTAAGTTTCATTATTCACCATTTGAATGGTTAATCTTTTATCCACTAAGATTATTTTATTTCTCATTTCCATTTATCTACTAGTCTCACAAAGTAGAAAGTTACCGAAGTACACTCATACATATATATAGTCTCTTCATCCCTATATATATAGACTAATCATGCACCTTTAGGTTAAGACCACTTGGTGCAATGTAATGATTATTATTATTACCAAGTCTACTAATTTCACACAGTAGAAATATTCACAAGTTCATATATATATATATATATATATATATATACTAATCCTACACCCCCGGATTAAGACCCATTAGTGAACCTATCAAGAAAATCCTGCATCCCCGGGTTAGCACCCATTAATCCACCTATCAATAATAATCCAGCACCCCCGGGTTATCACCCATTAGTGCGCCTAACAATAGAATCCTGAATCCCCGAGTTAGCACCCATTAATGCACCTATTAATAATAATCCAACAACCCCGGGTTATCACCCATTAGTGCGCCTAACAATAGAAATCCTGCATCCCCAGGTTAGCACCCATTAATGCACCTATCAATAATAATCCAGCACCCTGGGGTTATCACCCATTAGCGCGCCTAATAATAATCATTCTTGTACCCCCGGGTTATCACCCATTAGTACACTTAACAATAAAGTTGTTGCACCCCCGAGTTATCACTCATTAGTGCACTTAACTATAAGATTCTTGCACCCCCGAGTTATCACCCATTAATGCTCTTAGCAATAATATCACATAATAGGCATACACACGTCCTATTAAAATTTATAGGTATTTCCCCAACCTACATATGTACTTCTGATACATATTTTAATCTCAACACTACGTATAGTATAAATATTTAGATTACTATCTCTCTCGTAATCTCCAAGGTATATTCTCTCTATACCGAAATAATTAAAGTATTAATTCTCACATACTTTCCAAAAATTCTGTCTTGTTTAAGTTTACTATATGGCAGTTTCTCTCACTCCAATAAACCGGTAAACTCAAAACTGGACCTAAGAAAAATTCCCAAAAATTCCCTATGTCGTTCGAACCAGAAGGGTTATCGCTCGAACGATTTCCACATGTCGTTCGAGCGACTTCGCGTGAGATAGAGGTCTCGCTCGAACAAGACTTTGCGCGACGTGCACTGGTTTGTCCCCTTTGCCCAAAATTCAACGTTTTTCACCATTTTTAACCCTAAAAACATCTAAGGTTCATCACCCAACACCTCGTCATCAATTCGAATCAAGCCATAGCAGTTTATATAACATTCCTATCATCCTAGGATCATTAATTCGTCATCAATCCTCATAATTATATTAAATCCCCAAATTAGTTCATATGAACCCTAGTTTCCAAATTTTTAATTAAAGAACCTAATCAATCTAGATTCGTTCATCAATATGTAATTCCATTTTGTAATTAATCCTCTAAATACATGAAGGAATTTCAACCACTAATTAACCCAGTCCTTAATCATAATTTAAATCTCCAATTTTCACCCAATTAACATGTAAATCATGATTAATTTCACCTATTCTAACATGAGTATGATTATTGCTAAAAGAAAGCGAGTAATAAACACTTGCCTTAAATCGAAGGTCTGAATCCTTTGGTGATGTTGGTATAGACGCATTCCTCTCTTCTCGATCTACGCGTTGGTGGTGGTGGTTGTGCAACGTGGTGGTAATTTGGCCTTCCCTCTTGGAAATTGGTTCTCCCTCACACCCTCTATGGTAGTTCTTTATTTTCTGTGTCTCACAACCCTAAAGGACTTTTCTTGGCTGATAAAATAACTCTCAATTTTCGTCCATTAATTAAACCCAAAAATACAATTTACCATAATGCCCTCTCGGGACGCCGGTTAGGCCTAAAATTGCCCCGGGACCCAAACTAAACACCCGGGTATAATAATTTGACTATCTCGACCCTATCGCACTCAATGGAGCACTAGAAATGACCATAAGAGTTAATAAAAATAATTTCTCTTTATATTCCATTCAATTAGTCCCGACACGACTCACACGCGTGTCAGACTTAAATTACCAAAATATCGTATTTCTCACTTTCGACAATTTATCAAATATCATAATTCCATATTACATATCACACAGTAATATTCAATAATTCTCAACAATAAGTATTTACCCTTGGCACGCTAGTTAATAATTATTTTAACTCGGATTAATAACAAATTAATTTATCGCATTTTAATTTAATTAATCCAACAACAATAATTAATCGCATATTCATTACCATAATAATAATTAATCACATAATTATTTAAATCATAAAAAATACGGGGTGTTACATACTTCCCCCCTTACATCGGAATTTCGTCCCGAAATTCGAAAAAAGTATACCAGGTACAGACAACGCTGTAAAAATATTGCGCATCTCATCCTTGCGCTCACAAGTAAGCTACTCCGTACCACCTATATAGTACGCTATTGAATACCCTTAATAATGAACACTTCACATGTGTTTGTTTTAAACTCTAGGTTACCCTGTCATATAGGCTCTTGCCCAAGCCTTTCTGCTTAAGTTTCACTACTTAAACTTTATTTTAGATATACACTATCTAGCCTTCTACTATTTTCACCTTAGTAGATTTATCCTCTTTTCATATACATACGACTTCGTCTCGTGTTGTTCATACAAGTAAATTGGCGCTGCAATATATATTCCACACATAATATATACAAAAATATCGATTCTTCTTCGACATTTGTAATCATAACTGGTCCCCCCACCTTTAACTATCAAGTAGGACAATAACAAAGTTTACCGTGCCATACTTCTACTGGCACTCTCTGCCCGAACGTGAACTTATAGGAGTTATTTGGACACAAACTCTGTTAGTGTAAGGTAATGCTCCCGTCCTCCTCTAAGATCTCAGGGTCCACATAAATTTTTCTCTCCCGCATCCGATTAGACCACTTGTTCTGCCCATCCTTCTGTGGGTATTAGGTCGTACTCAATCTAATTTTATACCTATAATCTCACCATCTCAGCTACATGAGAAGATCCTTGGGGATACTCTTCCATTCTCTAGTGTAAGGAGCCCTTACTGGTTTCGAATTGTCCGCCCACTTCAAGACTAACTTTGAAAATTACTCTACATTAAACCCATAACCACTGTTATTTGTATCCTGATACATTTTGCACTCTTTTAGATTTTTTTTCAATTTATCTTGAAACGTAAGTCACTGACAAATCTTACGGAGTAATATTCGGCTTACCCGACTACTGAATTCACATGATAATCATAATCCACTGCCTGTTTCAATCGCCTAGGGCGCCTATACACCCTATGCCTCGCGCATTATAATACAAATGACATGTAATTTTCTTACTTCAACTCTTGCACACTCGGTATGCTGATGTAGTAGGGGTGCACTCAACCGCCTCACTAATCATAATTTATTCACTCCTTCAGTGACAACATTGCTCTATTCAGAAAGATACTAGGACGAGGCGACTTATAACAACCCGAGGTTTTGGAGTCGACAATTTATTTATTTTGGGAGAAATAAATAATATTTTATAGGAGAAATAATTAAATTGGCAATTGAGGTCAAAATTTAGAGTCGTTAGAAAGAGTGTCGAATGTCGATTCTGAGGGTACCATTGTTTTCGGAAGGGTCGAGAAAGTCGAAATGACTGTACTTGGGGTCTATTTAGGTTCCGAAATAATTTAGGACCGTTTGACTCTAATTAAAGTTACCGGGTCATTTAAAGTGTGTATTATCATTTAAAGATGTGTATCTTCTGGTATAAGGCTTAAAAGCCACGTGAGAAGTCATTCTCACTTAAGAGAAAGAGAAAAACCCTAGAAAGAAAGAGAGAGGAAGAAAGAAGAAGAGAAAGAAGGAGAAAAGGGAGAGAAAGTGGAGATTTTCTGTTTCCACGCGATCTCAAGGCGGATTCAGACCCTACGAACCCGAGGCAAGTGATTAAACTTGCTAAATAATTGTTGT
Organism: Sambucus nigra; assembly: GCA_949130495.1. Taxonomy (NCBI): domain Eukaryota; kingdom Viridiplantae; phylum Streptophyta; class Magnoliopsida; order Dipsacales; family Adoxaceae; genus Sambucus; species Sambucus nigra. The sequence goes on along the minus strand of OX422221.1, from coordinate 515,333,639 downwards.
GTACCAATTATTGCATGATTTGTGGATTAAATTTTGGGTTTTAGGTTTAAATTGTTAAAACCTAACTTTTGGGTAGTAGATCTTGGATTTAATGATAGAAATCAGTTTATAAGTATTCTAGAATGAATATAAATGTTATGAATATGATTGGGTGTGACACCCCGACTAATTAAATACCGGGTAGCTACTCCTTTATTAAATTAATTCAAAATGCCAAGTTGGCTCAGTTAATAGCATCACTGTCGAAAACATTTTATTTTTACTAACCACCTAGTATTTAAAAAGTAAGTGCCAAATTTTAATTAAAGTCTGATTAACATGCAACAAGTGTAATGAAGAAATAAATAACACCATTCACCATACTGAAGTAAAACGAATAATCATCACAAAAGAGTAAATAAAGTCTGGAGGAAAACTCCTCACTACAATCCCATACTGAAATAAATAACCGAAATTGAAATAAAACATGCTAAAGTCTGAAAACTGAAATGTAAAAGATGTCTCTAAGTAGAAATGGGCAACATGCCCTACAACTGATAGATAGTGACTCTGGAATCCAAAAGGTAGAAGCGTCTACATGCAAATCCCTGTAGCTTCCACAAACTGCTACAGCTCGTCACCTGAATGAGTATCCTATGCTTGGTGTCCTTGTGGCTGGGCACCTAAAATGGTTTTACAAGAAAAAGATTTGAAAAGCAAACGGGTCAGAGCCCGAATGTGGAGTTATATTTTAAAAACCTGCAAGTGCTTTAAAAACATTTAAAACATTAAATGCAAAGTACATGTTAGGACGTGTACTCACATTATATTCTCACCTCTCGTCTAACTGTGCACTCCTAACGCAAGTACCCATCTATAACTACCCATACCACTAGTTAAGTGACAACATATCTAACTAGACTGCCAAAGGTCCTACCCATAATACTCGGTTCCATTAACATAATAACGCTCGTAATTAAAATAGGGGTTTAACGTAAACTCAGATACTCAATATGCAATATATATAACTATCAGTTAACTCGTTATATTTCTCGAAACAATACCGTAATATATTTACAACATTAACATGAGGATTCTTATTAATTAAATGTATATTAATCACATCGTAAATATACAATATAAGCACCCCAAGAACTAAGCTGCGGTGCACACATACTCTGCTATCCATCCCGGTACATCACGTACATAAGGATCACATATTCCGAATCTCTCAGGAATAGTTCAGATAACACAAATCACAAATAGTGGAGGCGAACACAGTCACCATCACATGGGTCACGCACATACCTACGCTCCCATGATCAGCAGACTTATTAATATCACAATAAGTCCTTCTATGACCTATGTTCATCGAGGTACCGGTCTATATCCCCCCCGTAGGCACACAAGGATTAGAGGGTCCTAAGCGAACGCAACCTCCCGTGATAGCAAGTATGGTAGGTATGTCATACACACAATCCATATACCAATACTAAGTAAACACACATCTTAGTAATACCGTATTTTAATCGTAGTACATATTGCACTCTCGTACTAACTATAATAATCACAATTCATACTATTCTGGTTTGTAATTATACGCGCCATAATTATCTCACGTCGTAGTAGTCACTCACGTCTCAACCCAAACCGTCCATGTAATACACTCTCGTATGTAAATTCCTTCTCATAAATACCCAAATGTCCCAATTCTATCATTACTACATCTACGGAATAATATCTATATCCTCGAATAAGTTTACGGGACTCCAAAAATCAAAACAGTCCAAAAAGGACCAAACTGTCAACTCATTAGAAGTCTCGTTCGAACGAGACTGTTCGAACGAGATTCCTCTTCCAACTCGTTAGAAGTCTCGTTCGAACGAGGCTGTTCGAACGAGGTTCCAGTTCGTTCGAACGAACTGTACCTTCTAACGATATCTCGTTCGAACGAGATATCGAACGAAATCCATTCTCGTTAGCAACGACTGGTCAACTCGTTAGAAGCTCGTTCGAACGAGTTCGTTCGAACGACCTGGGGGCTGCTTCTAACGAGCTACCAGCTTCGGCCCAGATTTTTCCCAATTCGTTTTTTCATCCATTTTTACTCCTCAAATATCTTCTAAAATTCGTTCCAACAATATATTGAGTTCTCTAATCATCCTCAAACATGCTAAGGTGCTATACTAACATCTTTAAAGGGTTTAATACCTTCTAAACATCATTAAATCACAAATTTCTACATTAATTCCCAATTTTCTTCAAGAACATAAACCCTAGGTTCTTCTCATCATAATTTCCCAGATTTTAATCCGTTTATACATCACATAGATATGAAATCTCTGAATTAAATCTTCAAACAATGTTTCTACATGCAAACCTATCCCAAAATTAAATAACAACTTCCAATTTTCATGGGTTTTCTTTTAACTCTTATATAAGATTGATTAACAAGTTTTCTAACATGGAAAAAGCATTCACTGCATAAGGAATGTAATTTAAATCACTTGCCGTGGTTTGATTTCTAATTTTGGGGTAGATTAGATGAAGTTTTCTGCAGAAATTCCTCTCTCCAAGCTCTTCTCCAATGGTGGCTTAAGGTGGCTAGGGTTTTGATTTGGGGAAACTTAGAAAACCTAAATGATAACCTACGTAGCCTTCTAGGTTAATATGGGTTGGTTATGGGCTTAGTGGGTCAAATCCACATCAGACTTAATTAACCAATTTTTGTCACTTTTAATTCCTAAAAATGTAAAATTACCAAAATACCCTTTTAGTTGCCGGTATGGCCTAAAAATACCCCGGGACCCAAACTACACCCCCGGGTAGTGTTTTCTGACTATCTCGACCCTTCTGGACGCGTTGGTGCACTCAAAATGACCATACGGATTATAGATTTTAAATTCACTTTTATTATCAAAATATTACCCCGTGAAGCGGCGGTCCCACGCGTCTCAACAAAATTTCCAACTTGCCGTATATAAATCTCACGACAAATTTCATAATACCAAATACATATATAATCATATATGCACATAATCAAATACCAACTCGCATCTCATTAGTATATATAACCCGGATTAATTTCCAATTAATACGCATTTAATTAATTAATCCCAAAAATAAATATAACCAAAAGTACGGGGTATTACATTGGGTTGAAGATTTGTGGTTGAATGGAATTTTATTGGGGTTTTTGAGAAGTTGGAGTTGTGTAAAAATGGTGTTGGCCGTGGTACCTGTTAGGGCCGGTCGACCGCGTACAGAGGGCAGGTCGACCGCGCCTCTAGAATTGGGCATACTGTCTTCGAGTATAGGCAAAATTAAGAAACGCGGTCGACCGCGGTTTGGGCACCGGTCGACCGTTTTGAGTTCAAGTTTGAGAATTTAAGTTATCCCCTTCTTCTTTGGGTTTGTATAAATGGACTTCCATAATCAGAGTATCATAAAGGATTAAGTGATTATATAAGGGGATTATAGACCTTAGAGTCATAAGACGATATATGAGTCTAATTGATAATTGAAAGACTAAATTTAAATGTCGGAGAGTTTTAGTGATCGATGTTGAGAAGTGAGAATCTAAAAGAGTATATCAATTTGGGGAAAAATCCTTTAAGTATCGAGGTTAGTATTTGCGGAATACCGATTGGAGATTTTGGGATTTTTCTAAGTGGGGAAGCCCACTTTTATTTGGGATTTTGTTTGGTGATAATAAATAAATTTCACGATCTGAGAATGAGAATAACTTAGAGATGCCGGATCTTAGGATCCAAATCCCAAATGGAATAACTTTAAAAAAGGTTCATAAAATGAATTGAACCCTATTATGAATGGAAAATAATAAATGCTATTTGATGTGCATATGGATATAGAAATATCCTTATTGATGATTGATTTGGGAGATATCTCACACAATGAGAAATGTAAATTGAGGTTCAATAAGATATAAAATATCCTTAACTTAAATAGAATTGAAATACAATTCATACTAGAAGCGACATGAGAGCTTCAAGCGAGAATTAGTATAGTATATACTAAGTGGGGTAAATGTGGGAGTATTGACGGTTAGTGTATCAAGAGAGGGATATACTAGACAATGATGTTAATCAAATTACGCCTAAGAGCGTATAATGATAATAAATATGTTGTTGCAGGTATACCTTATAAAATGGTATATCTTTATTATGTGGGATGTATGTATACCTTATATGATGGTGTATATACATGTTAAGCATACCCCCTCCTTGCTATCATTGGGAAGTTTCGTGCGTAGAGGGTGAGCATTCTGACTAGAAAAGCAGGATGTGGATATTCCCCAGGTCATAGTCGTCCTTTGTGGTCAGCAAATGACATATATATATACATTTATTTATTTTGTGGGTGAGAGGTCGTGGGTATGTGTCGCTATCACTTGCCGGTTAGGAGCTATGACCGCTTCCCGGGACGTTGTGTGCGTGAGTTGATCACGAGGTGGGTGTCGTTGAACCCCACCAGGTGGCCCCAGTTTTCTACGTATATGGGCTGCTGGAAGATGATAGCATGTGAGCCTGCGTCCTTCGAGTTATAGCTCGGTTGGAAGGTTATTATTGCTTGTGTTTGTATTTGGGTGTCAAGGGCATAATGGACCTCAACGACTTACATTGCCAGGATTAGTGTATCGGGGGGGGGGGGGGGGGTTCCTTGTTTGGATTTTGCCTCGGCGAGACGTCCCACGCACGAACCGCAGTGTAATGTTGGAACTTGGGGAGAAGTTTACTCCTTAATGCTCATAATTATATATATATATATATATCACCTATCCCGACAATCGACCGTGCCAGGAGTAGTGTAACGGGGGGGTTCCTTGTTTGGATTTCGCTTCGGCGAGACGTCCCACGCATGAAACGCCGTGTACTGTTGAGAATTGGGAATATTAATTAATTAAAATTTGATAATAATCATTTGGGTTACATGCATCTTGCATTGAGGGCATAACGAGCCCCGAGGATCGATACGGTCAGGAGTAGTGTAACGGGGGGGTTCCTTGTTTGGATTTCTCTTTGGCGAGACGTCCCACGCACGAAACGCAGTACCGTGTTGAGAATCGGGAGGAGTTTAGTCCTTAACTCTTGATGCTAATAACTCATCTATAATAATTATTTATATGGTTTCATGCCTTATATGGGCATCACTAGAAAATAAATTCTAGTAAATGAGATTGTTGATATATTGTGATGATGTGGACATAATTGGATCATGTAACTTTATATGTTCAACAAATGAACATTATAAAGCTAACTATAACTATTACATTTAAGTTAATGTATATGACTTATAAATTATGAGAACAAATGTATTGGGAAATAGGTTAGATGATTTTGCTTAAATACTTCTTTTGGGTTTAAGTTAGGATCCTCATACCTATTTAGAATCGGTCATCCTTTTGGAGATCACGTGCATACGTTTAGTGCGCGCTTTAGATGAGAGGTGAGTTGAATTATTATGGAGAGTTCGATTCCAACTAAATCATGTAATAATGCATTTATAATTATTATGCATTTTAATACACTTGCTATAAAATATTTTCCAAACTCGGGCTCTGACCCGTTTATATTTTTCCTCCTCCTTGTATATATTGTATTACTTCAGGTGTTCCTCCGCAAGGACGCCTTTGATGTTATCCATCCAGGGTATTTATGGAGCTGTGGCAGTAGCGGACTGTTGCGGACCTTTGCTTTAGTCGATTCTTATCTTTGTACATCTAGATTAGGATTCAGTTTGTATATTGAGTTAGTATTCAAGTGTTGTAGATTAACACTTCCATATTCCATTTCTCAAATTATTGTATTGCCTGTTACCCGACAGCATATTCAGGTATTTCATTGTTGAGATTTTGTTGTACAATGTATTGTACTCTTTCATATTATTGGAGCATGCACTTTTCACTCATCATAGTTAGATGTATATTGTTGGTTGTGTGCAATATTGGTTTTGTTGTTGTGGTTATTATAAAAGTTTTAAATTTTTTTGGCAATTCGCACTTAATAATTTCGGGTAGTTAGCCTTATATTATAGTGCTTAGTAGTTGATGTTGAGACTGTGCCATCTGAGATACCTGATTTATTATAGTATAGGGCTGGCCACCCGTTATTATTTGGAGCGGGTTGTCACACGACTCTACTGGCCTTAAGTCATAAAATAATTATCAACCCTCAATTATGTTATTTTATAGGTACAATAACCAACTTACAAAACTTATGTACTATCGACCAAACTTCTCTCCAACTCTCGACGTTCACTAGTTTCATGCGTGGGATGTCTCGCAAAGCGAAATCCAAATAAGGAATCCCCCGATACACTACTATCTAGCCGAATCAGTTATCGAGATCCGTAAGGCCCTCAATCCATACTATGTACCTCTCTACAATCTCCATATGTTGTCATAAGAGTTTGCTCGTCCACTCTCATGTTTCTAAACATAACATGAAACATGGTGCTCTCACTATCCCAGGTACCCAGCGCTATATATATATATATAAAGAGCTCTATCTCTATACTCGAAGAAGAACACAATGCATCCGAGTCTCCTCAGTAAATAAATTCCTACGCACCGGAATCACATATAATTAGACAACACACTCGCTGAGGTTTATAATACCATGAAAATTTTCATATATTCATATATCTGGGCCCAACCCTATTTCAGGTGGTGCCGCACAAAATAAAGATTTCTCCTCCCGGAGTATCCGGCATGACAGTCATATCACTATATTTTTACTATCGTTTAACCATCTGGTAATTAATCTCTACACATTACCATAATAAACTCTACTAAAGCGGACTTAATGCAATAGTAAATTATAACAACTAAACATATTCTTAGGGCCCACCCGGTTCACTCACGGGCAATCATCAAAATGCCCTGCTAACAATGAGAAATACGTTAGTAACAAGACTGTTAAAACTAACGTTTCCACTAAACTCGACCCGCACGCGAAGTTTAGGGTTTCCAATTTACATAAAAGTTGTGGCACACCATGTCATTAGAATTAATCCTTTACTCACAAGGAAGAAGCAAAACCTCACCAGTCTCACCAAATTACAGGGTCTCAGCACGTGGCTGCCATCACGACCCATGAACATCTGCAATCGTTATACAACTTAGGATTTCATCCTGTAGTTATCCCCTCTAATCATGGACAATTTATTCCATCATGTGGGTTTCGCGCCCATTATTGAAACGTTGGCCCAAACTCTTTAGGCCTCAATTATATCTTTATTGAACTCCCGTTTACATCCCGGGCCCTGTCGACCCTGACCTACTGTATGCATTACGAGGACTTTACTGGTCCAGCCTGAACCCATCACTCTCGGGTTATAGGTTTCCTGGGCCTAATTATCTTGAGCCCAAATTATTTCGTTGGAAGTCTCACTCCTCCAGTTGCTATGCCTAACTGGCATGGTTTACCATTTCTAATCTTTTCGGTCTCACTTCTCAATTGTGGACACATTCAACACTTTTAGTTCTACTTTCTTCACATAGGGAAACTTCATAAGCCATCTCCACATCACGGGTCCCAATGACCATTTTGGAAATGTCCTTCTCTCGGACTGACAGTCTCAACTCAATATTGTTCTTCCATTGTCCCTTTGGCTACGCTAGCTATTCGGAACTATGGTTGGCCTCTACAGCCCTGATTGACTTCTTCGTCCTCTTGAAGTTAATCACTTAAAATCATCTAACCAAGTTCCCTATTGGGTATACTCTCATGTGGGGTTTCACTAACACCGTTAAATTCAATTTCTGCTCTTCATCAGATTCGTTAACCCTCTTTACTCCCTTCTCTTGGAAGCGTTAACATTATCATACTAATGTATGATCTTGACGACCTCGACACTAGTCATCTTAGCCGTATTTCCCATTCATATTGGTGTTCTACTCACGGGTCCTTTATCAACTATAAACCCTTTGGATAATTTATACCCCTTTGCCAGGTACGAAGCTCGATATGCAATTCAACCTTTCTCTTATGATCGGTCTCTATCTTACCCAGTGTGATAAACATCAAAATTTCACTCGCATTTTGTTACCACATCGAATGGAAGACCTCACGGTCAAATCGTACCCAAATTTCTCTCTAAATTTCAAACACACTTCCTCATATATGGTGATTGCCTCTAATCACTACATGATGCTCCTAAGAGTTATAGCTTTTAACTCCAATTTAATTTTGAGTGTCGTCACACCCCACTCTACACAATTGCCTTCGGATTTCCTACCTCCGTTGGTCTATTACACTTTCTATTTTTCTTCTCCACATTTTCACCGATGGTTTTTTCAAAAGAATTCCTCTGATTTCCCTCTTATCGATTTTGATAGGTGGTCCTGAAATCATTCCACCATTATCAATGACTGTGCCCTGGGAACACAGTGTTCCCGAGTGGTGATTTATATTATCACTTGCTTAAGTAACCCTCATGGTGATTTTTATCACGATCACTTTTTCCTGATTACTCTATGCCTTCTGTCGGGCTTCTTCTTCTCCTGCAGTCCTTCCTACGGCCCTCGCTGGTCATCCTATACTGGTCGGTGTTCGAAGCACACACGATTTTAGATAATGAGTTTCCTCCATTATGATACCTAATAGGAGAGCGTAAGTCGCCTACGTAAAGGAACACAACAACCCTATAATAAGGCTCTACATCAGAGAATGTTACGCTGAAACGTAATAACCCGCACAGATCCTAAGCACACTAGAACATAATGCTCTGATACCACCTACGACACCCCGCCCAATTAAATAGAGGGTGACCATTTTTGTACTAATTTTAAAACAGAATGTTCAGTTGGTTCATCCTTCGCATCACTGTCGAAAAACTTTTTAACATATTAATCACCTAATATAAAATTAAGCTAGGTGTCAAAACATTTCCAATTTTAATAAAACCAAGTAATCCATTTTCATTCAATCTTAAAATATAAACCATTCACCACATATAGGAATATGATAAATACTGAACATGAATCAAGTACTGAAATAAATAAGACTGGATAAAACCTCCCAGTTCAAAACTGCAAACCATAAATTAAACTGAATACAATATCTCTGATGAAGGACTAGAAGTGGGCGACACATGCCCTAGATAGGAAGTATAGATAAAACTGAATGGAAAGGATATATGCGTCTACTGTAAGGACCTACAACTTCCACAACAGCTGCAGCACGTCAAGCAATTCAAATCTCTAAATCTGATACCCGTGTGGCTGAGCACCTGATATAATATATATATATATAGCAAAAGTGAGAAGAGATACGAGAAACGGGTCAGGGCCCGAGGTTTAAAAATAATTTAGCAAGTATTTAAAACTGGTTCTTAAAACAAGTCTTATACGCATATTAGTTATTGAACTCTCACATGAGTTTCTCACGTCTCATCTATTGTGCACGCCTAACGTACATCTAATCTCCCCCAACTTATACCACCCAGTCTAACTAGTCAGAACCCATACTAATACTAACTATGCTCACTAGTAGTATTCCCGTATCGCCCATACAATACGCTATTCAAATAGTTTATCTCACATACTAAGTTTCATTATTCACCGTTTGAATGGTTAATCTTTTATCCACTAAGATTATTTTATTTCTCATTTCCATTTTATCTACTAGTCTCACAAAGTAGAAAGTTACCCAAGTACATTCATACATATATATAGTCTCTTCATCCCTATATATATAGACTAATCATGCACCCTTAGGTTAAGACCACTTGGTGCAATGTAATGATTATTATTATTACCAAGTCTACTAATTTCACACAGTAGGAATATTCACAAGTTCATATATATATATATATAGTCACATCATCCCTATACATATATATATACTAATCCTGCACCCCCGGGTTAAGACCCATTAGTGCACCTATCAAGAAAATCCTGCATCCCCGGGTTAGCACCCATTAATGCACCTATCAATAACAATCAAGCACCCTCGGGTTATCACCCATTAGTGCGCCTAACAATAGAATCCTGCATCCCAGTGTTAGCACCCATTAATGCACCTATTAATAATAACCCATCAATCCCGGGTTATCACCCATTAGTGAGCCTAACAATAAAATCCTGCATCCCTGGGTTAGCACCCATTAATGCACCTATAAATAATAATCCAGCACCCCCGGGTTATCACCTATTTGTGCGCCTAATAATAATCATCCTTGTACCCCTGGGTTATCACCCATTAGTACACTTAACAATAGAGTTTCTGCACCCCTGAGTTATCACTCATTAGTGCGCTTAACTATAAGATTCTTTCACCCCCGAGTTATCACCCATTAGTGCTCTTAGCAATAATATCATGTAATAGGCATACACATGTCCTATTAAAATTTATAGGTATTTCCCCAACCTACATATATACTTGTCATACGTATTTTAATCTCAACACTACGTATAGTATAAATATTTAGATTACTATCTCTCTAGTAATCTCCAAGGTACATTCTCTGTATACCGAAATAATTAAAGTATTAATTCTCACATACTTTCCAAAAATTCTGTCTTGTTTAAGTTTACTATCTGGCAGTTTCCCTCACTCCAATAAACCGATAAACTCGAAAGTGGACCTAAGAAAAATTCCCAAAAATTCTCTACGTCGTTCGAACCAGAAGGATTGTTGCTCGAACGATTTCCACGTGTCGTTCGATCGACTTCATGTGAGATACAGGTCTCGCTCGAATGAGACTTTGCGCGACGCGCACTGGTTCGTCCCCTCTGCCCAGAATTCAGCGTTTTTCACCATTTTTAACCCTAAAAACATCTAAGGTTCATCACTCAACACCTCATTATCAATCCGAATCAAACCATAGTTGTTTATATAACATTCTTATCATCCTAGGATCATTAATTCGTCATCAATCCTCATAATTTTATTAAATCTCCAAATTAGTTCATATGAACCCTAGTTTCCAAATTTTTAATTAAAGAACCTAATCAATCCAGATTCGTTCAACAATATGTAATTCCATTTCGTAATTAATCCTCTACATACATGAAGGAATTTCAACCACTAATTAACCCAGTCCTTAATCATAATTTAAATCTCCAATTTTCACCCAATTAACATGTAAATCATGATTAATTTCACCTATTCTAACATGAGTATGATTATTGCTAAAAGAAAGCAAGTAATAAACACTTGCCTTAAATCGAAGGTCTGAATCCTTTGGTGATGTTGGTATAGACGAGTTCCTCTCTTCTCGATCTACGTGTTGGTGGTGGTGGTTGTGCAAGGTGGTGATAATTTGGCCTTCCCTCTTAGAAATTGGTTCTCCCTCACACCCTCTATGGTCGTTCTTTACTTTCTGCGTCTCACAATCCTAAAGGACTTTTCTTGACTGATAAAATAACTCCCAATTTTCGTCCATTAATTAAACCTAAAAATACAATTTATCAAAATTCCCTCTCGGGACGCCGGTTAGGCCTAAAATTGTCCTGGGACCCAAAATAAACATCCGGGTATACTAATTTGACTATCTCGACCCTCCCGAACTCAACGACGCACTCGAAATGACCATACGAGTAAATAAAAATAATTTCTCTTTATATTCTATTCAATTAGTCCCGACACGACTCACACGCGTGTCAGACTTAAATTACCAGACTGTCGTATTTCTCATTTTCGACAATTTATCAAATATCATAATTCCATATTACATATCACACAGTAATATTCAATAATTTTCTCCAATAAGTATTAACCCTTGGCACGCTAGTTAATAATTATTTTAACCCGGATTAATAACAAATTAATTTCTCGCATTTTAATTTAATTAATCCAACAACAATAATTAATCGCATACTTATTCCCATAATAATAATTAATCACATAATTATTTAAATCGTAAAAAATACGGGGTGTTACAACCAAGAAAATAGTTTTGGTATTAATCTTAGTACCAAATTCAAGGTGAGTGACTTGTTCTATTAAATATAGATACTTATATGTTCATATGGAAATGTGTAGTTAAATACATGTGTTAAAATATTTATGTGAGTGATGTTGTATTTAAGAAACATATGCATATGACTAAGAATGTTAAGTGATGTTATATAATGTTATGGATTATGGCGGGTCCTTTATCTAATGTTAAGGATTTTGGTGGGTCCTACGGGATGTGGCGGTCCCATTAATCCAACTTAAAGGTTTGTTATACTCGGGCCTAATTATGGGAAGTGGCGTTCCCCATTAACTGTGGTGGGTTAATTGGACTGTGGCGGGTCCAGGCTTGCGAGAGTTACACAATTTCTGTTGGGTTATAACATTAGAAAATAAAAATGGTTATGCAAATTGGTTATATGTGTGGTGTATGTGTGGTATAGGGTCATTCACTAATCTTGTACTGCTTACACTCCTATAATATTATGTTTCAGGTATGCCTATCGTTTGGAGTTCACTGCCAAGTTAGGACCATAAAATGGGGGAGTGACGGATATCTAATATGGGTTCAATATCAATAAGATTTTGGGGTAAATGTTAAACTAAGGAACTTTTCTATGTGACGTTGTTTAGTACTTATAAATTACATGTTAAGGTAGTTATGTTTTCATCCAAACATGCTTTTAAAAAAAATATGGTGCCATTTTCAGAGAGAATTAAAGTTAAGTATGCATTAAGGGAATTTATTTCTAAATTAAAGGACGATTTTAAATTTATTAAGTCGGGTAAGGACCAACACTCTTAGGCCTTGTATCATCGGTCCTATCAGTACCAACCTCATTAGAAAGAGAATCATGGTTTATGGCAGACATCGACACATTATTTATAAAATTACCCTCAGAGGAAAGATGAGCAATATGACTAGTATCAAAACTATTTAAAAAAGGTGATTTAACGTAAGGTTCACCGGGGTCAGGGGAGAACCACTTCTGGACTGAGTCTTGGGAGTATAACGGGGGTGACCTAGTTCGTCCTCAGGACTAACCACTTACAAGGGGCGTGGAAACCTCCTCTCAGTGATTTTGGGGCATTCTGATCCAAGCTCACGAATGAAATTTTAAATTCACTAGACGCAAGGGGAAAAAAATCATAAATATAAAAACCTAATTTTGAAACAAATGAGATGAAATAGGAAAGTTAGGGTTTCTGCACAAAAACTCAGTTCAAAATAGCTAAATGATGCATAAGCTCCTAACACCGCTTACGATAACCGAGGCCAACCAACTCGATGCCCGTCTAATTCAGAAATCTACACCAGATATCGCTAATAACAAACCTCCAACCAAATTGTAGATGGAAAAAAAAAAGATGAAGAACGATCAAACCCTAACAGGGATGAAAGGGGCGTACGTGATAAAACTAATAGAATGCGAGGGATTAGGTCAAGACCTGGAAGGAAAATAAGGAAGAAGACAAAGAAACACTTTTGCTGTGAAAATTGATCTCTCAAGAACACTCTAAAGAAAGCTCGTGTTTTTCTCTCTCTATGTGTTGTAAACGTTTGAACTATGATGCTGAATGAGACTTATGGTGGTGGTGGGGGGGGGGGGGGGGTACTTATAGTTTCAAAGAAGTGACTGAAAATACGCAGTAAAAAGAACGCCAAAAGCCTCCAGAAACTAAAACGGCAGTACAGAGCACCTACATATGCGCCTTGACACAATCATTACAAAGAACATGCTTCAGTTTCCTGACACGTGTCCTCAAAGTTTTTCGCTTACACAAAGGTAATCTGGTTGGCCTAAGCCGACCACATGCGAGTCGACCCTCCGTTTCAATAAGAGAAAAATATAACACTCCATCCATTCACTCTGTATCGGATCCCAAAGCTTATGCATGAAGTTTTGGGGGATTATTATTATATCCTTATAGTCCTAACCTACCTAGAGTCCAAAATATTACCAAAAGAAGATCCAACATGTGTTCGACCCCATCTTGAGCTGGAGGTCGGCTCAAGGATTAACTTGCTTGGCCAGCTACATAGACAACTATCTCACTCAGTAGGGGTATTTTCTCGCACTGTATACATGTATTCTCATATACACTAAAGAGGTTTTTGACTAGTCAGATGGAATAAAAGAACATAGTTGTTATGAGTGCATTATCTACACGCCCATCAGTGACGTCAACATGCGATGCAAGGGTATAAGTTTGTTATTTACTCGATAAGCATGTGTATGCAGGTGTAACTACCTGACCTATAAAGGCAGACCACATGTCCTCTAAATGATTCCCTAGGAACTACCTATAAATAGGGAACAAATACGTCTGGAAAGAGGATCTTCTCTCATCTTCCTAACCATTGAGCTAAAAAGAGCAACCATAATTGTAAACTCGATAATAGTGCAATTAAAGCTAGTAAACTCCATAGATGTAGGTTTCCATCTTGGATCGAACCACGTAAAATCTGTTTATTTATCATTGTTCTCATCTCCATTCTCCTGTAATACCCCATATTTTTATGATTTAAATAATTAAGGGATTAATTATTATGGTGGGATTAATTGAATTAAAATGTGAGAATTTAATTGTTGATTAATCCGGATTTAAAATAAATATTAACTAACGTGCCAGGGTTAATACTTATTGATTGAATATTACTGTGTGATATGTAATATGGAACTATACACTTCGGTAAATTGTCAAGAGGAAGAAATACGACAGTTTAGTAAATTAAGTCAGACGCACGTGTGAGTCGTGTCGGGGCTAATTTAATGGAATAAATATATTAATTATTTTTAGTAACTCGTATGGTCATTTTGAGTGCATCGTTGAGTCCGAAAATGTTGAAATAGTCAAAATAGTATACCCGGGTGTTTAGTTTGGGTCTCTGGACAATTTTAGGCCTAACCGGCACCCCGAGAGGGCATTATGGTAAATTGTATTTTTAGGCTAAATTAATGAACGAAAATTAAGAGTTATTTATCAGCCAAGGAAAGTCCATTAGGGTTAGAAAAGTGTCAGGAAGTTAAGAATGGCCATAGAAGGTGTGAGGGAGAGCTATTTCCAAGAGAAAAGGGCCCAGTTAACATCACCTTGCACAACCACCACCACCACCACCGTGTAGATCGGGACAAGGGGAACACAACCATACCAACAAAGTCAAGAAATCGGATGACAAATTCAAGTCAAGTGTTTATAACTTGCAATACCTTAACAATTACCAGCCTCATGTTAGTGTAGGGATGTTATAATCATGATTTAGTTCATAAGAGTGCTAAAAATTGAGGAATTAGGATATGTAGATTAAATCTGAGATTTATTAAATTGAAACCCTTCATGTATGTAGACTAGAAATCACATTTTGATTAACTTATGTGTAGAATGAATCTGGAAATTTTGTGTTCTTGAATAAGAATTTGAAGAACTAGGGTTTTGGTAAATTAAATTGGGGATTCCATGTTTTATTGATGATTCGTAATGATTTGATGATTCTAGGATGTTAGAATTCATATATAATTGATAGGATTCGAATTGGAACTGTTTATTTGGAGTTTGGGATGTTGATTTAGAGGTTTTAGGGTTAAAAATGGTGGAAAACGCTAAAAATCTGGGCAGGAAGACGAACAGTATAGTCTCACACGATCTCGCGCGAAGTCGTTCAAGCGAGATTGCATCTCGCGTGAAGTCGCTCGAGCGACACCTGGCATTCGTTCGAACAACATGCCATCTGGTTCGAGCGACATGGTGAATTTTTGGGAAATTTCTTAGGGGCAGTTTAGGAATTTTCCAGTCTTTACGAGTGAGAGAAATTTACCAGTTAACAGATTTAAAACGAGGCAGGTCTACGAGGAAGTATGTGAGTTTTATACTTTAATTAATCCGAAAAGAAGAGTTACTTTGGAAATTACTAAGGAATGGTAGTAATTTGGTAATACTTTAACATACGTAATAATGAGAAAGAAATACGTATGGAACATATATAAGAAGGTTGGGAGAATACCTATAAATATTAAAACGATGTGTCATAACCTATTACTTGTTTAATATTAATTGTATGACATACCTACCTACTTGCTATCACGGGGGGGGGGGGGGGGGGGGGGGGTGTAGAGACAATCTTATCCTGGGTGACCTTCGGGGGGATATTTGACTCGTATCTCAGAACGTAGTACCGTGAAGACTTATTTGTGAGTTGATAAGTCAGCTGACTATGGGAGTGTAGGTATGTTCATGACCCATAGGTATGTAAACTATGTTCGCCGTCACTATGTGTGTTTTGTGTATATGGTTCGTGGGAGACTTCTGAACCGATAGTCCTTATTTGAGTACGAGATGTACCGGGACATGATAGCAGAATATGCAATGCACTACAGGTTTAGCCTTGGGGTGCTGTATTAGTATATGTATATTATAGTGGTGAATATATGTATATATATACTTGTGTTATTCCTACTGTGAGATGATTGTAGGATATTAGGATAGAACAATCTTAAGTGACGTAAGTTGTGAATACTTAACTTAGTGTGATAACACTTAATCGAATTTATTGATAAATGCTGATATTAATAATGGGGGAAAATTGAGAATTTCAAAATGCTACTACGAGTGATAACAAGAAGGGTAAGTCTGTATCTAGTTAGAGGCGTTATAAATGGCTAGGTGGGGATAGATGTACGTTAGGCGTGCCCAATAGATGAGATGAGAGGTGATAATCTCATGTGAGAGCTCGAACTAACATGCAATTGATACTTGCTTTATTGTAAAATTTAAATACTTGCTAAAACAAATATTTTTACACATCGGGCTTTGACTCGTTTCTTGCATCTCTTCTCTCTCTTACTATATATATGTATTATATCAGGTGCTCAGCCACAGGGACACTAAGTTTAGAGATTTGGATTGCTTGGCGTGCTGTAGCTATTGTGGAAGCTGTAGGTCTTTGTAGTAGACGCCTCCATCATTTCATTTCCATTCTTATTAGACTTTCTATTTAGGGCATGTGTCGCCCATTCCTTAGACAGTTTTTCAGAGATTATGTTCTGTTTACTTTTCGTTCATTTTATTTGGATTTATGGTTACTATGGTTTTGGTTTGGAGTTTTGAACGAGAATGTTTTATCCAGTCTTAGTTATTTCAACATGTGATTCTGATTCAGTATTTTATTAATTAATTATGCGTGGATGGTTTATATTAAATTTCTTGGTTTGGTAATTAAATGGTTTTAATTAAAAAGGAAAAAAAAAATTTGACACTTAGCTTAATTATATTAGGTGATTAAATGAGTTATTATGTTTTCGACAGTGATGCTAAGAATGAACCAACCGAAGATTATGTTTTAAATTTTATAAAGGACTGATCACCCGATATTTAATTGGGCGGGGTGTTACAGGTGGTATCAGAGCATCAGGTTCTAGAGTCCTTTAGGATCTGTACGGCTTACTATGTTTCCAGCTTTGCATCCTTTGATATAGTGCCCTATCTTTAGGACTGTTGTGATCTTAATTTTTGCGTTTACGTCTTCAGCTATTTTAGATTTAGTAATAACTGTGGACTAATAATATTCTTTCTTGTCTCAGATGCCTCCTCGACGTGAACCAAGAGATAGACAGGCCCAACCAGAGCAGCCGACAGTACAGACTCAGGGGACAATGGATTCAACAGAGGTTGCTGCGATAGTTGCACAAGCGGTGAATGCAGCCTTAGCGGTGGCGTAGTAGGCTCCACCCCAGGTTCAGGCAGTATCACCAGTTCCAGTGCATCCGTTTCCCACTGCATGGGAAAGAGTGAGAGAGTCCTTTTAGAGGGCATGTCCCCCCAGAGTTCATGGGTAGTTCGGATGTTATTATTGCTAGTCAATGGAAGAAGGACATACATCGACACCTTCCTATGTATGAGTGCACGGAGGTACAGAGGCAAGTTTTGGCTACCTTCAAGCTGAGAGGGACAGCCTTACAGTGGTGGGAATCCACTACTACTGCTGAGGAGCGAGATTTGATGACGATCAGTGATTTCTGGGTGCGGTTCGACCGCAAGTATTTTCCTTCCGCCGTCAAGACTGAGATGAGGCGGAAACTTATAGACCTCACCCAGGAAGGGAGGACAGTTGCGGAATACGAGGAGGAGTTCACTCAATTGGTAAACTTGGTATCGAAGGAGGTACCTACTGAGGATAAGCGCATTCATATGTTCATGGATGTGCTCACCTGGAGGATCAAGAAGCATCTTCTGGGTAATCTCTCATTGTAGACCTATTCTGATGTGCTTAATGCAGCACTGCTGCATTGCCAGGACCACCGCTTCTATATGACTGGGAGCAAACGAGCGGGGGAGTCCAGCCAGCCGAGCAGGACATGGGGTAATGGCGCCAGCGGGGCAAAAACCAGCTCAGGGTCAGCAGAGGCAGGTTGATCAGAGTTCCCAGCACGGGGATTCTAAGCGGTTTAGATCAGGGGGTTTCCGTCAGGGTCAGGGAGGTTTTAGGCCTGGCCAGCAGGGTCAGCATGGCCATCAGGGCCAACAAGGGCATCAGGGCCAGCAGTAGTTTAGGAAGGGCCAACAGGGCCAAGGGGGAGGTGGGAATGGCCAGCAGGGCCGAGGATAATAGGGGCAGTGAGGGGGAAACTTTGGTGGAAAGTGTTTTATATGTGGAAAGACTGGCCACAAGCGACATGACTGTCCTGAGAGGGGCAGGGCTCCACAGCAACAGCAGCAGGGTGCTCGACAGGAGCTCCAGAGACCGATTTTTCCCGTCGCCCTCCCAGCACCACCTCAGATTCCAGCATTGCCAACTATACTAGCACTTCCAGTCTAGCAGGGGAAACTTAAGTATGGACGGGTTTATAACCTCCATCAGGACGGAGCCCCACAGGCTCCACACGCAATTGAGGGTATGTTTTCTATCCAGGAGACTATGGGACGCATTTTATTTGATACGGGGGCCACACATTATTTTATTGCCACAAGGTTTGCACGTACTTTGGGGTTATTAGTTACAGCATAGAGTACTATTACTTCGGTAGATTCACCTTTGAGTAGTGGTTCACTAATTCACTTTAAATGTCGAGGGGTGGGTATAGAGATTGGGAGACTTACCTTACTGGCCGACATGCTTGTATTAGAAATGTCCGAGTACGATGCGATCATCGGTATGGATTGGCTTGTTGCATATAGGGCCATTATCGATTGTTTCAGCAGGACTATTATTTTTTCCATACCCGATCAGGAGATGTTCCTGGTGGCAATGCCACGTCCTGAGGGAGGTTCGTCCACTCACTTGTACTATATAAAGGAGGATACCTCTAAGGAGGTAGTGATACCGCTTGATTCGATATCGGTAGTGAGGGAATTCGCTGATGTGTTCCAGGATATTTCGGGACTGCCACCTAGCAGAGAGATAGACTTTGTTATAGATTTGACGCTGGGGACTCGGCCGATATCCCACGCACCATACCGTATGGCCCCGGCAGAGTTGAGAGAGCTAAGGGACCAGATAGAGCAGCTGTTGGGACAGGGGTTTAGTCGTAGGAGTACTTCACCTTGGGGTGCCCCTGTGCTGTTCGTCAAGAAGAGAGATGGTTCGTTACGATTGTGTATTGATTATCGAGATTTGAATAAGGTAACGATACGAAATAAATATCCGTTGCCTCGAATCGATGACTTGTTCGACCAATTGAGAGGAGATGCCTTCTTCTCGAAGATTGACTTGAGGTCGGGATACCATTAGTTAGGACCAGGGAGCAGAATGTGTCGAAGACTGTCTTCTTGTCGAGATATGGATCCTATGAGTTTAGGGTTATGCCTTTTGGGCTAATTAACGCCCCCACCGTGTTTATGGACCTGATGAATAGGGTGTTCAGAGAGTTTCTGGATCAGTTTGTCATTGTCTTCATTGATGACATTATGATTTACTCCAAAACTGAGGGGGAGCATGCCAAACATTTGAGACAGGTTTTGCAGACACTGTGTCAGCACGAGTTGTATGCAAAATATGAGAAATGTGGATTTTGGTTAAAAGAGGTACAGTTTTGGGGCACATTATTTCGGATAGAGGGATATCCGTAGACCGAGGAAGGCGCCGGCGGTTAGAGAGTCGGGACAGCCCACGATGCCGACAGAAATATATAGTTTCTTGGGCCTAGCAGGATACTACAGGAGGTTCATTCGGGAATTCTCTAAGATAGCGGGTACATTGACTCATTTGACTTGCAAAGGTGTGCCATTTATCTGGGACGATGCCTGTCAGTTGTCTTTCGATGAGCTGAAAGACAAGTTGACCTCAGCACCGGTGTTAGCACTACCCAGGCCAGGAGCGGAGTATCTAGTCTATACAGATGCATCCTTACTAGGACTTGGGGGTGTGTTTTAGCAGGAGGATCAGGCTATAGCTTATGCTTCCCGTAAGCTTAAGCCTCATGAGAGGAACTACCCCACCCACGACTTGGAGTTAGCGGCAGTCGTGTTTGCACTTCGGATTTGGAGGCACTATCTCCTGGGGGAGAAATTTCTCTTATTCATGGATCACAAGTCACTACAGTACCTCTTCACGCAGAAAAAAATAAATATGCGTCAACGTAGATGGCTCAAATTCATGAAGGATTATCAGTTCGATATCCAATACCACCCAGGAAAGGCTAACGTGGTAGCAGACGCGTTGAGCCGTAGGCCAGTGGATGAGAGGGCCGAGGTGTGGAAGGCACAATGGAAGGAATTGGGAGATCAAGATTCCGTGGCCCGATCATTTATGTCTACGATGACAGTTACGCCTCAGATTGTTACGCAAATAGTACAGGCACAGGCAGTGGATTCATTCTGTCAGGATCGAATTAGGAAGATTTTAGCCGGGGGAGCTGAGTCTTATTCAGTGAGTTCTGAGGGTGGTTTGCGCTTTAATGGGAGACTCGTTGTTCTAGAGGGGTAGGACCTTCGACATACAGTGATGACGGAGTCGCATGGGTCTCGATTTGCGATATATCCCAGTGAGGACAAAATGTACCAGGATATGAGGCGGCAATATTGGTAGAGCGGGATGAAAAAGGATATCGCAGAGTTCGTGTCCAAGTGTACCACTTGTCAGTTAGTGAAAGTGGTCCATCAAAGACCATCAGGTTTGCTTCAGCCGTTGGATATTCCTATGTGGATTTGGGAAGGCATTTCCATGGATTTTATCACCGGGCTGCCCACTTCGCAGAGGGGGCACGATTCTATATGGGTTATTGCGGATCGATTGACGAAAGTATCCCACTTTTTGCCCGTCAAGACAGACTACACAGTGGGACAGTATGCTCAGCTATTTATTACAAAGATAGTGAGACTGCATTCCTCTTAACATCGTGTCGGATAGAGACAAGACGTTCGTATCTCATTTTTGGGAGAGCTTCTAGGAGGCTATGGGTACCGAGTTGCGATTGAGTACAGCGTATCACCCACAGACCGATGGGAATACTGAGCGCACTAATTAGATGCTCGAGGATATATTGTGCATGTGTATCCTTGATTTCAGGGGAGGTTGGGAGCAGTATCTTCCACTGGTGGAGTTTGCTTATAACAACTCCTATCAGTTTACGATTGGCATGGCCCCGTTTGAGGCATTATATGGTCGTCCTTGTCGTTCCCCAGCTTATTGGCTAGAGGTGGGAGACAACAAGCTATTTGGTCCAGAGGTAATTCAGGATACGTCGGGCAGGATCGAGGTAATTCAGGATACGTCGGGCATTCAACAAGCTATTTTATCTAGTCTTAGTTATTTCAGCATGTGATTCTGATTCAGTATTTTATTAATTAATTATGCATGGATGGTTTATATTAAATTTCTTGGTTTGGTAATTAAGTGGTTTTAATTAAAAAGAAAAAAAAATGTTTTGACACTTAGCTTAATTATATTAGGTGATTAAATGAGTTATTATGTTTTCGAAAGTGATGCTAAGAATGAACCAACTGAACATTCTGTTTTAAATTTTATAAAGGGTTGATCACCCGATATTTAATTGGGCGGGGTGTCACATCTCCATTATTATTATTATCTATTTTTTCATTGATTATTCAATCATTTGCTATCTCCATTTTTGGACGATAACAGATCTCACTCTAAAATCAATTTTGGTTGGGGGAAGAATCAATGTTGTTTGTTTGGGTTTGTTGAATAAGTGGTACCTACCTACTAGTCCTATACTTAGAAAATAACCTAAGATAAGGGTAAAAGCATAACTACTCCAAAAATCCCAACATCCCCGTGGTTAGGGGTGGTAAACGGACGGATACGGATCGAATACCATGTTTTCCATATCCGTATTCGCTATCTGAATGTACTATCCGTATCCGTATTCGTATCCGCCCGGATAGTTAAAATAACTATCCATATCCGTATCCGCTCGGATATCTCGGATTCGGATAATATTCGTATCCGTTTACATTATTTAGCCATCGCAAAAATAACAATTAAAACATCAAATCCAATGAAATCCAATCCAATCCAAATAAATATATAACAAAATTACTGTCTCCTAATATCAACAATTATGGATTCCATAATAATAGTATCATTCCATAATGATAATATGGCTTAAAGTCATCCATACTTTACAACCATATAAGTTTAAAGCCATCCAAAAAAAAATAACAATCGCATTCCATGACAGTAGAAATAAATATGCACCTTTTAAATTAATCAAATTTATTGAGAATGATAACTTCATGGACCTTTTGTCTTCAAAACATACTGATATTTTTATTTTAATAAGTATACATTTTTATTTTGTACATAATATACATGTTGTTAACTTCAGTTCTCATCACAATCAAAACCATCTCTTTACTTTTCTATTTCTCTCTTACATTCTATTATGTTTATCTCTTATATTCTTTTTTGTTTCTCTCTTACATTTATTTATAATTAAGAAAACTAACGAACAACCACATGAGAGTTTCTTTTCTCTTGTTTTGTACGAAAGAGAAATGAAACGAAGTTAGTTAGTTTTTTTTAGTGAAGTATATGTTCTGTAGTCGGTGTATGTTGTATGTGATAGTGTGTATTGTAACTTTAGTGTAACTCTATGATAATATACCCAATAAAATAATAATACATGACATTTTATAATATACCCAATAAAATAATAACTTTAGGGTGTTTTTGTTTGGAGTGGAGTATGTGTTTATTTTGTTTTGGGGAATAAACGATTAAGTTTTTTTTTAATATTTATTTACTAGTAATACTAATACTAATATTATTAGTAATATTTTAAACATATATTTGACGGATACGGATATCCGGTAAAACGGATCTCCGATAAAATGGATACTCAGCATCGGATACGGATTATTCATGTCGGATACTAGTACTATCCGTATCCGTATTCGTTTTCTTGGATATTTTTATAGAGTATCCATATTCGTATCCGTTTCCATATTTTCGGATAAATATCCGCAAATTCGGATTCGGATATCGGACGGATGCGAATTTTCGAATATCCGTTTACAGCGCTACCCGTGGTGTCAAAATATTAACACAAACAACATTCACATAAAACATATTTTTAATTTATAGCTACAATTCTTCCAATTAATTCTCCAACCACTATATTATCCAAGTTACATCTTTTTAATTTTATAATTGAACAAGTCTTATCAATCTTCACACAAGTTGTCAAATTTCATAATTTGCATACAAGTGTTGTTTTATCGATTAGCATAAGATTCCCTTTTTAATATGCTTATTCACGATATTACACAAATAAATCCATCATATAATCTACATATAAAGATCGTGATTTTTTTTAGTCAAAACATTATTAAAAAATGATATTTTAAGTTTAATATGCGAAACGCCCCACAATTCTATCGTAATCTAAATCTCTAATCTAAGCTTGCGATTGTTTCAAGTCTTAAATATATTTTTTTATTTGAATAAAAAATACCCTGTAATTATTTTTACTATACCTAATGAGTATTTTTAATTTATTTAAAAAAATACCATTTATTAAAGTTTAGGAAATATCTAAAACGCATAACACTAACGGGGAACAATATAATCATTCATGTCTGATAAGAAGTCGTTTTAAAATATGATTACACGGTTGCGTTCCTCTCAAGAAAATAGCAAAGACACGTTCTTGATCTTTCTTGAGAAAACTTGATTTAGATCTTCAAAACTTGGGTTGAAAATTGTGTTTAATGGGGTTTGGGTTTTGTAGATGAGAGGAGATAAAATTATAGGAAGCTGCTGCTTTTTTAAAAGGATTAAAAGTGTTTTAAAAGTCTAAACCCCGAGTTTAATTTATATAGGAAAGTGAAAGTGTTTTAATTAAACACAAACACTTAAAGATTAACCCAACTCGTAGCTCTGCCCGACGCAAATCGATTCCCCCCCGAGCCAAGCCCAAGGATTCCCATTTTAAATAAAAACTTAAAAATCTGATTTTCCCCCCGTTTTAAATTCCAATTAAAACCTCATTCTTAAATAATAAAGTCAACATTTTTAAATGCCAAAAAAATAATTTAAATCAAATAAAATATTTTTCCGATTTTTTTATTTAAAACGAGTTATTTATGGTCCAAAAATCACAGAGTGTTACAGTGGTGGGTGGGGTGGGGATAGGGGAGGATACGAGATGAGGGGCGGGATACAAATTTTTCCATTTTTTTCGCATCACTTGTTTTTTCTTTTTCCTTTTTGAATTTTATTTCTTTCCTTTATATATATATATATATATATATATATATATATATATATATATATATATTTCTAATTTTCTTTCCTTTTTTCTTTTTCTAAAGTTTATTTATTTATTTTTTAAATAACAGGTCATATGCAATGCAAAAACAAAATAAGAAAAACAGAAAGAAAAAAAATATTTTTCAACAACCCCCTCACCCCAACCTCCGTCACTCCCCACCACCACTGCAACCTCCGGCACCCACCACCACCAATGTCCCTTCCCCCCACAAACCCCACCTCCTGCCTCCACCTTTAGCCCCCCCCCCCCCCTCCCCCCCTAAAAAAAAGAAAAAAAAAATCTCCCACAGTAGCGACCAACCTCTCCCTCTCTCTCTTTTGCCATCCCCACAACCCAATCCCCTCAACCGCCTTCAGACCTCCCCATCAACCACCTTTTATCATCCTTCCTCACCCCAAACTGTAACACCCTATGATTTTGGACCGTAAATATCTTTTTATAAATCAAAAATTAAAAAATATTATTTTGGGGATTTAATTATTTCTAGTATTTGAAAATGTTGGTTTTGATATATAATAAATGAGGTTTTAATCGGATTCAAAATTAGGAAGAAAATTGGATTTTTTTCAACTTTTTTTCTCTGTCGGCTGAACAGGGGGAAACAGATTCACCCCTGGGGGGAACAGATTGCCAAGGGGGAAATCGATTCAACCTTAGGGGGAATCAATTCAATCCGAGGTAGATTTGACGAATTTGCTTATTTTTAGATATTTATGTTGGTTTTAAACTCTTCTAATCTCATATATTAAAAAGGCTCGGTTTAGATCTTTTCAAATACTTTTAACTCATCTGAAAAAGAAGTTGCCTCCCTAAAAAAAATTCCTCTCTTATAAAAATCCTAAACCCCATTAATAATAAGTTTCAACTCAAGTTTTGAAGATTCAAATCAAGTTTTCTCAAGATCCACCAAGAACAAGTCTTTATTATCTTCGAGAGAGGATCGCAACTATGTAATCAGATTTTCAAGACGCCTTCTTTTCAGGCATGAATACTATTTTGTTCCCCTTAAGTGTTGTACATTTTAGATATTACCTAAATCTTAATTAGTCATATTTTTTAAAATTAATTAGGAAGATTAATTAGAAAAAATAAAAATAAATTTTCGATCTTTTTATTAAATTTTAAAATATAATTTATTTTTGGTCCTTTTATTTTGAAATTTTTTACAAGCGGACCAACTATTATTTATTTTTGTCTTTTTTTAAGTAGTGAACTTTAAATTTTTTTCTTATAAATTTTTTATACCTTTTTTTTTTAAAAATTTGGGGCTCCGGGTTATTAGGGGGCCCTAAGCGACCGCCCAATCCGCCTATAGCCAGGGCCGGGTCTGACAAGCAGATTATTGTGTCATAAATTGTCAACTTTTCTATTAATGAGACATTGGGCTAGAGCACATACAAAAATAAATGTTTTGTTATTGTCATTAAAGTAACCGAATAGAGGTCACATCTACCTAGACATTCTTTAAACATTATAATTGATGACCAAAGGCTAACTAGCTTTCTTCATCTTCAATAAAAAATCGTTCACTAAGTTACTGGGGCTTGATTATGAGATACAATACAAAAAAGGGAATGATAATAAAGTTATCGATTATCTTTTTAAAGCCTCTGAAGAGAGCCTAATCTTCCATTTAATTCTCGTCATCCTACATAGTTAGATAAATAGGTTGTTTGTTTTTGCCTCTTAAGTCTGAATTTGAACCATTCACACTTAAGAAGTACCAAATAGTGTTTATTTTATTTAAATAATTAAGAGACTAATGACTATGTTTTCCTCTGAATGTTTAAGAGGTAAAATTATCTTTGAATCTACAATTTGAATCTCAATTTGTCTAAATATATTCATTCAGAGGTCAGTCGGGCATAAAAACAAATAAACTTTTCAGATTCAGATTTCAGACTTCAAATTCGGATTGAAAAATAAATGCATCCAAAGTAATTAACAATTATAGGCGAATCTTAATTGTGTGCCACGTTATAAACTCTATCAAAGAGTAATCGACTAAATTCAATGGGTGGGTCTATGTGGTTAGCGGTGAGTGTAGACACCCCATCATAAGACATTCCTAAGAACCTCCTTAGGTCCAACACTCACTCATTCACCGCTTATACTTCGAGTACCGATCTAGAGGCCACCGGGCACTCTCGAGCCCCGTTTAAATCCGGTCAACTTTTTCGATAGAGCAAAAACTTAATGAATCTTCTAAGGGCTCTTAATACCCTTTCCAACGGTTCATCTTGTGTGTGAATTGGCCTTACGGTTCGAACAAATGGTCCATTTTACTGTCGAAAACTAATTTATAGGACACCGGGGGCTCACGGGCCCCGTTTTGATCCCAATCAACTTTTTTGTCTGAGCGGAAGCACAATGGATATTTAAAGGGATCTTGATTCCCTTTTCAATGGTCCGTCCCTTGAACTAATCGGACTTATGGATCGGTTGAACGATTTGTTTTACCCCAAAAATTGACCCGGAGGCCACCGGGTGCTCTTGGGCTCTGTTTGACTCCTGTCAACTCTTCAGCTCGAATAAGTCCGAATGAATATTCAAAGGGCACTGAATACCCTTTCCAATGGTCTGTCCCGTGCACGAATCAGCCTTACGGTACAGATGAACAACTGATTTTACTCCGAAGGGTCATTGGGCACTTTCGGGCCCGTTTGACCAAGGTAAACTCTTCGAACCCAATGAGACTGAATGAATCTTCAAAGGTCTCTGAATACCCTTTCCAACGGTCTATTTCGTGCGCGATTCTGACTTACAGTTTAAACGAACGATCTGTTTTCCTTCGAGAATTTCCTTTCGAGTTACCAACGGGCGCTTCCAGGCCTTTTTTGACCTTGTTCAACTCCCAAACCCGAGAGTGTCTCAATGGATTCTTAAGGGCTCTGAATACCCTTTCTAACAGTCTGCTCCATGTGCGATTCTGACTTACATTTTGTGTTTTACGATCGTTTTTTAAAAAACTTGCCTCAGACTACCGAATGGAAACCCCAGGACCCTGCTTATCAACAGTGTCTCTAGGGTTCCATACCGATAGGTAGGTCAAGGACCATGCCGATTGGCACCCCCTGTCCCTCTAAATAGAGGCCATGACTTCACTTTGAAAAACACACCTGAACATCCCTCTCAGCAATTTAGAGAGAATTCCCTCGAATTCAGAGTTGTTCTTTCCTAAAAAAAAAACATATCCCACATTCCTTCCATCATTTTCATACTCTTTTGAGTAAATTCCGACCCACCTCCTCAAACCACCATCACTCCACCTTGAGGTAGTGCATTTAAAAGGAAGATCAACTTTAAGTTTTCATAAGGAGGTCCACTTCTTCCTCTTTGTCTTTAAATTCTCTTAATTTTGCATTAGTTACTTCATTTTCGCTTTAGTATTTTACTTCATTACATCACACGTCTCAATTATAAACTTTTTATTATTAGTATTCGCACATATTTTACTTTCATAAAAAAATCCAAAAATAAAAAAAGAGGGTTTACTCTTAAATTCCAAATTCGAATTTTCTCATCACTTTTTCACAATAAAACATCTTTTTTCTACACACACACATATTATAAAGTTCATGGTTGGATTTATGGATTAAACCCTACCTCATATTGTTTTCGAACTACATGGACTTTGATGCCCCGGGCTACGTAGGCATCTTTGATAAATCCCTCGACTCGAGTCCTCCCGTTTACATTTGTTATTTTATTCTCATTATATACTCATGATATATATTTTTTATATGCTTGCATGTGTCCTGTCCGATATACGCAATCGTTCCTTCATAACGATTTATGAATCGACCAACACTTACATCATATTTTTTATTATTATTTTGGGAACACTCCTAAGGATGACCTCACTCCGTCTTTAGCCATGACGCGAGTCAAGTGATTCCATCCTTCATTTATAATATGCACATAAGTACTCACATCACGGATTACTACATGAGAAGATTAACACATGCCCATGAGAGTCCGAAAGGGAGGGATGGGTCCCTAACACCTTTCCATTTCGTAACTTAGTTTCTGTATCTTTGAACTACTTGGTTTTGCAAGCATCAGTATTGTCCTTGATACCATTCTCTCGAAGCGGCAATATTTCTTTTGATTGTTTTGTGCAAAATAGACTAGCGACTCTATCTCTACATATCACCCCACATCGACGACGTCCGAGCGCCCCATAAAGGACGCAATCCCACCCGGACGTCGAAAAAGAGGGACAATGGGGGAAGGAAGGAGGGATCCACCTCCGGAGACCCCGATCCCCTGACATCTTTGGATGGCCACAGTGAAAAACTAAGAAATAAAATCTTTTCTAGTGGAACCCCTGACGGTGATGCAACGCATAATGATTAAGCGACAAAACATACCAGTGGCTCAATTCCTCTATGAGCAATTTTATTACTTCCATCTTTGAAGACAAGGATTCTATTCACATAAGAAAATGGCATCTGCCAAGGGTCGGAGACGAGAGACCTATTTCATCCAAATTAGTGTTACATTATGTCTAAACTAATGTTGAGTCATTTATAGTGTAGAGTAATTGTAGGCGGATTCAGGGTTTTGACTCATTTTGTGTGACACACTGATGCGTGTCGACATTGGTTCGTGTCTGTCATTCAAAACATAAATTAATGCAGACATGATACATCAATATGTCGCACAAAATAATTCAAATCCTGAGATGACCTAGAATTAATCGCAAGTGTATCGACTATTAGAGTCAACAATCCATTTGTTGTTTTGGTCTTTCCCTTGTGTTACATCATGGTTTTGTGGTGAAAAACCATTATAGTTATGAGGGCGTTTATAAGAGAATCTTGGAGGAGTGTGGCTTGTTATGGAATTTTGTTGCCTATTTAGCTGGTGTGATAGGGACATGAGTAATGAAAAATGCTGAGACAACCAACTCTCTCTTTCTCTTCTAATTCTTTTGAATTTAATTTCCGTTTTGTTTTACAAAAAATTCCAAAAGACCCATGACTTATAGTAAAGAACATTTGCATTTGACTATAAATCATTTTGCCATGATGTATTTTAAGGTGTCTTTTCAAATTCTAAAGCAAAAAACGATGTTGTAAAATAATCGAATTTTTAAAGATTTTCTTATATAGAAGTGTATAAATATAATAGGTGGGTTGAACAAAAAAAACAAAAAACTAAAAACTAAAAACTAAAGCGTAGAGGCATTAGTAATTAATATGATCAACCATGATTCAGAAACACAAACAAGTAGAGCCATGAGTAAAACATAACCAAAAAACATAATTTAAGATGAGAAAAAGGATGAGAGCAAGATGCAATTTTCCTGGCTAAATTTTCTCACTTCCCACATCTTATCATGAAATCAGAATTCACAAAATATAACTAAAAATCCTTCAACATTCCTTTCTTTCTCATTTTTCTCTAACCAAACATCGGTTATTAATTCTCTCTCTTTTTTCAAAAAAAAAAATATCATCCTTCTTAAGATACAAACAAGGTGTAAAAGTGCATCAAATTAGTAAATCACAGAATCTTTCCAAGATATATATATATATATATATATATATACAATCAGGTTTGGACCGAATGACTTCCGTGCGGACCAATTTTTCAAAAAATTAAAAAATTAAACTTTTAAACCAAATTTTGCGGAGATGATCATCTTCAAATAACAAAACATCGAAAAAAAAAATAAGTGGGTTGGGTGTGAGATGATCATAAAAGTTTCCAAAGTGCAAATATTTATCAAATTTGCATCTCACTTGCTTTTAGATCGATTTTTTTTATATATATCCACCAGGTTTGGTTAACAAATTAATACTTTAGTATAATAATAATAATAATAATAATAATAATAATAATAATAATAATAATAATAATAATAATAATAATAATAATAATAATAATAATAATAATAATAATGATCTTGTGCGGACTGTCCCGCATTTTAACTGTGCGGAACAGACATGTATCGCCTTGCGGAAACCCAAAAATTATCGGCCAAATCGTTAACGTTCTCTCTTTTTTTTCTGCGTTCACCACCAGGTGACAAATGTCCAGTCCGCACTGAAATGCAGACTGATCTGCACAAGAGCAATACCGTGTATATATATTGTTAGAAACAGCTGGCATCAACTCTTAAAGATGCAAAACTTGAAATAAGCCTTTAGGCATTTGTCCCCAACATCGGTGGGTTAGACAAAATGGGTAGTGCTAATATACCTTTTTTGTGAATTTAAAGGGTAAGCCCATTGAGCAATCAATGTTTTGTGTGTATGGGTGGGACACTTATTGGACCAAGTCACACACGCGTGCGCGGCCGCGGCCATCCCATGTCAGTGTCCGGGTCCCGGTCCTGGGGCTCATTAAGAAATAATTTTTTTGACAAATAAATAACTCGTTTGGGCTTTAAAAAAAATTAATTTTTTAACGGTAATTAATTTCAAAAATAAAAACGTGGTTTGATTTAGTCTCACAACTAACCCATTATTTTCTTCCACTAAACCCACGTTTATGCCCATTAACGTTAATATTTTTTTTCGTAATAAAAGAAGGTTGAGGCCTCAGTTTGCAAACAGTTATCAGATGTGAATTTTTTTTCCCCATACACAGAGAGATAATTATTCATCCCTTGAATAAATGTTACATCATAGAAATGATTAATCTTCCCCCAGATTAATTATAGTTTCAGAATCGAGCAATATATGTATTACAGAATGGGTGTTCGTTGAATCAATCTAGCTTGTGCTAGCGGTTCATATATTTGGGGTTGTTTTATCCAGGGGATGACAAGACTATATACTGTCGGCACAAATTGGAGGCAGAGCCGCGAAACACCTTAAAGAGAGTGATAATGTCTGAGACTCAGTCTGATTTCTTCTATTTTCGGATTTCTTATTTTTCTGTCTCGGTGTATCTGCACATCCTTGGGTAATTTCGTTTCTTTAATTCTGCATTTTTTCTATTGTTGCTACACAATATATATATATATATATATATATATATATATATATATATATATATATATATATATATATATATAGAGAGAGAGAGAGAGAGAGAGAGAGAGAGAGAGAGAGAGAGAGAGAGATGACTTTTGTACACACTAAGTTTGCACATGTGATGGCACACACTAATTTTTTTAAAATATTAAAAAAAATATTTTTGAGATGATTTGTTTTATGTAATATTTAAACATTTCAACGGACCTATATAAAAAAAAAGAATAATGATATCAGTACAAAAATCTCTCCCAAAGTCTCCCCCAAATCTGACGTGAATTCCACATATTCTCCTACCTAACTATTATTGCCTTGTGGTAGGAGGTCCCGTCAGGGCACCAATATTTATTGCTTTTGAGGGAGACTTTGTGGAGTTGTTTTGTATGCATAACACCACTCTAAAAAAAAAAGTTAGCTCAAAAAATTTTTTTTTTGCTATTTTTAAAAAATCGTTCAAAATTTTGCAACTTTTAAATTGCTTGAGTACAGTGAAAATTTGACCGATTTTTTTAAAAATATAAAAAAAAAAATTGAGTTGATTTTTTTTATGAGTTCCTTGAAATGTTTAAATATCAAAAAAAAAAAATCAACTCAAAAATATTTTTTTACTATTTTAAAAAAAATGTGCAAACTTAGTGTTAATATATATATATATATATATATATATATATACAAAATTGCTTTTGTGCAGACTTCCAGCACAAGACTAAAATACGGAATAAAATTGTGTGGTTTGTATTTCCGGGAATATCCACGATTCAAGGAAGACGGTGAAAAAGTCCAAAAATATGCAAGTCTCTTCATGTGACCCTAAAATGTAGCAATATCCCTTCAAAATAGCTATTAATGGATGCTGAAATATGGGACAAAAATCAGCATCATATTTGGTCCATATTTTACTCCTATACCGTGTTCCTTCATAGGAGCATTATTCTCTCTCTCTAGAGAGAGAGTCACGATATTTTTTGAATCCTTCTACACCGACGCAGATTTGCGACACATTTGGTGCGACACAGTGATGTGTCGCATAGGTATTGGCTAGTGCCGCTGGCGCGAACCTACATCCCTAAGGCAATAGCCAATACTGGTGCAACACGTCACTGTGTCGCACCACTCTGTGTCACAAATCTATATCGGCCTAACATTTCTTTTATGATGCCGTCCTAATAAGACAGTTCGTTGTCATCCGAAATATTTTTTATGACGGTAAAAGAGCTTTAAGGACAGCATATTAATAATGATTTTTCTTGTGGTGTTAAATATCTTATGTAGAGAGAGGGGGAGAGGGGAGAGTCACAATACAGGAGAACCCTTGCATATCATTTCCAATGTAGGCTTCACAGCCATTTTTCATTCAACATAATATTGCCACATTGCAGTACATACAAGTAGGTATCAAAATCCAACTGCCAAATACAAACAACTAAAAGCCTTACATAATGGAGTTGTTTAGTCCAACTAACAGCACTTTTTTAAACATCCCAAAGTGAACTCAATTCTACTCAAACTTATAGTGCTTGTCCACAGTTTCTGAAACATCCCAAGTGCAGCTCATTCCTTTGGGGAACACAACCAAGTCACCAGCACCAAACTCCACAGCCTCATCAGACCCATCAGGGTAAACCTTCACCTTTCCCTTCAATAAAAAACATGTCTCTTTGGAAGAATATGTCCATGGGAATTTGCTTGGAGGGCACCCCCACCTATAATTTATTCATCACAATTAAATGTCAATTACATCAATATATAGCAGAGACTAGATAATATTCACATTCTTTTGATATTTCCCTAGAAAGAGATTGTAATTCTCAAACCATCTACTAGCGTCTCGGTTTAAAATTTATTTTGCCTTGAAGCCGGCCAAAATAAGTTTTACTTTCAGTCCAAAATTTGGGGCATATTGCTCAAAATTATCGGTTTGCTAGATTGATAATTTGGTCATGGGCGTGAACCTCTCCAACCTAAAAAAGAGCAAACTCAGTGCACGAGGCTCCCGCCACTGTAGGGCACTGACAAGATGTGGCCCAAATAATAAAACAACCCATATTCACCGAATCATTTAAATATGGTGCCCATATTTAAAAACGATGAATTAAATATGAGGGCCATATTTTAAAGCTACGAGTCAAATATGGGAGCCATATTTGAAAACTATGAATCAAATACGAAACCCAATATTAAAAGCTACGAGTCAAATATAAATCTCATTTTTAAAAGTTGTGATTAAAATATGAGTTTTTTGACATATATCTGGAATTGTAATACTTACTTTAGTAGGAAAAAAATCGGTTGGCCCAACCCATATTTGCCTCAACTCACATTTAGCCCAATCCATATTTGACCCATCCAAATTAGGCCAACCCATAGTTTTGCCACTACTATACACAGCCTTACCCCTATATATGCAGAGAGGGCATTTCTGCTACTCGAATATGTGACCTTCAGTTCATAATGGAGAAGAACCTTACCGTTGCTCCAAGTTCACCTCTTTGTCTCCCCAACCTATTTTTTTTTTCATAGTTAGGTGGCAATTTCCTCCACATTTTTTAAAGTCGCATCCCCATCACCGTCTTCCTCTCCCCCCCCCCCCCCCCCCCCCCCCTCCTTCCATATCCATTTATACCATACATCCTTTGGCCTATGGTGAATGGGGATGAAACGATTAGCTTATTAATAAGGCTGGACCTAAAATTTATATTAAATTATAAGCCCCTGTACACATTTCAATTAAGTCCATTTATACGTGTTAACATACAAAATTGAACCCCAACAATAACATGTAGCTAATAGGCCATCGGTGACATTGGGTGATCGCGCACCTTAAAGATACTAGGGGCACCCAGTAAAGGGTTGGGGAAATAAACAATCATATAACCGCACGACAATTGTCTGACATTGCTTTCTATTAAAAAGTGTAAATGTTGCCACCAGCCTGCTGCCCCATTTGATTTTTAGTGCTAGTTTAACAACTGCTATCTCAATTCACTGACCAGATGGCACGTAGAAAGAAGAAGAGAGGGCCATTACAAGGATGGAATAGAGATATAAGATTATTGGATCCAATGTAGGCTCGGAATTAGTATATCCCATTCAACAACGAGGACTCGTACAAAACAACAATGTTTGGACACTACCCTTCGTGAAAGGTTGAATGTTGTCTGGAAGAATGAGAGGGCAAACCCGGTGCACAAGGCTCGCGCCACTGCAGGGTACTGCGAGGGTTAAATGTACGCAGCCTTACTCCTTCATATGCAGAGAGGCTGTTTCCGCGACTCGAACTTGTGACCTCCAGATCACGATGGGGCAACGTTACCGTTGCTCAGGTTCACCCCTGAAGAATGGGATTTCATTACGGGTTAAAATTGTTAAAAGGGCGTAAAACCTTGGTACAAAATGTTGTTCGCATGAGTATTCCCGCTTTATGAGATATCCCCTTGACGCAAAATGATGTCATAGGGATGACATCCTTAATGGCAGAGATTCAGGAATAAGGAATCCTTGGCAAAAGTGGTATGCCAACTTTATGGCCAATGAACCCTTAGTAATGCGGAATGAGCCAAGAGGGCAAGTGGTAGTTTGCATAGAATTAAAATATATAATTATTTAGATATTTTAGTAGTATTTATTGTAATTTAAGAGCGCAGGGATTTTACAGATTATATTATAGAATTTTCAGGTTTTCATTATATAGGCTTAGTTTTAGGAACTCGCCTTTTTAAGAAAGAAATTCAGGTGGGAAAATATTTCAAATAGAGTTACATTTTGTTAATTAAAGAAGATATTCTTCTCATATAAAACCAATCACAAAGGAGTGTGAAATTGTCACTTGTCAGACTCTTGCCATGTGAGCTACAACTTGTTGGTATGATTATGAACATGCTTAGACTAAGGGAGTTCTGCATATATGTTTGGTTTATGATGATGGTAGCCTACAATATAGTAGTGTGCTACAAATTAAGCATATAACATACTACAATTGGTTTGAGTTTTTTCGTGGGAGAACAACAATAAAACAAAGATCTTCTAAACTGTCTTGTAGGATTCATCTAGCCAAACAATAATTTGATCAATTGAGTGTGATAGTATATATAGCTCTGCATTTCTGAGACTAAGAATTTCTCTTTACAAGGTGTAATAAACCAACAACCAAATATCAATCTTATCTGTTTAAAATAATAACCAATAAGATATTTTCAGCTATTAACATAACAACTATCATGTAGCTCATCGTACATTTATAGTAAAGAACCAACTAGTTTCAATTCATGCTTTACGATTTGTGTTTGGTCCTGTCCTTTCAGCTCTGTGTCAAATAGTAATCAACCCCAACTTGGACTGTTTAACTAATCGTGTAAAGTGACATTTACCTGACCAGTTTATAAATCAAGTGACTCGTCGAATTCGGGTTGATAAACGTAACCCATAAATCAAAATATGTTAGTATAATCCTCACCTCCCCCAACTAATTGTATCACTCATATGCCCACACGGTGTAAACATTTGTTAATTCTACATACACTGAAAAAATAAGTAAAACATCAAAGTAAATTACACGGTGGCCCCTAAACTTGGCACCTGGTGACGTTATACCCCTATTATTTTTTTATTATAAGATTTATGCTCCTAAAGATATTTAGTGTGCATTAGTGTTCCTTCCGTTGACGTTTCCATTAAATCTAAATAGTTTAATTCGTGTCACTTTCAAAATTATTCGTATTAACACGAGCCCTACCCGTTAATCATGCGTGTTGGCACTTGGTGTCGAGTTTGTGTCCATGCCAATAACTAACTCTCATTTTTCTGAGACGTGTTAGGTGGTAATCAGGCGGTTGTAGGCCTTTGATCACCTAGGTGACTAGGCGAGGAATAATTGGTTGCCTAGGCAACATTATTTGTTTAATAAATTTTGAATATTATATTATAAAACTAGTATAATAGAGTATAAGAGCACTCTAATGGTACATTAATTATATCATATAAGTATATATTTTCTTATGTCATTTAATGTTCTAAAAGGCGCAGGGCGCGCTGTGCGTGGCCGGCTAGCGCTTAGGCGGATACCTTGGCGCTCTTTTTTATTTTATTTTTAAATATGATATCATAAAAAAGAGTTATTAACATAGAGTTAACAACTCAAACAAATTCTAAGTATTCAAACAAATTCGAAGTAGTCTAACAGTTCATAGTACATACACCAGGATATAGTAGCCAAACATCTATTTTTTTTTTAGCGCCAAGGCGGCTTCAAGTGGCAGGGCCGGTCCTAAGATTGGGAGTGCCCTGTGCGAAAATTAATTTAGGACCCTTTAAAAAAATATTGTACAAAGATATGAAATACCTAAAATGGGCCGCTAAAAAATTAAACTTATTTTTTAGGGCCCATTTTAGTTGGGTGAGATTTTTGTGTAGTTGAATCATTCTTTGTACAAATTGTTTTTGGGTAGTTAAAAAACGGGCCCTAAAAACTTAAACTTATTTTAAAAATTGACATTTTTATATACATAAAATATTTTTGGACCCCGAAAATATACATATATAGGTGCATACTTTAAAATGGGCCATGTGCCATTGCCCACTTGGCACATGGCCAGGGCCGGCCATGTCAAGTGGGGAACTTTAGAATACTGCTCGCTAACTTCGTGTTATGTTCTTGTCCCTGTAAAGAGTTATCACCTAGGGTTTCAAGTTTTTTTTTGGACTTTAGTTATGCAATAGTTTCTATAGGATGGCCATTTGACCGGGGGACCGAGTGTTGTGGGAACTGGGTGTTGGGAAACCAAAAAACAAAATGTCGCGGAGATGAGGGTGTTTAGATGAATTTGTGGTAAAACTCGAAATGAACATATTTGTGAAACGGTAAAAGTAATTCCAATAAAAAATAAATTGAAAGAGAATCGGCTTAGATGGTTTGGACACCTCACGTCAAATGTAGATGAATAAATGACCCTAAAAAGAAGAGTGATTTAGTTAGAATCGATGATAACCAAGGTTCTAAAAGACGCGAGGCGTGGAGGTCGAGCCTCAAGTCTTAGGAGCCTAGGCGTAAAAAGACATTTTCCCTTTTTTAGTATTTCTTAACTATTCCGAGGCTAGTAAAATAATAAAAGAATAAAATAATACATACCTAGAAATTTGAAAATATATCCGTATTGAAATTATACAAATATCAGTAGCAGTATATCATCAAAAAATTACAAGACGCAGTATTCAAGAAAAATCAGGAAAAAAAAATTGGAGTTACTTTAGGGATGAAAATAGGAAACTTAAGAAAACTATGAAGGTTGGAGTCGGAATCAGTTCGTGTTTAGCAAAAAAAAAAACTATAAAAGTGATTAGAAATAAAACTATAAAAAAAAATGAGAAAAGAGAGAGATATACTAAAAAAAAAACATGAAAGGAGCTCTAAGCGGTTTGGAGTTTTAGTTTGTTTGTTTTTTAAGCGCAAGTAGGGTCTAAGCAAGGAGTTGTGAGCCTTTTCTTTCTATGTTTTGGACGAAAGAAAGAGGGAGAGATATTGGTCCGGCTTTGAAATAAGAAAGCCTTCGAAACGACGTTATTTCACTAAACTTAAAAAAAGGGACATCTACCAAATAGTCCCTCGAACATTTTTTAATATACATTTAGTCCAAATTTTTTTTTTATTTTGTTCTAAAAAGTCCCTCACCACATAAAAACACTCACAAAAATGAGCTCCGGTGAGAGGTTGGGGCGGGAATGCTGCTAGTGCGAACCTTTAAAAATAAGAGAATATTGGTTAAATGGGTGTTTTTTGGAACAAAATAAAAAGGCTTGGACTAAATGTTTATTAAAAAATGTTTGAGGGACTTTTTGGTAATTGATCCTAAAAAAAGGCATGCCTTAACGCGCCTAGACGCGCGTGGACCGTTGACCACGCCTTACACTCGTGTTGACGTGCCTTTTACCACGCATAAGGCATAGACGGGGCATTTCTCCCAAGCCTCACGCCGAGGTGCACCTTTTAGAACACGGATGATAGCATTAACAGTAAAGGTAAGCCTATATGGATTTGATGCATGATGTCATGTGGTTTCAAGAGATAAAAATCAGAAAAATAACAAAAAATAGGATTCATGTAGCCGACCTAAATAATTGGGAAATGTCAATGTTGAGTTGAGAACTTTAATAACACCATCAATAATTTTAGCCCCACTTTAATTTGGGACTCAATGTGTGCGACTCGCTAACGTGTTGCACCCGTATTGACTCGTATTTGAACTCTATTGGCGTCGGACCAGACACGAGCCAATGCGGATAGACCTGTCAACGGGTCAGTTTGGGTCGTGTACAAGTTACGGGTTACGGGTCAAAACACCCCTAACCCATACATGACCCGTTAAGGCTAACAGGTCTAATGGCAATACCCAAACACGAACCGTTAATATTAACGGGTACACGACCCGAACCGTTACCACCAGCTAATATTAAAGAATCAGTTTGAGTCTAAACGGATAACGAGCTGAGTGACCCTATAGTACCCGTTAGTCTTTAATAGTTTCAAAATAATGGGTTTTAATTGTAATTCTTATTGGGTATAGTTTGGGTGACCCTATAGTACCCGTTAGTCTTAAAGGATTCAGAAATAATGGGTTTTAATGGTTATTCTTATCGGGTACGGGTTGAATGATCCTATAGTACCCGTTAGTGTTAACGGGTATTAACGTGTAGAAACGGGTTAAAATGGGTACAAGTAAATTTCCAAACCCAAACCGTTAGTGTTAACGGATCTACCGTATTAACCCGTTAATGACCCAAACCCAATAAAGGTAAACCCATTAACTTATAATTTCGTGTCGGGTCGTGTTAACGGGTTATCGTGTTTTTTTACAGGTCTAAATGCGGATGCGACACGTCAGCGAGTCGCACTCCCAAATGAGGGTCGGCATAGAATTCTTACACAATTAGACTTTACCCTAAATGCATCATCCACTTGTACCTTATGTATATACTTCCTCCATCCCAAATTATGAGTTGACTAACCCTTTTTGGGTTCTCCCACTAACCTTTTTTTGGGTATAATCATCTAACTGTAGATCAAGTGTATCCTAGGGTAAGTCTGTTTATGTAATTATCTGAGGCTCAATGCAATAAACTTTCAATTGGAACATTATATTATATACTATATAACAACCAAAATAGATAATACACACACACACACATATATATATATAGAGAGAGAGGAATATTACTTGGGCCATGATCTAACACCAAGCTCTGTAAGTTTGGTCTCAGGTGGGTTCTTAACAATCTTGACACCCAATTTTTCTGTTTCCATAGTTTCAGCTGCTCTGATAACTGATAGTCCCTTGGTGTTTCTTCTTCTATTGCTGTAACCCACTTTAGAGAGAGAGTAGTTGGGAATTTTTTTAGGAGACACAGAATTTAAAAATAAAGAAGAGGTGGAATTTTTGGTTATGGTGTTTGTTCTGCAACACTTGGGAACATAAGCTAGCGCACTAGTATTGAGGCATGCCATTTTTTTGTCAAACTATGGAAGATTGAGGATGAGGATTATTATATAATTATATAAGTTAAATGGGTTCTTTTTGGAAAGAAAAAATAAATTGAATTTGTTGCAAATTTACGTTTGTTTTCATCCATTCATATCTCATCCCCTGTTCTAAGTAGTGTTACCATTAATTGCTTGTGGTCACAAACTTTTTCTAATTTCATTTTTGGAGTTTTTTTACACTTAGGGGGTTGGTTACATGAGTCATTTTAATTTCTGCCTTTGATTTGTCTGTTTTTAAAAATAGAATACAATATTTCTTTAAGGGTCATTTTGACCTTTAACATTCACTAATTCGTCTCGTTTATAATTTGTTTGATAAATAAATTTGTTTTATAAGAAAATCGCTAAGGGAGTTGAACCCGTATACAGATAGTATACGTAACACAGCACAAAAATTGGGCCGAAAAAAGGCCCCTACCTAACAACTATCTTGTGACACCCCGCCTATTTAAATAACGAGCGGTTAACCGTCTACTAAAATAAAACAAGAATCTCAGACTGACTCGTTCTTAACATTATTGTCGAAAACCAAATTAATTACTAATAACCTATTACGTCCGGTGTCAAATTTTTAAAACTTATTGTCAAAATAAAATTTCCATTCACACAACAAACCATTCCAATAAATTAAATATCCATTCATCACGATAATAAACTGAAGGCTGAATAAATGTGACCATTCCAATAAACTAAATATCCATTCACCACGATAATAAACTGAAGGCTAAATAAAAGTAATAATTAAAATAATCGAATTACACTCGGTAAAAATCCCAATACATTAATCCATCTGAACTGAAATGAAATAAAGTCTAAATAAAATGAACATTGTCCGATAATGGGCGACATGCCTGAATAAACAACTGAACTGAAATCCTATTTAGAAATTAAAGATAGATGTATCTAGATAATCATTGCAGGGATCCACAGCTACTGCAACATCGTAATACTGGAATGAATGATCATGTTTGGGGTCCCTGTGACAAGGGACCTAAAAGGTTTTAGAAAATATTTTAATACGGATGAGAATAAAAAACCATTTGAAATATTTTTCCAGTGTTTAAAATACAATAATAAATATTCAATGTAATCGTTTATATTTAAATCGGTGTCGCACTTCCATGAGATAATCATCACCCCTCATCTATAATGCGCACCTAACGCGTGTTTTTTAAACACTCTAGTTATGCTACCCTGCCTAACTAGTACCAACACTGAACTTATTCTCATATGCTACACTTCTAGCTAAAACGTGTTGCATGTATTTACACTTTGCTTTAAATCTCATTTAGCTAACCCATATGCAGAAAGATTTTAATTCCCATCATTAACTGATTCCTATAACTTCACACTAGTTATTAATTCAATGTTCACACATTCTCTTTATTCACACGTATATAGTTAGCACACTTATATACGTCAATACATATCACATCTCGTACACATACATATATATATCACTCGTTATATACATATAACCGCATCCCCAGAGCTGAGACCTCACGAATGCATTCTCTATCATGTTATAGGCTTCAGGTACATCACGCACCACTTGGGAGGTACATTTTTTTACACCCTCGCGCCTCTCCTGTTAGCGAGTCAATTATTGTGTGTGCTTGTGTGCTCTTACTTGATTTTATTCTCGCATTTATTTTCGAATGGTGTGATGAATTAATTGACTAAGACCTACACCTGGTCACTCACGAGAAGAGATTTCATCACCCGACTCACTCGCTTACCATTATGTGCTACCCTAGCCATCACTAAATTTAAAATCAATCAACTAGGTAGCCCGCTAGGAGAACATTTTGCAAAGGCGATCACAAAGATAAGTCGGTGATTTTTTATCGCCCACGGACTTAATTAAAATTTGACTACCCTTTCACTAAATCTAAAGATAAAAATTGGCTATGTGCTAGTTAGGATTCTCCTTAACTTGTGTGTGTCCAATTCATTTTTTGGTAGTCGATTTTAGTGAGTTCGTGCAAATTCAAGAGTCCCTATTTTTCCCACCTTTTCTTCCAAAAAAATCCACTAATATTTTCTTCCTTTATTTTTCAGAAAAATCCAAAAATATTTCTTTCTTTTTGAAAAAATTACAAAAAATCCAAAAATATACATATTTGTCCCATCTTTTCTTCCAAAAAAAAATCCAAAAATATTTTCTTTCTTTCATTTTAGAAAATCCAAAAATATTTTTCTTCCTTTATTTTTCAGAAAAATACAAAAATATTTTCTTTCTTTCCTTTTTAGAAAAAAAAATCCAAAAATATTTTCTTTTTCTCATTTTTAGAAAAATTCAAAAATATTTTCTTTCCTTTTGAAAAAATTTACAAAATCCAAAAAATATTTCTCTCCATATGGCCGACGAACGTCCTTTACGGGACTACTTTGGTCATTTTTCATTGACACGTGACACGTGTGAGAGTGATCCCGAGCGGTCTCTTTATGATATTCTTCATGATTTCACCTCTCTCACGAGTACCGTTGGTACTCTTGACCCATCTATGCGCTCACCTCCTATTCCATCACCCTCGGTGTCAAGTGTCGGTGTGTCTCCTCCTTTGTTGTGCACCCACTGTTATTATGCCGATCACATGTCCCATGAGTGCCCATACTTTTCATATCCATCCAAACCCTCCATGGAACATGTGTATCCATATGACACTGTTCCGGAACCCACCTCGGCCTACTATCCCGATACATATACTCCAGAGTTGTGTGAGTACCCGAGATATTCGTGGAGGCCTGATCACCCTTCCACGCAATACAAATCCCAACCCGATGTTGTGGATCCTCACACGTTCCAACAGTCGTCATGGCAACCTTGTGCACCTATTCACGATCAGTTTCCTCACTACGCACCCCATGAGTATCAACCGTGGGTCCATCACGAAAGCAATCCTTTCGTGTATAATGCACTGGGCCCCACCCCACACACTTCATATGAGTATTCTCCATATAGTCCCGATTATAGCGAGTTGTGCCCACCTCAACCACCAACACCACCCATCATTCCACCAACACCTTCATCCACATCATCTCTCGAAGCCCTCTTGCAAAAGTTCATACTTGAGCAAGAGCAAGTAATTCAAACTCAAGCTCTCCAAAGG
This sequence comes from Sambucus nigra, assembly GCA_949130495.1. Classification (NCBI taxonomy): domain Eukaryota; kingdom Viridiplantae; phylum Streptophyta; class Magnoliopsida; order Dipsacales; family Adoxaceae; genus Sambucus; species Sambucus nigra. The sequence goes on along the minus strand of OX422221.1, from coordinate 515,290,376 downwards.
CTTGAACAACGTTTAAATGAATTGGAGTGTGCGCGAGCGTCGGATATTCCCATGGCCTCACCCATTGTTGCCACAGAGATTGCTGATGTTGTGTCCTCTTGTGACACAGATTTTGCGTGTGACTAACCATATCCTCCCGAGAATCTCGAAGTTACGACCATTCCATGGTCCGGGCCCCAAGTTGACAATTGTGTTGACTTACCTTTCATTAGTATGACTGATCCAATCCCACCATATCCACTTGAACCCCACTTTGAGGTTCCTATTCCTTTTCCCATTCCCACTCCCGTAATATCCAAAATAATGCCCGAGTCTATACCTATCGAGCTTCACCCTTGTGTTCCCAAGGAACCACTTCATTCTAGGTTAGCTCCGGCTACGAGTGTTCACCATTTTCCCGAGATAGAATCCGTGATAGTTCCTACCTATTCGGATATGGATGACGTTCCCCCATGCATGGCTCCCTTTGAGCCTTATATTTCTAGTGATTCCTCTATCTTAGATCTTAGTGCCTCGTCTTACCCACCCACCACATTCCCCGATGCTACGTACTCTTATGGAGAAGTTGACCACTCCATCTTTAGAAACCACACTCCCTTGTGAGTATTCCTTTACTCCTCCCAATAAGTGTGTGTCTCCCATTCTTGAGTTGGATTATCTTCCTCCACCATTTATCCCACCCGATCCACCGTTTATCCTGCCCTTTACTCCACCCATTGTTCCTTCCACCCCACCACCTGGTTTGGATCTTGATTTTACACAGTTCATGTTTCCATCCACAATTTTAGATCCTCACCTAAAACCATCCCCCATCTACGAGAGTACTTGTGGTGATACTCTCCACTTCCGTGACACCGAGCTTGTCCCTCTATGCACACCGCTTCCTTGTGGTGTTGATTTTTCTTCTCCATAGCTCCCTGGCGTGTCACGGCGTGACCATTATCATCGCCCATTTATAGAATGGTCGTGTGATTTTTATGAGCCCCACCCCATTCCACTTACCAATCCCTTTTGCCTTCCCATACAACTTGAGCACCATTCTTATAGGGCCGTAGGTGCCCTCACATTTAAGCTCAATAAGGCCCGTGACCGATACCTTTCCACCCTCACCTTAGCCCTTTTTCCCACCCGCCCATGGTCCACCGATGCTTTGCATCGCGTAATGCACTTTTCCATACAAGTGCATTGACCACTTTAGCCCTGATCCAGCAAGACTAACGCTTCAGTCTTGTTTGGGGTGATCTTCATCACCCAATTATTCTGCCGCCCCACACTTTCATATATCTTATCTTTAGGGTGAGAATGGTTCAGTCTGACTGAAGACATTAAACTTAGCGCTACCAGGAGGCAGCCCGCGTTTCTTGTACTAGCCTCATCCTGTTTGGGGGTGGTGTTTCACATCACCCTATGTTTTGCCATGTTATGGACTTGTACACATTTTATCTCTTATCATTTACTCAAGTTTATTCTTGGCGATATCTGTCCACTTCATTAGCGGTTCATTATGATAATCTCTTTCCTACCTTATGCTCTAAATTTTTAAAATCATTTTACTTAACATCGAGGACGATGTTCCTTTTTGTTTGGGGGTGGGGAATTATATCAAAATCGTACCTCTTTTGGAAAATTTTGAGTTTTAAACATGATTTTTAAAATTTCATGCAGTGTGACACCCCGACTAATCAAATACCGGGTAGCTACTCCTTTATTAAATTAATTCAAAATGCCAAGTTGGCTCAGTTAATAGCATCACTGACGAAAACATTTTTATTTTTACTAACCACCTAGTATTTAAAAAGTAAGTGCCAAATTTTAATTAAAGTCCGATTAACATGCAACAAGTGTAAAAAGAAGAATAACACCATTCACCATACTGAAGTAAAACGAATAACCATCACAATAGAGTAATAAAGTCTGGAGGAAAACTCCTCACTACAATCCCATAACTGAAATAAATAAACTGAACAATACATGCTAAAGTCTGAAAGCCGAAATGTAAAAGATGCTCTAAATAGAAATGGGCAACATGCCCTACAACTGATAGATAGTGACTCTGGAATCCAAAAGATAGAAGCGTCTACATGCAAATCCCTGTAGCTTCCACAAACAGCTACAGCTCGTCACCTGAATGAGAGTCCTATGCTTGGTGTCCTTGTGGCTGGGCACCTAAAATGGTTTTACAAGAAAAAGATTTGAAAAGCAAACGGGTCAGAGCCCGAATGTGGAGTTATATTTTAAAAACCTGCAAGTGCTTTAAAAATATTTAAAACATTAAATGCAAAGTACATGTTAGGACGTGCACTCACATTATATTCTCACCTCTCGTCTAACTGTGCACTCCTAACGCAAGTACCCATCTATAACTACCCATACCACTAGTTAAGTGACAACACATCTAACTAGACTGCCAAAGGTCCTACCCATAATACTCGGTTCCATTAACATAATAACGCTCGTAATTAAAATAGGGGTTTAACGTAAACTCAGATACTCAATATGCAATATATATAACTAACAGTTAACTCGTTATATTTCTCGAAACAATACCGTAATATATTTACAACATTAACATGAGGATTCTTATTAATTAAATGTATATTAATCACATCGTAAATATACAATATAAGCACCCCGAGAACTAAGCTGCGGTGCACACATACTCTGCTATCCATCCCGGTACATCACGTACATAAGGATCACATATTCCGAATCTCTCAGGAATAGTTCAGATAACACAAATCACAAATAGTGGAGGCGAACACAGTCACCATCACATGGGTCACGCACATACCTACGCTCCCATGATCAGCAGACTTATTAATATCACAATAATTCCTTCTATGACCTATGTTCATCGAGGTACCAGTCTATATCCCCCCCGTAGGCACACAAGGATTAGAGGGTCCTAAGCGAACGCAACGTCCCGTGATAGCAAGTATGGTAGGTATGTCATACACACAATCCATATACTAATACTAAGTAAACACACATCTTAGTAATACCGTATTTTAATCGTAGTACGTATCGCATTCTCGCACTAACTATAATTATCACAATTTATACTATTCCGGTTTGTAATTATACGCGCTATAGTTTCTCACGTCGTAGTAGACACTCACGTCTCAACCCAAACCGTCCATGTAATACAACTCTCGTATGTAAATTCCTCCTCATAAATACCCAAATGTCCCAATTCTATCACTATATCATCAAAGGAATGCTATCTATATCCTCGAACAAGTTTACGGGTCTCCAAAAATCGAAACAGTCCAAAAATCGAGCACTAACTATAATTTTCCCCTTCCTCGTTTTTAACCATTTTAACACTTCTAATCTCATTCAAAGTTCATCTCAAACAACGTTTATGGTCTCTAAGTGGTCCTAAACATATTCAAGTCAACTACTAACATGTTTTCAAGGATTAAATATCTTCAACATCAATTAACATATGAATTTCTATACTTTTCCCCAATTATCTCAAGAACATGAACCCTAACATTTTGAATCCTGAATTACCCCAACAAAATCCATTTTAATTTATGTTCAATCATGTATCTCATCAATAAAAACATCTACCTATCATTCTACATGCAATCCTTCTCAAATTTCTCAAGTTCTATGATCTAAACTACATGGGTTTTCATATTTAATCAAGAACAAACCATAAATTCGAATTTTCTAACATGGAGGGAACATTCTCTGAAATTAAATGGAATAAAGTCACTTGCCTTGGTTTGATTTCTGATTTTGATGTCGGTTTGATGAAGTTTCTGCAGAGTTTCCTCTCTCTCCAAGCTCCTTCTCCAATGGTGGCTTAAGGTGGCTAGGGTTTGATTTGGGGAAGATTGTAAACCTAATATTAGCCTCCGTAGCTTAAAGGGTTGATATGGGTTGGTTATGGGCTTAGTGGGTCAATATCCACATCAGATTTAATTAACCAATTTTCGTCACTTTTAATTCCTCAAAATGTAAAATTACCAAAATACCCCTTTAAGTTACCGGTATGGCCTAAAACTACCCCGGAACCCAAACTATACCCCCGGCTAGTGTTTTCTGACTATCTCGACCCTTCCGGACGCGTTGGCGCACTCAAAAAGACCATATGGATTATAGATTTTAAATTCAGTTTTATTATCAAAATATTACACCGTGACGCGGCGGTCCCACGCGTCTCAATAAAATTTCCAAATTGTCGTATATAAATCTCACGACAAATTTTATAATACCAAATACATATATAATCACATATGCACATAATTAAATACCAATTCGCATCTCATTAGTATTTATAACCCGGATTAATTTCCAATTAATACGCATTTAATTAATTAATCCCAAAGATAAATATAGTCAAAAATACGGGGTATTACATACTTCCCCCCTAATAACTGAATTTCGTCCCGAAATTCGAAACTAGAAAGTACCCGCTAGAAATAACTCTGGATAACGCTCGCGCATCTCATCCTCGCGCTCCCATGTGGACTCCTCGACATTGTGATGTCGCCACTGAACACGCACTTACGGGACTATCTTTGACCGCAGTTTCCTCTCGCTTTGGTCCAAAATAGCAATTGGCCCCTCCTCGTAGGAGCTATCCAGCTGGAGATCGATGTCCCCCACAGCAATGTGAGAATGAGCTAAATCATCTCTGAGATATTTCCTTAGCGAGGAAATATGAAATACATCGTGAATCCGATGTAAATGCTCCGGTAACCCAAGTCTATACGCAACTGGTCCGATCCGCTCAATAATAGGAAACGGCCCTACATACCTCGGTGCCAACTTCCCCTTCTTCCCGAAACGCATAATCCCCTTCATAGGAGATACCCTGAGCAAAACCTGGTCCCCCACTTGGAACTCCCTGAAAAATCTCTTCGCATCAGCATAACTCTTCTGCCTGTCTTGAGCTACTCGAATGCGACTTCGAATCAACTCAATCCTTGCCGAAGTATCCTGAATCACTTCCGGCCCAAGTAGTTTGTTGTCCCCCACCTCCAACCAACATGCTGGGGAGCGACAAGGCCTACCGTACAACGCCTCAAACGGAGCCATGCCAATCGTGAACTGATAGGAGTTGTTGTAAGCAAACTCCACCAGTGGAAGGTACTTCTCCCATCCACCCCCGAAGTCAATAATGCACATGCGTAGCATGTCCTCCAACGTCTGATTGGTGCGCTCTGTCTGCCCATCGGTCTGCGGATGATAAGCTGTACTCAACCGCAATTCCGTGCCCATTGCCTCCTGGAAACTCTCCCAAAACCTCGAAACAAATATCTTGTCTCTGTCAGACACGATATTCAGGGGTACTCCATGAAGTCTCACAATCTCTGAAATGAAGAGCTGGGCATACTATCCCGTAGTGTAGTCAGTCCTTACGGGTAAGAAGTGAGCGATCTTGGACAACCTGTCCACAATTACCCAAACGGAGTCGTGACCCCTCTGCGACGTAGGCAACCCCGTGATAAAGTCCATGGATATGCTCTCCCACATCCACACCGGGACCTCCAATGGCTGTAGTAATCCTGCCGGTCTCTGATGATCCACTTTTACAAGCTGACAAGTGGCGCATTTCGAAACAAACTCAGCGATATCTCTCTTCATACCGCTCCACCAGTACTGTCGTCTCATGTCTTGGTACATTTTGTCCCCTCCGGGATGTACCGCGAACCGTGAGCCGTGCGACTCTGCCATTACATCGTGCCGCAATTCTTCCCCTTCCGGAACTACCAATCTCCCATTAAAGCGCAATCCCCCGTCTGAGCTAACGGTATAGGACTCGGCTCCCTCTGCAAGTAATCGAACTATCTGCTCCTGATAGAACGAGTCATTAGCCTGTGCCCGTACTATTTTCGTCACTATCTGCGGTGTAACGGTCATCACAGACATGAAAGATTGGGCCACTGCATCCTGGTGTCCCAATTCCTTCCACTTAGCTTTCCACACCTCTGCCACCTCATCTGCTGGCCTACGACTCAACGCGTCTGCTACCACGTTAGCCTTACCCGGGTGGTACTGGATGTCGAATTGGTAGTCCTTCACAAATTCAAGCCACCTACGCTGCCGCATATTCAATTCCTTCTGCGTGAACAGATATTGTAGTGACTTGTGGTCCGTGAACAGCTGAAACTTCTCCCCCGAAAGATAGTGCCTCCAAATCCGTAAGGCAAATACCACTGCTGCCAACTCCAAATCATGCGTGGGGTAATTCTTCTCATGAGGTTTAAGCTTACGGGAAGCATAAGCTATGGCCTGTCTCTCCTGCTGCAATACACCTCCCAGTCCTTGCAAAGACGCATCGGTGTAAACCAAATACTCAACTCCCGGTCTCGGCAATGCTAACACAGGTGCTGATGTCAATTTGTCCTTTAACTCATCGAATGCCAACTGACAGGCATCACTCCAGATATATGGCACACCCTTACGAGTAAGATGTGTCAAAGGACCTGCTATCTCCGAGAAACCCCGAATAAACCTCCTGTAGTATCCTGCTAGACCCAAGAAACTACGAATCTCAGTCGGTGTCGTGGGCTGTCCCCACTCCCTCACCGCTGACACCTTCCCCGGATCAACAGATATTCCCTGGTCGGAAATGATATGCCCCAAAAACTGGACTTCCTTCAGCCAAAACCCGCACTTCTCATATTTTGCATACAACTCGTTCTGACGGAGTGTCTGCAAAACCTGCCTCAAATGCTCGGCGTGCTCCTCCTCTGTCTGAGAGTAAACCAGAATATCATCAATGAAGATAATGACAAACTGGTCTAGGAAATCCCTGAACACCCTGTTCATCAAGTCCATAAACACTGCTGGAGCGTTGGTCAAGCCGAAAGGCATAACCCGAAACTCGTAAGAACCATATCTCGATAGGAACGCAGTCTTCGAGACATCCTCCTCCCTGATACGCAACTGATGGTATCCTGACCTCAAGTCAATCTTCGAGAAGAAAGAAGCTCCTCTCAACTGGTCGAATAAGTCATCGATTTGAGGCAACGGATACTTATTCCGTATCGTGACCTTATTCAACTCTCGGTAGTCCACACACAATCTCAGTGAACCGTCCCTCTTCTTCACAAACAAAACTGAAGCGCCCCAAGGTGAGGTACTCCTGCTAATAAAGCCCTGCCCTAACAGCTGCTCTATCTGATCCCGTAGCTCTCGCATCTCAGCTGGAGCCATACGGTACGGTGCACGTGCTATAGGTCTCGTACCCGGTAGCAAATCTATAACGAAGTCTATCTCTCGAGTGGGTGGTAAACCTGGTATCTCCTGAAACACATCTGAATACTCCCTGACAACCGGGATCGAATCCAAAGGAATCAGAACCTCCTTAGAGGTATCCTCCTCTATGTAATACAGATGAGCGGTCGATCCTCCCTCTGGGCGAGGCATCGCCACTATAAACATCTCTTGCCCCGGAATGGCAAAAACAATGCTCCCGCTGAAGCAATCGATCATGGCCCTATATGCTACGAGCCAATCCATACCGATGATCACATCGTGAACATGCATGTCTAACACTAACATGTCTGCAGGCAATACCAAACCACCAATCTCTACCCCCACTCCCCGACATATAAAGAAAATAAGTGACCCACTCCCTAATGGTGAGTCGACACACGTCACTGTGCTCTCTGCCGTAGCTAACAATCCTAAAGCTTTCGCGAAGTGTGTAGCTATAAAATAGTGTGTAGCACCCGTATCAAATAACACCCGACCCATAGTGCCATGGATAGGAAACGTACCCTCGATCTCGGGCGGTGCCTGTGGAACTGCAGCCTGGTGAACGTTGTAGACACGTCCATACTGTAGCTGCCCCTGCTGAACTGGGACTGCTGGAATGGGTGGCAATGCTGCCATCTGTGGCGGTGCAGGAAGAGCGGCGGGAAACATAGGCCTCTGTGGCTCCTGGCGAGCACCCTGCTGCTGCTGTGGGGCCCTGCCCCTATCAGGACAATCCTGTTTCTTATGGCCAGTCTTGCCACAAGTGAAACACTTCCCTGGGAAGTTCCCTCCCCTCTGCCCCTGCTGTCCCCGGCCCTGGTGGCCGTTACCATTCCTCCCTTGGCCCTGCTGGCCCTGATGAAACTGCTGCCCATTCTGTCCCTGTTGGCCCTGATGGCCGTTTGGACCCTGATGGCCCTGACGGAAACCTCCCTGTCCCTGCCCGTAGTTCCCTGACCGGAACCTCTTATTATCCCCCTGCTGGGTACCCTGCTCATTCTGCCTCTGCCCCTGACCAGATTGTGCCCCGCTGGCACCATGTCCTCCAGTCCTGCCCTAATGGCTAGACTCCCCCGACCTCTTACCCTCGGCCATATGAAAACGGTGGTCCTGGCAGTGCAACAATGCAGCGTTAACCACATCAGAATAAGTGGCCAACGATAAGTTCCCTAGCAGATGCTGACGGATCCTCCAATTCAACCCGTCGGTGAACTTCTCAATCTTTTTCTTCTCTGTTGGTATCTCGTCTGGAACGATGTTCAACAGATTCGTGAACTCGGCCTCATACTCGGCCACTGTCTTGCCCTCCTGCTTCAAACTCATCAGCTTCCTCCTCATCTCTGTATGAACTGCGGACGGGAAGTACTTGCGGTCAAACCGCACCCAGAACTCCTGAATCGTGAGAGTATCCCTCTCCTCCGCGGTGGTAATAGACTCCCACCACTGTAGTGCAGATCCCACTAGCTTAAAAGTAGCTAGCACCTGTTTCTGAACATCAGTGCACTCATGCATCCTCAAATGCCTATGTATGTCCTTCCTCCATTGGCTCGAGACTACCACATCTGAGCTACCTGCAAACTCTGGCGGATGCGCTTTTTGAAAGGCGTCTCGTACACGCTCCCAAGCAGACGGGAATGCATTAACCTGTGCTGGCGCGGCAACCGGCGCCTGAGGCGGTGCCTGCTGAATCACGGCAATCGCGGCATTTACCGCTTGGGCTACTATAGCTGCAACCTCAGCGGCGTTCATCATGCCCTGAACTGGAGCGGGCTGGGGTTCGGGCATTGCATTCCTGGGAACTCGTCGTGCACGTCGTGGAGGCATCTGAAATAAGAACAAAGTTTATAAGTTCACGGTTATAAACTTAATATAGCTGAAGAACGAAGCATACACAAAAAGAGTACAACAGTCCTAAAATATAGGGCTCTATATCAAAGAAACGTAGCGAAAACATAATAGCTGTACAGATCCTAAAGGACACTAGAACCTGATGCTCTGATACCACCTGTGACACCCCGACTAATCAAATACCGGGTAGCTACTCCTTTATTAAATTAATTCAAAATGCCAAGTTGGCTCAGTTAATAGCATCACTGACGAAAACATTTTTATTTTTACTAACCACCTAGTATTTAAAAAGTAAGTGCCAAATTTTAATTAAAGTCCGATTAACATGCAACAAGTGTAAAAAGAAGAATAACACCATTCACCATACTGAAGTAAAACGAATAACCATCACAATAGAGTAATAAAGTCTGGAGGAAAACTCCTCACTACAATCCCATAACTGAAATAAATAAACTGAACAATACATGCTAAAGTCTGAAAGCCGAAATGTAAAAGATGCTCTAAATAGAAATGGGCAACATGCCCTACAACTGATAGATAGTGACTCTGGAATCCAAAAGATAGAAGCGTCTACATGCAAATCCCTGTATCTTCCACAAACAGCTACAGCTCGTCACCTGAATGAGAGTCCTATGCTTGGTGTCCTTGTGGCTGGGCACCTAAAATGGTTTTACAAGAAAAAGATTTGAAAAGAAAACGGGTCAGAGTCCGAATGTGGAGTTATATTTTAAAAACCTGCAAGTGCTTTAAAAACATTTAAAACATTAAATGCAAAGTACATGTTAGGATGTGCACTCACATTATATTCTCACCTCTCGTCTAACTTTGCACTCCTAACGCAAGTACCCATCTATAACTACCCATACCACTAGTTAAGTGACAACACATCTAACTAGACTGCCAAAGGTCCTACCCATAATACTCGGTTCCATTAACATAATAACGCTCGTAATTAAAATAGGGGTTTAACGTAAACTCAGATACTCAATATGCAATATATATAACTAACAGTTAACTCGTTATATTTCTCGAAACAATACCGTAATATATTTGCAACATTAACATGAGGATTCTTATTAATTAAATGTATATTAATCACATCGTAAATATACAATATAAGCACCCCGAGAACTAAGCTGCGGTGCACACATACTCTGCTATCCATCCCGGTACATCACGTACATAAGGATCACATATTCCGAATCTCTCAGGAATAGTTCAGATAACACAAATCACAAATAGTTGAGGCGAACACAGTCACCATCACATGGGTCACGCACATACCTACGCTCCCATGATCAGCAGACTTATTAATATCACAATAAGTCCTTATATGACCTATGTTCATTGAGGTACCAGTCTATATCCCCCCCGTAGGCACACAAGGATTAGAGGGTCCTAAGCGAACGCAACCTCCCGTGATAGCAAGTATGGTAGGTATGTCATACACACAATCCATATACTAATACTAAGTAAACACACATCTTAGTAATACCGTATTTTAATCGTAGTACGTATCGCATTCTCGCACTAACTATAATTATCACAATTTATACTATTCCGGTTTGTAATTATACGCGCTATAGTTTCTCACGTCGTAGTAGACACTCACGTCTCAACCCAAACCGTCCATGTAATACAACTCTCGTATGTAAATTCCTCCTCATAAATACCCAAATGTCCCAATTCTATCACTATATCATCAAAGGAATGCTATCTATATCCTCGAACAAGTTTACGGGTCTCCAAAAATCGAAACAGTCCAAAAAGGACCAAACTGTCAACTCGTTAGAAGTCTCGTTCGAACGAGACTGTTCGAACGAGATTCCTCTGCCAACTCGTTAGAAGTCTCGTTCGAACGAGACTGTTCGAACGAGATCCCAGTTCGTTCGAACGAACTGTTCCTTCTAACGATATCTCGTTCGAACGAGATATCGAACGAAATCCATTTTCGTTAGCAGCGACTGGTCAACTCGTTAGAAGCTCGTTCGAACGAGTTCGTTCGAACGACCTGGGTAGGGGCTTCTAACGAGGTGCCAGATTCGTCCCAGATTTTCCCCTTCCTCGTTTTTAACCATTTTAACACTTCTAATCTCATTCAAAGTTCATCTCAAACAACGTTTTATGGTCTCTAAGTGGTCCTAAACATATTCAAGTCCACTACTAACATGTTTTCAAGGATTAAATCTCTTCAACATCAATTAACATATGAATTTCTATACTTTTCCCCAATTATCTCAAGAACATGAACCCTAACATTTTGAATCCTGAATTACCCCCACAAAATCCGTTTTAATTTCTGTTCAATCATGTATCTCATCAATAAAAACATCTACCTATCATTCTACATGCAATCCTTCTCAAATTTCTCAAGTTCTATGATCTAAACTACATGGGTTTTCATATTTAATCAAGAACAAACCATAAATCCGAATTTTCTAACATGGAGGGAACATTCTATGAAATTAAATGGAATAAAGTCACTTGCCTTGGTTTGATTTCGGATTTTGATGTCGGTTTGATGAAGTTTCTGCAGAGTTTCCTCTCTCTCACAGCTCCTTCTCCAATGGTGGCTTAAGGTGGCTAGGGTTTGATTTGGGGAAGATTGTAAACCTAATATTAGCCTCCGTAGCTTAAAGGGTTGATATGGGTTGGTTATGGGCTTAGTGGGTCAATATCCACATCAGATTTAATTAACCAATTTTCGTCACTTTTAATTCCTCAAAATGTAAAATTACCAAAATAACCCTTTAAGTTACCGGTATGGCCTAAAACTACCCCGGGACCCAAACTATACCCCCGGCTAGTGTTTTCTGACTATCTCGACCCTTCCGGACGCGTTGGCGCACTCAAAATGACCATACGGATTATAGATTTTAAATTCACTTTTATTATCAAAATATTACACCGTGACGCGGCGGTCCCACGTGTCTCAATAAAATTTCCAAATTGCCGTATATAAATCTCACGACAAATTTTATAATACCAAATACATATATAATCACATATGCACATAATTAAATACCAATTCGCATCTCATTAGTATTTCTAACCCGGATTAATTTCCAATTAATACGCATTTAATTAATTAATCCCAAAGATAAATATAGTCAAAAATACGGGGTATTACATGCAGTTTCTTTCATATCACTCATTGATGTGAATTTTCAATCATCCATCTTTTAAAATTCTAGGAATCGGGCTAGAGGATTTATATTTTTCTAATAGCTTATGTAATACGTAACAAGGCATGTTGCACCATGAATTTCTAGACTCAACAAAATTTGCGCACTTATCACGTCATTACGTTTAGAGTTGAGGAGTACTACAATTCTAAAGAGAACCTTAAAGATCACTAGTAGAGACTTTAGCCTGCCAGATTTGTGTCTTTCACCCTTTTATAGAGTTTTACACAATCTCCGAGTCACAAGTTGATTCAACTTCGTTTGGGTCCGCACTTAAATTGTTACACGATCTCATTATCTTTCATAAAATTTTGGCTTGATCACTGAGAATGACATCTTTTTCGAGTTGTAAGAAACGCGTGTCTTGAAATTTTTCCCGAATACTAGATTTTCATCCATACACCTACCACTTTTCCATTTCGCATCCATTTTTCACCCATACACTTCACTCATTACATTCCCATATTTTCCCATATTTCATATATATTTCCTCGCCATCACCTATCACTTCCATTTATATCATCCATCATCATTTTCAAATAAAAGTGCGTGTTTTCAAATGTAAATGTCTTCATTGTTGGTTTGAAAAGTGAGAGAAAAAGAAAAAGAAAAAAGAAAAAAAAAATAGCAAAAATAGAAAAATGGAAAAAAAAGATAGAGAAAAAAGAAAAGTAAAAAAAAAAAGGGAGTTGTAGTTAATTTTTATGTAATAAAGACATTTGTGCTTAAAGTATAGTACATTCTTCTCGCTCATCCATCAAATATCCACCATCCATCCATCATATCATTATCCCATCCTATCATACCTCATACCATCCTTCTCATTTCATTTCCCCCTCACCCATATACATCCATATTTCCCCTAGGTGTTCGGGCAAATAAAAGTCGACGTGGTGAATAATTCGACGTTCTCACTATAGTGATTAACATTCTTTCATGAGATCATTTTTTTCTAATTATTCGTTCTTTCTTATGTGTGTGTGAGACGTTTGAACTTGCTTACATTTACTCACCTCCTCACACACAAGAGCGATACACTGACCCTAATCTCGAGAGTTCATTTGAGAGAGTTATATCCTTGAGATTTGAAGTTAAAGCGTTGATTCCGAAGAGGCAATCTAGGAATTACTCTTATGATTCTCGACCCGTTTTGACTGATTCACACTACACACGTTGAGTTCTAGGAAGGATGTGCCTTGAGTATTTGCTTAGCTAAACTTTTTATGCTTCTAGCCTGTATTTCTGAAATCAAATATTTATCATGTGATGGATTGTGCGATTATTCTATGTCTAATAAGAGATTGACTGCCTTTCAATAAATTTTTGCAAATAAGAATTTTGTGGGTATATTTCCTGCAAACCCTCACGAGACACAACTCGTCCTGTAGGAAAACCTATAGGTTTAAAGGCTTGTTGCACATGCTAAGTGCAATCGCAAGTGCCCACGAAAGTGGTACACATTTGGTTACTTATCTTTCTCTTTCTCTCTATCTTATTGCTTGAAGACTAGAAACGCTATGTTTGGGGGTGGTGTGATAATCACCCAAAACTGTACAATTTATACCCCGAATAGATGTACTTTAGTTGCTAATTCTCGGCAATACGGGTCTTATGTGCTTAAATATTTGTTTTGTAGGCCGAATGCACGTTGCGGTGTCAAAAGCTATATTTCAAGGCAATTGTGAGTTTTATGGAGCTAAATACCTTGTCCCTAAACCTACCTAAACCCTTACCCGAGCCTAAACCTACCCCGAACCCTGTGTGTGTTTTGTTTGTCCCTTTTTATTATTTTTTTAGATTTTTAGTTTGAGTCATTTTTATTTTTGGGATTTATTTTAGATTTATTTAGTATTTTCTAGGTTTTATTTTATTTTATTAGTATAATTTTATTTTATTTTGATTTTTATTAGTTTTTAGTGTAGTCTTATTTTATTAGGATTAGTTTTTAGGAATTTATTTTTAATTTATTATATTTTCTATTTTTAGGACTTTAATTTTCATTTAGATTTTAAATTTTATTTCTTTTGTTTTATTTTAGTTTTTATATAAGCTTAGGAAGTGATTTTTTTTAGTTTTAATATTTGTATTTTTAGTTTCTTTAGTTTGTTTTATTTTTAGTTAGAGTTTATTTTTTATTTTTAATTTTATTAATTTTAGTTGAGTCTTTATTATTTAAGGGTCACAAATTAAATACACACACATCACCCGTAACCCTTACACACAAACACATCCTATCCAACACACCCACTTATCCTACACCCTCATCCCCACCATACACCATACACACTCACACACCCTAACACCCTCATCTTCCCCAACAACACACCTACTCTCTCTCCTCTAAACTCTAAACCACCATTAACAAACAAACCCACATCTTCAACCACCATCACCCTCATCTCACATCACCACTATCAACCCGGAACCCATCGCCACCCATTCCTGCCAACTCCGGCCGCCCAGCCCTCTCCGGCGACTTTCAGTCGCGTCCCTTACCAGCGCCAGAAACCGACGCCGTTAAACACCTCCGGCGACCACCTGTCCGAGACCACATCACCCGATCCCCTTCTCCCCTGAAACCGTCGCCGGCAACCCCTTAAAGCCGACGATCTCACTCACCCGAACCCCCTACCTCCGGCGCAGGCGACCACCTGCCGTCCCTGACTCACCCCCTCCGGTCGAGATTCAAATCCCCGATACCAACCAACCCACTGTTACACCCAGCTCCGACACACCCCTATATTTCAACCCCCAAACCACATTCGACCCATGCCCAAGCTCCAAACCCATACCCACTTCAAGACCAAAAAGCCATCTCATACCCATTTCTCCAAAGTCACGATTTCTACCTGCCAAATGCAAAACCAAAGCCAAATGCCACATGTGCCACTTATTCCCTTTTTACCTATTTACCCAAAATACCCTCAAACCACCTTTTTTACCCAACTTCCCATTATGCCCATTTAACAAATCAGATTTTTATTCCCTCTTCCAAATATCCTCACATCCCCGTGCACATGTGCTCTCACCTCTCCCACATGTTCACCATAGCCAATTTCCATTTTTACCCCTAGCTCCATGCATAGTATAAAAATAAGATGAAGACCCCAAATAGAAAAAGAGCTTGAGAGGAAGAAAATTCTAGAGAGAGAGATAGGTTAGACTAGAAAATAAATTAGGTAGAATATTTTTGTAAATAGTTTTTTTTATATTTTTTTTAGATATTTATGAGAAATTAATTGTTGAGTGATTCAAATGAGTGTTTGTATGTAATTGAATATTGTGGAGAGCTCAATTTGAATTGATGTTGCTCAATGTCAATGGAGGATTAGAGTTCAATTTTGCAAATCAAGGAGACTTGTTTGAAGATTTGTTCTCTTACCCTTCTATTTTATTTGTTTATGTCTTTGATTATTAATTTGTCAAATTTTATACCATGTTAGGATAAATCCCCTTTCAAGGGGTGGGGTGAAACCCTTATTTGATATTATTTTAGTTTAATTAGTTTGATTACTTGAAATTTCTCTTTGAATGTTAATTTTGATCCCTCACCCTTAAATTTACGTCTCGAGAGAGGGTAAATAATTTTCGAGAGAAAATCGAAATTCTAGTTATAATACCCATTTTAGATTCGAACTAGAGATAGGGGTTTCTTAAGTGGGGTATTATAACTTGAATTTCAACTCTAAATTTATTTTCTAAGATTTACATAAATTCTAATTGATCGATCCTAGCGGGTGATTAATTAAAAGGAGTGTAGATCTATTTTTCTAGAGTTGTGGGGTGTTAAACTTAATTTTCTAAAATATTACTATTATAATTACACTTGCAACGAGAGTTGGTTTGTAATTTTGATATTAATTTGGGAGAATTCAATTAATTAAATTAATTAATTAGAATAGCTAAAATTTGTGGTGTAATCCCACTCCTTGATTGTTCTCACAATTATTTACCTCACTTTATCTTTTATTTTAGTGTTAGACTTTATTTTCCATTTTAGTCACTTTCTAGTTAGTTGTTTTTATCTCACATTGAATTTAGTTTAGTTTAAATCATCACCTCACCCAATTGTTTTAATATTGAAAAAGCTAAAAAAATTAGAAAAGTGAAAAGCACAAAAAGAAAATAAAAAGTGAATTACAATTGAATTTGTCTCTAGCTGACTCCCTAGGAAGTGGATTGATACCCTTACTTACCTCTACACTTTAGTTTGTTTTATATTTGTAGGTAATTGAGGTTTTTGACTAACTTGGCTTTCAACAACAACGACATCGCAAAAAGTCATCGCTATCACCACTCCTGGGCCAACGGGTCAAAATCTCGCCAGCGAACTCAAATCGTAAACACAAAATCGGAGGGGGTCGTAGTTTTACATTTGTGGGTAATAACTATACCACATTACCCCACTAGACTCTAAACTCACATACAGTGGTCATGCGACGGACTTATGACCTGGATCGCCCACTACGCGCAACCTCTAATGCAAGTATCCATAGAGTAGGTATGTTTCACATATATCAATCACACAGATATATATCCATATAATCGGCTAAATGTTCATAAGTCACTCATAGCACTAGCCTCTAAATATTAAGTCTACCCCAGACTCCCGAATACATAAGTAATCACTTAATTATAATTAATTCACAAATATTATTATTATTATTATTATTATTATTATTATTATTATTATTATTATTATTATTATTATTATTATTATTATTATTGTGGTGACAATTATATTCAACACAAATAAATAAGAAAAGCACAATCACCAAAGGAAATAAAGAACAGAAAATGCTAATCACACAACATAGTATGTACGTGGTTCAGCAAGAATGCCTACGTCCACGGTAGTGCAGTCAGTATTATTTCTATATACTCCAGGGAGCGTTTACAGAGAATACAATGCGTGTCTTTATCCCTAGGCTTAGGATTTGTTGTTGTTGATACCATATTTAGTCTGCTGACATGAACCAATCACCTGAAGACACGTGTCAACCTACGTGGAAAATACAAATACTTTAGACGAACAACATATTGTCACCGAGCTACTCAGGCACCCCTAGCAACTTAAGCGGTCCGAGCTACTTAGCGTGCAGAGCATCCAAAATCAAGAGAATCAAAAGACAACTACACATTAAATGCGCATTATTATCATACAGATGTATATGTCTACTAGATAACAGTGCATTATCCTTTCATATGTACAGCCTCAAGGCTATAAATACATTGTAACCTCCTCATAAGAAGGGGACTTTGGATCTCTTGGTAAACCTATTATCAAGATTTCAAGTAAACAGTCAGTAATACGAAAACAGTGGATATAGGCCATTCTCATAAGGCTGAACCATTTTAAAAATCCTTTGTCTTATTTATTTGTGATTGATTAATTAGAGATAATCTAGTTTTTTACATCAACAGATTAGCGCCGTTTGTGGGAAACAATTATACTTAGCGTTTTTCACTAAATAAATCATCATCTATGGCTGAGATTCTGGAATCCAGTGAGCGAAACACTGGGTTCCCTCCAAACCCCTATACTCCACCAAATATTCAAGATCTGGCTGGCATAATGGTTAATTTAGCCCAAGGGCAAACAGCCATGCAAGAAACCATGCGTCAACTTATTCAAACTGTTCGAGATGGAGTTCCTGCCCAATCAGTTCCTGCCCAATCAGGACAACGAAACGTTAAAAGAAATACCCATCTGCCATCCTCAAGGATGAGACGAACCCTATTCCCAGAAATCTCTCAATCTAAACGTACTGGCTCACACCGTACTGAAGGGACTAATGATCCCTCGTATTGACCTGGCTGGACTTCATCAGTACGAGCTACAGACTCTCAACGGAACATCACTCTAACTCCAGAAAGGACTAGTGCTCTAGAAAGGTTGAGTAGAGTCTCCCCTTTTGATCGATTGGGACCTAGGAGGAATAAAATTTCTCCTAGGATTGCGTCGAGGAACTCTCAACGACCGTCCAACCTAAGGGAAGGCTCTGCCCAATCACGCCCAACAGCCCGTAATGAAAGATCCCAAGAGGAAAACTCAGTGCGATCAGTCGCTCGAACAAATAGGCCCGAGGTGGGAAATGATACATGGAAAGGCTCTATTCAAAGGTTGGAAGATCGGTTAGGGGAAATGGCTAAGGCCAAGAATCCTCTACAAAGAACTTTTGTCCAAGGGACACCATTTGTGCAGGCAATTGTGGATTTTTCCACACCATCAAAATTCAAAGCTCCTATGGTGACACCAAAATACGATGGAAAAACTGATGTTGTTCTCCATATAGAACAATACCAAGCTGTTGTCGATATCTATGCGGTTCCAGATGAGATGATATGAGATGTAGGGCATTTTCAGGAACTCTCACTGGGTCAGCCCAGATATGGTACAACAACCTTCTTCGGGGGAAGATCGTAACTTTTCTTCAACTGGCAGAGCTTTTCATAGGGAATTTCTATTTTGGAGCGAAACCAGTTAAACGAGTAGCACACTTCCTGAGTGTTAGACAAAAGATAGATGAAAGCACCAGGGACTATATTACTCGTTTCAATAACGAGAAACTTGAAGTAATTGATTACGAGGAGAAGACAGTAATTACTGCTCTGATGAGTGGACTATTACCCGACAAGTTATACTACACTTTGGCCAAAGATTCGCCTAAGACCATGGCAGAACTAATGGCAAAGACAGTCATGAACATGAATGCTGAGGAAGCCATAGCAGCGAAGAAGAATATAGACACTAAGGAGACCAAAGTTGAGGCTATTAAAACTGAGAAGAAGGATCAGAAGAATAATGGGGGCAATAAGCAGTCGAAAGGTAAACAAGCGCTGGAGCAGATGAGGAAATATGGAAATTATACTCCCTTGAAGGTAGATATAAATCACATTCTGGAAGAAATCAAGAACAGCGAGGAGCTAACCTGGACAGAGAAAATAAAGGCAGATCCTGATAAAAGGGACAAGTCCAAATATTACGGGTTCCACAAAGACCATGGTCACACGACCAAACGTTGCATAGCTCTCCAGAACGAGATCGAAGCACTCATCAGGCGAGGAAAACTAGCTAAGTATGTTGATCGCCAAAATGGTGGAAAAACTAGCAACAGAGGAAGGCAAAGATCAAAATCTCCTCATCGAGCAAAAGAAGACAAGAAGAGGGATCATGAAGATGATCCAGAAGACAATCCTGACCTCCCCAAAAGACCAAGACAGCCAGATCATGAGGTATTTTCAATCCATTTTGGGTCATTTGAATCTAATATCATTACAGGTGGAGATGCAGGAGGTGGAGATCTGACTGCGGAGAGGAAAGCTTACCTCAATGAGGCCCAATCTTGCTCTTACATACAGCGTATAAACTTAGCTGAAGATGATCGCCCGAGAAAGGCGAATAGGGATAAACTGGTCATCGGATTTTCTAAGAATGACCTGGCAGGTGTACTATATCCTCATGATGGCCTATTGGTAATCAAGATGAGAATGAAGGAAATGATGATTTCACGGGTGCTAGTGGATAATGGTAGCTCGACAGATATCTTGTTCTACCCATGCTTTAACAACCTGAATCTGAAGTTAGCCCAGTTGGATCCATATCATAGGCCCCTCCTCGATTTTACTAGCGAAAAGGCTTTTCCACTTGGGACGATCAATTTGGATATGCTTATTGGTACATGGCCTGCTTGTCGAACAGAAAGAGTACGCTTTTTCGTAATGGATAAAAATATCCAATCAGTTTACAACATCATCATAGGAAGGGTAGGCCTGAAGAAGTTTGAGGCAGTACCATCTACTGTGTATCAGTGTTTAAAATTCCCAACCAATTTTGGAGTGGGAATTGTCAAAGGCGACCAAAAAGTAGCTCGTGAATGCTACTATTCATCTACCGAACAGGAAGAACAAGAAGAATCCAGGAAGAAGACTACTACCTATCAAGTGGATGAAATAAAAGATACAGAGATTGAAACATTAGACCCTAGAGACGAATCTCAGCTCGTGAAGGGCCAGGTCATGGAAGCTACTGAAAGTATCATTCTGGACGACGAACACCCAGAACAAACAACCCAGATTGGTGCGTTATTGGATGGATCAATAAAACAGGAACTGATAGCATTTCTAAGGCGCAGAAAATAGATGTTTGCATGGAGTCATGAAGACATGCCAGGGATAGACCCGAGTTTTCTATGCCACGAGCTCAATGTGAACAAGGAGGTCAAGCCAATGAAGTAGTGAAGAAGGGTGTTTAGCCCTGAAAAGAATCAAGCCATACAGGAAGAGGTAGAGAAACTATAGAAAGACTTTTTTATTGAGGATGTCAAGTATCCTGATTGGCTAGAAAATGTGATGATGGTAAAGAAGAAAAATAATAAGTGGAGGATGTGTGTGGACTTCACTGATCTTAATTAAGCCTGCCCAAAGGATCATTTTCCTTTGCCCCAAATCGATCAGCTGGTGGATGCTACCTCGGGGCATGAATTTTTGAGTTTCATGGATGCTTACTCTGGTTACAACCAGAGTAAAATGAAACCTGAGGATAGAGAAAGTACCTCTTTCATCACCCCAAGGGGAACTTATTACTATAGTGTTATGCCTTTCGGACTTAAAAATACAGGTGCAACATACCAGAGGTTGATGAATAAGGTGTTTGCAGAGCAAATCAGTCATAACATGGAGGTTTATGTCGACGATATATTGACAAAAAGCAAAAAAGTTGCTGACCATTTAATTGACCTAGGTCAGACTTTTGATCAATTAGAGAAATATCAAATGAAGTTGAATCCCACAAAATGCATATTTGGAGTACGAGAAGGTATATTTCTCGGATATATCGTTAATCAACGAGGTATCGAGTCAAACCCTGAAAAGATTAAGGCCCTGTTGGAGCTACGATCTCCAACTATGAAGAAGGAAGTGCAAAGTCTCACAGGGCGGGTTGCAGCACTTAACAGATTTGTGTCACGAGCAACAGACAGATGCCTCCCATTCTTTAAAATGATCTGAAGAACTTTTGAGTGGAATAATGAATGCGAGGAGGCCTTTCAAGAGTTAAAGAAATATATGGGGAAACCTCCATTGTTATCTAGACCAGTGATGGGAGAAAGATTATACTTGTATCTGGCAGTTTCAGAGAATCCAGTTAGCTCGACATTAATAAGAGTGGAGGACGGAGTGCCAAAACCAGTCTATTACACCAGCAAGGCTTTTCGAGGAGCAGAGATCAGATATCTAAGGTTAGAGAAGCTGGTACTGGCACTAATCGAAGCAAGCAGAAGGATGAGGCCATACTTCCAAGCCCATACTATAGTGGTGTATACTGATATGCCATTAAGACAAGCTTTGCATAAACCGGAGAAATCATGAAGATTGATGTATTGGGCAGTAGAACATGGTGAATATGACATAGTTTATGAGCCTATATCATCACTCAAGGGGCAGGAAGTAGCGGATTTTATTGCAGAATTTACCCACTCTGATACCTCCGAAGAGAAGGAGCTTAATACAGATCAACCCGTGGATGTTACGGGATCGTCGAACTTAACACCCGACCAACTTTTATCCGTGAACGATCAAGAGAAGAGAATTAATGAGTAGCGAGAAGTGTTGAGGGAAGATAAAAGGAAATATTAAATATTTCACCGAGGAACTCTGTCTGACCAAGAGTTTGATAATGAAGTACCTGTATGGAATCTGTATATGGATGGCTCTTCGTGCTCTACAGGCAGTGGAGAAGGAATTGTGTTAAGCAGTCTCGATGAGATTGATATAGAGTATGCTATGCATTTTCAATTTAAAGGTTCCAATAATAAAGATGAATATGAGGCCATGATCGAGGGTCTAAATTTGGCCAAAACTATGAAAGCAGAGCAGGTCGTGGTATTCAGTGATTCACAGCTAATTGTAAATCAAATTCTCGGGCTGTATGCAGCAAAGGGAGAATTAATGGTCAAGTATCATGCAAAAGCTATGGAAGTTGTATCGACTTTTATCGCCGTTCAGTTGATCAGAATACCAAGATTGGAGAACGCAAGAGCTGATGCCTTAGCTCGGCTGGCATCAGAAACACGCACCGAGTTATGAAGAACAATCCCAATAGAAATCCTGGTAGATCGGAGCGTAGACGAAGACTTGATGATAAAATTCATTGCCCTCTACTTGGGGCCATCTTAGATGGATCCCATCAGGGCCTATATCGAAGAGGGGACCGTGCCACCTGATAAACTCGCAGCCAAGAAACTGAAGTTTAAAGCTTCTCGTTATGTATTGACCAATGGCATTTGGTATAGAAGGGGAGTTATAGCAGGACTACAAAGATATGTCCACCCCTCCGAATTTAGATACTTGATTGAAGAGGTTCACGAAGGGTCCTGCGGGCCCATGTAGCAGGTTGGATGCTTTTGCAAAGGATAACAACACAGGGGTATTACTGGCCAACAATGAGAGCTGATTGCGCAGTTTATGCTAAGAAGTGTGATAAATTCCAACATTTCTCTTCCATTCGAAGAACTCCTCAAGCATTACTAACCCTCATCACATCCCCTTGGCCATTCGCCATGTGGGGGATAGACTTGGTCGGGCCACTTTCGACGACCAAAGGGAGATTCAAATACCTCGTAGTTGCTGTGGATTATTTTACCAAATGGGTGGAAGCTGAACCTCTCATTGATATGACATATGACAAGGTCTATCAATTTATTTGGAAGAGTATTATTTGCATATATAGTCTCCCACACGCATTCATTACTAACCATCGAACCCAATTCGAAAATAAGGAATTTGCTGCATATTGTCATCAATCCAATGTACTGAAGATCCACTCGGCAACAGGCCACCCCCTGAGCAATGGGCAAACTGAAGTGACGAACAAAACGCTATTGAATGGTTTGAAAAAATTGCCGGATGATGCAAAAGGAAATTGGATCAACGAGCTACACTCCGTGTTGTGGGCTTATCGTACTACACCACGAACAACAACTGGGGAATCTCCATACATGTTGACATTTGGGAGTGAGGCTGTCATACCTGCTGAATTGGGTCTACCCACCCATAGGGTGCTTAATTTCAATTCTCCTGTAAGTGACTTGATGAGGCGAATAGACCTGGATATGCTCGAAGAAGCTAGGGAAGAAGCATCAATCAGGAATGCATCATATCAATAACGAACAGCTTTATTCTACAACAAAAGGGTGAAGAAGTGTTATTTAAAAGAGGGGGATTATGTACTGAAGAAAGTGATCCAAAAGCATAACAAACTGGAGGTCCAACTGGCATGGACCTTATAGAGTAGCTGAAGTTATTCGTCCTGGGACATACACAATTGAAACTTTAGAAGGAGAAGAATTTAAGAATGCATGGAATGCAGATCATCTGCGCAAGTACTATCGGTAATTGAAATCCATATGTAACACAATTATTTCAATATGAATAAAGTGATGTTTCGCCCCTATTTCCTTTTTTGTTGAAGTTTTTTCAGAATATTAGTGCTACACTAGGCAAACATAAATGCAGAGCAGCAACCACCAACTCCGGTTGGTCGGCAATTCAATAACCACCAACTCTGGTTGGTTGGTACCAAACTAGGCAAGAAGATGGATGACCTCCCGGGGCACCCACTGTCTAGGCAATAAGGTAATCCTGAAGTGATTACTACAACTAAGCAGGAACATGGGATGAAAACCATTCCATTGCTTAGGCCCAAAGAGTGACAAGTCACTATAATCAGACAATAAATGGGACAAGTTACATTATCTACAAAATATTTCAAATAACAAATATATATATATATATATATATATATATATATATATTCACCAACGAATAACAACATTCTACAAATTATTCACATGGAAATAAAATTGTAAAAGAAACTAACTTTTTCTTCATTACATCCAAAATGCAGATTACATATGATATGAAAATAAATTCATTACAAATGTACTATTCTATGGGTTTCTTTCCCTCTGCTTTTGACACAGGTTCCACCCCAGCTGGAGGATCATCTAATACGTAAGGAGAATTTATAAAGTTCATAACTCGCAGCATTCTGACATTAATTATGGATGGTCGATCAAGTAAGTGCTCTGGATGAGATATCTCAAAATTCGAATGAAGACTATAATCACCGAGATAATTGGCGATCAAAATCCGAGGAATAGCGCGGGATGGAATCTAGCTAAGGTCAAGTTTGAAGGGAGGCACAGGTACATCAAGAACTCGAGGCTCATAATAATCCCATAAGAAATGACCTTGCTTCAGTTACAGAACACATAAGGCATTCAAACACCCCTGCTTATAACCCTCGTTGTTCGACTGCTGCAAATGAGCATCAAGATGATACAGAGCTTCATTATACCCAACCATCCAAAACTCCCTGGGTTGTTTGTGAAACTGATAAGTCAATCTCTCAAGTTGCTCATGGAGATTTTTCTCTAGAATTTCTTTACTTTACAGAGCAGAACTTTGATTGAAGAATTGGTCGGCAAAACTCTGATTCTTAAACATTTTTACCAAATCCTGATTCTTCGCAATCAATTAAACGGATTGATTCTCTAAGGCTAATTGTCTCATCAATAGTAACCAGACCAGCCCTTGCTCGTCCACGGGAAGAAGACCTTGCTCTGCCACGAGCAGGTGTGGAAGGTCCTGTTCATTTCAAAGTCTCTAACTCATCCCGTAAGTTATCATTTTCTACTTCTATAAAGGAAAAACCATCATCATTAATTGGGACCAAGGCTCCCGAAAAAGAAGAGGCAGCAGATTTGAGCATTTTTATTTCCTCCTACAACGCGATATTTTCTTGCTCCAGCAGCTTGGCAATATGTCTGTGCTCTTCAATCTCAAGCTTTAACACACTTTCTTTTTTCTCATGAGCTGAAATGTACTTGTCATATCCCTTGTCAGCACTCAATTGCTGGTACTTTCTTTCATAACCTTGATGCAGAAGTGTAGTGGATTCTTTGTACTGTTGTTGAAGTTCCTCGATCGTTCCTTGAAGATCTTCAATCATTTCGTAATAAGCCACATTATTGGCTACAACATGATCAAAAAGGCACTTCAAGTACTGGTAAGCATCAATTGCTCGTTCAGAGGCATCTGATTCGAGAATGTCAATTATTTGAGCCTTAGTAAAGTCTGCATGACCAGCTTTGAAATAGTCATTGCATTTCTTCATCAACTCTGTATCATGAGCTGATAAGAGTTCCATCCTGGCCATAAACTAGCAAAGAAAAGATAAAAAAATAAAATCAACAATGATACGAACAGAGCAAGTAAGAGAAATTCCAGACGAACAACAAAAGTTCAATTTTTATTCATCATGATAAAGGAAAACATAGATCAGGGTTACATTCAAGAAAACAAAAATACCCGAATAATTTTACACCTTCTCCTTATTTCCTATAACTTCTTCGGAAGGTTTTGATGAAGGGGTTGGTTGCTCGGAGAGCACTGGAGGTTGATAGGAAGATGTGCTGACTTATTGGACTTGCTCGGAGGGTCGATTCACAGCAACAACAGGGACGTCCTCTCCTACCATCATAGAGGACTCATCTGATGCAGCTTCATCTTCTTCTTCTTCTCCAGGAGAGGGATGAGGGCCATGATCATGCTCCTGGAACAACTCAAAAGTTTCAGCAACATTTAATTTTTTTAAAGCTGCTATCAATCCATCCCGAAAATATTTAACACTGGCATACTCCATCTGGGAAGACATAACAGCCAGGCCCTTATTCCAACCCTTGTCCCAACCAGCGCTAAAAGATTTTTTAACAGCAGCTTTTCTTTTTGCCCTCTCCGAGGAAGTCCTTTCCCTAAGGAGCTCTTCGACAGACTTCAGTTTTTCTTCTTCCTCTTTCTTAAGTAATTCAGCATCTTGAAGCTTAGCGACATTTT
Organism: Sambucus nigra; assembly: GCA_949130495.1. NCBI lineage: Eukaryota > Viridiplantae > Streptophyta > Magnoliopsida > Dipsacales > Adoxaceae > Sambucus > Sambucus nigra. The sequence goes on along the minus strand of OX422221.1, from coordinate 515,264,226 downwards.
CCTCAGCAGACTTAAGCTTGACTTCAAACTCAGTATTATATTGTTTAACCTCCTTTAATTTCTTCTCTAAATCTTTAGAGGCAGTTAGAGCTTGATCTCGATTTGTTTCAACAGACTGGAGCTTTTTCTCCCATGCATTTTTTTTCCTCGTACCTCTGACGATATTCCTTCAAGGATTGAGTTAATCCATCAAAAGCTTCTTCTATTCCGCCCGAGGAAGTGGAAGCCCTGATGGCTTCATCTTTCTTTAAAATACTATTGAAGCAAGTCACAAGCTGAAAAATGAAGAATTTTGAGTAAATATATGGATATAGTACTAGAAAATAAAGGAGTCAGGCTAACGATACTTAATGAAGTAATGTGTTGAGAAGCCAATGTAATAAGTCTCTCATGAGAAGAGGTATCTTCAACACCTTGGGATTTTGGAACAGTCCAAGATCTTATCAAGCCCATAGCAGAGCTCGAAGCAACAAGAGCTGGAACATTACCTTCAACATTTAAATGATGAGAGATAGGGTCAACAGGTCTCTCAGAAGAACTCCTTTTCAATCTCCTCAGAGGAGCAGGAGCACTTTCAATTAAAGGTGTTGTCTCTATTGGTGAGATGACAATAGTCTCACTCGAAGGTGAGATGACAACAGTCTTACTCGGAGGCACAGGGGGCTTCTTGCCAACTTCCTTAGCATCAGTAGAAGGGGGTACATCTATATTCTTTGTCCCCTCATCTGAGACATCTTGTTTATTTTTCTTTGCCTCTTCAGTGGCAAAGGCAAATTTGTCAAAAAATGCAGGAGCTTTCCTCTTCTTCATTAGATCAGTAATAGGAGTACTTAAGTCAGAAAAAGAACCTTCCACACTGGTTTAAGAGGTTGGTATCAGATCAAGATCAACCACCACAAGACGAGCAATGAAAGATAAGGTGTAGCTTTTGTATTGCAATAAATAAGAAGCAGATCTGATATGCTCCCCAGCAACAGATTGATGTAAGCCCCAAATAAGTTTTAAATGTTTTATATTAACATCAGTTGCTTTTGGAGGCTTCCTTTTACTGTCAATTGTAATAAACAAAATCAGATGTCAGTAATGCATTTCATCGAATACAAAGAAAATAAGATTTTAAAAATAAAAACAACCTATCTCATTGCCATAAGGTGGACATCTGGGACCTTGGTACACATCATTTCCATTTAATGGAGGGTATTGCCAATTTTTCATCACAACCCCATGATCAAAATAATTCCTATTGGCATCGGGAAGATTGACAACTAAAGCTCTATTCGAAAACCTAGTTTTTAAATAGAATGTAGTATCACTGGTAACCCATCTATAACAATACATAATTTTTGGAATCCCCAAACGAGTTCCATGAAGTTGATTCAACCTATGTACTCCATTAACTACCCTCCATGTTTTTGGAGCTACTCTTGTAGGTATAATATCGAAATATTAACAAAACTCCAAACACAGGGGATTTGGCGGGAAAGAAAAGCCACATTCGGCTACAAAAAGACTTGGGAACCAGTGTCCCTCAACCAAAGAAAATAAATCAGAAGGGCAAGAAAGTTCTTCCAAACTAACCCACGAAGGGATTGAAAACTCAGACCAAAATTTATCCAACGATTCAACAAGATAAATCATGATGAATAAAGTAAATAAAGAAGAGGGAAGAAAATTTTACAGAAGAAGGAGAGATCAGTTGACAATGAACGATGGAAAGAACGAAGGCACAAGATAGAGAAAAAATGAAGAGTTCAGAGATACAGATTTGAAAAGTGAAAGATGATAGGATTTATGTCGCACTTAAATACTGTACCTCGGGAATAGAGAAAAGCAATGATTACAAGGGAAGACGTTTGCATTTTCGACGGCTAAAAGAAGAAAGAGGCACAAATATCAAAGTGATGGTGAAAATTCAAAATATTTATGAAGCTTGATATTTTACGCTCAAAAAGGAATTATATATAATGAAAATTTTCCTAAAATCCATGAAGATCAGTAATCCAAGCAGAATGTTCCACACTCTCCTTCAACCTCAACTGTGAAACATTGGGGGCTTCTGTTGATACCATATTTAGTCTGCTGACATGGACCAATCACCTGAAGACACGTGTCAACCTACGTGGCAAATACAAATACTTTAGATGAATAACATACTGTCACCGAGTTACTTAAGCACCCCGAGCAACTTAAGCGTACTGAGCAACTTAGGCATCCCGAGCAACTTAAGCGGTCCGAGCTACTTAGCGTGCAGAGCATCCAAAATTAAGAGAATCAAAATATAACTACGCATTAAATGCGCATTATTATCATACAGATGTATATGTCTACTAGATAACAACGCATTATCCTTTCATATGTACAACCTCAAGGCTATAAATATGTTGTAACCTCCTCATAAGAAGGGGACTTTGGATCTCTTAGTAAACCTATTATCAAGATTCCAAGTAAACAGTCAGGAATACAAAAATAGTGGACGTAGGCCATTCTCATAAGACTGAACCACTTTTAAATCCTTTGTCTTATTTATCTGTGATTGATTAATTAAAGATAATCTAGTTTTTTACATCAACAGTTGTATACATGTTTTTTCTCGGGGAGTGGGGGTGCTGGACTGCCCCACGTCCATCTTCTACTCCTAGAATATCTCCTTATGAGATTTTAGGAGTGGACTAAGTCAGAACTGTATTCAGTTGGGATACGAGGGGCCCAGACTTTGGTCCATTCCTATTGGGCTACTCATCTGGGCTTATAGTGGTAAATTCGGGTACCCATAATTGCCCCTAAAGTTGTTGGGACACAATTGGGCTCAATAAATTTAAATAATTTGTTATAATGGCTCTCTTATAAATTGTGTAACTCTTCCCAAAGTTGAGAACTGATTTAGGCGGCATCTTGCTTCATACCCTGTGCACGATGATTGGGAGCATTTAAAAGTTACTTGGAGCAGCAGTCCGTAGTTGTCGTTTCAAACTTCTTCAAATTTTCTCATCTTTCTCAAGCTTCTGTTGTTGTAAACTCCTCCTAAGGTCCTTGTTTACCTTGCTTTCAATCTTTTTCGTCATCCAGGCCTGTGATCTTGCATCGTTCCAGCCAAACCTCCATCTCGTAAGTCCCCTTTGCTCTCTCTCTCTGTGTTTTCTTTTTATGTTAAGATTTCTTCGAATTCGTAATGAGGGTTTACAAATGGCGAATATAGGAAATAGGACTGTGTCCAAGTTTATAGAGTTCTATAATATCATAAACTGGGTAGTTATTGAGTGCGCCCATTTCCCTAAAAATGTGAGAGAGATAGAGGGCGCTCACTGGATTTATGTTCTTTTGCTGTCCCAAGGAGGCCTCACTTTCCCTCCGAGCAATTTATTCTTGTATTTCTTTGGCTATTTCAATATCATTCCTGCGCAGTTCTCGCCAAACGTTTGGAAGATGGTTAATGGTGTCCATAGGATAAACCAACTTTATAGCACCAATCTAGGGCTTGCGGAAATATGCTTCTGCTATTCTTTCTCACAAACGAGCTCTGGTCTTCTTTACCTCAAGGCCAGGAGTCCTGACAGGGTATTGGTAGTAAATCTACCTGATTCCTACAAGGACTATTGGCAAGAGGGTTTTCTTGCTAAAAATTAGTAATTCCCTCCCCATACCGAGGGGTCGAGGTCTGACAGGTTCATGGTCCCCTTTTATAAGGAGGAGTTCATAGGTAGGTTTAATTTTTGTTTTGCTCTTTCGATCGTCTTATTAATGTATGATTTCTCTGATATTCTTCTCTTTTCTTTTCAACGAGGATAAATAATTTGGAACCTTCTCTTAGTGAGGTTCGAGCTACTGAGATGATCAAGGCTTGGAACATCAGAGAGCCCTTAGCTGAAGGTGAACATCCCCGGTCGGTCGCTTTGCTCCTGGAGTATAAGAACTTCGAGTCTAGTTTCATTGCGCGGACCGTAGACAGCATTCATATTCTAGATATTACTGAAGAAGTTACTGTTGACACCATCCAGTTGGACGAGGAAGAGAGCAGTTCTGAAAGTGATATTAGAGGAGGTGCTGAAGGTGGTACTGGTGAGGCGAGCTCCAGTAGTGAAAGTTCTTCTAGATCAAAAGAGGTTTCCGAGGCTCAAGAGACTTCAAGTACATCTAGCAGTTCTAGCGAGGAAATGGCTCCCCCTAGGAGGAACCTGATCCGTGATGATGATGATGAGGATGATGTGCTTCTCTCTCAGCGGTCGAAGAAGCAAAAATCTAGTAGTGGGGCTATTACCATTGGTTCTCATTCTGCTGCTCATGAGCAGGAGAAGAAGAGAAAATAAGAAGAGCAGTTAAGAGAGAGAGAGAGAGAAAGAGAGAAGAGGAGTGGAAGAAGGCTAAAGAGAGAAAGAAGGTGGAGGAGAGGAAGAGGGTAGAGAAGGAGAAGAAGAGAGAGAAGGAGAATGGAAGCCAGGACGAAGGCTGGGAAAGCTTTAGTGCTCGTATCTGCATTGCCAAAGGGGGCCTCAGTTGCCATCTCTCTACAACTGGCTCCTGCGCTGCTCGAAAGAGCAGTACTGCCTGCTGATCGCCAAAGGGCGATGGGAACTTACTAGTTAGCCGTGTAAGCGAGTCAGAGGCTAGCCTTGGTAAGTCTATTTATTTTCTTTAACACTTGTAACACTCTATTTGCTTCTTTCTTCTAATGCTTTCTTTTTACTTGCAGTTCACGACTGAATTTGTCGTGCTCTATCGCTCTCGCAATGAGCTGGTGAATAAGAATAATGAGCTGGAGATGTAGAACGCTGCTCTGAAGGGGAAGAGTATCGATCTCGAGGCCAGCTTAAAGACTGCTGATACTGCTCGAATGTCTACTAATCTTGCTCTTGTTGAAGCCAATTGGGCGAGGGAGGTAGCGATCAAGGGTCTGAATGAGCTGCAGCAGGCCTATGATTTAGTCCGCTCGAGCAAGCTAGCGGTGGTGGAGGAGAATAAGGTGTTGGATGAGAACCTGAAGGAGAAGGAATCTGAGGCAGCCACCATTAAGGAAGATTTATATAATTTCCAGGTGGGCTGCCTCATATGAGGATGTTGATGTTCAGATAGGCTACATCAGTCGTCTGAAGTTCAAAAAGGGCTGTAACAAGGCTCTATTGGCTGCCGGGGTAGACGTTGATTCTCCCTTATTCGATGAGCATGATCCAGACCCAAAGCTTATTGTAGACGAAGCTCCTTCCCTAGCCGTCGAAGGTATTGACTCTGCCTAACAATCAGTTCCTATTGATGCCCTTCCTGCTCGGGGGACAGAAGTTATCCCCTATGAGGGAGATGTTCCTATTGCTGCTGATAAGGGAAAGCAGCCAACTTCTTCTTAACAAACCGAGGTCGCTAACTAAATTGCTCTTAGGGTTTCTCTGTATTTTTACATTACTTGTACTTTTCTCGAACAAACTGATGTAATTTTACCCTTTTTTTTCAATGAAGTGAAAGTTCTTTCCTTTCTATACATTTATTTTTCTGTTTTTTTACCGTTTGTATGGCTTGTAATTGATTTGTAGATGAGTACATACCTGCCACCTCTCAACTAGGGAGGACCCTTGGTCCTAACGCGAGTCCTCAAGTTCACCAAGCCTTTGTTAGGATCTGTAAGTCCCTCAGCACGAGGAATCAGAAGTTTAAGGACCAATCTGAGCTCGTCGCCAAATTAAAGGACATACTTCAAGAGATAAAAGAAGTTGGTGCCTCAGTCCAGGAAGAAGTGAATACTCTGAGAGCTAGACTTCTGGATGCCTATGAGATCAACCAGGTCAGAGAAATTCTTCAATAGGAGAACGAGGCTCTAAGGAGGGAGGTTTCGCGATTCAGGGAGCATGCGCCGAGCATCGCCCCTTGTGTACTACGAGGTTCCTCTTTATCGGCTGTTCCACGAGCTGGCATAGAGTCGAGCGGTGCTCCTCCAGCCTTGCAAGGATCTACCTCATCGGCTGCTCCGTGAGCTGGTCCAAACATAGGTGGTTCATCTAGGGAAATGGATGAGCTCCGAGAAGATGTTCGTCGAGCATACGTGATTGCTGCTGGGCTTCAAAGGGATGTTACACGATTGAGACATATGTTCAAGAAAGGTCCTCGACGAGTGTGGGCTGATGGTTACGACCAAGGTTGAGCAGATGCTCCGACGAGGATGACATAGTTTGAAGAGTTATCTTTCATCAGGGGATGGTTGAGTGCCCTCAGGGAACTTCAGGTCCCAAGGAACTCTGTACTCTGGTACCATCATGAGATCTCTCCTTCAACTTTGAGGCCTAATCCCTTCAGGAGGGATGATCAAAGGATCCCTATCCATGCCATCCCCTGGCAGTTGTTGGAGTCAGATGCGAATGAGGTCGAGGAGGAATTAGGTCCTCATCCGGATGACGGTCGAAGAGCACAAGTGGCTGATTATCTTGTTCAGAGGCCTCAGCCTCATGAGGATTTTATCAGCTGTAATTTTGTGTACATATGTACTAAAGTAATGTAATATTGATGTTTTGGGCGATCTCGTTGATTAAACACGGGTTGAACATTCTTATTATAAATGTGATGAAGTAATATAATATCTATGTTTTGGGTGATCTCGTCGACTAAACATGTGTTTTATATTTTTTACGTCATTTATTCATAGCTTAATAATCTTGGGCCTCTCGTGGCCGACTAGATTGGTAAGTTTGCATTGTTGAGTAAGTGTCCCTCCAGTCCAGTATGCTTATGAGATACCATTCTTCCTCACTTTACTTTTTAGGTCGTGTCGTCACACTCCCTTAGGCCTAAGTGTGGCAATTAGCGAGGACACACCTGGTGTTGGATGCTCTATCCGATCAGGTTTTATTAACCAAATATTATTTGGCGACCGATTTGACTTGGCCAGACTGCCTAAGGATCTCCTGTAGGGCTTCATATATTGCCAGGGGCAATGCTAAGAGGTTGTTCGTGTTTCATAACGAAAATCGGAGGAGGGTGCTTTCCCTGTTATCATGTACTGAGTAGTGTGCCTGTCACTTAGAAAGGGTGTGAAAATTATAAAGTTCATATACCAGTTAATTGACACTTCATATAATGCAATTTCTAAACAACTTTTATTAATCACAAGTAAATGAGCTACCAATTTTATAAATTTGATAAAAGATGAAAGAAAAAACTTGAAATAGAATTTCTTAAGATTGGCTGCATTCCATGCTCGGGTTATCTCTCTGCCTTCCAACGTTTCTAAGTGATAGGCTCTTTGCAGATCATCTCTTGTTATCTTGAATAGTCCTTCCCAGTTTGGCCCCAACTTGTCGTCTGATGGTTTTACAGCCCTACCAAGGACTTTCCTTAGGATATAGTCCCCAACTCGGAATGCCCTTAGATTGACCTTCTTGTTATAGTGTTTTGCGAGTTGTTGCTGATAGCTCGCTAGTTTCACTAAGGCAAGTTCTCTACGTTCGTCAGTTAGGTCGAGTTCAGCGAGCAATGCAGCATCATTCTGGCCCTAGTCGATAAGGGTGGACCTCATAGTTGGTAGGCCTACTTCCAATGGGATGACCACTTCCATTCCATACGTTAGTGAGAATGGGGTTTCCCTTGTTGCCCGTCGTGGGGTAGTGCGGTAGGCCCACAGAATATGCGGTAGTTCGTTCACCCATATGCCTTTGGCTCGCTCTAATCGTTTCTTTAACCCATCGATCACCATTTTATTGGAAGCTTTGGCTTGACCGTTGCTCTGAGGATAGGCCATCGAGCTGAAATGGTGCCTGATTCCGTGGTCATTGCAAAAACTTTGGAAAGATCCGCTCTCAAACTGTATTCCATTATCGGTGATGATGGTTCTGGGAATCCCAAAGCGGGTAATTATATTTTTCTATATAAATCTCATTATATCTGCATCTCGGATGTTCACTGGTGATTCTACCTCGATCCATTTGGTGAAGTAGTCAGTTGGGACCAACAGATATTTATAATTGCCGATAGCGATAGGAAGAGGTCCCACGATGTCCATTCCCCATTGGGCGAATGGATATGGGCTGGAAAGTGATCGTAGGTCGCTGGCAGGTTGATGGACCATGGGAGCATGTAGTTGGCATTTCTCGCATTTGCGAGCATATACTGCAGAATCTCTTTGCTTATATGGCCACTAGTAGCCTTCTTTTATTACTCAGAAAGCTAATGACCTCCCTCCAATATGGCCTCCAAAGATTCCTTCGTGGAGCTCGTGTAGAATTTGGGTGAACACATTAAAGGTAAGGGTCGAAGAACGATCTTTTATACTGCTTGCCCTCAGGAGATAAGTGAAAGCGAGCAGCTTTGACTCTTATCTGGTGAGCATTCTTCTTATCGTTTGGAAGTGCTCCATCTTTCAAATAGTCCCTTAAAGGGTCCATCCAACTGGGTGCTGACTCAATTTGGAGCACATGCTCCACGCTTGGCAGCTCATTGCTCTGGTTGATGCTTGGATGGGCGAGGAAGTTGATGGGGATCGTTCTTTTTAAGTCAGAATTTATTGCCAAACTCAGGGCTGCCAAGGCGTCAGCATGGTTGTTCTGGCCTCTGGGAAACTACTGGACACTGACTTCCTCGAAGCTGGCTATTAGCCTCTTTGCCAAGGCGAGGTAGGTTTCCATTCTTTCATATTTTGCGTTGTAGTCCCCACTTATCTGATTGGAGACCAATTGTGAGTCGCCGAACACCTGTAACTGCTTCACCCCCAATGTTTGTGCCTTCTGGAGGTCGATTATCAAAGCCTCATACTCTGCCTCATTGTTTCATCAACAAATAATTACCAAACTCCCTCTGTTGCGCGATTCTCTCTTTACTTCACGGGTTGAAGTTGGTCGAGAGGCTGCTCGCATGTGAACTCGGCTATGAAATCAGCAAGGACTTATCCTTTGATTGCATTCCTTGGTTAAAATTGGATGTCAAATCGTCCGAGCTCGACCGACCATTTAGTCAGTCTGCCCGATAAATCCATTTTCCGCAGGACTGCTTTAAGGGGGTGTGAGGTAAGGACGACGATAGTGTGAGCTTTAAAGTAGTGCTTCAACTTTCTCGAAGCTACTACAAGTGTAAAGGCGAGCTTCTCTAGTGGTAGGTACCGCTGCTCAGCGTCTAATAAGGTCTTGCTCTCATAATAAACGGGGTGCTGGATTCTTGCTTTCTCGCACACCAGTGCAGAACTGATGGCGTGGATGGAAACAACGTGGTATAAGTATAAGGAATCTCTTTCTTGAGATATGACGAGCAGGGGTGGTGAGCTAAGGTAAGCCTTGAGTTCATCCAATGCTTACGAGCAATCTTGATTCCATTCTACTGTCTTGTTTCCCTTCAAGAGCTGGAAGAATGGTTTGCACTTCTCAGAGGACTTCGAGATGAAACGGTTCAAGGCAGCAGCATGTCGGTGAGCTTCTGTACATCCCATATTGTGCGAGGGGGTTGTACCCTGTTGACTGCATCGATCTAGTCCGGATTAGCCTCAATGCCTCTCTTACTGATCAAGTACCCAAGAAACTTTCCTGACTGGACATCGAAAGAACACTTGCTCGCGTAAGCTTTATTCGGTATTTCCTGAGGATTTCGAAGGTTCTTGATAGGTCTGAGAGGTAGTCTTCTTTGTTCTTGCTCTTGACGAGCATATCATCGATGTAGACTTCCACGGTGTCTCCTATTTGGTCTTTGAACATCTTGGTGACCAGTCCCTGGTAGGTTTCCCCTGCGTTTTTTAGCCCGAAGGGCATGACTTTGTAATAATATAATTCGACGGTGGTGATGAACACTGTCTTGTCCTGGTCTGGTTCATACAGAGGGATCTGATGATACCCCGAATATGCGTCCAGAAAACTCATTCTTTCGTGAGCTGCTATGACGTCCACCAATTGGTCAATTTTTAGGAGAGGGAAACTGTCCTTAGGGCATGCCCTATTAAGGTCAGTGAAGTCAATGCAGACTCTCCACTTCCCATTACTCTTCGAAACTACTACTGGGTTGGATAACCATTTAGGGAATTAAACTTCCCGTATGGATCCTGCATCCAGCAGTTTTTCAACTTCTTTTTCTATGGCTTTGGCCTTCTTGGGCACAGTTCGTCGTGCCTTCTTTGTGATAGGTTTGAAAGTGGGGTCGATGTACAACCGATGACAAACCACACTGGGATCAATTCCAAGCAGCTCTTATAGTTCCCACGCGAAAACATCTACGTTGTTTCTCAACAAAATTGTTAATTCCTTCTTTTCTTGATCTGTGAGAGAAGCTCCAACCAAGAATATCCTGACTTTCTCGCTACCACCAGCTGTAACTTCCTCCAGGTTTTCGATGACCCGCTTAGAGGGGAGGATCCCGATCTCTTCCACTCCGGGTCTTTCGTAATTTAACTGCTATTTTGAAGGTATCAGACCTTCTTGTTCCTCGACCTTCTCTTTGGGCTTTTTGGCCTTCTTCTCTGGTCTTGGGGGGATGGCCGCTATGAAGCACCTTCTTACCATCGCTTAATCGCCATGGATCTTCATTACTCCTCGCTCGGTCACATATTTGAGTTTCTGATGGTAGGTCGAGGGGAGTGCTTTCATCGCATTTAGCCACCCTTTGCCGAGGATAGCTTGGTATGGCGATTTAATGTCAACTACCAGAAACTCAATCATCTTGGAGACACTTCCTGCCCTTTCTGGCAGCATGATCTTTCCTAATGGAATAGTCATTTTTTTAGCGAAGCCAACTAGAGGGACAGTGGCTTCCTTCAGGTCAGCGATGCTCAACTTCAATTTTTTGAACAGGTCAAGATATATTACCTCGGATGAGCTTCCTTGGTCGACGAGTAACTTGTCAACGTCGTAGTTGGCTATCCTGAGCGTAATGATCAATGCGTCATGATGTGGGGTTCTCACTCCCACCTAATCTTTATCTATGAACACGATATGTTTGATATAGTCGATGTCATCTGCTCGTCGATGCTTTCCTGATTGTGTCTTTGCTGGATCGATCTGAAAAAATTGCATCACTGCTATAAGCTTTTTTACTTCCATCCGAGCCGAATTTCCTTGAATCTGCTTTATATCAGATGCCCCATGAATTACTGGCAATTCATATCCAGCATCATCCTCGAGTACATTGTCAGGTCTTGCTTCTCCATTGGCAGTGACTTTCTCTGCCTTCTTCTCCACAAACTCATTCAGGTGCCCAGACTGGGCCAGTTCTTCGAGGTGAGACTTAAGAGCTTTGCAGTGCTCAGTCTTATGTCCTCCCTCTTTATGAAAAACGCATCTCAGCGCGTTGTTTCTCTTCGAGGGATCTCCTCCCATCTTTCTAGGCCACTTAACAAATGGCTCATCTTTGATCTTCGCCAGGATCTTGTATATTGGTTCTTTGAAGACAGTGTTTACTGCCTGAAATGCTTTTGAAGCATCATTCTTGCCTCCGTTCTTGGAACTATTCTTGCCCCCATTATTGCCTCCTTTCTTCTGGCTTTCAACCTTGTCGTTGCCCTTAGAAGTGAGCCTAGTCCGAGCGTTCTCCCCTATATTGAGGCATGTCACATCCTCCACCTTGGCATACTTCTCGATGTGGGCCATCAGGTCATCAATGGTTGTGGCCTCCTTCTTCGTCAGAGATTGGTGCAAAAGGCAAGAGTTTGGTAGGCCGATCTTGAAAGAGGCCACTGCTACTTGCTCCGAGCAGTCCTCGACCTCGTTGAATAATTCCCAGTACCACTTTGCATAGTCCCAAGGCTCTCTTGTGACGTCTTCTTCATTGTTAGCAAAGCATCTATCCTCTTAGGATGGGAGCTGTTGGTGATGAAGTGAGCCGTGAAGAGTTTGGCAAGGGGCTCAAAGCTTCTGATGGACCTGTGAGGGAGCCTCTCGAACCACGTCTACATCACATCATGCAGACTCAAGGGGAAGATTCTGCACATCAGTGCATCTCGGTGGTTCCAGAGAGTCATGGCTTGCCTGTACTGCCTAACGTGATCAACAGGGTCAGTTTTTCCGTTATAGATCTTGAATCTCAGAATAGCAAATTTCTTGGGGGCTTCCTCTTCTTCTATCTCCCTTGAGAAAGGGGATTTCATCTGGGTCTTGAGAGCTCATCTAGCGATCTCCATGGTCGATCTGGCACCGCGATGTGCTGGGTGTTGGTCCATCTCCCTTCAGACCAAATTTAGTATGTTCTCATTGCTGTGAGTTGGGCTCCTGTAATGACGAGCTAGTCACAGTTGTTCGAGCAGATCGTCATCCGACTCGTGTCCCTCAACTCTTTGGGATCCGTGTCTAGGGCTCCTTCCTAGGCTGCGAGACTTGCTCACCTGAGGGCTAGGAGTGCGGTATGGACGTCTCCTGGTGCTACGATGGAGTTCTCTCTCCATCTTTTCCAACCTTCTTTTGAGGCGAGCATTCTCAGCCTCTTGCTTGCGAGCAGACTCTCCTTGCTCTTGGAGCCTTGCCTCATAGGCATCGATCAATCTGGAGATTTGTGTGGACTTTCTTTCGAGGCTTGTCGCTCTGGGCGAGCTCTCTGATTTAAACGATAAACTTCGGATCTAATCCTGCGAGGAGCAGTCTGCTCTTGAATATCCCCTGCTTGAGGGGCGTTACTATTGTGACTAGACATTCTGGATTCTTTATTGGTGAGGGATTTCTCAAGGAAGACTAACGTTTCCCACAGAAGGCGCCAATTGTGGTGAAAATTATATCCAACACAAATAAATAAGAAAAGCGCAATCACCAAAGGAAATAAAGAACATAAAATGCCAATCACACAACACAGTATGTACGTGGTTCAACAAGAATGCCTACGTCCACGGTGGTGCAGTCAGTATTATTTCTATATACTCCGGGGAGCGTTTACAGAGAATACAGTATGTGTCTTTTGCCCAGGCTTAGGGTTTGTTATATACATATTTTTTTCTCAGGGAGTGGGGGTGTTGGACTCCCCCACGTCCATCTTCTACTCCTAGAATATCTCCTTACGAGATTTTAGGAGTGGACTAAGTCGGAATTGTATTCAGTTGGGATACGAGGGGCCCAGACTTTGGGCTATTCCTATTGGGCTACTCGTCTGGGCCTATGGTGGCTAATCCAAGTACCCACAATTATTATTATTATTATACTCTAGCCTGTATATCAATTCTATCCAAAATTCCAAACCGATTTCCTTAATTAATTTTCGAGTGTCGTTTACCCTAAACACCCATATTATCATATCCCGACTAACCCAACGTAATTTAATGTCCTACGTATTTTCCAGAAGTCCTAAATCTCATTTACGGACCCCTTAAACTAACCCAGACCCCAAGCAATTCGCGAAGGAAATAAAATAACAACCCTGGGTTGAATAGGTGCTCCGAATCGGTATCGGATCGACCCCTGGCCGAACCGATTCAGACCTGGTTCTAGCCTGGACGGGACTGGTATGTTTTTGACGAGTTTTTTCAACTTTCTATACACTATATGGACACCAATCTTCATCCAAACCCAACATAACATTTTCCTATCAATTCTAAAAGTAAATATGCATATTTTTACGCCCCAATTCATCTCATAACCTACTAATCCATGGGATTCGGCATAATCAACAAGAGATTAATTACTTTCTTAATTCAATTTTAAGATTCTTTCAATTCTCCCAAGAATCATTCAAGATCACATCTTTTTTATGTATCAATCTCATATTTTATTCAAGATCACGTCTTTTAAATGTAAATCAATCTCATATTTTATATGGGATTATAATTAAATCAACTTATATAATATCATTTCCAAAAATCCCATTTTTATCATGTGAATCCCACCCAAAAATCCATATTTGTACATCAATTATAATATGAATTATTGACATAGCATAAAATTTCAAAGCAAGTTTAAGCACTTGCCTTTAATAGTAGAGAATTCTGATTTTCCTCTTATGATCCTCTTTATGTATTGATTATTGCCCAGGAAATTGGTTAAATTCCCTCCCGAATTGATTTTCTTGGCTTTCTATAGGGCTCTACCTTATCTTTTCTCTTCCCTCTCAAGTTTAGATCTCTTGATATGGTGGAATGGCTGCCCACTCCATCCACTTTCCCCACTTATAACGCAAATCCCAAAATTAGGTTATAGGCTAAGTGTAAAATAACTCGAACGCCCCTATACGGGTCATAATTAGTCTAAAAAGCCTGGAATCTAATTACCCATGCTGGGTACTTGATTTTGACTATCTCGACCCATCCAGGATTATTTGTGGACTCGAAATCACCATCCGAATCACCAAATATAAATTATCCATATCATTCCCAACATGACTCCACACACGCGTCCCGATTGAGATATTGTCAAAACCCGTCGATTTTTACTCCTTACAACGTAATATCATTTGTCATAATTTTATTTACTTATCACACTAGTAAATATATTTTCACATAAATATTAATCATTTTTTTGCTAATTAATATTTTATTAAATTCTCATTTTTTTCTCATTTCATTTAAATCACGTGCACATGTGCAATTTATAATGCTAAAAAATACGAGGTATTACATACCTTACCTACTATCCTTTATGAAGTTCCCCCATAAACTTTAAAAAGTTAGGAATGAAAGTAACACAATTCTTCTTATACCAACTCAGGAGAGTGCTCAGCTTACAGTTTGACACTCATTCTTTTTGTTTATGCAAGTTTGACTTTCATTGTGAATGAAAACCATTTAGTCAATATAGATTATCGTTAACTCTAATCATTTTTTGATTAATAATTATTAAATTCTCATTATTTCTCATTTCATTTAAATTACGCGCACATGTGCAATTTATAATGCTAAAAAATATGAGGTATTAGATACCTTACCTACGATCCTCTATGAAGTTCCTCCATAAACTTTAAAAAGTTAGGAATGAAAGTAACACAATTCTCCTTATACCAACTCAGGAGAGTGCTCAGTTTATGGTTTGACTTCCATTGTGAATGAAGACCGGTTAGTCAATATAGATTATTGTTAACTCTAATCATTTTTTGGTATAACCAGAAAATACCATTTTATTTATTAAGGCAACAAATTAGCCTTAACTCCCAACTATTTTTTAATAATAAAGCGTATTTTCTTTTGAATTTAAATATTTAATATAGTTGGTGAAAAATTATAATGCTTTAGGTGTGTAGGTAAACAATTTTTTTTTTGTAAAATGTACAAATGTTCAAAAATAAAAAATTACTTTTTATTTTATATTCTTTTGATAGAATATATATTTATAAAAATTATAAATACACTTATTTTAGAGACGAGTTTTATCTTGTTTATTTTTACTCCCGAACACTACATGCTGAAAGTCCCCGGTGTATCCAGAGGGGATTAACGGGGCATCCTCTCACACAGTCTTGAGAACACACTATATAATTGACTTACTTGCGTCAAAATTATATAGGAGTTCCAACTAAGGTTCAAGAAGAAGGAAGAAGAAGAAAAAGCAATCAAATTCAAAGAAATCCTAAAAAGGAAGTTATTTCTTACCTTAAAACCACTAATAGGACATTTTCACTTCATCATATATCTCCTATTTAAATTAATGGTTTTACAACACTTTTAAGGCTTTTCAAAATCAAATTAATTCAGTTCAAAATATTTTACACGATTTTAAAATAGTTTTTGAATTAATTAAAACTTGTTTTTAAAAAGCGCTGTGGTTGAAATTTGTATTTCTGGAAGTTATTTTATTCACTGAAAGTTAGCCAGGGTAGAATATAAAGCGCTAGAGACTATAAGGTGTCTTTATAATTATTTTATAAACACGCATTTTGCCTTCAACTTGTCCATACACGTGTTGGTAGCTAGACGGGTGGATTTGTGTTTTCTCGTAGACTCAAACTCAATCACCAATCTCAACCCTTATATTAGTTTGATCAACGACCTGCATGTGTTGGGTTACAATCCTAGTGATTAACTCTCATCCAATGAGATTCGTTCATTTCACCGCTTCGTTATAAACCATTGGATCTTTAGTCAAACTATATGACTTAATCTCAGCCCTTGATTCCAATCGAAGTTCTAGATCCTTCCTTCACCTACTATATAACTGGGCTTACCCTTAGAATTTTGAGACTTTTGTTCAAATCATCCCAGAGAGAAAATAAAAGAGGGAAGAGAGAGAAGGGGAATAAACCTGAGAGAAAAATAGAGAGAGAAAGGAAGAAGATCAATCTATCTTCGTCACCTTTGAGTGAATCCCCTCAACCCAAACAGTTTTTGAACCTCAAACACTTTTACCAGGAACCAAAAACCATGAGAGATATAACCATTCTAGGGTTTCTATGTGTTTGGTAGTTGGGTTGACGTCTTTTATAAGACCTCTTTTGTTTTAAGTCTTTCTCAAAACACCTCTTTGAGAAAATAGTAATTTTCATATATTAAAACTTGAGATTTTCTAAAGAGAACATCACACGTTTTTTTTCTAGTTCTCTTTTTGGATCTATGTCTTTAGATCCACTTGATTCCAAAGTTTTTTAAAAACAAACTTCTAAGCTTTCAAGAAAAAATAAGATCCTTAAGAGCGTTTATGTTCTTGGTTATATTTCACATTTTGTGAAATAAACATGTTCAAAATTAAAAAGAGACACATAGGACCTTGGCTATTTTTGAAAGCAAGGTTGTTCTTCTAGATCTGTTCTTGATTTAAAAGTTTCTTTTATAAAATCGTTTGAATCAATTTTTAAATGTTATTTATGATTCTATTTTTATGATATAGACTTCTAGTCTAATTTGGATCTCAATTAGTGGTTTACAATTTCAAAAATATTTTTAAAATATTGAAATTGTTTAAGACATTGGTTGTCTTCTGAGCAAGGTAACCTTGAGATCTGTGGGTTAATAGAAAGATCAAGAAGTCTTGATTTGTAAAATACAGACATAGAAATATCTTATTCATTCTAGATTTGTTTGTAATTTGATACGATCGTCTGTATATACAAATGTGAGAGGGTGAGTTGCATATTTGCATATAGTGCACATCACAAACACTTCTTACACAAACACTTAGACACAATGGTTTTTTTGAGACTTAAAGAGTTGCGGGAGTCAGAATTCAAAGAGTAAGAGGTCAAGGAAAAGGCAAAGGAGCAACAAAGAAGAGATCAGTTCTAGTAAAAAACCTTTGGAGAGGAGTAGCTCGTATAGGTATAATTCTGAACTTAGATTTAGGATCTCTGTGTGTTTTCTTCAGTGTTGTAATTTGATTCTTTATTCTAGTAAATTTTTTATTTTGTGCCGTAGAGGGCGCCGTGGATGTTTTCCTTGATTAAGGGTTTTACCACGTTAAAAATTCTCCTGTCTATTTCTTTAAATGTTCTTAACTGTTCTTCTGATTAGGATTGAATGGTAACTTGAGTAGATGTTTCTTAAAATTTAAAAATAAGGTAATCAACCATCAAATCTAAACCATACATTCAGAAAGTTTTTACAACACATCTTGTGTTTTTTGAAAAGAGTTTTGCCCAAAAAGTTTATTCGAAGTTTACACAATTTATAACAGTTTGTTATTAACCTTGTAAACAAGCTTTTAACATTAAAGCCTTTCTTCAACTGGTATCAAATGTGTTTAAAAAATGCCAACACTTTGAAACACAAACCAAGTCTTATGAAAAAATTGTTATTGGAAGCGAATTTGACTCTGAAGATAAGTCTGGCCTAGGCTTTGGAGAAATAGTGCACACAAATAAGACCAAAGTTTCTCCTCAAAATGTAATTTTGTGAAATAAGGCCAAACTTGTCAAAATGTTCAAAAAGGTGAATCTAGTCTCAATGTCTCTCAAACAACACATAATCAGTACAATCAACAGTTGGATCCAAACAGTCAGACCAAATATGTTTATCCTTCTTCCAGAGACCAAAGACGGAAACCTAAATCTTATGATAACTGGACTACTGTACCCAATAGATCCAAGACAATTTTCAAAGACTTTAGCAAGAAAGTCAAGTTCTATACCCATCATTACTATTCATACTGCGATATTTTTGGCCATACTCTTGATGAATGTTTCCAGAAAAGGTTGTACACCCCAACCTATCTAAACTTTAACTATTCTAGGAAATCAAGAAATACTTATGTACTTCCTAGACAGGCCACAAAGAACTCTAACTCTAAAAATAAAAAGGGAGGGTCCAAGACTAAGAAAAAATCATTTAGAAAGACCCCCCAAACCTTTTCTAAATCAAAAGGCCACAAAACTTTTAAAACTAAATCTATTTAGATTAGGAAAGATGATCTATTAACCCAACTCAAGTGCAACATTATCATTTCTGCTTTAAAGGCACAAAGCACTTCAACTGGATGGTACTTAGACTCCGGATGTTCTAAATGTATGACCAGGGATGAAACCAAATTGAACAACAAGACAAACTTCCTTGGAGGTAGTGTCATGTTTGGAGATGGTGTTTCATCTCAGATCAAAGGTAAGGGAACATTGAGTGAGCACGGGCTTCCTAAACTGAATGATGTTCTCTTAGTTAAAGGCCTTAAAGCTAATCTCTTAAGTATATTACAATTTTGTGGCTCCAATCACTCAGTTATTTTTTTAAAAAATGATTGCAAAATTATTGATGAAAAAAGTAATTGTATTTTAACAGGAAACAGAACCCCGAAAAACTGTTACACGGTAATCCCTAATTCTGAATCTTGCCATGTTGCCAGATTAGAGGATTCTGATCTATGGCACAAAAGATTGGGACACACAAATTATGATAACCTTATAAGATTGAGTTCCCAAGAAATAGTTAAAGGTTTACCTAAAATTAAAATTCTTTTAATCCTGTATGTGGACCTTGTCAGGAAGGAAAAATAAGTAAATCCCCTCATAAGAAAGTTAAAGATGTCCTCACCACTGAGCCGCTAGAACTTATCCAGATGGACCTTATGGGTCCCTCAAGAACTATTAGTTTCTTTGGAAACTATTCCATCCTAGTTATAGTGGACGACTATACGAGATATACATGGGTAGCTTTTATGAAACAAAAATCAGATACCTTCAATGAATTCTTAAGAATCCTCTTGAAAATTGAGAATGAGAAGGATACCCAAGTTTGTCGAATTAGGAGTGATAGAGGTGGAGAGTTCAAGGACTCTGGTATTTCTGAGTATTGTGTAGCTAATGGCTATAAACATGAGTTTAGCGCTCCCAAAACTCCACAGCAAAATGGTATAGCTGAACGTAAGAATAGGACTTTACAAGAAATGGCTAGGATTATGTTACATGCTAAGAATCTCCATATATATTTTTGGGTAGAAGCTGTCCAAATCGCGTGTCACATTATTAATCGTATCTACCATAGAAAAAATTCCAAAGAAACCTCTTATGAGTTATGGTTCCACCAAAATCCAAACTTAAAATATTTTAAAACCTTCAGGAGTATTTGATACATCTCCAAAGATAGAGAGCAACTTTCAAAATTTGATACCCGAGGAGAAAAGGGAATTTTTCTTGGTTATTCCCAAAATAGTAGGTCTTTGCGTGTTTTTAACTATAGAACCAAAACTATTATGGAATTAATTAATGTAATTGTAGATGACACTAGTGTAAGGAGAAGTGACAGTCAACCAGTAGCATTTGATGAGGACGAACCCATTGATCATAAAGATGATACTGATTCACTACCACCTGAGAGTCCTTCAGTACCCACTTGGGTTTTTAAAGATCATCCCGCTAAAACCATTGTCGGTAATCCTTCAGAACCAGTTCGAACTAGATCCCAACTTTGACAAGTGGCACAATTTTCTTGTTTTATTTCTCTTGAGGAACCTAAAAATGTTAATGATGCTCTTAATGACTCATTTTGGATAAATTCTATGCAAGAAGAGCTAATCCAATTTAAGAGTCACGATGTGTGGAATCTTGTTCCTAGACCAAAATATTCGAAGGTTATTGGCACAAGATGGATTTTTAAAAATAAAACTGATGAAAATGGGGAGGTCATTAGAAATAAAGCTAGGTTGGTTGCACAAGGATACTCCCAGATTGAGGGAATTTATTTCGACGAAATTTTTGTGCCTGTTACTTGTCTAGAATCAGTTCATCTCCTTCTTGCCATCTTTTGTCATATGCAATTCAAATTATTCCAAATGGATGTTAAACCCGCCTTTTTAAATGGAATTTTATCTGAAGAAGTATACGTAGAATAACCCAAAGGATTTGTTGATCATGTACACCAGGACTACGTCTTTAGGCTTAAGAAAGCCTTGTATAGATTTAAATAAGCTCCTAGAGCTTGGTATGAGCGATTGTCCACTTTCATAGTGTCTCACAAATTTATTCGTGGCGAAAACGATCAAACCTTGTTTGTTAGAAAGGAAAATCAACATGTCTTAATCGCACAACTATATGTAGACGATATTATTTTTGGTTCCACCTGTCCTAAACAAGTAGAGAATTTTTCTGATATCATGCATACTAAATTTCATATGTCACTTATGGGTGAACTACAATATTTTTTGGGCTTACAAGTAAAACAATGTAGTGATGGTCTTTTTAATTCTCAATCTAAGTATGTTGCAGATTTAGTTAAAAATTTTGGCTTAGAAAATGCTAAAACTTTTAGAACCCCCATGAATACTTCAACTAAACTTTCTAAGGATGATAATGGGAAAAGTGTTGATCCCACTCTTTATAGAAGTATGATAGGGAGTTTACTGTATCTTACCACTTCTCAACTCGACATATCCTTCGTTGTGTGTATCTATGCTAGATATCGAAGTAACCCTAAAGAATCCCACTTATTAAGTGTGAAAAGAATTATTAAATATATTAAGGGTACTCTAAAATTTGATATTTGGTACAAAAACGATACGAAAAATTTTGTTGTAGGGTACACCGATGCCTATTGGGCTGGTTGTTCTGACGATAATAAGAGAATTTCTGGTGCTTGTTACTACGTAGGCAATAATCTCGTAGGTTGGTCGTGTAAGAAACATAATTGTATTTCCTTATCTAGCGCCGAATCTGAAAATATAGCATCGCTGAGTTGTTGTGCACAATTATTATGGCTTAGACAGATGCTTAGTGATTATGGTCGCACTCAAAATCAATTAACCATGTTTTGTGATAACCAAAGTGCTATTAAAGTATCCAAAAATCCTTTCATGTACTCCCGTACTAAGCACATTAAGATTAGACATCACTTTATTCGTGACCTTGTCGAATCCAAAGATCTCATTATTGAATATCTGAACACTCAAAAATAGCTCACAGATCTCTTTACCAAACCATTAGATAACATACTCTTAATTAATCTCTATTTTTTGTGATTTTTACCCCTTGTATATTTGAGAAAAATTGGGAGAGAAGATCTTTAGTATACCTAAGCGATTTTTCTACTTATTCCTGATTCTTACTCAATAAATATGCCATTCAGTATTTATTTTGTCACAGGAATCTCAAATCCGTTGTATATCTTCTTACTCTTTTGTAGGGTATTGGTATGTATATAGTTGAGTGATGTATTTTTTTTACCTTATTTTCGGCTCTAGGATGGGAAAGGGTAGTTAGAACCTTTGTATAGGACAATTAGGATTTTTCAATTTTCACCCACGAGTTCAGAATACTAAAGGGAATCTTGTCTCTAATATCCAAAGGGGAAGATTGAGAACACACTATATAATTGACTTACTTGAGTCTACATTATATAGGATTTCCAACTAGTTTGGATATTGAGACAAAGTAGGATTACTCTTTATGAGTTTCTCCATACCCAAAGGTTTAAGAAGAAAGAAGAAGAAGAAGCAATCAAATTCAAAGCAATCCTAAAAGGGAAGTTATTTCTTACCTTAAAACCACTAATAGGACATTTTCACTGCATCATATATCTCCTATTTAAATTAATGGTTTTACAGCACTTTTAAGTCTTTTTAAAATCAATTAATTCAGTTCAAAACATTTTATACAATTTTAAAATAATTTTTGAATTAATTAAAACTTGTTTTTAAAAAGCGTTTTGGTTGAAATTTGTATTTCTGGAAGTTATTTTATTCGCTGAAAGTTAGCCTAGGTAGAATATAAAAGCGCTAGAGACTATATGGTGTCTTTGTAATTATTTTATAAGCATGCGTTTTGCCTTCATCTTGTCCATACACGTGTTGGTAGCTAGACGGGTGGATTTGTGTTTTCTCGTAGACTCAAACTCAACCACCAATCTCAACCCTTGGATTAGTTTGATCAACGGCCTACATGTGTTAAGTTACAATCCTAGTGCTTAACTCTCGTCCAATGAGATTTGTTTATTTCACCGCTTCGTTATAATCCATTGGATCTTTAGTCAAATTATATTACTTAATCTCAGTCCTTGATTCCAATCGAATTTCCAGATCCTTCCTTCACCTACTATATAAACTGATCTTACCCTCAGTATTTTGAGACTTTTGTTCAAATTATCCCAGAGAGAAAATAAAAGAGACAAGAGAGAGAAAGGGAATAAATCTGAGAGAAAATAGAGAGAGAAAGAAAGAAGATCAATCTATATTCGTCCTTCATTACCTTTGAGTGAATCTCATCAACCCAAACAGTTTTTGAACCTCAAACACTTTTACCAGGAACCAAAAACCACGAGAGATAGAACCATTCTAGGGTTTTCATGGGTTTGGTAGTTGGGTTGACGTCTTTTAGAAGACCTCTTTCGTTTTAAGTCTTTCTCAAAACACCTCTCTGAGAAAATAGCAAGTCTCATATATTGAAACTTGAGATTTTCTAAAGAGAATATCACACATTTTTTTTCAATTATCTTTTTGGATTTATGTCTTTAGATCCACTTGATTCCAAAGTTTTTAAAAAACAAACTTCTAGGGTTTAAAGAAAAAACAAGATCCTTAAGAGCGTTTGTGTTTCTTGGTTTTATTTCACATTTTGTGAAATAAACGTGTTCAAAAATAAAAAGAGACACATAGGACCTTGGCTATTTTTTAAAGCAAGGTTGTTCTTATAGATCTGTTCTTGATTTAGAAGTTTCTTTTACAAAATCGTTTGAATCAATTTCTGCATGTTATTTATGATTCTATTTTTACGATATAGACTTCTAGTCTAGTTTAGATCCCAATTGGTGGTTTACAATTTCAAAAATATTTTCAAAATACTAAAATTGTTTAAGACCTTGGTCGTCTTCTGAGCAAGGTAACCTTGAGATTTGTGGATTAATAGAAAGATCAATAAGTCTTGATTTGTAAAATACAGACTTTGAAATATCCTATTCATTATAGATCTGTTTATAATTTGATAGGATCGTTTGTATATACAAATCTAAGAGGGTGAGTTGCATATTTGCATATAGTGCACATCACAAACACTTCTCACACAAACACTTAGACACAATGGCTTGTTTGAGACTTAAAAGTTGAAAGAGTAACTGGAATCGGAATTCAAAGAGAAGGAGTTCAAGGAAAAGGTAAAAGAACAACAAAGAAGAGATCAGTTCTAGTCAGAAACCTTTGGAGCGGAGTAGCTCATGTAGGTATAATTCTGAACTTAGATTTAGGACCCCTGTGTGTTTACTTAAGTGCTATAACTTGATTCTTTATTCTAGTGATTTTTTTATTTTGTTCCGTAGAGGGCACCGTGGATGTTTCCCTTGATTAAGGGTTTTACCACGTTAAAAATTGATGTGCCTATTTCTTTGAATGTTCTTAACTGTTGTTGTGATTATGACTGAATGGTAACTTTAGTAGATGTTTCTTAAAATTTAAAAAGAAGGTAATCAACTATAAAATCTAAACCATACATTCAGAAAGTTTTTGCAACACATCTTGTGTTTTTCTAAAAGAGTTTTGCCCAAAAAGTTTATTCGGAGTTTACACAATTTATAATAGTTTATTATTAACCTTGTGAACAAGCTTTTAACATTAAAGCCTTTCTTCAAGTCTGGGGTATGGGGCTATATGATTGATGTGAAAACGCAGTGATTATCCATTGATGATTTGAGGTTATAGGTATAGGACGCCCTATAACTATACCTAGTACGCGCGAGTGATATCCGAAGGACGTAGGGATAGGCCTTCGTTATGTGTGGGCTAAAACATAGCCCATTTATTATATACGTGGCTGAGACCATACTTATGTGGATATTAGACATAAAGATTGTCTTCCCTTATGTGTTAATATAATTGAGATGTATAAACTTGTATTATGATGGAACATTTACTTATATTCGGTTGAGATGAATAATATTTAATTATGGGGTTCACTTAGGTTTGGAATTCGGCACGTGTGATAATTAGGGTTGTTTTGGTTGGGTTAACTTCAAAACAACTAAAATTTGAGAGAAAAATGTGTAGTTATATTGTGGCCTAAACTCAGTTATATTTTTATTTTTTGTAAACTTGTTGTTAACATTGTCGTTGAATTGTATTTTTAGGACATAGGCTACTGGTGCAACCTCACCCCGATTCTGTCTTGCTCTTTCTTCAGTTGCTTCTCAAATAGGATGTAGGTGTCGAGTCTACATACTCAGTCTTTTATTCCTATTTATTTCATGGTGTATCGTATTTTTAGTTAGTTTTATTAGAGTCGGTATTACTATTACATTTGGTGTTGGATATCTTATGAGACAATTGTAGTTCTTATGATAGTTCTATTTATGTTAGTTAGTTTAGTATCAGAAATGATGTGGTTCACCTCTATTATATTTTAGTTATTTACTTTATGTATTTAGTTTTATTTCCCGTAATGCATAGAATGATATCCAATTATTTTAGACTCCTGTATTATTTATTTTAGACCTGATCAATCCAGCTTAGATTTTCTGGGGTGTCAGAGTTAACATGAGTTTAATATTTAAACTCAAACCCTAATATGCAAGTCTACTATTTTATGATTAAATTTCACTTTTCCTAAATGAGTTTAGGATAAATTCCAATCTACAACATGTGTCATATTTCCAATTTCATCAAAATAGGCTCTCAACATTATATATCTCAAAGCCCTAAGGGTTACCAACTAAATTTTAATCCTAAAATTAGGGGTTTAGATGAAATTAGAAAATGTATATGTAAAATGAGAGGAGTGGTCTAGTTACTTACCTATTAGATGGACCGAAACTTGATTAAAATTGAAAAGATGGAGTCTTGAAAAGTTAGCCTTAAATCCCATTTGAAAACTTGATTGAATGATTTTGAATCCTCCATTGAATCCCCCCTTGAAAAGGCCTTGAAAGAATCTTTGATTTGATAAATGAAAATAGTTTATTGGGGAAGGGTCTAGAGTGTATATAGCGTTTATTTGTGAAGAAAATAACTGGAAAAAAGTTTGGGGGTTTTAAATGAGCCAAAAAAGTATAAGTCATATAATATAAAATGATAGAACAAACCAAGTCATGACGTGGCTGGAGTCGCGCCCTTG
Source organism: Sambucus nigra (assembly GCA_949130495.1). Taxonomy (NCBI): domain Eukaryota; kingdom Viridiplantae; phylum Streptophyta; class Magnoliopsida; order Dipsacales; family Adoxaceae; genus Sambucus; species Sambucus nigra. Next base: position 515,238,927 of record OX422221.1, on the reverse strand, counting down.
AGCCCGGCGATGGCAGCTTTACTAGTCGTGGTTGCTGTCTAGGGGCACGGGTTGGGTTCAGTCTGCAACCAATTGAAAATTCTAATTATTAAAACTCAAAACCCTAGCTTAACCCCTAAGCCATGCATAAGTACCAAATTACCCTCGAGGTTTTTCCAAAAGTCCCTATGTATCCAAACCACTTTACATAAATTACAGTTTAAGCCCCAAACTTCAAAATAATTAAACTTTAACCTATAAAACTTTAATAGTTTAACCAATGAATTTCACAATTCCATTTTAATCCATTTTGACTTGAAACTGTCATTAATGACTTTAAATTCACAAATATTATTATATATTTAATTCAGACTACCATCTAATTAATTAATTATAAATGCCTAGCAAGAATTGACGAACCTTGGATACGTATAACATATTATGTATCTAGTTTAGATGGTTTGGAATTTCTAGGAAATATATGAGCATCCTTATCCGATTTGTGATCATAAACGACCCAATAAACCTTAGGGACAACTTTCCCTTCTTCCCAAAATGCATCACCCCTTTCATGGGTGACACTTTGAGAAGCACTTGATCACCCACCCAAAATTGGACGTCCTTCCTCTCCAAATCCACATAAATCTTTTGTGGTGATCGATAGGTTCGCTCATACAATGCCTCGTAGGGCTCCATATTGATCGACTTTTAATAGTTGTTATCGTAAGCGAACTCCACTAATGAACAGTGTGTGACACCCTGCCTATTTCAATCACAGGTGATCAGTCCTTTACTAAAATAAATAGGAATATAATCCGGTTCATTCTTAACCTCACTGTCAAAAATATTTTAATCACTAATACCCTATTAGACCTGGTGTTAAATTTTATCTTTCATTAATTATCGAAAAGTAAACCATTCACCACACAACCATAAAAAGTAACCAAATAAAATAAATCATCAGAAGAATAAAGTCTAAAGACTAAATAAATGAATCCAAATATCGAATACACAATCGGTTACAAAATAAACCAGATACAATCCCCACGAGTTAAGTTAAATAAAATTGAATATAAAAAGTCTGATAAAGGGGGTGACATGCCCAACTAACAACTGAAATGGAATCTATATAGAATATCAAAAGTAGAGTTGGCTACTCCAAAACCTGCAAGCCTCCACATCTGCTGCAGCTCGTAAATCCTGAAAATCCTGCTTGGCGATCCTGTGTTTGAATTGCTAAAAGTTTTGAAAATATTTTGACATGGATCAGAGCCCAAAACCTTTTGAAAATATTTTGCAAGTGTTTAATTACGTCAATATATATGCAATGCAATATTTCATATTTAAACTGGTGTCGCACTCTTATGAAGTACCCCTCGCCCCTTATCTATAGTGCACACCTAACGCATGTATTTTAAACACCCTAGCTATGCTACCCACCTAACTAGTATTAGCACTAATCTTAGTCCCATACGCTACCCTATATCATGCGTATACTTTATCATTAGCTTTCACGTTCGCTTAGACATCTTAATTCTCAATTATAATTTGATCAATTCGTTTTGAATAACTTTCATGGGTTATTAATTCATTATTCACACCTTAGTGTCTTATGCCGATATATAATTATGTCACATTATATACGTATTTACACATTGCATTCTTGAGCTCTCCACCCTAATGCATATACTTACTATTCATAGTATTCTTTAATTCGCCCATATATATGTGTACACACACACACACACACACACACACACACACACACATATATATATATATACGCTTATACCAATCACATCAAGTGTACATACATACATATCACTCACTATATATGTATAGCCACAAACCCTCCCAAATATGACCTCACTGGATGTGAAATCACTAGCATGCTATCAAGCTCCAGGGAGTCCACCATAATCTAAGTAATCGGGTCAAAATCTCACCACCGAACCCAAAAATTAAAAATGAATACCACCAGAGGTGGTCATGGCCTTAAGGCCGTAGTCCTAACCATACCACATTATTTCACGGGACTCTAACCTTACATCATATGGGCGTGCGCAACACCTATGACCTAGGGGCACGGTACTACCTCTGTTGACATTCGCTAGAGTGACGTCTCACGGCGCACAACCTCCACTATTTGCATATCCGCTAGGATGGTATGTTTCACATAAATATCATACACGTAGATATTTCCACACTTATATATATATATATATATAGCTAACCGTGCAAGTCACTCGTAGCACTAGCCTATTATTGTCGAGTCCAAACCCGACTCCCAAATCTATAAGTAGTCATTTACTTATATGTACCACACTATTATATTTTATTTTGGACAATAAACCTATTTCACTTTAGCTCGTATCCTAATTCCATTTCAAATTTCCATTCAAACCCTTTAATGCATATTCGAGTGTCGTTCGTCCCAAACATCCCTCATTCATATGCCGGTCCTCACCTGACTATCCCAAAGAATTTAATAATATCTCTAATTATTTCCTAAAAGTCCAAATCTCATCCACGGACCTCCTAAATAAATCCGAACTCCCAAAAGTCCAATTAACAACCCAAATACAAAACTGGTTTAACGAGCAGGACCGAATCGATTTGGCTTCCTGACCTGAATCGATTCTCCTACCAAATCAATTCGGCCCTTAGGGTGAATCGACTCGTTTCTAAGAAGTGTTCTTCTCAACTAAAACAGTATTCTTCACCATCCCTTTAACCAAATCAATATCCATCAACAATCTAATCTAGATGTTAATGCCAAAATTATCCTTCTATGTGGACCAATCAGAAGTGAACACTTGTCCTCCCACATGGACAAAATCCAAGTCAGCAGAAAGCATCTCGGTAGTCATGCCGACCAATATAAGGAATGCCGACTAACATAAGGAAGGCCGACCATCAAGATTAATTAAACGTCACAATACCCAGGGTCATATTACCCGTGGTTTATACAACCAATCATCACATTCATTATGTAAGGATGTAAATGCTTAAATGTATAAAAGCATTCCATCCTTTGACATTTTGACCCTTAACCTATGGGTCACTATAAATAAGTTGTATCCCTTTCATCAAGGGCAAGGTAGAATGGATTCTGGGATATTCCGATTTACAAGAGTACCCAACTTACTGTAACCTCTGAAATCAATACAATAACAATGGACGTAGGCTTTCTTACATAGCTGGACCACTTTAAAACTCTCTCTCTCCTTTTACATACCATTGAAATTATATATTTTATATGTGATCACAAAATTGGATCAATTCCAGTTTTTTACATCAACAGATTGGTGTCTTCTGTGGGAACATGTTTCTAATTGTTGTTCTCACTCTTATATACCCTTGTTCAAGGCAAGATGAATGACCATGAGTCTAGTATCAGAAATGAAGGCAACCTGCCTGTTCCATCTGCTCAGCCTATGGCGACAGACCTAATTAGAATCCTTACTAGTATTGCCAGATGATAGGAAGCCATACGGGAAACAGTGAGGCAATTAGATCAATCACTGCAAGCTAAGTCTCCATCCCTTTCCTAACAACAAATGGCCCCCTCACCTAGAAGAGAAATGCCACCTCCACCTCCAAGATCCACGAGACATAGTTATTCCAGATCTTTGTAAGGGTGAGGAAGCCCCCTAAATTTAAAAATAACTTGCAAATTAAGCGATGGTTCAATTAAATTCCCAATTAAAATTTCAATTCAAATCTTTTAAACAAAAGCAAACTTCAAATTTTAATTTTTTCAAAATTAAAATTAAGTTAAACTTAAAGTGAAATTAAACTAATCAAACATTTTAATCTCCACTTAAACAAAATTAATTCAACCCAATTCCTAAAATTTGCCTAACAATGATTTCTTATAATTTTCAATATAGTCCAAACCAAATTTTATCAAGTTAAAATTCTGGACATGAATTAAATTTTATTCAAACTTAAATTAGCACCAAATTAAACAAGTGTGAGATTGAAACCAATTTTTATCTTGATTATCCTAGCATGTATCTAAGGTGATTTTTGCAAGATAAAAATAAACAATCTCACGAAGCAGCGATCTACGAGGAAAACGCAAATGGGAAAAACCTCGGACGACCCTGGACTAACAATTCCACTAGGTACGGTATGTTTACAAACACTACGACAAGAAGACTTACAACACTCGACTCGAATATTTCTATACCAGAAACTTCCACCGTTCTTCAATCTTGCCTTGCAGATAACTCCGAAGTCCACCAATAGAGGCACAACCCACCTTCAATCACACATGGTGCCTTTCACCATGTGAGAAAGTCGCAGCAAAAAACAATCTTCTCCTTTGTGGGTAGAGAATAAACCCAAACTTCTCTTCTAGTTGGTGAAAAGAAAACTCGGTGCCAAACAAACTCTCCAAGAAATAAATATAATTTACACATTAAAAACTTGAACTTTTGATAGATAACTATTTGCTCTCAAAGACTAGAATAAATATTTGTCAAAAGTTACTCTTAAATTTCTTGTTCCCACACATTTTAATCAGGTAAAAGTGGTGGGAAACAAAATAGGCAAGTGGGAAGTTATTAAAAAAACTGTCAGAAAACTGCTCAGGTCGTTCGAACGAGCTCATTCGAACGACATTTCAGAAAATATTGCCCAAACTCATTTGAAGTTCGTTCGAACAACTTTTCTAACGAGAATTCAGAGAATATAAGAAAAAAGTCATGGGAAAACTCGTTCGATTCCTAGTTCGAATGAAAATATCGTTCGAACGACATTTTGAACGAAAATTCAGAAAAAATTATTTTTCACTTTTAAGCCCAAAAACTTTTTCAAAAAGTTATAAAGAGATTTTTTTAATATAAAAGATCATAAAAAGTATTTTATGAAATATACCCAATAAAAGTTCCAAGCTCCTATATATATCTAAAACGCATTCATACCTTTGGAGCCTTAGAATCCAATTGTTCTTGACGTAGAAACATGACACTAAATTGACAAGGATGGCGCTGTAAATCCCGGGCCGCTACATCCTCAACTCTTCAAACGTCATAGGCTTGATTGGAGCAAACATCTATCCTATGACTCAAATGATTTTCTGCGGAAGTGATCCAAAACTACATATGGACTCAATTGAAAATTTGTGTCCTCACAAATCTTCCCCTTTGGCTATTCCAGGACAAAACCCAATAAAAAATCCTAAAGGGCCATCAAGCTCTTCTAGACACAACATCCCACCCAAAAGAAATAAAATTACAGACGCTATGGCTCGACCTAGGGATAAACCGCTTTGCCATTTTAAAGATGTCGCTAAAAGGAATTTCCTACACACTTAAGCACACCATCAAACGCATAGGGAATATAACAATATTAAATGCAATATAAATAAATACTCCCACTTAAATAATTTTCCCCCTTTATCTACTAATGTCTGTTTAAGAAGATTGAGCAAATCCCCTTAAGTTAGATCTCACAAACTAAAGGTTTAGATACCATTTCTCCCCCTTTTTGTTCAGGAATAAACAAAGGTTAAAGAATTATAAAACAACTTATTTCTCCTTCAATTAAACCAAATACTATTTCTCCCCCTAAATTCTAAGCAAGGGATATGGATTAAGAAGAAACAAGATAAAATTGTATTGGTGAATAAGATGATAAGAACATTTAAGCATATGGGCAACAATGAAGAATGACTAATCCATACAAATATTAATGGATACCATCTATAATGCGATAATAAAAAGATACCGTGTAAAATGTATTACGCTAAGCATGGGATATCAACCAAAATTCGCAACAATATCGATACCAATTATGACATCAAGGCATATATGGACTAGAAAGCAAGGTAAAGACTCAAAAAAAAATACCATATATATATATATATATATATATATATATAAACACACAATGAATATCACTAATGCACACGCACTATACATTGGTATAAACACCACACACAACACAAAATACATTAAGCTTTTCGCACTCGTATGGAAAACATGTGTCCAAATACTTGTGGTAAACGAAAGTTAAAGGGTGTGAACCAAAGACTGAAGATATATTGACCCAATCACCTAAAACATGTTCACGGAGTTCTCATTTGATTGCAAAATTTTATCACATTTAGATATAGCCTCATGTGACAATGTAGAATATTGAACTCAATAAACAAACATACACAATGCACACAAGCCTAGAATTTCGATGATTCTACAAACCAATAAAGTCATGACAATAAAAGCATAACAAGGATACAAAGTCATTGTGCAAACTTGTTGATACATCCAACCAAACTCCTCATAATTTTCTTTTTCTTTTTCTTTTGAACATATCAACTAAACTAAAGAGGCCTTGACTAATTTTTCTTTTATAATGCTTTATTTTTTAAGGCCAAATATTCAATTGCAACTTTTCACGCAAAGTAATTTTGTCTTTCGCAGCCCGATTCCATTGATAAACAACTACACCGTATACACATATTTTTATAATTTTTAAATTCGGGAAACAATTATTACATGCACAAATCCTCCATAGTCATAGCAAAATGTAGTTGACTAAATTGATAGGATAACATATCACTTAGCTCAAATATATATGTGAAGTTTAAATTTCAAATGCGTTCGTGCATGTGTGAATCAAGGCATATAAAAATATAATCCATTAAGCAACACAAAATTCAACTACTCCATGCAATCTTGACAAAGAACATTTTAAGGATTTAAAATCTAAACCAAAATTTCTAGCCACATGGAAGCGAAAAGGGAAAGAAATCAAACATAAGTATGTGCCACATAAAGTGTGTCAAACTAAAATACACACAAAATAAAAAAAAAAATTTGAGTTTTAAAAAATAATTCACCAAACTAAAAAAACTCAACTAAAAAGAAAAAATAAAGAAAATCTTTTTTGTATTTTTATCAATAAGATACCACTTGTTAAGACATAAAAAAATAAAAATAAATACAAAAGATATACATAAATCATAGTTCTAGCATGTAATTAATCATAGAGCACAGACTAAAAAATGACAAACATACATACAACTAGCATAAATATATCGTGAAGCACAAAAACGCAAGAGTATGTAAACAAAGATAGCCCATTTAACCTTTTAATTTAGCATGGGAGGTTTCACGTGATAGGAAATGAGAATCATAAACCCTATTTTGTAAAGTTACCAAGTCGGATCTCCTAACCCAAATAAGTGAAGAGTGACAATCTCGAGATTGGGTGACATTGGCTACCTTGGTGACCTTACTCTTAGATTTCCTAGGATCCTCTTTTAGATCAGAACAAAATTTTCTAAGATGAATTTTTTTCCCTAATGCGAGTAAGTAAAGACCCGGCGAAAAGTAGTGCATAAGGATTGACCTTTGGAAATGTTCCTAGGAGTTTCTGTCAAAATGGTGGTGTTGGCTTTATTAGCAGAAGCATTAGAAGAATCGAAGCCTAAAACACAAGTGTCATTTTTTACTTGGACGGTTCCTAATATTTTGTCTAATTTAGCGGACCTACATTCCAAATCAAATTTGACTCGACTTGAGTCTCTTAACTTTTCTTCCAACTCTAAAATGTATGACTCAAGCAAACACCTACTCTCTTCAAACATGAAAATCTCTTTCTTTATAGCCTCCATTAAACCTCTAAGGTTATTTCTCTCACCTTCTACATACTCTATATTCTCACGAAGAGCTCTCTCACGTAACCTACGATCTTCCACTAAAGCACTCTCATAAATGACGTTGGCATGCTCTCTTAGACTAGCTTCTAACTTCAAATTAGCCCTTTTTAATTTAATTGATTTGGCATAAAACTCTTGAAAGGCTACTTGAAGCTTACTCACATCAACCGCTTCTTCATTTTTACCCTCTCTCTCATCTCCACTTTCATAACCATAAAAAATATGGGATTCACAAACTTTGGCCTCGAAAGTGTTATGTATTATAATGTCATCATTAGAGGAGTTCTCACTATCACTTACATGACTTGCCATGAACGCGATAAAATTGCGCTCAGTGGGGGAATTGGGTCCCTCTTCCTTCTCATTATCACTAAGGGTAGCTTTGTATGAAATTGGTTGCTTTCTCTCTCTCCTTAGCTCAGTGGGACATTCAAAATCCCTATGGCCATACCCTTCACAATTAAAGCAATGATTTGACTCGTCCCTATTAAGATCTTCATTATGTTTTTCAGGAATCTTCTTGGGCTTGTTATACTTGGATTTATCAAATTTCTTATATTCATTTTTTAGACTCTCTTTAGTAGTCTTAAGAAATTTTCTAAATTTCCTAGCAAACATTGTCATATCTTCAGAGTCAAAATTACTCTCATTATTCGAAACTTATATTTCCTCCTTTCGGGCTTTTAAAGCGATGCCCTTATCTTTCATCTTTTCGGTCTTAGACGAAAACATCTCAAGTTCATAGGTTTGTAAATCACCTAAGAGCCCTTCTAATTTCGTAGAGGCTAAAGTGGGTAAAGAAGTCCACACGATCACTTTTGGAATAAATCTATCGGGTAAGGACCTTAAAATTTTCTTTACTACTCGGTCGTCGGGTATTTTTTCTCCTAAATTAAAAGATGAATTTATAATATAGAAAAGTCTAGCATAAAATTCATCAAAAGTTTCATTTTTATGCATTTTTATGATCTCGAGTTGAGTTATGAGGTCTTGGAGTTTCGAAGCTTTTACGACACTAGTTCCCTAATGTGTTAGTAGTAAACTATCCCAAGCTTCTTTAGCGGTTTCACACATCATAATACATTGGAATTTATCCGGTGAGACCGCACTAAACAAAATATTCAACCCTCGGGAACAAAAATTGGCTAGTTTAACTTCTTTCCTAGTCCATCTCTCTACGGATTTCGGGACACGTTCCTTTTTAACTAAACATATAGGTGGGGACCACCCGGTAACGATAGACATCCAAACCCTCTCATCTACGGACTTTAGTGCCGATTTTATATGCGCATTCCAATATGCGTAATTTGAACCATCAAAGACTCGAAATTTTGAAAATGGAAAAAATTCCATTTTTAAGCTAAACACAAAAAGAACCTAAACGCAATAACTTAGCGCTCGAGCTCTTATACCACTTGTAAGGGTGCGGAAGCCAAATTACTTGCAAATTAAGCAATGGTTCAATTAAATTCCCTACTAAAATTTCAACTCAAAATTTTTAAATAAAAGCAAACTTCAAATTTTAATTTCTTCAAAATAAAAATTAAGTTAAACTTAAAGTGAAATTAAACTAATCAAACATTTTAATTTCCACTTAAATAAAATAAATCCTAAAAGTTGCCTAAAAATGATTTATTATAATTTTCAATATAGGCCAAACCAAATTTTATCAAGTTAAAATTCTGGACATGAATTAAATTAAACTTACCCAAATTATTCAAACTTAAATTAGCACCAAATTAAACAAGTGTGAGATTGAAACCAATTTTTATCTTGATTATCCTAGCATGCATCTAAGGTGATTTTTGAAAGATAAAAATAAGAAATCTCACTATGCGGCGATGTACTAAGAAAACCCAAATGGGAAAAACCTCGGACGGCCCTGACCTAACAAATCCACTAGGTACGGTATGTTTACAAAAACTACCATAAGAAGACTTACAACACTCGACTCGACTCCTTCAAGCCCAGACGATTCCTTCGTTCTTCAACCTATGCCTTGTAGATAACTCCGGAGTCTGTTAGAATCTTGGAGTCCACCAATGGAGGCACAACCCACCGTCAACCACACACGGTACCTTTCACCATGTGAGAAAGTCGCAGCAAAAACCAATCTTCTCCTTTGTGGGTAGAGAATAAACCCAAACTTCTCTTTTAATTGGTGTAGAGAAAACCCGGTGCCAAACAAACTCTCCAAGAATATATATATATATATATATGAAAGCTTGGAATTAAAAAAACATTGGTGTACGAGTGTTTTATAGAATTTTAATCCATAAATTTACGTACTAAAAATTTGAACTTTTGATAGATAACTATTTGTTCTCAAAGACTAGAATAAATATTTGTCAAAAGTTACTCTTAAAGTTCTTGTTCCCATACATTTTAATCAGGTAAAAGTGGTGGGAAATGAAATGGGAAAGTGGGAAGTTACTAAAAAAACTGTCAGAAAACTGCTCAGTTCGAACTAGCTCGAATACTTTTCGAATGGCATTCCATAAAACATTTCCCCAAACTCGTTTGAAGTTCGTTCGAAGTCTCATTCGAACGACTTCGTTCGAACAACTTTTCTAACGAGAATTCAGAGAATATAAGAAAAAGTCATTGGAAAACTCGTTCGATTTCTCACTCGAACGACAATCTCGTTCGAACGACAATTCGAATGAAAATTCAGAAAAAAATATTTTTCACTTTTAAGCCCAAAAACTTTTTCAACAAGTTCTAAAGAGATTTTCTAAACATAAAAGATCATAAAAAGTATTTTATGAAATACACCCAATAAAAGTTCCAAGCTCTTATATATATATATATATATAATGCATTCATACCTTTGGAGCCTTGGAATCCAATTGTTGTTGATGTAAAAGCATGACACTAAACTCGGCAAGGATGGAGCTGTTAATCCTGGGCCGCTACGTCTTCAACTCTTCAAACGTCATAGTCTTGCTAGGTATAAACATCTATCCAATGACTCAAATGGTTTTGTCTGGAATTGATCCAAAACTACATATGGACTCAGTTGGAAATTTGTGTCCTTAAAAATCTACCCGTTTGGCTATTCCGGGACAAAACCCAACCAAAAATCCTAAAGGACCGTCAAGCTCGTCAAGAGACAATATCCCACCCAAAAGAAATAAAATTACAGACGCTATGACTCGACCTAGGGATAAACCGCTTTGTCGCTTTAAAGATGCCGCTAAAAGGAATTTTCTGCCCACTTAAGCGCACCATCAAACGCATAGGAAATATAACAATATTAAATGCAATATAAATAAATGCTCCCCATTTATCTAATAATGTCTATCTAAGAAGATTGCTCAACTCCCCCTAAGTCAGATCTCACAAACTAAAGGTTTAGATACCATTTGTCCCCCTTTTTGTTCAGGATTAGACAAAAGTTAAAGAACTATAAAACCACTTATTTCTCCTTCAATTAAAGCAAATACCATTTCTCCCCCTATAGTCTAAGCAAGGGATATTGATTAAGAAGAAACAAGATAAAATTGTAATGGTGAATAAGATGATAAGAACATTTAACCATAGGGAGGGGAAACAATGAAGAGCAACTAATCCATACAAATATTAATGATACCAACTATGATGCGATAATAAAAAGATACCACTTAAAATGTATTGTGCTAAGAATGGGATATCAACCAAAATTCGCAACAATCTCGATACCAATTATGACATCAAGGCATATATGGACTAGCAAGCAAGGCAAAGACTTAAACAACAACAATAATAAAATACCATATATATATACACACACACACACACAATGAATATCACTAATGCACAGTGAAGGGGTGTGAACTAGAGATTATAGGAATATCGGCCCAATCACCTAAAACATGTTCACGGAGTTCTCATTTGATTGTAAAATTTTATCACATTTAGATATAGCCTCATGTGACAATATAGATTGAACTCAATAAACAAACATACACAATGCACACAAGCCTAGAACTTCGATGATTCTACAAACGAATAGAGTCATGACAATAAAATCATAACTAGGAAACAAAGTCATTGTGAAAAACCATTAATACATCCAACAAAACTCCCCATAATCTTCTTTTTCTTTTTCTTTTGAACATATCAACAAAACTAAACAGGCCTTGGCTAATTTTTCTTTTATAATGATATATTTTTTTAAGGCCAAATATTCAATGGCAGTTTTTCACGCAAAGTAATTTTGTCTTTCGCAGCCTGATTCCATTGATAAATAATTGCATCGGATACACATATTTTTCTAATTTTTAAATCCGAGAAACGGTTATAATGTGCACAAACCCTTCATAGTCATAGCAAAATGTAGATGACTAAATTGATAGGATAAAATCTCACTTAGCTCAAATATACATGTGAAGTTTAAATTCCAAATGAGCTCATGCATGTGTGAATCGAGGCGTATTAAAATAGAATCCATTAAGCAACACAAAATCTTACTAATACATGCAAGCATGATAAAGAACATTTTAAGGATTGAATATCTTAACTAAAAGTTCTAGCCACATTGGAAGCGAAATAGGAAAGGATTCAAACACAAGTATATGCCACATAAAGTGTGTCAAACTAAAATACACGCAAAACAAAAAAATCTTTTTGAGTTTTTCAAAAAAATTTCACCAAAAAAAACAATTCAACTCAAAAGAAAAAACAAAGAAAATATTTTCATATTTTTATCAATAAGATACCACTTGTTAAAACGTTAAAAAATAAAAATAAATACAAAAGATATACACAAATCACAGTTCTAGCATGTGATTAATCATAGAGTACATACTAGAAAATGATTGTTGATACCAAATTTAACCTACTGACGTGGATTAATCATAAGAAGACACGTGTCAGTCTACGTGGCACCTACAAGTATTTTTACAATCATATTGGCGACGAGGAACTCTGCCTCCCCGATCAACTCAGACGCTCCGACCAACAAGAGCTCTCTGAGAAACTTTACTACACCGAGCAACTTATGAGTATCGATCTACTTAGGCGGTCCGAGCAGCTTAAGCGGTCCGAGCTGCACCTCGAACAAAGCATTAATAGCAGGATAACCAACAGATTGACTGCACATTAAATGCTTATTATTATCATGCAGATGTATACGCCTAAGGGGCATTTATGTATTTCCCTTTCACATGTACAACCTAAGGGCTATAAATACATTGTACCATCCTCATTGTAAAGGGGACCGAAATTCCTGGAGGATACTCATACTTCGAGAATTCCCAAACACTAAGCAATAACAAAACAGTGGACGTAGGCCATTCTTTTAAGGCTGAACCACTTTAAAAATTCATTGGACTTATTTATTTTTATCTGTGATTAAATAATTAGAGATAATCTAATTTTTTACATCAACAGATTGGCGCCGTCTGTGGGAATCGACTGGTAATTTTGTTTTTCACCAAAAACAATCCGTCACGAATGGCTGATAATCCAAAACCCAGCATTCGAAACGCTGGAAACCCTCCAAATCCATCTGCTCCGCCAAACGTTCCAGATCTGGCTGGAATAATGACAAATCTGGCCCAGGGCCAGATAGCCATGCAAGAAACTATGCAATAACTCATACAAACCCTTCATGGCGGTGCACCGACTCATTCAGGACAACGAAGTGTTCAAAGAAATACCCGTTTACTTTCTTCGCGTACTAGGCATACCGATTCATATCGTACTGAGGAATCTGATGATTTTTCTTATCAACCAGGAAGCACTTCGTCAGTACGAGCCACAGATACTGAACAAAAAGTCACTCTCTCTCCAGAAAGGACCAGTGCGCTGGAAAGATTAAGCAGGGTATCTCCTTTTGATCGATTGGGCCCTAGGAGGAACAAAAGTCCTCCTAAGGCTGCGTCGAGTAGCTTTCGGCGACCAACAGACTTAAGGGAAGGATCTGCTCAGTCGCGACCAACTGCTCATCGAGATAGATCCCTAGAAGCCACATTAACGCGATCAGTTGCTCGAACCAACAGGCCCGAGGAAGGAAATGATGCGTGGAAAGGCTCTATCCAGAGATTGGAGGATAGATTAGGAGAAATGGCTAAGACCAAGAACCCTATACAACGAACTTTTGTTCAAGGAACACCTTTTGTCCAGGCCATTGTGGATTTTCCCACACCATCAAAGTTCAAAGCACCTATCGTGACTCCTAAATATGATGGAAAGACCGACCCTGTCCTTCATATAGAACAATACCAAGCTGCAGCCAACATCTATGATGTTCTAGATGAGATGAGATGCAGAGCATTCTCGGGAACTCTTACCGGATCTGCTCAAATATGGTACAATAATCTTCCTTGGGGTAAGATCTCAACTTTCTTTCAACTGGCCGAGTTATTCATTGGGAATTTCTATTTTGGGGCAAAACCAGTTAAACGAGTAGCGCATTTGTTAAGTGTTAGACAAAAAACTGGTGAGAGTACAGGAGATTATATAACTCATTTTAATAATGAGAAACTCGAAGTCATTGATTATGAGGAAAAGACAGCGATTACCGCCTTGATGAGTGGGCTGCCGCCCAATAAGTTATACTACACTTTAGCCAAAGATCCACCCAAAACCATGTCAGAACTAATGGGAAAAGCGACCAAGATTATGAATGCCGAGGAGGCTATGGCTTCGAAGAAGAATATGGATGCCAAAGAAACCAAGGTGGAGGGTGATAAAGCTAAGAAGAAGGAGCATAAGAACAATGGTGGTGACAAACAATCAAGAACCAGGTCGTCATGGGAAGTATTGAAGAAATTTGATAATTATACCCCTTTGAAGAAACACATCAACCACGTTCTAGAAGAAATCAAGAACAACGAGGAGTTAAGCTGGCCAAAGAAAATGAAGACAGACCCTGACAGGAGGAATAAGGCAAAATATTGCGAGTTTCACAAAGATCATGGCCATATGACTAAAAATTGCATAGCTTTTCAGAATGAGATCGAAACACTCATCAGACGAGGAAAACTGGCAAAGTATGTCGATCGTAGAAATGAAAGAAGAAACAGCGACCGAACAAGAGAGAGGTCTAGATCTCCTCATCGGGTAGAGGAGAACAAGAAAAGAGACCACGAAGATGATCCAGAAGACGACCCCGACCTTCCCAAAAGACCAAGGCAGCCAGAACGTGAGGTATTTTCAATACATTTTGGGACATTTGATTGTAATGTTATTACATGTAGAGATGCAGGAGGAGGAAACCTTACTGCAGAGAGAAAAGCTTACCTCTGTGAGGCTCAAGCTTGCTCATGCATTCAACGAATAAATCTAGCTGAGGAGGATCGCCCGAGAAAGGTAAACAAAGATAAATTGGTCATTGAATTCTCAAAGAACGACCTCGCAGGTGTTCTATATCCTCATGATGACCCATTGGTGATCAAAATGAGGATGAAGGAAGTGATGATTTCAAGAGTACTAGTAGATAATGGTAGCTCGGTAGACATCATGTTCTACTCATGCTTCGATAGTTTAAATCTAAAGCTATCTCAATTGGAGCCTTATCACAGACCCCTCCTCGGTTTTGCTGGCGAGAAGGTTTTTCCACTTAGAACGATCAAGTTAAAAATATTCATTGGTATATGGCCCGCTTATCGGACAGAAAGGATACGTTTCTTCGTGATGGATAAGAATGTTCAATCAGCCTATAATATCATCATGGGAAGAGTAGGATTGAAGAAGTTCAAAGCAGTACCATCTACGGTACATCAATGCCTAAAATTTCCAACAAATTTTGGAGTAGAGTTGTGAAGGGTGATAAAAAAGTAGCTCGGGAATGCTAGTATTCATCTGTCGAGCAAGAGGAAATGGAGGAATTAAGGAAGAAGACTACTACCTATCAAGTGGATGAAGGTGCAGAAATTGAAACATTGGATCCTAGAGATGAGTCGCAACTCGTGAAGGGTTAAGTGGTGGAAGCTACTGAAAACATCATTCTGGACGACAAGCACCCTGAACGAACAACTCAAATAGGTTCGTCGTTGGAGGCCTCACTAAAATAGGAATTGGTAACTTTCCTAAGAAGCAGAAAATAAACTTTTGCATGGAGTCGTGAGGATATGCCTGGGATAGACCCAAATTTCTTATGTCACGAGCTCAACGTGAATAAGGAGATCAAGCCTGTGAAGCAGAGAAGAAGAGTATTCAGTCCCGAGAAAAATCAAGCCATACAGGAGGAAGTCGAGAAGCTCCAGAAATCTTGATTTATTGAAGATGTTAAATATCCAGACTGGTTAGCAAATGTGGTGATGGTGAAGAAGAAGAACAACAAATGGAGGATGTGTGTAGACTTCACCGACCTCAACAAAGCATGCCCAAAGGATCACTTTTCGTTGCCCCGAATTGATCAACTAGTGGATACTACCTCGGGACACGAGCTGGTGAGCTTCATGGATGCTTATTCTGGTTACAACCAGATTAAAATGAAACCTGAAGACAGGGAGAGTACTTCTTTCATTACCTCGAGGGGAACTTATTGTTATAATGTTATGCCTTTTGGTTTGAAAAATACAGGTGCAATATATCAGCGGCTGATGAACAAAGTGTTTGCAGAACAAATCAGTTGCAATATGGAAGTCTATGTTGATGATATGCTGACAAAGAGCAAGAAAGCTGCCGATCACCTAGTTGAGTTAGGCCAGACCTTTGATCAATTGGATAAATATCAAATGAAGTTGAACCCGACCAAATGCATATTTGGAGTACGAGAAGGTATGTTTCTCAGGTACATTGTCAATCAACGAGGTATTGAAGCAAACCCTGAAAAGATCAAAGATCTGTTAGGGCTGTGATCTCCAACGACGAAGAAAGAAGTGCAAAGTCTTACAGGACGAGTAGCAGCACTCAACAAATTTGTGTCGCGAGCAACTGATAGATGTCTCCCATTCTTCAAAACGCTCCGAAAGACTTTTGAATGAAATAATGAATGTGAGAAGGCTTTTCAAGACTTGAAGAAATATCTGGGAGCACCTCCATTATTATCCAGGCCAGTGATGGGAGAAAAATTGTACTTGTATCTTGCAGTATCGGAGAATGCAGTTAGTTCGGCATTGATAAGAATGGAGAATGGAGTGCAAAAACCAGTCTATTACACGAGTAAGGCCTTCCGAGGAGCAGAGATCAGATATCCAAAGATGGAAAAATTGGCACTAGCATTGATCGAGGCAAGTCGAAGAATGAAGCCATACTTCCAGGCTCATACTATAGTAGTATATACTAATATGCCGTTGAGCCAAGCCCTTCATAAACCAGAAAAATCAGGGAGGTTGATGTACTGGGCAATAGAACTTGGTGAATACGATATAGTTTATGACCCCAGTTCATCGCTTAAAGGGCAAGCACTAGCAGATTTTATAGCAGAGTTCACCTATCCTGATACCCCCGAGGAGCAAAAGTTGCTCACTGATCAACCTGTGGATGATACAGGATCATCAAACCCAAGCCCAAACCAACTTAGGTTGGTAAAAGGGCAAGTAGATGTTACAGGATCATCAAACTCAAGCCCAGACCAACTTAGGTTGGTAAAAGGGCAAGAAAAGATGATCGACGAACAGCAAGAAATATCAGAAGAGGGTGAAAGAAAGCAACAAATTTTCCACCGAGGAACTCTGTCAGATCAAAAATTTGAAGACGAGTTACCTATATAGCGTTTATATGTCGATGGCTCATCTTACGCAACAAGCTGTGGGGCAGAGATTGTTTTGAACAGTCCGGATGAGGTAGACGTGGAATACGCCCTACGTTTCCAATTCAAAGCTTCGAATAATGAGGCTGAATATGAAGCCATGATTACAGGTCTTAGTTTGGCAAAAACCATGGGGGCAGAACAGGTTATTGTCTTCAGTGACTCGCAATTGATCATAAATCAAATGATGGGAGTATATTCAGCCAAAGGAGAATTAATGATCAGATATCATGCAAAGGCAAAGGAACTGGTGTCGGAATTTGCTGCTATTAAGCTGGTCAGAATACCAAGAATGGAGAATGCGAGAGCAGACGCCTTAGCTTGATTAGCATCAGCTACTCGTACCGAGCTACGAAGAACAATCCCAATTGAAGTTTTAGCTGGCCGGAGTATAGATGAAAATTTGATAATGAACTTTATTACCCTCGATTTAGGATCATTATGTATGGATCCCATCAGGGCATATATTGAGAAAGGAGAATTACCAATTGACAAACTTGCAGCCAAAAAATTGAAGTTTAAAGCTGCTCGTTATGTACTGACTAATGGTATTCTATACAGACGAGGAATTATAGCAGGTTTGCAAAGATGTGTGCATCCCACCGAGGTGAAAGATTTGATTGAAGAGGTCCATGAAGGGTCATGTGGAGCCCATGTAGCAGGTCGGACACTTTTGCAAAGAGTGATGACTCAAGGATACTACTGGCCGACGATGAGGGCTGATTGTATAGCCTATGCCAAGAAATGTGACAAGTGTCAGCGCTTCTCCTCCATCAGAAGAACTCCCCAAGCATTATTGACACCCATTACTTACCCTTGGCCATTTTCCATATGGGGAATAGACTTGGTCGGGCCACTGCCAACGACCAGGGGAAGATTTAAGTATCTCGTGGTCGCTGTCGACTACTTTACTAAATGGGTTGAGGCTGAGCCTCTCATTGAAATGACGTACGATAAGGTATACCAATTTATTTGGAAGAACATCATTTGTCGATATGGTCTTCCTCATGCCTTCATCACAGACCATGAAACTCAGTTTGATAACGAGGAGTTCGCGACTTACTGTCATCAGTCAAATATCTTGAAGATTTACTCAGCTCCAGGCCATCCCCAAAGCAATGGACAAACTAAAGTGACAAACAGAGCACTGCTAAATGGCTTGAAGAAAAGACTGAATGACGCGAAAGCAAACTGTATCAACGAGCTTCACTCTGTACTGTGGGCCTATCTAACTACTCCCCGAGAAGCAACAGGGGAATCTTCATACATGCTAGCGTTTGGAAGTGAAGCTGTTATATCTACCGAGTTGGGTCTCCCGACACAAAGAGTACTGAATTTTAATTCTCCTGTCAGCGATTTAATGAGAAGATTAGACTTGGATATGCTCGAGGAAGTTAGGGAAGAAGCAGCTATTAGAAATGCTGCTTACCAGCAATGAACAGCTTTGTTCTACAACAAGAGAGTGAAGAAGTGTGACCTGAAAAAGGAGACTATGTGCTAAAGAAGGTGATTCAAAAGCACAACAAACTGGAAGCAAATTGGCATGGACCTTACCGAGTTAAAGAAGTTGTTCGACCAGGGACATACAGAATAGAAACTTTAGAGGGGGAGGAGTTTAAGAATGCATGGAATGCAGAACACCTGCGCAAATATTATCAGTAATATAAACTCTCATGTAATGCAGTCTCATTAGTATGAATAAAGTGACAACATTCTGTCCAATTCTCTCCTTTTATTGAAATTTTTTTGCGGAATACTAGTGCTACACACTCACACTCAGTAAAAGTACTACTCAAATTACTCAGAAAACTATTCCCAAAAATGCCAACTAAGGTTGGTTAGGAAGTAAGTCTATTCCCAAAAACGCCAACTAAGGTTGGTTGGGAAGTAAATCTATTCCCAAAAAGGCCAACTAAGGTTGGTCGGGAAGTAAAACTATTCCCAAAAATGCCAACTAAGGCTGGTCAGGAAGTAAATCTATTCCCAAAAATGCCAACTAAGGCTGGTTGGGAAGTAAAACTATTCCCAAAAATGCCAACTAAGGTTGGTTGGGAAGTAAATCTATTCCCAAAAACGCCAACTAAGGTTGGTTGGGAAGTAAATCTATTCCCAAAAATGCCAACTAAGGTTGGTTGGGAAGTAAATCTATTCCTAAAAATGCCAACTAAGGTTGGTTCGGAAGTAAATATATTCCCAAAAATCCCAACTAAGGTTGGTTGGGAAGTAAATCTATTCCCAAAAACGCCAACTAAGGTTGGTTGGGAAGTAAATCTATTCCCAAAAATGCCAACTAAGGTTGGTCGGGAAGAAAAAATCCACCAACTCAGGTTAACTACAGTTGGTCGGAAGTACAAAGTATGAGTATGTGAAAGTGACCAAGCAGAACTTTTTGATACTCGTAAATTACCAATAAGTTGGTCGAGAAACAAAATATCATCAATTTTGGTTAGTCGTCAAATGATTACCACAAATTCAAGATAGTCGACAATAAGTTTTAACAAACTCTAGTTGATCGACAAATAACACAATGTTGTTATCTTTTTAACAGATATACATGCACAAATGTAAAGTGTTTTACAATTACAAAACAATGGCAATCAATATTTGCAAAGAAAATTATTTCATTAAATCTAGAGCAAAATACATCAAGAGTGAAATACAAATTTATTATTACATCAAGATCCCTATTCTATTGGTTTCTTCCCCTTTGCTTTTGAAACAGGTTCCTCGCCAGTAGGTGGATCATCCAAAGCATAAGGGGAATTTATAAAATTAAGATCTTTAAGCATCCTGATGTTCATCACAGATGGTCGATCGAGTAGATGTTCAAGGCGAGATATCTCAGCATTGGAATGGAGACTGTAATCACCAAGGTATTTAGAAATCAAACATTGAGGGATGGCCCGAGCAGGGATCCAGCTCATGTCGAGATAGAATGGTGGCACTGGAAGGTCGAGCAGCCCAGGATTATGGTAATCCCACGGTAGTGACCCTGTTCCAGTTGCAGTACACCCAAGGCATTCAACCACCCTTGTTTGTAACCTTTATTATTCGCATTTTGAATTCAATCATCCAAATGATAGAGAGCCTCATTGTATCCAGCCATCCAGAATTCTCTGGGTTGCTTGTGGAATTGATAAGTTAGCCTTTCTAGCTGCTCGTGAAGACTTTTTGCGAAGAGTTATTTATTCTCTAAGGAAGACTTTTTTGCTGAGAGCTGCTCGTCTAAAGTTTAGATCTTCTTAGACATTTCAGCCAATGCCTGGTTCTTTGCCATCAATTGGAAGGCTTGGTTTTCCAGAGCCGATTGGGTTCTCTGTTCCTCGATAGTAATCCGAGCAGCTCTTGCTCGTCCCCGAGAAGCTCTTCCTCGTCCCCGAGTAGAGGTAGAGGGACCACCTCTTTTTAAGGTCTCCAATTCATCTCGAAGATTGGCATTTTCGACCTCCAAGAAAGAGAATCCCTCATCGTTCACAGGGACCAAAGCATTTGATGTAGAGGCAGCAGACTTCAACTGAGCTACCTCTCTTTGCAGGTTATTATTTTCTTGCTCCAACAACTCTACTATTTGTCTGTGCTCTTCGACCTCAGTCTTTAAAGTTCTTTCCCTCATATTATAAGCAGCGAATAACTTGTCATACCCCTTATCCACACTGAGTTGCTGATACTTCTTCTCGTATCCCTCGTGTAAAAGGGCTGTAGATTCCTTATATTATTGTTGAAGCTCTTCAAGAGTTCCTTGGAGATCTTCAATCATTTCATAATATGCTACATTGTTCGCTACTGCACGGTCGAGAAGGCACTTCAAATACTGGCAGGCTTCAATTGCTTGCTCTGAAGCACCTTGACCGAGGATGTCAACAATTTGTGCTGCACTCATATCCGTATGACCAGCTGTGAAGTGCTCATTACATTGCCTTAACAATTTTGTATCATGAGCAGGCAATAACTCCATCCTGGCTATAAACTAGTAAAGGAAGAGAAAGCAAGAATCAATAAGAGTGAAAATAGAGTATGAACAGGCAAAACTTCCAATTTTATTACATCATAAGAAATAAGTACATAGTTCAGAGTTACATTTGACAAAGAAAAATAAACATAGAGAAAAATCTGAACAACTCTACACCTTTTCCATATCTCCCAAAACTTTCTCGGGAGGCTGGGACGAGGAGGTAGGTTGCTCGGATGGTACAGATGGTTGCTCGGGGAGTGCTGGAAGTTGCTCGCCAGTGGACTGGATAACTGGGGGAGTAGGAATTTGATCTCCCATCACCATGGAAGACTCCTCAGAGGCAGCTTCGTCCTCTTTTTCTTCCTCAGGAGTTGGAGGGGGCCCGAGATGTGTCGCTGAAACAAGTAGGAATTTTCATCGACCTTCATCTCTTGCAAAGAAGCGACCCAGCCATCCCTAAATTATTTGTGGCTACCATATTCCACCTGCGACATCATGGCAGCCAAACCTTTATTCCACCCCTTATCCCATCCAGCGCTGAAAGACTTTTTAACAACCAATTTCCTTTTCGTCTTCTCCGAGGAAAGCTTCTCGGAATGAAGATCCTCGGCAGCCTTCAACTTATTTTCCACTTCCTCCTTCTGGCGACTTACTTCCCGAAGTTGGACTAACTCTTCCTCAGTAACCTTGAGCTTACTTTCAAGATCCCCAGCATTTTTGAGCTTCCCTTCAAGCTCTTTATTCTTCTCCTCTAAATCCTTTATTTTCTTCTCCAATCCCTTGGAGACCTCAATAACCTGAGCCTTCTTCTGCTCGATCGAAGTGAGCTTCTTCTCCCAAGTGGCCTTATCATCAGCATACTTCTGACGAGAATCCTTCAGAGATTGCGTCAGGCCTATCAAAGCTTCCTCTACACTTGACGAGGAGCTTGAAGCTTTAATAGCTTCATCTTTCTTCAGAATTGTATTAAAACAGGTCACCAACTGGGAAAAGAAAATAATAGCAAGTCAGTGTACAGATAAAACAAAGGAAAGATGAAAGTTTAGGACAATAAGACTTACATAAGCAATATGACGAGCTGCTAATGTGGTAACCATGTCCCGAGTAAGATTTTCCTCAAAACCTTGGATCTCGGGAATGATCCAAGATTTCACCGAGCTCATGGCAGAGCTCGGGGCAACAAAAGTGGGAACACCACTTCCAGTACTCGGGGGCTGAGAGATGGATTCAGCCAAATTGACCGAGGAGATTTTCTTCAGCCTCCTCAGAGGAGCATCAACGGTCTCAACTAACGATGTAGTCTTAGTCGGAGAGATGACAATCACCTCACTTGGAGCATCAGCCTTGCTCGGGGCCACTGGCAGCTTCTCGGCAATCTTCACGGTAGCAGCCGGAGGGGGTGCATCAATTTTCTTTGTCCCTTCTTCCGGGACATCATGTTTACTTCTCTTGGCCTCTCCATCAACAGAGGCAGATTTCTCGAAAAGGGTAGGAGGTCTTCTTTTCTTCATCTTTTCACTCAAAGGAATATGTGACTCAGGTGAAGAACTTGTAGAAGCTGGTATTGGTTCTGCATCGCTTATCACAGGACGAGCAGTGAAAGATGAGGTGTAACTCTTATACTGCAGCAAATACGAAGCTGACCTAATATGCTCGTCGGCAACTGTCTCATGCAAAGTCCAGATAAGTTTTAAATGCTTTATGTTAACTTCTGTCTCCTTTGGAGACTTTCTTTTGCTGTCAACTGCAAATAAATGAACATGAAAATATCAGTGACACATTTTATCAAACACAAAGGAAACATGGTTTCAAAAATAAAATAAAAACAACCTATCCCATTGCCATAGGGAGGACATCTAGGACCCTGGTAAACATCATCTCCAGTTAGTGGAGGGTGTTGCCAATTTTTCATAACAACCCCGTGCTCGAAGTAGTCCCTATTGGCATCTGGGAGATTGACCACTAAAGCTCTATTTAAAAACCTAGTTTTTAAATAAAAAGTATTGTCACCAACAGCCCATCTATAACAAAACATAATTTCTGGAATTCCTATACGAGTTCCATGAATTTGATTTAATTTATGAACCCCGTTAACTATTCTCCATGTATTGGGGGCTATTCTTGCAGGAACAACGTCAAACTATTGACAAAATTCCAGACATAAAGGATTTGGGGGAAAGAAAAAGCCACATTCAGCAATAAAGAGACTGGGGAACCAATGTCCCTCAGCCAAACGAAAATAATCTGAAGGCTCAGAAAGTTCCTCCAGAATAACCCATGAAGGAATAGCAAAATCAGAACGAAACTTATCAAGCGACTCTACAGGATAAACCATGATGAATAAAGGAAACAAAGATAAAGAAGGAGATCTTACAGGAAAAGGATGAGTCTGCTGACAACAAACGATGAAAGGGATGAACGCACAAGAGAGAGAGACAATGGAAAACTCAAAGATACAAATTTGAAAAAGTAGAAGACGATGGGATTTTCTGCAGCGCTTAAATACCTTGCCTTGGGAAATGGTAAAGATAATGATTACAAAAAGAGACAGTTACGCTACCGGCGGCTAAAAAGACAAAAAGGGCGCGGGAACCGAAGCGGTCATAAAAATTAAAAAAGTCTGATTCTACGAATTTGGAAGGAGAAATAAATACAAAAGAAAGTACTCCTAAATTTCAGGATGATCATTTAAAACCGCCATATTACAAGAAAGAATGTTCCACACTCCTCAAATCTCGAACTGTGAAACATTGGGGGCTTCTGTTGATACCAAATTTAACCTGCTGATGTGGATTAATCATAAGAAGACACGTGTCAGTCTACGTGGCACCTACAAGTATTTTTACAATCATATTGGCGATGAGGAACTCTGCCTCCCCGATCAACTCAGACGCTCCGACCAACAAGAGCTCTCCGAGGAACTTTACTACACCGAGCAACTTTTGAGTACCGATCTACTTAGGCAATCTAAGCAGCTTAAGCGGTCCGAGCTGCACATCGAACAAAGCATTAATAGCAAGATAACCAACAGATTGACTGCGCATTAAATGCTTATTATTATCATGCAGATGTATACGCCTAAGGGGCATTTATGTATTGCCCTTTCACATGTACAGCCTAAGGGCTATAAATACATTGTACCATCCTCATTGTAAAGGGGACCGAAATTCCTGGAGGATACTCATACTTCGAGAATTCCCAAACACTAAGCAATAACAAAATAGTGGACGTAGGCCATTCTTTTAAGGCTGAACCACTTTAAAAATTCATTGGTCTTATTTATTTTTATCTGTGATTAAATAATTAGAGATAATCTAATTTTTTAAATCAACAATGATAAACATACATACAACTAGCATAAATATATCATGAAGCACGAAAACGTTAGAGTATGTAAACAAAGCTAGCACATTTAACCTTTCAATTTAGCATGGGAGGTTTCACGTGATAGCAAATGAGAATCATAAACCCTTTTTTGTAAAGTTACCAAGTCGGATCTCCTAGCCCAAATAAGTGAAGAGTGACAATCTCGGGATTGGGTGACCTTGGCTACCTTGGTGACCTTACTCTTGGATTTTCTAAGATCCCTTTTTAGATAAAAACAAAATTTTCTAAGATGACCTTTTCGACCACAATGTAAGCAAGTAAAGACCCAGCGAAAAGAAGTGCATAAGGATTAACCTTTGAAAATGTTCCTAGGATATTCTCTCAAAATGGCGGTGTTGACTTTATTAGCCGAAGCATTATAAGAAATGAAGCCAAAACACACGTGTCATTTTTGACTTGGACGGTTTCTAATATTTTATCTAATTTAGCGGACCTACATTCCAAATCAAATTTAACTCGACTAGAGTCTCTTAACTTTTTTTCCAACTCTAAAATTCACAACTCAAGCAAACACCTACTCTCTTCAAACATGAGAAGCTCTTTCTTCATAGCCTCCATTAAACCTATAAGGCTATTTCTCTCTCACCTTTTACATACTCTAGCTTCTCGCGAAGAGCTCTCTTACATGTCCTAAGGTCTTTCACTAAAACACTCTCATCAATGACCTTGGCACGCTCTCTCAAACTAGCTTTCAACTTCAAATTATCCCTTTTTAATTTAATTGATTCGGTATATAATTCTTGAAAGGCTACTTGAAGCTCACCCACATCAACTGCTTCTTCATTTTCACTCTCTCTTTCATCTCCACTCTCACAACCATAAAAAAATGGGATTCACAAACTTTGGCCTCGGAAGTGTCATGTATTATAATGTCATAATTAGACGAGTTCTCACTATCACTTACATGACTTTCCACAAATGCGGTAAAATTGCGCTCAGTGGGGGAATTGGGTCCCACTTCCTTATCATTATCACTAAGGGTAGCATTGTATGAACTTGGTCGCTTGCCCTCTTTCCGTAGCTTAGTGGGACATTCAAAAGCCCTATGGCCATACCCTTCACAACCAAAGCAACAATTTGACTCGTCTCTATTAAGATCTTCATTATGTTTTTGAGGAATCTTCTTGGGCTTGTTATACTTGGATTTATAAAATTTCTTATATTCATTTTTGAGACTCTCTTTATTAGTCTTAAGAAATTTTCTAAATTTCCTAGCAAACATTGCCATATCTTCCGAGTCAAAATTACTCTCATTATTCGAAACTTATTTTTCCTCCTTTCTGGATTTCAAAGCGATGCCCTTATCTTTCTTCTTTTTGGTCTTAGACGAAAACATCTAAAGTTCATAGGTTTGTAAATCACCTAAGAGCCCTTCTAATTTCGTAGAGGCTAAAGTGGGTAAATAATTCAACACGGTCACATTTGGAATAAATCTATCGGGTAGGAACCTTAATTTTTTTTTTACTACTCCGTGGTTGGGTATTTTTTCTCCTAAATTAAAAGATGAATTTACAATATCGAAAAGTCTAGCATAAAATTCATCAAAAGTTTCATTTTCATGCATTTTTATTGTCTCGAATAGAGTGGTGAGGTTTATGAGTTTCGAAGCTTTTACGACACTAGTTCCCTCGTGGGTGTGTATTAAATATCCCAAGCTCCTTTAGCAGTTTCACACGTCATGATACGTCGGAATTCATCTGGTGAGATTGTACTAAACAAAGCATTCAACCCTCGGGAAATAAAATTGCCTAGTTTAAGTTCATTTCTAGTTCATATCTCTACGGGTTTGAGGACACGTTCATTTTTAACTAAACATGTAGGTGGAGATCACCCGGTAACGACAGACATCAAACCCTCTCATTTATGGACTTTAGTGTTGATTTCATACGCGCTTTTCAGTACGCGTAATTTGAACCATCAAAGATTGGAATTTTAAAAATAGGAAAAATTCCATTTTTAAGCTAAACAAAAAAAGAACCTAAACGCAATAACTTAGCCCTCTCGCTCTGATATCACTTGTAAGGGTGCGAAAGCCCCCTAAATTTAAAAACTACTTGCAAATTAAGCGATGGCTCAATTAAATGCCCAACTAAAATTTCAATTCAAAATTTTTAAATAAAAGAAAACTTCAAATTTTAATTTTTCAAAATTAAAATTAAGTTAAACTAATCAAACATTTTAATTTCAACTTAAACAAAATTAATCCTAAAATTTGCCTAACAATGATTTCTTATAATATTCAATATAGGCTAAACGAAATTTTATCAAGTTAAAATTCTGGACATGAATTAAATTAAACTTACCCAAATTATTCAAACTTAAATTAGCACCAAATTAAACAAGTGTGAGATAGAAACCAATTTTTATCTTGATTATCCTAGCATGCATATAAGGTGATTTTTGAAAGATAAAAATAAGCAATCTCACTAGGCGGCGATAAACGAGGGAAAACTAAACGGGAAAAACCTCGGATGACCCTGGCCTAACAAATCCACTAGGTACGGTATGTTTAAAAAGACTACGACAAGAAGACTTACAACACTCGGCTCGACTCCTTCAAGCCCCGGCGATTCCTTCATTCTTCAACCTCTACCTTGTAGATAATTCCAGAGTCCACCGTAATCTTGGATTCCACCAATGGAGGCACAACCCATTATCAACCACACGGGGTGCCTTTCACCATATGAGAAAGCCACAACAAAAATCAATCTTCTCCTTTATGGGTAGAGAATAAACCCAAACTTCTCTTCTAATTGGTGTAGAGAAAATTCGGTGTCAAGCAAACTCTCTAAGAAAAATATATATATATACGAAAGCTTGGAATTCAACAAACATGGGTGTATGAGTGTTTTGTAGAATTTTAATCCATAAATTTACACACTCAAAACTTGAACAATAACTATTTGCTCTCAAAGACTAGAATAAATATTTGTCAAAAGTTACTCTTAAAGTTCTTATTCCCGTATTTTTTAATCCGGTAAAATTGGTGGGAAATGAAATAGGCAAGTTGGAAGTTATTAAAAAAACTGTCAGAAAACTTCCCAGGTCGTTCAAACGAGCTCGTTCGAACGAATTTTTGAATGACATTTAGAAAACATTGCCCCAAACTCGTTTGAAGTTTGTTCAAAGTCTCGTTAGAATGACTTCATTCTAACGAATTTTCTAACGAGAATTTGGAGAATATAAGAAAAATTCGTTGGAAAACTCGTTCGCACGACAGATTGAATGAAAATTCAGAAAAAATTATTTTTCACTTTTAAGCCGAAAAACTTTTTCAAAAAGTTCTAAAGAGATTTTTTGAATATAAAAGATCATAAAAAGTTGTAAGGACATTTTTGTCCATTATCAATTTGTATGTTGTACGCCGTTACACCGTTGAAGAAACTCAAGATCGCATCTACAACAACGGATCCGAATATCAAAGCATCTTCAACTTCATAGCCTCTGCAAGAATGAACTTGGTAAAATTTTGTTTTTACGTTCCTTAAAGTTCATATTTAGTATTGGGAAATTTTTATAAAATGTTTTTTATAAAAATAAGACGTAAGTTTTTTCAAGCAAAATGAGGCTTTTAAAAGGATTTTATTTTTCTGGGAAAACCGGACCGGTCCGCCCCTCAACCGGACCGATCCGCTTGCTCGAAGTCCAGTAGACCCCGGACCGAATGCGAACCGATGAAGCCTGAATGATCGAACCGATCCGATCCCAACCGAACCGATCCGCCTCAGGATAAAAGAACCGATCCGGTCTAATCGGACCGATCCGCCCTCAATCCGGACCGGTCCGCCTGGGATAATTACGAGCAGTCCCAGTTTTTGAAAACTCTTTCCTTGGTTTTCTTATTTATACCAACTTCGGGAGAGTTATTTTTAAGACTTTTCAAGACGATATTCAGAGTCCTAAATACTCTAAGTCTTCACCTTTTTGAGTCCCAAGACTCTTTTTGATTCACACCAAAAATCCCAATTACTATTGTGAATCTTTTGGAACCCTAGAACACAAACTTTGTTGTTGTTCATCTTTGTGGAGAGATCTTTGCAACCGAGGGCTGCGTGTCATTGCCGAGGGAGTCTCTACAAAGTTTTATGACTGCGTGTCATTGAGGAGAGCTGCGGTTCATTCTTTGTTGATTGGGCTGCGAGTCCTTGGAGGGTGCTGCGTGTATTCTCTTGCTGAGTTCAAGACTGCGTGTCTTTGTGGGTTGGCTGCGCGTTGATCCATTGCAGATTTCTCTATGTAATTGTAAGTTGCGGCTTGTATATTCATAGTGAAATAAATGTTTTACCCGAAAGGGGTTTTTTTTCTTGAATTCTGTGTCTCAGCATATTTTTTGTGTCACATGCTTTATTTATTTATCGGTTGACACACGCACCTTAGATGAATGTTTAGGGGCTGAAATTAAATAAGTGTGCTATATTAGAAATTTGCGAAGTTTTTCAATATCACGCATTCTCAAAAGTATTTTATGAAATACAACAAATAAAAGTTCCAAGCTCCTATATATATATAAAACTCATTCATACCTTTGGAGCCTTGGAATCCAATTGTTATTGATGTAGAAATATGGCACTAAACTCGACAAGGATGGAGCTGTAAATTTTGGTCCGCTACGTCTTTAACTCTTTAAATGTTATAGGCTTGATAGGAACAAACATCTATCCTATGACTCAAATAGTTTTGTTCAAAATTAAGCCAAAACTATATATGGACTCAATTGGAAATTTGTGTCCTTACAATCTTCACGAGATGCTTCTAATCATCCAGGAGCAAGTTCATCACTTAGGTCCACGGAACCCTATATCCATTCTTTTTATCCTAAAAGGAAAGTGTATTGGAATGGCTAAGCAGAGCTTCGCCCTTTGACCGTCTGGGACCCCAAGTAAATAAAAACCCTCCTAGGGCATTATTCAGGAACACTCAACATTCATCCGACCAACGTGAAGACCAGTCACATCAAGATCAAGAGTCTGACGATCTATACTCGCCGAACAAACTTCTTAGGAAGAGAGTTCAGTGCATACACATGGTCGGAACAGTCGAGCTGCTTCATATAGATTTGATGCAGGCAATCCTTCATGGAAATGATTAATCCAGAGGTTAGAACATTGGTTGGGTGAAATGGCAAAACCAAATAATCCTTTATAACGGAGCTTCATTAAAGGATCTCCTTTTATTCAGGCAATTATGGATTTTCCTACTCCATGTAAGTTTAAAGCTCCTGTGTTCACCCCCAAATATGATGGGAAAACTGACCCAATTCTCCACATCGAGTAATATTAAACTGCAGCTGATATTTATTCAGTTCCTGATGAAATGAGGTGAAGGGCATTTTCAAGTACCATCACTGGTTCAACCCAAACATAGTATAATAATCTGCCTCATGGGCAGGTCGCTAACTTCAATCAGCTTGTCGAGCTATTCATCAGTAACTTTTATTTAGGAGCTAAGCCAGTGAATACAGTAGCTCATTTTTTTAGTGTAAGGCAATAATTATAGGAAAGTACTAGGGAGTATATTACGTGTTTTAATAATGAGAAATTAGAAGTGATTGATTATGAAGATAAAATGACCATCGCTGCCCTTATGAGTGGATTACTTCCCCAGAAACTATACTATACTCTAGCCAAAGATCCTCCTAAAACTATGGCTAAACTTATGGCAAAAGTAGGAAAAATAATGAACGTCGAGGAAGCGATGGCCAGAAAATAGAATCCAGTTACGAAGCCTGATACGAAGGATAAGAAGCCTAAGAAAAAGGACAAGCTAAAAAAATATGGAACATATACTCTATTGAGTGTTAGCATTCACTATATCCTAGAGGAAATCAAGCACAATAAGGATTTGCGATGGCCTGAGAAGTTGAGGGCACCTCAAAATAAAAGGGATAAATCCAAATATTATTAATTCCATAAGGATCATGGGCATACAATGAATAACTGCGTCGCTTTACAAAATGAGATAGAATCCCTCATTCGTCGAGGAAAACTCAATAAATTTATTGGTCAGCGTGATAACGGAGAATAAAATAAGGTCGAATTCTTCATGCAAGCCCAGAGATGATAAGAAGAGAAATCATGAAGATGATTAAGAAGACAATCCAGATCTATCGAAGAAGCCCAAGCAACCAGAACATGAGGTAGCTATGATTAGTTTTAGTTCATTTTTGTGTCATGTGATTATAGGTGGCGATGCAGGCGGTGGTGATCACACTGCCGAAAGGAAAGCTTACTTGAATGAAGCCCAGGATTATTCGAGAGAATTAATCTGAACGAAGATGATCGGCCTAGAAAGGATAATAAAGATAAAGTGATGATCCACTTTTCAAATAATGATCTCTCTAAGGTACTTTATCCCCATGATGACCCATTGGTTGTCAAATTTAGGATCCAGGATACTATTGTCGGTATAATTTTGGTGGATAATGGGAGCTCCATAGATATTATGTTTTATCCTTGATTTTAGAGTTTGTACTTGAAGCTCATCCAACTATAGCCCTACCACAAGCCATCAATAGGTTTTTCTAGTGAAAAAGTTTACCATCTTGGGGGATCAAGCTAGAAGTGTTGTTTAGCACCTGGCCAGCAAGTGGTGCAGAGAAAATACGCTTCTTTATGATGGATAAAAACGTTCAGTCTGCCTATAATATAATCCTCAATAGGGTAGGGTTAAAGAAGTTTATAGCAGTACCATCAACAGTCCATAAATGCTTGAAGTTTCTAGCTCATTTTGGGGTAGGTGTTATGAAAGGCGACCAGAAGGTGGCAAGAGAATGTTACTACTCTTCAGCCGAGCAAGAGGATTTGATTGAATTGAAGAAGAAAACTACCACTTATTAGGTGGATACCATTGAGCCTAACAGTGAATCTGAAGTTGAAACTTTAAATTCTCGGGATGAAATAAAGTTAGTCAAGGGACATATTATGGAAGCTATTAAAAGCATTATCCTGGATGATGACAAACTAAAGAGAACTATGCAGATTGGCTCAACATTAGATCCAACCCTAAAATAGGAATTGATTATGTTTCTAAAGAAGCAGAGAAATGTATTTGCTTGGATCCATGAGGGTATGCCTGGGATTGATTCCAATTTCCTTTCTCATGAGCTCAACGTCAGTAAGGATGCCAAACTGATCAAGCAGAGATGCAGGTTTTTCAGTCTTGAGAAGAATCAAGCTATCCAAAAGGAGGTCAAGAAACTTCAAAAAGCTCGGTTTATTGAAGATGTGAAGTATCCAACCTGGTTGGCCAACGTTGTAATGGTCAAGAAGAAGAATGATAAATGGAGGATGTGCATGGATTTCACTGATTTAAATAAAGCTTGCCCAAAAGGCTATTTCCCCTTGCCTAGAATTGATCAATTGGTGGACGCTGCTTCGGGACATGAGCTTTTAAGCTTCATAAATGCTTACTCCAAATATAATCAAATAGAGATAAAACCTGAAGACAGGTAAAATACAACCTTCATCACCAATAGAGGAACTTATTGCTACAATATAATGCCCTTTGGACTAAAAAATGCAAGAGTGACGTATCAAAGGTTGGTGAATAAAGTCTTAGAAGGGTAGATAGGCCAAAATATGGAGGTTTATATGGATGATATGTTGACAAAGAGCAAAAAAGTCTCAGATCATATCTCCGATCTCAGTCAAACTTTTGATTAGTTGGAAAAGTATCAGATGAAGTTGAATCCGACCAAGTGTGTGTTCGGAGTACAAGAAGGGATGTTCCTCGGCTCATAGTTAATCAAAGGGGAATTGAGGCAAATCCAACAAAGATAAAATATTTGATCAAAATACAAACGTCGACTTTCAAAAAAGATGTACAAAGGCTCACGGTAAGAGTGGTAGCCTTAAATAGATTTGTTTCTCAAGAAACAAACATGTGCTTATCGTTTTTAAGGCGTTGAGAAAGACTTTGAGTGGAATGCAACATTTGAAGGAGCGCTCCAGGAGTTAAAAAATTATTTGGTGTAATACCTCGTATTTTTGCTTATTTGAGATTTAATTAATTTGGTAGTTAAGTTGTTTCATTTTAAATTACGCGAGAGAAGTAATTTAACTGAATCGTATAATAATGTGACTAGTAATTATTAATCGAGAGTGAGATAATGATTAATATTGTGAATTATATTTACTAAGTGAATGGTAAATAATTTATAATTATTTATTTACGTCATAGCGAGTGATATGGGCATAATTGATTTTATCTCAATCGGGAGTCACGTGTCGACTAAATTGGAATTGAGATAGGAAATATATTTATAGTGACTCGAATAATGATTTTGAGGTCACGGATGGTTTCGAAAGGGTCAAAATAGTCGAAATAGTATACCCAGGGGTATAGTTTGAGTCCCGGATCAATTTTAGACCAAATCGGCACCTATTGAGAACGTTTTGGTCATTTGGCAAAAGGAGGTTTAAAGATCTACGAAATTTGCAGCCCCATATCAGGTTTTAGATATAAGGGGCTAGCGTTAGAAACACCAAGAACAAAGATGAGTCCTTAGAGAAGAAGGAAAGATCATCCTTGAAGCTTTTGAGGAGATTTGGGAGCTTTTCATCTTAACCTTGCACCACAAATAACCTAGGAGTGAGGATTGATAGAGAAGACAATCACATCCATCACCAAGCCACAAAATTAGACCCTACAGATCAAGAGGCAAGTGTTTATTACAATCGATATGAAGTTATAATACCCATGTGACTAGGGTTTCAATTATATTGATTATTTTGATGATTCTTGGGAGAAAAGATTAATTAAAATGCATGTTTGGGTAGGAATTGCATGTAGAAAGAATTGATATATGTAGAGGATAATAAAGTAGAGATTTTGTATGATTATCTACGAATTAAATCTGGGTCTTTGATGTATTATGGTGAAAGAACATAAAACTTAGGGTTTTGAGGATTGGATGATTTAATCCATTCTTGAATGTTATTCGTAATGTTTTGATTCAAAAATTATGTTAGAAACTATCCTAATACATGTGGGAAGGGTTTGGGACAATTGTTTTAGAGTTTTGTTGAGGAACATGGAAGTTATAGGTGTGTTAATGGTGAAAAACGTATCTGCCAAACGAAGAAGATGAAGTCGAGAGGGGCGAACCGGTTTGGTTCAGGGGTGCCCTGTAAAATGTAAATTCTCCCTTTTTGCCTTGTACTCCTAAATTGCTATCGAAAAAACTTTTGGAAAATTGTTAGAATATAATGAGGGATCTATCATATTGCACTAGTCCATGATAAGGTGATGAGAGTTTAGTCATATCGAGAGAATTAACACGATGATTAAACGGGATTTAATGACAAAGTAATTAATTCATGAGAATGAGAATCTAATTACGAGAAAGTGTGAGTGAGCTTATGGCATGAACCAATAGGGTAAGGAAAACTTTGCTACTGAAATCATAAAGGGGTAACTAGGGCCCTTAGAGTAGAGATTAATACTCAATTAAATACAACAGTGAGAAAAGTCATAACTCGATAGTACGGTGAGTATTCGAGTGTTATATACTATGTACGAATGATGATAATTATCGGAGGTTCTCGCGTAGTGGGCGATCCCACCTTGACAATTCCAATGAGGTCTGGATTGGTGCCCCATAACATAGAACTTAGAGTGGCTCGCTATGTGACGTGTATTAGTGAGACCGACGTTTCATTTTGGTATGTTATGTATGTGCGTAGCCCAAAGGCTTAGAACTATGTTTCCTTCCACCGTTTGATATTTAATTTTGGGTTCGAGGAGAC
This sequence comes from Sambucus nigra, assembly GCA_949130495.1. Classification (NCBI taxonomy): domain Eukaryota; kingdom Viridiplantae; phylum Streptophyta; class Magnoliopsida; order Dipsacales; family Adoxaceae; genus Sambucus; species Sambucus nigra. The sequence continues at coordinate 515,204,509 of OX422221.1, read as the reverse complement.
ATGCCGAACCAATAGTCCCCATTTAGTACGAGAGGTACTTGGACTGATAGTAGAGTATGCCTATTATTTTACGGTGGTCCTATCGAGAGACACCGTATATATATATATATATATATATTCCACTTATATGTGACAGTAGACTGATGGATAGTGTATATCTAAAGAATGAATTAAGTAGTGAAACTTAATTAATTGAATGAAAGAGAAGATATATGAAATGATAATTTCAATGCTTAACATACCAGAAATACTAATTCGATTAGCGTACTGTATGGGCGATACGAGGACTTTGATGAGATTAGTCCAGATAAATACTTATGTCTAGTTATTTTGGGTAGTACAACTAGGTGGTTTGCGTAGGGAACGTTAGGCATGCACAATAGTTTAGGGGTGAGGATACTCAAGAGAGTGTACGTAACATGTGTAATCAATAATCGATTTTGAATTGTGATAAACTCTTGCTAAATATTTTTAAAATGTTTTGAGTAATAACTCTTGCTATAAAAATATTTTCAAAACCTTTTAGGTGTCCATCTACAGGGATGCTAGACTTGAAATTCTGCATCAGGGATACCCAGCTGCGGCACAGGTGGATAGTGGTAAAGTTTTGGATTAGACGCATCTATTCTTCATTCCTAGTGTAGGAATCTATTTTTCAATTACAGTTTTAGTTGGGCGCATTGCCCATTTCAGTTATTTATCTCAGTTCAGACTTGTATTGGATCTGGTTATTATTACTGGATTTATTTAGATTGGTTTTAGCTGATGGTTTATTCGGCAAGGTTATATTTATCTATAACTTGTGTTGGATTGGGTTTTATTGGTGTATGATTCATTTAGTTCAGCGTGTTTTTATCTATTTAATAAAAGATAAAATTTGACACCGTTTAATTAATTAATATGTGATTAGTAATTAATTTGGTTTTCGACAATGATGCTAAGAACGAACCAATTTATAAATACTGTTTTAATTTAATAAAGGACTGATCACCCGGTATTTAATTAGGCGGGGTGTTACAAATGGTATCAGAGCATCAGGCTCTAGAGTCTTTAGGATCTGTGCGGCTTTTCACGTTTCTTCCTAGCATTCTTTAATGTAGAGCCTTATGATAGGATTGTTATATTCCTCTACGTATGTGATTTACGTTCTCATGCTATTAAGTATGTTGATGTGATTCATATATGAGTTCGATTGAGATCCATACACCGAGCAATATGGAACGACCAGTGAGGGCCATTAAAAGGACTGGAGGAGGAGAGGAGAGGCAGAAGATATAGAGTATTATGAGAAAGGTGATTGCGATAGATATCACCATGATTATTATTCATACAAGTGACAATAAGATAATCATGCGAGGATAGTAATTCCCGAAACACCGTCGTAGAAAATAGTGACACAACTTCAGACTCACCCAACGTTGTAGGCAAATGAATAGTCAGGGGGGAATCTTTAGAAGAGTCACCTATAAGATTTCGAGAAAGGAAAGAAGTGTGATGAACCGGTGGATGGAAGTAATACAAAGAAAAAAGTGTAGGGTGGAGTGAAACAACACCCAAGACTAAATTTAGGGCCAAATTCTTTCTCATGGGAGTAACATGGTGGTGATAAGAGTGAGTCACCCAATATAAGGAAATGGATATAGGGTAAATTGAATAGCTTGGGAGAAGGGATCGTAAGGTCTTACATCTGCTATTTTGACAGAGATGCGATTGGAGTTTCGAACCTCATTACAAGGGAGGCAAAAAAAGACCGATCTTGAGGGAGATAATGACCTGCTTAGCGAACTTCGTAACCGACGAAAGGGATACAGAGAGTGATGAAAAGGGTCCATGAGATGATAATGGACTCGTGTGTAGAATACACAAACATGGATGTGAAGTCCAAATAGGATGAATAGTGCCGATATCACCAAGGTCATACGTTTATATGTTTACATCAGCGCTTCTCGAAGAAGGGAGTTAAGTGAGTAGACTAGGGTTAACGGTGCTAGTGAATAACCATAGGAGGGCATACCCACTAGGGGACACATTTTAATAATGCATATCAATTGAATTCCTACCAAGTAACGATGGATTCAGTCAGAGTAAGCAAGGCCAACAACGAGTTCCAGAGGACCAACGGATCCAAAGGGATAACGGGGGTAGCAATCTAGACCAAGGCTACCCGGTATGAGAAAAGGACACACAGACATAGCCAGTGGGGCAAAAGAAAAGGGGTGGCACGAAGAGGGGTCCTATGTGTGGAGAGTAAGGCCAATGGTATCAAACTTATCCACAGCGAGAAAGTGAGACCAGCCAGACTAGGATGTAGATGAAAGCAGTGCCAACAATGAAAACAGTGCCAACAGGGCATGACAGTAGCAGGAGAGAGACCCTAGCAGGGGAATTGAGCTAAGAGATTTAGGCCCAGGAGTTAACAACTTAAGAGTGGTAGGTTCAGGTAGGACCAGCAAAGGCCTTAGTAGCAATAACAGCATATCAGTCCCTCGTAGCCACTGGGGCTAAAGAAATGGCAAGGAAGGTGAGTAGGGCCAAAGGCAAAGCGAAAAGATTTTTTCTAGCAGTCATTATACTTGCGGGGAGAGGGACCATAAGAAGAAGGTTTGCCCAAAGCGAGACAGGGGTAACTACAATATGGGATCCTGGATATACAGAAGATCATGGGTCAGTCCCGGCACGAGAGTTAGATTCAATGAACAGTTGACCAAGCAATCTAAATGGCAAATGGAGGTATAGTTTTTACTTTATCCTTATGAGAATAGGATATGTTGTGGGTGACATGGATGAGTCAAAATATTTGATTTCTAACACTAAAATTTGAGTGTGAGTCGGGTTTTGTAGTGTGCTGGCGGTATCAGCCTTTTATTGAATGTTTTACCGTGGGGAAGCGGAACTATTTGGTGGCGCCTATGAGAGAAAATATGGACGCACTAAGAGGATGTTTATATTACGTGATACTGTAACTACTTTAAAAAATTATGAGAATGGAGTAGACTATTTTCCGAGTCTGGTTAGTGATGTGTGGAGCGATCGTAGATCGTGATAGTGAGATCTTATGTTCGCTGTTTTAGAGTATGATTTTTTGGGTATCATCTGAAAGTGGGTCGAACCTATATATATGGGACATATTATATTGTGTATGAGAATTGAGAGTATATGTTGGAATTATGTGTTTGATCCCGGTGAGTAGGGACATCTACTGATGTGATTCAGGATATATTAGGTTATTGTCGAGTGGAGAGATAGAGCTCGTTATTGATTTAGCGCTGAGAACCTAATGACAAGCATAACGCCGTGATATATGTTGTCTTTTGTAGCATGAGAGTGGACGAGTATACTTTTATGCTAAAAGATGGGGATTTAGGGGTATAGTACAGCAGGAGGAGAGGGCTATAGCTTATGCATCCCTAAAGCTTAAGCCCCATGAGAAGAATTACCCCACCCAAGACCTTGAGTTGACAGCGATCATTTTTTCTTTGAGGATATAAAGACACTATCTTTTGGGGGAGCAGTTTACATTGTTCACGGACCATAAACTCACTTCAGTATCTCTTCACACAGAAGGATATGAATATGAAGCAAAAGCGGTGACTAGAGTTCGTGAAGAATTACCAGTTTGAGATACAGGATCATCCTGGTAAGGCTAACGTGGTGGTAGACGCGCACTACACCATAATAACTATTTTGTAACTAATAGATTATTTAATTTCCAAGTGTTTTTAACACTTAAAAATCTATATTATAACTCTAATACGATAGTATTAGAGTTATAAATGAGACTTTAATACTCTTTATGTATTAGTGAAATTTTTTTATCGTATAAAATCTTCAATTCTCTCCTTACCTTTCCCATTCCTCACCATTTCAACTACCCGTGTCAAATAAAAAGGCATGTTAGCGACATAAAAAAACACATAACTCACACGGCAAAAAAAAAAAAAAAAGAACTGAACGTTAGGTTCTATCTTCCAGCAAAGCCATCGGAGGCTCCTCCATAGCCCTACCCTAAAATTAACAAGTGGATAGCAGTAAGAAAATTTTGTGAGGTTTGTTTATCATCCCTAAGACTAGATGAGGTTTGTTTTCTTTATACTTATAATTCTCTTTCCCTATAGAGCTTTCATTCTTTCATACTGCATTGGTCGGTGGTTTCATATGGAGATTGTTTACGTCATTGTTTTTCATTTATACATTCACTATACAATTGTTGAGTTACATTTTATCCTGTTTTAATATCTGATTTAATTAAGTAATTATTTCTATTTTATTATTTGAAGGTCAATATTTTATAATTGAAATCAAAAGATTCTAATTTATGACTTAATTTTCTTTTTAATGCAAGATTATTGTTCAATTGAGCTCGCATCGTACACTTAATTATTTTGAGGAAGGTTGAATGAATTTAGTATTTTACATAATTAACCAACTCGGGTTTTATTGTTATATATGCATTTGATAAAGTAGTTTGGAGCCAAAAAAAGAATGAAAAAGCAACAAGCTACATAATAAGTTAATTGGGTGAAGCATAATAATAATAATAATAATATAAAAAAATGTTTAGAATAATAAATATGATTCATAAATTTGCAGGAGCAAACCAATAGAGATCAAGAGTTGACGGAGCACAAGGACGCTTGGAGTGGTCAGCAAAATTTTTGTATTTCAATAAGCATTATGTTTTAGTTTTTCGTTAACACAATACATTGACGGAGAATTTTTTTAAACCAACTCTAGTTTTACTGTTTAATTGTTAAATATGCATTTGAAAAAGTATTGAGTTTGGACCCAAAAAAAAGAATGAAAAAGAAAAAAGCTACATAATAAGTTAATTGAGTGAAGCATAATAATAATAATAATAATAATAATAATAATAATAGAGAATTAAGGTAAATGTCATGTTCCTTCCTATATTTTGATTTTTAGGATAATGATTTTCAAGTTTATAAATCTAGTCCCTGTGGTACAATAACATCTATAAATCTAGTTCTGTGGTACAATTGCCTTTAGTTTTTTGGTCCGCGGCAGCGGCACCATTTTTCATGCTTTTAGTATAAGAACTAAATTTATAAAATTATATGGAGTGTCCTATTTTTATACACTTTAAGCATTATAAGGACCTTTTTCCAAAACCTCATAATAATAATATAAAAAAATATTTAGAATAATAAACATGATCCATAAATTTGTAGGAGTAAAGGAATAAAGATCAAGGATTGACGGAGCACAAGAACGCTTGGAGTGCTCAACAAATTTTTGTATTTAAATAAGCATTATGTTTTAATTTTCCATTAAGACGATACATTTACGGAGAAAATTTTTGGTGCATATTTTGTAATTTTTTAATTGACCCCCCCCCCCCCCCCCCCCCTAAGCGCAGATTACATGCTAGTTTTAGAAGGTTTCGAACAATTGCAAATGTTGGAGGTGTTAATAACCATTGCAAAATTAGTGATTTTATAAGTGCAAAATCTAAAAGGGTTACATAAACTCCCAAAAGTGTAAAGACGCATTTCCCTCGTCAAATTCCTCCCCCCCCTCCCAAAACCGCAAATCAAATTCGCACTCCAAAATCACAAAATCTTTAATCCGAAAAGCTTGGATTGTTATCGGGTAAGTGTATTTACTCTCTCCACTAAATCGCAAAACCTGCACAAAATCATAAACCAACAGCTATCTCATTTTCTAGGTTAGTTTAATGCTTTTTAGTTGGGAAATAATGTTTTGATTGTGTGTTTGTGCAGATTTGTTTAATACAGAGCCTCGAGTTCATATTGTGTTTGCATTAATTAACCTAATCTTAATTAAATATGTTATTTTTATTTGTTCTGCTAGTGCGAAGTCTCATCTAGGGCTTGTTTGTGTTGGTACTAGTTTTTTCTTGCTTAATTTAAATTTTAGGGTTTGTTCATCTTTTCAATGTTGCTTTAAAATTACTTAAGACCACTTCATTGTTTTATCTTATTGTTGAAGAGAGTAAGTTTTTATTTTTTGTGGTTTTGATTTTCTGGTTTATGTTAATTATATGCTTTCCTTTACTTGTTTCAAAATTGTTTCAGGAAAGGTTTAATATTATGGTGCAATATGGATTTATGCAATGAGGAATTAGAGCAACTACTAATTTTACTCTTTTGACTACTTTTTCTTGATTTTTGTTGCGTGGCAATGACGAATGGGTATATATTGTGTGGAAACTTTGTAGACGGTCCTAATTTTAATCACATAAAGTATTGACTAGAGACTCATATTGATTTAGTCATTGCAATTTTTTTATTTGATTCACCATTTGCCAGATGTTTATCTACATTTGTTAATTTTTTTCATATATTATGAAGTTTGATTAAAAACGTTTTAGACTATGACCAAGGCTAGAACTATTGTCATATGTACTAATCATGTGAATTAATATTATATTTACATTTTAAATCCATAATTCATTAGAATTTGGGTTACCATCTTTTCTGGATAGTTTGATGTCTTGTCTTTATATTTAGGAATTTGGGAACCAAGGTGACGTTGACTGTCTTTGCAACTGAAAAATCGTTGTCGACATCAAATTAGTGACTAAAATTATACCTAAGTAATTTTGTTTTTAATATAATCTAACCTTTATATAATTCACTCATTTTCCCTTCCTTTTCATCATACAAGCATAATCAGTCACTGCATAATAATGTGTTATGAAACCATAATACTGTGAGTACATAGAAACCATAATACATTCGCATTATTAATCATGTGTTAACTGTGGAGCATAAAATTCTTTTGCGTAGTAGAGCTCTTTGAGGATAATGTGCCTGTGATTGTGAGAAGAAATTTGAGGGCGGTCAGTGATTCGGTTATGCTGAAATACCTCTACGTCGTATACGTCACATTTGTTCAACTGCACGATTAATCAGATTATGCGACAAATTTCTAACATAGTGCCCTTTAGTGTATTCATTGTGCCACAAGAAAACTAATAATCCATAGTGCCCTCTAGTGTATTCAACAGGGATAGAAAATCAAACACTCATGAAATAATCTAATTTCAGTTTCAAAAAAAAAAATGTTACTGTTCGAGGGATGTAAAATTTAGGACTTTCAAATTTGACTGGTGAAATGGAATCATGTTGTGTCTCCAACAGATTAAAAGCTATTCTTGCTGGTTTTTCCCATATTAAACTTAAAAACATCTGCAATGCATACAGTGGGGTTATGCAGGGCATCCGGAGTATACTTAATTACCAAATAAAGCACAATGTAGATATACAATGTAGATCCTTCAATTTGCCCAATATTTAATCAAAATACTCGTTAATGCTACTCTCGGTACTGCATGAACAAGCCTAAGAGAATAAAGAGGAAGAGTTGTCAGTTGAAGAGTCCTATACGAAAATTGGCCAAAAAGTCAGGGTCGGTCAGCTTATTCTTCCATTAGTTGTGCAACAGTGGTCATCTTATGGTTGGCATCTATTATAAATTTAGTTGCAGCATCTACTAATGATACAAGAAGAGAATACTGGCTTGGCCCATGATGTTGTCAGTAGCAACAATATAAATCCTCTTCAACCAATTTATCGATAATGTTTATTATAATATGGGTGGATCGAGTAAAGAACCAATCATGGTTTTGTGATGCAGGTACATGCCAGTTATACCAATGGTTCTAGTCAATGGCAGTGAAGTAATAGGGATAAGTTGGAGCTCATACGTACCAAATTCCAACCCAATGGATATTTACTTTATTTCTTATCATATTTTCAATATACTAGTTGAAGAGTTGAAAATTTTATACTTGAATTCAATTTTGGCAGGACTACAAGGAGCATAACGATGACAACATGATAAATTTTGAAGTTATCTTGTCAGAGGATAACTTAATGATGGCAAAGCAAGAGGATTTGCATAAAAAATTCAACCTCACAACTATAATAACCACAAGTGATATGCACCTCTTCGACACCAAAGGTGTAATCAAGAAATATGAGATTACAAATTAAAATGACCTTTTCTGATTTTATGCTTGGTTTGTTTTTTGCTGGTTTAATTGTCTGATATTTTGTGCCTATTTATATACTCAGGTGCAAGAAAAGAGTGATGCTTAAGCAGAAGTGGCTAGAAAGGTGATGAAAGGCAAAAGTGATGAATGAGCTCGTTCTTAAGGCCTCAACGTGATGGCTTTTAATTTTGTTTCTGTTTGCTAGATTGGTCATGAACGAGAAGTATCTGTCTGTCAAATGCAAAAATGCATCGATAAGGATCTAAACTGCAAACTAGGTCAGTGATAGCTCTTGATCATCTGAAAAACTTCGTATACATTGAAGCATACAAAAAAACCCATATGAGGGGGGTATGTAGTATTTCATAGGCAGCTCCAAGATTCAAGCAATTATCTAGTAGCAGATAAATGGATATTTGCTTGATGATTGCTATCTGACTAAGTATTATTTATTCTACTTCAGGCTTGCAAGGGTATGCGCAATATATATACAGGCAGCAAAGCTTCTTCATGTTCCTATGAAAGAAATGTGACTGATGCCATTTCAGTGGAAAGCAAAGCAATTGATCTTTCTAGGGATACTTGGGTCAGAATGAAGATTGAGACATATAAGTGGGACCTCGCTAAGGTATGCCCCCTGCCCCCCCCCCCCCCCCCCACCCCCCACCACACACACACACAAAACCACATCTCCTTTTCCTCCACCCCTTTACCCTTATGAAGTTGATTTTGAGCTCTTCTTATATGGTATTCAAGCATTCCTTTTATAGGTTGTGGATGTGGACAATGTGTGGCAAAGAGTAACAGTATATCGCAGTTAATATTATCTATGCCACGTTAGTGTTAACATTGCAAAATTGAAAACGATGGATCCAAAATTCAAAATCGCACCTAAATTTGGAATAAATCGGACGTAATACTGTTATATACAGTTTAATGACGGAGCGATAATCAAGAATAACTATTGAATCCAAACCTTTAAACCTGAAACACCTTATAGTCCACTTGTGATTCCTTGAATCTAAGAGGAGAGTTAAATAGAGAATTTGTTTCATTAGTAATAAGTAAACATATTAGAAGTCTTCCAATACACGTCTTTCTGAACACTTAACCAGAATTCATATATTGTTTTTGCATTATATATCTCCCAATTCCTCTATTAATCTAGAACTTCGGTGACGAGTGGCAAAAGATCAAATATGAACAATGACATGGATGTTGAATTTGATATAAACACTTGGTCAAACCAATTTCCTGAGACAAACCTTATGAGAAAATAATGGTTAATTAGTTATCATCTTGTGTGACACCTCTATCATACAACCCCTCCTTGTCCCAGATACAACGAGAAAGTCTGCCATTTCATATAGAGGGATTGGTTGCGAAAAGGGTTTGTTGGTTCCTAGCAAACTATCATAAGTTGGAGTCCAACTTAATCAAGCTTCTCAAACAGGTGTATGGTTATGAGACCCCTTATTTCCAATCTACTGTTGCCTCTTTTGATTCCATAGAAGAAGACCATAATATACAAATTCTAGAGGGTTGCTGTTAGTGCTCCTGTGAGGATTAAAGGTTTAATTTGATGTACTAATTGACAAGACACTTCTTTGAGACTCATCTGCACTATTGTCCATCACAAATGTACTACTGCTCTAGAGATCATCTGTTAAGCTAGTATTCTTCAGTCTGTTCTTAGATTTTTAGTCCCTTAGATGTCTCATCTACAATAGTTATAAGAGGGGGTTTCACACAATATCCAAGACAACTTATGCTCCCATGCATGAAAAGATTTGAGTGGTCCAATAAGGGAGTGGTAGACAGAGTTGCATTTCACGAATGGTCAAAGAACAGATCTTCCATAACCTGTAAAAAGCCATGATGGGTTTGGAGGTTAAGCAAAAAGGCGGTGACGTTTGGTACTCCATTTGCTGCTTGCATCACTTTGGGAATTACCATGTCTCTTAATAATAAACTAGTGACTAATACTATTATTCTTAGGAAGAACATGGCAAACATGAAATCCATTATCCAGAACTTTATTGATTTGTTCTAACCTAATATGTTATCTCTTGAACTTATTTAATAAACAAAAATAACAGTCACTCAAAATTCTATCCAAGTTTTGAGATACTAAAATTCACAATCACAAGATAATTTTTGGTTGAATTCACCAACATGATGTACTGTTTGATTTAGAGAATATATTAAATCATTTTCAGGGAGAGTCCAGTTGCATCTTCTGCAGCTATCAAAATTCGTTTGAAAAACATATTTGCAATTAGATGATAAAAGCTCCATTATTGAAATATTAGAACTTTATCGATTTGTTCTAAATTGCTTCAGGGAGGCGATCATCCCGAGGAACATGAAATCTGAGAACCCATTTTATAACTTTCCAATTATTATAAATAAAATGAGCCTTAAGGCACATATACTAATTGATAGAGGTCTTCAATATCTCAACTAAGAGACTAATCTATCCATCCAAAATTTCCAAGATTTGTATAATCTTTACTTTCTCTTCCTCATAATACTTTAAGCAATCATCTGGCATAGACTCATCATCCGCAAACGCATATTGAATACGACATATGCGGAGGAACTGGGGAATTAGTTTCTCAACATACTAATATAAATTTAAATCAATGTTTTGCTTAGTTTTATCTGAGTTAAGTTTTTCAGAAAAAAATTGTATGTGTATTTTCTGTTGAATTGAACTCGAAGACAATCTCGTTTTATATTGTGATCATTTAGGATTCTGAAGAACACATGTATCAGTGATCCTTTTTTTTTTTTGCACTCTAGTTACAGGTCTGCATTTTGTATGGCATTGACTACACATACCATGACTATTTATATTCACGAGAATAAGACTAAAGAGTAACAACATTAATAGCTAAACACAACTAAACATGTGGTAAAAATAAGAACTCTAATTGTACAATACTTATTTGTTTCCTTTCTCCAAACCATTGAATTGGTTTGTTTGTAGTTTGGGTTGTATGCATTGTAACCTCTAATAATATTACTGATGAAATTGGTTGATATGCATAATTATATGTAAATGATCTGACATACTTCAAAAACAAGAGTTTTTAGTGCTATAACTTGATGGAATATGGGCATGTATCAATGTATTTTTTTGTCAGTAAAATGAATCATATTATCAATGGAAAAATGGGCACATTGCTAGATGCAATGAAATCTAGTACTACTTAATCATCTTCAGTAAGCCTCTTATATGAAGTGGAACGCTTAAATAGTATCTAAAATTGAATACCACTAAAGCGCACCCCAACATTTGAAAGAGCATCTGCAGGGCTATTTCCTTTTCTAAAGCAATGAGAAAACACCACTTGTTCTTACTAATATACCGAATCTGATTTATTTACCTCATAATAGATACTCCATGGACAATTTACTTCGTTGTTTAAGACTTAAATCCAAATATTAGTGTTTGATTCTATATGGAGTTTCAAAATATTGAGGGACATGTTTTATGCCACGAAATCCTATCATTCATGGATATCACTCTTTCCCCTTGAATCAACTCATATGCTGAGGTTATAGTGAAAATGCAACAAGAATATAAATCCTAAACTGGCTTACTACTGATTCTGATAAGCAAACATTTATAAGAAGAAGGGAATTTGCACAGTTAAAGGGGTAAATATTAGTCCAGGGGCTCCATTTTAAATCCACCATTTATTTAACTGTAGCCGTGGAAGGAGGTTGAACCATTTTAGCTAATAAAGCCCATTTACCTGTCCAATTATCCCACCAAAGATTCATCTCTCCGCGACTAAATTTCCAATAATCTGCCTAATGTGTTGTTCCGTTTTCTCCTTAATTCAAGGCTCATCTCCCATTAAACTGAGCTGGATGAATATTTCTGCAGAATGTAGCTTCGAAAAAATCAGATGAAAATTGATTGAATATTTATAAAAATTTTACGGTTCAATAAAACAAAATCATAGTTTAATGCTCAACCGGAATTTGCAAAAGACAATTACTCATGCTTCTTATCTTCATGCTTGTAGATCAGTAAAGTCCAGGGCGTACCTGTACGGACAACCGGAGTTTGCAAAAGAAAGTTTCTGTTTTTTTTTTCAAAAAAAAGAGAAGATGACTATTGATGTAGATTGTGCTGATGAGGGTTCAAATGACAGCGACCAAGAGTGTCAATTCAATCTTCAGTTGGTTACCCAAGTGGCTGGTGAAAATCGTGCCAAAGAAGAAGTAACTTCTCTTCATGAAACTGAAAATGCAGATGAGTTCATGTCTGGGGAAATAATGGGAGAAAAGTAGAATGAAAATGAGAGATCCTTTAAGGAGTGGAATCAACTATCAACTGCTGGTGAGAAGACAATTGAGTTAATTATTTTCTATAATTGATTTGGTTTATTTTGTGTTCACATTGAATATATTTCAATTCTGATGCAGGTGGAGCAGCATTTAAGTGACGGAGAGTTTGTTCTCTTCAACCGAGAACCAAGTCTGCATAAAATGTCTATCATGGGTCATAAAATCAAGATCATTCCATACTCAACATTTTGCTTGAATTAAGAAATTATATTTAGGCAGGATGGCATGACGACAGATTTATCATTAGGCAGGACGACAAGACGACAGATTCACTAATCAATTAAACTGGGGCTTGACGTTAGATCAGAGCTCGTAGATGAGAAGTTGTGCAACTTAATTAACCTCAACTGGTTTACACAGATATTCAACTTGTTCTCAACATTGGGGTGAAAATAGAGGTTAGTTTGTGATATCAGTACTGTTAGCATTTAGTTTTTTTTCTAGTGTTCGTAATTGAAATACTTCTTTGAGGTTAGTTTGTAACATTTGGATTTTCGTCTGTCTAAATTCCTATAAAATGTATTTTAATTCCTCTGTTTCTACTATAGTTATTTTTCTTTCTATAGTACCTTATGAGACACTTATACTCACATGCATTTCCTTGCTCATTTATGTAAAAATTATATGCTTGGGTTGAATTACAAAACTGTAATAAGAACTTTGCAAATAGGCTATGATAAGTTAAGCATGTAGTGATAAGTGAAGGTATGAAGATGATGATTGAAGATGAAATGGTGATCACATCAAACACATAAGAGACAAAGGTTTTAAAAGTGGTTCGGCTTTGAATAAAGCCTACGTCCACTGTTATTTTACTCTCAGGGGTTTACAATAGCACAATATGATGTAGAGAGAGAGAGAGATGCGTGTATTTTATGTATCGTGTCTCTTAGTTGTCCGTCCCTTTGGCTAAGGGAATACATGTATTTATAGTGATGGGAGTTAAAGAGATACAATGTCTTTATACTTTCAGGCATTTATATCTATATACAATGAATCTAACTGTTGGTCTTCCTTGAGTTGCTTGGTATGCGATGTGTTGGTTGGTATGCCGAACAACTCTCCTTGGGTGCCGACTAACTCTCCTCGGGTGCCAAATAAGTATGAATATTGCCACGTAGGATGACATGTGTCCTTTTCTGACTGCTTCTCGTAGATGGAGAATTTTTGTGTCAACAACATGGATGTTGAATTTGATATAAACACTTGGTCAAACCAATTTTCTGAGACAAACCTTATGAGAAAATAATGGTTAATTAGTTGTCATCTTGTGTGACACCTCTATCATACAACCCCTCCTTGTCCCAGATACAACGAGAAAGTCTGCCATTTCATATAGAGGGATTGGTTGTGAAAAGGGTTTGTTGGTTCCTAGAAAACTATCATAAGTTGCATTCCAACTTAATCAAGCTTCTCAAACAGGTGTATGGTTATGTGACCCCTTATTTCCAATCTACTGTCGCCTCTTTTGATTCCATAGAAGAAGACCATAATATACAAATTCTAAAGGGTTGCTGTTAGTGCTCCTGTGAGGATTAAAGGTTTAATTTGATGTACTAATTGACAAGACACTTCTTTGAGACTTATCTGCACTATTGTCCATCACAAATGTACTACTGCTCTAGAGATCATCTGTTAGGCTAGTATTCTTCAGTCTGTTCTTAGATTTTTAGTCCCTTAGATGTCTCATCTACAATAGTTATAAGAGGGGGTTTCACACAATATCCAAGACAACTTATGCTCCCATGCATGAAAAGATTTGAGTGGTCCAATAAGGGAGTGGTAGACAGAGTTGCATTTCACGAATGGTCAAAGAACAGATCTTCAATAACCTGTAAAAAGACATGATGGGTTTGGAGGTTAAGTAAAAAGGCGGTGACGTTTGGTACTCCACTTGCTTCTTGCATCACTTTGGGAATTACCATGTCTCTTAATAATAAACTAGTGACTAATACTATTATTCTTAGGAAGAACATGGCAAACATGAAATCCATTAGCCAGAACTTTATTGATTTGTTCTAACATAAATTGTTATCTCTTGATCTTATTTAATAAACAAAAATAACAGTCACTCAAAATTCTATCCAAGTTTTGAGATACTAAAATTCACAATCACATGATAATTTTTGGTTGAATTCGCCAACATGACGTACTGTTTGATTTAGAGAATATATTAAATCATTTTCAGGGAGAGCCCAGTTGCATCTTCTGTAGCTATCAAAATTCGTTTGAAAAACATATTTGCAATTAGATGATAAAAGCTCCTTTATTAAAATCTTAGAACTTTATCGATTTGTTCTAAATTGCTTCAGGGAGGAGATTATCCCGAAGACCATAAAATCTGAGAACCCATTTTATAACTTTCCAATTATAATAAATGAAATGAGCCTTAAGGCACATATACTAATTGATAGAGGTCTTCAATATCTCAACTAAGAGACTAATCTATCCATCCAAAATTTCCAAGATTTGTATAATCTTTACTTTCTCTTCCTCATAATACTTTAAGCAATCATCCGGCATAGACTCATCATCCGCAGACTCAAATTGAATACGGCATATGCAGAGGAACTGGGGAATTATTTTCTCAACATACTAATATAAATTTAAATCAATGTTTTGTCGAGTTTTATTTGAGTTGAGTTTTTCAGAAAAAAACTTGTATGTGTATTTTTCGTTGAATTGGACTCGAAGACAATCTCGTTTTATCTTGTGATCATTTAGGATTCTGAAGAACACATGTATCAGTGATCCTTTTTTTTTTTGCACTTTAGTTACAGGTCTGCATTCTGTCTGGCATTGACTACACATGCCATGAATATTTATATTCACGAGAATAAGACTAAAGAGTAACAACATTACTAGCTAAACACAACTAAACATGTCGTAAAAATAAGAAATCTAATTGTACAATACTTATTTGTTTCCTTTCTCCAAACCATTATCTATGAACAACAGCACTTCACTTGAGGATGCTTTTATGACTTTCGAATGCTTCCTATTCAGATTTATTGAATTGGTTTGTTTGTAGTTTGGGTTGTATGCATTGTAACCTGTAATAATATTACTGATGAAATTGGTTGATATGCATAATTATATGTAAATGATCTGACATACTTCAAAAACAAGAGTTTTTAGTGCTATAACTTGATGGAATATGGGCATGTATCAATGTATTTTTTTGTCAGTAAAATGAATCATATTATCAATGGAAAAATGGGCACATTTCTAGATGCAATGAAATCTAGTACTACTTAATCATCTTCAGTAAGCCTCTTATATGAAGTGGAACACTTAAATAGTATCTAAATTTGAATACTTCTAAAGCACACCCCAACATTTGAAAGAGCATCTGCAGGGCTATTTCCTTTTCTAAAGCAATGAGAAAACACCACTTGTTCTTACTAATATACCGAATCTGATTTATTTACCTCATAATAGATACTCCATGGACAATTTACTTAGTTGTTTAAGACTTAAATCCAAATATTTGTGTTTGATTCTATATGGAGTTTCAAAATGTTGAGGGACATATTTTATGCCACGAAATCCTATCATTCATGGATATCACTCTTTCCCCTTGAATCAACTCATATGCTGAGGTTATAGTGAAAATGCAACCAGAATATAAATCCTAAACTGGCTTACTACTGATTCTGATAAGCAAACATTTATAAGAAGGGAATTTGCACAGTTAAAGGGGTAAATATTAGTCCAGCGGCTCCATTTTAAATCCACCATTTATTTAACTGTAGCCGTGGAAGAACGTTGAACCATTTTAGCTAATAAAGCCCATTTACCTGTCCAATTATCCCACCAAAGATTGATCTCTCCGTGACTAAATTTCCAAGAATCTTCCTAATGTGTTGTTCCGTTTTCTCCTTAATTCAAGGCTCATCTCCCATTAAACTGAGCTGGATGAATATTTCTGCAGAATGTAGCTTCGAAAAAATCAGATGAAAATTGATTGAATATTTATAAAAATTTTACGGTTCAATAAAACAAAATCATAGTTTAATGCTCAATCGGAATTTGCAAAAGACAATTACTCGTGCTTCTTATCTTCATGCTTGTAGATCAGTAAAGTCAAGGGCGTACCTGTACAGACAACCAGAGTTTGCAAAAGAAAATTTCTGTTTTTTTTTTCAAAAAAAAGAGAAGATGACTATTGATGTAGATTGTGCTGATGAGGGTTCAAATGACAGCGACCAAGAGTGTCAACTCAATCTTCAGTTGGTTACACAAGTGGCGGTGAAAATCGTGCCAAGAAGAAGTAACTTCTGTTCATGAAACTAAAAATGCAGATGAGTTCATGTCTGGGGAAATAATGGGAGAAAAGTAAAATCAAAATGAGAGATCCTTTGAGTGGAATCAACTATCAACTGCTGGTGAGAAGACAATTGAGTTAATTATTTTCTATAATTGATTTGGTTTATTTTGTATTCACATTGAATATATTTCAATTCTGATGCAGGTGGAGCGGCATTTAAGTGACGGAGAGTTTGTTCTCTTCAACCGAGAACCAAGTCTGCATAAAATGTCTATCATGGGTCATAAAATCAAGATCATTCCATACTCAACATTTTGCTTGAATTAAGAAATTATATTTAGGCAGGATGGCATGACGACAGATTTATCATTAGGCAGGACGACAAGACGACAGATTCACTAATCAATTAAACTGGGGCTTGACGTTAGATCAGAACTCGTAGATGAGAAGTTGTACAACTTAATTAACCTCAACTGGTTTACACAGATATTCAACTTGTTCTCAACATTGGGGTGAAAATAGAGGTTAGTTTGTGATATCAGTACTGTTAGCATTTAGTTTTTCCTAGTGTTCGTAATTGAAATACTTCTTTGAGGTTAGTTTGTAACATTTGGATTTTCGTCTGTCTAAATTCCTATAAAATGTATTTTAATTCCTCTGTTTCTACTATAGTTATTTTTCTTTCTATAGTACCTTATGAGACACTTATACTCGCATGCATTTCCTTGCTCATTTATGTAAATTATATGCTTGGGTTGAATTACAAAACTGTAATAAGAACTTTGCAAATAGGCTATGATAAGTTAAGCATGTAGTGATAAGAGAATCCGTGAACAAATACTGCTAGTTTATAAGTTTCATTTTGGTATTAAAAAATACTGCATTGGTAATGAAACTTGTATTAAATTGATTGTTGCGGCTTGTTTGTGACAAGTTCATAATACCTTATATTGTATACAATTTTATTAGTCCTTGTTTTTTTGTTCTGAAAATTCGGGAAAAGTCGAAACCATATTGTTTTATTGGGTTTTTTACTTCATTTTTTTTCATGGAAATCTCTTTTTCTTGTCAATGATATAAAGAGCGGTATGAGCTTGCAAATACTTAATTACTAGACTGTTGTGTGGTAATTTATTTGACTTACAATTGTTAACTTAATAGTCAATTTTTTCAATTTCAGTGTGATGACAAAACTTGCAGCTACACTACGTGTAATCTCAACTTATGGATCAGTACATTCAGTGTAGTAAACAATCACCTGAGTGGGAAAGTTCCGCAATTCTACTGTTTTAGCTGAAATCTATGCAAATAATGCAGAGCTTTGTGGGAGCCCTTTGCCCCTTTGCCGAGGCTCTCCAAAGAAATCCACACAGAATCATTATTGGGGAAACAATTGGCGGGGTGACTTATTCTGCATTAGAAGAAGGAAGATGACCTTGAAGGAAATAAATGGGTAAAGAGTACTAAAGGAACTAAAGGTATCAAGCACAAGATTAAATGTTGTGTACAATATTCTTCTTATATCTTTGGTTGTATTAGTTAGTGCATTTTGTAATGATTTAGTAAGAGTGATTATTGTTGCATTGATGTGTTTGTTGATGATTTTGTAGTAGAAATGCAAAGTTTTGATTCTCGTCCAAAATTTCGTTCTATTGTTTGTTGTATTCCACTTTTTTTTTATGAATGTGAGGTTGGTGGCATGTGGTGGATAATTTTAATTTTTTAAAATTTTAATTTCTGCAACGGTTCATAACACTTTTAAAAGGAACATTTTTCATAATATATTACTATTTGCAAGTGTTTTGAACAGTTACAAAAGGGTACAGGTTTTATCATTTGCAAGTGTTCAAAACCATTGTAAATTAAAAATGTTTGCTGAATTTGGCAAGTGTTTAAAACACTTACAAAAGTTTAATTTGCAAATGTTCAGAACACTTGCAATTTTTTTGTAACAGTTGTTCGAAGCAGACATGTGTTTCCAATAAACACTTGCAAATGACATTTGTAACGGTTTTGAACACTCCCGAGATTGTGATGCGGGTAGTGAAAGCACAAGCAGAGGATCAGTACTGTCAGGATAGGATACGACAATTAGTAACGCAGGGTATAGAATCTTACTCGATCAGCTCAGAGGAAGGCATACGTTTTAATGAGAGATTGTAGTGCCAGAGGATGAGGATTTGAGACATGCAGTTATAACACAGTCTCATGGTTCGAAGTTTGTGGTACATTTTGACAGGGATAAGATGTACCAAGATATGATGAGACAGTAATGGTGGTCGGGTATGAAGCGAGACATAGCAGAGTTTGTTTCGAAGTGTGATACTTGTCAACTTGTGAAAGTTAACCATCAGCGACTTGCAGGGATGCCACAACCACTCATGATTTCCGTGTGGAAGTGGAAAAACATTTCGATGGACTTTATTACTGGATTACTGACATCTTAGAGGGGTCATGATTCCATTTGGGTGATAGTGGATCGGCTGACCAAGGTGACCCATTTATTGCAAGTTCACATCGATTACGAGACGAGTCAATATGCGCAGCTATTTATTGCAGAAATAGTGAAGCTGCGTGGGGGTGTCGATTAACATTGTATCTGATAGAGACAAGATCTTCGTATCTCACTTCTGGCAGAGTTTTTAGGAGGCCATGGGTACAAACTTACGGTTGAGTACCGCTTATCATCTACAGAAGGACGGGAAGACTGAGAGAGTTAAACAGATGCTGAAGGACATGTTGAGAATGAGCATTATATATTTCAAGAGAGGTTGGGATTGATACCTTCCATTGGTAGAGTTTACGTATAATAACTCTTACCAATTTACTATCGGCATGACACCGTTTGAGGCATTGTATGGGAGCCCTCGTCGTTCGCCTGCTTGCTGGTTAGAGGTGGGAGACAATAAGTTATTATGGCCAAAGATGATACAGGAGAAGACGACCAAGATTGAGCCGATTCAATGGCGTATTCGGATTGCTTAGGATAAGAAAAAGAGCTATCCTGATGCCGATCGGAGACACGTAGAGTTAGAGGTTGGGTACCAAGTGTTGGTTCGTGTGTCCCATGAAGGGAGTCATGCGGTTCGATAATAAGGGAAAGTTAACACCGAGGTACGTGGGACCTTTCCCTATTATTAAGAGAGTGGGACCGGTAGCATATAGATTGGGTGTATCGGAGTATCTTTAACGGATACACGACGTGTTCCACGTGGCATCGCTGAAGAAGTACAGGAGGATCGAGAGAGCTTTCTGGCACGTTCCACTCGAGGAGATTAATTTGCAGTCAGACGTCTCATATAAGGAGAGACTCGTGACTATGCTGGATCATAGTGAGCCTCAACTGCGGTCTAAGGTGGTACCTCTAGGTAGAGTGCAGTGGGGACACCATAGCGTTGATGGGTCTATCTGGGAGCGGGAGGATGACATGCGAGAGCAGTATCCAGAATTGTTTACCACGGGTATGACCTAATTTTGAGGACGAAATTTCTTTGTAAGGGGGGAGTATGTAATACCCCGTATTTCTGCATATTTGAGATTTAATTAATTCGGTAGTTAAGTTGTTTTATTTTACACTATGCGAGAGAAGTAATTTAATTGAATTGTATAATAATTTGACTATTAATTATTAATCGAGAGTGAGATAATGATTAATATTGCGAATTATATTTACTAAGTGAATATTAAATAATTGATGATTATTGATTTACGTAATTGTGAATGATATGGGCATAATTGATTTTATCTCAACCGGGAGTGGCGTGTAGATTAAATTGGAGTCGAGATAGAAAACATATTTAAAGTGAATCAGATGATGGTTTCGAGGTCACAGATGGTTCCGAAATAGTCGAAATAAGAGACCACAGCTAAAAAATAAGCTGAAATTGCTGCCGATAAACCCGAGTCACCCAGAATTCAAGAAATGGCCCATAAACATGCAGAGGAGAGTAAGAAGATATTCCAGTATGGTTCATTGATAACATAAAGTTTTAATAGTGATGTCCCGTTATGGAATTTGTATGTAGATGGATCTTCGTGTGTTACTAGCAGTTGAATAGGTATACCACTTAATACTCCTGATGATATTGATATTGATATTGAGTGTACTCTTAGGTTTCAGTTCAAAGCATTAAACAACGAGGCGGAATACGAAGCCTTGATAGTTGGACTGAATTTATCTCATTCATTAGGTGCCGAGCAAGTAGTGGTGCACAGTGACTCACAGCTAGTTGTTAACCAAGTACTTCACGTACATAGAGTCAAAGGAGAATTGATGACCAAGTATCTTTCTAAGACCATGGAAGTTATTACCAAGTTTCTCGCCATCCAGATGAATAGGATCCCAAGAATAACAAACGTTCGAGCTGATACCCTTGCTCGACTAGCATCAACAATAAGAATTGAGCCTAGAAGAACAATCCCAATAGAAATTTTGGCTAATCGTAGTATTGATGAAGACTTGATGGTTAGTTTCATTGCACTATATCTAGTTCCTTCCTGGATGGATCCCACCAAAGCTTATATTGAAGATAAAACCCTACCATCTGATCCTAAAGAGGCCAAAAAGCTCTAATATAAAGCAACGCAGTATGTTTTAGACAAAGGAGTTTTATACAAAAGGGGATTGACGATCTCCTTGCAGTGTTGTGTTCATCCAATGGTAATGGGAGATTTTATCAAAGAAGTGCATGAAGGTTCCTTTGGGGCTCATTCCGCTGGTCGATCATTGCTTCAATGAATTAGCACTCAGGAATATCATTGGCCGACTATGAGGGCAGATTGTACTGCCTTTGTAAGAAAGTGTGACAAGTGCCAGGAGTTATCTGCCATTCATAAAGCACCTAATGCTGCTTTAACACCAATAACTTCACCTTGGCCATTCTCTATATGGGTAATTGACTTGGTCGGCCTACTGCCAACCACCAAAGGCAGGTTTTAATATTTAGCCATTGATGTTGATTATTTAACCAAATGGGTGGAGGAAGAGCCATTGGTTAAGATTCCTTATGAGAAAGTGTATTAGTTCATCTAGAAGAACATACTCTGTCGATATTGTTTACCATATGCTTTTCATTACAGATCATGGCACCCAGTTCGACAACGAGGAGTTTGAAGCATACCGTGTCCAGTCCAAAATTCAGAAACTGCATTCTGCTCTAGGCCATCCTCAAAGTAGTGGTCAAACAAAAGTAACAAACATGACTTTGCTCAACGAACTGAAGAAAAGGCTTGATGCTGCTAAGGGCAACTGGATTAATGAGTTACATTATGTTCTTTGGGATTATAGAACAACGTCAAGAACAATAACTAGAGAGACACCATACATACTTGCATTTGTGACTGAAGCCATGGTACCAGCCGAGCTCAGCCTACCAACCCACAGGGTACTGAATTTTGATTCTCTAATTAGTGATTTGATGAGGCGATTAGATCTCGATATGTTAGAGGAAGTACGAGAAGATGCTGCTTTGAGAAATGCTACATATCAACGCCGAACCATTCACTTTTATAATAAAAGGGTCAAGCCGACCAACTTGAAAGAGGGTGATTATGTTCTATAGAAAGTTATCCAGAAGAATAACAAGCTTGAAGCCAATTGGCATGGACCATATCGTATATTAACTATCATTCGACTAGGAACCTATTGGATAGAGACTTTGGATGGCGAGGAATTCACAAATCCCTGGAATGCCGAGCACCTCCGAAAGTATTATCAGTAATCTAAAGGATTGCCATTATTGTATTTCTTTTGCTTTTATTTGAGTATCAATAAAATGTTGATTTCAGTCCCTTTAATTTTTTAATTTTTTTTCTTCGGAGTACGATGATGATATACATCCCCCAAAACAGATATAACATATATATCTCTTGGTTTTCATCTCCGGCTATGTTAAAACAAGATTACAATCCTCAGTACTTGGTCGACAACAATAATTTACTTCATAAATGACAACGCAGACCAAGTCAAAACGGGATTATAATCCTCAGCACTTGGCCGACAACAAAAATTTACTTCATGAATGACAGCTCCGACCAAGTCAAAATAGGTTTACAATCCTCAGCACTTGGTCAACAACAAAAATAATAACTGACCAAGTCAAAAAAGGATTACAATCCTCAGCACTTGGTTGGCAATAACAACTTACTTCATGTATGAATTCGTAAAAAAAATCACGAACAAGAGGTTGATTACTTCATACATTATTTTGTATAAACAAGTCAAGAACAAGAAGTTGGTAAAACTTTGTATAAAACTCAAACAGCTATAAACAAGTTCTACCTGACTAAGTTAAATGTAGGAAGACATGTAAAAATTCCTAAATAGTGGAATATAAACATATATTCCTCATACACTTGATCACCACTGATAGCTAATGCTAAATTTGGATTAATATATCTAAATGCATTGGTAGAATCAATGGCATTACAATCACAAGTTAACTGATTGATTAAAATAATCACAAGTTAATAAAATAAAAATATGGATTTCCATTCGCATAAACTGTATTACATTCAAATAAATAACAAAATACAGGAAAATCATTCAGCTGGACACTTCCCTTCAGTTTTGGAGGATGGTTTTACTCTCTCCATTCCAGCAGGAGGATCATCCAAGGTATAAGGGAAATTAATAAAGTTGAAGTCTTCCAACATTCTTCTGTTACTACTGCTTAGGGCATTAATCAGATGTGAAGGATGAACTATTTCATGAACATCATGGAGATCGTAATCTCCCAAGTATTTAGCGATTAAACATTGAGAGATGGAGTCAAGAGGGATCCATGATTTATCCAGTTTGAATGGAGGATTATTACAATCTAGCAGACCAGATTCATTCCAATACCATAATTTACTGTTCCGATCATGATCAACAAAGTTAGACAATTGGTCCATCCGCACCGATACATTTCATTACGACTATGGGAAAGATGATCATCAATATATCCCAAAGCTTCATTATAGCCCTCCATCCTCACCTCTCGGGGCTGTTTGTGAAATTGAAAGGTCAACTTTTTAACTTGCTATTGAAGTTTCTTTAAAACACTATCCTTTAAATGTTTGGATTGGTCAGAAAGAGCTTTATCCTTAACTTTCAGTTTTATAGACAAGTCTACAATAACCTGATTTTTTGCTTTCAGTTGGAAAACCTGGTCGGCCAAGGTTTTCTTGGACCTAGCCTCCCCAACAGTTGGTGGGCTCATTCTTAATTGTCTAGAGGATTGTCCAGGGTTGGATTTCCTTAGAGTCTCAAGTTCCTCCACAAGCTTAACATTCTCTTTCTCCAAAAAGGAAGCCCCTTCATCAACATTAGTAGAAGAAGATTTTTTTAAAGTATCAAGCTCATTCCATAGTTTATTATTCTCTTCTTCTAGGAGGTTAGCAATTTCTCGGGCTTCATCTACTTCTCTTTTCAGTAAGAATTCCCTTTGTTCTGTAGGAATAATCATATTTTTCTAGTTTATCCTCAAAACCCCAGCCTTCAGTTAATGCCTTATACTTAGCTTCATAGTCAGCATGCAATAGAGGATTGGCTTCATTATGGTTTGCCTACAAGTCTTCAATCATCTCATAATATGCAACATTATTGGTTATAGCTCGATCAAGAAGATATTTGAGATATGTGTAGGCATCCTTTGCTTGATCACAAGTATCTGTGCTGAGCAAGTCAATTAATTCCTCACCTGTCAAATCCAAGTAGCCAACTTTGAATAGATTGTCGCATCATTTGAGTAGGTCAAAATTAGTGGAGGCAATTTTTTCATTTTGTTAATAAATTAGAAAGATAAAGTTGATCAACAATAAAAGGAGACAGAATAGTAATAAAGTGGAAAGTAATTGAAGAAGAAGTTCTTTCATTAATAAATAACAATGTTATAAGTACATCAGAACAAAACAAAAGGAAAACAAAAGAAAGGTGAAAAATACACAAACCAGAAGCCGAATAAGTCTACGCCCTCTTCTTATCCTTCCCAGCTTCAGGTTTTGTACCCTGATTGACAGAAGGGGTAACTGAATCAACACGAGATTTATCTTACTCGATTAGAGGAGCAATGGACTCAATGGTAATAGAAGATTGACCCGAACCTGTATCATCATCACTGTCATCATCTAAATTGTGGGGGGATCCTGAATTGTGCATAATAAATAGCCCTGAGTCTTCAGCAGTGCCAACTAACTTCAAAGATCCCGACTAACCTTCCTTAAAGAATTTCTTCTTAGTGGAAGCTATCTGCGTAGAAGTAGCAGAGATGGACTTATCCCAACCCTTGTTGAAGGAATCCTCCCTAGTTTTCTTTCTCTTGGCCTTCTCAACAGTAAGATCAACAGATAATTTGGATACTTTCTCTTTAGCAACCTTTGCCCTGCACTGAGCTTGATCAGAGGCCAAAGAAGCCATAGTCAGAGTTTCCTCAACTTTTTTCTGTGCTTTTTCAACAGCCCTAATCCACTCCTCCCAAGCCTTTTGCTGGGTCTCCAAAGCATGTCTTGATTCCTCCAAAGATTTCCTAAGACCTTCAAAGTCCTCCTTGACTTCTCCTGAAGAAGAACACAACTGATCGTTCTTCTCCAATATTTGGTTGTAATTAACCAAGAACTTTAAGAAAAAGCCACGTTAATGCAAATAAAAGAAGACATGAATAGTATCTGACCAACTTCAAATATTAAAATTTACAAAGGCTAAGCTCTAGGTAGTCCTCTCCAATAGTTTTAATCTGTACATTGAACCAACAGTAGCTCTATGGTCCGGAAGGGTACCATCTTTGATCAACTTCCTAGCCAATATAGGGATAAAGGCTATAGACGAGCTAGTAAAAGATGGAACCTTACCAACCAATCCTAGTTGGTCAACATCAGCAACCTTATTAACCTGCTTATTAGTAGGACCTCTTCTTAGTCTCTTGAGAGGAGACTCATCACCTTTGGTGGCTGGGAGCTTCTTTCCAGCATTAACCTTCTTCTTTTAGGTGTTGGTATCAACTGGTTTCTTAACACTTGCTATGGAATCATCCTCCAGAAGGTTGTGAATTTTCCTCTTTCCCATTCTGACATAAATGGGAAGATCATAATCAAAATAAGAAAAAAAAGTTCCAACTTCAGCACCAACACCAATAAATAGTAGCCGAGGAAGTAGACACCGGGTCCCTTTTCAAATTAATTATGATTAAAGACGCAACAACTGTTGGCAAAGCTACAAAGGAGGTGATGGAAGTTTTATACTCTAGTAATATAAAAGCTGATTGGGAATGAACTTCTCTTGTCCTTTAGTTCAAACCCCACAAGAATTTAAGTTCTTTTAAATTCACTTCACTCTGTTTGGGGTACTTTCTTTTATATTCTTCATCAAAAAATCAATAAGCAACAACACTTAGCATATATAAAAAAAAAGTCAATAAAGAAAGGCGAAGTACTGAAATAACAACCTATCCCATTCCTTGACTAAGGGCACCTGGGACCATGATAGGCCATTCTATTCTCAAGAGGAACATGTTGCCAATTCTTGACTATTATAGCATGATCCCTATAATCCTTATTAGAATCAGGAAAATTCAAGACTAAAGCCCTATTGGCCTGTTTAGTTTTCAAATAATAAGTGTTCTCTCCTGCAATAGCCCATTTATAGTAGAACATGATTTCTGAAATCCCAATATGGATCCCATAGATTTCATTTAATATATTCACCCCATTGACAACCCTCCAGGTGTTGGGGGATACTCTTGCTAGAACGATATCAAAATATTGGCAAAAATGAAGAAGAAAAGGGTTTAGTGAAAAGTGAAACCACACTCAGCTATAAATAAGGTTGGGATTCAATGTCCCTCAGCCAAAGAATATACGTCTATAGAATCATGAGGTATTTCTAAATCAACCCAAGATGGGATTTTCTTTTCTTCCCTAAATTCCTCTAGAGAGTCCTCGTCAATTATGTGAACCATGGTTCAGAAAGAAAGGAAATGAAGAAAAACAGAGAGAAAGAAATAATTCTTACAGAAAATTAAGGATTCAGCAAGAACTATTGAAGGAAAAGGCGAACGATGATAAATAATCACATAAAATCTCAGAAATAGCTGCTACAGTTCGAAGATTTGAGGTAAGGTAAAATCTGGAAAAAGCCTCCTGCCTTTTATAGCTGCCTTGAGAACAACGAAAGTAATGATTAGACATACCAACGATTGACATTTCGACGGCTTCGTAATACAAAGGGTATAAAATACCCATTTACCCTTTGGTGGTTCACTAAAATTCAAATTATTTGTAAAAATGCCATCTTCAAATAATGCTAATGAAATTTTACAAGTGTGGGAGGTCGGTTGCTGATCGAGCATCATGAAAATACTCCGAGCTACTTCCACAATTAAATGCTCCATACGTTTATGAGAGCATCAAGCATGTCATATTGGGGACTTCTGTTGATGCCAAAACTTATCCATCTACGTTGACCAATCAGAATTGAACACTTGTCCTCCTATATGGCCAAAATCCTAGTCAGCAGATAGTAGCTCAGTAGTCATGCCGACCAACATAAGGAAGGTCGACCATCAAGATCAATTAAACATCACCATACCAAGGGTCATATTACGCGTGGTTTATACAACCAATTATCACATTCATTATGTAAGGATGTGAATTCTTAAATGTATAAAAGCATTCCCTCCCTTGACATTCCGACCCTTGACCTTCGGGTCACTATAAATACTTTGTATCCCTTTCATCAGGGGTAAGGTAGAACGAATTCTGGGATATTCTTATTTACAAGAGTACCTAGTTTTCTATAACCTCTGAAATCAATACACTAACAGTGGATATAGGCTTTCTTACATAACCGAACCACTTTAAAAACTCTATCTTTTTATTTACCATTGTAAATATATATTTTATTTATGATTATAAAATTGGGTAAATTCCAGTTTTTTACATCAACACCAGACTTTGTAATTTATAACCATTTTACACCTAAATATACTCATTTTCATCTTCGAATGCATCCAATAACAAATAAAGCTCATGGGGTTTTACATCTCGGTCACAAATCATGCACTTTCTTAATTCTCATTTAAGATTGCGCAATTCTTCATGATTACCATTAAAGATCACATCTTTATATTTTGATTCAATCTTAGATTACTTGTAGGATAATAATTGATTGATTATCTACGAATTATTCTCAAAATCGCAGTTTTTTATCATGCAAATCCCACCCAAAATTTATATTTTTGTTCACCAACTTTGATATGAATTCTTTCTTTATGGATCAACTTGCACGAGACATCTAGCCCTGAATCATCCCAATTCCTTCCCAGATTGCCTTTCTTGGATCCTTCTTGGGTTACCCCTTCTCCTTTGCCTCTCTCTCAAGCCCAAGTGATTAAAATGATAAATGGGGTTGCCTCTCTCATCCAAAATTTATATTCCCATAATCCCGAAATTAGGTTAACTTATAAGATTTAAATGAGTCGAATACCCCAGTACGGGTCCGAGCACTCAACCTGACTATCTCGACCCATTCCTAATCATTCGTG
This sequence comes from Sambucus nigra, assembly GCA_949130495.1. Classification (NCBI taxonomy): domain Eukaryota; kingdom Viridiplantae; phylum Streptophyta; class Magnoliopsida; order Dipsacales; family Adoxaceae; genus Sambucus; species Sambucus nigra. Next base: position 515,176,377 of record OX422221.1, on the reverse strand, counting down.
CACTTGAAATTATCATCCTAATCACCTATTATGGGTGCCCGGAATTAGAATGACGGGCCTGGAAGAGTAGCCCAATTGAAGCGGCCCAAAGCCCAAACCCTTCACAATAATTCGGTTGTAACTGAGTCTTCTCCCATGATCTCGTAAAGAGGTGTTCCAGGAAGAAGATGGAAAATGTGGGGGAGTCCAACACCCCCACTCTCTAAAAATAAACATGTATATAATAAACCCTAGGTCTGGGACATAAGACATGCACTGTATTCTCTGTAATCGCTCCCCGGAGTATATAGAAATAATACTGACTGGACCACCGTGGACGTAGGCACTCTTGCTGAACCACGTACATTTCTTGTTGTGTGATTGGCATTTTGTCTTCTTTATTCTGCTTGGTGATTGCGCTTCTCTTATCTATTTGTGTTGAATAATAACTGTCACCACAATTGGCGCCGTCTATGGGAATGTTTGTCTTCCCTGAGAAAGCCCACACCAAAAAAGGAGTTCGAAATGTCTGGTCACAGTAGTAATGCTCCCCAGGCAGGAGATATACAAGAACCACCTACTCCTCGCAGGATTAGATCTGAAGTTCGGCGTTCAGATCAGAGGGATCGCCTAGAAAGGCCAGCCTCAGAAGAAATCCAAGGACCAGCGAGGTCCACACAGATATCCAGGCTGATTGATGCATATGAGGCGAGGATCCAAGAGCAGAGGGAGTCTTCTCGCAAGCACAAAGATGAGAATATTCGCCTCAAAAGAAGATTAGAAAGAATGGAGAGAGAGCTCCATCGTGGTACCAAGAGACGTCCATACCGCACTCCTAGCCCTCAGGCGATTAAGTCTCACAGCCTAGGAAGGAGCACCAGGCGCGGATCCCAGAAAGCCGAAGGAAACGAGTCAGAGGACAACCTTCTCGAGCAACTGTGACTAGCTCGCAATCACAGGAGCCCATATCACAGTAACGAGAACATACGAAGTCTGGTACGAAGGGAGATGGACCAACACCCTGCACATCACGGTACCAGATCGACCCGAGAACTCGCTAGGCGAGCTCTCAAAACTCAGATGAAATCACCTTTCTCAAGGGAAATAGAAGAAGAGGAAGCCCCCAAGAATTTTTCTATTATAAGGTTCAAGATTTATGATGGTAAGACTGATCCCATTGATCACGTGAGGCAGTACAGGCAGGCCATGACCCTCTGGAACCATCGAGACGCACTGATGTGCCGAATTTTTCCCTCGAGCCTGCATGACGTGGCGCAAAAATGGTTCAAAAGGCTCCCCCACAGGTCCATCAGAAGCTTCAAGTCCCTGGCCGAGCTCTTTATGACACGATTCATTATTAGTAGCTCCCATCCCAAAAGGATGGATGCTTTGCTAACAATAAAAAAGACGCCTCAAGAGACCCTCCGAGACTACGCTAAGAGGTACTGGGAGTTATTCAATGAGGTCGAGGACTACTCGGAGCAAGTGGCAGTGGCCTCTTTCAAAATTGGGCTACCCATCTCTTCCCTTCTGTACCAGTCCTTGACAAAGAAAGAGGCCATAACCATCGATGACCTAATGGCTCGCATCGAGAAATATGCCAAGGTGGAGGATGTGACCCGCCTCAGCACAGGGGAAAATGACCAAACTAAGCTCGCTGCCAAGGGCAGTGACAAAACTGAGAACCAGAAGAAAGGAGGAAAGAATAGGGGCAAGAATGGCTCCAAAAATGGAGGCAACAACGATGTGGCAAAAGTATTTCAGGCGGTCAACACCATCTTCAGAGAACCAATTTATAAAATTCTCACAAAAATTAAAGACGAGCCATATATCAAGTGGCCCAGGAAGATGGGAGGAGATCCCTCGAAGAGAAATAACGCGCTGAGATGCGCCTTTCACAAAGAAGGAGGGCATAAGACTGAGCATTACAAAGCTCTTAAGTCCCACCTTAAAGAGCTGGCTCAGTCCGGACATCTGAACAAATTCGTGGAAAAGAAGGCAGAGAAAGTTACTGCCCATAGAGAAGCAAGGATCGACAACGTACTTGAAGACGATGCTGGCCATGAATTCACAGTAATTCATGGGGCATATGACGTGAAGCAAATTCAAGGAAATTCAGCTCGAATGGAGGTAAAAAAGCTTACAGCAGTGATGCAAGCTTTTCAGATCGACCCAAGCGAGTAGATGACATCGATTATAGTAAGCATATCGTATTTACAGATGAAGATCTGGTGGGAGTGAGAACCCCACATCATGATGCTCTGATCCTTACTCTCAGGATAGCAAACTATGACATCGACAAGTTGATCATCGACCAAGGAAGCTCGTCCGAGGTAATGTATCTCGACTTATTCAGAAAATTGAAGTTAAGCATTGTCGACCTAAAGGAAGCTACTGTTCCTTTAGTTGGCTTCACTGGAAAAGTAACTATGCTCTTGGGAAAGATCGTGCTACCAATACGAGTAGGAAATATCTCCAAGATGATTGAGTTTTTGGTAGTTGACATCGACTCGCCATACCAAGCCATCCTCGGCAGAGGATGGCTGCACGCGATGAAGGCAGTCTCCTCGACCTACCATCAAAAACTCAAATATGTGACCGAGCGAGGAGTAATGGAGATCCATAGAGATCAGGCAATGTCCAGAAGGTTCTTCATAGCAAGAGAAGAAGGTCGGCAAGTCCAGCGAGAAAGTTGAAGGACAAGAAGGTCTGATACCTTCAAAATAGCAATTAAAATATGGAAGGCAAGGAGTCGAGGAGACCAGGATCCTCCCCTCTGAACAGGTCATCGAGGACCTGGAGGAAGTCACAACTGGAGATAGTGACGATATCAGGATCTTCTTGATTGGATCTTCTCTCACAGATAAGGTGAAGAAGGAGTTGACGATTCTGCTAAGGACCAATGTAGATGTCTTCGTATGGGAACCATACGAGTTGCCTGGCATTGACCCTAGTATGGTTTTTCATAAGCAACACGTCGATCTCGCCTTCAAGACAATCGCGCAGAAGGCACGACGAACTGTACCCAAAAAAGCAAAGGCCGTGGAAAAAGAATTTGAAAAAATACTGGATGCAGGATCCATATGAGAGGTCCAATTTTCCAAATGGTTATCCAACCCAGTAGTAGTTCCTAAGAGCAATGGGAAGTGGAGAGTCTGCATCGACTTCACTGACCTTAACAGGGCGTGCCCTAAAGACAGTTTCCCTCTTCCGAATATCGATCAACTAGTAGACACCATAGCAGCTCAAAAGAGAATGAGTTTTCTGGATGCATACTCAGGGTATCACCAGATCCCCTTGTACGCTCCAGACCAGGACAAGACAACATTCATCACCACCGTTGGATTGTACTGTTATGTTACAAATCATGCCCTTCGGGCTAAAAAACGCAGGGGTAACATACCAGCGGCTAGTCACCAAGATGTTCAAGGACCAAATGGGAGACACCATGGAAGTCTACATCGATGATATGCTCATCAAAAGTAGGAAGAAAGAAAGCCCCCTCTCGGACCTATCAAGGACCTTCAAAATCCTCAGGAATAACGGAATGAAACTTAACGCAAGCAAGTGTTCTTTCGGTGTCCAGTCAGGAAAATTTCTTGGGTACTTGGTCAGTAAGAGAGGCATCGAGGCTAACCCAGACCAGATCGATGCAATAAACAGGGTACAACCTCCTCGAACAATCCGGGAAGTACAGAAGCTCACCGACATGCTTGCTGCATTGAACCGCTTTATCTTTAAGTCCTCCGAGAAGTGCAAGCCTTTCTTCCAGCTCCTAAAGGGAAATAAAACGGTAGAATGGAATCAATATTGTTCACGGGCATTGGACGAGCTCAAGGCTTACCTTAGCTCCCCACCATTGCTCGTCATACCACAGGAAACAGATTCCTTGTACTTATACCTCGTCGTTTCCAACCACACTGTCAGTTCTGCATTAATGTGCGAAAAAGCAAGAATCCAGCACCCCGTTTACTACGCCATCAGGACCTTATTAGAGGCCGAGCAGCGGTACCTACCACTAGAGAAGCTCGCCTTTGCACTTGTAGTTGCCTCGAGGAAGTTAAAGCACTACTTTGAAGATCACACTATCATTGTCCTTACATCGCACCCCTTAAAGCAATCCTGAGGAAAACGGATTTATCAGGCAGACTATCTAAATGGTCACTCGAGCTCGGGCGATTTAACATCCAATTTCAACCAAGGAACGCAATCAAAGGGCAAGTCCTTGCTGATTTCATAGCCGAATTCATAGGCGAGCATCCCCTCGATCAACTTCAACCCGTGAAGTAAGGGGAGAATCACACGACAGGGGAAATCTGGAAATTATTTGTTGACGGAGCCTCCAATTCAAAGGGGGAAGGAGTAGGCATCGTACTTATCACTCCAGAAAATGCGATCCTCGAACAAGGAATCAGGCTTGGATTTGCAGCCTCCAACAACGAAGCAGAATATGAGGCTTTAATAGCCGGCCTTCAGAAGGCACACACTTTAGGGGTAAAGCATCTACAGGTGTTCGGCGATTCTCAATTAGTCTCCAATCAGATAAGTGGAGACTACAATGCAAAAGATGAAAGAATGGCAGCCTACCTCGCCATAGCGAAAAGGCTAATGGCCAGCTTCAAGGAAGTCAGTGTCCAGCAGTTTCCCAGAGGGCAGAATAGCCATGCTGACGCCCTAGCAGCCTTGAGTTCGGCAATCGATTTCGATTTAAAAAGAACAATCCCCATTGACTTCCTCACTCATTCGAGTATTAACCATGACGATAAACTACCAACTGTCGAACATGTGCTCCAAATTTAATCAGCGCCCAGTTGGATGGATCCTTTAAGGGACTATTTGAAGAATGGCTCGCTTCCATCCGATAAGAAGATCGCCCACCAGATAAGAGTCAAAGCTGCTCGCTTTCACTTATCTCCTGAGGGCAAGCTATATGAGAGATCATTTTTCGGTCCCTACCTTCAATGTGTTCATCCGAGGGATGTCGAGCAAGTTCTACATGAGCTTCACGAGGAAATCTGTGGAAGCCATAGTGGAGGAAGGTCTCTGGCTTTTCGAGTAATGAAGGAAGGCTATTGGTGGCCATATATGCAAAGGAACTCTGCTGTGTATGTTCGCAAGTGCCTGAAATGCCAACTTCACGCTCCTATGGTCCACCAACCTGCTAGTGACCTAAAATCACTTTCCAGCCCATGGCTATTCACCTAATGGGGAATGGACATCGTAGGACCACTTCCTACCGCCGCTGGCAATCGCAAGTATTTGTTGGTCGCAACTGACTACTTCACCAAATGGATCGAGGCGAAACCCTTAGCAAACATCCAAAATGCAGATATGATAAGATTCATATGGAGAAATATAATCACCCGTTTTGGAATCCCCAGAACCATCATCACTGACAATGGAATGCAGTTTGAGAGCGGCTCCTTTTAGAGTTTCTGTGACGAACATGGAATCATACACCATTTCAGCTCGGTGGCCTATCCTCAGAGAAATGGCCAAGCTGAGGCTTCCAACAAAACGGTGATCGATGGATTAAAGAAACGATTAGAGCGAGCCAAAGGCGCAGGGGTAAATGAGCTACCACATATTTTATGGGACTACCGTACTACTCCACGACGAGCGACATGGGAAAGACCATTTTCATTGACGTATGGAATGGAAGCAGTCATCCCACTAAAAGCAGGCTTGTCAACAATGAGGTCCATCCTTGTCGACCAGGGCCATAATGATGCAGCGCAGCTCGCTGAGCTCGACCTAGCCGATGAACACCGGGAGCTAGCCCTAGTAAAACTAGCGAGCTACCAGAAATAGCTCGCAAGGCACTATAATAAGAAGGTCAATCCAAAGGCATTCCAAGTTGGGGACTATGTCCTAAGGAAAGTCCTGGGCAACGCAGCAAAACCATCAGATGGAAAGCTAGGGCCAAACTGGCAAGGACCATTCAAAATAACAAGAGATGATCTGCAGGGAGCCTATCACTTGGAAACGCTAGAAGGCAGAGAGATACCCCGAGCGTGGAATGCAGCCAATCTTAAGAAATTCTATTTCTAAATTATTCTTTTTATCTTTAGTTACGAAACTGGAAGTTATTTCCTTATCATGGTAAATAATATATGAACTTTATAACTCACACACCCTTTCCAAGTGATAAGCACTTTTTACCATTACACTATTGTAAGGAAATCAACCTCCCCTCAGGTTTTCGTTGCGAAATACGAAAAACCTCTTAGCATTGCCCCTGGAAATATATGAAGCCCTAAAGGAGATCCTTAGGCAATATGGCCAAGTCAAAATTGGTCACCAAACAATGTTTGGTTGAATAAAATCCTGATCGGATAGAACATCCAACACCAGGTGTGTCCTCGCCAATTGTCTCACTTAGGCCTAAGGGAGTGTGACGACACAACCTAAAAGGTAAAGTGGGGGCAAAATGGTATCTCGTTAGCATACTGGACTGGAAGGACACTTACTCGATAATACAAACTTACAAATCTAGTCAGCCAAGAGAGGCTCAAGATTATTGACCGACGTCTAAAAAATATGGAAAATATAAAACACTTGTTTAGTCGGCGAATTCGCCCAAAACATAAATTCTATACCAATTCATCACATTTACAACAAATACAATACATGTTTAGTCGGCGAGCTTGCCCAAAACATCAAAATTACATGGCTTCATTGCATATATATATACAGGGTTACTACCGGTAAAATCTTAATGAGGTCAAGGCCTCTGAACGAGATAATCAACCACTTGAGCTCTTCGACCGTCATCAGGATGAGGGGCTAGCTCTTCCTCAACTTCATTCTCATCCGACTCCAGTAGCTGCCGAGGGATGGCATCGATGGGGATCCATTGATCATCTCTCCGAAAGGGGTTAGGCATCCGGGTGGAGGAAGAAATATCATGATGATACCAGAGCATTGAATTCCTCGGGACTTGCAACTCCCTTAAGGCACTCAACCACCCCCTGATGAAGGCGAGCTCTTCAAACTCTGTCAGCCTCGTTGGGGCATCTAGCCAACCCTGGTCTTAACCGTCGGCCCATACTCACCGAGGTCCTTTCTTAAACAGATGCCTCAACCGAGTGATGTCCCTTTGAATCCCAACAGCAATCACGTATGCTCATTGGACATCACCTCGAAGCTCTTCCATTTCCCTAACTGAACTCCTCGTGCTCCTACTGGCTCTAGGAACAGCTGGCGGGGGCGAGCCTCGCAGCACCGGAGGAACATCGCTCGGCCTAGTTCTAGCTCCCGACGAGGAGGAACCTCGTAATACTGCAGGAGCGATGCTCGGCGCATGCTCCCTAAGTCGCGATACCTCTCTCCTCAAAGCCTCATTCTCTTGCTGAAGAATTTCCCCAACCTGGTTGATCTCAGAAGCATCTAGAAGCTTTGCTCTCAGTGTATTCACCTCTTCTTGGACTGAGGCACCAACTTCCTCCATCTCTTGGAGCTTGTCTTTCAGTTTAACGACAAGCTCAGTCTGATCTATGAAACGCTTGTTCCTCAATCGCAGTGATTTACAAATCCTCACAAAGGTATGATGAACTTCATAGCTTATATCAGGTCCAAGCATTCTTCCCAATTGAGAAGTGGCTGGTATATAATCATTAACATCAATCGACTACAAGCAATAAAAGAGCAATGAAAGACAGAATCATTCAGTGCACTAAGAGAATGAAAAACCTTCTCATTTTATTAATACGAAGAGGATCAAAATACATTGAAGAGTCAAAAGGAAAATCATAAATAAGGAAAATACAAGAGCAACCCTGAGGGTAAATTAGCTAGCAACCTTAGGCTGCCCAGAAGTAGCTGGCTGCTTCCCTTTGTCAGCAGAAGTGAAAATACCTCCCTCAGCATGCACAACCTCTATCGCCTGAACGGGAAGGGCATCAGCAGGAACTGACTGGGAGGCAGGGTCAACACCCTCGATGGATGGGGCAGAGACTTCATCCACAATTGTCATTGGGCCTAGATCATGCTCATCGAACAGAGGAGAAGTGACATCCACACCAGCAGCCAAGAGGGCCTTGTTCCAGCCCTTCTTGAAGTTTAGACGACTAATATAGCCTATCTGAACCTCAGCGTCTTTATACGCAGCAGCCCACCCGGAGTTATAGGAATCCTCCTTAAGGGTAGCTGCCTGAGACTCCTTCTCCTTCAGCTGCTCGATAAACACTTTATTCTCCTCCACGACAGCCATCTTGCTCGAGCAAACCAGGTTTTAGGCTTATCGAAGCTTAGCCAATTCTTTAACTGCTGCTTCCCTCTCTCGATTGGCCTCAGGAAGAGCCAGGTCGGAAGACGTCCGAGCAGCATCAATGACCTTCAAGCCAGCCTCCAGCTCTATACCCTTCAACTTCAAGGTATTATTTCGCTGCTCCAACTCAGCATTTTTCTTCACCAACTCATCGTAAGAGCGATAGAGCACGGCGAAGTCAGTCACAAACTGCAAGAAAAAGAAGATATCAGAAGAAGTAAACAGCTGAAATTTATCAAGGTATTAGAGAAAGGAAAAGGTCTTACCAAGGCTAGCCTCTGACTAGCTTGCAGGGCAGTTGATCAAACCCCGTCGCCCTTTGGCGATCTGCAGGAAGGACTGCCCTCTCGAGCAGCGCAGGGGACATTTGAGGAGAGATGGCAACTGAAGCCCCCTCGGGCAATGTGGACATAGGGACTAAGGCCTGCCCAGCCTTCGTCCTCGATTCCATTTTTCTTCAATCTTCCTCCCTCTCCTTCTCCTTATCCATTCTCTTTTTCTCCTCTATCCTCTTCTTCTCTTCTATCTTATTCTTTTCCTCTCTCTCTCTCTCTCTCTCTCTCTCTCTCATCTGTTCTTCTTCTTTCCTCTTCCTCTCCTGCTCTTGAGCAGTAGACCGAGAACAAGTAGCAACATCCCCAACACTGGACTTCTACTTCTTCGACCTCTGAGCAAGGAGCACATGATCATCATCATCATCATCATCTCAAATCAGATTTTTCCTTGGAGGAACCATTTCCTCGCTTGAGCTGCTGGATGTGCTCGAAGGTTCTCGGGCTTCAAAAACCTCTTCTGAATCAGAAGAACTATCACCACTGGATCTCCCCTCGCTAAAATTTCCTTCAGCACCGCCTACGATACCGCTCTCAGAACTGCTCTCCTCCTCGTCCAACTGAATTGGATCGGAAGCAGTCTCGTCAGAGGTATCAAACTTAGGAATGCTATCTACCGGATTCACTATAAAGCTAGAACTGACGTTTTTATACTCAAGCAAGAAAGCAGCAGACCGGGGATGCTCGCCGTCAGCTAGGGGCTCCCTGATGTTCCAAGATTTGACCAACTCAGAAAGACAAACCTCACTGAGAGCAAGTTCCAAGTTCTTCGACCTCGCTGAAGAAAAAATAGGGAAAAGTCAGAAAGGTCACACATTAATAAAGAAAACGAAAGAACAGAGCAAAGACTACTTATATACTCCTCCCCATAAAAGGTAACAGTGAACCTATCGAACCTCGACCCCTTAGTCTGGGGGGAAAACTGCCAATTTCTAGCAAGAAAGCCATCTTGCCAATAGTCCTTATAGAAATCAGGTAGGTTTACTACCAACACCCTGTCAGGACTCCTGGATTTGAGATAGAGAATTCCAAAACTAGTTCGAGAAAAAGGAATAGCAAAAGCAGACTTCGGCGAGCCCTAATTTGGTGCCATAGAGTTGATTTATTCTATAGACGCCATTGATTATCTTCCACACATTAGGCGAACACTGTGCAGGAACAATGTTGAAATAACCGAAGAAGTGCAAGAATTGATTATTTGGAGGAAAAGTAAGTACCCCTTGGGAAAGAAACAAAACATGAATCCAATGGGCACCCTCTATCTCTCTAACATTTCTAGGGGGAGAGGCGCACTCAATCTCTACCCACTCTGGGATATTGTAAAACTTTCTAAACTCAGACACTGATCTATTACCAATCTTTGCCATTTGGAAACCCTAAAACTACAAATTCAAAGAGAAAACACAAAGAGAAGGCATAGGAGACTTACAAGATGGAAGTTTGATTTGAACGATGAGGAGTCACAAGCCCAAATGATGAGGAAGATCGAAAGCGAAAAGAATGAAGACCGGGAGAAGAGAACGTGAATCGCTAGAACTCGCAAAAAATCGAAGAGTACTGAGAAGATTGAAACGAAGATTGTTAAACGACTGCTCTGAATAACTTTTGAATGTTACTAATCATAGTACAAAGAACACGAAGCAAGTGCCACCTAAATCAGTTCTCAAACTTTGGGAAAAGTTGCACGACGTACAAATGAGCCATTATGACTAATCATTTAAATTTATTGAGCCCAAATTGTGGCCCAACAAACTTAGGGGCAATTGTGGGTACCCGGAATTAGAATGATGGGCCTGGACGAGTAGCCCAATTGAAGCGACCCAAAGCCCAAACCCTTCACAATAATTCGGTTATGACTGAGTCTTCTCCCATGATCTCGTAAAGAGGTGTTCCAGGAAGAAGATGGAAAACGTGGGGGAGTCCAACACCCACACTCTCTTAAAATAAACATGTATATAATAAACCCTAGGTCTGGGGCATAAGACACGCACTGTATTCTTTGTAATTGCTCCCCGGAGTATATAGAAATAATACTGACTGCACCACCGTGGACGTAGGCGCTCTTGCTGAACCAGGTACGTTTCTTATTGTGTGATTGGCAAATTGTCTTCTATTTGTGTTGAATAATAATTGTCACCACACCTATGATCAAATTACTATCTTATCCTAACATAACTCTACACGCACATCACAAATAAGATTCTTGTCAACCCGTCGCTTTTACCCACTTACGACATAATATAAAAATAATGCAATTTCACTTACTTATCACATAAGAAAATATAATAATACATAAATATTCATCCAATATTCCCTAATTAATAATTCACTTTAATTTTAATTTAGTTAAATTACTGTGACACGTGTAATTTAAATATTCCCAAAAATATGAGTTGTTACAAAATGTACCTCCCAAATTGCCCAAAAACAGGAAACATAGGATCACAACATATCATCTAGAATCTGATTCACTCATTCCATCGACTCGTTGGTTTACGAATGATAAGACGTACTCTGGTGCAATCTCCTCCCCATAACCTCCTGATAACTGACCCATAAATGAGATACAAAAGTTAAATCCATATCAGAGTTGATCGACAAGGGATCCCGTGCAACCAAACAATCTCGAACACATATAATCATGCATACCTCTCAACTGTGAAATCTGTGTTGACGAGCAATAAATGTGCAAACTTCGTCAAACGGTCTACTATAGCCCAAATAGAGTCACGATATATGGGTGAAGTCCATCGAGATTCTTGTAATACCCTGTATTTTTAGAATTTAATAAATGATTGTTTAATTATTAATTTCTTAATATTTAGTTTATTGGGTTTAATTTGTTTGGATTATATATCGAAATTTAAAATGAGATTTTAGATAATTTGTGGATGAATCGTGAATTAAATTAACAGTGTTAATTAATTTCTTGTTATGGGTTTTTGGGTTGGATGAGAGTTTTGGGCTGTATGGATGCCCGGAATTGTATTTTTAATCTGAAAAAATGGACCATAGGGCTAGGTACACCATTGGGTTGAGTTTTAAGAGCATTGGATTAATATTTTGGGCTTATTTGGGGGTCTAAAAGTGGGCCCATATTATACCTGCGAGTTTTAAATAGATCAACAACGATCATTAGACATCATAAAATGCCATAATTATAACCCTAACATCAAGAGGCAAGCTTTGTGTGAAAAGAAAAAAAACACCCAAGAGGAATTAATCAAATATCAAAATTTATTTAAGGAAAGAAATACTATCTTGCTTATCGTATTAATGCAATCTATTTATGATTCCATCATGATTATGAATCACTAATTAAACATATGCTGAAAACTTGAATATGATGCATTATGGGGTGGTACGTTGGGTTATTATATTGACTATATGTTGAAAACTTGAATATGATGCATTAAGGGGTTGTAATTTAGTCAATATGGTGATTATTTGCCTAGAACTTATTTTGATCTATTATAAATACGATTTAATAGATAAATCATGTATTTAAAATAGTATTTGTTAGTTAAAGATCCACTATATTAATTAAACCCAAAATTAAGATGAGCCATTAATACAAGCATGTTAAAATCGATGATCTCTACCTCTATTTTTATGTTATGATATAGGTATTAATTATATAATTTTATAAATATGTTTAGAAATACTTAGAAACCATATTTGTGGAGTTTTGGGATTGATTATAAGGTAGTAAAACCTTTAATTACAATTTGATATGAATAAAAATGAAAATAAGGGTTAATGCGTTACAACAAAAGTACATCGTTTTTTGTCTGCGGGATAGGGGATCAAAATGGTCATAGGGGATAGATTGGGTTTGGATCAATCGGGTCATATGGGATTGATCGGCTATGGCAACTTGAGTCAATTTTAATGGTTTGTGAAGAACATCAGTTTGGGATTTATGTGGTGAATTAAGGGAACTCAAATATGTGATTTAATTAAGTTTTGTGTGTATTAAACCTATAATTTTCACTATAATCCGGCAAAGGGATTTATATGAGAATTGGGTATAATAGTATTATGATATATCCTAGGTGAAAATTATGATACGTATAGTTATGTATTATACATGGTGGGTATTGTTACTCAGGGGGACCACACGATTGAGGTGGGGTAGTTCGAGTGTGGTGAGTATATATATATATATATACACACACGCTTAGTCCGGTTGTTAGGACGATTTATTATGATGATGTTAAATGCTTATATGTGAGACTTGTGGATAGTTTAACATTGAGAATTGTACTTTAGTGGCAATGGATTGGTTGGTATATTTTTTTGCATACACGTATAAGTATACATGAGACTTGTTTATTGCTATGAAGATAATTTGGAAATACATTGGTATATGAAGAACATAATTTAAGAGATGTACATAACAAGATGAAAACTATTAAAATACACCATGGATGGGTCAATAATAATGTGAAAAGAATAATTAATAATATGTGATTGTGGTGTATCCTTAGTATTGGATTTAGCTAGTGACACTCTTTGTATAGATTATATATGGGTAATTAGTTGGATCATCACTTGGCCATTGGAAGATTATGTTTTTGGTCTATCTTTAGGGATGTTATACGGTTGAGTTAGGTTAATACTCTTTATATTGGTATATTTGCTTTGTAATAGACGTTATGTGTTGGGTAAATACTCTTTATTGGGTCAGTCCGGGATGGTTGATTTCTTTGGGCCGACGTAATAAATATGTACTAGTTTGTGTACATGTAAATTGGATTTGGGTACATTTTTAGGGAGTTTCTTACCATTATTTTGAATAAATGACCTGGCTAGACATAAGTGTATCGAGGGGTTTTTTGTTTAGATTTTTTTTATAAGACATCCCATTCATGTAGTCTAGTTTGGGCAGGCGTTAGGAGCTAGTTGGGTATGAGATCCTTAAGACTTACCAGTGTGAGATTATTGGTTTATGTAAATATTACTATTGTATATGTTTAGTCTTAGGCCAACGGCTATTAATGACTAACTAAGTTAAGGATTAGTGTATCAAGGGGTTCTTTATTTGGATTTTATTTATGAGATGTCCCATGCAAGAAACTTATTAAATTGGGAGTTGAGAGGTGGTGGGGCACTATGGCTATTGGTTTGATACTTCGTCTTTTACTTATGTTAAAGTATAACCTTAGTATGGTAAGGTATGGATTGGGTACAATTAGTTATAACTATATCAGGATAGAGGAGATGTGAGTTTCATATATTGCATGAGTGCCGCAGGGTGGTAACATGGGGTACGAATGGATCACATTTGATACTATTAAGTAATATAGATATTCTTGCAATTTTGGGGCCTTGACCCAAATTTATAAAACATTTTTGCCCCAGGTATTATTACTGTTATACAAGCATAACAAGGTTGAGCAGGAAAAGTTGCACTAACTAGTCCGAGTTCCATTAAGCACTCAAAGCTGCACTGATTGGAGATCCACTTCATCATCCTTAGTGTAGGAGTCGATATTTAATTTCAGTTGGCATTCCAATAGTTGTTTGCATTCAGGAGTTCTATATTTAAACTAAGGTTGTACAAGTTTTTTTACATTTCAATTTGAGACTATTGTATATTCGAGATTAATTATAGTGGATTCAATTTTATTAGAGATGTAGAGGGTGACAAGAAGTGTTTAGGGCGAGGGGGTCCACCACAAGTGGACCCATCCCCAAATTGTCACTGAACATAAGTAATTACTAATATTATTGTTTTTCTTACACATGAAGCCTTGATCGAGCAAGTAGGGCTTGAGTAGGCCAATTGGGATCTTCTGGAATTTTGGTTTGGTAACTGAGAGACAAAATTTGTTAGGCAACATCAAAGCCTAACCATTTGACACTTTAAGATAGAGAAAATACTAGTAGAGGGATCTCGGGGGTAACTCAAGGACTCACATAACCCACACTTAGAATAAATGAGTAAGTATCCAAGAGGCTGCTCACAGGAGTATGTTTTAAATGACCTTTGGTGAGTGGACCTCAAGGCCACTCGCAAGTTTTTACAAAATTTTGCACATTAAGTTACCGTTTGGAAAGATATATACCAATTCACATAAATTGGCACTATTAGCCGACATATTTTCTTTTTGACTTTGGTAGGCACTAGATGTCCTTTGTTAGAGGGAACAGGCGGCTAACAAACAGATAGGGACAAAAGATACATTGTAGACCTTGTCTCTGATTTCCCTCTTATTTTTGTCACCCAAAATGCCAAGTTAGCCCTGGTATATACCTATACATAAGACTCTTTTGTAAGGTCAAGAACACACAAAAAACTCGATTTCGCACCATTACTCTACTAAAATCACACCAGAAATAATATCCTCTCCCTGCTCTCTCTCTAAGTGTCAAAGTTCTTGCTTCTTCACTCCCCTTTTTACAGTCATTATTCTCAGAAGATCTCTCTCTCTATCTCTCTCTCTCTCTCTCACATCATTAAAGGCCTTAAAGACATCATCCATTAGAGTGGATCACGCCTCACCCGTTCCCGCTCTTCATAGACTCCAGTACAACCACCCTTCTACATTTAGTGACTCGATGGGGTATTCTCACTGACATGGATAAAGAAGGACATAATGTTTCAAACCAGATAGTGTTTAAAGATACTCCAGTAGGCAATGGAGTTAAGAGTGACCAGACAACCCGAGAGAAGGCTGTAGTGACCAGAGTGAGAGCACCTGCCCCTCAAAGGGGGCATGTTAGTGTAGAAACCACCACACTGTTGGTAGGGATGAGTTTAATGAGTATGTTTTTGAGCTTTTGAAACAGAACAATGTTGGCCTAAAATATTTGAGATAAACTTGCACGATTCTTGCAGTGGCCCCTATTGGAGAGGCAGTAGCAACAACAACGAACGTAGAGGTGGCTCCGCCTTGAAAGTTGGTAGCAGAGAAGATAACAACGTAGAGAAGTTCACCCCTCTTAAAGGTAATCCTCTCACATGTATTAAGAGTTACAAAATCCCTACCCAAAAAGCATCAATAATAAGCCATACCCATAGGGATACATTCCTCATAAGTTCATCAAGTTTAACGAAAAGTTTGAGAACCCTAAAGAGAGCGTGGAAATATTTGTAGAATATATGGGTGTACATGGAAATGATAAGGAGTTGAAGTTGTGGGAATTATCCAAGAATATCAAGGAAAAGCGTACACGTGGTATTCCCACCTAGCGCCGAACAACATTCCAATATTAGAAGAGATGCATAGGCAGTTACTCCAGAAGTTTTTCTTGGCAGAAGATGAGTTCACATTGAGGCACCTCGCATAAGAGGTATAAAGACTTGGTGAATAATTGATCCATTACATCAAATGGTTTCGAGAAAAAGCTTTGGATGTCCATGAGGATGTGACAGAAGCAAGGTAACTATATATATGTGTTGGCGGACTGCTAAAAAAAATATAAAATCCACTTGGTCAATAAGACCAGAGATGGAATTTTTAGGTAATTCACACCAACAGCTAGCAACATCACGATGATTATAAAATCCCAATCACAAAGTTAGAGGACACAGGTTCCCCTGACAGCGGGAAGATTCCAAGTTTTCAGACGACAAGCCGTCAACTATATGGGTGGACACTCAAAAGGCAAGAAGGGAGGCTAAGGATACAAAGGTGATAGTCTACCAAGCAAAAGAAAGTTTGGAAATGACATTCCACTATCACTTCCTTATAATGTGGCAGAAGCCATGGGATATTACAACAACCTAGTGTGAGAAGGGGTAGCAGGTCTCATTTATTCTAATGGGCAAATACCATCAGCAGTATATAAGGTGGACACAAAATTTTATGAACTTTAAAGGGTTCAACGTGCTACCAAAGATTGCTTTTACTTATGAAGGATCATTGGCGATAAGGTGGCCAATGGAACTTTGCAAATACCTCCAGTAGATGCTAATTAGAACCCATTACCCAGTCATCATTATGGTTCAGCCAACATAGTGGTGGCATATGAAGAGGAAAGAACTCAAGAGCTAGATGAATGGCGGAGTAATGAAAAATTATGTGAAGAATGGCTAGCTAAGACTAGATAGAGAAGAGCAAAAAGAGGAGTGGGGGTGAAAAAGTCAGTCTCTCCCAAGGAAGAGCAGATGTGGTCCTTGACCTAGATGAGGATGGGATATTTGAAGCGAAGTATGAATGCAACGTGCAAACATTTTAAGTGGAGCTGGACTCAAAATGTGCATCTATAGCAAGAAGTCCAAAATTTAAGTGTTTTTTCAATCAGATCGAAGTAAAACATGATACTCGTGTGGTTATTATAAAGAGCATCCTAGAGTCAGTAAAATAATGAGGGGATACCTCTCTAAATTAGCAGGAACCCATTGAAAGATTAATCAAGAGGTACAACTCTGAGGTGGTCTTCTCATAGGTTGACGGACAAGTGCCATATTTCCATAACTGTCCTTTTTATGTGATAGCTTTGATAAATAGAATCATTTTCCCCAGAGTACCCATGGATGGAGGGGCATCCATTAAAATTGTGCCTATTAGCACATTGTACAAAACATACATTTCTCACAAGAAAATAGTTCCAGTCCCATTAATGATTTTTGATTTTGATAGTGAAAGGATGCAATCGTTGGGCTATGTGAACGTGGGAATTACATTGGGAAATTTTACATCCCATATCAAATTTCACATTATCAATTCTAACACTAGCTACCAACTCTTGATAGGGAAAGTATGGATGCACACACATGAAATAGTGTCCTTAACATTCCACCAATGTACAAAAACCAACATTCGAGGCACAAAAATTGTGATCAAATCCACAGAAAATTCCATTTTCAGTAAAAATAAGCTCACTTAGTTAATGCAACATTCTACAGTGAGTTAGATGAACATAGAAGAAACTTAACCAGGGGTTGAAGGAGCTCCGCGTGGCGATAGAAAGTGATCAGCTCAAAAAGTCTGTGCTATAAAGATTGGGTCAGCGAGTGATCCCTTCGGAGGAAAAAAGGAAAGGAAAGAGAAAGCTTAAGTTGAGATAAGGCACCCTCGAACCTGTAAGAAAGTCGAATTGCCTGATGAAAAAGTCATCTACCTTTTATAATGATCTGCAGGGCGGCGTTTTGGGATAAAAGCACCGACTCAACACTGAAATAATTTATGATGGATGAGTTCCACATTGCTGAACATATAGAGGAGCCTGAAGAGTCACCTGAGTGCATGCAGGATGAGACAAAGGAGAAATTTCAAGAACTAGAGAAGATAAAATTAGGAGTAGAAGGGGTAAATGAGAAATCTATCTTCATTTCCAAAGGCTTGAACCCCAAACAGAGGAAGGAGATTGTCAACCTGCTCAAGTAGTTCACATATGTGTTTTCTTAGAAATATACGAAGATGCCTAGGATAGACCCAGAAGTGAGATCCCACAAGTTGAAAGTTCTTCCCAATGCCATGCCAGTAAGGCAAGCCACTTGCACTTACAAAGCTGAGTTAGACCTCAAAATCGAAGCAAAAGTAGAGAAGTTATTGAAAGTAGGGTTTATCAAGATAATTCATCACTCATATGGCTCTCAATCATTATACATGTGGCCAAGAAAGATAAGAAACAAATAAGGATGTGCGTAAACTTCAGAGACTTATATTGAGACTGTCCAAAAAATGAATCCCCACTGCCAAACATCGAATGTTTGGTGGATGACACAATGGAATACAAAATGTACAGATTCAGGGACAAGTATGTTGGTTACAACCAAATTAGAATGGATTCAATTGATGCTGAGAAAACTACTTTTTGCACAACCTTGGGGAACTTCCATTACACAGACATGCCGTTTGTTCGGAAGAATGTGGGTGCCACCTATTAGTGTATAATGATGTCCATATTTCACCACTTATTTCATGATATACTAGAATTCTATGTGGATGATCTAGTAGTGAAGTCCAAAAAGAAATGTAAGCATGTTTAGGTACTGATTGAGTGGAAAATCGCGCTTCTGTGTAAATACGCTAGTCGTTGTTATCAACTTCCAACTGCAATATAAAAACCTAAACTTTAACTACACTCTTATGGAGTATAGCGGTGAGTTTGGGTATCAAATCCACAGGGAAAAAGGACGATCTCGTTTTGACGATAGAAGGTAGGTTAATTAATCTTAAATTTGACTTTAAAAAGGTAAGAAAAGATGATTATGTGATTATGGGATTAAAGATACTAACTAAATGAAAACTAGATTAAACTACTAACTTAACTACGTGAGAAAAATTAACTAACTAAGAATGAATTAATATGACTAAGGAAAAATAGGTTAGGAATTCAATCCGCCAAACCTTAGTGTGTTGCCTAGTACAAAACTACTCGCAAATTAATTTAATTCATCAAACCCGGTCTTTAGTACTCCCAAGTATTACATATATGAGGAATCGTATCCCGCACAGTATGTAAGCAAAGGACGAGTAAAGCAGTGTCGTATTAGCTACACACGCATTGCACTCTTAAGCATCCCGGTTACCTAGGGCAAACAAGATCAAAAGTCCTACAACAGTTGTGATCACCATACTACACGATCTAATCAATTATGAAATTTAGAAAACTAATTTTATACCCATGCAAACCACATCGGGTTGGGTTCATGCATCCCAACCCTTAAAAATCTAGCCTAACATAGTGAAATTAGTGAAAACTACAATATCTACGTTGCATGAACTCATAATTGCTTGGAAAGAGAGATTAAACATGAGAAATAATAATAAAAGTATTGGAAATAAAAGTTACCAAATGTTTAAGAACAAGAACATGCAAGAAGAAATCAAAGGTTGAAGAAAAATCGAAAAAGCTCTTGAATTAAAGGTGCAAAATATGTAAATTCTTTTCCTAGATGTTCCTACTTGATTAGGAGTTTTTACATGAATGAAATATGAATAAAAAGAGTCCTAATGACTAAATATATAGGATAGAGGTCGGTTAGAAGAGTTTCCAAAACATAAAACTCTTTTGGCTAAAAGATAAGGACAAAATAAAAATTTCGTATATGCTAATTTGTCACACTTAGAAAGCGTGACTAATTTTGTAATGGACTTCGAGCATGACTAAATAGCCGGATCGATTCCATTATTATTTCACCCGGATCGACCCCCTAAATATGTCTGATGCAGTGAATTCTAGAGGCCAGATCGATCCTTATTTAATTTCACCTAGATTGATCCCTTTTTTATTCGGCCCGGATCGATCCCCTTCATAGACTCAACTTCTCTTCATTATCTCCTCAATTTCGAATGATCATAACTTCTTCACCGTAGCTCAGATTGAGGTGTCGTTTTTTCCAGTGTTCTTTTAATTGAAAGATATTCAACTTTCTAGTTGGCGCCACCTCCGAAATATGGCTAAAAAATTACGAAAATTCCCTTGAACTTCCCATTTCTTGGTTTCTTTCATTGTTTTGAGTTCTCTTTCGCACTTTCTTGCATGAAATGCCTGTAAAACACATAAGAGATACACAAAATAAAAAATAATTGCCAAAAAGGGTTAGTAGCATAAATATGAGATAAATCCAATCTATTTACCATGCACGGGATGATAAAAATATCGAAATTAAGGGGATACCTATGAAGAATTTATGCCTAATCAAATCCCCTGACTTAGAATTTTGCGTGTCCCGAGAAATGTAAAAGCATAAGAGTATGAGTTAAGGACCCTTCAAAAACTTTATTTGGATAGAATACCTTTTTCGCAGGTAAGCGATTGGATTTAGCGTATGCAACAAGTCGTTAAAACCCTAGATTACCCTAGTAGGACGAGTGTTGTCTCGTGAGGGTTTGCATTGAATATACCCACAAAATTCGTTATTGACTCAAAGAAAAACCAAAATACTTAAAAATTGTTCAATTTAAACTCCCCAAAAATGGTCACCATAAATTCATATTCAAAAGTGTCTCAAATTATAGTGTGTGTGTGTGCGAAGCCAAAAATTAAACCTCCAATTTCCACCTATTGATCATTACGTTACTTTTTTGAAAATTCGTTTTGATTCAATTTCTCACGGATTCACTCACAAACGAATCACTCAAATCCTGGCTATTTCTCTCAGTATGCGTGATATAAAAAGTAAATATAATGAACGCAAATTCACGGACAAAAATTGAAAGACATAAATATTTTAGATGAAAAGATCTCATCATCGGATTACGGTTATTGGGAAACAGTAAATATCATCTTTTATTCACACCATTTAATCTCTCATATTATCTTTTTGTATCTTAGCTCTCCACGCGGTAATCAATTTCGCAATTCGAACTCAGTTAGGACTTTTTCGGGTTAAAGGTGTATTGGGTAAAATGGAAATGATTGGGAAAGTCGGAATTGGAAAATTCATTTATGATGTCCATTTGTGCTTTTTCAGGGCTATTGCTCATTTTCTCTTCTTTTTCTATTTTTTTCTTCTTTTTCTTTTTCTTGCTATTTTTTTGAGCATTTTGCTATTTTTTCTTGCCCCTTTTTATGCACTTTTCGGACTTTATTTGATGAATATTCGATTTTCACAATTCCAGGCTAATTGGGTTTTTTTCGGGTTGTCAAACGAAACGAAAAAACTTATTCGGCTCAAATTGGGTTGCAAAAAGGTTAATTTTTAACAAATTTTTACGGCTAATCTTTTTGGGTGTCAAACGAGGGCCTACTTCATTGTCCAAATTGCTAAATGCTTTACCATATGCGTTTTGAGATTAATTACGTTTAGAGATATGATAGCACGCTTTATTCAAGATAATATCTCACACATTTCCCATAATCGATCAAAAAATAAAATAGAGATCATCAACGACTTTTTAACATACTAAAAAGAATTTTGAGTTAATCATTAACTCGGATTGATTTATAAACTCAGAAAATTGATAGGCTCGAAATCTCACCGGGGTTGTCAATCTCCGCACTTATTCGTAAAGTCGTCAATTTTCTTTCAATTTCCATCTTTGGTCAATTTTGGCTTTGTGCATTTGATTTTTACAACTTGAGACAAAATATTTGTGACATTTTTGAAGCTTTTAAATTCCAATTTTTATTTATTTTGAAGAAAAATATTTTTGGCTTTTTCAATTTTTTTTGGAAATTTTTGAATTTGTTTTTTAAAAAACATACTTGGAACAAACATGTGATCAAATCAATGAATATACACAATAAATGGGAAGGATATCTCACATCCCCTAACTTAAATGTTGCATTGCCGTCACTGCGAATCAAGAACACGACATAAAGAGAGGAAAAGAAAGATATTACCCAAATGGAGCGATCCCCGATAAGTACGAATCTGTTGAATCTACAAAACACGTTGGAACCAAGCATAGCAACAAACAAAAAAAGAATAACAAAATTTTAACTAATGACACTAGACTATAATAAAAAAAAAGAAAAGAAGAAGAAAAAAAATAATTTTGTACAACCTACGATTTTAACTTCTAATAACTCATACACTAGAAGTCGAAAAATTTGAGGGCCCACCTAAAATAAAATTTGACTTTAAGGGATTGATGGTGTACCCTCACTAGAAAGAATGCCTCCCGAAAAATAAGAATTCCGTTTGAACAACAGAAGGCATGTGCAAAGCGAAAGAAATGAACCATTACCAATTAAAATTTTTAGGGAAATAATGAGGGATTTGGGTACACAGGGGGACAAGTACCATTGGGATCCAAGAAAAATAGAATCCCCTCCCAAAGAATTTTCAAGTAGTATGGGAATATGGGTACACAAAAAGGAATATTTCATCTTGGAGAAAAATTTAAGCAATTGTCCTTGTCCTCAAAATCTTCTCCCCCAAAATTTTCAATTGGATCTGGTGGAGTGACACGTCTAAGTGTATGGCCCATAAGATGAAGCATCTCAAAATAACATTCCCATACAAGAATTGGGTCAACGTCCTCAAGACATTCATTAAGTTCTTGTGATGGATTAATGGTTCGATAATAGTGGGGACACAAGGAGACAAATGATCTTCAACCTCAATAGGTTTTGAAATATTTATAAGAGGTTGAGATTCAAAAGTACTTGGATCACTCTCAATGATTTCGTTCTCAAAATTTGTAGGTGAAACGCAAGTCTCGACCTCATGTAAGTTTTCCAAATAAGAATCAAACTCCTTGCTATATGTTTCGTTTTCCCAATCATCACCAATGATCCTCTTTACGCCTTGCCTGTGAAGAAGGGAGGTTTCTTCCAAAGTAGGCTTCCTAGGATCTAGGACCTCAGATTCCTCATTTGTTCGAAAACTTTCTTCATCTTCAAAAATATCGGAAGAAAAATCATCATTGGTTTCAAATAATGCATCTAACTCTTGCTCCCAATAATAATTTTTTCCCGACATTCTTTTTCAAGTCTTTCTTCTTCAAGCCTTTCATTTTGATAATTTTGAATGGCCTTAGCACTGGGCTTGTATTTATGAGCCTCATTTTTAGTGATATTGATCCAATGTTCATAATTCTTGAGCGGCTCCTCCTCACTATTATCATAACAATTAAAGCCACCAAAAGAGTTAAAGTAAGACATTTCAAATTGGGCAATTCGAAAATGTGATCCCCGACAACGGTGCCATTTTGATCGAGTGGAAAACCGAGCATCCATGTAAATACGCTAGTCATTGTTATCATCTTCCAACCGTAATACAAACACCTAAACTTTAACTACACTCTTATGGAGTATAGCGGCGAGTCTGGGTATCGAATCCACATGGAAAAAAGGACGATCTCGTTTTCACGACAAAAGGTAGGTTAATTAATCTTAAATTTGACTTTAAAAGGGTAAGAAAAGATGATTATGTGATTATGGGATTAAATCTACTAACTAAATGCAAACTAGATTAAACTACTAACTTAACTATGTGATCGAAATTAATTAACTAAGAATGAATTAGTCTGACTAAGGAAAAATAGGTTAGGAAATTAATCCCCCAAACCCTTGTGTGTTGCCCAGTACAAAACAAGTCGTAAATTAATTAGTTGATCAAACCCGATCTTTAGTACTCCCAAGTATTACATATATGAGGGATCGTAGCCCACACATTATGTAAGAAAAGGACGAGAAGCGGTGTCCTATTAGCTACACGCGCATTGCACTTTTAAGCATCCCGGTTACCTAGGGCAAACGAGATCAAAAGTCCCACAACGGTTGTGATCACCATACTACCCTATCTCATCAATTATTAAATTTAGAAAAGTAATTTTATACCCATGTAAACCACAACGGGTTGGGTTCATGAATCCCAACCCTTAAAAATCTAGCCTAACATGGTGAAATTGGTGAAAACTACGTTATCTGCGTTGCATGAACTCATAATTGCTTGGAAAGAGAGATTAAACATGAGAAATAATAGTAAAAGTGCTGGAAATAAAAGTTACCAAGATTGAAGAACAAGAACATGCAAGAAGAAATCAAAGGTTGAAGAAAAATTGGAAAAGCTACCTTGAATTAAAGGTATAAAATATGTAAATTCTTCTCCTAAATGTTCCTACTTGATTAGGAGCTTTTACATGAATGAAATCTGAATAAAAAGAGTCCTAATGACTAAATATATAGGCTAGAGGTCGTTTAGAAGAGTCCCCAAAATATAAAACTCTTTTGG
The DNA here is from genome assembly GCA_949130495.1 of Sambucus nigra. Classification (NCBI taxonomy): domain Eukaryota; kingdom Viridiplantae; phylum Streptophyta; class Magnoliopsida; order Dipsacales; family Adoxaceae; genus Sambucus; species Sambucus nigra. Next base: position 515,152,214 of record OX422221.1, on the reverse strand, counting down.
CTAAAGGATAAGGACAAAATAAAAATCCTGTATCTGCCAATTTGTGAGCGTGACTAATTTTGTAAAGGACTTTGAGCGTGACTAAATAGACGGATCGATTCCTTTATTATTTCTCCCGGATCGATCCCCTAAATATGTCTGATGCAGTTAAATATAGAGGCCGGATCGATCCTTTTTTTCTTTCCCCCGGATCGATCCCCTTCTCTGGATCGATCCGTTTTTTATTCAGACCGGATCGATCCCCTTCATAGACTCAACTTTTCTTCATTATCTCCTAAACTTCAAATGACCATAACTTCTTCACCGTAGCTAGGATTGAGGTGCCATTTTTTCCAGTGTTCTTTTAATTAAAAGATCTTTAATTTCTAGTTGGCCCCACCTCCGGAATATGGCCACAAAATTATGAAAATTCCCTCAAACTGCCCATTTCTTAGTTTCTTTCATTATTTTGAGTTCCATTTCGCACCTTCTTGCATGAAATACCTATTAAACACATAAGAGATACAGAAAATACAAAATACTTGCCAAAAAGTGTTAGTAGCATAAATATGAGATAAATCTAAGCTATTTACCATGCACGGGATCATAAAAATACCAAAATTAGGGGGATAACTGTGAAGAATTTATGCCTAATTAGGTACTGAGGCGGGTATTCGACAGATGCCGCAAATACAAGATGAAGAAGAACCCTTTTTAATGTGCCTTCAGAATAACAACGGGGAAATTTTGGGGTTTAATGGTAAATAGGCAAGGAGTGGAAGTTAATGAAGAGAATAGGAAAGCCATTTTGATGATGCCACTGCTAAAATGTCAGAGAGTTATTAAGAGCATCTTGGGAAAGGTTTCTTACCTGAGAAGATTCGTACCAACATTGATGGAGGTAACTCACCTTTTTGACCCTTTGATAAAAAGAGAAGGCCAAATGGATTTGGGGTGAGGAACAAAAGAAAGCTTTTGAGAACCCTAGAGAGCAAGGTCATCAAGCACATGATTTATCTAGAGGTCCAACTTATTTGGGGAAACTCTACAAACATTATGGTTAATGTTGGAATAGGGGAAGTCCCCCCTATCCACCCTAACTCGCAAAATGCTACAAGCAAGTACAATATGGGTATCAGTGGACTCACTCAGGCCTAGGTGAGGCCACTCGTTGATCTTGTACACAAACTCCTCCTCGAACCTCTTGAGCGAGGGAATAAAGGTATCATTTTACCCAAAGTTAAGGGCAAGATGGAAAAGACCAAAATCCCTATTTGAACAATTGTCAAGGTACTCCCTCTGAGATTTTGAGAGGGTAATATAAAAAGAAGCCCCAACAGTAAGGGCGATAACAAAGGCAGCAACAGTGGTGGCGTTGGTGGTAATGCCTGTGTCCAAGATGGTGGAAACCATCACGTGGATGGGCAAAGAGCTGATTAGAAGCTCGCTAAAGGTGGAGGCAATGGTAGTAGAGGGATTTGAGATGAAGAATCCATAGAGAATGAAAGAAGTTAAAAATATTTGGTTATTGAAAGCATGGAGTTTGGGAAGGGGCGGTGTGTATATAATCTAAAACTCAGAAGAAAAAGTTCAAATGCCTAAGGTAAATGGAAATGTTTTATTAATTTACCCTTTTATATCAAAGAGGGTACGAACGCTTTGACGGATAAAAGAGGGTAAAATCATTACCCAAATGATGGGATGATTATTACTAGGTTGACAGGCGTCTCCTCAAACTAAGAATATGGGGTAAAGTAACACGACTATTTAATGACCTCAAAGCAATGATGAAATGGAAAAAAAACATTTCAAATTCCAAGGTAAGACAATCGTTTCTTACAAAACCCATTGGTCAACCCAACACAAAGACTTTGGCATGAGGGGGCTAATTTAGAGGGGTACCCGCTCGCCAGGTCCCTAACAAGGAAAATAGGGGGAGGGGGTTGAAGGCTGAAAAATTCACCATTAGTGACCCAGTCACAAGTTGGGACAAAATAAGGATTTGGGAGAGAAATCCACCACGAGTGGCCCCGCCCCCAAAATAGTCCCACCCCCAATATAGTACATCACAAGGATTATGGAGAGGGGGTCAACCAAGAGCGACCCCATCACCAAAGTGATACCAAAAAATATTTAGGGTGAGGGGATCCATTATAAGTGGCCCCACCACCCAAAGAAATACCAGAAAAGATTTAGGGCGACAGGGTCCACCCCGAGTGGCCTCTCATCCCCAAAGCAATACCAGAAAAATATTTAAGGTGAGGGGGTACACCACGAGTGGCCTCATACCTAAAAAATGATACCAGGAAGTGTTTAGGTTTAGGGGGTCCACCACTAGTGGCCCTATACCCAAAAGTGATGCTAAGAAGTGTTTAGGGCGAGGGGGTCCACCACGAGTGGACCCATCCCCAAATTATTAAATGAAATAAATCGTTATTAATATTGTTATTTTTCGTACACAGAAAGCCTTGATCAAGCAAGCAAGGCTCGAACAGTCCAGTTGGGATCTCCTGGGAGTTTTGGTTGAGTGGTTGAGAGATAAGATTTGTTAGGCAAAACCAAAGCCCAACCGCTTGACATTCTAAAATAGAGATAATAGTAGTAGAGGGACCCTAGGGGTCACTTAAGTACTCACACAATCCACACTTAGAATAAATGAGAAAGTAACCAAGAGGCTGCTCATAGGAGTATTTTCTAAATGACCTTTGGTGAGTGGCCCTTAAGGCCAGTCACAAGCTTTTACAAAAGTTTGTACAACAAGTTACTGTTTGGAAAGATATTTACCAAATCACATATTTTGGCACTGTTAGTCGACATATTTGCTTTTTGACTTTGATAGGCATCAAATGTCGTCTGTCAGAGGGGACATGCAACTAACAGACATATAGGGATAAAATATACATTGGATACCTTGTCCCTAAGTTCCCTCTCATTTTTGGCCCCTTAAATGTCAAGTCACCCCTAGTATATACCTATAAATAAGACCCTTTAGTAAGGTCAAGAACACACAAAAAACTCAAGTTTGCACCATTACTCTCCCAAAATCGCACCAGAAATAGTATTATCTACCTTGTCTCTGTCTAAATGTCAAAGTACTTACCTCATCACTCCCCTTTTTACGACCATTATTCTCAGGAGATCTCTTTCTCCCAGACATCATTATTATTTGTGAAATTTTCTATTCTCCATTCTCTTTTTAGGAAGAAGGTTATAGTCATTACTCCATTATTACCAAAACTAAAAGGTTTTCTCCCATAACTACTTTTGAGACTTCAAAAGCCTTAAAGACAACATCCATTGGAGTGGATAATGCCTCACTCGTTCCAGTGCTTCATAGACCATAGTATAACCACCCTCTTACAAGAGAGTTTTATTTTATCCCAATTCAAGTATTTGTTTCTTCTTCTTCTTCTTCTTCTTCTTCTTCTTCTTCTTCTTCTTCTTCTTCTTCTTCTTCTTCTTCTTCTTATTATTATTATTATTATTATTATTATTATTATTATTATTATTATTATTATTATTATTATTATTATTATTATTATTATTATTATTATTATTATTATTATTATTATTATTATTATTATTATTATTATTATTATTATTATTATTATTATTATTATTATTATTATTATTATCGTGGACGGTTTTTATTTACTATAATTTTCATTTATTATTAACGCTGAGAAGGAAATAAATTGATTAGCACACCCTATATTCCGCATTTCAACTTGTTCAACTACACTTGTGAAAATAGGAGTGTTATAGTTGGTATCAGAGCATCAAAGTTCTAGCGTCCTTAGGATCTATGTTGCGCTTGTTAGGTTTTTTATTTGTGTTTTATGAGGTTACAACCCTTTGATTAGGATGCTTTTTACTCTTCATTAGTTCTCAATTTCTTGTACAAATACTCTTGTTTGCTTTCAGTTAAAACACTTGAGATTTGATTTGAGAGGACAACTATTAGTAGAAAGTTAAGGTGTGGTATAATTATTTTAGGATGCCACTATAAGCTTTGATTAATACACTCCCTTTGATTAGGATGCTTTTTACTCTTCATTAGTTCTCAATTTCTTGTACAAATACTCTTGTTTGCTTTCAGTTAAAACACTTGAGATTTGATTTGAGAGGACAACTATTAGTAGAAAGTTAAGGTGTGGTATAATTATTTTAGGATGCCACTATAAGCTTTGATTAATACACTCAAGGGTCTAATATTACTAAGCCATATTGAGGATGTAAGTCGAGAGATAGAGGACTTATCCCAGGGATATATAAATATATTAGGTACATTAGAGAGGTGTAATGTACTATTTTCACACGTTTAGCAAAAAAGGATAGCCTCAATGTGTGTGTATATATATATATGTGTGTGTGTGTGTGTGTGCACGCCCGCGCACCTTATGTGTGAATTGTGAACATATTGTATCTGACTCGTGGGGAATCTATTGGTCGGAGTTTGATTTTAAATAATTAGTGATTACGTATCACATTCTTGGTTGTTAACGCAAGACATTGTGTAGGCCGTTATATACTTGATCACACATTCAGTCATTCTTGCAACGTGAAATACGAATGACCTAATCCATTGGATTAGTTTTGGTATAGCCGATGGTATGATTGCACTTATGATATATTTGATCTTAAGTTCGGTTGGTCACTGCCTCGAATTGTGAGACTCGGATGAATTGATCCATCTTGAGGGTTTTGGTATGGGACTAGACATTGGTGTGACCCAGGTATGGGTATACTACAGGTTTAGCGATAGAGGAACGAGATGGTCCTCGAAGGTAGATACCTTCACATGGTTATTACGAGACTTATAAAAGTGTATGCTATATTCTAGTGATGGAAACTTAAAAAATCATATGTCACGTTATTGTTATATGTGTATCTCATAGACATGGAAATATACTTTACCCAAGATAAAAAAGGATAGGGCCAATGGAGGAAATCACTTTCATCGCCAAAAGGGAAAACTGTCACATCAGGAGGACCGACAGGGAAATTATCGTCGTGAAAGAAATATAAAAGGGAAGCAGTGAGCTAGCAGCAAGGGGCTTACAATAGTATCTTTAGGGGACGATGCAATGGTTGTGGAGAGGAGGGTTATTTTGCCAAGAGGTAACCGAAGGCTAATACATGGGAGTTAGATTTGTAAGGTAATAGGTTCATGTCGCTTTAAATGATTTTATCGTGCCAACAACAAATTATGTTTCGCAAGATTTGTCAGTACCCCAGGATCTGGGGAGACCTCAATTAATGTTCTAGGAGGACGGTCAATATGATACCTTGTGAGATTGGGTACCATATCAGATGGACTAGGCTATTTCCTTGTTGATTTATTTATTTATGTGCAATTAATTTTCCTTTATTTGTGTGTAGATAACGGAATTCTATGTAAATACACTAGACGTATTATGCTTATATATTAAGATGGTTGGCATGGATGATATTTCATAACATGGGTCATTTTTTAGTTTTGGTGTACTCATCTGTCTTGGTGTGAGTGAACTGTTAGGTTGGATGGTGTAGTTTGTACTACCATAGTATGAGTGAACTATTAGGAAGAAGGGTATGGTTGATTTGCCACAGCGTGGGTGATCTGTTGATTTGAATTGACATGTTTTAATTTCAATAGCATGAGTTGTTTTTTGATTTTGGTGTGTTTGTTCGCCACAACGTAAATGAGCTTTTAGGTTGGAAAGTATGGTTTGGCTTGCCACAATGCAGGTGAGTTATTTAGTAGAAATGCATAGTTGATTTGTTGTAGCATGGGTAAGTTTTTGATTGGTATTGGCACGTCTAGAGTGCCACGAAATAGTTTATTTTCCACAACATTGATGAGTGTTGAGAATATTGGCTTTGGTTTAGGCATTTTTGCATGAGGGATTCTGTACGCTATTAGGTCCAATGCTCAAAGGGTTGGTTACAAGTATATACAGGGGTATCGTTGTTTGTATTACTCATCCGACATATGATTTTCTATCGAGTGTTAAGATCTTGCTTCGACATCTTACCGTTTATCTATTTATCTGTGTGATATGAAATAGGACTTGGACAAATTTAAGGACAAAATTCCGTTATTAGGGGAAGAATGTAATACTTCATACTTTGGATAATTAAATACATGATTATTTAAATATTAATTAATATTTACTCGGGTGAATTAACGGGTAATTTATTGGGTTTAATTGGTTTAGATTATTAATAAGAATTTTAAATAATTTGTGGATGACTTGTAAATTAAAGGGTAAATTACACCTAACCCCCTCAACTATCACTGATTTGCGAATCACCCCCTAAAAAAACCCTAACGAACTCACTCCCTTAACTACGAATTCTTTGTAATTAAATCCAAAAGTTAGGTTCTCTCCATTTTTAGGGGTAAATGGACTAAAATACCCCTCAACCCTAATTTAAATACCCAAAATAAAAAAAAAAATCCCAAAACCAATTTCAAATTAAAAAAAAAACTCTCTCTCTCCTCCGCCCACCTCCCCTACCTCCCCCTACCATCGCCATCTATGCCCCCACCTCCGTCTATCACCACATCTCTAATTACCAACATCTACCCCCCATCTCAAATAAATAAATGAACAAACGGAAAATACAACATGCAAATCAGTAGCCACCTTCAGCTACCACTAGACACCATCGTCTACCATCCCACCACTATGAATAGCACCTGCAAACCGACTAATTAAAAACTAGAAACAAAATCAAATTGAAAACATAAAACAAAATTCAAATCAAAACCATTTTTTGGTCTAAATTTTAATCCAGAACCATTTTCTAATCTATATTTCAGTCGAGAACCAAATCAAATTGTGAACCCAAGATTTCAGTTGATTTAGGGTGGAAGATACTGGGGGTGGCTGATTGATTTTCCATTGGGGTGGTAGGTAAAGGTGGGCAATCGATGGTGATGAGTGATGGGTTTGATTACTAGTGGCGTGTGTGTGTGTGTGGAGGCTAGGTCTTGGGGCAAAGGGGGTTTAGTGGGGGGAGGAACGAGTTTCTGTTGGGTGGTGGTGGAAGGAGGAAGGGGGTTGTGTGGTGTTTGTGTGGGACCTGAGGGGATATTATTTGGGGGTCCAAAACTGGCCTCATAGTAGACATGCGGGTTTAATATTTTAAATATATTAATAACCCTCATTAAAGGTCATAATACATCATAATTATGACCTTAGCATCAAGAGGCAAGCTTTTGGAGAAAAGAAAGAATACTTAAGAGGAATTAATCAAAGATCAAGCTTCATTTAAGCAAAAAAAAAAAAAAAATACTATCATGCTTATTGTATTAATGTAATTTATTTATAATTTCATCGTTGAATATGAATCAATTATTAGACATATGTTGAAAAGTTGAATCTGACGTATTATGGGGTGGTACCTTGGTTATTATAATGATTATATGTTGAAAACTTGAATCTGATGCATTAAGGGATTATATTATTTGCTTAGAACTTATTTAGACATATTTTAAATGGCAATTTACACTTAGGTCCTTTATTGATAATTTTTAAACATTTTAGAACAATTTTCTATTAGGTCCACTTGTTATGCCACTAACGTGGAGTTCTAGAAGAAGAGAATTAGTGGACCTAAATGTTTAAAATTTGTGAAAATTCCTTTAGTATTTAAATTTTGTTTGCGAGGGACCTAAGAGTACTTTGGGGATATTTTATATTGGATTTAGATTGGTGAATCATGTAGTTAAAATAGTTTTTGATGATTAAAGACTCACTTTATTGATTAAACCCAAAGTTAAGATGAACTCTTAATTAAAGCATGTTAAAATTGATGGTCTCTACCTCAATTTTTATGTTTTGATAAAGGTAATGATTATATAATGTTAGAAATGTATTTGGGAATACTTATAGATCATTTGGTGTTTTGGGATTGATTATAGGGTAATAAAGTCTTTTATTATGATATGATATAGAAAAAAAAAATGAAAATAAGGGGTAACTAGTGCGTTACAACAAAACTACATCATTATGGGTTTGAAAGATATGGGATTGATCAAGTCTCAGTGGATTGATCGGATAGGGGATCGATCGAGTTGTAGGGGATCGATCGACTATGGTAGTTTGAGTTGGTTTTGTTAGCTTGTGGAGCACTTTAGTTTGGGACTCAAAGTCCCGAACTAAGGACTTAGATTTTTTACCTAGGATACATTAAGAAGGTTTTGGTTATCTGTAAATAAAGAGGTTTATTTAAATTTATAATGTGGTGAATTAAGAGAACTCAAATATGTGATTTAATTAGGTTTTGAGCGTTAAACCTATAATTATTAGTATAATCACTTATGGGGATTTGTACGGAAATTGGGTATAACAATGCTATGAAATATACTATGTGTGAATTATATGTATAATTATTATACATGGTGGACTTGGTTACTCATTGCAACCCACACGGCTGAGGTGGATTAGTTTGAGTGTAGTTAATTGTATTGGCGTGAAGTACCATACGTTTTGGATTATATTTGTATACTTAGATATTCAGGTATAACTATTAAACTATAGATTTAGTATTTTTATGTGTACTGGCGGAGCCTAGAATTTTTTCTACGCAGGACACCATTGTGTACAAAGCACAAACCATTGACATATGTTCGGGGTCGGAGGCTTCGAAGAATTCTTCTAGAGGTTATTTTTACATTTTTACAAATATTTAATTGATAATTTATATTTTTAGGCAATTATAACTCAAATAAAATAACATCGGATACAATAGCACAAATTCATATAACATAGTAGTACATCAGTAACAAATCGTAAGAAAAAAATTAAATATTCTTATGTAGAACACAAATTTAGGGACGGATATTGTAACTCAACAAACATTTATCATATTATTCAATTTAAAAAAATATTATACTAAAATTCAGGATACATACCTAATTTCTAACAAAAAGACTCCGTCGTTTATTTATGTCCAGCCCCATCAATCCTTTTTTGTTTGAGATATTGTATTTGATTGAAAGAAGAGACAGAATAGCTAAAATTAGAAATTTAGCTCTTCAAGTTGAAAAATTCTGAACAATAATAAAATGAAATTAACTCAAACCATTAAATATATCAAATCCTAACCTAAACATTAACAAAATTAACCGAAATAAGTAATCAAAGTTAATGTCAATATACCATTTCATCCAAGTAAGTTAAGTAATTAGTAAATAAAATAAGTAATAAGTTAAAACTTATAAGCCTAAAATAATAAATAACAAAAAAAAATAACATTAACAACCCTAAAAGGCTAAATGTATAAAATATTACCTTCTAAAAGAAGGTTTTGGAACGGAGAGGATCGTTGAGAGAAGAGAGGGAGAGAGGGAGAGAAAGAGAGAGACGAAACTATAAGTGGGAATGAGTGGGAAATGAAAAGGGTGAGAGGGAAATGAAAATTGAAATTGTCAAGTGGGTGAGAGTCTATAAAGTATCCGTGTGTTTTGAAAGTTTAAGGTAAAAATTACGTTTTGTTTCCTCAACTTTAAAAGTAAACATATTTACCCTTAAATTTTATTATTATATTTTTTATATGTTGGGATGTGCACCCGCATCCCCCACCCCTACTAGCAAAGAAGCTACGCCACTGTATGTGTGTGTGTGTACTTAGTCCTATTGTGAGGACAATTAAATTATAATTGTTGATGTAAAAAATTAGATCACTCTAATAATTCAATCACAGATAAATAAATGAGACAAAAGATTTTAAAGTGGTTCAGCCTTATAAGAATGGCCTACGTCCACTGTTGTTTTATTGCTAAGTGTTTGAGAATTCTCGATTACAAGAAATTTCGTTCTGGATTTGGTATCCGGTCCCATTACAATGAGGATTGTACAACGTATTTATAGCCTTGAGGCTGTCATCTGAAAGGGTCATACATTAAATGATATGCATATGAAAGGGTAATACATTTAATTCCCTTCAAGCGTGTGCGTCTAAATGATAAGCATTTAATGAACCAATTGAACTGTTGGTTATCCAGCTATTAATGCTTTGTTCGAGATGCAGCTCGGACCGCCTGAATTGCTCGGACCGCCTGAGCTTCCTGGTATTCAAGAGTTCCTCGGAGCGTACGAGTTTCTCGGAATAACATGGTTCCTCGGAGCGTGTGATCATCTCGGAAGTGCTTGTTGTTGCCATGTAGATAGCCACATGTCTTCGTATGATTAGTCCACGTCAGTAGATTAAATTTGGTATCAACAGAAGCCCCCAATGTTTCATAGTTTGAAATTTGAGGAGTATGGAACATTCTTTCTCGGAATACGGTAGCTTTAAATAGTTTTCCTAATTTTTAGGAGCGTTTTCCTTGTATTTATTTTCTCCTTCCAAATTCATAGAATCATGCTTTTTTGGACTTTTCTGCGTGCTTCGATTCCCGCATTACTTTTCATCTTTTCGTCCACTGTTGCCCGCTTTGGTTCCCGCGCCACTTTTCATCTTTTTAGCCGCCGGTAACGTAATCATCCTTTTTGTAATCATTTCTTTGCCAGTTCCCAAAGTAAGGTATTTAAACTTCACAGACACTCCCATTGTCTTCTATCTTTTCAAATTTTCATCCTTTGAGTTTTACATCGTCTCTTCCTACTCTCTTGTGCGTTCATTTTTTCCGTCGTTCGTTGTCAGCAGATCCGTTCTTTTCCTGTAAGATCTTCTTCCTTCATCTTTATTTCTTTATTCACCATGGTTTATCCTGTTGAGTCTCTTGAGAAATTTCGTTCTGAATTCTCCATTCCTTCTTGGATTGTCTTAGAAGAGCTTTCTGAGCCTTCTAATTATTTCAATTTGGCTGAGGGACATTGGTTCCCCAGTCTCTTTTTTGCTGAGTGTGGATTTTCTTTTCCACCAAATTCTCTATGTCTGGAATTCTGTCAGTACTTTGATGTTGTTCCTCCACGAATAGCCCCCAATACATGGAGAATAGTTAATGGGGTGCATAAATTAAATCAAGTGCATGGAACTCGTATAGGAATTCCAGAAATCATGTACTGCTATAGATGGGCAGTTAATGACAATACTTATTATTTAGAAACTAGGTTTATAAATAGAGCTTTAGTAGTCAATCTCCCTGATGCCAACAGGGATTATTTTGAACATGGGGTTGTTGTCAAAAATTGGCAACACCCTCCATTAACCGGAGATGAGGTTTACCAGGGTCCCAGATGCCCTCTTTATGGCAATGGGATAGGTTATTTTATTTTATTTTATTTATTTTGAAATCATATTTGTTTTGTGTTTGATAAAATGTATCACTAATAACAATGTTTGTTTATTTGCAGTTGATAGCAAGAGAAGGTGCCCAACAGAAACAGATGTCAATATAAGGAATTTGGGACTTATCTGGGGTCTACATCAAAGGGTTGCTGACGAGCACATCAGGTCGGCTTCATATCTACTCCAGTACAAGAGCTACACAACTTCCTTCACTGCTCGTCCAGTAATCAGTGAAGTAGAGCTAGTACCAGCCTCTGCAAGCTCATCGCCTGAATCTCATATCCCTTTGAGCGAGAGGATGAAGAAGAGAAGACCTCCCACCCTGTTTGAAAAAACTGCCTCCGGTTCTGGAGAGGCAAAAAGGAGCAAGATTTACGTCCCAAGGGAGGGGACAAAGAAAACTGATGCAGCTCCTCCAGCTGCTTCTGCAAAAATTGCCGGAAAGGTTACCGAGAAGCCCGTAGTGGCTCCGAGCAGGTCTGCTGCTCCTGGAGGGGTGATCGTGATATCACCGACCAAGGATTCTTCCTTGGCTGTACCTGTTCCCCTGAGGAGGCTGAAGAAGAGCTCCTTGGTCAATTTGGTTGAGACCGTCCCACAGCCCCCCAGTGGCTGGCACTGGGGTTCTAACTTTTGTTCCTCCGAGCTCTGCAATGAGCTCAGTAAAGTCCTTGACCATTCCCGAGGTCCAAGGTACTGAGGATAACCTTACTCTGGACATGGTTACTTCTTTGGATGCTCGTCATCTTGCTTCAGTAAGTCTCTTTACTTTAAACTTTTCATACTTTCCTTTGTCATTTCTCTTTTCTAACTTGCTTTCTTTTTCTGTTCACAGTTGAAGAGTTGCTTTAACATAATCCTGAAAAAGGATGAAGCCATTAAAGCCTCATGCTACTCGTCCAGTGTGGAGGGAGATATGGAAGAGGCTATCAAATATTTGGAAGACTCCCGCCAGAAGTATGCCACTGATAAGGCTATCTGGGAGAAAAAACTTGCTTCCTCCGAGCAGGAGAAAACTCGGGCTGCTGATGCCTCCAGGGATTTGGAGAGGAAAGTGAATGCCTTGGATATGGCCAATAAAGAGCTCGAAGTGAAGCTCAATACTACTGGGGAGTTTGAAAATAAACTCAAGGCTGCTAAGGAGAGGTTGGTCCAGCTCCAGGAAGTAGGTCGGCAGAAGGAGGAGGCAGAAAATAAATTGAAGGCTGCTGATATCCTACTATCCGAGAAGCTTGCCTTGGATAAGGCCAAGAGGAAAGCTGCTGTGAAGAAGTCCTTTAGCTCTGGATGGGACAAGGGGTGGGATAAGGGATGTGCTGCCATGGTCTCTCAAGTGGACTATGGTAGTCTAAAGTATTTTAGGGACGGATGGGTTGCTGCCCTTCAGGAAATGAAGGTCGACGAGTCATCCAAGCTCTTCTAGAGACACATCCCTGGTCCCCCTCCTACTCCAGAAGAATTAGAAGAGGAGGAAGCTACCTCTGACGAGTCTTCAATGGCAATGGGGGAACATGCCCTAACCAACCAGTCTGCTACAGAGCAAATCGTTTCTTCTTCCGAGCAACAGCTGGTGCTCTCCGAACAAGTCATAGTTCCCTCCGAGCAACCTGCCTCCTCTTCCCAACCTCCCGAGAAGGTTTTGGGAGATAAGGAAAAGGTGTAGTGTTGTTCAGTTTTCTCTTTTTCTTTTTATCAAATGTAACCCATAACTTGTAACTCCAAATTTCATGATCTAATAAAACTTGAGTTCTTTTTGCATACTGTGGTCTATTTTTTGTTTGTACTCTATCTTGATCTTCTTATTGATGATTGCCTTTTCTTTCTCTGCTAGTTTATGGACATGATGGAACTGCTATCTGCCCATGACACTGTGCTGCTGAGGAAATGTAATGATTACTTTAAGGCTGGTCACACAGACCTAAGTGCAACACAGATTGTCGATATCCTCGGCCAAGATGCTTCAGAGCAGGCAGTGGAGGCATATCAGTACCTGAAGTGTCTGCTTGATCGAGCTGTAGCTAATAACGTTGCCTACTACAAAATGATTGAAGATCTACAAAGCACGTTTGAAGACCTTCAGCTCCAATATAAAGACTCCACTGCCCTGCTGCATGAAGGATATGAAAAGAAGTACCAGCAGCTTTCTGCCGAGAAGGGCTACGAAAAGCTCTTTGCTGGGTACGATGTCAGGGAGAGAACCCTAAGGGGTGAAGTTGAAGGATGTAGGCAGATTGCCCAGCTGTTGGAGCAAGAAAATAATAATTTGTAGAAAGAGCTAGCACAGTTGAAGTCTGTAGCCTCTTCTTCAATAACCCTAATCCCAGTGACTGATGAGGGATTTTCATTCTTAGAAGTTGAGAATGCCAAATTAAGGGACGAATTGGACACCTTGAGGAGGTCGGGCCCTTCCACATCTCCTCGGGGACGAGCAAGAGTAGCTCGGGTCCTTGTCGAGGAACAGAGGACAACGTCTGCCTTAGAGAACCAAGCCTTCCTATTAATGGCTAAGAACCAGGCTTTGTCTCACATGTCAAAGAAAATAAGGGACTTAGAGAAACAGCTCTCTGCGCAGAAATCAGTCTTGGAGAATAAGGAGCTTTTCATCAAGAATCTCCATGAGCACTTAGAAAGGCTAACATATTAATTCCACAAACAGCCCAGGGAGTTCTGGATGGCTGGATACAATGAAGCATTATTCCACTTGGACGACCGTATCCAGAATGCCAACAACGAGGACTACAAACAAGGCTGGTTGAATGCCTTAGGTGTGCTAAAGCTCGAACAAGGACACTATCTGTGGGACTACCATGATCCCGGGTTGCTCGACTTGCCTGTGCCGCCATTTAATTTGGACATGGAATGGATTCCTGCTCGGGCCATTCCTCGGAGCTTAATTTCAAAATACCCCGGTGACTACAATCTTCACTCTCAGATCGAGGTATCTCGTCCCGAGCATCTTTTAGATCGACCTTCTGTGATGAAGGTCAGGATGCTGAAGGATTTTAACTTCATCAATTCTCCTCAGTCTTTAAATGATCCGCCTGCTGGCGAGGAACCTGTATCAAAAGCTGAGGGGAAAAGACCAGTAGAATAGGAATTTTTGATGTAATAGTTAGTATACATATCAATGTAATTTTCATTTTATTATCAATGTAATTTGTAATTTATTTCGAATTTAATGAAAGATTTTCATTTTTGCTTGCAAATCTTAATTGCTTTTGTCTTGTAAATATCAAACACTTCACATTTATGCATATCTGTTAAAAAGATAATAATATTGTGTTGTTCATCGAGCAACTTAATAAAAAAGTTACAAGTATCAGTAATGTTGCTCGATCACCTAATAATAAAGTAATGAGTATAAAAATGTTTAAAATTTTTCCAACCAACCAAGGTTGTTAAATTGTGCTCGTCGACCAATTATAGTTAGTGAGAGTTTATCCCCGACTAACCATACTTGGTAAATTTTTGTCTTTTTCATAAAATGTGTCTGACCAACCAAGGTCAATAAATTCTCCTCGTCGACCAACTGTAGTTAGTAGGTTTTTATCCCCGACCAACCATACTTGGTACAGTTTGGAATATTTTCTCCTCGTCGACCAACTATGTTGGTACAGTTTGGAATATTTTCTCCTCGTCGACCAACTATGTTGGTACAGTTTGGAATTTTTTCTCCTCGTCGACCAACTACACTTAGTGGATTTTTATCCCCGACCAACCATACTTGGTACAGTTTGGAATATTTTCTCCTCGTCGACCAACTATGTTGGTACAATTTGGAATTTTTTCTCCTCGTCGACCAACTATGTTGGTACAGTTTGGAATTTTTGCTTGAGTAGTCTGCCGAGCTGTGTTGAGTAGTGCGTAGCACTAGTATTCCCTGAAAATTTTTCAATAAACAGAGAGACTTGCAGAATACTTTTATTTTATTCATACTGATGGAACTGTGTTACATATACATCACTGATAATATTTGCGCAGGTGCTCTGCGTTCCATGCATTCTTAAACTCCTCGCCTTCTAGAGTTGCTATTCGGTAAGTTCCTGGTCGAACAACTTCTGTAACTCAATATGGATCATGCCAGTTTGCCTCCAGTTTGTTATGCTTTTGAATTACTTTCTTCAGCACATAGTCTCCTTTTTTCAGGTCGCACTTCTTCATCCTCTTGTTGTAAAACAAATCTGTTCGCTGCTAGTAAGCAACATTTCTAATGGCTGCTTCTTCTCTAACTTCCTCGAGCATGTTTAAATCCAGTCTTCTCATTAAGTCGCTGACAGGGGAATTGAAATTCAATACCCTGTGTGTTGGGAGACCCAACTCGGCAGGTATGACAGATTCACTTCCAAACGCCAGCATGTATGGTGATTCTCCAGTTGCTACTCGGGGAGTAGTTTAGAAAGCCCAGAGTACTGATTGTAGCTCGTTGATCCAGTTTTCTTTCACATCATCCAATCTTTTCTTTAAACCTTTTAGCAGCGTTCTGTTTGTCACTTCAGTTTGTCCATTGCTTTGAGGATGGCCTGGTGCTGAGTGGACCTTCAAAATATTTGATTGATGACAGTAGGCAGCGAACTCCTCGTTATCAAATTGTGTTCCATGGTCTGTGATGAAGGCATGAGGGAGACCATATCAGTAAATGATGTTCTTCCAAAAAAATTGGTATACCTTCTCGTACGTCATGTGAATAAGTGGCTCAGCTTCTACCCACTTACTAAAATAATCTACTGCGACGACGAGGTACTTGAACCTTACTCGGGTCGTTGGCAGTGGTCCAATTAGATCAATTCCCCACATGACAAATGGCCAAGGGGAAGTTATGGGTGTCAACAATGCCTGTGGAGTTCTTCGGATGGAGGAAAAGCACTGGCACTTGTCACATTTCTTGGCATAAGCTATACAATCAGCCCTCATCGTCGGCCAGTAGTATCCCTGCGTCATCACCCTTTGTAAAAGAGTCCGACCTGCTATATGTGCTCCACAAGACCCTTCATGGATCTCTTTAATCAAATCTTTCACCTCGGTGGGATGTACACATCTCTGCAAACCTGCCATAATACCTCGTCTATACAAAACACCATTAATTAATTCATACCGAGCAACTTTAAACTTTAAGTTCTTGGCCACGAGTTTGTCAATTGGTAATTCTCCCTCCTCAATATATGCCCTGATGGGATCCATCCAAGATGGTCCTAAATCAAGGGTGATAAAGTTCATCGTTAGATCTTCATCTATACTCCGACCATTCAACACTTCAATTGGGATTGTTCACCGTAGCTCGATGCGAGTAGCTGATGCTAGTCGAGCTAGGGCGTCTGCTCTCGCATTCTCCATTCTTGGTATTCTGACCAGCTGAATTGCGGAAAATTCTGACACTAGCTCCTCTGCCTTTGCATGATATCTGATCGTCAATTCACCTTTCACTGCATATACTCCTATCATTTGGTTGACGATCAACTGAGAATCACTGAAAACAATGATCTGCTGCACCTCCATAATTTTTGCCAAACTAAGCCCTAAAATCATGGCCTCATACTCAGCTTCATTGTTGGAGGCTTTGAATTGGAAACTCAAGGCGTATTCCATGTCGACCTCGTCCAGAGTGCTCAAAACAATCCCTCCGCCACATCCTGCTGTGCAAGATGAGCCATCTATATATAGCCTCAATATAGGTAACTCGTCTTCAAATTTCTGATCAGTCAGAGTTCCTCGGTGAAATATTTGCTGCTTTCTTTCATCCTCCCCAGATTTTTCTTGCTCCTCGTCGATCATCTTTTCTTGCCCTTTTACAAACCGAGGTTTGTCTGAGCTCGAATTTAATGATCCTGTAACATCCACTTGCCCTTTTTCCAACCGGAGTTGGTCGGAGCCAGTGTTTGTTGATCCTGTAACATCAACAGGTTGATCAGCGAGCAACTCTTGTTCCTCGTCCGGAGTCCTCCCAGCTATCTCTGCATCGCATCCTGTAACATCCACACGCCCTTTTACCAATCGAAATTGGTCTGGGCTTGTGTTTATTGATCCTGTAACATCCACAGGTTGATCAGCGAGCAACTTTTGCTCCTCGGGGGTATCAGGATAGGTGAACTTCGCTATGAAATCTGCTACAGCCTGCCCTTTTAGTGATGATCGGGGTTCATAAATTATATCATATTCGCCAAGCTCTATTGCCCAGTACATCAATCTCCCTGATTTCTATGGCTTATGAAGGGCTTGTCTCAATGGCACATCGGTATACACTACTATCGTATGAGCTTGGAAGTATGGCCTCATTCTCCTACTCGCCTCAATCAGCGCCAGTGCCAATTTCTCCAGCCTTGGATATCTGATCTCTGCTCCTCGGAAGGCCTTACTTGTGTAGTAAATTGGCTTTTATACTCCATTCTCCACTCTGATCAACGCCGAGCTAACTGCATTCTCGGATACTGCAAGGTACAAATATAATTTTTCTCCCATCATCGGCCTGGACAACAATGGGGGTGCTCCCAAGTATTTCTTCAAGTCTTGAAAAGCTTTCTCACATTCATCATTCCACTCAAAAGTTTTTCTGAGTGTCTTGAAGAATGGGAGACATCTATCAGTTGCTCGTGACACAAATCTATTGAATGCCGCTACTCGTCCTGTGAGACTTTGTACTTCCTTCTTTGTTATTGGAGATTGCAGCCCTAATAGGGATTTGATCTTTTCAGGATTTGCTTCAATGCCTCGTTGATTGACAATGTACCCGAGGAACATGCCTTCTCGTACTCCAAATATGCACTTCATCGGGTTCAACTTCATTTGATATTTATCTAGTTAATCAAAAGTTTGACTTAAGTCAACTAGATGATCGGCAGCTTTCTTGCTTTTCGTTAGCATATCGTCAACATAGACTTCCATATGTCACTGATTTGTTCAGTAAAGACTTTGTTCATCAGCCTCTGATATGTCGCACCTGCATTTTTCAAACCAAAAGGCATAACATTATAACAATAAGTTCCCCTAGGGGTAATGAAAGAAGTACTCTCCCTGTCTTCAGGTTTCATTTTGATCTGATTATAACCAGAATAAGCTTCCATGAAGCTTAGCAACTCGTGTCCCGAGGTAGAATCTACCAGTTGATCAATTCGGGGCAGGGGAAAATGATCCTTTGGGCATGCTTTGTTGAGGTCGGTGAATTCTACACACATCCTCCACTTGTTGTTTTTCTTCTTTACCATCACCACATTGGCTAACCAATCCGGATATTTAACATCTTCAATGAAACAAGCTTTATGGAGCTTCTCGATTTCCTCCTGTATAGCTTGATTCTTCTCGGGAATGAATACTCTTCTTCTCTGCTTCACATGCTTGATCTCCTTATTCACATTAAGCTCGTGACATAAGAAGTTTGGGTCTATCCCAGGCATATCTTCATGATTCCACGCAAAAGTTTGTCTTCTGCTTCTAAGGAAAGTTATCAATTCCTGTTTTAATGAGGCTTCCAACGATGAGCTTATCTGAGTAATTTGCTCAGGGTGCTCGTCGTCCAGAATGATGTTTTCAGTAGCTTCCAACGCTTGACCCTTCACGAGTTGTGACTCATCTCGAGGATCCAATGTTTCAATCTCTGCACCCTCATCCACTTGGTAGGTAGTAGTCTTTTTCTTTGATTCTTTCAATTCTTCTTGCTCGGCGGATGAATAATAGCATTCCCGAGCTACTTTCTGATCACCTTTCACAACTCCTACTCCAAAGTTTGTTGGAAATTTCAGGCACTAATGCACTGTAGATGGCACAACCTCGAACTTCTTCAATCCTACTCTTCCCATGATGATATTGTACGATGATTGGACATTCTTATCCATTACGAAAAAACGTATTCTTTATATCCGACAAGCAGGCCATGTACCAATGAATTTATCCAACTTGATCGTCCCAAGTGGAAATACTTTCTCGCCAGCAAAACCGATGAGGGGTCTGTGGTAAGGCTCCAGTTGAGATAACTTTAGACTTAAACTATCGAAACACGAGTAGAACATGATATCTGTCGAGCTACCATTGTCGACCAACACTCTTGAAATCATTACCTCCTTCATTCTCATCATGATCACCAGTGGATCATCGTGAGGATATAAAACACCTGCAAGATCATTCTTTGAAAACCCAATAACCAATTTTTCTTTGTTCACCTTTCTCGGGCGATCCTCCTCAGCTAGATTTATTCGCTGAATGTACGAGCAAGCTTGAGCCTCTCCGAGGTAAGCTTTTCTCTCTGCAGTAAGGTCTCCCCCTCCTGTATTTCCTCCTGTAATAACATTACAATCAAATGACCCAAAACCTATTGAAAATACCTCTCGCTCTGGCTGTCTTGGTTTCTTTGGAAGGTCGGGGTCATCCTCTGGATTAACTTCATGGTTTCTATTCTTGTTCTCCTCTGCTCGACGAGGAGATCTATACCTCTCTCTAGTTCGGTCGTTATTTCTTCTATCGCCTCCCCGATCAACATACTTTGCTAGCTTTCCTCGTCGGATGAGTGTTTCAATCTCGTTCTGAAGAGCTATGTAATTTTTTGTCATATGGCCATAATCCTTATGGAACTCACAATATTTTTCCCTATTCCTCGTGTCAGGGTCTGACTTCATTTTCTTTGGCTAGTTTAACTCCTCGCTGTTCTTAATTTCTTCCAGGACGTGGTTGATATTCGCCTTCAAAGGCGTGTAGTTATCAAATTTCCTCAAGACTTCCCATGACGATCTATTGTTGGAATGTTTGTCACCACCATTGTTCTTATGCTCTTTCTTCTTAGCCTTATCACCTTCCACCTTGGTTTCTTTGGCGTCCATATTCTTCTTCGCAGACATAGCCTCCTCGGCATTCATAATCTTGGACGCTTTTCCCATCAGGTCCGACATGGTTCCAGGTGGATCTTTGGCCAAAGTGTAGTACAACTTATTTGGCAGCAGTCCACTCATCAAAGCGGTAATCGCTGTCTTCTCCTCATAATCAATGACTTCGAGTTTCTCGTTATTAAAACGAGTTATATAATCTCTGATACTCTCACCAGCTTTTTGTCTAACACTTAACAAATGTGCCACTCGTTTAACTGGATTTGCTCCAAAGCAGAAATTCCCAATGAATAACTCGGCCAGTTGAAGAAAAGTTGAAATCTTACCCTGAGGAGGATTATTATACCATATCTGAGAAGATCCGGTAAGAGTTCCCGAGAATGCCCTGCATCTCATCTCGTCTGGGACAGCATAGATGTTGGCAGCAGCTTGATATTGTTCTATATAAAGGACAGGGTCAGTCTTCCCATCATACTTGGGAGTCACGACAGGTGCTTTGAACTTTGATGGTGTCGGAAAATCAACAATGTCCTGGATAAAAGGTGTTCCTCGAACAAAGGTTCGTTGTAGAGGGTTCTTGGCCTTAGCCATTTCCCCTAATCTATCCTCCAGCCTTTGAATAGATCCTTTCCATGCATCATTATCTTCCTCGGGCCTATTGGTTCGAGCAACTGATCGCGTTGAAGTGGCCTCCTGGGATTTATCTCGATGAGCAGCTGGTCGGTCATCGGATCTATCTTGTCGAGCAGCAGGTCGCGACTGGGCAGATCCTTCCCTTAAATCTGATGGTCGTCGAAAGCTTCTCGACGCTGCATTAAGATGACTTTTATTCCTCATAGGGCCTAATCGATCGAAAGGAGAGGCCCTACTTAATCTTTCCAATGCGCTGGCCCTTTCTGGGGAGAGGGTGACACGTTGTTCAGTATCGGTGGCTCGCATTGACGAAGTTCGTCCAGGTTGATAAGAAAAATCTTCAGATTCCTCATTGTGATATGAATCAGTACGCCTAGTACGCGAAGGATGTGCACGGGTATTTCTTTGAATACTTCGTGGTCCGGAATGGGCTGATGCACCGCCATGGAGGGTTTGGATGAGTTGTCGCATTGTTTCTTGCATGACGTTCTGGCCCTGAGTCAGATTTGCCATTATTTCAGTTAGATCTGGAATATTAGGCGGAGCAGATGGATTTGGAGGGGTTCCAACGTTTCGATTGCTGGATTCAGGCATATCAGCCATTTCTGATGAATTATTTATGGTGAGAAAAATGATATTACCAGTCGTTTCCCACAGACGGCGCCAATCTGTTGATGTAAAAAATTAGATCACTCTAATAATTCAATCACAGATAAATAAATGAGACAAAAGATTTTAAAGTGGTTCAGCCTTATAAGAATGACCTACGTCCACTGTTGTTTTATTGTTGAGTGTTTGGGAATTCTCGATTACAAGAAATTCCATTATGGATTCGGTATCCGGTCCCATTACAATGAGGATTGTACAACGTATTTATAGTCTTGAGGCTGTCATCTGAAAGGGTGATACATTAAATGATATGCATATGAAAGGGTAATACATTTAATGCCCTTCAAGCGTGTGCGTCTAAATGATAAGCATTTAATGAACCAGTTGAACTGTTGGTTATCCAGCTATTAATGCTCTGTTCGAGATGCAGCTCGGACCGCCTGAGCTTCCTGGTATTCAAGAGTTCCTCGGAGAGGTTTGTTCCTCGGAGCGTATGAGTTCCTCGGAGAGGTCTGTTCCTCGGAGCGTATGAGTTGCTCGGAGAGGTCTGTTCCTCGGAGCGTATGAGTTCCTCGGAGCATGTGATCATCTCGGAAGTGCTTGTTGTTTCCATGTAGATAGCTACGTGTCTTCGTATGATTAGTCCACGTCAGTAGATTAAATTTGGTATCAACAATAATAATGTTAAATACCTATATGTGAGGCTCATGGGTAGTTTAACATTGGTAACTATGCTTCAGTGGTGATGGATAGGTTGGCATATTTATTTGTATTCACGTATAAGTATAAATAGGACGTGGTTATTGGCATGAGGTTAATTCACAAATACATCGGTATATGTAAAACATAATTCAAGAGGAGTACGTAAGAAGTTGAAAATGGTAAAATGCACTGGGGGTGGGTTAATCATAATGAGTAAAGAATGGTTAACAATATGTGATTGTCATATATACTTATTGATGGATTTATCTAGAGTAGTGACATTCTTTATGTGGATTATATGTGGGGTCTGATTTGGGTTATAACTTGATCATTAGACAATTATATTTCTGGTCTATCTGTAAAGATGATAGCCGATTGAATTAAGTTAATTCTCTTTGTAATGGTTTATCTATTAGATGATAGATGGTACGATTTGGGTTTATACTCTTTGTGTTGGTGTATCTGATTGATGTTAGATGTTATGGTCTGGTTAAATACTTTTTATTGGGCCGGTCCAAGATGGCAGATATCTTTTGGACAATGTAATTAATATATGTGTATTGGTTTGTTTACATGTTATTAGGTTTGGGTATTTTCTTAAAGAGTCTCTTACCATTATCTCAAACGAATCCTGACTAGACATAAGTGTATCGGAGGTTCATTGTTTGGATTTTTCTTACGAGATATCTCAAGAATGTAGTCTAGTTCGATTGGGAGTTAGGAGCTAGTTGGGTATGAGATCCTTAAGACTTACATGTATGAGATAATTGGTCTATGTGGATATTACTGTTGCATATGTTAAGTCTTGGGCCAACGTATCTTAACGACCAACTAAGCTAAGTGGTAGTTTATCCGGGGAGTTCCTTTTTTGGATTTTGTTTATGAGACGTCCCACACATAAAACTTAGTAAATTTGGGAGTTGAGAGACGTTGGGTCACTAGGAATAATTGATAATACTCTGTGTTTTATTTATGTGGAAAGATAACCTTAGTATGGTAAGGTATGGATTGGGTATGGTTAGTTATAACTGTATCAGGATAAAGGGGATGTGAGGTTTATGTATTGCATGAATGTTGGAGGATGATGACAAAGGGTGTTAATGGGTCACATTTAATATTGATATTTCGTGCAACTTTCGGTCCATGATTGAAATCTATAAGCCTTTTTTGTAAAAATCCCCGGCAACGGCGCCATTTGATAACTTGACTTTTGTTGTAGTTGTTGTTTGAAGCCAATTTAATCAAAATCCTCAAATACCTACAAAATATAATAACCTAAAGTGTAGAGGTAAGTAAAGGTATCAATCCACATCAATGGGGTAAAGCGAAGGGAAAAACAATTGTAATTCAATTTTATTTTCTTTTTGGGATTTTTACTTTTTCTATTTTTGTTTAGATTTTTCAATATTAAAACAATTTAGGTGATGATGTGAAATAACACTAAGTTAAAGATGTAAATAACTAACTAAAACATAAGTGAAGAAACTAAGTACATCGAGCCAAGTAAAAATCTAAAATATAAGAATGCTGTGGAAATAAAAGTGAGGACTAACAAGGGATAGGATGACACCATATATTCTAGTTAATTAAAATTAATTAATTCATTAAAACTAATTATCCCAAGTTAGTATCAAAATCACAAATCAACTCTCGTTGCAAATGTAATTTTAATAATAACATTTTAGAAAATTAATTTTAACACTCCTACAACTCTTGAAACATAGATCCAAACATCATTTAACAAATGACCCGCTAGGATCGATCGATTAGACTAGTTTAAATAATAAAGTAAGCCTAGAGTTGAAATTAAAGGAATAATACTCCACTTGAGAAATCCCTATCTCTAGTTCAAATCTAAAATGAGTATTATAACTAGAATTTTGATTTTCTCTCGAAAATCATTTACCCTCTCGAGGCGTAAATAGAAAGTAAGAGTGTAAAGTTAATTATCAAAGGGAAATTTAATGTAAATAAACTAATTAAAATGGATTAACATCAAATAATTGGATCAATCCACCCCTTGAAAGGGGTTTTAGCCTAACATGATATTAAACATGATGAACAAATAATCAAAGGCTAATAAAATAAAATAGAAGAGAAGAGAACAATCAAACTCAATCTCTTGAAGTAAAATTGAACTCTAATTTTTTTGAAATCAAGCACAATCCATCCAATATGAGAATCCAACAATAATAAATTCAATATAATACTCAATTGAATGACTCACAATTTATCCTCACAAATCTCTAAAAATTAAAACTATTTACAAAATATTTTCCTAATTTATTTTCAACTCTAACCTATCTCTCTAACTCTTTATAGAATTCTCTCTAAAAAATTCCCCTTATCAAAATGGTCTTCATCTTCTTTAAATAGTAGGCATGGAACTAAGGGTAAATTGAGTATGGATAAAATGTGGGTGATCATGGTCTGTATGCACATGAGGTTTGAGAGGCGTGAGGTCATAAAAATCTTATTTGGGTGAGGGCAATTTGGATAAAAGGGGTGAGAGCATGTGGGAAGTGGGTGTTTGGGGGTATAATGGAAAAAAGGGGATAAGTTGGGTTTTGAAACATGTGGGTTATTAGTTTTGGTCTTTGGCTTTGGTCTTGGAGACTTGGTTTTGTTTGGTATATGCTGACTAAAATTGAGCAAGACTTTGTGTGGGTTTCAAATGGGTTTAGCAACTTTGGTGTGGGTGAAGGGTTTGATTGGTTTTTGAATAGGGAAATGGGTGGGTTGGAAGGGTCGCGATCCGGGTTTCTCCGATTTTGAGGGGTCTCGGGTATGGAGAGATAAGGGTGTTATCGGTTTGGATTGGTTGGGCAACAGAGAGAGAGATATCTGGGTTTGAAGTTACGACAGGGTTGGGTCGTGGGTTTGGAGAGATGGGGGTGGTTTCGGGTTGGTGCTGGCGGGTACGGTTGGACAGGCGCCGGGGATGGGTGGTGGTTTCGACAGTAGGGGAGCGGGTTAGGGGGTTCTCCAGTGGTTGGTTCGGCCGGAGGTAATGATAGGGGATTAGGATAAGGATTTTGGGTAAACCGGCAAGGGCAGCAGGTTACTGGTGGGTTAGGGGTCACCATCGGGTTGGGATCGCTGGGGTGATATGGCAAAAGGTTGGGCAGCTCCGGTTTGGTCAGATCGCAGTGGTTGGTTAAGGTGGTATGTGTTTGATTAGTTTTGTTGGTGTTGTTTAATGGAGGTTTTAGGAGATAGAGTGAAAGTGTGGGTGAGTTAGGAAGATGAAGGTGGGTATGGTTGAGTGTGGTGAGGGTGTAGGAAAATAGGTGAGGCTGAGTGTTTAGTTTAGGTGTGAGTGAGTGTAGGACAGTGTGGAGTGTGTGTGTTTAATTTGTGATCTTAAAAATAAAAATAAACCTAATAAAATAAAAATAAGTAAAATAAAAATAAAAATTAAACTAAAATAAAAATAAAAATAAAAATCTAGTAAACTACTAAAGACTAATTCTAAAAATAAACATTAAAAATCTAATAAAACTAAAAAAATTAAAATCTTAAATAAAAAAATATAAAAACACAAAATAAAAATAAAAAAATAAAAAAATATAATCTTAATAAAATAAAATAAAGATAACTAAAAACTAAAACTAATAAAAATCAAAATTAAATCACACTAATTAAAAAGAAATAGAAAAATAGAAAATAAATCCTAGAAAATTCTAAGGCCCAGTTTGGTTGCGCAAATTGTTTGATTATGTAAATTGGTTCATTGTGAATTAGTGAATTATAAATGAGTGAATTTGAAATGAGTTAAATCCAATTTTACATAATGTTTGGTAATTTGAAATTGATATTAAGGTTCTATGAACAAAAAGATAAAAATAAATCAAGAGAGAGAGGGGGAGGGAAAGAGAAAGGGAGAGGGGGAGGGGAAGAGGAAGAGGGAGATAGGACATGTACTTAATGTGACTCTTATTTCAAATGGATTCATTTCACATTTTTTGTGAAATGATCCAATTTCAGATTTTACACATGAGCTAAAATAAGACAATTAATGAATCATTTCATTAATGAAACCAAACACAATTAATGAGTCAATTTGTAAATGGGGCAATTTATTAATCATCCAATTTACAATTTTGGGACAACCAAACGGGGCCTAAATAAATCTAAAATAAATCCTAAAAATAAAACGACTCAAACTAAAAATCTAAAAAAATAAAAGTACAAACATAACACACACACGGGGTTCGGGTGTCGATTTGGGATAGGCTAGGGTTGGGTTTGGTATGAGATTGTTAATTAGCTCCATTTGAACTGCAAATTACCTCGAAATATAACTTTTAACACCTCAATTGCAATCAAGCTACAAAATAGACAATAAAGCACATAAGACCCATTTTGTCGAGAATAACAACTAAAATACGTTTATTAGGGGTATATAATGTACACTTTTGGGTGCTTATCAGGTATGGTTAGTTATAACTGTATCAGGATAGAGGGGATGTGAGGTTTATATCTTGTCTGAATGTTGGAGGATGATGACATAGGGTGTTAATGGGTCACATTTAATACAGTTTAGTAATATTGATATTTCGTGCAACTTTTGAGCCTTGATCGAAATCTATAAGCCTTTTTTCCAAGTTATTATTATTATTATTATTATTATTATTATTATTATTATTATTGTGGGTACCCGAAATTAGAATGACGGGCTTGGACGAGTACCCAGTTAAAGCGGCCCAAAGTCCAAACCCCTCACTTCTTAACAATTAAATTCGGTTATGACTTAGTCTTCTCCCATGTTCTCGTTACGAGGTGTTCTAGGAGAAGATGGAAAACGTGGGGGAGTCCAACACCCCCACTCTCTGAAAATGGACATGTATATAATAAACCCTAGGTCCGAGGCATAGGACACGCACTGTATTCTCTGTAATCGCTCTCTGGGGTATATAGAAATAATACTGACTGCACCACCGTGGACGTAGGCATTCTTGCTGAACCACGTACATCTCTTGTTGTGTGATTGGAATTTTGTATTCCTTATTATGCTTGGTGATTTTGGTTCTCTTATCTCTTTGTGTTGAATAACAATTGTCACCACAATTGGCGCCGTCTGTGGAAAATGTTTATCTTCCCTGAGAAAGCCCATACCAAGAAAGGAGTTCGAAATGTCTGGTCACAGTAGTAATGCTCCCGAGGCAGGATATATCCATGAACCACTTGCTTCTCGCAGGATTAGATCTGAAGTTCGGCCTTCAGATCAGAGGGCTCTCTTAGAAAGGCAAACCTCAGAAGAAAGCTAAGGACCAGCGAGGTCCACACAGATATCCAGGATGATTGATGCATATAAGGCGAGGCTCCACGAGCAGAGGGAGTCTTATCGCAAGCAAGAAGCCGAAAATGCTTGCCACAAAAGAAGATTAGAAAGAATGGAGAGAGAACTCTATCGTGGTACCAAGAGACGTCTATACCGCACTCCTAGCCCTCAGGCGAGCAAGTCTCGCAGCCGAGGAAGGATCCCCAGGCGCGGATCCCAGAAAGCTGAGGGAAACGAATCAGAAGATGACCTGCTCGAGCAATTGTGACTAGCTCGCAATCACAGGAGCCTAGATCGCAGCAACGAAAACGTACGAAGTCTGGTCCGAAGGGAGATGGACCAAAACCCTGCACATCACGGTACCATATCGACCCGAGAACTCGCTAGGCGAGTTCTCAAAACTCACATGAAATCACCTTTCTCGAGGGAAATAGAAGAAGAGAAAGCCCCCAATAAGTTTGCTATTCCAAGGTTCAAAATTTATGATGGTAAGACTGATCCCATTGATCACGTCAGGCAGTACCGACAGGCTATGACCCTCTGGAACCATCGAGACGCACTAATGTGCCGAATTTTTCCCTCGAACCTGCATGACGTGGAGCAGAAATGGTTCGAAAGGCTCCCCCACCGGTCCATCAGGAGTTTCAAGTCCTTGGCCGAGCTCTTTACAGCCCGATTCATTACTAGTATCTCCCATCCCAAAAGGATGGATGCTTTGCTAACAATAAAAAATATGCCTCAAGAGACCCTCCCAGACTATGCGAAGAGGTACTGGGAGTTATTCAACGAGGTCGAGGACTGTTCGGAGTAAGTGGCAGTGGCCTCTTTCAAAATTGGGCTATCCAACTCTTCCCTTCTATATTAGTCCTTGACAAAGAAAGAAGCCATGACCATCGATGACCTAATGGCCCGCATCGAGAAATATGCCAAGGTGGAAGATGTGACCCGCCTCAGCACAGGGGAAAACAGTCGAGCTAAGGTCGCTGCCAAGGGCAGTGATAAGACTGATAACCAGAAAAAAGGAGGAAAGAATGGGGGCAAAAATGGCTCCAAGAACGGAGGCAACAGTGATGTGTCGAAAGCATTTCAGGCGGTCAACACCGTCTTCAAAGAACCAATTTACAAAATTCTTGCAAAAATCAAAGACGAGCCATTTATCAAGTGGCCTAGGAAGATGGGAGGAGATCCCTCGAAAAGGAACAACGCGCTGGGATGCATTTTTCACAAAGAGGGAGGACATAAGACTGAGTATTGCAAAGCTCTTAAGTCCCACCTCGAAGAGTTAGCCCAGTCCAGGCACTGAACGAATTCGTAGAAAAAAAGCCAGAGAAAGTTGTTGCCCATAGAGAAGCAAGGTCTGACAACGTACTCGACGATGATGCTGACCATGAATTCGTAGTAATTCATGGGGCATCTGACGTGAAACAGATCCAAGGAAATTCAGCTCGAATGGAGGTAAAAAAGCTTACAGCGGTGATGCAAGATTTTCAGATCAATCCAGCAAAGACGCTGTCAGGAAAATGCCGGCAAACAGATGACGTCGACTATGGTAAGCATATCGTGTTTTAATTTTAAACTCTCACTAATTACCTTAAATTCGCAAATATAATTATATGTTTAATATCGATTCCCATTTAATCAATTAAATTTTATATGTTAATTAATTATAAATTACCTTTAAAATTACGAGTATTACATTGGTCCTCTCCTTCGTTCACTCACTCGAATGCAGGGGATGAAGTTAAATGACCCGTGGAAATAAGAAAAAAAATTTGGGCCATTATATTTCAAAATGAGAATCCTTAGGCTATGCGTCCGACTTTTGGCTAATTGGTATTACGAATTCCCCTCATCAGCAGTGTAGATCAAGGCTGTGAAGTAATGATAATGTTGATACATTATGTGTGAATATATATATA
This sequence comes from Sambucus nigra, assembly GCA_949130495.1. Classification (NCBI taxonomy): domain Eukaryota; kingdom Viridiplantae; phylum Streptophyta; class Magnoliopsida; order Dipsacales; family Adoxaceae; genus Sambucus; species Sambucus nigra. The sequence continues at coordinate 515,123,058 of OX422221.1, read as the reverse complement.
TATATATATATATATATATAGAGAGAGAGAGAGAGAGAGAAGTGAACACTAAAAATGAACATTTTAATGAATATTGACCAAAAACACCTAACACTCTATTAATTTTAATTTTTATGTTGTAATTGATTCGTACTAATGGCAGCGAACACGTGTGTGGATAGAATATTTTTTTACAACCCCCTTGTCTTTCAAACGCACAATCCACTTTCTCTCTCAACAGAAAAACCTCTGATCTCGGATACCACCATCGTCGTTGACTATGGCTTACCCATTTCATTATCACCCGGTTGAATCCATCTGATTAACACGGTTTCAAAATAAGTGGTGGAAGCAAACCATTGCCGGAGATCCCAATCCACAAAAGCACACCATCGTCGTAAATAAAAAAGGATAATAGTGGCTTGTTGAATCCCACCAGCATATGGTATAAATCCAGCGGAACCCGACTTACCATGGCTTACCCATTTCATCACCATCTGGTTGAATCCATCTGATAGCTAGGTTCAGTCCCACCACCACCCGGTTGACCACGACCTCATCCCATCACCACCCATTTTGAAGTCAGACTTATCCCAATTCCGCTCCACTTCTCTTTCACCAAAATAGAGAATGTCTAATTATCTCGAGTTATACAGAATAGTTTCAAAGAGATATTAAAAGAGGGAGGTCTGCATATGGCAGATAGGTTGGGGTTGGGGGGTGGATGGGGTGTGTGTATATTAAAATAAGGGGCATTTACGTTTAGATCCTATTAGACTTTCTTATATACATTCTAGTCCCATCATGTTTTTCTCTTACATATAAGTCCTATTCCTAATTTTTTGGAACTTTTTTTCCAATTTTACCCTTTTAAAACCAACAATCCGTAACTTCCTTGAGGAAGTTACATAAGTGGTTGGACTTTTTTTTTTAATATTCAAATGATCATAACTTTTGATTCACAAATCCGTTTTTCACAAAATTACTATTTTTGAAATCTGCTCGACGAGATCTATCAAACAAGATCCATGAACGCTATAAAATTCTAAAGAAAAAAATTTACACAAACAGTAAACTTTACTGTATGCACTAGAATATGAAATAGTTTTATAGATGTGACATTTTCACAAATAGACAGTAACATTTAATGTGCTAATACTACACAACACACACACACACACACACACACACACACACACACACACACACACACATATATATATATATATATATATATACGGTGGATCCAAACCCTTTTTTTCAGAATTACCTTATATTTGAAGGATCGCGCTAGCAGTATCCAATCCTTACCACCATTATTGGAGCTTCAACGATCTTCGCCAGAGCTCCGATTTGGGGTGGGTAAGGGTGGCATGTGGTGCCGCTGGCGCAAACCATTGAAAATAAGAGATTTTTGAATAAATGGGCTTTGGATCCACCGAAGTATCATGGGGGGCCGCTGGCGCGGACCTTTGAAAATAAGATTGGATAAATGGGATCGGGATCATCTGGAGCGCCAATTTGGGGTGAATAGGGGTGGCACAGAACTTTAAAAATAGGAGCATATTGGATATATATATATATATATATATATATAGTTTGTAAAAATGTCATAGATATTAAACTTTATTGTATACACCAGAAAATGAAATGGTTTTATATTTGTGACATTTTCACAAACAATAACATTTACTGTGATAATATATTTATGAAATAGTTTTATATATATAACATTTTCACAAACAGTAACATTTACTGAGTTAATATTACACAATATATATATAACATTTTCACAAACAGTAACATTTACTGAGTTTATATATATATACACACACACGGTAGATCCAAACCTCTTATTTTTTTTAAATTATCATATTTTTAAAGGTTTACGCTAGCAACATTCAATCCCCACCACTACCCACCCCAATTGTCGAAGGTTCAACGACTTTCATCAGAGCTATGATTTAGGTGGGTAGTAGTGGCATAGGGTGCCGCTGGCGCAGACCTCTGAAATTAAGAGAATATTAGATAAATGGAGTTTGGATCCACTGACGCTCCGATTTGGGGTGAGTAGGGGTGACATACACGGTAGATCCAAACCTCTTTTTTTTTTTAAATTATCATATTTTTAAAGGTTTATGCTAGCAACATTCAATCCCCACCACTACCCACCCCAATTGTCGAAGGTTCAACGACTTTCATCAGAGCTATGATTTAGGTGGGTAGTAGTGGCATAGGGTGCCGCTGGCGCGGACCTCTGAAATTAAGAGAATATTAGATAAATGGAGTTTGGATCCACTGACGCTCCGATTTGGGGTGAGTAAGGGTGACATTGGGTTAGGTTTATATCTATAATATTTTTACAAACGTTAACATATACTGTTTTATAACACAGTATATATATACGGTGGATCCAAACCTCTTTTTTCTGATATTGTCTTATTTTTAACCCCCCGCGCTAGCGGTATCTAATCCTGACCACCACCAACCCCAATTATCGGAGCTCTAACAACCTTCATCAGAGTTATCATTTGGGATGACATGGAGTGCCACTGGCGCGGACCTTAGAAAATAAGAGAATATTGGATAAATGTGGTTTGGATACACCGGCGCTCCAGTTTGAGGTGAGTAGGGATAGCATTGGATTATGTTTATATCTGTAATATTTTCACAAATAATAAATGTTACTGGTTGTGAAAATGTTACATCGGCATCCCATGCCACCTCAAATCAGAGCTCTGATGAAGGTTGTTGGTGCTCCGATAAAGGGGGTGGGTGGTGGTGGGGATTGGATGCCGCTGGCGCGGACCGTTAAAAATAAGATAATATCAGAAAAAAGAGGTTTGGATATATATATATATATATATATATATATATATATATATATATACTGTGTTATATGAACACAGTAAATGTTAATGCTTGTGAAAATGTTATAGATATAAACCTAACTCAATGTCACCCCTACTCACCCCAAATCGGAGCTCCGGTGGATCCAAAATCCATTTATCTAATATTCTCTTAATTTCAGAGGTCCGCACCAGCGGCACCCTATGCCACTACTACCAACCCAAACCATAGCTCTGATGAAAGTCGTTGAAGCTCCGACAATGGGGGTGGGTAATGGTGGGATTGAATGTCGCTAGCATAAACATTTAAAAATATGGTAATTTTGAAAAAAAAATAGTGGTTTGGATCTACCGCGCGCGTGTGTGTGTGTGTATATATATATATATTATGTAATATTAACTCAGTAAATGTTTCTGTTTGTGAAAATGTTATATATATATATATTGTGTAATATTAACTCAGTAAATGTTACTGTTTGTGAAAATGTTATATATATAAAACTATTTCATAAATATATTATCACAGTAAATGTTATTGTTTGTGAAAATGTCACAAATATAAAACTATTTCATTTTCTGGTGTATAGAATAAAGTTTAATATCTATGACATTTTTACAAACTATATATATATATATATATATATATATATATATATATATATATATATATATATCCAATATGCTCGTAAATTTTTGAAGTTCTGTGCCACTCCTATTCACCCCAAATTGGCGCTCCAGATGATCCCTATCCTATTGATCCAATCTTATTTTCAAAGGTCCGCGCCAGCGGCACCCCATGATATTTCGGTGGATTCAAAGTCCATTTATTCAAAAGTCTCTTATTTTCAAAGGTCCGCGCCAGTGGCACAACATGCCACCCTTACCCACCCCAAATCGGAGCTCTGACGAAGGTCGTTGAAGCTCCAACAATGGTGGTAAGGATTGGATGCCATTAGCGCGAACCTTTAAATATAAGGTATTTTTGAAAAAAGAGGGTTTGGATCCCCCGAATGTATATATATATATATATATATATATATATATATATATATATATATATATATATATAGTTACTGTGTAGTATTACCACAGTAAATGTTACTGTCTGTTTGTGAAATGTCACAGATATAAAACTATTTCATATTCTAGTGCATACAGTAAAGTTTACTATTTGTGTAAATTTTTTTCTTTGGAATTTTATAGTCTTCATGGATCTTGTTTGATAGATCTCGTCGAGTAGATTTCAAAAATAGTAATTTTGCGAAAAACGGATTTGTGAATCAAAAGTTATGATCATTTAAAGATTAAAAAAAAAAGTCCAACCACTTATGTAACTTCCTCAAGGAAGTTACGGATGGTTGGTTTTAAAAGGGTAAAATTGTGAAATTTTTTTCTGAAAAGTTGGAATAGGACCTATGGGATTATTAAAAATTCAATAGGACTTATAAGCTTGTTGACCCAATAAATGGGACCTAGATATAATTACCCCTTAAAATAACACGCGTTCGTTGTCGTTGGTGCGGACCAATTACAATATACATATTAAAATTAATGGAGGATTAAGTATTTTTTGTCAATGTTCACATTAAAATGTTCACATGTGTGTGTGTGTGTGTGATATGAAGAAGAGTTACGAGAATTGAGAGAGAAGGTTACATACATTAAATGATATGAAGGAAACAATTGAGAAATCCTTTATTTTCTAATCATACCATTTCTAACTAAACCCTCATAAAATAGGAATATATACCATAATTATACAAAACTAGTTATAAATTTGCGCGATGCGCGACTTAGATGATTACGTATATGTGGTTAATAATATTCACGGTTCTCGAAAAAATGTTAAGCATATAGGTATATCATTCTGTGACAACCCGCCTAATAAGATACCGGGCGATCACTCCAATATAAATTAAAACAGGAGTCTCATATGGATCATTCTTAGCATCACTGTCGAAAAATCCATTTAATTACTAATAACCTATTAGGCCGGTGTAAAAATTTTAACTTTACTACTCTTTTTAACGATAATAAATAAAACATCTACAATTTAATGCGTAAATGAAACTGAAATGAAATAAAATAACCGAACACTCGGTCAAAATATACAACCATACCGAATGCTGTACCAAAAGAATAAATAAATGCAGTTGAGCCATTGACTCGAATGTTTATACAGTACCTCCTATCTAGAGTACAACGATGGAAGCGGCTATCAAAAACCTGCACGCATCCACAGCTGCTGCAGCTGACGTTTGACTCGAAAGAATTTCCATCCAGGCGTCCCTGTGTCTGGACACCTATATATATAATATATATAGAAAGAAAGGAAAAGTAGATAAACGGGTCAGAGCCCGAGTTTTGAAAATATTTTGCAAGTGCATAAATGCCTTATTATTTTGAAAAAGGTTTTATCTCATATTTAAGTTTGGTATCGCACTCCCATGAGATACCCCTCACCTCTCCGCTAATAGTGCACTCCTAGCGCATCCCTCTAAACATCCTAGTCAAGCTACCTTGCTAGACTAGTCTATCACCCAACTACTATCAACCCTAGATAGTCCAAGTAATGTACTAAGGGATAAACTTCACCCCAGTCTCAACGTTATGCCATGTTCGTGCGTGGGGTGTCTCGCAAAGCGAAATCCAAACAAGGAACCCCCCCGATACACTACTACGCGGCACAGTAGATAGTCGAGATCCGTCAGTCCCTCAGTACAGAATATATATATATATCTATATATATATACATCATATAATAAATATCAATATAAGAGCACTAAGGATGAAACTTCTCCCTAGTCTCAACACATTGCCATATTCGTGCGTGGGATGTCTCGCAAAGCGAAATCCAAACAAGGAACCCCCCCGATACACTACTATGCGGCAAGGTCGATTATCGGGATCCATTAGACCCTCGGTACTCGATTCATCCATATATATATAATCATATTTTACCATAACCATCCGGATCTATCTCCCGAACTGAGGATTCATATATCAAGTATTTATCAATACCTTTATTTTTCTCAAAATTTCCCATTTCCCTTTTTATACTCAGGAAATGTAAATATAAAAGCCAATTCATTATCATGAATTGCTTTAACAAATCATATACCTTTTAACAGACAATTTTATTATCAAAAAAATGCTTTTCCTTTATATGTCATCCCATTTCCCTTTTTTATACTCAGGAAATGTACCCAAAGCCATTTCCATTATCATGAAAATGCTTTGATCAAATCATGATTCCACATCCCTTCTTCCATCCGGGAGTGTTACTGAAGCCAAACCTTTATCCCATTTCCCTTTTTATACTCAGGAAATGTAAATTAAAGCCAATCCATTATCATGAATTGCTTTAATAAATCTAAGACCGCCCCTCCGGGTTTCACTACATGAAAAATAATCATTTATGTCATTTTTATATTTTACGTTATGTCACACAAGATTTAAATGAGATAAATAACATTTACATAATAACTTTTATCTCAGTTTAAGTATGAGACTCATTTTTTTTTAACATTTTTAATAAATATGAGATAAATGAGATACAATTTATATTAGATTATACAAAACTGTGATAAATATTAACCAAAACACTTCACAGTTAAACAAAAAAATGACATAAAAATAAAAAACAAGCGGGGTAAGAGTTTTCCTTTCCCCCGCTAAGCAATCCAGAATTTTTTCATTTCCCGCTTGGTACCTCTTTCTCTACCAACCCTAAGCCAAAACTTCTCTACCTCCTCTCTTTTTATCTATTTCTATATGAGATTTGAAACACCCAATCTTCTTCACGAACTCTTCGCCTCCACACATCACTTTCAAAGACCTGGAAGAACTACCAGTTGGCACCATTTTTGGAGAACCATAGAGAAGATCTGCGGTAAATTTATTTTCATCACGAATCAAAATCTTGGGTCGATTTTCTGCAAATTAGTAAACATTAATTGAAATATTTAGTTTTGAAATTTGGGGTTCAATATTTTTGTATTTGTGTGTTTCTCTCATGAGTTTTACTTTTTTGGGGTGTTTACTAATTTGGTATATCTTGAATATTCCTTGTGTTTAATATATATCAAGTATGGCTTCTACAATTTATGTTTCAATCTTTAGGATTTTTTTATTCAATGACTTATTGGTGTTTTCATTTTGTCTTTATTTTAATTTTGCAGATGCTTTGGTGTTTATCTCTCAATTTGGAGTTAAAGACCACTTCCATGTCCTTATGGTGTTCATATTGATAGACCACTGTAAGAGTAATAAGAAATTGTTCCACACTTTTTTTACCATTGCAATTTATTTTGAATTTTTTGATGTACTTTCAGTTTGATATTTATTATTTAATATCTATTGTTCTATACATACGGTCAATATTTTACTTTCATGTGAGTTTTGGTTGAGTTATCTTTGATGATTGTGTAGTGGAAATGTGAGAATATAAACTTAATACTGTAATACATATCCATGTTTTCAACATATGGATTATATGTGTGATTTGGAGTTTTGGTTTTCATGTTGTGCCACTATGTTCTTTGGTGAGTTTGAGGTAGGTTTTACAAATTTGAAAAGTTTTGGTTTTATGGCTTTGGCATTTTGCATGATACATATAGAGATTTTGGGAATAGTACCATTGACCCATGTTTAGTAAGGCCCCGATCCTTCCCACTTTTCTTTTTGTAAAGAGTCCCATAACTCTCCAAAATGCCTTTCCCCCATGTCAAAATGTCTTTCCCCCATGATCGCACGTCATGTTTGAGAGTGGCAAAACAGGATCGATTCCAAATCTTATTGGATACGGGATCGGTCACTGATAAATATTACAACTTAGGACTAAATGCCTTCTCTCCCTTGTAAATATTTATTTGTGTAGGTTGTAAAATAATTTAATGGCTTTACAAGTGTATGAATGACTTAAATTTCACTATAGGAAGAAGATGTCAAATTTCACGTCTTTACAACTTTTCTAGTTGATATATATCCATTTTATTTTGGTTCTACATTGTTTGCATTTTAGGGCATTTGTACTATTTTGAGCATGAGGAAACTAGCATATCAGGTTCATGTGTCAAATTTGCTAAAATAAATGAATTTTTAACTTATATATATATATATATATATATATATATATATATATATATTAGTCGTATTTTAAATTAAGGAATACATAATGGATTTAGTCGATGATTGTTCTAATCGGAACTGGATATGGGAAATACTTGTAGCTCACGGTTCTTAGTTTGCTAAAAAATAATTTGTTTGTACTGAATGTTGATACTTCATTAGTATTCTTGGATACGAGTTTGATACTGGCATGATGTATCCAGAATTTATGACTAGCTTTTCAGTTCAAACACTCAATACTTCATTAATTTGTTTGTAATATATAACAGAACTAATCATTTACCGATTCACTTGTATCACTTGGATCTTTATTTTTTTGAGCTAAGCTACAGGTTTTTTACGATTCTATTATTTTTCATGCCACTATTTTATTACATTCCCAACTCCATCTTGGCAGCTATCATAACTCCTGTAATCGGGCTAATAGATTACGTGGTTGCATTTCGATTGTGGAAGGTCGATAAACTTGAATTCGTTTCTTTCTTGATTTCCTTTCTCAGTATTAATTTCATATCAGTGCCCCTTGGTCTTTCCATTGCATAAGCTTTTTCGTTTTAAGTATATAGATTAAGTCAATTTCCTGGTTTACCCAAACTTAATATTTTTTTTCTTTTTTAGCTTATTGCTATTTTTTAATGCTATATTTGAGAAAACCTTTATTCTGGTAATCACAATAACAGTGTTATGTTATATATCATAATTTGTAAGAGGGGGTGAGTCAAAAAATAGTTTTTTTCATTATTAATTAAGTAGCTAACGATTTATAAGGTTTATATATGGAGGTTCCATGTGTACCAATGGCTTGTAGTCTAACTTCAAATGATTCTCAAATTAAGCATTTTCCTTTTAAAGCATCTCAGTCTAAGAGTTGCATTTAGAAATCGATTTACCAAACTTACGCAATGACTAAATAACTTTCGATCTTATCTAAATTTCTTTTAAAAAGTTGACTTTCATATAGTGGCGAGAGAGTATATGATTGTTTGATGCGATTAATATATGTCTAACAACTCATCAAATAATTCAGGTTAGAGTGTTAGTCTTCAAGATTATATTGCATATCACAGGGCCAAACACAGTTGTTTTAGGAAATATCCCAAGCACTCAGATTATCAAAGTGTGGCTCCCATCTACTTTGCCAATCACACTTACCTTCAGGAAAGGTTAGTTAAAAGAGATAAATACTTCCGTCCTTCTATATTAATCTAATAAGTTTTGGTCCTTAATTGGAACACTTTTAACTTACCTTAACTTAGCTGTAATTAACATATGCAGTTAACTCTCTGTGTCATTTATGCATGGCCCTATTCATATACATTTTCAAGGGTTTAAGCTTATACTTTGAATGTCAAAGGCACTAGTCATCTTGGTCTTCAGTTATACAATGTTCTATTCTATGGCTTCTCGAACACATTGTACTGACACTCGTCGCTACATAACTGGATACTGTATATTTCGAGGTGCAAATTTCATTTTCTCTTCTCCAAAAAGCATTCTACTGCTCTGTCTAGTAAAAGTCTAAATAAAATGCTCTTTTTGCTCTTATCGCTGAAATTCAACCACTTCCATTTATTATATTGATCAAGTTGTTTTGAATCCACCATTTGTGCTCTTCATTGATAATACTAATTCATTATACTTGACTATTAATTTAGTGCTTCATACTTATACTAAACATTTTGCAACAGAGCTGGTTTGTTATTCTATATACAACCATCCCCCTATTCTTCTTCCCAACACTTTTATCTCAGAGTAAGTCATTCATTCATGGAATATTACAACTTATGACCTTATATATATATATATATATATAGTTACACTCACATTCCTATCGAGCTCAATCAAATGTTCAAGCAGGTGAAATTTCCCAGGCGTGTTCAACTTAAGTGACTCAAATTCTGACACTGGTGGTATCTCAATAGCTTTTGGGTAAGCTCCTTCGTCTAACGAAAAAACTTTCTTTCATGCCCCTAGAAGACGCTATTCTAATGAGTGCCTCATCATTGATTTCATAGCACAAAGCTTATAATTTCCTTACCTCTTATAATTACCTTACGTGAGTGCATTTCTGGACTCAATTGGTTCAAATTTCAGCCATGGTGCTAATTTTTCCTCTACTGGTTTGACAATAAGACCCCAAAATAGAACCATATCCCAGAGTGGTAACAATCCACTTTCTCTAGACATGTAGTATATTCAATACTCTGATTTTCACAGAAGATCTCAATTATTACGTAAACAAGGAGGGTTGTTTCAAGATTTGTTTCCCAAAGAGGATTACTTTTCTTGTGGCCTTTACACTTTTGACAGTGATCAAAATGATATCTCTACTGGTTACAAACTTGAAATGTCCACTGGATAAGCCAAGTCTTATGTTCTATATGTTCTGGTCCAGTTTTCCAATATCATCAAGGATTTTATAACCATTTTTTTAGCTTGTTGTGGCCATGGAGGGAAATATAAATACAACAGATTTATTAAATGTGGCACTAAGAAGACTGAATGGTAAAGATATTGTGATTGCAAGGTAGATTCGGGTTAACTTGGATGGAACTCATTTCACAGAAGCAACTAATAAGTGAATGGTTAATCAAATTGATAATGGCTCATTTTCGGACCCACCAATTCCATTCAATCTGGCTTATCATAGGGCAAATCACTGATGAGATTTATATGTATGCTTTTTTCTATGATGACATTTGTACTTCTAAAACAAGACTATTTGATGTGATTATATTATATGTTATGCTAAAGTAGGAATAAATCTACTATGGATTTACTAAGATTGATGTCTATTCGCAAGCACCACATTTTATGAGAATTAATTATACAGTTTTCAGTTTGGTATTAAATGACCAAACTTCAAATAGGGATGATTTCAATTTTCTTACAAAGCAGAGTTCGGTTTTCATTTTTATGTCCTTTATATATATTTTTACTTGATAAATTGTTATTTAATGTTTGTATGATCTTAGTTGTGAACTCAATTGAGTTTCATAACTGTTGTAAAGGAGTAATATATATGTGTTGTATCAATGTTCATGTTGCTTACTAATGCCATTTTTCTGTGATTAAACAGAGTTTTGTGTTTATAAATGAAATGCATTTAGGATAGTATTATGTTTTGGAATGAAACGTGAAATATTTTATTGTAAAATTTCAAACTGAATTTCCATATCTGAATTTCAATCTTTCATATCTATCCATCTCTCACATTGGTGTTCAGTAAAGTTTGTCTTCATCAAAGTTTGAAGTTTGTCTTCGATAAAGTTTGAAGTTTACTGAAGTTTGTCTGCATTAAAGTTTAAAGCTTTACGGAGTTTCAAGTTTGTCTTTAGTAAAGTCTTAATTATCTCAACATTATACATCTCAGTTGCCTTCATAAAAAATTTTGATTGCACAAATTGATGAAGTCTCACCTCAACCTATAAAAGGTAATCGGACATCTATGGGCTCACCTATATATTTTCTACGATTAGAGTATCAGTTTTAGTTTTAGTAATCTTTTAGATCTCATCTGCATAGGGCCCATACTTCTTGAAAATAAGAAGTTATCCTTAGTGCTTGCCTTCATTTTGTGAAAACAGTGGGGACAATCTATTTCTTATGTTCTTATTTAAAGTGGTTCAGTTTATGTAGGATGTGATCATTTAAAGTGGTTCATTTCACTTATTAAACTTGCAAATAATTACTTCCCCTCTTTGGAGACATTATATAGTTGTATCAATTTTGGTCTCAATGCTTATATGAAAGACAATTTTCGTACAATGTATGTCTATAAAGTCATGTTTGTTAAACTTATGTTAGATAGACATTTAATTGCTCAAAATTCTATTTTCATACAATGTATGTCTATAACTCTTGTGGGCCGGGGTGAATATTGCAGACCAGCGGATCTGGTGGTCGACAAGCAGGCCACTAACCGGCATCTACCTTCAACAGGAAGGTCGGGAACTAGTCGACTAAGACAGAGAGGGATTCATATCCCGACCAAGAGGGATATTTTAAGCTGGAGGTAAAGGCTAAAATAAGAATAAGGAAGGGGATTCTTGCTTAATCTAGACAAGAAAATAGAATAATAATACGAATAAGGTATTATACTTGCTACCTATCGCATTCCTAGCATTCCCCACTTGAGAACATAGGAAACTTTGTTGAAGAAAGAATTAGTTTAGAGTCCGGGTATAATAAAGAATCAAAGAAGCTAACTAAATCTAAAGAGACGAGGAATAGAGAACGGCATAAGGCAAAGATTAGGGGATTCTTCAATCAATTATTTCTTCCTCATCCGGTAGGACTTCTAGAATATCATTAGCTTTATATTTTTGCAACTTTTAATTCTTTGGGTAATTAAAATTTTCTTATTATTTGTAATGTTGTTTCTTTTCATATTTGGTTCATGGAGAAAGTTATTATTTAGTCATATGTTATGTTCGCTAATCTCTTATTGCGTTCATAGGTCCATTATCATGAACTCTTTTTCAATCTTCCCTTTTTAATTGCAGTAATTTGTTCTTTGGTCTCATTGTGTTGGAAATCTTATAACTTTGGCTTACGTGGATTTGAAATATGTGGATGGGGGCTCACTGTTATGGTGGTCTGCTCGAGTGCTAATTTTATTTTTAATTGTCCATATCAAGATCTCAAATTTCATTAAAGAATGAAATATACTTTAATGTGCTTGATTTGGTTATGTCTGTTTTTGTGCCCTTTTATCTACTTAATATTTGTTAATTTTGTGTTCTTTTACTAGCAGGTAGTCGCTCTCCTATTCCTTACCCTATCAGGTATACCTCTCTATATTTCTTTAATTTTGTTCCATTTTTGAATTTTAATTTCTTTTTCTCGCTCACTGTTTGGTGACTAAATCACGAATTATACGAGTCATGTTTTGCTATACGCTTATTGTTTGAAGTTATACAATAATTTATTGGTTTTGAAGTATTGACCGCATTAAAGATTTAGGGTGGAAGTTTACATAGTTGGTATATACTTGAGAAATTGGGTTTGTGGTCTTATTTGTTTTGTTGCTAACTTTTCATATTCAGAGATCAATGCTTAGTTTGTTTTGTCCATACTTATGCTACTATTTCTTATAAAGTAGGTAGGAGCAGACATCAAATGGCGTATTCTTTGTATAGTCTAAGATAATAAAATTGTTTCGATTTGTTATTTAATTTTGTCAATTTTATATCACATTAACCCCTGTTGATGGTGAAAATGAATATAAAGTATTTTATTTTGTCAATATTTCAATTATTTCTCAAATTTCTGATGGTGAAAATAATATTGGTTATGGAAAGCTTACTTAGTTAAAATTTTAGGCATTTTAGTTTGTGTATCAGTTTCAAGTGTTTTTGTAGTTGTACATTTAGGATTTCAAATTATCATGGATTATTTTTGTGTTTATGTTTTTCTTGGAAGTACTAATTTGGTCTCCCCATTATTATGTTTATATTTTTGTTCAAGATATGCACGTTATAAGTGTTCACTCTATCAACTTCATGTCTGCTTTTCTTCTATGTTGTTGGTTTAATTTGTACATTGGAATGCTTTGGTAGGTTTGCTAACTTTTAGATTGTAGACTAAAAACTATTATGTAATTTTGGTAGTTTTTTATCCTGTAATTGTTGTAGTTGTTATCTTGTAATTGTTTATCATTTTTTTTTCATGTAATTGTTGTAGATTGTACACTGGAATGCTATAAGTAGGTTTGCTGACTATTATGCTTTCATAGGTTTGCTGATTTTTAGACGAAACTTCACTGAATACTGATTGAGAGTGTTTCCTTTACTTATACTCCGTTTTTTGTAGCAATTTAGAGACACTAGAAGCGGTGAATTTGGATTGACGGGAATCATCATTGTTCGGGGTGTTTTTTTTTCCAAAATTTTGATTTATTCGTTTTACTGTCATAGTATTTTTTTTAAAATTTTGTTCTGTTTTTTGTCAAAAGCTTCTTTTTGAAACTTTCTTCATCTTTTTTGTTTATTATTGTGAAAACCAATGCTTTATATGGTGTTAATTTTGTCTAATAGAAGGTAAATTTCTTTGTTCATCTCACTAATGGGTTTACTTTTTTGTTTGAAACCATAGCTAACATATTACTTTTTGGGTGACATTTTGTCTTTGATTAGGTGAAGATGAAAGGCTCACGTGGTAGAGGCAAAATCTCTTCCTTCGAAGCCTAAGGAAGTGCACTCAGCGATGATTGAGCCTAAGAAGGTAAAAAAAACTAAGGTTTATATGAATGCTTTAATTGTTGGTTTCTCTAGGCTGAACTTTGAGGGTATCTTAGCCCCTCATAATGACCAATTGGTGATTACAACCCTTATTCATGGGTATGAGGTTCCCTAAATATTGGCCGACGGAGGATGCTCAGTCGATGTAATATTTTGGGACTACTACAAGGGTCTGGTGATGATCAAGAAACAGGTTTCATGTATCTTACCAAAAGTAGTATGGACAATATTTTATTGAGATCAATTTGAAAAGCCATTTTCATTTGTGTATATCTCTCCTTTTTTCATTTACTAGTCTGAATTTAAACACTGCTCTCAATATCAGGGTTGCAGCTCATTGGACCCCAAATTCTGGAGATAAGACTATGCTTCAGTATGATGATGTGATGAAATTGGACTTTGGAACTCATATTAATGGTAAATCGCTTTCAGTTCACTTTCCTTATTATTCTATTGCCTTTGGTGAGTTTTCATGCAGTGTCTTACTATATTTTGGTTTGTTGTTGCTTGCAGGACATATAGTTGACTGTGCATTTACAGTGGCATTTAATCCTATGTTTGATCCATTACTTGCAGCTTCACGTGAAGCAACAAATACGGGTATCAAGGTTGTTAAGGCCGATTTATAAGTTACATAAATTGTGATGTGTAAAGAAAATGAAAAGTATGAATGTTGCTTGATATATTGGTAAATGCTCGGGCTGACAACCGTAAGGTTGAAGGTTAATATACGAGGCAGCCATTTGCAAATGATGCCAAAGGTTTGGTCTATAAGACTATCATTCTTGACAACGGCCAAACTGGGTAGCATTCTTTTTAAATAACAACACTAGTCCCTTGCGAGTGACTGTCAAATGGTTTCACAGAATCTATAAATTAATAACCACATAGACAACCATGATGTTGATAAGTTTTTGTGTTGTTTAGGAATCGGGAATCGATGTACGTCTTTGTGATGTTGGTGCTGCGATTCAAGAGGTCATGGAATCATATGAGGTAGAAATTAATGGAAAGATGTTCCAAGGTATAATGACTACATGGGCTTCCTCTCTTCTTGAATAAATTTTATATTTGATGAAAGTTTAGAGTTTGCACACGTGTACTAATCTTTCTAATTTTGGAATTGCGTTCTTTGTATGATCATTAGTGTTTCATTACATTACTCTGTTTCATTTTGATGGCTCAATATTTTAATGCACATTGAACTGTCCACAACAAGATAACATCATGCTTCTTAGTATAACTGCAAATTCTTTCTAATTTTTTGGTTTTGTAAATGGTGGATGTTAAAGAAATTTCTTCTCATGCCTTCAAAGCTTCCAATTTGCATATGATCTTCTCTGTTGTATTATAAGGGCTTTGGCTGTTTTGGCAGTTAAAAGTATCCGAAACTTGAATGGACATAGCATTGGGCCCTATCATATATATATATAACTATATATATATAACAGTTATATTATATATAATATTATATATATATAACAGTTATATATATATAACAGTTATAACTGTTATATATATATAACTGTTATATATATAACTGTTATTATATATTATATATATATAATATATAATAACAGTTATATATTATATAAATATAATAAATAATATAATAACAATTGTTATTATATAAATATAATTGTTATTATATTATATATATATATATATATATATATATATATATATATATATATATATATATATATATATTATAAACACTTATATATATGTATATATATATATATATATATAACTTCAATCGGTAATCAGCTTAATTTTTAGACTCTCAACAATTGACATGTCTTTAATGATACAATATCCAAGAGTTTTTTTTTTGTAAGGAATAGACAAATGTTCAACTTTTCTATCATAGAGCATGGAGCAGATCCTTTGCTTCAGTGGTGGCTGAATCATCCTCAACCAAACATGATCTAAACCTCAAACCACCCACATCTTACAAAGGTGAACCAGCAGTTATTTTTACGCAAGATGATATTGAGATTCTATCGAAGCCTTTTAAACACTCCTTGGTGGGTAAGTTTTCACATGGCAGGCCTTCTATGGATTCAATAAGACAAGTGTTCCAAACCTTTTCTCTAAAAACTGCTTTTAGTATTGGTCTGTTAGATCATAAACATATATTGATAAGGTTGAACTCTGAAGAAGATTACACTCGAATGTGGATGCGAGATACTTGGCACGTTGGAAAGTTCCCCATGAGATTATTTAAATGGTCTCCGGATTTTAGACCTGACAAGGAAAGCAGCTTGTCCCCAATATGGATTTCTTTTCCTAATCTCCCGATTCATTTCTTTTCCAAATCCTCTCTATACTCTATAGCCCAACTCATTGGAAATCCATTAAAGATGGATGCTTCAACAGTAGAGATGAACAGACCTAGTATTGCTAGGGTTTGTGTCGAAGTGGATCTATAAAAACCATGCCCTGAAAGAGTCTGGATTGGTTGTGGCGCGACAGGATTTTGGCAAGAAGTGGTTGTCGAATCAAAACCTGATTATTGCACCAATTGCTCCAAGAAAGGCCATAGAGATGATTCATGTATATTCCTGATGCCATCGAAAGTGGAGAAGAAAAAACAAAGACAAGAATTTCTTCCTAAAAATAAGTTAGTTCCAAGAGATAATCAGATGAAGGTAACAACAATTGGTATAGCTGCAGAGACCATGGATCACAGAACAGAGGAGGGAGCTGTCAGAGAAATTGGTGGGAATTATCAGAAGAAGAACAATCAAGTTCCAAAATTAGTATGGGAAACAACGCAAACTCTGAAATCTAATCAAGTAGACCTGGAAGAGGAGGATGAAGTAGATGCAGCAGTCCAAGAAAAAGAGGTATCAAGTCAGAGCCAAACTAGACATTTCTCGAACCATTTTCAGACCTGTCAAGAAGATCAAGAAGAGGTTAAAGTTAGAGAAGATATAGAAGAAGTTGAGTCAGATCATGAAGGAGAAGAAGGTGAGTTAACAGGCATGATGCATGGCCTAGAAGTCAAAGCATTTCTGAAAGATCCAGCTACTCTTATAACTGCATTAGAGGATGAACAGACCTCCCAAACTCCTAGAGGATATTCGTTGTCAGAGAATGAGAATTCCAATGCTGCCAAATCAATGTATGCCAGTGAAGGGGAAAATAAGATAGGACATTCAGTTCCTATTATTGAAGAGTTAAAGGAATTCAGTAGGTCCCTTGGTAAAAAGCTGAAGTTGGGAAAGAATGCAGACTTGGTGAACTGTCCTGCCAATCAATCAGGTGTGCAGCTCAATAAAAACTCTGTAATTTTCAATGATCCAATGTTGAAAAGAGTAACTAGATCCAAAGCCAAAGGTAACACTAAATCTCTCTCCATAAGTTTTAAATGTTAAGCCTCATAGTGTGGAATGTTAGAGGTGTTGCAAAGAAGTCTTCAAATAGAAGGATAAAGAAGCTATTGAAATTGCATAAGATTCCCATCATTGCTGTCTTGGAGCCAAAGGTAGATTGTAATAAAATTGGGAAGTTTAAAATAAAATGGGGTTTTGATGAGTGTTGCTATAATGAGAATGGGAAGATTTGGATTTTTTGGAGGTTTGAGGTGTTAGTTAACATAGTGGCAAATTCAGCACAGCAGCTGACTGTTAAGATCAATCACCATCAGAGGAATTTGAATTCAATCCTTACTGTGGTATATGCTAAATGTACAAAGGAGGAAAGAAGAGATCTGTGGGAGGAGTTAAAGGTTATCTCCTTAGATTACCAGTTATTCCCTCATCTCATTATGGGGGATTTTAATGTAGTTACATGCCAATCGGAGAAGGTAGGGGGGAATATCATTGATCACCTAGCTGTAGGAGATTTTAATCAAACAATTGATGATTGTGGGCTTAAAGATATGGGTTACAAAGGTTCAAAATTCACTTGGAGTAATCATAGAGGGGATGAAGGAGTCATTATGGCTAGACTTGATAGATGTTTATTTAATCTGAAATGGGAAGAATTTTACCCAAACTCTTCGATCCAGCATCTGAATAGAACAAGTTCTGACCATGCCCCATTGTTATTAAATATAGATAATTTTGGGGATTCAAAACCAAAATCTTTTAAGTTTCAATCCATGTGGACCACGCACTTGCAGTTTCAGCAGGTCGTTAGTGATTCTTGGCAGGTTCCTGTTCAGGCATATGGGATGAATGTGTTCAGTGCTAAATTAAAGAGACTAAAAGGTATTTTAAGAGTTTGGAATAAAGCCCATTTCAAGGATGTGTTTCAGGGAGTTAAAGATCTAGAAGATGAGGTGTATCAGCTTGAAATAAGGTATGAAAATGACAGAAATGAGGAGAATCGGGTGAACCTTAATCTGAGCAGAGCTAAACTTCTTGAGTCTTTGAAGATTGAGGAGATGTATTGGAGGCAAAAAGCTTCTGCTAGATGGTTGCTTTGTGGAGATTCTAATACGAAGTTTTTTCATGCATGTGTCAAGCACAAACATAGAAGAATGGGAATCAAGCACATTCAAGATGCTAATGGCAATGTTGTAGAGGATGAGGATGGAATCACAGCCACTATTCTAGATTATTATCAAACTCTCTTGAAAGTTGATCCACAAGTTAAGAATCTTACCATCAATGAGTTCATTCCAAGACTGGTTGAAGAGGATCAAAATGAAATTTTAGAAGCTGATGCTACTGAAAATGAAATCTACTCAGCTATATCCGAGCTGAGCTCTGATGCAGCCCCTGGTCCTGATGGATTCGATGGTGTTTTTTATAAATCGTGTTGGCTAACAATTAAAGAAGACCTCCTTCTTGCTATAAATTGTTTTTTTGCAGGTCACGAGATTCCTCAAAGTTGGTCCAGTAACAACATTGTGCTCATTCCAAAGAAGAAGCATCCTAAGAGCTGTTCAGACTTCAGGCCAATTAGCTTATGCAACTTCTGTTACAAAATCATATCTAAGATTCTGAATAATAGACTCGGTCAGCTTCTTCCAAAGCTAATTTCTCCAAATCAAAGCGGCTTTGTGAAAGGTAGATATATTCAAGACAATGTTCTGTTAGCAAAAGAGATGGCTTTAAACATTGGCAGGAAAATACATGGAGGAAATGCTATAGTGAAATTGGACATGGAAAAAGCTTACGATAGAGTTCACTGGATGTTTTTAATCAACGTGCTTAGATCCTTTGGATTTGGTGAAAGGTGGATTGACATGATCTGGAGGTGCATTTCAAATAGCTGGTTTTCAATCACTATTAATGGTTCTTCGAAGGGATTCTTCAAATCTTCCAGAGGTCTGAGGCAAGGGGATCCCCTTTCCCCAAGTCTATTTATCCTGGCAGCAGAAGTGCTTAGTAGAGGTTTAGACACGCTATTGAGGAATGGTCTTATTAAAAATTTCTATTTGCCTAGTGGTTGCCCTCTTATATCTAATCTATCTTTTGCAGATGATGTGATTGTGTTCTCTAGAGGTGATAAGAAAAGTTTGTCCAATTTGATGAACTTTTTGGCAGATTACTCAGGTGTCTCTGGGCAAAAAATTAATATGAGTAAAAGTTGTGTCATTGTGGATAAGAAAATGCCTACTCAAAGGAGGATAACAATAGGAAATTGCACTGATTTAACTATCAAAAACTTACCTATAAAATACCTGGGTTCTTCTCTTTTCAAGGGGAAAAACAAGGTCTGCTTATATGCCCCTCTTATAGAGTCTATCAGGTCAAAAATTGAAGGTTGGAAAGGAAAGCTTTTATCAAGTGGTGGAAAGTTCATTCTTATTCAGCATGTCCTCTCCTCTATTCCCACATACCTCCTTGCATCTCAACACCCGCCTAAAGCTGTCATTAATAGGATCCATAAGATGTTCAGCAGTTTTTTTTGGGGCGGTAATGAATCTCACGGTTGGAAGCACCACTGGAAAAAATGGCAGGCGATGAGTAAGCCAAAAGAGTCAGGGGGCCTGGGCTTCAAAGATTTCCAATGTCTTGCCAAAGCCTCTAGCATTAGACTGATTTGGAAATTCTATGCTGAGGAGTCTCTTTGGACTACTTTTATGAAAGCTAAATATAAGTCATGGTCGCATTACAGGCAAGGGGGTTCCCAAGCTTGGAGAAACATGAAGAAATATAAAGATGTGGCGTTAGAGTATATGGAGTTTTTGGATGGAAAATGGATATGGAAGGCTTCTAACAAGGGAGAATTCTCTTTCTCTTCAGCTTGCAAGGCTTTGGAGAGCTGTTACCCAAATTCTATTACTTACAAAAGAATCTGGGATCCTCATATTCCTATTAAGCTCTCTATAAACATGTGGAAAATCCTAAATAATTCCCTGCCCCTTGACGATAACATCCAAAAGGTTGGAATTAGATTGGTTTCGCGATGCCAGGCATGTCTAAAGAACTCAGAATCAGGTAATCACTTATTCCTTCAATGTCCAGAGGTAAAAATGGTATGGGATTTTTTTTTCAAATCATATGGGAATTAAATGTGATATGAATCAAATGTCTACTGTTATTCTGAGTTGGTGGTTTAGATCAGGAAAAAGAGATTATCAAAGGTTCCTTTGCAAAGCGATCCCCATTGTCATATGTTGGGAAATCTGGAAAGCCAGGAATTTTTGTTTGTTTGAGGGCTCCAAATTTAGGCACCAAAACATCATTACA
This sequence comes from Sambucus nigra, assembly GCA_949130495.1. Classification (NCBI taxonomy): domain Eukaryota; kingdom Viridiplantae; phylum Streptophyta; class Magnoliopsida; order Dipsacales; family Adoxaceae; genus Sambucus; species Sambucus nigra. The sequence goes on along the minus strand of OX422221.1, from coordinate 515,102,205 downwards.
AACTCTATTAGGATGATTTCTTATTTATGCAGTGGTATGGTATTCTCAAATGAGTGTCTTCTTCAGGATTTCAGTATTAAGGATATGTTTAATCTCTCATTTAAGAAGTGTTCTAGATTACATTCCTTAATTAAATGGTTTCCTCCTTCTGCAAATTTGTATAAGCTTAATGTTGATGGTGCTTCAAAGGGTAACCCAGGTATTAGTGGGTATGGTGGTATTGTAAGGAATGAGAAGTCTCAGATGATATTTGCTTATGCTTTCCCAGGTTATTTTGCAACAAATTCAGAGGTGGAGCTTCTTGCTCTACAAAAGGGGATTCGATTGTGTTTACAGTTCAAGATTATTAATGTCCTCATAGAATCCGACTCTTTGATGGTGGTGAAAGTCATAGGTAACTCCTGGAAACCTCATTGGAAATTCTTCAATATTATTAAGGATATAAGAGCTATGCTATCTCAAATGCAATTTTCTTTAAAGTATTGTTATAGAGAATCAAATATGGTGGCTGACAAATTGGCAAATGAGGGGATTCATCTTCAAGAAGGAAAAGTATTCAAAACTCTTCCAGAATTACCAAGAATGGTCAGGGGTGTCTGCAAATTGGATGCTATTGGATGCCATTATGTTAGAATTTTGGATTCTTAGATTCGCATCGGGTCTTGTAAAGCTTCATTATTTATGATTGTTAAGTTGCTTTTTTTTGTAAGAGCCACTCTGGGGAGGCTTTTTCTCCAGTTTGATTTAATAATATAAGGCCTTTTCTTTAAAAAAAAAAAAAAAAAAAAAAAAAAAAAAAAAAAGGTAGTTGGCATATGGCCATGTGAATTTGGAATTTTGAAATTTAGTTTTTGAGTACAATGATTTTCAGCTAGATGGATGAGGTGCACTTGATAGTTTTGTTTTTGGAGTATTTTATATTTTTTGAATAGGGTGGATAGTCCTGTAAAGAGAGGAAATTCTGCTCAAAATTATTATAGTTTTTACAATTATTTGTGTTGTATAAAAAATATTTTTGACTTGTACTCTTTTATTATTTGTTCAGTAATAATGGTTTGTGTTAACTAGTGCCCAATGCAAGGAAATGGTACTCTTTATTGCGGATATTTTGTGTTGAAGTTCATGAAGTACTTCATGGAGGATCCTTCCATACCTTTTGAAACAAAGGTATGTTACCAATGTTCTCTTTTCGTCCTATTATATAAAATATTGTTTAGTTATTAACTATTATATACCGTAATAATAAATTCAATTCTATCTTCAATTTTTTAGATGAGAAGATTGTTCGATAAAGTGACGTACACGTTGAAAGAACTAAATGAAGTTCAAATGGAGTTCATTGAGTTCATTACGGATTATATATCTTAGGTATTTCCGAGTAATTGTATTTTGTTATGTTGTAATGACAATGTGTTGAGATGATTGTGTTTTGATGAAAACTATGTTGATTATAATTGATTGCAGGGTTACTCATTCTGGGTTGGATAGCGTCGAGTACAAATTGGATCGAATATTACGTTCAACAACGTCCTAGCATGAGTATTATTTTGGATTGTGGTTCTTATGATGTAATTTGCAATGCTAGTTTTTGGATATTGTGATGTATCATCACTATTTTTAGGATATTATCACATAAATAACTAGACGTTAGGTAGTTTTTGGATATGATGTAACTTCACATCAATTTGATTCTAAATATCTTGATGTATATCAAGTTAGTGATATTTATGACCTTGGTTATTATCTATTTATAATGGTTGATTTGACTTCAAATATTAGTTGTTTATTGATGGATTAATGGTTTTTTTTTAATTTTTTATATTAACATTTATGTCAGTTTTGGAAAAACTCTCATAAAATTATTAAAACTGACAAAAATGTGATTTTATTTATGTCAGTTTTTTATGAAAATGTGATTAAAGACATGTTGAATGTCATAGTTTTTATGTGTGTTCTTAAAAATTGAGATATATGTGATCTTATTTATGTCAGTTTTACGAACATTTATGTCAGGACTTTATATGTCAGGTTTGAAAATTTCTAAAATTGACATAAATGGTCATTTATGTCAGTTTTTGACTGACATAAATGACCATTTTTCTTGTAGTGTTTCCCCACTGGACGCGCCCCTAAATGGCTATCATCTTCCAGGGCCTATCTATACAAGACAACCTGGGAACCTACCAACGACGGGAAGCGGCCATATTGCCTGCGGGAAAGTCAGAACCACACCCAGAATCCCCTAACCAGCGCAGAAAAATAAATAACCGCCCATATGGCCTAGGGACTATATCCAACCTGCTCAATAGCCAGGAAGGCTTCACCACAAAGCGCGCAACTTCCCTTATGATAGCGATTTAGGGAGGTGTGTAACCATAATTTATCAATTATGAAAATTATTTATCTTTTTCCCATTTTGAAAATATTCATCTATATATTTTCAAAATCATTTATATCATATCATGTATACTTAATCACATAGTATATATATATATATATATATATACACCATATATTCCTCCCTGAATATATAAAAATGGCCATATTTGCCAAACCATCTATCGATGACCAATAATCCCAAAGATTCTCTCAAAGAATCATAATCATGCAATCATATGTGCATGATACTAAACCCAAAATATTTTCTTACTTTAACAAGTAATATATATCAAAATCCCATCTATGGATTCATTTGGATATCTCCAATTATGCTAATTCACTCTAAGTGAATATACACATATATAACTTCCCAATTCCTCAAGTCCTTTAGGACGTAACCCTCCATAATTTCTAATTTGGAAGGGCCTTAAACATTAAACTCAAAAAGGAGAAATAATCCTAATCTCCAAAATCTTGCGCTGAAAACAGGGCACCGGTCGACCGGTCCTAGACCCCCGGTCGACCGCGGGTGGCAAATAAGCCTACGAAACAAAGCAGTAAGCCCTTTCTCCTTGACGCGGTCGACCGGCCATAGGGGAGCGGTCGACCGGTCACACCAGGTCTCCCAAAATTAAAATCCTTAAGTCCCTTATCCAACAACCCAAATTCATTTTCGGGGTTTCTAAACTACCCCAAAAATTATCCCGAACATCTACGACATTAATTCTAGCCGTAATTTTTCCAATTCCCGATTTGATTTCCGAGTTGATGATTTCAACCCGGAGCTGTCATCTTGTAAAAATCATATCAAATCGTAGAAAAATCAGAAAAATACGCGGTTGGCCCCCACGTGACCATATAGAAAAGATCTACAACTTTCATGTTTTGGCCAAAAGCTAAATCAATTCTTTTCCTGTCCAAAAAGGCCTCCTAAAGTGACGGGTTACTATTCATCGTCTTCTCTGAGACGATTTCGGCCATTAAAGCTTCTCCCAAGCTTTTGTCGCCTCACCCAACGTCCTACGACCTCAACCAACTACAAATACACATATATTAAGGGTTCTAAACATCCTAGAACCCAAAACCACCAATTAATTTAGGTTAAAACCTAAGTTCCATAAATTGAAATATTATTTGGGGTTTAATTGTTTTAACTTCCAAAAATCCGTTTTATCCACGATAACCCACCCCAAAACCATAGGGTTTGTTTATACCAAACTACGGTACGAGATATTTATGTAAAAAGATAAATAAAGCAAGTAAACACTTGCCTCGTGGATAAAATCCGACGTCCTCGAATCGAATACGGCGGAGTTGGCCCGAGATCTCCATTTCTCTCCTCTTTTCTCTCCTCCTCTCTCTTTTCTTTCTTTCTTTCTCTTTTTCTCCCTCTCCCTCTCTTTATAAAGAAAGAAAAGAGTTATACCCCGTAAAACCCAAAAACGACTCGTTTACCCAATTACGAGTTACTTTTACCTCTAAAATTACCCGAAACTCATTTTCGACAATCGGACACACTTTTCCGACTATCTCGAACATTCCGAGACTCACGGCGCAGTCGAAATTCCCATCCGAGGTACTTGACCGCAAATCACTATTCCAACCCAAAATAATAAATGCGGGTTTTCAACACCAAATCTTACATCTTTTGTCGCTATACTCCACGACGACATATAAATAAAATATTTCGACCTATATGGTCCCAAAAATAATTACAATTTCCATCGAAAACCATTAAATCCTCGAGAATCCCCAAAATCACTATTTAGAGAAATTCCCCAAATTGCCAATTTATATTTATTTATGGAATTTAATTGTCTCCAAAAGGTCGGGTTGTTACATACTCCCCCCCTTACAACGGAATTTTGTCCTCGAAATTCGGATACAACCTACACCATATAAGTAGGATCATTCCAAATCCTAATTTCTCAAGGGAAACGATACTAACCCGATGGTTCCCAACCATATGCTACACGACTACCACAATCGTAAAGTGACTCTAATACGTCACATAATACCCATCATCTATAATGCCTATCGGCATGAATTTCAACCTTATATACTACGCCCATTCTATTCCAGGCGGTATATAAAACCATCTTACCAAGGCGCCCATACACCTTTCTAACTTGTGCATATCTGCACATCCGTAGTGAACGTCTGACACGTAACACTCTCTCCCAATAAGGATCTCCTTTCCTCGGTGTAATACTCATCTATGGGTACTCCCAACCCGCGAAAATCAATTCTCCTAAGCTCGGCGCCACTAACACTATCGAACGTACATCCTAATAATACTACGATCTATGCGTTAACCTACCTACGCGAAACTAATATAATCCTAAGTATGTCCCTAGTGCCCAAGGCCTCTCTCAACTCCCGACCATTGCTTGGTTTCATGCGTGGGACGTCTCGCCAAGGCGAAATCCAAACAAGGACCCCTCCCGTTACACTACTCCCTCGCGTAGTCGGTCATCGAGATATAGCGACCTAAGGCACACCAGCGGGACGTCCTAAATACTGCCTACGCTAAACTACGAACGCATTTCTACTATCTTATCCTTCCGCCCATACAGAAGGAAACCTAATCCATCGAAGTGCCCATTTCTATAGAAAGTGTCACGAACATAATACCCAAATTGTATCTCCTCAAAATTTTCCTCTTCATTAAGGCTGGTTATATTCCTCAACCCAATTTCTCCAAATTTGCCTTCTTATTAAGGCAGGGATATCATCCTCAAATTAAATTCTCTAAGTCCCACTCCACCCAACTACTTGTGGTGAGAGGACCAATTTAATGCCTTTCCATAGCACAATATTTCCATAAACATACCATCATCACATGGCTCGTAGTCTATAGTGGTTCATCCACACTATAAGACTAACCCACATCCTTGCATCCAATAACATCTCTCCACGCCCGACGCCGTTAAGAGTCATGTGTGGAGTGTCTCGCAAAGCGAAATCCAAACAAGGAACCCCTCCACACATTAACACTTGACTTCGTCGGTCACGGAGTCCCGTTATTTCAGACATGCAACCGGGATAATCCTATCCCTTATCATCGAAAGGTGGTCTGAACTCCTATCTCTAACTAAGAGTCACACCATCCAGCGCTCGCACTATTTCTAAGTCCTTGCGCAAACCATAATGAGCTTTATCTTACAACTCAACACAAATCCTGCGGCCTTAAATCATATATATAAGGTCGCCATATACCCAAGTCACGATAATGAAACCTCTACTCATCGAAGTTTTGTATCCCCCAACAAATAAGGTGAACTCAACCTATATCTAGGTGAGACACTGCAACAATAACCTGTTCCCTCCAGGAACCATGGACACGATAGACTTGCCATTCATAGCCTGCTATCTCTCCGAAAAGACACCATAATGTATTATACTCATCATACCACCATGCTCGTATAGACATATAAAACGAGCATCACTAACCAGATATATATATATATATATAATATATCAACACTCGCCTCTATGGCGAATGAGGGAAAATAAAATTCCGCTATCGCGAAAAACACATAAACATACCTGATATTATGTTATCGTGACCACCACAAAGCTCAAATTACACACACGAGTCTAGGGCTAATGAACACCATGACTTTATCTAGCCATGCCATTTATACCTCTTCCTTGAGGTAAAACTCATAACAACATCCTTCTCATTCCGGCTAAATCATGGGGACTCACGATTAAAACTATCCGTAAGGTCCCTTTCGAACCCTCAATCTCAATGAGGAATTCAACTTTAGTACCACTCTCAACTTCAGCGGTACTGTGGTACTCCTAACTACCATTCTTTAGTAGTTGCCGCCAAAATCCTTAACAATTTCTATAAGGAGAGTGACCTCTACTAAGGCCCTCGTCCCCAACTTCCACCAGCTGCCCCAGCTAAGCCTCACCTCCTGCTCCCATCCAAGCTCCGCACACGATTCTCAAACGAGCGCGTAAAAGATTTCTATAATCTCATGATATGGCGGGAGAACGAAATCTCACAAGAGAAATCAACAATCCTATTCCTGAGGCTCTATAACAAATCGAGAGCAACGCTGAAAGCGTAGTATGTCCGCACAGATTCCTAAGGACATTAGAACCTGATGCTCTGATACCATCTGTGACAACCCTCCTAATAAGATACCGGGCGATCACTCCAATATAAATTAAAACAGGAGTCTCATATGGATCATTCTTAGCATCACTGTCGAAAAATCCATTTAATTACTAATAACCTATTAGGCCGGTGTCAAAATTTTAACTTTACTACTCTTTTTAACGATAATAAATAAAACATCTACAATTTAATGCGTAAATGAAACTGAAATGAAATAAAATAACCGAACACTCGGTCAAAATATACAACCATACCGAATGCTGTACCGAAAGAATAAATAAATGCAGTTGAGCCATTGGCTCGAATGTTTATACAGTACCTCCTATCTAGAGTACAACGATGGAAGCGGCTATCAGAAACCTGCACGCATCCACAGCTGCTGCAGCTGACGTTTGACTAGAAAGAATTTCCATCCAGGCGTCCTTGTGTCTGGACACCTATATATATATAATATATAGAAAGAAAGGAAAAGTAGATAAACGGGTCAGAACCCGAGTTTTGAAAATATTTTGCAAGTGCATAAATGCCTTATTATTTTGAAAAAGGTTTTATCTCATATTTAAGTTTGGTATCGCACTCCCATGAGATACCCCTCACCTCTCTGCTAATAGTGCACTCCTAGCGTATCCGTCTAAACATCCTAGTCAAGCTACCCTGCTAGACTAGTCTATCACCCAACTACTATCAACCCTAGATAGTCCAAGTAATGTACTAAGGGATAAACTTCACCCCAGTCTCAACGCTATGCCATGTTCGTGCGTGGGGTGTCTCGCAAAGCGAAATCCAAATAAGGAACCCTCCGATACACTACTACGCGGCACGGTCGATAGTCGAGATCCGCCAGTCCCTCAGTACAGAATATATATATATATCTATATTTATATACATCATATAATAAATATCAATATAAGAGCACTAAGGATGAAACTTCTCCCTAGTCTCAACACATTGCCATATTCGTGCGTGGGGTGTCTCGCAAAGCGAAATCCAAACAAGGAACCCCCCCGATACACTACTATGCGACAAGGTCGATTATCGGGATCCATTAGACCCTCGGTACTCGATTCATCCATATATATATAATCATATTTTACCATAACCATCCGGATCTATCTCCCGAACTGAGGATTCATATATCAAGTATTTATCAATACCTTTATTTTTCTCAAAATTTCCCATTTCCCTTTTTATACTCAGGAAATGTAAATATAAAAGCCAATTCATTATCATGAATTGCTTTAACAAATCATATACCTTTTAAAAGCCAATTTTATTATCATAAAAATGCTTTTCCTTTATATGTCATCCCATTTCCCTTTTTTATACTCAGGAAATGTACCCAAAGCCATTTCCATTATCATGAAAATGCTTTGATCAAATCATGCTTCCACATCCCTTCTTCCATCCGGGAGTGTTACCGAAGCCAAACCTTTATCCCATTTCCCTTTTTATGCTCAAGAAATGTAAATTAAAGCCAATCCATTATCATGAATTGCTTTAATAAATCTAAGACCGCCCCTCCGGGTTTCCCCACTGGACGCGCCCCTAAATGGCTATCATCTTCCAAGGCCTATTTATACAAGACAACCTGGGAACCTACCAACGACGGGAAGCGGCCATATTGCCTGCGGGAAAGTCAGGACCACACCCAGAATCCCCTAACCAGCGCAGAAAAACAAATAACCGCCCATATGGCCTAGGGACTATATCCAACCTGCTCAATAGCCAGGAAAGCTTCACCACAACGCGCGCAACTTCCCTTATGATAGCGATTTAGGGAGGTGTGTAACCATAATTTATCAATTATGAAAATCATTTATCTTTTTCCCATTTTGAAAATATTCATCTATATATTTTCAAAATCATTTATATCATATCATATATACTTAATCACATAGTATATATATATATATATATATATATATATATATATATATATATATATCCATATAATAAGATGGCATGGATTTTGAATTGTCTAAGCACAATAACGGTCCAGATCTTGCCACATCTCCCACTAAAAATGAAGGGCCTAGATTAAATCTTCAAATTTCATTCAAAATTTAAAAATTCTAATTTCCCCCCCACATTTCATTTCATCCCCCCTCCCCCCATTCCAACTCACACGGTTCTCTCTCTCTCACTCTCACACTCTCTCTCTCAGACGATTCTCTCTCTCTCCCTAACTCACACACACCGGTAACTCCCCACCCCCCCTTCCCCGCCCCTCCCGCCCCCTCCAAACCCCCTCCCCACTCACCCGCCCCCGCCCCTGCCCCTGCCCTCCCCCTTCCCCGCCCCTCCCGCCCCCTCTAAACCCCCCTCCCCCTTCCCCACTCACCCGCCCCTGCCCTCCCCCCTTCCCCGCCCCTCCCACCCCCTCTAAACCCCCCTCCCCTTCCCCACTCCCCCGCCCCTGGTAAACCCCCCTCCCCTCTCCTCCCTTCCCCACAAACACACACACGCACATAGGCACAAACACACACACGCACACAGAAACACACACACACGCACTCAGAAACACACACGCACACACAGAAATACACGCACACACGCACTCAGAAACACACACACACCCGCACACAGAAACACACACACGTACACACAGAAACACACACACACACACATATCTGACTTTTTTTTTGTTTGTTCTTCAACAGGTATTCTTCAAGAGGTATTCTGCACATTTGGGGTTTTAATCGTGCCTTAACAGCTAACTAAGGTACGATTTTTGTTGGTTTTTGTTCATTTTTTTACTGACAATTTGGGGTTTTAATTGTACCTTAACAACTAACTTTTTATTTTTGTTTTTGTTTGTTGACAGTTTGGTTGTTTTTGTTTGTTGACAATTTGGTTGTTTTACGATTGCAATGAATGATTTGGGTTTTTAGTTTTTCAAAAATTGATATTTTTGGGCAATTTTGCATTGAACACCCTGATTTTTTTACATGAAGATCAATGTTTTTCTGCTTCACGTATGGATTTTGTTTAGGGCTTATGAAATATTAATCTATAGTGTGTTCTAAAGCACTAATTTTTTCTCTTTTACATCTCAGGGAACTAGATTACAGTTCACCGCCACATTGTAAAGGTCTATCTCTCCCACTCTCCCTGCCTCTTCTTCTGAAAAAAAGCATGGTATGTTTTTTTGAAGGTCTCTAAAGGAATAGTAATTGATTTGAGAATTGATAAGTAGTTTTGGTGATTGTTATGTGCAAATTTGTGTTGGGTTTGATGGATTTCAACTATTTTAGTGGAGGAAAGCATACTCATTTATTATATTTTCAGAAAATAATTTTCTGTAATATTTTTACCTTTTATTTAGCTGATGCAAGTGCTTCGGTACTTTTACATTTCTCAAACAGCAAATACATGAAACTATAGTTGATTTCAATTAGTTATATTCAGTATTCTTCATTGTCCTTTTGTAAAATGTGGGTAATGCTTTATACTATGTTGGTTACTTGGTTTCTATCTTTGAAATATATGCAAGAGGACTTTATTTCTATGAATTTACCCGTGCCAAAAAATTAATCCCATGAAAGTTTGTTGGAAGTAGTGTGTGGAATCATTACAAATTACATAGTACAAGGAATATAGGTAAGTATTTTGGCATTGTCATATTCCACTTATTATTATTTCCTAAACTATTTGTTTAAAAGTTTATAATTTTTTTCTGAACTATTTATTGAAAAATATGCATACTAGGTTTGCAAAATCATCGGATTATGTGATGTTTGATAAAATGCCTCATAGAATTACCCACATTTTACATGTATTACAGTATTCAAATATTAAATTTGCACATTCGACAATATTATACAAAAATATGTTTTGTAGATTATAATTTTTTAATTTCTTCCATACTTTTATTCTCAATCTTTTTATACAGAGCATGTTTCACAAAGGAGGCTGAAGAGTTATTTTTGTCATCAAAAGTAATATGAATTTCCTTTATTGATGTTTTCTATTAGTCGTGTCTTGGAATTTCTCCTACATCCAATACAGTGATGTTTATTTAGAGTGGAGTACGATATGCAAATTAACCTTCGTTACCCTCATTTTATTTTTGAACTTTTCGTAACCAATTTGAGAGATAATCATAACCGTGGTTTACACCATAGATTTATGTGGGAAGAAGATAACTGTATTGTGATTTATACTGGAGTGCTTGCAATGTTTTGTGAATACCCATTCATTTCTGACTTCTATAGTTGACATTATGCAGTTAATGTTCTATGGATACCACATTTTGGCCTAACAGTACTACTGTTATAGTAGTTCACTGTTAGTTATAATGTCAGTGAGGTGATGTTGGGGTCATTGATCTTTTAACAACGCAGTTTACTGTTATTACTAATTGAATTAGTTAGGTTTAATCAGTTCAATTTACTTTTAAATGCTGTTACTTATAGCTACTCCGGGGGTTTCATTTGTTCGATATTGTTTGGGGGATTTCACTGTTATGTACATTTATGATTTCTATTACTTTAAAAACAAGTTGTTTTGGCGTTTTGTTTTGGGTATTTGATTTAATATATACATGAACCATGCGTTTGCCATCTGTAGTGACAACAATCCATCTATCAGGATACTATGTTTGTGCATTATGTTTTTAGGATACTATGTTGTTTAGGGAGTCTAGGTTCTCAAACATGGCCATGTAATGCTTCGGTTTTATCTGGTCATTCTACATATGGTCTTGATCAGATATGGAAATGTTGATTTTCTACTAATGCATCCTAAATAGTGGTCTCACGCAGCCACACGGGTGGGGCAGTGTACGTATGCATACATGCACACGCACACGCACCCCCTACCCCGTCCCCTCCCCCTTCCCCACTCACACACACGCGCACACACGCACACTGCCCCACCCGCTCCCCCCCTCCCCCCTTCCCCACTCACACGCACACATGCGCACATAAATACACACACAAACACACGCACGCACACACGCTGCAATATGCAATATATGCACTGCATATATGCAAATTGCATACATGCAGACACACACACGCGCCCCCTGCCCGCCCCCCTCCCCCCTTTCCCACTCACGCGCACACACGCACACACACACACACACGCCCCCTGCCCGCCCCTTCCCCCCTTTCCCACTCACACACGCACACACGAGGCAGTATGCATGTATGCACTGCATATATGCACACACGCACCCCCTTCCCCGCCCCCTCCCCCCTTCCCCACTCACACACGTCTCCTCCCCATTCCCCATGTGAGGATGAGATTTATAAACTCCATGCCACATATGATCATTGTGTACCAGCTATGGTAGTTAGGTTAACGTACAATGCTTTTGGAAACAAACTAATTTTTTTTTTCTTTTCGTTTCAGGTTTTAGTTCAAGACCAATCAAACATGGACTTAATCTTCGATCGTCGCTGTAGCCCGCTGCCTAAATCTGCCTCAAACTTCTGTCGATGTAGCCCGCTGCCTAAATCTGTCGAATTTGGGATTTTTTTTTAATTTGTTGGATTTGTTGTTACCCCTTAAATAGGGTGGATAGTCCAATAAACAAAGGAGGCTATGCCCAATTTTTTTTAAAAATTGACACTTTGTTTTTTTGAGACACGATGTGAATTTTATGGATGAATATTGTATATTTTGTATTATATGTGAATTTATTTGATGAATCTACACTATTTGAATGTTATTGGACTATTTGACATTGTTTTAAAATTACACTTTAAATTACATTTTGTATTATATACTGTGAAAAATTGTTGCTTTTTCATGTTTAGCGAATTTAAATTTTGAACACAATTTAAATCTCGAACACGATATGATGCAATACCCAAAAAAGCGACGCCATATATAGATGTTTTGTTGGGGAACAATATTTTTATCGTATTGCGATTTTGTACTTATGAAATTTTTGTCGTATTGTGATTACGTACTTGGGAAATTTTTGTTTTGCGATTATGTACTTGGAAATTTTTCGCCGTGCCTTCAGGCACGGGCATATACTAGTATATATATATTCCTCCCTGAATATATAAAAATGGCCATATTTGCCAAACCATCTATCGATGACCAATAATCCCAAAGATTCTCTCAAAGAATCATAATCATGCAATCATATGTGCATGATACTAAACCCAAAATATTTTCTTACTTTAACAAGTAATATATATCAAAATCCCATCTATGGATTCATTTGGATATCTCCAATTATGCTAATTCACTCTAAGTGAATATACACATATATAACTTCCCAATTCCTCAAGTCCTTTAGGACGTAACCCTCCATAATTTCTAATTTGGAAGAGCCTTAAACATTAAACTCAAAAAGGAGAAATAATCCTAATCTCCAAAATCTTGCGCTGAAAACAGGGCACCGGTCGACCAGTCCTAGACCCCCGGTCGACCGCGGGTGGCAAATAAGCCTACGAAACAAAGCAGTAAGCCCTTTCTCCTTGACGCGGTCGACCGGCCATAGGGGCGCGGTCGACCGGTCACACCAGGTCTCCCAAAATTAAAATTCTTAAGTCCCTTATCCAACAACCCAAATTCATTTTCGGGGTTTCTAAACTACCCCAAAAATTATCCCGAACATCTACGACATTAATTCTAGCCGTAATTTTTCCAATTCCCGATTTGATTTCCGAGTTGATGATTTCAACCCGGAGCTGTCATCTTGTAAAAATCATATCAAATCGTAGAAAAATCAGAAAAATACGCGGTTGGCGTCCACGCGACTGTATCGAAAAGATCTACAACTTTCGTGTTTTGGCCGAAAGCTAAATCAATTCTTTTCCTGTCCAAAAAGGCCTCCTAAAGTGACGAGTTACTATTCATCGTCTTCTCTGAGACGATTTCGACCATTAAAGCTTCTCCCAAGCTTTTGTCGCCTCACCCAACGTCCCACAACCTCAACCAACTACAAATACACATATATTAAGGATTCTAAACATCCTAGAACCCAAAACCACCAATTAATTTAGGTTAAAACCTAAGTTCCATAAATTGAAATATTATTTGGGGTTTAATTGTTTTAACTCCCAAAAACCCGTTTTATCCACGATAACCCACCCCAAAACCATTAGGGTTTGTTTATACCAAACTACGGTATGAGATATTTATGCAAAAAGATAAATAAAGCAAGTAAACACTTGTCTCGTGGATAAAATCCGACGTCCTCGAGTCGAATACGGCGGAGTTGGCCCGAGATCTCCATTTCTCTCCTCTTTTCTCTCCTCCTCTCTCTTTTCTTTCTTTCTTTCTTTCTCTTTTTCTCCCTCTCCCTCTCTTTATAAAGAAAGAAAAGAGTTATACCCCTTAAAACCCAAAAACGACTCGTTTACCCAATTACGAGTTACTTTTACCTCTAAAATTATCCGAAACTCATTTTTGACAATCGGACACACTTTTCCGACTATCTCAGACATTCCGAGACTCACGGCGCAGTCGAAATTCCCATCCGAGGTACTTGACCGCAAATCACTATTCCAACCCAAAATAATAAATGCGGGTTTTCAACACCAAATCTTACATCTTTTGTCGCTATACTCCACGACGACATATAAATAAAATATTTCGATCTATATGGTCCCAAAAATAATTACAATTTCCATCGAAAACCATTAAATCCTCGAGAATCCCCAAAATCACTATTTAGAGAAATTCCCCAAATTACCAATTTATATTTATTTATGGAATTTAATTGTCTCCAAAAGGGCGGATTGTTACACATAAGTACCTGTGCATGAGCCACTTGTGAGTGTGGTGATAAAATGTCAATACTCGTCCTTAAACTTAATAAACCATTTATTCGTCAATGAATATCAGTTGACAAAACTTACAATCAAATAAAATTTCTTAGCATCAGAGAAAATTCTTATGGATCACTTATGTCCTGTAGCTGACAGGTGCTTTGTTTTACTTGTGGGGAATGCCAAATGGGGGTGGTGAATCATTCTAAAGACTAGGCCACACAAAACTAAATAAATAATATAATCAAAATCAAGAGTGAAACACTAAAAAGCAATGAGCTATTATTAGTTCATGGAAACAATGGATAGATCAACATAGATTAACTGAGAACTATACATTAACTGAGAACTATACATTTCAACTCCTAGTTAGGGATGAGAGTGGCCCACCCTAGCCACAACCACCTATAAATTTAAAGATAAAAATAATTAATACTTTTTATAATATAGGTGGAATTACAAAAGTGACTCAAACAAAGCATAGAGCAAATGAAATGAAAATTTTGTAAAAAAAAAGCTCCGATTGAAATATAAATAAATAACCAACACCAACCTACAAAAAGAAAAGATCTGGCGACTTTTAACCCCCCACCCTGCACTTGCTTTCACAACGTCGGGAAAAAGCCTCAGGTGATAGAATTTTGGATTGAGTTTTGAAGCTTTTGTACTCCAAAAGCTGCAATGTATTGGTGAAGTATGTACTGAGTAGATGAAGTCTCCTGAAAAATATGAACTCAACCTCAGTAAGGTTTTCATAGAGATTAACATTTGCACAATCTTTGCCCTAAATTTTTCTTCTTTACAAATTATAAATGGAGAAAATGACCAACCAGCTAGACTTGTCAAGGGGTCGTGTTGTATTCGGGTCGTGTCATATTGAATTCGCTAATGTCAAAATTTGACCAACCGCATCCGATTTGTTAAGAGCCGAGTATAGTTCGTGTTGTGTCATAGTAAGTATATGTTGTGTTTATAATTGTGTATTTTCTATATATGGTTGTCTTCACGTCATGTACGGTCGGCTTTGTGTCACCCATTTGTGTAACAATGTCTAAAGGGCCAACCTGTTATGACTTGAAACCCATTAAGGGTCGGCCTAATCGATAATTTTGTATCAATTCGAGTTATGCCCAATAATAGATAAACTCATTTTATATGAGAATCTCAAATTAAGAACCGCATTTTAAAAACAAGTATATGTTTTGTTACATTAAATGTAGTGTCTTTCTGAAAAAAGACTTTCCAAATAACTTACTCTTTACTTAAAAGAATGGTGTATTCGGAAAACTAAATTTCACTGAAATGAAGGAACACTCCCCAATAACATTGAGGAATCAACATGTGCACAATTCCTTTTCAATATCTTCTTCCTAAGGGTGCGTTTGTTTGTCAAAAAAAAAAAAGAAAAAGTGAAGGAAAATAACTTAAATGCATTTTTTGTTGTGTTTGGTTAGGAGAAAAGTTATGAGAAAATGAACCTCAAATTTTCATGTAGGAAAACCTATCCCACAAAACACATTCTACTAAAGATCAAGAACTTTGCAAGAAAGTTCAAGGAAACTTGATGTTTTACCATGTCAATTATTATTACTATTATTTTTACTTTTATTTTTACTTTTATTATTATTATTATTATTATTATTATTATTATTATTAGTAGTAGTAGTAGTAGTAGTAGTAGTAGTACTACTACTACTACTACTACTTTTATTATTATTATTATTATTATTATTATTATTATTATTAGTAGTAGTAGTAGTAGTAGTAGTAGTAGTAGTAGTAGTAGTAGTACTAATAATAATAATAGTATTATTATTATTAGTAATAGTTGTAATAGTATTAGTAGTTATTATTATTATTATTATTATTATTAGTAGTAGTAGTAGGAATAGTAGTAGTACTAATAATAATAATAGTATTATTATTATTATTATTATTATTATTATTATTATTATTATTTTTATTATTATTATTATTATTATTATTATTATTATTATTATTACTACTACTACTACTACTACTAATAATAATAATAATATTTATTAATTATTATTATTATTATTATTAGTACTACTGCTACTACTACTACTACTACTACTACTACTACTACTACTAATAATAATAATAATAATAATATTATTACAACTACTACTAACAGATTTACTACTAATTATTCATAATAATAATACGCTATTTATTGATGTTTTTATGAATTAAATGGTCATAATTTTTAACTTATAATTAGTAATATTTTATTTAAATGGATGTTTATTATATAAATTATACTATTGGTAATTGAAATAAGAAAATACATTATACTTTTTATTGTAAAATTATAACTATATGTGTATGTATGTATATAATTTTTTCTTTTTTTATTTATATTTTTTTTGTAATTTTCCTTTTGTTAATCAAACACACACAAGAAAATAACTTTTATTTTCCTTTACTTTATTTCACTTTACTTTTCTCGAGAATCATTTTTTTTAAATTTTTTTGACAAATAAACGGAGTCTAAGGGGATATAAATGAAGAAAATGACAATCCACTTACTCACATGTGCTCATTACCTTAATACTTCTCAACCTCATTTCAATATATTAGGTGTCACCATATCACATCCATAAATTTATCAATATTGACTTTTGATCCAATCCCTCCCCCCACCCACGTATAGCCTCTTGTTCTCATAGATATTTCAATTTAGGATTATTTGCATTTTGGGGTGTAGCATTTAACCGTATTTGTAATTTAATTCCAAAGTTTTGCATATTTACATTGTAGGAGTCATTTAAAATTTCTGCGGAGATTATAAAAGTAAAGAGTATCACAAAAAGTGAAAGTCCCATAACAAAATAAGAAAATTAAAAGAACATGTATTCTAATTTCATATACTTACACAAATTTTTATCAACCTCTTCTTAGCTGAACGAAAAAAATCAAAGGTCAGTAAAAACAAAGATATACGTAAATTCCTAAAAAGCTCTGTTTGAAAAGTTAAAAAAAATCACAGATCTAAAAACACCTAATCAGTAAAAAAATTGAAAACACTTCTGAAAGACATGTTCTTCCAAAATGTCATTCAAGTCATTTTGTCTTCTACTATCATAGAATATTTTAAGAAAGTCCTAAATAGAAATATTTTAATTATATGCTTTTTGTCCCATGAAGTTTACACTCTCTCTCTTGAATTTCTCATATTCCAATCTAACCCAAACTCCACTCCACCCAATCAACTTTTATGGATCACATATCCAATCATGATATTATAATCTAAATGAGTAACTCTTCCCTACTCTTAACCTTTGGAAGCCCAATTTTTTTTCTGATTTAGGTTTGTAGTTAGAATTTATTTTTATAGAAAAATAATTAATAGTGGAGGGTAGAGGTGGAAAGATGTGGGTAATCAGTCTTTTTTATTTTTTATTTTTTTTGGGGGGGGGGGGGGGGGGGAATACGTGGTAGTTAGAGCAGTTACAGTGGTCGTTCTTGGATGGTAAGGGAATGATACACGGTTGAGTGTAGATAAGGTTTAAAGTTAAGTAGTCTAAAATTAATGTCTACTGATGGAGAAAAGGGTAACAAATACTTCATTCGTCCCAATTAATTGTCATTGTTTGATAATCAATATATATTTTTTTAAATTTACTTTTATTCAAAAATGATGAATACCTATAATAAAACAAACACATGCATTTGAATCATTTTTATCATTCGGATGGTTAACTTTGTAAATCTCACTTAATTTTATACAGGGTTGAGTGTAGATACACGGTTGAGTGTAGATACACGGTAGATAAGGTTTATTGTCCCAATTAATTGTCATTGTTTGATAGTCAATATATATATTTTTTAAATTTACTTTATCCAAAAATGATGAATACCTATAATAAAACAAACACTTACATTTTAATCATTTTTATCATTCGGATAGTTAACTTGGTAACTCTCATTAATTTCATAGAAGGTTGAGTGTCGATAAGGTTTAAAATTATCTAGTCTAAAATTAATGTCTACTGACAGAGAAAAGGGTAACAAATACTTTATTCGTCCCAATTAATTGTTATTCTTTGAGATTCAATATATATTTTTTAAAATTTACTTTTATCCAAAAATGATGAATACCTATAATAAAACAAACACATGCATTTTAATCATTTTTATCATTTGGATGGTTAACTTGGTAACTCAATTTTATACAAGGTTGAGTGTAGATAAGGTTTAAAATTAAGTAGTCTAAAATTAATGTCTACTGACGGATATAAAGGGTAACAAATACTTCATTCGTCCCAATTAATTGTCATTGTTTGATAGTCAATATATATATTTTTTAAATACATGCATTTTAATCATTTTAATCATCGAAAAATGCTGAATACCTATAATAAAACAAACACATGCATTTTAATCATTTTTATCATTCGGATGGTTAACTTTGTAACTCTCACTTAATTTTATAAAAGGTTGGGTGTAGATCTCTGTTTTAAAATGCCCGCCTAGGCTTGAGGCTTGAGAGAAACGCATCGCCTACGCCTTATTCTTGGTAAAAGGCTTAAGGCACACTTTTGTTTTAAAAAATAAAGGATTAGTTGACAAATATTGGTTATGGATCATGAATATGAGAAATATGGCTACCAAACATATGGATATATTTTCAAAATTCAAGGTATGTACTATTTTATTATATTACTAACCTTGGAATAATTAAAATAATAAAAAAAAAGGAAAAATGCCTTTTTACGCCTAGGCTTCGCCTACACTCCTAAAGATTGAGGCTTGATCTCTACGCCTCAATCACACCTCACGTCTTTTAAAACCTTGGTGTAAATACACGGTTGAGTGTAGATAAGGTTATGATACAAGGCTGAGTGTAGATAAGGTTTATTGTCCCAATTAATTGTCATTGTTTGATAGTCAATATAAACGGAGCCTAAGGGAATATAAATGAAGAAAATGACAATCCACCTACTCACATGTGCTCAATACCTTAATACTTCACAACCTCATTTCAATATAGCAGGTGTCACCATATAACATCCATAAATCTATCAATATTGACTTTTCATCCAATTCCTCTCCCACCCACTTATAGCCTCTTGTTCTCGTAGATTTTTCAACGAGGGATATATCAAATAGTCTCTTGAACTTTTTTTAATATATGTATAGTTCAAGTCTTTTTATTTTGCATCAAAAAGTTCTTCATCATGTCAAAAAAGCTTTACCATGCCGCTGACGCGACCCTTTAAAAATAAGAGAATAAGGAACTTTTGGGTACAAAATAAAAGGGTTGGACTGAATGTGTATTAAAAAACGTTTGAGGAACTTTTTGGTATTTGATCTTGTTTCAATTTAGGATTATTTGCATTTTGGGCAGTAGCATTTAACCGTTTTTGTAGTTTAATTCAAAAGTTTTGCATATTTGCACTTTGAGGGTCATTTAAAATTTTTGTGAAGATTATAAAAGAAAAGAGTATCACAAAAAGTAAAAACCCCATAACAAAATAAGAAAATTAAAAGAACATGTATTCTAATTTCATATACTCAATCTAGAAACATATGTACACAATTTTTTATCAATGTTTGTTTGTGCGCCCCACTAAAGTTAAAAATTAACGAAAATAAATTAGACACAAATCCTAAAACACGTTGTCAAAAACCATTAACTCTAGATGGGAGTAAGACTGCACTTTTCCTAAATTTTGAAACCATCAATACGAACATGAATATATGTATAAGTTAGTAAAAAGATGGGAGTAAGAACCTTTGAATGAAGGTGTTGGGTGTAGGGTGAGATCGGGGCTTGTTCGCTTTAATCGATTGGAACGGCGGAGTGGAGTGAGCTTGTAGTCAATCTTTTCCAATTTTCTGACTGTTTTGGGTGATTTAGCTGGAGATGAGATGGATCGAAGCTCGGAGATGGTTTTTTGAAGTCCTATGGACGCTAATACCATCAGCAAAATCTTCAGTCACGGGAGTCCTGTAACAAAAATTTTAACTTCAAATTAAAAGCACAAACAAAACTATATAAATAACACCACGTACTCTGCACTATTAAAAATTACAAAGGAACAATGGCAATATACAAAAACTAAAAGAAGTATTTAATTTTAAAAAAATCATAGATAAGGAGTACCTATAAACCTCTTCCTTACTCTTAACATTTGGTAACCCAATTTGTTTCTGATTGAGGTTTGTAATTTTGTTAGTTAGAATTTATTTTTATAGAAAAATAATTAATAGCGGAGGGTAGAGGTGGAAAGCTGTGGGTAATCAGGTGGTTTTTTTTTTTTTTTTTTATTTAGGTGGGGGTTGGGGGTGGGGTGGGGGAGGCATAAGTGGTAGTCAGAGCGGTTACAGTGGTCGTTCTTGAATGGTAAGGGTATTATACACGGTTGAGTGTAGATAAGGTTTAAAATTAAGTAGTCTAAAGTTAATGTCTACTTATGGAGAAAAGGGTAACAAATACTTTATTCGTCCCAATTAATTGTCATTGTTTGATAGTCAATATATATATTTTTTTTCAATTTACTTTTATCAAAAAATGAATATCTATAATAAAACACACATGCATTTTAATCATTCGGATGGTTAACTTTGTAACTCTCACTTAATTTCATACAAGGTTGAGTGTAGATAAGGCTATGATACATGGTTGACTATAGATAAGGTTTAAAATTAAGTAGTCTAAAATTAATGTTTACTGATGGAGAAAAGGGTAACAAATACGTCATTTGTCCCAATTAATTGTCATTGTTTGATAGTCAATATATATTTTTTTAATATTTACTTTTATCCAAAAATGATGAATACCTATAATAAAACAAACACATGCATTTTAATCATTTTTATCATTCGGATGGTTAACTTTGTCACCCTCACTTAATTTCATACAAGGTTGAGTGTAGATAAGGTTTAAAATTAAGTAGTCTAAAATTAATGTCTACTGACGGAGAAAAGGGTAACAAATACTTCATCCTTCCCAATTAATTGTCATTGTTTGATAGTCAATAAATATATATATATATAGTCCTGCTCTTGTGTGGACTAATTCGCATTTTAAAAATGCGGATCGGACATATGTCACCTGGCGGTGAGCCCAAAAAAGAGAGAGAGTGTCCCTATAATTTAGGCGATAATTTCTAGGTGCACCGTTAGGTGACACATGTCTGATCCGCATTCTTAAAATGCGGACTAGTCCGCACAGGAGCATTATATATATATATATATATATATATATATATATATATATATATATATATATATTTTTAAATTTACTTTTATCCAAAAATGATGAATACCTATAATAAAAAAACACTCCTAATCGGATTCGATTTTTGAAGAAAAATGGATTTTTTTCTGGTGATAAGAAAAATGCAATGAGAAATTTTCAACATTTAATCCAACATGATTCCATCGTGTTAAAAGGGGATAAATTAGTTTTGCACAATGATCTTATCGAGTCTTTATCTTCTGATGAAGACAATAAAAGTGAAGAAGATAGGTCTCCTTTTCCCGATGATCGAGGCATTAATTTATATGTGAAAACCCCCAATATTAACTCGAAGGACCTAAACTCTGTTTCGAACAATAACAAATGGCATGTCGTCCGTAGGAAAACGCGTTCAAGATATCGTAGGTCCTAAATTTATTTTCAAGGTTTCACTTGCTTTTATGCACGCTTCGTGCTATGCTTGCACATGAAGGTCAAAATAAATTTTCTCTCGTGCTCATGCTCGAGGTCGAGTTTGATTTCTTTAGCTTTTATTTAAATTTTCATTAACGCATGTAAGAGCCCTAGGAGAGGCTATTTCTCCTCCATTATTAAAACAAAATGCATTTTAATCATTTTTCTCTCATGAATATCGTTCGGATGGCTAACTTTGTAACTGTTACTTAATTTTTTCTAATCGTTTCTATTAATATAGAACGAACCCAAAAGTAAAGCAAGACTTAATTTGGGAAAGAAAAAGTCTATTTTACATTTTAAGTTACATTTCGCTCAATAATAAGACCCATATGCACACTCACGTGCATTTTCCATAACATATTCTAAGATTCCATCTATTTTTGGACAACATTTCAATTTAAATTTGACAAAAATATTTAACTCATTTTTTAATAATTCTTTTATGCTTTAGCATTATTCTAAATGAATGTCACTCATGCATAGTGAACCTAAATGTTAATTAACGAACAAAGATGGACCAATCAAGAAAAAAAATATAGGGTAGCTGTAATGCTAAATCAATTTTATTTTCCACTAATATATTGTTCAATATTACAAAAGAAGAACGTACAACTTTGTAAAATCATGTTTGTTATCACAAAAGCCCAAACAACTTTGTACCAACCAAACGTTATCTTGGAATGACGTGATTCTTTGTGGTTTTTACTTTTTTGACATTGGTGGAATACTTTGTTGATGCCTAAAAACATTGTAAGGATCTATAATAGTCTTTGCCCTAACCAACCTATCATAGTTCTTCAAAAAATACTTCTCACCCCAAACCCTAGCCCTCTCCACATCATTATTCTCTAACGTAGAACCATTATTACCCATCACTCCAAGATCAAGGTCCATGTAGTTAACATAAGCTGCCCTAGGGCAACAAGACACATAAGGTTCCATAAAATCATAAAACCCTCTTATCCACTCTATATACTCATTGCTTTTCTCATTGTCAACTTCTTCCCATCCAACAAGATATTGTATAGAAAAAAGGTTACCTTTTCTATGAGGAAAAGCAATAGATTTACTACTTATTCTCCCCATAATCCCACCATAAGGGTCCAAAATAATATACCCTTTTGGCTCTTTTTCTAGTATCTCAATAGCACCTTTTATTCCATCTCTTGAAATAGGGTTTCTCACGTAGTCAGATTTTGCCTTGAAATACCCTTTTCCATGCAAATACCTATCTTTTAGGTCTAAAACAGTACTTTTCTCACCCAATCCAGAAAAATAAAGGATTGATTTAATCCAACTCATTTCTTTACAATCATTTACCTCAAGACCCAAATCTGGAAAAACCCGGGTCAAAATCGATACGGCTTTTTCTCTCGGACCCAAGTAAAACCCTGTAAATGTCGCGGATATCCCGATCACATCTTCTCCCTCCGCGACACTGGCTGCCATGAAAGCGGATAAATAAAACTCATCTTCTAAATTTGGAGCAATATGTTGCCATTTGTTAATTAGTTCCAAGACTTGAAAGTTTGACCCGGATCGCGATATTATAAAACCGGTTACGAGTACGGGTACAGGTACGAGTTTTATTTTCCACGCGTAAATAATCCCAAATACACCACCACCACCTCTAATAGCCCAAAACACATCTTCACCCATTCCAGCCCGATCCAAAACCCGCCCATTCGGGTCGATTAAAATGGCGTCCGCTACATTATCGGCCGCCAACCCGTATTTTCTCGATAATAACCCGAACCCGCCGCCCAATATGTGCCCACTAATCCCCACGGTTGGGCATGACCCAGCTGAAAACCCATGAAATTTACTTACTTTTGAAACCTCATAATATGTTTGCCCTAGCGTCGTGCCACCTTCGACCCACGCAGTCTCAGACCCCAAGTCGACCCGGACCCGGTCAAGTTTCATCATGTCGATAATCGCAAATGAAGCTCCGTCAAAATTAACCGATGAGGTCCCCTCATAACTATGTCCACCAGATCTCACCCTAATTTCCAAAGATGAATTTTTGCAACATAGTACACTTTTAACTAAATGCTCTTTGTTTTCCGGTAAAATAATGGCTATGGGTTTTGGAAATGATGGCCCAGAAAACCGGAGATTTTGCATGGAGAAATTTAGTAGCTTGAGATATTCATCATTGTTGGTGTTAGAGTAAAGAAAGAAGTTGCTTATGTTGTGATGAGCTAAACAAGAGAAAATGAGGTTTGTGGGTTCATCACATAAACAAGGAACAATTTTAATAGATATGAATATGGTGAATAATTGAAGAAATGGGGGTTTTAGGAGAGTCATGTATTTAATATTTGAAAGCTTTGAGAATAATTTGATGATGGGTTGAGGACAAAGAGATGGAAAGATCAATATAGAGGTTATGATATTGGGCGGCCTTGTTTTTATTAGTAGTGGACGTGCATCAAACGTGACAAAATAAGGTGTATTATTAAGGAGGTGTATGACATGACATCAAAGGAAGTCAAAACAAGGCCTGTCGTTGTTTTAATTGTTATCATAGTGCTAAGGAAGTCGTTTCAAATTTCGTAACTCTTTTGTTTTGAACAACAAATTTCGTAACTTAAAGAGCAACTTAGATGTAAATATGAATTTGAAATTTGATTAATGATTTACATAATTATTAAGTAATTAATGGGAGGAGAGACACTTTTAGTCTGATCTAATTAGCATACAACTCGTGCAATGTACGATGTACAATAAATAAATATAAAAAAAATAATATATATCATAAATTCAATATCTTATCTTAAAGTCATTATAGTGATACTCCATTTTTTTCATTTACTGCATGCTTAAAATAAATTAAAAAATGTCATATTTTCAGTAACTTCATATGTAACTAAAATATTATGCTACAAATTTTGTTCAGTGTTTTAAAGTTAACTAATCAAATATTATTGTACAAAATGTAGAAAACTCATTCCAAATATAATATCTTCTTTAAAGAAATAGCTCTCAAAGATAAGGCTAGGAAAACTACAAATATCTTTAAAACAAATTGTTTTAAATTGTTAACAAAACATATACTTTAATATTTTTCTAAAAAAAAACATATGCTTTAATATATATATACTAACGGATGCCCGTATCGAGGACACGACGATAAATTTGGCTCCGTAATAAAACTCAATCCATAGTAATTCGCCTTTTAGAAAAAAATACATTTAAAAAAAATAAAAAGGAAAAAAATAAAATAATTTTTTTAAAAAAATAATAAAAATTATTTAAAAAAGTATATATTTAAAAAAACCTTTTTTTGATTTTTTAAAAAAATAAAAAAAAAACTTTTGACATGACAATTCATGCATGTGTATGAAATGCCAAAATATTGTGTGTGTGTGTGTGTGTGTGTGTGTATAAATATATCCTATGGTTGATCTAGTTTTGAAATATTTATCATTTCAACTAAAAATGAAAAAAAAACTATATGTAAAAAATATGTTTCTTCTTTTTGAGAAATATTTCATATATAAAAAATCATCCCACAGTTTGTCTTTATAAATTTTATACTCACCTAAGAACTCTAGCAGTTTGTTTTTGTAAATGGTCCATTTTATACTATTTGTAAATTTATACTCACCCAATTTCATATATTAATTGAAAGTTCTCATCTGATACTCAACTATCGGGGTATATCCTGGAATATCTAGAATTTCAACGATGTCATCTTTTTCAATACTTGGGAGAAACGCCTCGCCTTACACTTTTCACGCCTTATTCCGGGTAAAACCCTTACGGCGCACTTTTTTCTAAAAACAACAATACCTTAGTGAAACGATGTCGCCTTTTAAAGACTTTGTTTACAAACCGGACCATTATCTTATCCAAAATAATAAGATAGTATTTTAATTTGCATATATTCAGACATATTTTTATGATATGTGCAATTTTTATATTTTAATAGCCTTGTTATGGTTAAAAATTATTAAAATATATTAAGAAGGCCTAAACACCTTTTCACACCTTTTTACGCCTAGGCCCGCCTAGGCTTCTAAGGGTTAAGGCTTGACCTCCACGCCTCAATCATGCCCCGCGTTTTTTAGAACCTTGATAAAAATTAAATGATGGTACGAATGGTGTGACTTTTTTTTAGTGTTGCTCTGTATATCCTATAAAAGTATATCCTATTTTTGGTGAACAATTGAAAGGTTAGTAAAAAAGTCACTCTTCCTTGAGAAATTATGATATAGGTGCTACCATCATATTCAATAAATAAATGGGTAATAAGATAGTCGATCACGTGGATAGGTTAAAATTGAGGAAGCATTTAGTACATGGTATTCAATAAATAAATAGATGGTAAGATAAATGCATGTGGACAAGTTAAAATTGATGGAATATTTAATACACTAGTTGAAAATCCGTGCGATGCACGGGGTATACGTTAGGTTACGCAAAATTAAACAAACCATTGGTAATAGTGACAGATGATAAAATAAACTCAGTAGTGGACAAAAAAAAAATGCAAAGTACTTGTGATAACCAGATATTTAATAAAAATATAACTATGTATTGTCACGGTTCAAAATAGTGAAAAATATTAATGTGAGCAACATTTTGTCAAACAACTAAAAGTCAAAATTGTACAAATATGTACATCAATAAAGCAAATTTGATCTAGGTTCAAGGCAACAAAAAGTTGCTCATATTTCAATGTTCGCACAGAAAGACCAATCACTATCGAATTACAACAATCAATCCAATCAAATTAAAAAAAAAAACATCTTAAACTCCAAACTATAAACACAAGTGGAAAACGTTTTAAAAGGCAAAAATGGAAATGGAGAATCCATAAAATAATTACTTTAGCGCTCCATTACCGGGTCCTATTATCGGGCTAGTACCGGGTTGTTTAGTTGATAAATTTATTGGTCCTCATTTGTTTTCATTTATCTAGTTGGCACCTCATTTATTTAGTTGACACCTTATTTTTTAAAACAGTTTTTTTTTAAAAATATATAAAATCCTTATTTTCAATAAAAATATGTTTTAAAAAAAATAAAACTATAGGTTTTTTTTTGTTTTTAAAAAATTATTTTCAACTCATTTAGTCCCTTCAACACCCATTTACCCAATATTCTCTTATTTTTACATGTCCGCGCTAACGGCATCCATTATTTTTAAGTTTATTTTTTTAATTAGCCTGACACTATCTCTCGGGTTGTCTAGTATTATTTTTTTTTTCTTTTTTTTTTTTTTTAATTCGTTTACTCTCTCAAATATTCATTTACTCAATATTTACATATTTTTAATAATCTGCGCCAGCAGCACCCCTTTGTATTTCTAAAAACTGTTTAAAAATGTAAAAAAATAGTTTTATAGTAAACAACTTTTCTTTTTTGAAACAATTTTTTTCAAAAAAAAAACTCTTTTTATATTAAAATAGTGTTTTTAAACAATCATCAAGTTCGTGTCAATGTCACCCCCACACATTACACTCTCTCTCTCCTTAAACCACCAAACATCTGCCTGATGCCATGGCCAGACCAAAACCCTCTACCCATCGGACCTCCCTCAAGACCAGCCACCCGATATCCAAACTCGAAAATAAAGCACCTCCGGCGACCATAATCCGGTAGCATAGTTTTCGGGGCCTAGGCAAAAAACTAA
The DNA here is from genome assembly GCA_949130495.1 of Sambucus nigra. NCBI lineage: Eukaryota > Viridiplantae > Streptophyta > Magnoliopsida > Dipsacales > Adoxaceae > Sambucus > Sambucus nigra. The sequence continues at coordinate 515,074,631 of OX422221.1, read as the reverse complement.
AATGGGCTCCTTTTATATAATAAAAATCAAATTAAAGAAAATGATTCTTCTCGCATTTTTCCATGCAAAACCAATTTTCATATAGCAAATCAATTTTAATATACTAAAGTCTAATCACATCACTAGAATTCTCATCAAAATATTTTTTTCGATAAATATTAAGTTTTTCATGAAATACGGGTTCAATTTTCATTTCTTTAGCAAAATCTATAGACATATTCACACAACACAACACAACACAACACAATAACAAGTGTAATTTGCGAGTAGACATATTCACACAACACAACAAGTGTAATTTGCAAAAATATAAATTAATCACACAACCACAAGATTCTCAATAATATTGACAAACCATATTAAAGAAAAATATTAAAGAGGAACAATAGAACCTGATTTGAGTTCCAATTTGAGAGCAATCTCAAATTTTAATTTGTAAATGCCCAAATGACAAATTGGAATCTACGAAAAAAAAACACAACACAAATATTAGTAATAACACAAACAAATTTTTATAATGGGATATAACGAAGCAAATGAATAATATATACCTACACAAACAAGCTCCAACCGATCTCAAATTAAGGCATAACTTTTTGAAATTGAAGAAATTGAAACCCTAGATTTTTAACTCTTATTTTGATGAGGGTAGTTCAAGAAAAAAAAGGGGGGGTCGGGGGGCTGCTCGTTTTTTGGGGGGTGGGGGTGTGCGGTGCCGAATTTGTTTTGGGGGGTGGGGGGGGAGGGGTAGTGGCGGCTAAGGGTTTTGGGGTGGGTGGGTAAAGGAGGGGTTTATTCTTGCTTTGGTTAGTAGAGAAAGAGAGTAGTGTGAACGAGAGAGAAGAAGAGAGGAAGAGAAGAAGAGTGAGAGAAGAAAGTGAGTGAGAGAAATGAGAGAGTTAGGGTTAGAATATAATAAATAAGTGAATGGGTTGGGTTATGATCGTGGGTTTATTGTGTGGGTTTATTTTTTTGTGTGTGGGTGGGTTATTATGTTGTCGTTGAATTTAGTGTATAGGTTTATTTTAAATAGAACAAATTTTATTTTTGAAGGTCTTTTTTTAAATGATAACTCTAATTTTTTTTCATAACTAATTTTTTTGGGGGCCTTCTTTTTTTTAAACCTATTTTTTTTTTCGGAAGGGGCCGCAATTAATCGGGGGCCCTAGGTGGCGGCCTATCCCGCCTATGCGTAGAGCCGGCCCTGGGTCCAAATCCGGTAGCAACCATAATCACCAAACATCCTTTCACCCACCTCCGTTTTGACTCAGTTCAAATCCATCCCATTTTATCATAAAGACCCATTGGAATGGAGAAATTGTTTGTTAACATACAATTAGGAAGTATATACAAGAAAAATGGGTATTTAAATGTTGGGTTATGGAACTTCAAGAGGCAAATGAAATGAAGAGTCTGGGAATGAGAACGGCCAAGTGTAACAAGTGAAGAGACTCTTTAGCTAAATTGAGGTGCGAGAAAATTGGGATTTTTTTAACATTTGGTTAGCAGTCCACGTGGATAAGGTATTCTGAGGGCTGAATTTATTAAGTGTATAGCGTTTTAGATTAGTTACGTTAGCGTCGAAAAAACAATTGGAGAATTGCAAAAACTTAAAAGATGCTAAACGATAATAGGAAATCGATTAACCACCCTATTTTCATCTAAAATTCAATAGTTTTTAAAACACTGTCATATTACAACTAAAACCATATAGTGTAAATGGGTAGAAATATATGATGCACGTCTCTTAATTAAAAAACTAAAAAAATATTGAAAACGGATTGTAAATATAAATAAATAGATTTTCAATTAAAATTTACGCAAAATTAATCCAATCTAATTTTAACTTGTATGGAAAAAAAATAACAATTTAAGAAGTTGGTGATTAAATTTTACCAAGATCAAAATTATAATAAGAAATCTAACATAACCATTCATATTTACAATTAAAATACAATAATTCACATCCACAACAACAAAGATTTAAAAAAAAAAAAAATTGTATGACAATATTAATAATACAAAGCAAGAACCTCTCTCTCCGTGTGTACCCTCAAACCCACCTCAAAGCCACAAAAACCCATTAAAATACACCTGCATGGTATCACCAAACTTAAAAAAAAGGGAGTGGTTATTCCCACTCAGCTAAATTCCTCCCCCACTCCATTTAAACATGAAATGACAATTATGCTCTTATTCTTGCTCACTTTTTTACCTCCAACTAAAACAATTGATAAAAACTTTAATTTGTATTTTGAATAAAAAAAACTCTTTTTTACATGAAACTGTTTGAAAAATAAAAAAAATTGTTTTTAACTTTTATATCTATTTAAAAAAAAATATTTAATCTGTTTAAAAAAAAAGAAGTTTACCTATTTTTTAATTAAAAAACATTTTATAAAACGTAAAAAAAATATTAAAAAAACAGTCTTTACGAAAATAAACTGTTTATATTTTTTTACAAAAGCTTTTTTTTTTAAACTGTTTTGTTTTATACATTTTTAAAATAAAATAAAATTAATAAACCTCCAATATTATACCAACCATAAACATGTGTTTAAAATAAATAAATTGTTTTGATTATTAAAATATTTATTTTAGAAAATTGTTTCTTTAAAAAAAATTGTAAACTTTTTTTAAATTTATATAACGTTTTAAAAAGTAAAAAAAAAAACTATTTACACACTAAAAAATTGACTGTTATTTTGAAAAATAGTTTATAAAAACTAAAACATACAAGAGAATTTTTTTCATATAAACTATTTCAGCCATTAAAAATGTGTCATTTATGTTTAAAAATTGTAAATTTTATTTAACAGTTGTTTTGTAAAAAAATGATTTTAACATTTTTTCTAGTGTTTTATTTATATTTATAGAAAGGAGTGTTAATTTTTCATAAAACAATTTAAAATAAAATATATAATTGCTTATATAGAATTTGGATGGTAAAAAGCTAAAACTATTTTCTTTTTTTAAAAATAGTTTTTATACTATATAAAAAGTTAAGAAAGTTTTTATACAAAAACAGTTTTTTATTTTTTAAAAACTGTTTTTTATAATAAATAGTTTTTTATAATGAAAACGGTTTTTACTTGCGTATATTTTAAATTGTTTAAATAATTTATACAACAGTTTTTTTAAAGCAACAATTAATTTTTTTTAACAATGGAAATAATTTTTTTTACCTTTTAAAACGGTTGTATACAGCTAAAACACTTTTTTTATACATAATTTATTTTATATATTTTTTTAAAAATTCTAAAATAAATATTTATTTATATTCAAAAATATAAATAAAATATTTATTTTAGTTGAAATAAGAAAGTAAATATAAATTTTGAGTATAAATGTTAATTTAAGATGAATGAAAAAGAATTAATGAATTTAAGGGCATTATAATCTTTGAATATTAAACTAGGTCGGCTATATCGAGTAGGGGTGTTCGTGGTCCGGTCCGGTTCGGTTTTAAGGTTTTTTTTGGACCGGACCGACTTGGTCGGTCCTCTAAAAAAATGGACCGAGACCGAACCGATAATGTCGGTTAACCGACCCTAGTCGGTTCGGTTTTTTATAGGGTCGGTCCGGTCTAACCCGTCGGTCTTCACATTAATAAATTACATCATTTATAATAATACAAATATACCCGAGTCTATTTTTTTTCAAACATTAAAAACTAAAAAATATCAAAATTTGTGATTAAAACAAACCTACTATTGGATTAAACTATAATTTAAACTAATCAAATATTGAAATATATACTTTTACTGTTTATTTATCTTATATATATACATATATATGTAAAAATATATTATTTTATATACAGTCGGTTCGGGTCGGTCCTAACAGGATTTTTGAAACTGTAAATCGTGGACCAGACCGACTAGGTCGGTCCAGCAAAAAAATAAACCGAGACCGGACCGATTAAGAAAAAAGATCGAAAAAAAGGGTCGGTTCGGCTCGGTTCAGTTCGGTCCGTCGCTCCAGTCGGTTTTTTGAACACCCCTAATATCGAGAGAAGGGGAAAAGGTGAGAAGAGGAAAAGGTTGGAAAAAGAGTATTATAGAGATATTGATTAAGACGATGGAGAGATGCATGTTCATTGCCTCTTCACACTCTTAAAAACTGCTTCCATTAAATAAATATATAATACATATAAAGGAGAAGGAGAGACATATGATGTGGGATGACTATTCACTGCCTCTTCACGGCTCTTGCTGCCATTAAAATCAAAGATTCGTAGATGAATCGGCACATCAATGACATATGGAGGTTGCGATGACGTGGATTTACCTCAATTGAGGGGATTTCAATACTTGTATAGAATTTTATATTAAGTTCGCACGATGCGCGAGCACAACGCAATCTGCGTAAAATAAAAACAATAAATATCTAATGATTTTTTCAACAAAACTTCCAATAAAAAAGTTAACAATTTAATATAAAAATGACACCCAAAATCTGTAACAACCACGTGGCATTATAAATCAATGGAAAAAATATTTGTATGGATCATTCTTATATAATCAAATAAACAAAGAACAAAAATTGTTCCTGTGTAAGCTTAATAGAGGGGTAAAGAAGCGCGAGTTTTAGAGGGGAGATGAATGGAGTGGAGGGGATTTGTGGAGGTAAAGTAAATAAACCAAATATGTAAAACGGCAGACAAAGAGGGAATGCCACTGTATATATGTGGGAATGATCTCTATTATAATTTTTTTCAATTTGGTGTTGACGTGGATACACTAGGTGCAAAGTAAACTTAAATGCTTGTATAACATTTTATAGTAGTATAGAGATTATATAGACTGACTTTGGAATTAATTAGAAGGGTCCACCATTAATGATCTAATACTATCGTATTAGAGATATAATATAAATTTGTCAAGAAATTGATCTGATTAAGGATAATAACTTGCTTACTTCGGTTATTAGACTTTGGTATCTTGCACATTTTTCATTTACACATCAATATCTTCACCATCATAAATCGATTAGAGTGAACGGTGACATGTAAAAAAACATCTCCCCCCCCCCAAAAAAAAAAAAAACGAAACAAAATCCTCCCCTTCCTTGACATCTCTCGCTCTCTTTGCGCACACGTACTCACACACACAAACACACCTATGCAACCCACAACCCCGCCTCCCTCACCTACGATATCCATCTCTATATTTTGCAAACAATTGGTCCACCACCATCCAAAACTTTCCTCGATTTTGCGCCACATCTATATATGCGGATATGTACATAGGTGTACACACACGCGGCTTATATATATGCGCTAAACTCTAGCAACACCAATACTTAAGGACAATTTAAGGATCACTACTCGAATATAATTTTTTAATTGATTTTTTTATATGGCGTTTAAATATTGTAGGGAACCCACCCAAAAAATTCAACTCAAACTAATACCTTTTTCTGTTTAAAAATATCTATCAAAATATGTCAATATTAAGGTGCTTAAAAGTTAAAACTACATATTTAAACCATTTTTTGTTAGAATAAATAAAAAAACATTTTGAGTTTTTTTTTTGGTTGGGGTGGGGGGAGGATTGTTGAAAATAGGTATGTAAATTGTCCTTAAGTAGTGGCCAGCTGAGAATGAATGTGAAGAAAATATATCTAATGGTGCACATTAGAAACAATACAAATTATTAAAGAATAATAGTTAGGTTTTAGTTTCTTTTTGGAAGTTTTAGTAGGCACCCATCCCTTGAATGTTTAAAATTATAATTGGTCTCATAACTGGTCATAACGGCCTCTAACCACTTCTTTATTTTTTTAGAAAATGACTTGTGTACCTTGAAATATTTAACCACCTCTCAATAGAGTCCAAAAACAAAATTAAAAATAAAAGAGATTAAATGAAGCTAAATAATTTTATGTGGTAATGAATACTTTTGATGGGATATAAATTGATATACAAGGTTTTTTGTGGTAAAAGAAAGTTAAATTTATTGGAATTTATGGTATTTAATTAATTTGACGAAATGAGATTTTGGTCAAATTTTGGGTCAATTTAATACAGGACTCATACGTCTTTCGAGACGTTTCAAAGTGGTAACGCGTTCTCCTACTCGAGGAGTATAAAATGGTATACTCGTATGTGTAAAATTTTATTTATTTCCGAGTCTAATTTTTTGATTTATTTTATTTATTTTCTAGTTTAATTTTTTATTCCGTCTTTCACATTTTGATCTTAATAGTTATGACTGCTGAGATATTTAATTTTTTAACAGTTTTATCCCAACAGTTATGAGTGTTGAGATATTTTCCATCTATTTTTAATGGCCACTAATTTAGTATATAAATAAGTGGTTTGGTCATTCGCTTTTGACATGGTTTTAAGATATTTTTTGTCTTAAGTCAGTCCCGATTTTAGTCCCCACAAAAAGAGAATTTTTCATTGTTGGTTCACTAGTGACTTGTAATTTGGAGTGCTATTATTGCAAGTGAGATTGGTATATCCTGGCAGACGATTCTCGCTATGTCCATGGAGCACCAGTGTGGGGAAAATCTCGTCTTAAGGACACAGTGTTCAACATTTACCTCAATCGATAAATTCTGCATTTGTTGTCACTTTAAGTTCGTATATGTTAATTTTAGATTATTGTTCATGCATTAATTAATGTTTATATATTCTGTAAAATAATTAAAAATTATTTTGGATAACAATCATAAGACGAGATTTATTTTACTGTTATAAAACTCCATAATGATTTTCTATGTTAATTAATTACAAAAACGTTTTTATAATAATCCGTGTTACGAATTGTTTTTATGGGTGCCCACAAAATTATTTTACCCATTTATTTTATAATCAGTCCTTCAAAGGCCTAAAGGTAAAGACATTAAAAAGTTTGATGAAAAATGCTTTGGGAAATAAACTTACTCTCAAAGACGTGTTTTGTGTCCCAGAAATTCGAAAGAACTTGGTTCGGATATCCTAGCTTAGTAAGAGACGATTTAAACTTTTATTTGAATTTGGTAAATTTGTACTAACTAATAATGGTATGTGTAAGTGTAAGAATTATCACAATAAAAATATTTTAGAAAGCAATATCAAGATGTAAGCAATTAATCACACACAACAATAGATGTATGTGATTCGAAAACTTGTCTACGTTCACGGAGAGGTTTCTATATTCTTATTAGTGTGTCTCAATAATCGAGACTACATCCCATTGCCCTGGGCCAGGGTTTATAATTTATAGTTGTAGAAAATAAGAGATTGAGTTATCGAAGTAACTCAATTAGCTCGTTAACAACTCGTAGGTGTCCTTGAATATCTCGTCTAAGATTGTTGGTCACCGATTTGTATATATCTTCATGTATTTAAGCACGTGTTAAATACATGGATCTAAATAAATAACTGTGTTGGGACGGGCAGTCCACTGTGCACGATGGGTTAGTCAGCTACTCTCTTGGGCTAAAATAAATGAGCCCCATAATTACCCCTAAAATTTATGGGCTAAACATTTGGCCCAACAAATTTTAAGTAAGTCCAATGCCCATGGCCTAAAACTTTTTTAAAACCGAAGTGGCAAACTTGCAATACTCATGAACTTGATAGGGTATGCTCGCCCGAGGTAAAAAACCATGGCCGATTTGTGATTTCGATGAAGTGGTGAGGGTGCGCTGGTTCGAGCAGGAAATTGGAGTGACAAAATCCTCATCGAGACTTGGGCTCCATCATTAGCGCGAGATTTAAACCCAGATACATCACCTCCAACTATCATCTTTCAAACGCTCCTCATCCACAAAACTTCGAGCGCATTCTCTTCTTCAGTTCTTTATATCCCCAAAGTTTCCCATATACTTATGTAGGGCTTTCTTATCTTCTCTTTGTTTTCGCTATTTCGACTGTTCTTATTCTGTTACTGGAGATTTTTTTTCTCAATGGATTTTTAGATAACAGAACGGTAGAAGAATTTAGGAAGTCTTATAATATTCCTCAATAGGTGGAAATCGACTGTGCCCCCATCCCTAAAGGTGTTCGTGACATAGAGGGGGGGCACTAGATTCATACCACATTGAACACAGGGGTATTCTGTCAATGGGTCGGAGCCGAGTCAGGTTTAGGGATATCTAGGTCCATGTAGTCGGGTCTTCATCGGGTTCGGGTCTACAATATTGGTTCCAGACATGAATCCGTTCGGGTCTTTGGGTCTCGAGTTCAGGTTCGGGTCTGGCCAAATATATATATTTACTTTATATTTATTTTTTATTATCCTCCTTCTTTATTTTTTAATCTTAAATTAAAATATTTTGTAATGCGTTACAGAATATTATTAGAATAAATAAAACATATATTATTTATATTTATTATATAGATAAATATATATTTTTATGTATATTACTTACATGTTATATTGATAAGATATATTTATAAATATATATAAATTTATAGTATATGTATATATATTTAAAAAATAATAATGTGCAATTCGGGTCGGTTCTTCGGGTTCGGGTCTTGTATAAGATTCAGACCCTACCCGTTTAATAAACGGATCTTTGGGTATTAGGGTCTTTGAGTCTCGGGTCCAAAAAAATATGCTCAGACCCTATTATCTACATCGGGTCCCGGTCGAGTCCGGGTCCAGACCCGACCCATTGACAGGCCTACACAGGGGGTTTCACTTTTCCCCCAAATGCCCTTTTTTTAGATTCTTCATGTACTTTGATGTTGTCCCTGCCCAATGCGCCCCAAATGTTTGGAAAATTGTGATTGAGGTCCATAGGAAAAATGAATTATCTTGGAAATTCCTGAAGTAAGGCCCTCTGAACCGATTGCGGTAGAGGAAGAGTAAGATGAAGATGAGGAAAAATAAGAAGAGGAGGAGGAGGAAGAAGAAGAAGAAGAAGAAGAAGAAGAAGATATGGCACCCCTTATGAAGAGGAGAGTGTTAAATGTTGATGATGATGATCAGGTTGTACTATCTGATCGGATGAAATCTTTGAAAAGACCCGAGGGGGATTCCCCTAAGGTTAGTGGCTCCAGCTTGGGGGCCAAGGGGAAAGAGAATGAGGGAGAGAAGAAGAAGAAGAGAAGAATAGAGAAAGGAAGAAAGAATGATAGAGGAAGAAAGAAGAGTCTAAGAAGAAGATGTCCCTAAGGGCCCCTGTTGTGCCTTTTTGTACTATGGCCGCTGAGGGGTCCAATGTGGCCAACACTCCCATACTAGCTCTTGATTTACTGAAAGGAGTCATGCTCGCGGCCAACCGCGAGCTATCCTCACGGCTGGGGTCAGACCAGCTTACACTCAAATCCGCCTAAGGACTTGCTCTGGTAAATTTCATATTTTTCTCTATATTCATCTTCTGCGCACTAATATTTCCTTTTTTGTTTTGTGTAGTTTTTGTCTAACTTTACTACCCTTATAGATGGTCACGCCGACTAGTACAAGAATAAACAGGAGCTGAAATATGCCATGAAGAAGTCCAAAAAGGACTTAGTTGATGCCCGTCCTGCACGTGAACGGAAAAGGGAGAGTTCGACAAAGGTTTATGTCCCAAAAAATCTAATACACCAACTCGCCCCACTGCTAACACTACAAGAAAAATCCATTTCAGCGCTTTATCCCCCTTCATAGACTTTAATGCAAAAATCTCTTCCTCCTCCAAGAAAGAACTCTTGAAATTATCAGTACTCTACTTCTAAATAACCCCAAGCTCTAACCCTTCTAGTGTGGGTCTTCGTTAAAGATTCATAGAAATCCTTTACCGCCTTCCCGATGTCAGCCTATTTTATGCACTCCGCCATATACACCACTATCTTCCCCATATGATTGATACTATGATGGGAATTGGCTATCATGTGGAAAATTTTGGTGTTCGTATCTCATTCCTATCAACATTATGGTCAATTTTTTTTATCTCCAACAAATATCCTCCTGAATCATTTTTCGCTCAACTTCCCCTTTCCCTTTCTCCCTCCTCAACTACTCTACCCTCTACCTACTTAACATCGAGCTCCTTAATATCTTTGAGACCTTTTTTGATAAATTCCCTCACATTCCCAAACCACTCTTTAATCCACTTTTCAGGTCCTCCTTATGGCACAAGAGCTTCTTTGCCAAAATGTATCATGCGGTGCCCTCCACATGATAACTATCATAGCACATATTGACTACGAAACCCTCCTCCTCTAACAACACATTCTCAAATCTAAAATGGGTTCTACCCCACGTCAACCATGAACTCCAAAACAATCTAGACATGAAAAAAATTACTCTAGGTAACCATGATTGCACCGCTCCTAAAAAATGCTCCTCCTAATATGTTTACGCCAAAAAATGATCCAAATACAACCACGAAGGAGAATCCCAATTAATAGACTAAGTAAAAAATACTCATTAATGGAAAATTAACCAACTCCATATCATTAATTAACTTATAAACTTCTTCATCGGTCTAGTCAACCTTCACCCCTGCTACGCTCCCTTATAAAGAGGACAACATTCACTACACCAAAATGACAAAATTGTCACCTTTCAGCCTTCCACCCTTGTCAAGGTCATTGACCGTGATAAAAAATACGTATTTTTTGTCACGGTCATTGACCTTGACACGACCGTGACAATGAGTTGTCACGGTCAATGACCGTGATAACTCTTTAAATAATTGTCACGATCAATGACCTTGACACGACCGTGACAACTTCTGCAGTAAAAAAAGCCCTAGGCTTCTTTTTTTCCCACCTTTTTTGGTTTTCCCCCTCTCTCTCTCTCTAAGCGATTTCTGCTCTCTCTCTCTCTCTCTCTCTCTCTCTCTCTCTCTCTAAGGTATATATTGTTTTCCTCTCTTTCTCTTTCATTTCTATATGTGTGTGTATGTGTATGTGTGTATATATATGTGTGTCTATGTATGTGTCTATGTGTGTGGTGGTGTGTGGTGGGGGAGGGGGGAAGGGGGTAATGGAGGTGGGGTGTGGTGGGGCGAGGGAGTGGGGTATGTGTATATGTGTGTGTATATATGTGTGTGGTGGCGTGTGGTGGGGGAGGGGGAAGGGGGTAGTGGGGGTGGGTGGAGGGGGGGTGGTGGGGGTGGGGGTGGAATTTTCTAACTAAAAATATGATAATATTTTGTTATAATTTGTTAAAACTATGTAAACCTTAGTATGAATGCAAGGTTAGTGATAGTTAGAATTGTGTAAATGTTAGAAAAGTTCTAGAATTCATATGTTAAATTTAATTATATAAATATTTAAATTTGATAATAATTTTATCATGAAATTAATTCAATTAGGTAAAACCCTAGATAATTTTTTAACAAAATTTGATAATATTATATAAAATTTAGTAAATTCACAAAATGTTGCCAATTGTATGTTTTTAGAAATATCATTTAGTTACTTTCGTGCCCAACTATGTAGAATCCATACACATGCATGTTGTTAGAAAGTCTTAAATTTAATTCTCACTTTAATTTGTAGAATCTCTGTACTTGGTTGGATTTATCCCTTTATGATAATGAAATTTATGCTCCAATTATAATTATCTCATGTCATAATTTTATTAATAAACAATAAATTAATAAAGTAATAAAAATATAAAAATACCCCAATTGATTTAGTAAGATTCGTTCTAGACTTCATTACAAATTATTCATGCCAAACCCGACTCTCTTATAAGATATGCATATTGTGATAAAATATAATGAGGATAAGAGACTTTTGAAATATAAAAGAATCTCAAAGAATAAATATAAAGATAAAGGATTAAAGAAGTAGATAATTGCAATGAATATACATATAAGATGATGATAAAATATCGTGCAATGAATAAGATGATAAAACACGTGTTTTGTGTCACGGTCATGGTGGGTGTGGGGGTGGGGTGGGGTGTGTGTGTGTGCGTGGCGGGGGGAGGGGGCAAGGGGTGTGGTGGGGGGGGGGGGGGGGGGCAATTTTAACGATTGTATAGCTTTAATTAAGAAATTGTATAGCTTTAATTGTAATTTTAATTGTATAGTTTTAGATGAAAGTAAGTTAATAATTAGTGCCAATTTCATATGAAAGTAGGATTGCCCATCATTTTAAATTAGTAAATTAATAATTGTATACTTTAATTGTTAGTTTAATTGATGAAATGAATTAATTGAGTAGATGAATTAGAAGGAGTACGGGTTACACATTTGTTGTTGAAATTGCTGTTGGATTATTTTGTTTAGTAAATGTTGGGTTGGTTAGTTTTAAAAGTGGCATGACCACTGGATTATTGTCCATATGGGGGTGGGATTTTTCAATTTTTTTTGAAAATTACTTTGTATATCGAACAATATATACAAAGTATGATAATTAAATGAAACATACATGAAATTAAATATGTGTATATGTGTGTGTATATATGTGTGTGGTGGTGTGTGGTGGGGGAGGTTGGCAGGGGGTGTGGTGGGGGGAGGGGGTGGTTTTTTTTAACAATTGTATAACTTTAATTAAGAAATTGTATAGCTTTAATTGTAATTTTAATTGTATAGTTTTAGATGAAAGTAAATTAATAATTAGTGTCAATTTCATATGAAAGTAGGATTGCCCCTCATTGTAAATTAGTAAATTAATAATTGTATACTTTAATTGTTAGTTTAATTGATGAAATGTTGGGTTGGTTAGTTTTAAAAGTGGCATGACGTGTGCGTGTGTGTGGTGGGGGTGGGGTAGGGTGTGTGTGTATGTGTACTATTAACATTTTTTTTATCTGTACTAATAACATTTTTTTACAGCAAATGTCTCCTTCAGATATTAAGGCGAAGATGATGATGCTGTTTATTATGATGTCGTCTGGGCTCGGTGGTAGTGGAGGCGACGAGGGCTCCTCCGCCCCTAGGCTCCCCAAATATGGAAATTTTGGGATTACCGTCGAGAACAAGTCGGAGCTATTAGAGAGATCCCTCGAGCTACTAAAGACGATCATCGGCCCGGAGTTTATGAGTTGGAAGGAGGTGCCATATGAGCTCAAGTTAGCTGTTTGGGAGGCACTACAGGTAATATATTTATATTTCAATTTCAATTTCAATTTCAATTTCAATTTCAATTTCAATTTCAATTTCAATTTCAATTTCAATTTCAATTTCAATTTCAATTTCAATTTCAATTTCAATTTCAATTTCAATTTCAATTTCAATTTCAATTTCAATTTCAATTTCGATTTCATTTTATATTTATATTTATATTTATATTTATATTTATTCGCAACTAACATTGAATTTGTTGGACATGAACAATTCAACTTGGATCCAAAGCTATGCGATTCCGTCTTGGAGCAGTTGAGGGAGCAACACAAGACGTGGAAGAAAAATATGCGGACATGGTACTTTGGGAAAACACGAGAGTCCATTATACAATGGCGTGGATCCGTCCCACCCAAGGAGCCGATCTCATTGGCACAATAGCAAAAGTTCATTTACAATGAGATCGAGGATCAACAATTGGCATCTCGCCAATCGGGGAGGGAAAACTGGGCAAAATAGACGGACGTACACTACTCCGGCCGGACATCTTACGCCGAGGTGGAGCATAGGATGAAGGTAAGATTTAATTTTTCTATAACTACAAAAATATATTATTCTTTATTATTTTACTTTGCGGGGCCGATACTAATTTTACTTTATTTTATTTCAGGGGGTAGGGAATGGGCCAGGGGGTAAGCCACATAGGCTCGATACTTATGTGGCTCTTCGGACGAAGAAGGGGAAGGACAAGGAGGTGTCCCCGAGTGTCGCGGCGACGATTGTAAGTAATTCAACAGTTTAATTTTTGTTAATTACGTTATAACTTTTTAGTTTACTTATTTTACTAATCATGTGCTTTTTGTCGTTTCAGGCAAAGCTTAAGGAAGTGCATGAGTCACAGTCTGATGCCGGCAAGGCGTCTTTGTCCACAGATGCACTCAGCCAAGTGCTTGGCTCTGATCGCAAGGGGAGGAAAAGGGGGTGAGCTCACGGGTGGCCAAATCTATGATCACCGGATTGGAGACGAGCGACACCGGGTTGGCTCAAAAGGTGGATTCACACGACGCGAAGCTGTCCCGTTTGGAGGCGATGGTCGAAGATATGTACGCATTCATGAAGCGTACATTGGACAGAGACCGAAAGGGGAAGGGGAAAGGGAAAGGGAAGGAGAAGGCGATGGAGGAGGAGGTGCGGGAGAACGAGGCGCAGGAGGATGAGGATGTGGACCTTGCTGCTTCTTCACCGTCACGTGCGTGTTTTGATGATCCACTTCCTTATTTGGCTCCCTTCCCCATACCATTGTCGACACTTGGTTGGCCGAGCGTGTTCATATTGGATGTATTTGATGGCCAGCGGATAGGGCGGGGGTTAAGGGAACCGAATATCGTCGAGGGTGGAATAGTTCATGGACGTGCCCTTCAAGGGATCGAGTCCAAAGTGCTCATCACGTATGTGATACCCGGGAAGGATAACTCCCTATTGTGGTTGTGCGAACAATGCGGCACGATGCATATTAGTGGGTGTGTCAATTCGTATATCGTGTGGCCAACTCAGCTCCTCACATTTACCCAAGACATGTAGTAACATTATTTTTAAGTTTGTCCATTTTAATTATATTTGGATTATATCGTCATGTATATTATTTCTATTTTGAATATTTGGATTATATCGTCATGAATATATATTTGCACTATCTTTAGTTTATTTGGATATATGATGTTTGAATAGGTACAACCAACGTTGTTATAACAGGTACAAATATACTGCTGGGCAGTGGCAGTGGCCATACTGCCCAACAGAATTTTTTTAAATTATGCCTAGAATTGTCGCGGTCATTGACCGTGACAAGTCCTTGACAAATCTTATCACAAACTTGTCACGGTCATTGATCGTGACAATTTTTTTAAATATTGTCACGGGTTTGTCACGGTTATTAACCGTGACTAAACTTGTCACGGTCATGGACCGTGACACGACCGTGATAATTCTAACAGACTTGTCACGGTCAATGACCGCAACATGTTCGTGACAAAAAAAATTGTCTCGCCCCGAATTATCACGGTTATTGATCTTGACAAGTCCAACTTGTCAAGGTTAATGACCCTGACAATAGTGCAGATTTGGTGTAGTGATTAAATTAGTCGCCCATGCACCATGGGACCCCAACATTTCCCTAAGCCCTATTAAATATTCCCAAATCTCTCGTTTAACCACAACATCCACCAACTCATTTACCCCCAAAAATCTCCATAAAAACCTATTTCGGCACCCCTAAATAAACAAGAGAATGAGTGATTCCCAATAAGATATGTTAGATAGGTAGAATTTTACTTTTGGTCACAATCAATAATGATTGATTGATTTTATTTGCCTTTAGATTTTTTAATTTGGGAATGGAGCCAAACATAATGAAGAGGTATTAGGGATTAGTGTCATCAAACAAATTCATCCTAGTATAACATTTATTTATTTAAAAGATTTATTCCTTTCTTCTTTGTTAACCATTCCTCGATTTGCAAACACTTTTTTGTAAGGTGGGTCCTCATATTTAACAAAGAATTTAGCGTGGTGAATAAACCGCTAATTAAAGAGTTTTAGCTTCACCGCATCTAGCTAAAGACATAGTTGTTGCCAGTTAGTATGGTTTATTACCACTATCACTTTCCATTATTAATGGCTAAAGTTGTTTTGAAAGTAACTATTTAGTTTTCCTCTGTGTATTGTGTGAATATATTTTGAGATTGTGAAAAGTTTAGGTTTGAGTTTCTCAAAAATACTTATTTTGTGGTCAAACATAAGATAAAGTAAATATATATGTATGAATGATCATTTTTGTTTTTTTACTTTCACGTTTCTTGCTTATGAAGTAGGTGTAGGTGGGAAGGCATATGAATAAATGGATTGGAGTTAATGTAAAGTGGGTAATAGTTTATATAAAATGTGGTGATGTTTTCGTTCACTTTGAAAAGTTTAATTTGTCCTTCTGTTATTTGTTAATATGAAACAATGTGTAATTTGTTTGGCACAATTTCTCTCTCTCTCTCTCTCTCTCCCTCTCCCTCCCTCTCTCTCTTTCTATATATATATACACACACACACACACACACACACACACACACACATACACATATATGGGGAGGTCCATGTGAGGTAGATTAGGAGTTCGATTTTCACTTTAACCCATTTTGGTTAAGGGGAGGAATATCATCTCTACACACGTGGGTTTTGGTAAGGATGAAACTTAAGTGGAATTTAGGATGAGATTGCAGTCTTAGATTCCAAGTATTTATTCAGGCGACCAATAATCTGGTAGTCGCGGAGAAGGAAAAGCCCGTTCAAGAAAATCTAGGCCTGGTCAGGAAGCTTCAGAAGTTGGAGGAGGAGATCTCGATCGTGAAGGATAATAGCCACACGGAAGGCTGGGATGAAGCCTACGATGATGCTGAGATCTAGATCGCGTACGCCAAAAAAAGTATCCTTTAAAAAAGGATGGGATCAAGCTCTGGGAATAGCGGGAGTCCCTCCAGATTCTAACCTATTCCAACCCCATTCTCCGAGACCCAATCCACTTACTAAAGAGCCTCTAGTTGGTCATCCTATCGACCATGCTGAGAAAGATTCTATTAAGGTCATGTAACACCCCGTATTGTTAATGATTTTTAAAATGGGATTAATTAGAATTAACTGTGGGATAATTAAAATTTAATCTGAATTTAAATATTACTAGAGAATAAAGTAATATGTGATTTATGTTGAATATTACTTAGTGATTAAAATTAATACATATGATTATGATTTTATAAATTATCGCGAGTGGTGAATACAACAATTAAGGTAATTTAGTCGGGACTTGCGTGTGAGTCTTGTCCAGACTATAATTAAAGGGAATAAAAAGTGAATTATTTTTATTTCATCCGAATGGTCATTTTCACTGCGCCAAAATGTCCAGAAGGGTCTAAATAGTAAAAAAAATCTACTTGGGTGTTTAATTTAGGTCTCGGGCCACTTTGGAACCAAAAAAAACCCCGGAGGGGTATTTTGGTCACTTGTAAATTGGGGTGAATTGTAACTACGAATTTTGAGGTGGTCTGATATAAGTGCAGAGTTTGTAGAAATGAGATTCATTCACCAAAAATTAAAAGAAAAGCCAATGAGGAGAGTGAGGGACTTCTCTAGGAGAGGAAGAGTTTTCTAAAAAAATCAGGGGACTAAGAGACACCTTGCAACACCACCACCACCACCACTACACCAAATCTGACGGATTGTCATGGTCATTGACCTTGACAAGTTCAACTTGTCAAGGTCAATGACCATGACAATTATAGGGGTGACAACGTTTATTGTTACGGACTTATCACGATCATGTCACAGTCCTTGACCTTGACAAGTTTTGTCACGATTAAGGACCGTGACAAACCCGTGACATTTAATCAAAAATGGTCATGGTCAATGACCGTGATAATTTTGGGTAGAATTGAAAAAAAAATTGATGCGCAGTATGACCATTGCCACTGCCCAGCATTATATTTGTACCTGTTATAGCAACGTTGTACCTGTTCAAACATCATATATCCAAATAAAATAAAGATAACGCAAATATACATTCAAAACAATATGCATCCCGATATAATTCAAATGTAATAACTTAAAATAATTCAATTCAAATAATAATGTCACTACATGTCTGGGGTAGGGGTAGCTCTGAGGAGGTGAGTAGGCCACACGATATATGAATTGATACACCCAATAATATACATCGTGCCGTATTGTTCGCTCAACCACAATGGGGAATTATCCTTCCTGGGTATCACATGCGTGATGAGCACCTTGGACTCGATGTCTTGAAGCAAACGTCCATGAACTGTCATACCCTGGATGGTATTCGGGTCCCTCAACCCCCGCCCCATCCTCTTGCTATCAAATATATCGAGTATAAACACACTCGGCCAACCAAGTGTCGACATCGGTCTGTCGAAGGGAGCTAGATAGGTGACTGGATCATCAAAGTCCTCACGTGTCGACGATGAAGTAGCGAGGTCCACATCCTCGTCCTCCTTCACCTCATCCTCCACCTCCTCGTCCTCCTCCTTCTCCTCCTCCTCCATGAATCTCTCATTCTCTTTCCCCTTACGGTTTCCGCCCAATGAATGCTTCATGAATGAGAACATATCTTGGACCGTCACCTCCAAATGGGACAACTTCGCGTCATGCAATTCCACCGTACGATCCAACCTAGTGTCGCTCATCCCCAATCCGATGATCCTAGATTTAGCCACCCGCGATCTGACCCCCTCGTCCTCCCCTTGCGATCAACGCCAAGCACTTGGCTGAGTGCGTCTATTGACAAAGATGCCTTGTTGGCATTAGACTGCGACTCATGCACTTCCTTAAGCTTTGCCTGAAATGACAAAAAGCACATGATTAGTAAAATAAGTAAATAAAAAAATTATAACGTAATTAACAAAAAGTAAACTGTCGGATTACTTACAATCGTAGCCGCGATGCTTGGGGACACCTCCTTATACTTCCCCTTCTTCGTCCGAATAGCCACATAAGTATCGAGCCTATGTGACCTACCCCCAGGGCCACTCCCTATCCCTTGAAATAAAATAATGCAAAATTAGTTTCGGCCCCGCAAAGTAAAATAATGCTGAATAATATATTTCTGTAGTTATAGAAAAATTAAATCTTACCATCATCCTATGCTCCACCTCGGCGTAAAACGTCCGGCTGGAGTAGTGCACGTCCATCTTTTTTGCCCGATTTTTCCTCCCCGATTGGCGAGATGCCAATTGTCGCTCCCCCATCTCATTGTCAATGAACTTTTACCATTATGCCAATGAGATCGACCCCTTCGGCGGGACGGATTCACGCATTCGTATAACAGACTCTCGGGCTTCCCAAAGTACCATGTCCACATATTTTTCTTCCACGTCTTGTGTTGCTCCCTCAACTGCTCCAAAACGAAATCACCTAGTTTTGGATCCAGGCTGAATTGTTCCTGTCCAACAAATACAATGTTAGTTGTGAATAAATATAAATATAAATATAAATATAAATATAAATATAAATATAAATATAAATATAAAATGAAATTGAAATCGAAATCGAAATCGAAATCGAAATCGAAATCGAAATCGAAATCGAAATTGAAATCGAAATCGAAATCGAAATCGAAATCGAAATATTCATATAAATATAAATATAAATACATTACCTGTAGTGCCACCCAAATAGCTAAGTTGAGCTCATTTGGCACCTCCCTCCAACTAGTGTACCCTGGGCTGATGATCGTCTTTACCAGCTCGAGGGATCTCGCTAATAGGCCCGTCTTGTTCTCGATGGTCATCCCCAATTTTCCATTTTTAATGAGACTAGGGGCCGAGGAGCCCTTGTTGCCTCCGCTACCACAGAGCCCAGACGACATCATCATAATACCTGAAGGAGACATTTTCTATTAAAAAAAATATTGTTATTAGTACAAATTAAAATGAATTAGAATAAGACATGCAAATATGTACTCTTGTGCCACGATACTTAACCGTTCAATAGATAATTTTTGTACTCTTGTGCCACGGAAAAGGGTCCAGTGGCTAGATGAGCAAGCCTTGATGTCGCATCACCCGTCTTTAAGAGCTGAGAATATAGATAAATTAATTAGATTAGTTGTAAAGTTTGAGTGTAATGTAACGTTATATAACTGTCATTTTCATTATAATTACCTCTTGTGACAACCACAGCCTAAATTCGTGGTCTGATTTTACCAATGTTTTTCATCTTTTATTGTTCTCACAGGCTTCATATTTTCTGCATATTACAAAATTAATCATGTATAAAATAATCTAAAATATTCTAAAATAATATTAAACATTAAAATAATTTAAACTTACTTTTTTTCATTCTTCGACATCTTCATGTGTATCAAATAGATAACGAGATACTTGTTCATGTTGCAAACTCGTTAATTTCACTCATCAATCTAGTATGTGCCCAGAGAACATTAGGATACGACTGCAGAACTTCCTCTAAAAGTAACAACTTTAAGCCACTAAGAATATTATTATACAGAAATTATGCAGTCACAAATTGTCCAAACGGGACAATTCGAGAGATCTCATTACAGGGGTAATGACTCTCGAACGGGTCTAAGGGCTATTGAATGCGTACGCATAAGAACTAGAAGGCTAGTATCTATGCGCACTGTATGTAATTTCAAGTATGTTTCATTTAATTATCATATATATATATATATATTGTTCTTTATATAATGTAATTTTCAAAAAAGTTGAAAAATCTCACCCCCATATGGAAAATAATCCAGTGGTCATGCCACTTTTTAAATTAACCAACCTAACATCGACCCACTATAATCCAACCGCAATGACAACAACAAATGTGTATCCCGTACTCCTTCTAATTTATCTACTCGATTAATTCTTTTCATCAATTAAACTAACAATTAAAGTATACAATTATTAATTTACTAATTTACAATTAGGGGCAATCCTACTTGCATATGAAAGGGGCACTAATTATTAATTTACAAAAAAAATTAACAACTAGTCAATATTAAATCAATCAATTCTTTTACAAGGGGCACTACAATATGAGGGGTAATATCTAATAAATCAATAAAAATTTAATTAAAAAACACACACACACGCACATATACACTCACACAGCCCCACACCCCCTGCGCCCCCCCCCCCCCAGCCCTCCGCCCTCCCCCCACCGCCGTTGCCCACCACACACACACACACATACACATATATACACACACAAACACACACACATATGCACATACAGCCCCTCCCCTCCCCTAGCCCTGCCCCCCCCCCCCCCCCACATGCATATATACACCACATACACACACACACGCACATTTTCACACATATATATACACACACACACACACACATGTATATACTTAAATGGAGGAGAAATAGAGAGAGAAAACGTACCAAAGTTGTAGAGAGTGTGTGTGTAGTCGCTAGAGAGAGAGAGAAATGGAGGGAATTCGAATTGGTGGGAAAAAAGAAGAGGGAGGATTTTTTTACTAACAGAATTGTCACTGACATATCACGATCCTTGACCATGACAACTTTATTGAATTTTCATGGTCATTGACCGTGACAAGACCTTATCACGGTCAATGACCGTGATAAAAAATGCGTATTTTTTTGTTACGGTATATGACCATGACAAGGCTAGTCGATTGAAGGGTGCCAATTCGACCATTTTAGTGTAGTGCACTAGAGGTTGATCGGTAAAAGGAAGATGGATTATGAGAACAATATTCTCCAACGGTTCAGACCTACGAATTCAAAGGGAAATGTTTTAACTCTTGCAATACATAGCATGTATGTTGTCTATGTTAGATAGAAAAGGATTTTCTGAAAAGTTTTATAAATCAAAGATGAACTTTAATGATTTTGATTAAATCCTTGAAATGGAAATCATGTAGGATTAAACCATTGTTGATATTGGAATTTACTCCACGAAATTTGGGTTGAATTAATGAAAAGTTGGGATTTGTGCTAGTTCTTGAATGGGAATATGAAATTGATGAGTTTTCTGAATTATAATGATGGAAACTTGCTTATGTGAATCTCTTTGAAAATTTTGATATGATTAGATGTTAGAAAACATTCACATAATTTAGTAGATCACTTGTGATGATTTATGGGATATTTAGAATCATTGATTATGAGATTTTGAAGAGGAAAAATGATTAAACCCGTAGGGTGAAATATGCACAAACTGGGTAATTATCTGGTCGATCGATTGATCGACCCAAGAATGTTGATCGATCGACCACCACTGAAAAAGTGATTTATCTCCATTTTAATTCTTGAGTAAATATAATCTTTGAGAAATATTTGGTGATGATTAATTGAAAAAATTGGTACTTAGACAAGGCAGTTGGCTATACTCAAGACCGAATAATATTATCTTATATGTGTTGGAATGGGGGAAATTAACAAGGGTGAATTGAATTTGTTACGGTGGAGGAATATATATATATATATATATATATTGATGTTTTTAATCGAATATAGGATAATTTAAGGTTAGTACCAGTGGTAAGGGAGTTATAATTACAAGAATAACCTTAGGCTTATATGGGATTAGCCCTAGGAGATTGAACAAAGGGTTTAAAATTGAATTAGGGATTATCGTGAAATAAACCTAATTGAAGATAGTATTAATTCGTAAAAATTCGGGAGTTGTGATGACATGGGCTAGTAGGGCATGATTATTTACCTACTGAATTTATATGAAAAATAAATGATTACCCTTCGAGTGAGGAGAGAAGCTCGAGAATATAATTTGAAAAGTAAAGTCATAATCTGTAAATACGTGGGAGATGTTAGATACGTATGGAAATATTTATATGGGTTGTGCATGTGCCCTATTGTTATTATATATGGGTGGGGTTAAAACCAATATTATATGTTATATTATGTGTGACATACCTACGCTGCTTGCTATCGAGGTGGAGATTGCACATTATGGACGGTCATATCCCTGAGTGCCTTCGGGAGGATTTTTATTCGTACCCTGAGCATGGGACCTTAGACATGTGCTATCGGTGTGAATGATAGTTTCGACGATTAAATGTGAGCGTAGGTATGTGCGTGAACCATTTGGCTGGGGAGTATGCTCCCCTCCAATATTTATGTTATGAGATTTCTGGTTTGTGAGAGACGTCGAACCAATTGTCCTTTATGTAGTGAGTGATGTACCAGGACACTATAGCAGAGTATGCATGCACCGAAGCTTTGTCTGGGAGGTGTTTTATTTGTATATAATATTGTGATGAATATATATACTGTGACGTAATCTACTATGTGAAATTTTAGATTAAAAGATATATCGTGATGTAATCTACTGTGTGAAATTGTTGATGAAAATGAATAATAAGATCGGATTCAAATAACTAAGTGAATACTTAATCCTAAAGCCGTGAAAGTTCATATTACAGAAAAATGGACGTGTTTAATTATCATAAGTAATGTGTGGAAAATACGGGAAAATGATATTGAATAGAATCGTGTTGAGAACCTTAATTAGGGAAATAATAAGTTATGTTAGGCGTGCACACTAGATGAGAGGTGAGAATTCTCAAAAGAGATCCCGAGAAGCTAACATGAACATAATTAATATTTAATTTCACTTATTAAGCACTTGATATTTTTAAAATCTTTTACAATCGGGGTCTGACCCATTTCCTTGCATATTCTCTTCTCTATTGTATCTTGTACATCAGGTGTCGAGTATCAGGGATGCCTTCATAGAGTATGGAAGTTTGACGTGCTATAGCTGCTATGGGAGAGGCAGAGTTGGTTTAGATGCTTCTATCCTTTTGATTCAAACATCAGTAGTGTTTACTTTCATTTAGGCCATGTAGCTGAGAATTCTAGTTATTCCCTTTCAGGGTTTGAAATAAATTATGTCAGTAATGTGGATATCAATTTTATTTGATGGCAATGAAATATAGTTTAACTAGAGAGTTATTCCAGTCACCTTTATTTTGGTTATATTTAGTGTTGTTGTGATGTGATGTTATTTATGATTATTCTGTATCGTGGAATTTTTTTTTTGGATAAATAAATGATATTATAAAACCATCGCTAAGGGAGCGAAGCCGCATACAGGAAGTATATAAAGAGACATACCAACTCAAAGTAAAAAAAAAAGCATACATGCCCCAACAAACATTACTCCCGACTATAAAACATAGTGAAGCTCCTCGACGAACTCAAGAAAATCCTGAGAGGTGATGACAAAACTCTCTTTATACCATCTAAGAAGAGTGCTAAAAAACAGATAACGAAGCCTCGAAGGAGCAGTCTCGATGCCATCAAATCATCTCTCATTACACTTCTTCCAAATCGTCCAGAAAATGCAGTGAGGAACTAAATACCACACTTGCCTATCACCCCGCCATGGGGGTCTCCACCCCTCTAAGAGCGCCCTCACAGACCTGGGCAAAACCCTAGCGATCCTAGTGAGGGAAAGAAAAATGTACCACAAACCTCTCGCCACCTTACAGTGGAGGAGAAGGTGATCAGTATTCTCCTCATCCTCCTTACATAACCAGCACCGACTAGCGAGATGATAACTTCTCTTCTGAAGACCCTCAAGCGTCATAATGGCCTGTCGAGTCGCTGTTCGTAGAAAGAATCTGACCTTCGGCGGCATTTTAACCTTCCAAATATTCTTCCAAAGAAAATGGACTCTGGGATTCCCACTCCCGCACAGGATCGAATAATAGCCTCTAACCGAGAACTCACCTGACGCACCTACCTTCCTCCATATGGAATCCTCCCTAATCGTCGATCGAGGGGCCGAACTCAGCCACTCATAGAACATATCCGCCTCCTGAAGCTCCCAACCCCATAGCCTCCTTCTGAACCGTGGATTCCAAGTCACTCCTTCCCGGCTAACAGTCATGTGGTCAACCACCAACCCATCCTGATCCCCACCTAGGATGAAAATCCTAGGAAAGAGATCCTGTAAATATCGCTGCACGCCCCACCTATCCTTCCAGAATCTTATCCTATCACCTCTCCCCAAAACTAAATCCGTGTGTTTCGAAAAATCCACCCACTCCCTCGCTATATACTTCCATAAACGCAAGCGATGCGTAAAAGTCCCCACCCTCGGCCCCCAACCCCACTTAGAGGAACCCCCTCTAGCTCCTACAACTCTTCTCCATAAGGGAAAATATTTTTCGATAGTGATGCTAAGAATGAAACAAATGTATGCTCTGATTTAATTGTGTATAGGACTGATCACCCGGTATTTAATTAGGCGGGGTGTCACAGGTGGTATCAAAGCATCGGGTTATAGTGTCCTTAGGATCTGTATGACTTTCTACTTTTCAGCGTAGCGTTCTTTGATGTAGAGCCCTATTATTAGGATGTTGTATTCCTCTGCAAATTATGACTTACGTACTCCTTCCAGGAAATATAAGTGAGGTAATTATTATACGAGCTCGATCGGGCATCGATGACTAGCGAGGGTCATTATAAGGACAACAAGAGGAGGACTCGGCTGAAGATATAGAGTGTTTTGGAAAATGGTGTTGGAGATAGAACCCGCTAAAATTGATGATCAGGCTGAGGATAATAAAGAAGACGTTTGGGAGCTGTAGTTTCCCAAGCACCGTCATGGATGATGTTTGTGCCATTCCAAACTTACCCAACACTGTCAGTGAAGAGCGAGGGAGTCGGAAGGACTTTGTGAAGGAATAAATTCAAAGGTAATTATGTAGGGTGAAGTGTAGTAACACCCAGGACTTGAAAAAAAATTATGCAAAATTTTTGCTCATGGGAGCAATCTAAAGTGATGAGAGGTAGACATAACATATAATGAAGTTTTTGTGAAACGAAATGAGAAATTAGGTATGGTTCAACCGTGAAATGGTCCATGTGTGATTTTTACAGGGGTGTGAAGGAATCTCGAAGCTTATTTCATATGGGCAAGAAAGAAAGCCCAATGCGAGAAATTAGTCAATCCGCTTAATAAATACCTTACCCAAAGACGAAGTGGTACATCGAAGATAAGAAGACTTCGTAGTTGTGGAAGGACTCGTGAGTTAAATAATCAAGTATAGATGGGAAAATTTGACAAAGGCGACTAGGGTTGATGTCGCCAAGAAATTTATTAACGCTTTTAGAAGAATGGGAGCCACAAGAGTTGAAAACTCTAGACGAAGGGAAAGTTTTAATTCAATAGTGTTGGTGGAACACAACCGAAAAGTATACCCAGTAGGGTACCTATTTTAAATGATATGATTTAATCCCTACTAAGTGGCGAGGAATTCAGCCAAGACCAGCAGGGTCAACCACGTGTTCCATAGGACTAGTAGAGCTAAAGGAACAATGGAAATAACAAATGAGAGTTAAAACTGCCAGGTCCGTGAGAAGGACATTTCAAAATGGTCAGTAGGACTAGTGATGAGGAAATCATCCTACGTTTAGAAAGTGGGACTACCAGTGATGGATGAATGTGTCCACGTTGAGAAGTGCGACCGATAATATTTGGGAATGGGAAACCATGCCATTTAGGCATAACAACTGGAGGAGTCAGATTTTCAGAGGAGGAATTGGGTCGAGAGAATTGTGCCCAGGAATTTACAACCTGAGAGTGGTGGGTTTAGGCAGGACCAGTGGAGTCATCGGTAACAGTAGCATACCCAGGGTGAAATAGGGCATCCAGTAAAGCCATAAGTGAGGCCTAGAGATTTTGGACAAACGTTTTAAGGATGGCGACGTGTAAGCCGCAGAATAGAATAATTTTCCCACTATGAGGAAGGGGAAAATACAGGGTGAAATATTCAATGTATAAAGATTACAGATGTTTATGGGTCATGTTGACATCTACGTGCTGGGACCTTGCGATCAGGCGAGACTGATGAAGTTTAGTTTTATCCCTGTGACTAAAGGATTAATTCAAGTGATATGGGTGTATCCCAACTTAAATATGAATTGTTAACACTAAAATTCACGGGCGAGTCGAGTTTAGTGAGTAATTTAGTTTTAACAGTTTGGTTACAAGCATTTTTATGAGTAACAGGGTTTTCAAATGTCTCCCGTGAGTGAGCCTGGTGAGCCATAAGAGCATATTTTGTTGTTTACTACTGCATTGAGTTAGAAAAGTAAAGCTTATTACGGTAATTTGTAGTGATTAATTACCGAATTGCTTGAACGATAGTAGATTGAGTGATAAGACTATCGTGTTGGATACTCCGGGTGAGCAATATTACTTTTGTGAGGCGCCACCTGAAATAGGGTTGGACCTATATATATGTATATACATATATGCAAATTTTCATGGTATCGTAGACTTCAGTGAGTATATTGTCTAGTTAGATGTGGTCCCAGTGCGTAGGGATTTATTTACTCACGTGACTCAGGATATATTATGTTCTTTATCAAGTAGTGAGATATAACTCATCATATAACTTGGGATAGTGATAGTGACATGTTTCATGATATTTTTACGAACATAAGTAGACTTTTATGTCAAAATACGGAGATTTTGGGAAGATACATATTTTGGACTAAGGGCCTTACGGATCTCGATGACCGATAATGTTAGGCTCTCATTGCGAGACATCCCACGCATGAAACTAACGAATGTCGGGAGTTGGAGAGAAGTTTGGTCGATAGTACATGGGTTTCATACTCTGGTACTTGTACATATACAATAATATAATTGAGAGTTGATAATTCCACTATGACTTAAGTCCGGTAAAGTCGCCTAGTTTTGACGAGAAAACTAGTACAAAATGGTTACATTATGAATAGAAAAGCATGCCTAATTCACACGAATTGATTTATGAAATAATGCGCGAGATATAGGGTTTATGGGCACCCTAGGTAGTTGAAAGTATTGTATCAGACATATATTATGATTATCATGTGAATTTGACAACAGTTAGCCAGGGGAGTCGAAGTTATTCCGTAAGATTTTTCAGAAGCTTACGTTTCACGAGAAACTAATTTTTAGAGCGGAGAAAGGACCTATGACACGTGGTGAAGCAAAGTCACATGGATAACTGTTAGAGGTGCATTTGAGAGAATATAAAAGGTATCATGTTATAAATGACAGTAGCGATGGGATTTAATAAGGAGGACTATTTCTAAATTCATTTGTAGTGGGCCACTTTTTATTGGTGAAGGGTGAACTATCCGAAACCAGTAGGGGTTTCTCAACCAATAGAATGGGAGAGTATTCCTAAGGATTTTATAATGAAAGGGGTTACAATCCTATATGGTTGATAATGGATCGGTTGATCGAAGTAGCTCACGTTATGCTAGTTAGGACTGGTTATATTATGGGACAGTATGTGCAGATCTTTATAACCGATATAATGAGGTTATATGGGGTGCTTCTTGATATCGTGTACGATTGGGACAAGATCTTTGTCTTTTGATTTTGGAAAAGTGTTCACAAGGCCATGGGTACTGAGTTGTGATTGCGTACGACCTATCATTCGTAGACTAATGGGAAAACCAAGCGGACTAATTCGATGATGGATGATAAATATCTACCCTTGAATCTTAGGGAGGACGAGAGCAATCCCTTCCACTAGTGGAGTTTAGGTACAATAAATCACATAAGTTCACTTTTGAGAATAGTGCCAGTTGAGGTATGGCACGGTAAGCCTCGTTGTTCTTCTGCTTGTTAGTTAAAGGTGGGGGAATAGGTACTATTGCAAAGATTAGATATGGATTGATACTTATAGTATATAACGTGAGTAAAATATAACTGTGCAAATAATCTACTTATGTGTGATTGTCGCGAGACGAGATCGTATGTATCAAAAGAATGATTAATCTACTAAGGTGCGAAAACTAGAAGGCTAGATAGTGAATATCTAAAATAAAGTTTAAGTAGTGAAACTTAAACGGTAAGACTTGGGAAAGAACCTATGTCACAGGATAACCTGGGGTTTAAAAAGAACATAAGCGAGGTGTTAATTATTAAGGGTATTCAGTAGCGTACTGTATGGGCGGCATAAAGTATCTTACTTGTGAGCGCGAGGATGTGATGCACAACATATAACCGAGGTTTCTCTTACCGGGTATACTTTTTTCCAATTTCGGGACGAAATTCCGTTGTAAGGGGGGAGTATGTAACACCCCGTATTTTTATTCATTTTTAAATTGGGATTAATTAGAATTAATTCTGGGATAATTGAAAATTAATTCGGATTTAAATATTACTAGAGAATAAAGTAATATGTGATTTATGTTGAATATTACTTAGTGATTAAAATTAATATATATGATTATGACTTTACATATGATTATGATTTTATAAATTGTCGCGAGAGGTGCATACAAGAATTAGGGTAATTTAGTTGGGACGTGCGTGTGAGTCATGTCGGGACTATAATTAAAGGGAATAAAAAGTGTGTTATTTTTATATCATCCGAATGGTTATTTTGACTGGGCCGAAGTGTCCGGAAGGTTCTAAATAGTCGAAAAGTCTACTTGGGTGTTTAATTTCGGCCTCGGGGCACTTTGGAACCAAATAGACACCCTAGAGGGGTATTTTGGTTATTTGTAAAATTGGGGTCAATAGTAACTAAGAATTTTGAGGTGGTCTAATATAAGTGAAGAGTTTATATAAATTAAATTCATTCACCAAAAATCAAAAGAAAATCCATTGAGGAGAGTGGGGGACTTCTCTAAGAGAGGAGGAGTTTTTCTAGGAAAGCCAAGGGACTAAGAGACACCTTGCAACACCGCCACCACCAACGGAGGTTGATCGAAAAAAGAAAGAATGCTTATGAGAACAATCTTCTCCAACGTTTCAAACCTATGAGTTCAAAGGTAAGTGTTTTAACTCTTGCAATACATAGCATGTATGTTGTCCATGTTAGATAAAAAAGAATTTTCTGCAAAAGTTTTATAAATCAAAGATGAATTTTAATGATATTGATAAAATACTTGAAATGGAAATCATGTAGGATTAATCCCTTGTTGATATTAGAATTAACTCCACGAAATTTGGGTTGAAGTAATGAAAAGTTGGTATTTATGCTAGTTCTTGAATGAGAATATGAAATTGATGAGTTTTCTGAATTATAATGAAGGAAACTTGCTTATGTGAATCTCTTTGATTAAATGTTAGAAAACATTCACATACTTTAGTATATCAATTGTGATGATTTATGGGGTCTTTAGAATCATTGATTATGAGATTTTTAAGATGAAAAATGATTAAACCCGTAGGGTGAAATATGCAGAAACTGGGCAATTATCTCGATCCAAGAATGTCGATCGACCGACCCCCACTGAAAAAGTGATTTGTACCCTTTTTAATTACTGATTAAATCTCATCTTTGAGAAATATTTGGTGATGATTAATTGAACAAATTGGAACTTAGAGAAGGCATTAGGGTATACTTAAGACCAAATAATATTATCTTGTATAGGATGGAATGGGGGAATTTAACGAGGGTGAATTGAATTCGTTACGGTAGAGGGATATATATATATATATATTGAGGTTTTTAATCGAATATAGGATGATATAAGGTTAGTACCAATGATAAGGGAGTTATTATTACCATAATAACCTTAGGCTTATACGGGATTAACCTTAGGAGATGGAATAAAGGTTTAAAATTGAATTAGGGATTATCATGAAGTAAACCTAATTGAAGATAGTATTAATTCGTAGAAATTCGGGAGTTGTGATGACATGGGCTAGTAGGGCATGAGTGTTTACCCACTGAATTTATATGAGAAATAAAAGAATACCCTTTAAGTAAAGTGAGAAGCTCGGGAATATAATTTTAAAAGTAAAGTCATAATATGTAAATACGTGGGATATGTGAGATAAATATACTACGTATGGAAATATTTATATGGGCTGTACGTGTGCCCTATTCTTATTATATATAGATGCAGGTGAAAATTTATATTATGTGTTATATTGTATAAGACATACCTACGCTGCTTGCTATCAGGGTAGAGGTTGCGCGTTGTGGACGGTCATATCCCTGTGTGCCTTCGGGGAAGATTTTGATTCGTACCCTGAGCATAGGACCTTGGACACGTTCTATCGGTGTGAATGATAGTTTCGAAGAAGGTTGAATGGGAGCGTAGTTGTGTGCATGACCCATTTGTTCGGGGGAGTATGCTCGCCTCCAATATTTGTGTTATGAGATTTATGGTTTGTGAGAGACGCCGAACCAATTGTCCTTTATGCAGTGAGTGATGCACCAGAACACAATTGCAGAGTATGTATGCACCGCAACTGTGTCTGGAAGGTGCTCTATTAGTATATAATATTATGATGAATATATATATTGTGACGTACTCTACTGTGTGAAATTTTAGATTAAAAGATATATGGTGATGTAATCTATTGTGTGAAATTGTAGATGAAAATGAATAATAAGATTGGATTGAAATAAGTAAGTGAATACTTAATCAGTAAACCGTGAAAGTTCATATTCCAGAGAAATGAACGTGTTTAACTATCATAAGTATTGTGTGGGAAATACGGGGAAATGATATTGGGTAGAATCTTGTTGAGAACCTTAATTAGGGAAATAATAAGGTACGTTAGGCGTGATAATTTGACTCGCCAAAAATGCAACACACATACCGTGCTCTTTTTCATCACCTGAATCATAAACCTCTATGTCGGTATCGTTAAGTGTGGAAGGCATAACTACTTTCTTTACCTGTCTCCTAAGCCTAGTGGGACACTCAAACAACTTATGCCCTTTACCCTCACACTCAAAACATGTCAAATTCTCAAAATCTTCCTCACTCTCTTTTTCTTTTTGTCTTTCCTTCTCTTTCTCATCATTCTTTTTGGCCTTTTCTTTCCTTTTATTTTTCTCAAAAGAATTTCCTTTGTTCATTTTAAGAAAATTTCGCAAATAAGGCCATATCATTAAAATCAAAATCTCCCTTAGACTCGAAATCATAAACTTTTTCTTAAATTGAGTCTTTAAAGCAATGCCTCTATCCATAGCCTTAACAGTGTTAGAAAACATGTCTATCTCATAGGTTTGAAGATCTACTACAAGTTCTTATAACTTAAGTGATTTTAATGTGCCCAACGAATTCAAAACTGTGACTTTAGGAATAAAATATTTAGGGAGTGATCTTAAGATCTTTTTAAGGAAACGCCTGTTATTAATCACCTCACCCAAATTAAAACTCATGTGGCATAAAAATCATCAAAGAATTTGGACTCTAACATGGTGATAGTCTCAAACTGGGTGGTCAAATTTTGTAACTTAGATTCTTTAACCATGTTCGTACCCTCACGTGTCAATTTGAGGACATCACATGCCTCTTTAGATGTGGTGCACGTTATAATACGACAGAACTCGTCGGGAGTGACAATTCCAGAAATAGCACTAAATCTACGGGAATTAAAATTATTCATTTTAAAGTCTTCCTCCGTCCAGTCTGACACAGGTATTAAAGATGTGATATTATTTGTAGTGATCATGGGAGGAGTCCACCCTCTCTCACAAAGCAACCAAACACGCTCGTCTATGGCTTTTAAACTAGATTTCATACAAGCTTTCCAATAGGCATAATTATTTCCATAAAAAATAGGCATCCTATTATATAAGTGCTCCATTGGAAAAGATGCGATTTTTCACAAAACTGATTTTTAAAAAAATTCAATATCACACAAAATTTTGCGAAAAATAAAGATCACACGATAAATTAGCGTAACCCGCTCTGATACCAATTTGAGAATTCTAAGTGTGATAAAGATTCAAAAAAATTTGAAAATTTCTAATTTAGACTTATTTAATTGGAGTCAATTTCTAAACCAATTAATTAAGTCCTAAAACATGCATCTAGGTGGGTGAGATCAAACCATCACGAATTAAATTGCTGACACAAAGATTTCACGAAAAAACCCCAAAGGGAAAACCTTTATTTCACTATGAATGTTAAATCGCAACTTACATACAAAGAGAAATCTTCAACGAATCTTCACGCAGAAAACTCACATAGACACGCATCCTAGAGTCAGTAATGGATCAACCTCAGCAAACCTACATGAACACGCAGTTCAATTCAGCAAGGAACACCCACGAGCACTCTTAAATGACACGCAGTCGTCAGCCGTAGATTTACCCTCTCTACAAGACAAAACTTTGATAAAGATGTGTCTTGGGTTCCAAAAGGATTCACAAAAGTAATTGGGATGTTTGTGTGAATCAAAAAGATATTTTGGGGCACAAAAAATTGAAGACTTGTTGTATTTGGACGGACCCTCAAAAACGTTCTCTCAAAGTCTTATCTAAAAACCCTACTGAAATAGGCTTTTATAGAAAAATAAAAACTCTAAGTGGGCGCGCCGAACCTGTTCTACTTTGGAACCGAACCATTTCTACTTTTTCCAGTCTTCTGAACCGGTTCTACTTTAGACTGAACTGGTTCTCCCTCATTTCCAGTCTACCGAACCGATTCCACTTTTTTTAAAAAAATTATTTCGAAAAGAAATGTGCCTCTATTTCATAAAAAATTTTAGAAAAAAATATTCGAATACTAAAAAAGAAACATTAAGGAACATAAACTGAAACCGTACCAAAATCAATCTCGTAGAGGCTCTTTATTGAAGATGCTTGATATTCGGATCCGTTTTGTTGAGTGCATTAACTTGAACTTCCTCGATGGTTGTAGCGGTATACGACATACTCGATGTAAACTACAGACATGAGAAAAATGTCCTTACAAAACCTATATCGATGCTCCTGGTGATGATGTCTGAAGAGGATTGAAGATGATAGTATGTGCTAGTTACAAATGAAATATACTCGCATGGACGAAACCTAACACCTAAAAAGCTTCCACGTATATAACGGGTCAAAAACTAGTAAGTTACTAAAGTTATGCAACTCAAAAGTAATTATATATACAAATGATAACTCCATAGTTATAACATGTGCAACAGAACCTCATTGTGACACCCAACCCAATTAAATACCGGGTGATTAGTTCTTTATTAAATTCAAATAGGATTTTCATTTGGTTCATTCTTAGCATCAGTGTCGAAAATCATGTTAATTACTAATCACATATTAATTAATTAAGCTGGTGCCAAATTTTATCTTTATTAAACAGATGAATACATGCGAAATAAAATAAATTAATCCATACACACAATCACTGAGTCTAGAATAATACTGAATAAATAAATAAGTAAAAGACTTGCTGAAAAAACCATCGTCTATAAATCCCGAATTCAAAATAATGATCCAACAGATAAATAAATAATCAAACTACTGAGTTTGAAAGTAAATAGGCAACATGCCCTAAATGAAACTGTAACTGAGATAATATTCCTAAGATAGGAATGAATAAAATAAACATATACTCGAATTTCTGCATCATCCACATTTATCGCAACTGCGTATCCCTGGAATAGATAATCAATTCTGGCATCCCTATGGCTGGACACCTAAAAGGTTTTGAAAATATTTTGACATGGGTCAAAGCCCAAGAAAACATTTTGAAAATATTTAGCAAGTGATTAAAATGAAGTAATTAAAATGCATGCATCCATTTCACATATAAGCTAGTGTCGCACTCCCTTGAGATAATACTCACTCCTTATCTAAGGTGCACACCTAACGCTTTCTTCCTAACCCTCCTACTTGCAATACCCCGCCTAATTAGCCTTGTTATGAACCCTTCCTGATACATTACTCTAACCCAAGTAATCTTACAGTTGATTTATAAGTTATTTCACGCCTTAACTTAATTAATCATATCTAACCAAATCATATAACAGTCTCACTACTCATATAATTATATATTTGTACTTCATATATTTTACCCGTATAAAAATATCTACACTATTTTATATGTATAACTATATTTCAACATTTACACACATATCGTATATAAAATCCATCCTCCCGAGTAATAACTCACCAGATGCTCTTCCTAAAATCCTATCACCCCAGTAATACTCATCTAGCCCATATACCACAAGACGGTTAACTCACACGGAATAAGGTAATAAAATAATAAGCGTAGTGGAGGCGAACATAGTTCCCCGAATGTGAGACCGAATCATACCCAAAGCGTAAAGAATCACAATATAAAATAATGGACGCTATGACATGGGAATTATACTCTCCCTGCTCCTCAAGCCAGGGGATTCACCCACATCTCTCAATCTCATGTGATAGCACTAGACGAGTATGTATTTATTAAAATATCTTACACCGATATTTAAAGAGCACACAAATATATATATATATATATATATATATACTATCACAATATCTGTGTATATATAATAAATTAAACCCGACTAACCCGTGCCTAACTCCCATAGCACTAGCCCTTAAATATATCCGAATAAAATTCTCCGACTCTCAATTTAATTAATTTAACAACGTGGTGTTACTCAACTAAAATACCCGGACTCACTCATTTGTACCGTCTTTTAATCTTTTAGGATTTATTACACAACTTCCCGCTAATAAGTTTGATACACTTATTAATTGTAGTATTTCTTAATACCCATCTCTCAACATCCTAGGTATTTACCTCCATTTAATATTCCCTTAATTAAATCATTTTTAATCCATAATTAAACCACAAGGAAATCCCATGCCAAATAAAGGAAAAGGAATGATCTGCCAAGGATTTTTCAACATCGCTCGAATGACCTTCTAGGTTCATCCCCTTCCTCTTCCTCACGACGCTAGCTTTCTGCTCATGGATTTCTTCCATTAACAAATCTCAAACCTTCACGATTTCAACCCAAATCTCAATCAACAATAATCCTAACATTTATTACTCATTTACTCAAATATGTATATGTTTTTCAACCTTTAAACATCAACAATTCATAAAGCTCAACACTCAGTTTTTAATTTAGGTTTACATAGGAGTTACAAAATTTCTTCCCAAATATGATTTCACTAATATTAATCACACAAGATAAATTCTCGATTTTGAATCATGGATTAATTTCTAATAGTAATACATAAAGTTTCATAATCAACTGCATATCAATTTTACACATAGTACCTGTGGTGATAATTATTATACAACACAAATAGATAAGAGAAACGCAATCACCAAGTAAGAATAAGGAATGAAAAATGACGATCACACAACAAGGGATGTACGTGGTTCAGCAAAGATGCCTACGTCCACGGTGGTGCAGTCAGTATTATTTTTGTGTTCACCGGAGAGTGATTACAGAGAATACAATGTGTCCTTTTCCCCGGACCTAGGGTTTGTTATATACATGTTCGCTCTAGTGAGTGGGGGGGGGGGGACTCCTCTATGTTTCCCATCTCCTCTTAGAGTGCCCCTTAATGGGAACGTGGAAAGAGACTAAATCATAATCGGTTTAGGGTATAAGAGGCCTGGACTTTGGGCCGCTATAATTGGGCTACTCGTCCAGGCCCATCATCCTAATTTCGGGTACCCACAATTGCCCATAAGTTTGTTGGGCCATGCTTTGGGTTCAATAAACTTAAATGATTTGTCATAATGGCTGAGTCGTGTATCGTGCAACTTTTCCCAAAATTTGAGGACTGATTTTGGTGGCACCCGCTTCGTGGTTCGTGCACTATGATTAGTAATACTTCAAGGTTTTATTCAGGGCAACCATTTTTCGACCGTCGATTCAACCTTCTCAGCATTCTTCCATTTCTTGTGAGCTCTAGCGATTCACACCCTCTTCGTCCAGTCTTCATTTTCATCGCCTTCGATCTTCTTCGTTGTTTGGGCTTGTGATTCTCCATTATTCAAGTCGAACTTTCATCTTGCAAGTCTCCTGTGCCCTCTCTTTGTATTTTTTTCTTTGAATTTGTAGTTTCATTAGGGTTTCCTGATGGCGAAGATTGGTAATAGGTCAATCTCTGAGTTTAGGAATTTTTACAACATTCCTGAGTGGGTAGAGATTGAGTGCGCTTCTCCCCCTAGAAACGTTAGAGAGATAGAGAATGCCCACTAGATCCATATCTTGCTGCTTTCCCAAGGGGGACTTACTTTTCCTCCAAACAATCTATTCTTACATTTCTTTGGTTATTTCAACATTGTTCCCACACAGTGTTTTCCCAATGTATGGAAGATAATCAGTGGTGTTCATAGAATAAACCAGTTATATACCAAGTTAGGGCTCGCCAAGGTCTGTTTCTGCTATTCTTTTTTTCGGACTAGTTCTGGTGTTCTTTATCTCAAAGCCAGGAGTCCTGACAGGGTATTGGTAGTAAACTTCCCTGATTCCGATAAGGACTATTGGCAAGAGGGCTTACTTGCTAGAAATTAGCAGTTTTCTCCCCAGTTTGAGGGGTCGAGGGCTGATAGGTTCTCTTTTACTATTTTTGGGGAAGAATATATAGGTAGGCTTTGCTCTGTTCCTTCAATTTCTTTTACTGATTTGTGATCATTCTGACTTTTCCTGTTTTTTATTCAGCGAGGTCGAAGAACTTGGAACCTGCTCTCAGTGAGGTTCATCTTTCTGAATTGGTCAAGGCCTGGAATGTCAGGGAACCTTTAGCTGACGGCGAGCATCCCCGGTCTGCTGCTTTCCTGCTCGAATATAAGAACGTTGGTTCCAGTTTTATAGCGAGGCCGGTGGACAGTATTCCTGAGTTTGATACCTCTGAAGAGATTGCTGCTGATCCTATTCAGTTGGACGAGGAGAAGAGCAGTTCTGAGAGTGATATCGCAGGTGGTGCTGAAGGCAACTTTGGTGAGGGGAACTCCGGTGGTAGTAGCTCTTCTAATTCGGAGGAAGTATCTGAAGCTCGAGAATCTTCGAGCACATCCAGCAGTTCAAGCGAGGAGATGGTTCCTCCAAGGGAAAACCTGATTCGGGATGATGATGACGACGATCACGTGCTCCTCGCTCAGAGGTCAAAGAAGCAGAAGTCCAGTAGTGGGGCTGTAGCTTCAGGCTCTTGGTCTTCTACTCAAGAGCAAGAGAGGAAGAGGAGAGATGAAGAGCAGGTGAGAGAAAGGGAGAGAAAAAAGGAGGAGGAAAGAAAAAAGGTGGGGGAAAAGAAGAGGATGGAAGAGAGGAAGATAATGGAGGAGGAGAAAGAGGAAGAGAGGAGAAAGATGGAGTCAAGGACGAAGGATGGGCAAGCCTTGGTCCCGATGTCTGCTTTTCCCGAGGGGGCCTCAGTTGTCATTTCTCCTCAGTTGTCTCATGTGCTGCTCGAGAGTTCTCCCTGCAGATCGCCAGAGGGCACTGGGGTCTGATCAATTGGCCCTACAAGCTAGCCAGAGGCTAGCCTTGGTAAGGTCCTTTCCATTTTACAATTCTTTAACAAGTTTTAGTTATTTCTCCTTCTTAATCTCTTCTTTATTTCTGGAAGTTTGTGACTGACTTCGTCGTGCTTTATCGCTCTCGTGATGAGCTGGTGAGAAGGAATGGCGAGCTAGAGCAACAAAAGTCCGCTCTGGAAGTCAGGGGTTCTCAGTTGGAGGCTGATTTAAAGACTACTGATGCCGCTCGAGCTTCCTCTGATATGGCCCTCGTCAACTCTAATCGAGAGAGGGATGCGACAGTTAGGGAGCTAGACGAGCTGAGGCAGACCTATATCCTGGTCTGCTCGAGCAAGCTGGCTATCGTGGAGGAGAATAAGGTTCTGACCAAGCAGCTAAAGGAGAAGGATTCTCAGGTAGCCACCATCAAGGAGGATTCATACAACTCTGGGTGGACTGCTGCTTACGAAGACACCGAGGTTCAGATAGGCTACATCAGCCGTTTGAACTTCAAGAAGGGATGGAACAAGGTCCTCTTAGCTGCTGGTGTTGATGGTGAATCTCCCCTGTTCGACGAGCATGACCCGATTCCGAAGCCAACTGTGGACGAAGAAGCCCCT
Source organism: Sambucus nigra (assembly GCA_949130495.1). Classification (NCBI taxonomy): domain Eukaryota; kingdom Viridiplantae; phylum Streptophyta; class Magnoliopsida; order Dipsacales; family Adoxaceae; genus Sambucus; species Sambucus nigra. The sequence goes on along the minus strand of OX422221.1, from coordinate 515,036,308 downwards.
GCCCCAGCCATCGAGGGTATTGATCTTGCCTCTCAGACAATTCCTATCGGTGCTTGTCCTGCCCAGGCGAATGAGGGCATCCCTACAGAGGGGGATGCCTCTGATGCTAATGACAAGGGGAAGCAGCCAGCCACCTCTAGGCAGCCTGAGGTTGCTAGTTAATCTACTTTTAGGACTATTTTTGTACTTCTGCTTGTAATTTTCCCAATTTCTGCTCGATGTACTTTGACTTTTATCAATGAAATGAAAAGACTTATTTTTCCAGTGCGTTGATTGATTTTTCTCTCCATTGCCCTTTTATGTCTTGTAGTTGACTGATGTAGAAGAGTATATTCCAGCCACATCTCATTTGGGCAGGGCTCTTGGTCCCAATGCCAGTCCTTAGGTTCGCCAGGCCTTTGTTAGGCTTTGCAAATCTCTTAGGTCAAGGAATCAAAAGTATAAGGATCAGTCTGAGCTTGTGGCCAAGTTGAAGGATAGGCTCCAGGAGATGGAAGAGGTTGGTGCTTTAGTGCAAGAAGAGGTGAATTCATTGAGAACAAAGATTCTCGATGCTTCTGAGATCAACCAGGTTGGGGAGATGATTCAGCAAGAAAATGAGGATTTAAGGAAAGAGGTCTCGCGTCTTAGGGAGCATGCGCCGAGCACCGCTCCTTCAGTATTGCGAGGCTTTTCATCGACGCGAGCTAGGGTTGGCTCGAGCGATGTTCCCCCTGTGCTGCGAAGTTCCACTGGTCCACTCGTTCTGCGAGCTGGCAGGAGCACCAGGCGTTCAGACAGGAAATTGGAAGAGCTATGCGGTGATGTCCAACAAGCATATGTGATTGTTGCTGGGCTTCAAAGGGACATTAATCGACTGCGGCATTTGTTTATAAAAGGACCTCGACGAGTATGGGCCGACGGTTATGACTAGGGTTGGCTGGATGCTCCAACGAGGCTAATAGAATTTGAGGAGCTCGCCTTCATCAGGGGGTGGTTGAGTGCTTTGAAGGAGATGCAGGTTCCAAGGAACTCTATGCTCTGGTATCGCCACGAAATATTTCCTTCCACTCGGATGCTCAATCCCTTCCGGAAAGATGATCAGTGGATACCCATCGATGCTATCCCTCGGCAGCTATTGGAGTCAGATGCTAACGAAGATGAGGAAGAGTTGGTTCCTGCTCCTGATGATGGTTTAAGAGCTCGAGTGGCTGATTATCTCATTCAGAGGCCTCATCCCCACTGAGATTTTGTCAGTAGTTGTTCTATGTATTTTGTGTTGTAGTGATGTTATGTCAATGTTTTGATCGAGCTCGCCGACTAAACATGTATTGTACTTGGTGTAAATATGGTGGATTAATATAAAATTTATGTTTTGGGAGATATTAGCCGACTAAACAAGTGTATTATATGCTCCATATTCTCGCTCCTTTATGATCCATAAATTTGTATTATTATGCAAGTGGCCTTCCAGTCCAGTACACTATCGAGGTACTATTGTGCCCCACTTTACCTTTTAGGTCATGTCGTCACACTCCCTTAGGCCTAAGTGTGGCAATTAGTGAGGACACACATGGTGTTGGATGCTCTATCCGATCAAAATTTTATTCAACCAAAGATGGTCTGGCGACCAACTATAATTTGGTCATATTGCCTAAGGATCTCCTGTAGGGCTTCATATATTGCCAGGGGAAATGCTAAGGGGTCTTTCGTGTTTCATGACGAAAGCCTGAGGAGGGTGATTTCCCTGCTATGGTGGAATGATCAATGTGCCTGTCATTTGGAAAAGATGTGTGATAAAGCTTATATAACTGTTACTCATTAGAACGCAGCCGTTAAACAACTTTTATTAATGACAAGGAAAATGAACTAATAGTTCCACAACAAAAGCATAAAAGAAGAATCTAAAAATAGAATTTCTTGAGATTGGCTGCATTCCATGCTCGAGGGATTTCTCTGCCTTCCATCGTTTCTAAATGACAGGCGCCTTGCAGATTATATCTTGTTAGCTTTAATGGTCCTTCCCAGTTTGGCCCTAGCTTATCGTCTGATGGTTTCACTGCGCTGCCCAGGACTTTTCTTAGGACATAGTCCCCAACTCGGAATGTCCTCGGGTTGACCCTCTTGTTATAGTGCCTCGCGAGTTGTTACTGATAGCTCGCTAGTTTTACTATGGCTAGCTCTCGGCGCTCGTCGGCTAGGTTGAGCTTAGTGAGAAATGCTGCATCATTGTGGCCTTGGTTGACAAGGTTGGACCTCATTGTTTGCAAGCCTGCTTCTAGTGGGATAACTGCTTCCATCCCATATGTCAGCGAAAATGGGGTTCCCCCATTGCTCGTCGTGGAGTGGTTCTATAGGCCCATAGAATGTGTGGTAATTCATTTACCCATGCGCCTTTGGCTCGCTCCAATCATTTCCTTAATCTATCGATCACTATCTTGTTGGAAGCCTCGGCTTGGCCATTTCTTTGAGGATAGTCCACTGAGCTAAAATGGTGTTTGATTCCATGCTCGTCGTAGAAACTCTGAAAGGATCCGCTCTTGAACTGCATTCCATTGTCAGTGATGATGGTTCTGGGGATGCCAAAATGGGTAATTATATTTCTCCATATAAATCTTATCATATCTGCATCTCGGATGTTCGCTAGGGGTTCCGCCTCGATCCATTTGGTGAAGTAGTCAGTTACGACTAACAGATACTTACGATTGCCGGTGGCGGTAGGAAGTGGTCCTACGATGTCTATCCCCTATTGGGCGAACGACCATGGGCTGGATAATGATTTTAGGTTGCTAGCAGGTTGGTGGACCATAGGAGCGCAAAGCTGGCATTTTAAGCATTTGCGGACATACACCGCAGAGTCCATTTGCATATACGGCCACCAATAGCCCTCCTTCATTGCTCGGAAAGCCAGAGATCTTCCTCCAATATGGCTTCCACAGATTCCTTTGTGAAGCTCATGTAGAACTCGCTCGACATCTTTTGGGCATTGAAGGTAGGGACCGAAAAACGATCTCTTGTATAGCCTCCCTCAGGAGATAAGTGAAAGCGAGCAGCTTTGACTCTTATCTGGTGAGCAGTCTTCTTATCATCTGAAAGTGTGCCTCAAATAGTCCCTTAATGGGTCCATCCAGCTAGGTGCAAACTCAATTCGGAGCACCTGCTCAATGCTTGGTAGCTCGCTGTCACGGTTAATGCTCGGGTGGGAGAGGAAATCAATGGGGATTGTCCTTTTTAGGTCGGAATCGATTGCTGAGCTTAGGGATGCTAGGGCGTCAGCATGGATGTTCTGCCCTCTGAGAAACTGCTGGACACTGATCTCTTCGAAGCTCGCCATTAGTTTTTTTTACTAAGGCGAGCTAAGCTGCCATCCTTTCATCTTTCACATTGTAATCTCCACTTATCTGATTGGAGACTAATTGAGAATTGCCGAATACCTGTAAATGCTTTGCTCCCAAAGTGTGCGCCTTTTGGAGGCCCTCTACTAAGGCTTCGTATTCTGCTTCGTTGTTGGAGGCTGTAAATCCAATCCTGACTCCTTGTTCAAGGATTGTATTCTCGGGACTAATGAGGACAATGACTACACCTTCCCCCTTGGAGTTGGAGGCTCCATCAATGAACAATTTCCAGTTTTCCTTCGTTGCGTCGTTCCCCTTTTGTCTTGTTGGTGGAGGTTGGTTGGGAGGTTGTTCACCTGTGAATTCGGCTATGAAATCAACAAGGATCTGCCCCTTGATTGCGTTCCTTAGTTGAAATTGGATGTCAAATCGTCCGAGCTCGACTGACCATTTAGACAGTCTGCTAGACAAATCCGACTTCCTCAGGATTACATTAAGAGGGTGTGATGTAAGGACGATTATAGTGTGGGCTTCAAACTAGTGCTTGAGCTTCCTCGACGCCACCACTAGTGCAAAGGCGAGCTTTTCCAGGGGTAGGTACCTCTGCTCGGCGTCTAGTAGGATCTTACTCGCGTAATAAATGGGGTGTTGGATTCCAGCAACTTCGCACATTAATGCAGAAATGACAGTGTGGTTGGAAACAGAGAGGTATAAGTAGAAGGGATCTGCTTCCTGTGGTATGACAAGCAGTGGTGGGGAACTGAGGTAAGCCTTGAGCTCGTCCAGTGCCTGCGAGCAATCTTGGTTCCATTCTGATGTTTTGTTTCCCTTTAGAAGATGGAAGAAAGGATTGCACTTCTCGGAGAACTTTGAAATGAATCGATTTAAGGCAGCGAGCACACCGGTGTGCTTCTGTACGTCCCGGATCGTGCGAGGAGGTCGTACCCTATTTATTGCATCTATCTGGTCTGGGTTGGCCTCGATTCCTCTCTTACTGACCAAGTACCTAATAAATTTTCCTGACTGGACACCGAAAGAACACTTGCTCGCGTTAAGTTTCATTCGGTATTTCCTGAGGATTGCGAAGGTTCTTGATAGGTCTGAGAGGTGGTCTTCTTTCTTCTTGCTTTTAACGAGCATATCATCGATGTAGACTTCCATGGTGTTTTCCATTTGACCCTTGAACATCTTGGTGACCAGTCACTGGTAGGTTGCCCCTGCGTTTTTAGCCCGAAGGGCATGACCTTGTAGCAGTATAGTCCAACTGAGGTGATGAATGCTGTTTTGTCCTGGTCCGAGGCATACAGAGGGATCTGATGATACCCGGAGTATGCGTCTAGAAAGCTCATTCTCTTGTGAGCTGTAGTAGCGTCTACCTGTTGATCAATTTTTGGGAAGGGGAAACTATCCTTCGGGCATGATCTATTGAGGTCGGTGAAGTCGATGCAAACTCTCCACTTCCAGTTGCTTTTTAGAACTACTACTGGGTTGGATAACCATTCGGGTAATTGTACTTTCGGTATGGATCCTGCATCCAGCAGTTTTTATACTTCTTTTTCTACGGCTTTTGCCTTCTCGGGTGCAGTTCGTCGTGCCTTCTGGGTGATTGGTTTGAAGGTGGGATCGACGTGCAGCTGATGACAAACCATACTAGGATCAATTCCAGGCAGCTCGTATGGTTCCCACACGAAAACATCTATGTTGCGTCTCAGCAGAGTTGTCAGTTCGTTCTGTTCCTGGTCAGTGAGAGAGGCTACAATCAAGAAAACTCTGTCACTGTCGCTATCTCAAGCTGTAACCTCTACCAGGTCTTTGATGACCCGTTCAGAAGGGAGGAGCCTGGTCCCCTCTACTCCAGGTCTTCCGTACTTTAACTGCTATTTAGAAGGTTTCAGACCTTCTTGCTCTTCAACTTTCTCGCTGGGCTGATCGGCCTTCTTCTCTGGCCTTGGTCGGATGGGTGCTATGAAGCACCTTCTTGCCATTGCTTGATCGCCGTGGATCTCCATTACTCCTCGCTCGATTACATATTTGAGTTTCTGATGGTAGGTCGAGGAGACTGTCTTCATCGCATGTAGCCATCCCCTGCCGAGGATGGCTTGGTATGGAGAATCGATGTCAACCACCAAAAACTCAATCATCTTGGATACATTTCCCACGAGTACTGGCAGTACAATCTTTCCCATGGGCAATAATTATCTTTCTATCGAAGCCAACTAAAGGGACAGTAGCTTCCTTTAGGTCGACGATGCTTAACTTCAATTTTCTGAATAGGTCGAGATACATTACCTCGGACGAGCTTCCTTGGTCGAGGAGCAACTTGTCGACGTCAAAGTTAGGTATCCTGAGGGTAATGATCAAAGCATCATGATGTGGGGTTCTCACTCCCACCAGATCTTTATCTGTGAAAATAATATGCTTATTGTAGCTGACGTCATCCGATCGTCGACGCTTTCCAGATTGTGACTCCGCTGGATCGATCTAAAAAGCTTACATCACCACTGTAAGCTTCTTCATCTCCATTCGAGCTGAATTTCCTTGGATCTGCTTAGCATCAGATGCCCCATGAATTACCGCGAACTCATATCCAGCATCATCTTCGAGCACGTTATCAGGTCTCGCCTCTCTATTGACAGCCGCTTTCTCTGCCTTCTTCTCCATAAACTCGTTCAAATGCCCGAATTGGGCTAACTCCTCGTGGTGAGATTTAAGGGCCTTGCAATGCTCGGTCTTATGTCCCCCCTCTTTATGAAAAGTTCATCTCAGCGCGTTGTTTCTTTTTTAGGGATCTCCCCCATTTTCCTAGGACACTTGACGAATGGTTCGTCTTTGATTTTCGCGAGAATTTTGTAAATTGGTTCTCGGAAGACGGTGTTGACCGCCTGAAATTCTCTTGACACATCATTGTTTCCTTCGTTCTTGGAGCCGTTTTTTCCCCCGTTCTTTCCTCCTTTCTGCTGGTTCTCAGTTTTATCACTGCCCTTGGTTGTGAGTTTAGCTCGACCGTTTTTCGCTGTGATGAGGCGGGTCACATCTTCCACCTTAACATACTTCTCGATGCGGGCCATTAGGTCGTCGATGGTCATGGCTTCCTTCTTCGTCAGGGACTGGTATAGAAGGGAAGAGTTGGGTAGCCCGATTTTAAAAGAGGCCACTTCCACTTGCTCCGAGCAATCCTCGCCCTCGTTGAATAACTCCCAGTACCTCTTCGCGTAGTCTCAGAGGGTCTCTTGAGACATTTTCTTCATTGTGAGCAAAGCATCCATCCTTTTGGGATGGGAGCTACTAGTAATGAATCGGTCCGTAAAGAGCTCGGCCAGGGATTTGAAACTCCTGATGGACCGGTGGGGGAGCCTTTCGAACAATATTTGAGCCACGTCATATAGGCTCGAGGGGAAAATACGACACATTAGTGCATCCCGGTGGTTGCAGAGGGTCATGGACTGTCGGTACTATCTGACGTGATCAATGGGATCAGTCTTACCGTCATAAATTTTGAACCTTGGAATGGCAAACTTCTTGGGGGCTTCTTCTTCTTCTTCTTCTTCAATTTCCCTCGAGAAAGGTGATTTCATTTGGGTTTTGAGAGCTCGCCTAGCGAGTTCTCGGGTCGATCTGGTACCGTGATGGGCAGGGTGCTGGTCTATCTCCCTTCGGACCAGATTTCGTATGTTCTCGTTGCTGCGAGTAGGGCTCTGGTAACGGCGAACTTTTCGCAGCTGCTCGCGTAGGTCATCCTCTGACCCGTCTCCCTCAATCTTTTGGGATCCTCGCCTGGGGTTCCTTCCTCGGCTGCGAGACTTGATCGCCTAAGGGCTAGGAGTGCAGTATGGATGTCTCCTGGTATCATGATGGATCTCTTTCTCCAGGCTCTCTAATCTTCTTTTCAGGCGAGCATGCTCAGCCTCGTGCCTGCGAGAAGACTCCCTCTACTCATGGAGCCTTGCCTCATATGCATCAATTAGTCTGGATATCTGCGTGGACCTTGCTGGTCCTTGGCTTTCTTCTGAGGCTGGCCTTTCTAAGCGAGCCCTCTGATCTGAACGTCAAATTTCAGATCTAACCTGCGAGGAACATGTGGTTCTTGAATATCCCCTGCCTAGGGAGCATTGCTACTGTGACCGGACAATTTAAACTCCTTTTTTGGTGTGGGATTTCTCAGGGAAGATAAACGCTCCCACAGACGGTGCCAATTGTGGTGACAATTATTATACAACACAAATAGATAAGAGAAACGCAATCACCAAGTAAGAATAAGGAATGCAAAATGACGATCACACAACAAGGGATGTACGTGGTTCAGCAAAGATGCCTACGTCCATGGTGGTGCTGTCAGTATTATTTATGTGTTCTCCGGAGAGTGATTACAGAGAATACAATGTGTCCTTTACCCCGGACCTAGGGTTTGTTATATACATGTTCACTCTAGTGAGTGGGGGTGTGGGACTCCTCCATGTTTCCTATCTCCTCTTAGAGTGCCCCTTAATGGGAACGTGGGAAAAGACTAAATCATAATCGATTTAGGGTATAAGAGGACTGTACTTTGGGCCGCTACAATTGGACTACTCGTCCAGGCCCATCATCCTAATTTCGGGTACCCACAGTACCCAAATTCACAAAAACCCATTTCATATGCCATTCCACCCCAAAACAAATTACCCTTACACCCACATTGATATGAAATAAAAACTGAAAATTAAATTTGAAATAAAGTTAACCACTTGCCTGATTAGATTCGTAGAGTCTGATTTTCTTTGAGGTAGAAGATGATTTAACGAAGAACACACTCACTCCTCCTTGGTTTGGCTCCAAAAATCTCCATAAGTTCTCTCTCTTTTCTTCTCTGCAGATCTAGGGTTTTCTAAATGAGTTATGGCTGCCAATAACTCCTAATCTTTGGTTAAGTAATACTAATCCTGAAATTAGGCTAATGGGCCAAGCCCAAACGACCCGAACATGCCCATATGAGCCTGATTATGTCTAAAAATGCCCCGAGACCCAATTACTAACTACGGGTACTCTATTTGGACTATCTTAACCTATCCGAAATCAACCGTGCACTCAGAATCGTCATCCGAGATACTTTATAAAATTCTCCAATTTTGACCTCAAAATACGATACATGTGAAATTTAAAAGTAACCTGAATTAATCAAATCTTAATTCACTAAATTATTTAAATCCTTTAGATTAATTAAATCCTATTTCAATTAAATAAATTCTCCAAATTCAATAAATTCTCCAAATTAAATAGATTCCCCAAATCGCCAATTTAATTTAAATTCCATATCCTTGGAAATATGGGGTATTACACTCATAGTCCATTTTAATTAACTCATTAGTTTAAATAATTAATTAATCTCTTAATAAATTAAACCATAACCGATATGTTCTCCTTCTCCCCCGCCATCTCAAGAACATGTCGTATGCACACATAAAGACCGTCACACATCCAAATGCCACCTGCCATTATCATGGTCAAAATTAATAATAAAGTCATGTGACGCACAAATAAATCCCATAAAACATCCAAATACCACCTTTCTCTCATATGGATGGAACTATACACATAAATAAATCGTGTGATCCAACAAAGTCATATACCATCAAAACCAGATACCATCACACCGACCAGGCACCACCTCATAATAAAGTGGTCAAGATAAGAAACATCTGACGTAACACACAAATAAAATCGTGCTCCGTCAGCATACACAAGTAAAAGTATTCTCTCTCAGCACATACTCATAATCACTTTCGCTTAACTCCCTCATTTCAATATGTACCATCATTATTTTATTACCTTTCCACATTTCACTTTTAGCTTATCACTTATCACAACATTATTATTTTTCATTAACCCCACCCTTCGAGTCATGCTAAACTAGACCCTAAACCAATCTTTTCATTAACTTCCAAAAGGATTCTTAAATCACTCATGAATGTGTATTTAGCATGGGACTACTCATCAATTTAAATGTTTTAATAAAATAGATATATTAATTGTAAGATTCATAAAGTCCTCACTCATACCAAACTCCAAACTCCACGCGTGGGGCGTGTCATAAATAAAATCCAAACAAGGAATCCCCTGATACACTTCCACCTAGATAGGGTAGTCATAAATGTAAGGACATTTTTCTCATGTCCGAAATGTTTCATTTATTTATGTCGTACGCCGCTACATTTGGCACGTCACATTACGATCTCACATGACGGCCTCTATCCGAATTCCGGGAATCAAGCATGCATTATCTCCATTAATGTGCCCCTCATCTGCATCAACGACTTCACGTTCCTTGATTCTAGGCTCGTAATGCAAGTGGTACGCAAGAGAAGTCAAATCAGTGAAACAAGGCATGATAGGGATGTTCGAGGGCAAATTGGTAATTTTATAGCCACTGTCCGGAGGACCGATCAACTGGAAAGTTGAAGAGCTTGCCGCAACAAAGATACTGGAAGAAACGGCACCTCAATCCGAGCTACGGTGAACAAGTTATGGCCCGTTGAAAATGGAGATATTTACATAGAAAATTCTGGGAATTTTTCTAAGTATTTAATCCCCTATTCCCAGCACACTTTCCCGAACCCAGTTCGAAACCGATTCGGGGGGGCGAACCGGTTCGCAGGGTACCCGAACCGGTTCGGGGTACCTGTACGCTGGATAGAATTTCAGAGTTTTAAAATCGTGGGTCTCTTCATGTATTTCCCTATAAATACCAACTTCGGGAGAGTTCTTTTGCAAGACTTTAGAAGACGTTTTTGAGAGTCCAAATACATCTAGTCTTCATATTTTTTGAGTCCTAAGACTCATGTTTTGATTCACACATCCTTGCCAAATATTTGTGAATCCTTTTTGCAACCCAAGAACACAACTTTGGTTTGTTCAACCCTTGTGGAGAAGCCGTTTATCTTCTCCATTGCAGCCCTACTGGAAAGGGATAGTTCCAGCCGCGACTACAGAATCCGATACCCGAGGGTAATTCTTAGTCAACTTGTATTTTCATTGTAATCCGATTGTAAGCCATTTTCTTACAAATTATAGTGAAAATAAATGGTTTTGCCCCTGTGGGGGATTTTTCCTTAATTGCATGTGTTTGAATGTTCTTGCGTAGATTATCTATTTATTCAATCACATACTGCTGCATGTTTAGGGTTTGTTTGTGTTAAAAGGGTTTTATTAATAATTTGATCATTTGAACGCGAGCACACACGTCTTCAAATTGGTATCAGAGCAGGTTACGCTAATCTATCGCGTATTCCTTTTTCCGCAAAATTTTTCTAAGATATCAATTTTCTAAAAAAAAAAAATGATTTTTGAAAAAGTGCGTGTTCAAATGGAGAAACCATATTATAAAATGCCTGTTTTTGACGGGACAAATTATGCTTATTGGAAAGCCCGTATGAGGTCGACTTTAAAAGCCATTGATGAACGTGTCTGGATTTTGGTTGAACGTGGGTGGACTCCTCCCACCGTGACTGTTGATAATGTGACCAACTTGAAACCTGACACTTCTTGGACTGATGAAGAATTTAAATGGTCATCTTTTAATTCTAAGGGTCTAAGTGCTATTTCTGGGTCTGTCACACCTGATGAGTTCAAACGCATAATGACGTGTACCACGTCAAAAGAGGCATGAGATATTTTACAACTCACCCATGAATGAACTAATGCTGTGAAAGAGTCTAAGTTGCAAAACTTGACAACTCAATTTGAAACAATCACCATGCATGATTCTGAATGCTTTGATGAATTTTATGCTAGACTTTCTGACATTGTGAATACTAGTTTTAATCTTGGTGAACACATTCCGAATGCTAGAGTTGTTAAAAAGATTCTTCGTTCTTTGCCTAAGCGTTTTATCCCTAAAGTCACTGTGCTAAATTCTATGGGTAATTTAAATACGCTAAAATTGGAAGAACTTGTAGGAGATTTGCAAACTTATGAAATTGATATGTTCCCTAAAAATGCTAAATCTAAAGATAAGGGAATTACACTTAAAGCCCAAGAGAGAAGGATTGAGGGGTCAGCTAGAAAGAGAGTAGAGTCATCTAGAAAGAGAGAGACTGACACGTCAGATTCTGAGTGCGATTTTGACTTAGATGATTTGGCTCTTTTCGCAAAAAATTTCAAGAGGATTCTCAAATTTAAGAAAAATGGCAATTTTAAAGATAAAAAGAAATTTGATAAAAATAAGTTTGAAAAGAAAAATGAAAAAGATTCCAAAAATCCTCCTCTGAAAGAAAGTGAGAGATGTTTTGAGTGCGATGGTAGGGGTCATAGAGCTTTTGAGTGTGCCAATCGTCTGAATAGAGAGAAAGGGAAAGCTGTCCTTAATGCTACCCTTAGTGACGACAGTGAGGTCGAGACGGTGGATTCAGGAGATGAGTAACCGCATGAGTGTAACTTCACCGCATTCATGGCCAGCCAAGTGAGAACTCTTAGTTCACCTCATGACGTTGAGGATGATGCTTCACAGGGACACCTCGACAGTGAGATCGATGTGAGTGAGGGGGAGGATGACACAAGTTAGAGCGAGAGTGATATACAACGCGCCTACGCTGAGTTATATTCTGAGTCTTTTAAAACTAAAAAGCGTAACAAAGCGTTAGTTCTTAAGATCACCTGCTTAGAGGAAGATTTAAAGAAAGCGAGAGAAAGAGAGTTCTCCACCTGCACCGCCCTGAGAGAGAGAGATTCTACATGTGTCGAGAATGAGAATTTGTTTAGAGAGAGAGAGAGTGTTTTAGACAAAGAGAGAGGGAACTTGATTAAGCAAGTGGCTAGTCTTACGAGTCAGCTCCATTCCTCCGTGGAGACTCGGAAGAAACTTGAAGCCCTTGTTGCCTAGCTGACTCATGATCTTGAGAAAGCACGGGAAGTCAAGGTACAAATCGAGGACAGGTCTGGGAAGATGGGAAAGATGCTCCTCGGCCCCGCTTTAGGTTTTGGTGATCGTCAAGGAATTGGTTATGATGGTGCCTCCACGTCCCAAATTGCACCTGGACCAGTTCCTGAGTTTACTACAACTCCTTATGGTCACCGTCAAAAACCTCGAAGGAGAGTTTGACCAAGAAAAGCAAACCAAGGCCCGCCTTTGACTGTGCTCTTTTGTACTTATTGCAAAAGAAAAGGACACCTTAGGGAATCTTGCTATAGTATGGGTCGAACACGATGTACTACTGCTCCACCACGTCATACTAATAAATTTTCTAGTCTGAGAGAGCGAGTTGAGTTCTTAGCTGCCAAGACTCAGAGTTTGATGAAAGAATTCCGACGGATGTCTTCGCCGTTAATGAATGCTTCTCACATTCCAGCTAAAACCAACAACAACAAAGGCAAACAAAAGGTCATCTCTGCTTGGGTGCCTAAGAAAGATAAAAAGGCCTTTGTTGTTCATGTTTCTCTCAAAGCACATAATACCTCACAGTGGTATTTTGATAGTGGGTGCTCCAGACACATGACAGGTGATGCCTCATTTTTTACGACTCTTGAGGACTATCAGGATGGCAGAGTCACCTTTGGAGATGGGAGCAAGTCTAGCATTATAGGACGTGGTACTGTCGAGTTACCTGGATTTCCTAAGCTAGAAAATGTTTTGTACGTCAAAGGTTTGAAAGCAAACCTTCTCAGCATTAGCCAGCTGTGCGACACTGACTTTGCAGTAAAGTTTGACCGGGACGCGTGTAAAGTCTATAATCAAGCTGGTAAACTTTTGATGCAGGGGGTGAGGACCGAGGATAATTGCTATGGGACTGAGCCCACGTCCTCACTTGTCTGCAACAGCGCCACGATCACTCCTATGTATCTGTGGCATTAACGTCTAGGTCATGTGAACTTTAGAGATCTCAACCGCTTAGCTAAAAATGACCTAGTACGTGGCTTACCATCTCTTGGAAAGTCAACTTCGACTGTTTGTGGACCCTGTCAGTTGGGAAAACAAATTCATAGTCCCCATAGGAAGTTACATTCCATTACCACCTCTCGTGTTCTTGAGTTGATTCACATGGATCTTATGGATCCTACTCGTACTGAGAGTCTAGGTGGTAAGAGGTACATCCTCGTGATGGTAGATGATTTCTCCAGGTACTCCATTGTAGGTTTTCTGAGAGAGAAATCTGATGCTGTAGAATTTTTAACGACCAAGTGTCGTGTCCTGCGAAATCAACACGGTGTCACTATTAAAAGAATACGTAGTGATAACGACACGGAATTCACTGAAGCAAAGGTAGACCTTTACTGTGATAGCCTCGGGATCAAACATGAGTTTTCTGTTGTGAGAACTCCTTAGCAAAATGGGATTGTTGAGAGAAAGAATAGAACGATCCAAGAGATGGCTAGATCTATGCTTCTAGGTCGTAAAGTTTCTAGGAGATTTTGGGCAGAGGCAGTGTCTACTGCATGCCACACGGTCAATAGGGTGTATCTGCGTCCACACACACTTCACACTCCTTATGAGTTATGGACTGACAAGAAGCCCAACCTGGCATATTTCTGTGTTTTTGGGAGTAAATGCTACATCCTACGGGATAGAGAGCAATTAGGAAAGTTCGACTCCCGGAGCGACGAGGGAATATTTCTAGGATATTCATCGAATAGCAGAGCATACCGGGTTTTTAACCTGAAGAGCTCTAGGGTTATGGAATCAATAAACGTTACCGTGCAAGATGACGACCCTCCGACGGTTATTGATCCTAACCTTCAGTGTGAGGATGAGGACTGTTCTGACAGTGATTTACCTGTTCCTCTCTCACACTATGTGGACCCTACTCCTGTATTAGGGGACACACCTGTTTGGGTTCGCAAGAGTCATGACCCATCTGCCATTGTTGGCGATCCCACTCTAGGGGTCAAGACTCGTGCTCAACTAGAGAACGTTGTTAGCCATCTTTGCTACACGTCCAAAGTCGAGCCCAAGAACCATAAAGAAGCACTCAAGGATGAACACTGGATATCTTCTATGCAGGATGAGTTGCTTCAGTTTAAAAAGAATAATGTCTGGGAATTAGTTCCCCGACCTAGTGAGACTAATGTTATAGGTACCCGGTGGATTTTCAAGAACAAAATGGATGAAAATGGTACCATAATCAGAAATAAGGCTAGGTTGGTCGCTCAAGGCTACACACAGATAAAGGGTGTAGACTTTGGGGAGACATTTGCTCCTGTTGCGAGGCTTGAGTCCGTCCGTCTTCTGCTCGCCATCGCATGTCATCTACGCTTTAAGGTATATCAGATGGATGTCAAGAGTGCCTTTCTGAATGACATTCTACAGGAGGAGGTTTATGTGGAACAGCCAAAAGGGTTTGAAGACCCTCAGCACCCCGAACACGTCTACTATCTTAGGAAAGCCTTGTATGGTTTGAAGCAAGCACCCCGTGCTTGGTACGAGAGGCTTACTTCCTATCTCTTAGCTCGTGACTTCATGAGAGGGGGAGTAGATATGACGTTGTTCGTCAGGAGAGATGACGGTGCTATTTTAGTTGCCCAGGTCTATGTGGACGACATAGTCTTTGGATCCACATGCTCCCAGCATGCTCACCACTTTGAGGAGGAGATGAAAAGTGAGTTTGAGATGAGCATGGTTGGTGAGCTTACATTCTTCCTTGGTCTCCAAGTTCATCAGCTAGAGGATGGGATGTTCATCTCCCAATCCAAGTATGCTAGAGACCTAGTGAAGAAATTTGGTTTAGACTCCGCTAAGCATGCACGTACACCTATGAGTACCACTACCAAGCTTAGTAAGGACACTTCAGGCAAGGACGTAGAGCAAACCTTATATCGGAGTATGATAGGTAGTCTTCTCTACTTGACTGCCAGTCGTCCCGACATCGCCTTTAGTATTGGAGTCTGTGCGCGATATCAGGCATCCCCAAAAGAGTCACATTTACTTGCTCTAAAACGTATTATTAAATACGTGAGTGGGACTCTATCAGACGGTATTTGGTATTCCTTTGAGACCGATGACCATTTGTCCGCCTATTCGGATGCCGATTGGGCTGGGGATGTAGATGGTTGTAGAAGCACTTTTGGTGGGTGTTTCTATTTTGGTTCTGCTCTTGTCTCCTGGCTGAGCAAGAAGCAAAATTCCATCTCTTTGTCCACTGCGGAGGTTGAGTACATTGCAGCCGGGAATTGTTGCACACAACTCTTGTGGATGAAGCAAATGTTGGAGGATTATGGGATTTCACAAGACACCATGATCATTTCTTATGATAACAAGAGCGCGATACACATATCTCGTAATCCCGTCCAGCATTCGCGCACAAAACACATCAGGATACGTGAGCACTTTATTCGTCAGTTAGTTGAGGAGAACACTGTATCCCTGAGTTTTTTTCCCACCAACCGTCAGTTAGCCGACATTTTCACGAAACCTTTTGATGCCCTTAGATTTGAGAGTCTTAGGAAGTCTTTGGGGATTTGCACAGTTGACTGAGGGGTTGGTCTATGTCTAGTATAGGATGCTTCTTCATGTTCATAGCATATGCTTCCTATTGCTAGTCTGTTTATATGTACTATTGCTTAGTTGTACAGCTTGTATTTATTCTTTTTGCTGTTTATATTTCTTTTAAAAAAAAATACAAAAAGATTTTCCTTTAAGAAAATTTTTAGAAAAAGCACAAAAAGATTTTATTTTAATCAAAATTTTGAAAAAGACCAAAAAGATTTTTTTTTTGCTTCTTTTTATGGATGAGCATTTAAGATAGCCAAGTCACAACTTCATTCCATTTATCCATGTGACTGTTTGATAGAGATTTGAGACGCTACATCATTTCATCCATGTGCTTTACTTAGTATGGAGTCTTTGAGATGTAATTAGTGATATCTTCCTACATGTTTGACTCATCTATCCTTTATTGCACACATGCACGGCTATATTTTATTATTGCACTTGTCTATCTCATATTGGCTTGAGTGTTTCCATCTCAATTCTGTCTATACAATGTACAATATGCGATAAAACTTGACAAGATTGGAATGCATGTAAAAACCGTTTTGGTGAAACTGTGTGTTTTTGTATAACGGGGAGGGGCTGCGAAAGGTAATTATCTATCCTTTGCGCAAAAGCCACCGTTAAAAAGGACCTAAAAAATGGAGGAATTTTAATATCCGAGGTCCAAAGAGGTTAAAAGAGCCCCAAAAAAAAATTAAAGGCAATAAAAAGCAATTCCTGCCAAATATGGGCCACTTAGGTTTCACCATCAATTCTCCAAAGTTTGAGAATTTAGAATGCCTCTATTCAAAATAATATCTGAGGGAGTTTGGTTGGAGAATATAAACGGGTTTGCACTTCATTGAAAGTCCTGAAAAAGCATAAAATCATTTTGGATGTTATTGGTGTGAAAATCATTTTGAGCTTTGATTTGTTGATTTGATTGAGTCAATATCTTATATTGTCCTTATTTTACACCAAAGGAAGCATTTGAGTTCATTCGCTAGGAATATCCAATATTCATCGTGCACATATGTCATGTTTGTATGCATTGATTTTCCTATCGAATTTGATCACACCACTTCATTTACGCTATCATCGACTTGGTTGCTTTGTGTTCATTCATGGTGTGGTTTTATCTTAGTGTCACCCCGCTCGTGCTTATTTGATTTGTTTCTCTCATTTGTCCATTTGGGGACATCATAAAAAGGGGGAGAATGAATTATCTTATTATAGGGGAGATTTGAAATTTGAGTTTGCTCATAAATTGATATATATATGTTTATCTCATCATTTCAAACTCGATATGTCACTTGGTATTTTGCTTTATCTCATGTGTGTAGGTACTACATTGATGATCACTAAATTGCACACCCTGATGAGAAAAGATTTGAGATTCCTGTCGATTTGAAGAACAAACGATGAAGACTATTCACTTGTACCTTTTCTAGTTTTGGGTTCATGGGAGGGTAGATTTGTATAAGCAATTTAATATTTAATAATTCGGATTTTTTATGTATGTACCGGCATAGACATAGGGGGAGATTTGTAAGGATATTTTTCTCATGTCCGAAATGTTTCATTTATTTATGTCGTAAGCCGCTACATTTGGCACGTCACCTCACGATCTCACATGACGGCCTCTATCCAAAATTCGGGAATCAAGCATGCATTATCTCCATTAATGTGACCCTCATCTGCATCAACGACTTCATGTTCCTTGATTCTAGGCTCGTAATGCAAGTGGTACGCAAGAGAAGTCAAATCAGTGAAACAAGGCATGATAGGGATGTTCAAGGGCAAATTGGTAATTTTACAGCCACTGTCCGGAGGATCGGTCAACTAGAAAGTTGAAGAGCTTGCCGCAACAAAGATACTGGAATAAACGGCACCTCAATTCGAGCTACGGTGAACAAGTTATGGCCCGTTGAAAATGGAGATATTTACATAGAAAATTCTGGGAATTTTTCTAAGTGTTTAATCCCCTATTCCCAGCACACTTTCCCGAACCCAGTCCGAAACCGGTTCCGGGGGCGAACCGGTTCGCGGGGTACCCGAACCGGTTCGGGGTACCTGTACGCTGGATAGAATTTCAGAGTTTTAAAATCGTGGGTCTCTTCATGTATTTCCTTATAAATACCAACTTCGGGGGAGTTGTTTTGCAAGATTTTAGAAGACGTTTTTGAGAGTCCAAATACATCTAGTCTTCATATTTTTTTAGTCCCAAGACTCATGTTTTGATTCACACATCCTTGCCAAATATTTGTGAATCCTTTTTGCAACCCAAGAACACAACTTTGGTTTGTTCAACCCTTGTGGAGAAGCCGTTTCTCTTCTCCATTGCAGCCCTACTGGAAAGGGATAGTTCCAGCCGCGACTACAGAATCTGATACCCGAGGGTAATTGTTAGTCAACTTGTATTTTCATTGTAATCCGATTGTAAGCCGTTTTCTTACAAATTATAGTGAAAATAAATGGTTTTGCCCCTGTGGGGGATTTTTCCTTAATTGCATGTGTTTGAATGTTCTTGCGTAGATTATCTATTTATTCAATCACATACTGCTGCATGTTTAGGGTTTGTTTGTGTTAAAAGGGTTTTATATATAATTTGATCATTTGAACGCGAGCACACACGTCTTCAATAAATACACTAAATTGGTTAAAGACATGTGAAAAGGAGGACTGGGGGTTTAAAATGAGCCAAAAATGTGTAAGTCTTATAATATAAAAGGAGAGAACTGAGCAACTCGTGACTTAGTCAAAACCTGGCCGCGGTTGTGGTCTTGAGCCCCATGATAGCGGCCATACTAGTCGTGATCACGGTATAGGGGTGCAGGTTGTGTTCCTTTGACGGCTAAATAAATATTAAAAATCAAAACCCTATCTTAACCCCCAATTCATGTAAAAGGATGAAATTACCCTCGGACTTCCTCCAAATTCCCCATGTGTCCAAACCACTTTACATAAATTATAGTTCAAGCTCCGGACTTTAAAAGAAATAAAGTTTACTGAATAAAACTTTAACAATTTAACTAGTGAATTTCTTAATTCAATTTTAATCAGTTTTAATTTTAAACTCTCATTAATTACTTTAAATTCCAAAGTATAATTATATGTTTAATATCGATTCCCATTTAATTAATTAAATTATATTTATTAATTAATTATAAATTACCTTTAAAATTACTAGTATTACAATGGTCCTCTTGATGATGAATCCTTCCTCCACTCACTCAAATGCAGGGGATGAAACTAAATGACTCATAGAAACACTACAAGAAAAATGAGTATTAGGGACGGTAAAAAACCGTCCCTAAAAGTACAAAAACCGTCCCAAAAGAGTATTAGGGACGGTTTTTGCAACGGCAAAAATTCGTCCTTTATACTAGGCGTCCTAAATATTTTAGAAATGGATTTTACAGCCCTAAATGTTAATTCATGGACACTCTGCATTTGGCATTAGGGACGGATTTTTCCATTCCAAATGGTGTTCCCGCGAAAAAATTCTCGCTCCCGCCAATAGTATTAGGGACGGATAAACCGTCCCTAATACTACTGAGATTCTGGCAACCCAATTAGGACGGTAAAAATCGTCCCAAAAGGTAATTTCAATTATGCAAAAATGGGTATCAGGGACGGTTAAACCGTCCCAAAAGGTATTCTCAATTAATACAAATCAGTATTAAGGATGGTTTATAACCGTCCCAATTGATAAATAAAAAATTATCATAAATAGTTATATTATTATATGTTTTATTTAGCAATAATAATTGGCGTATAATTTGCATTATAAATCAAATCATCCGATCAAAAATGCAATATATCAACCACATTCATTGAAGCACGTATCCAATAACAATTTATTCCATTAAAGTACATTCAAGTCGAAGTATTTAAATGAGTACAAAATCATACTAATTAATGAGATATACAATTGTAAAAAAAAATATCATCCCTAAATTAAGATGATAAATATGGTTGTCACGCTTTAAAAACTTCTCTTAGTGTCACGTATAGTAGACACACTCAAAAACATGCATCTTCAACTTCTTGTGCACAACCTGCAATCAATAAATAATTATTTTATCAGAATAATATTATAGTAAAATAAAATATTCAAATATATTAGTTAATCGTATCAACAACTTTTTACAATTTTTAAAAAATTTGACAGAGTTTCCTTTGTTTGTACATGAAATCCAACCTGTTTAATCAACACAAAAGCCCGCACAGCCATTGAAAAATTGAAAAATCTCCATATCAACAATTCTTTACAATTTTAAAAAAAATTCAACAGTGTCTCCTTTGTTTATACATGAAAATCAACCTGTTAAATCAACACAAAATCCCGCACGGCTAGTAAAAAAAATTAAAACAATAATCTCGCATATCAACAATAATAATAAATAAACAATCTACCTGTCGCAAACCATTGCTTTGTTCATGTGTTCCACGCAAATAAAATATAACCATCACTACACCAAAATGACAAAATTGTCAACTTTCAGCCGACCACCCTTGTTAAGGTCATTGACTGTGATAAAAAATACGCGTTTTGTATCACGGTCATTGACCTTGACACGACCGTGATAAAGAATTGTCACGGTCATTGACCGTGGCAAGTCCGTGCCAAATTTACTTGTCACGGTCAATGACCATGATAATTCTTTAAATAATTATCACGGTCAAGGAACTTGACACGACCGTGACAACTTCTTCAGCAAAAACCCTTTCCCCTTCTTCCCCCCCCCCCCCCCCCCCCCCCCCCCGTCGTTCTGTCCTTTTTATAACTCTCTCTCTCTCTCTACGCTGCTCTCTCTCTAGTTTCAGGTTAATTTCTCTCCCTCTCTCTCTCTCTTCCATTTATATATATGTTTGTGTGTATATATATGTGTGTGTGTGTATATATATATGTGTGTGTGTGTGTGTATGTGGTGTGTGAGTATGTGGAAAATAGGGGGTTGTTATTTTAGAGGCAAAACATTGATGATAATGTATATAATATTAGCCTTGTATGGGTATAAGCTAATTTAGATTAATATTGATGATTATGTATATAAAGATTAACTCATTTTCATTCGAATTAGACAATTCACATGTTAATATGTTGTTGCTAATTTAGATTAATTTATGTCTAATTTTAATTTCAAAGGGAAGATTACGATATTTTGACTATGGTTAAAGATAAAAAATAATTCGTTGTGATTTTATTTCTAAGTGATTCTAGAATTTTTATTCTTGGTTAAAGAAATCAATGCATTCTTTCTGTTGAAAGATATTTATTTTTTAATAATGCAAGTTATTTTGAACTTTCCTTCACCATTAAAACATTAAATTGGTAGCATTTTTCTCTTACCAATTTTTTTCATCGTGGATGTCGCCAAATTCTTAGTAGATTAGTATTTAACAAACAAAAGTTAAATAACCATTATTGTTCACTAAATGTTGGCAAAAGTCTTACTGAAAATGTAAACATTTGTATTATATATAAATTGGCTCTCTCATCTATCAAAACGTTTGAGTCTATCAAGTTAAATAGACTTGGTTCATTATGAATGAGACACAATCTATAGTTTAGGTCAGATGAACCTTAAGGACTAAAGATTGATATATCCTTTTGAGAAGTTTGATATAATATTGGCTAATTGCACACACTAAGATGTTTTTTAAATTGAGATAATTTTTTCATAAAATGTGTTTTAAAAACCTTTTGAAGTATTGAAGAATTTTTTTGAGTTGTGTTTTACCTTTTGAAGTATTGGGATCTAGGAACAAGTTTTAAAAATAATTTTGGAATTTTTTTATTTTGAGGCATTCGAACGGACATAATATATAACATATATTCCATGCTTTACATCTATTCTGGCATATATAATATATATAATAGTAATTCCATGCTTTACATTTATTCCACGTTAGATGTTTTGAACTAATTTAGACATATTTATGTGTATTTGTGTGTATGTGTGTGTATGTGTGTGTGTGGTGGTGTGTGGTGGGGGAGGGGGCAGGGGGTGTGGTGGGGGTGGGGTGGAGAGGGGTGTGCGTATACGTGTGCGTGTGTGTGTGTGTGGTGGTGGTGGGGTAGGGGTGTGTGTCTACGTGTACTAATAACATTTTTTTTATCTCTACTAATAACATTTTGTTACAACAAATATCTCCTTCAGGTATTAAGGCGAAGATGATGATGCTGTTTATGATGATGTCGTCTGGGCTCGGTGGTAGCGGAGGCGACGAGGGATCCTCGTCCCCTAGGCTCCCCAAATATGGAAAATTTGGGATTACCATCGAGAACAAATCGGAGCTATTAGGGAGATCCCTCGAGATGCTAAAGACGGTCATCGGTCCGGGGTTTATGAGTTGGAAGGAGGTGACATATGAGCTCAAGTTAGCTATTTAGGAGGCACTACAGGTAATATATTTATATTTTAATTTCAATTTCAATTTCAATTTCGATTTCAATTTCAATTTCATTTTCATTTTATATTTATATTTATTCGCAAATAACATTGTATTTGTTGGACAGGAACAATTCAACTTGGATCCAAAGCTACGCGATTCCGTTTTGGAGCAGTTGAGGGAGCAACACAAAACGTGGAAGAAAAATATGCGGACACGGTACTTTGGGAAAACACGAGAGTCCATTATCCAATGGCGTGGATCCATCCCGCCCAAGGAGCCAATCTCATTGGCACAATGGAAAAAGTTCATTGACAATGAGATCGAGGATCGACAATTGTCATCTCGCCAATCGGGGAGGAAAAATCAGGCAAAAAAGATGGATGTGCACTACTCCGACCGGACGTCTTACGCCGAGGTGGAGCATAGGATGAAGGTAAGATTTAATTTTTCTATAACTACAGAAATATATTATTCTTCATTATTTTACTTTGCGGGGCCAATACTAATTTTACTTTATTTTTTTCAGGGGGTAGCGATTGGCCCAGGGGGTAAGCCATATAGGCTCGATACTTATGTGGCTCTTCGGACGAAGAAGGGTAAGGACAATGAGGTGTCCCCGAGCATCGCGGTGAGGATTGTAAGTAATCCGATAGTTTAATTTTTTTTAATTACATTATAATTTTTTAGTTTACTTATTTTACTAATCATGTGCTTTTTGTCATTTCAGGCAAAGCTTAAGGAAGTGCATGAGTCGCAGTCTGATGCCGACAAGGCGTCTTTGTCCATAGACACACTCAGACAAGTGCTTGGCTCAGATCGCAAGGGGAGAACAAGGGGGTGAGCTCGCGGGTGGCCAAATCTAGGATCATCGGATTGCAGACGAGCGACACCAGGTTGGCTCGAACGGTGGATTCACATGACGCGAAGCTATCCCGTTTAGAGGAGACGGTCCACGATATGTACTCATTCATGAAGCGTACGTTGGGCGGAGACCGTAAGGGAAAAGGGAAAGAGAAGGCGGTGGAGGAGGAGGAGGAGGAGGAGGAGGTGCGGGAGAACGAGGCACAGGATGCCGAGGATGTGGACCTCGCTGCTTCATCACCGACACGTGCGTACTTCGATGATCCACTTACTTATTTGGCTCCCTTCCCCAGACCGATGTCGACAATTGGTTGGCCGAGAGTGTTCATATTGGACGTATTTTATGGCCAGCGGATAGGGCGGGGGTTGAGGGCCCCGAATATCGTCCAGGGTGGAATAGTTCATGGACGTGCGCTACAAGAGATCGAGTCCAAAGTGCTCGTCACGCATGTGATACCCGGGAAGGAGAACTCCCTATTTTGGTTGCGGGAACAATACGGCACGATTTATATTAGTGGGTGTGTCAATTCGTATATCGTGTGGCCTACTCACCTCCTCACATTTACCCCAGACATGTAGTGACATTATTTTTAAGTTGGTACATTTTAATTATATTTGGATAATATCGTCATGTATATTGTTTCTATTTTGAATATATATTTGCATTATTTTTAGTTTGTTTGGATATATGATGTTTGAACAGGTACAACGTTGCTATAACAGGTACAAATATACTGCTGGGCAGTGGTAGTGGCCATACTGCCCAGCATATTTTTTTTAAATTCTGCCCAGAATTGTTACGGTCATTGACTGTGACAAGTCCTTAACAAATAAGGTTGTCACGGTCAATGACCGTAATAATTTTTTTAAAAAGGGTCAAGGCTTTGTCACGGTTAATAACCGTGGCTAAACTTGTCACGGTCATAGCCCGTGACACGACCGTGACAATTCTAACGAACTTGTCACGGTCAATGACCGTGACACGTCCGTGACAAAAAAATTGTTTCTTATATCCTGCAAAAAAATATAAGAAACAAAACAAAAAATATATCAGTAATCAAATAATGTTTAAGAAGTAAAAGGTACTACAGGAGTTACATGACAGAAAAGTGAAGTGAAAAAGAGAGAAATGGGGACTGTAGGCAACATTTGCATCAGCTCTTCACTAGTGCTAGTATCTCCACTTGAGAACAGTGGGTGGTGTCATATTTCAAGTAAAATGATAAGAAATCCACCTCCAATCTAACCTTGGTTTACAGGGGACCCAAATTGTTCAAAGTTTGTTGTAAACTACTCGAGAGTGGGTTTCAAGAAAATTCCAGAAGCAAGCGAATCCTAGACAGCTCCACTAAAAAAATGGAAGATTATAACACTGCCATGAAGACAATGATGAGGAACCCCTATGAGTATCACCATGATCTTGGCATGAACTATACATTGATCATCTTAAGGTGGAAGAGAATGTGGCCTAAATTCTTAACTTACAGCAGGACAAAGATGTTGAATATTGGGGAATAGACTTGCAGTCTATAGTGAAAAGATGTTAATCAATTGGGAGAGAAAATTGATTCAGGATCGTATCCAAGGATACCTGTTATATACGCATATACATATGTGTATATAACATACCTGTTATATACTCATATGTATATGTGTATATAACATCATGTGTGCTGTTATATACACATACACATATGTGTATATAATAGGTATGCTGTTATATACACATATGTGTATGTGTATATAACAGTATATATAATAATATACTATTATATACACATATGTGTATATAACAGCATACCTGTTATATACACATATGTACATGTGTATATAATAGTATATGTTGTTATATATATAAAACAATATATATATATATATATATATATATATATATATATATATATATATATATATATATATATATGCATATATATATTAGAAAATGTTCATTTGGCACAACATGTTTTCATAATAGAACAACGCCTTAATTCAACATATAAAAGCAACATCTTAGAAACAGCTATGTTTTATTATGAAAACTACTATGTTCGATGGCATGTTTTTATGCTTAAGTCTATTTTTTTGCAAATTTTCATCGTA
The DNA here is from genome assembly GCA_949130495.1 of Sambucus nigra. Taxonomy (NCBI): domain Eukaryota; kingdom Viridiplantae; phylum Streptophyta; class Magnoliopsida; order Dipsacales; family Adoxaceae; genus Sambucus; species Sambucus nigra. The sequence goes on along the minus strand of OX422221.1, from coordinate 515,011,198 downwards.
CACACAAATCGAGAGGCTCGTGACTACGCAGTCGATTCGTACGACTTACATTGGTCTCGTACGAGATGTTCCTGACTCTTACGGGACCGTTTTGTGGTTGTTTTATGTTTTCACCCTTCGACGACATCTTTTTATAAGTCTATCTTTTTGTAAATTTACGTCGTACACTCAAACCGGGAGACCCGTGACTATGCGGTCGGTTCCTATGAGTCACATTGGTCCTATGCGAGGTGTCCGTGACTCTTATCGGACCGTTTTGTGGCTATTTTAGATTTTCACCATTCGATGACATGTTTTTATGCTAAAGTCAAATTTTTTACAAATTTGCACCGTACACTCAAACCGGGAGCTCCGTGAATACGCGATCGGTTCCTACGAGTCACATTGGTCCTGTGCGAGATGTTCGTTACTCTTACGGGACCGTTTTGTGGCTATTTTACATTTTCACCCTTCGACGACATCTTTTTTATGCTCCAGTCTATCTTTTTACAAATTTACGTCGCACACTCAAACCGGGAGCCCCGTGACTATGCAATCGGTTCCTACGAGTCACATTGGTCCCGTGCGAGGTGTTCGTGACTCTTACCAGACCATTTTGTGGCTATTTTAGATTTTCACCCTTCGATGGCATATTTTTAGGCTCAAGTCTAATTTTTTGTAAATTTTCATCGTACACTCAAACCAGCAGCCCCGTGACTACGTGGTCGGTTCCTACGTGTCACATTGGTCTCGTGCGAGGTGTTCGTGACTCTTATGGGACCGTTTTATGTTTGTTTTAGGTTTGCACCCTTCGGTGGCAAGCTTTTATGCTTAAGTCTAACTTTTTGCAAATTGATGTCGTACACTCAAACCTGGAGCGCCGTGACTACACAACGGGTTCCTACGACTTACATTGGTCTCATGCGAGATGTTTGTGACTCTTACGGGACCTTTTTGTGTCTGTTTTACGCTTTCACCCTCTGATTGCAAGTTTTTATGCTCAAGTATAAATTTTTTGCAAATTTATGATGTACACTCTAAACGGGAGCGCTGTGACTACGTGGTGGGTTCCTACGAGTCACATTGGTCCCGTGCGAGGTGTTCGTGACTCTTAGCGGACCTTTTTGTGGTTGTTTTATGTTTTCACCCTTCGATGGCAAGCTTTTATGCTTAAGTCTAACTTTTTGCAAATTTATGTCGTACACTCAAATCGGGAGCACTGTGACTACACGAACGATTCCTACGACTTACATTGGTACCGTGCGAGATGTTCGTGACTCTTACGAGACCGTTTTGTGGCTATTTTACGTTTTCACCCTTTGATGGCATCTTTTTTATTCTCAAGTCTAACGTTTTACAAATTTACGTCGTACACTCAAACCGAAAGTCCCGTGATTACGCGGTCGGTTCCTACGAGTCACATTGGTCCCGTGCGAGGTGTTTGTGACTCTTACGGGACCGTTTTGTGTTTGTTTTAGTTTTTTACCCTTCATTGGCAAGCTTTTATGATTAAGTTTAACTTTTTGCAAATTGATGTCGTACACTCAAATTGAGAGCGCCGTGACTACACAACGGGTTCCTACGACTTACATTGGTCTCTTGCGAGATGTCCGTGACTCTTACGGGACCTTTTTGTGGCTTTTTTATATTTTCACCCTTCGATTGCAAGTTTTTATGCTCAAGTCTAATTTTTTTATAAATTTACGTCGTACACTCTAATTGGGAGCCTCGTGACTACGCGGTTGGTTCCTACGAGTCACATTGGTCCCGTGTGAGGTTTTCATGACTCTTAGCGGCCCGTTTTGCGGTTGTTTTATGTTTTTACCCTTCGATGGCATATTTTTATGCTTAAGTCTAATTTTTATAAATTGACGTCGAACACTTAAACCGGGAGTCCCGTGACTACGTGATCGGTTCCTACGAGTCACATTGGTCCCATGCAAGGTGTTCGTGACTCTTACGGGACCATTTTGTGTTTGTTTTACGTTTTCACCCTTCGAAGACATATTTTTATGCTCAAATCTATTTTTTGGCAAATTTATGTCGTACACTCAAACCGGGAGCCCCGTGACTATGCAATCGGTTCCTATGTGTCGCATTGTGCGAGGTGTTCGTGACTCCTACGGGACCGTTTTGTGTTTATTTTACGTTTTCATCCTTCGATGGCATGCTTTTATGCTTAAGTCTAACTTTTTACAAATTTACGTCGTACACTCAAAACGGGAGCCCCGTGACTACACGATCTGTTTCTACGACTTACATTGATCCCGTGCGAGGTGTTCGTGAATCTTACAGGACCGTTTTGTGGTTGTTTTATATTTTCACCATTCGATGGCATGTTTTTATGCGTAAGTCTAAATTTTTGCAAATTTATGTCGTACATCAAACCGGAGCGCCGTGACTACACGGTCGATTTCTACGACTTACATTGGTCCCGTGCGAGATGTTCGTGATTATTACAGGACCGTTTTGTGCCTGTTTTACATTTTCACCCTTCGATGGCATATTTTTATTCTCAAGTCTAACTTTTTACAAATTTACGTTGTACACTCAAACCGAGATCCCTGTGACTACCCGATCGGTTCCTACGAGTCACAATGGTCCCGTGCGAGGTGTTCGTGACTCTTACCGGACCGTTTTATGGATATTTTACGTTTTCACCCTTCGATGGAATGTTTTTATGCTCAAGTCTAATTTTTTGGAAATTTGCGTCGTATACTCAAACCGGGAGCCTCGTGACTACGCGGTCAGTTCCTACGAGTCACATTGGTCCCGTGCGACAAGTGAATAAGATGGGCGGTCACAAATTACAAACCCAAGAATAACTTTCGAATCATGTCTAATTTTTATTCCCATTTTCACATCTTCATCTCGGACTAATCAAGAATATCTTTAAGCTAATAAACAAATGGTTACCAATTAGTTTAATAAGGACCATTGCAGAGAAATTGACACGCCTTAAACCTAGAAAGTGGCAATCCATTGGATAATGCCTACTTTTTCAAGTATTCACCCTAACTATCTTTGTTCAAAAGTTAAGTACTCCCCCCCCCCTGGAAGTGACAAGAAACAAATGCGCCAACAATACCCAAGCTATAGGGGGTACAAAAGAATTAAAATTATGGGGTTTAGAAATAAATAGGATCCAAACCCAAAATAATTAAAAAATTGAATCAATGTGTATTTAACCTTAAAATAAAGTTCATCGTAGGTCTATCCATTACCTGGATATTTTGTTACACCCAACGCCAATCAGAATCTTCCTTATGCTAGCAACGATGCAATTTCAGATTATGTTTGATAGTAGTTCGACCCCAACATCAATGTATCCTATGATAGTGAAAAACAATGAATTTTATGCAAACAGTTATGTTCAATTAAAAAAATAGTAGAACCAAAAAAACAAATTCAAAACCAAAGGAAGAAAACCAGAGCTTGTTCAAAAGGGGCACATGCACACCTAACTTCTTGATATAGCGCTAGAAAGTGTGAACTTGAAACAACATTAAAAAAATTGTAGTATCTTAAACATCTAAACCGTTCAGTAGATGCCAATAAATTAAATTCCTTCCACGTCACTACCACATTTATAGAACTGAATCCAGAACTAGGATTACTATTATCTTCTCCAAAGAAAACACACAAAGTTTGAGGTTAAACTAATTTTTGTATCATGATACTTCATTTTAACCCGAAAACCCCTTCTATAGCATCGTGCGTTCAAAAAAAATGGGGAGAAAGATATGTGTATACCTGATTTGCTAAACCATATAAATACAAATATAATCACCAAATCAGTACCTGCAAAACCAAAACAAAAAATATGAAAAATGAACAATTCTCTCTCTCTCTCTCAGAGAGAGAGAGAGAGAGAGTACCTGATTTGGGGAGGCGCAGGGGTGGGCACAGGGGTACAACCGGAGCTGGGTGGGGTGGGGTAGGGCGGGGTGGGCGGCGCATGGATGAGGCGGGGGAGAGGAAGGTAGGGGCGGTGGAGAGAGAGGGGAAAGAGAGATCGGGGGAGACACCGGTTTGAGAGCTGCGAGTGAGAGAGACAGAGCGGGAGTGAGATGTTAGGTCGTTGTTGAATTTCGAGGAGTGAAAATTTATGAGATCCTGAACAAAACCAAAAACTGTTAGTGTTAGTGAAATGGACACACATAAAAAAGTGAATGAAAATGGAAAAGAAACCCAACAACAGAAGACAAAATAAAAAATCGAAGTACACTCCATCCTCCATAATTGGCTCAGTCTCCAGTCCTTGCTCAATAATGACACTCCATCATCATCCTCCCCACGGTTCTCTTCTCTAAGTACCTCTCAGGGCTTTCAAAACTTCACTACTAAGCATCAAACCACTTCGTGATGACCATTTATAATGAAAAGAGATAAAGAACTCATCGGTACACATAAGGGCTTTGACGTTTACGCCAATGTGGTCCTCGAAGACGTCATCTAAATATATATACCTAGACAAAATAAAAATGAAAAAGATTGAATCACACCACAAACACAAATAAGGAATTCATTTTCGATAATTTATCAACAACCAAATTGTAATGAACAAAAAACTATTTTTAGGGTTGCATACGGTTGTGAATCTTAAGGTTTCATACGATAACAAAATGATGATATGGACAAGAAATCAATCTTTGAAGCTAGGGAAGTGTATTACATCTCAAATCTTGAAATAATTCATAAAATTAGTAACAGAAGGTTGCATTCTTCATGATATTGCCTCATGTGACAACCAAGTGAGGAAAATGACATGGAATTTAAAGAAGAGACATTTATGTGATAAATTTGTTAAAGAAAGCGGAACTAAAATCATAATCAATTGAGAATATATCCAATCAAAATCTAAAATTCCAGAAATTAAGTATGCAAATAGCAATCAACTATAAGAGTGTGTCCATGTGTAAATGTACAAATGAGAATATATACCTGAAGACTATCAATTAGATTTTCCATTTCGATGTAATCCATAGGAGGCATCTCAAAGATTGTTCAAGATGGCCAACCATGCTCTTTAAAATACCTGATATCCCAAACTCCAATCATCAAATAAACAAAAACTATAAAGAGAAAAACATACCCAAACTAAAATACATATTAGTTTAAAGATTTGTAACAATTTATATTTTTCTTTTATGTTTCTTTTTCTATTAAATACTGTTATTCTCTGAAATTGACTAAGAATACCTTTATAACAGTCTTAAACGCACCTGCTATCAACTTCATTCCATCATCCATTGAATCAACCAACACCTATTATCCCAAAGTACAAGTGAAATTTCTAATCATAAAATCAACCAACACCTATTATCCCAAATTCTAATAAAAAATCAACTAACACCTATTATCCTAAATTCTAATCATATAAATTATGTATATATATACTATATATACATTGTAAAAACATATATAATATGTATATACATGTATCAATGAAATTTATATAAATTAATGGAGAAAAGGAATAAAATTTATTGGGGGAGAGACTGGGACTGGGGCGGCAGCTAGGGAAGAGCTAAGGCAGAGTAAGGGTGGGCAAGGAGGGAGGATACCTGTATGCTCGAGGGAGAGGGAGCGAGCTCTGAGAGAGAGAGAGCGCTCGAGCAGAGGGGGAGAGAGCTCTGAGTCCGGCGGAGAGAGATAGAAAGCGGGGGAATGGGGGAGCGAGATCTGAATAAGAGCGGAGAGAGAGAGAGAGAGAGAGAGGGATGAGAAATCGAGCGGAGAGAGAGAGAAAGCGGGGGGGGGGACTTTTTGTGGGTAAATAAAAATTAAGGTGTGTGTGATGAAAAGGGACAGTTATTTCCGTCTTTTATGAGAAAGAATGGATTAATACATATTATAAGGGACGGATTTTAATAGTAAAAGATACGGTTTTAAAATCCGTCCTTATATTAGCCCGGAAAAAATCAGCATAAAAACTTCGTATATACTTTAAGGGACGGTTTTAATTACCGTCCTTTTTGATAAATACCAAAAGGGACAAAATGACACGACCGTCCCTAATACTCCTGTCCCTAATATTCATTTTTCTTGTAGTGAAACAAGAAATTTTTTTAGACCATTATACTCCGAAATGAGACTCCTTAGGCTTCGCATCCCACTTTTGGCTAATAAGTATTATGAAATCCCCTCATCAGCAGAGTAGACTAAAGCTCTCAAGTAATGATAATGTCGATGCATGATGTGTGATACACACACACACACACACACACACACACACACATATATATATATATATATATATATATATATATATATATATATATATATATATATATATATATATATATATATGGAGTAAAACTTATGTATGTCATAAGATCAAAAGATGATGGCATAGGATGATTTTTTTCCTGCAATGCCTCTTTTGCCCCTTTATCATTTGACTTCCCCCTCTTTTCCTACACTCAATTTTATCTCCTAGTCTTCTTCAAAATTCAAAAAAGGGTAAGTTAGTAATATTACCCGAACAAACGCACTCTAATACTCACCAACCACACAAAAGACACCCAACACACAAAAGTCTTTCTTATCTCTCCCGATTCACAAACCCTCCCTACAACACAAAACCCTTTCAGCTCCCACATTCCCCCTGCCATGCCGTCGCCTCCCACATTCCGCCATTGCCAGGTTAGTTAGTAATATGCTTATTTCTTTGTATTGTGTATTATGTTTGTGTTTTGTATTGTGTATTTCTTTCACTAACAGGTTTTCTAAGAAGGATTTGGTTCTTTTTTGTAGGTAGGGATTAGTTCTCCATTTATTGAATCTTTCAATATTTGAGTGTTATTTTTTATACGAATGTTTAATTTGTATGTTCATTTGCTTAATAATGTTTTTGGGGTTTGAAATAGGGTTGTGGGGATTTAGGATTCTCATGATTAAAGGTGTAAATTCACCACAATTTTTCTTATAAGTGTCTTCAATGATATGTGTTAGGTTTTCTTTATTTCTAAGTATTTTTAAAATGTAAATTTCATCACTTTAATGAAGTTTAGGCCCTAGTGTTTACGGTGATGATATGAACTATTGTACTGTATTTATTAGGTTTTTTTAGCCAATAAATATTTATTATTTCAAAATTGATAGAGAAGTTGCCTTTTCAATATTCTTTTGTTAATTGGTGGAGTTTGATTGTCGTTCTCTTTCTTTGTGCAATCATTTTTCACTTTTCTTTGGCAATCAAGTTCCTTTTCATTATCAATTGAAGCATATCATCTACAAAAAATTTCCTCAACAAATAATGGTGGAGTTCACTGAAGGTCTTTTGCATGTATTATGCAGAATTCAAGTTTCAGAGGTTCAATTATAGTTTTTTAAATTCTAACATAAATTATTTTATTGGTTGTTTTGTATATCTCACTTTTGGATACACCACACCATGGTTCAAATTTTGGTGCAAATAAGGTACTCTTTCTCAATGGCATTCAAACTTATGGTTTTTAATTGGGGTAAAATTACTCTCTAGAATTTATAGCCCACTTGTTCGATTCTCAAGTATTGCGTTTATCCGTGTTTAATTACCCTGAATGTTATTTTAGTCATTTCTCTGCAAATCCAATGATTTGTAACTTTTGATTTCAATTGGCAACATAATGTTCTATTTTGAAATGTATCAATTTTGGTTATTCCTCTCATACATCTCTTTATTATTTCTGTTAATTTTCAGTTTCAAGCTTAATTGTTAAAGGTAATGGGATATGCATAGTGAGAGGTAGTAATTTTAAATACAATGTTCATTCCTTCTTTTGTGTATTTTAAAAATGATTTCAATTTTTCACATGTGAATATGCCTAAATTGATGGGATTTTAGAGTTAAATTGTTTAAAGATCCTCTTTTGATCTTTAGAGTCTAATATCTTTAGGTATTAATTGTTTGGGTTCATTAATTGTTTATTTATTTTAATTGACACGGATTGACATTTAAACTATGGATTTGTGACACCCCGACCAATTAAATACCGGGTAGCTACTCCTTTATTAAATTAATACAAAATGCCAAGTTGATTCAGTTAATAGCATCACTGTCGAAAACATTTTAAAGATTACTAACCACCTAGTATTTAAAAAGTGAGTTGCCAAATTTTAAGTTAACTCTGATTAACATGCAATAAAAGGATAATGATAGAATAACAACATTCACCATAACGAAACAATAGAATAGCCAACAACACAATAATAAGTCAGGAGGAAAAACTCCTCACAACAATCCCACAACTGAACTAAATAAAACAAAGTATTATGAATTAATTACATGCCAAATAGTCTGAAAAACTGAAATAGAAAATGTTTCTAATAGAAATGGGCAACATGCCCTACAACTGATGAATCCTGAATATGGAGTCAAGATGAAAGAAGCGTCTACTGGCAAGGTCCTGTAACTTCCACAAACAGCTCCAGCTCGTCACCTGAATGAGAATCCTAAGCATGGTGTCCTTGTGGCTGGGCACCTAAAATGGTTTTTACAAAAATAGATTTGAAAGCAAATGGGTCAGAGCCCGAAAGTGAAAATCATTTAAAAACACAAAGCGTTTTAATAACATTAAAACAATGAATGCAAAATACATGTTAGGACGTGCACTCACATGAAGTACTCACCTCTCGTCTAATTGTGCATCCCTAACGTACCGAACCCATCTAAATGACATACATAACTATCCAAACCGTAATAAGTTCTACCCCTCACTACTCAATTCCCGTTAAACATTCTAGCGTTATCAATTAAATAGAGGCTTTACTAAAACTCGGATTTTCAATTATAAACAATACAATTCACTACCGGATATCCCGTCATATATTCTCAAAACATTACCATAATTATTCTCACAATACCAACATGAAAGTTCTCATTATTTAAGTGTATATTATTCACGTCATAAAAATATACAATACAAGCACCCCGAGACTAAGCTGCGGTGCACACATACTCTGCTATCCATCCCGGTACATCACGTATATAAGGATTACGCATTTCGAATCTCTCAGGAATCGTTCTCAGATAACAACAATCACAAACAATGGAGGCGAACACAGTCACATCTCATGGGTCACGCATATACCTACGCTCCCACGATCAGCAGACCTATTAACATCCCAATAAGTCCTTCTCTGACCTATGTTCTCGAGGTACCAATCTAAATCCGGGCAACACAAGGATTAGAGGGCCCTAAGCGAACGTAAACCTCCCGTGATAGCAAGTATGGTAGGTATGTCATACACAAAAATCACATACATATACTAAGTATGCACACATCTTAGTAATCACCATAATTTATTTGTGGTACACTTCTCATTCTCGTACCGACTTATAATGTCACACAATTACATATTCCCGGTTAATATAATTATTTAAGCCGTCAATTGTCCTCACGTCGTAATAGACACTCACGTTTTAATCCATAATTTCCATTGGTTCAAGTAACCCTTCTATGTTTTACTCCTCATTATATCCCAAATATCCCAACTATATCAATCTATCATCGAGGGAATGTTATCTCTACAATTAAACAAGGTTACGGGACACGCAAAATCAAAACAGGCCAAAAAGCCTAAACTGTCAGCTCGTTAGAAGTCTCGTTCGAACGAGGCTGTTCGAACGAGAGTTCGTTCGAATGAACTGGGTATCTAACGAGATCTCGTTCAAACGAAAGTCATCGAACGAACATCCCTCTCGTTAGAAGGCAAACTGTCAACTCGTTAGAAGCTCGTTCGAACGAGCTCGTTCGAACGACCTGGGTAGGTCTTCTAACGAGAGGCCAGTTTCGAGCCCAGAACTTCCTTTTCTCGTTTTTCCAACTTTCTTCATCTCTAATCTCATATACAATTCGTCCCAACATTATTTTAAGGTTTCTAATCCATATCAAACAATCATAGGTCATAATTAAACAATTATATAGGGCCAATTCTTCCTAAACATCATTGAATCATTAAATCCCTTCATTTATCCCCAAATCATATGAACATGAACCCTAAAATTTTAAAGTCACCAATGGGCATAATTAAATCCGTTTTGTTATGAACAAGGTGTATATCCATCATGATAGTCCTCCTAACACAATTCTACATGCAATCCTTTCATCAAAATATAAAGTTATAAATCCAATTAATGGGTTTTTATCAAACTCCCAAGAACAATACAAATTTTGTCAATTTCCTACACATGGAAGAAACATTCTTTGTAATAAATGAAATTAAACCACTTGCCTTTGATATATCTCTGAATTTGATGACGAATTGATGAGTTTCTCTCTCTCTCTCTCTCTCCAGAATTCTCCTCTCTCCACAAGCTCTTCTTCTCCAAGGTGACAATGGTGGCTAGAGTTTGCCTTAGGGAATTTTTGGAACTAATTCTAATAACCTCCGTAGCCCATAAGGTCATAAGGTGTAGTTAGTGGGTTTAGTGGGTAATTACCAAGTCAGATTTAATTCCTAATTTTCGTTGGTTTTAATTCCCAAAAATTCAAAATTACCAAATTACCCTTATACGTTGCCGGTATGGCCTAAAAATGCCCCGGGACCCAAACTAAACCCCCGGCTAGTGTTTTCTGACTATTTCGACCCTTCCGGACACGTTGGCGCACTCAAAACGACCATACGGTTAATAGAAATAAAATTCACTTTTTAATTAAATAATAATATTCCTGACGCGACTGTCACACGCGTCTCAACAAAATTTCCCAAATTGCCGTATATCAATCTCACGATAAATTTAATAATTCAACATTTATATATAGCCATATATACTCATTAAAATCAAATACCAACTCGCATCTCGCTAGTATTTTTATCCGGATAAATTCCCAAATTAATTCACATTTAATTCAATTAATCCCATAAATAAATATCACAAAAATACGTGGTATTACATACTTCCCCCCTAATAACAGAATTTCATCCCGAAATTCGGAACTAGAAGGTACCTGGTAAGAATAACTCTGGATAACGTTCGCGCATATCATCCTCGCGCTCCCATATGGACTCCTCGACATTATGATGTCGCCACTGAACACGCACTAACGGGACTATCTTTGACCGCAGTTTCCGCTCACTTCGGTCCAAAATAGCAATCGGCCCTTCCTCGTAGGAGCTATCAGGCTGGAGATCGATGTCCTCCAAAGCGATGTGAGAATGAGCCAAATCGTCTCTAAGATATTTCCTTAGCGAGGAAATATGAAACACGTCATGAATCTGATGCAAATGATCCGATAATCCAAGTCTATACGCAACCGGTCCAATTCGCTCAATAGTAGGAAATGGTCCCACATATCTCGGTGCCAACTTCCCTTTCTTCCCGAAACGCATAATCCCCTTCATAGGAGATACTCTGAGCAAAACCTGGTCCCCCACTTGGAACTCTCTGAAGAAGCTCTTCGCATCAGCATAGCTCTTCTGCCGATCCTGAGCTACCCGAATGCGACTCCGAATCAATTCTATCCTCGTCGAAGTATCCTGAATCACTTCCGGCCCAAGTAGTTTGTTGTCCCCCACCTCCAACCAACATACTGGGGAACGACAAGGTCTACCGCACAACGCCTCAAATGGAGTCATGCCAATGGTGAACTGGTAGGAGTTGTTGTAAGCAAACTCCACCAGTGGAAGACACTGCTCCCATCCACCCCCGAAATCAATGATGCACATACGTAGCATGTCCTCCAACATCTGGTTTGTACGCTCGGTTTGCCCATCGGTCTGCGGATGATAAGCCGTACTCAACCGCAATTCCGTGCCCATGGCCTCCTGAAAACTTTCCCAAAACCGTGAAACAAATATCTTGTCTCTGTCAGACACGATATTTAGGGGCACACCGTGAAGTCTCACTATCTCTGCAATAAAGAGGTGGGCATACTGTCCCGTACTGTAGTCTGTCCTTACGGGTAGAAAATGAGCGACTTTGGTCAACCTGTCCACAATTACCCAAATGAAGTCGTGACCTCTCTATGACGTAGGCAACCCCGTGATAAAATCCATGGATATGCTCTCCCACATCCACATCGGGACCTCCAATGGCTGTAGAAGTCCAGCCGGTCTCTGATGATCCACTTTTACTAGCTGACAAGTGGTGCATTTAGAAACAAACACGGCAATATCTCTCTTCATCCCACTCCACCAATACTGTCGTCTCATGTCTTGGTACATTTTGTCCCCATCGGGATGTAACGCGAACCGTGAGCCGTGCGACTCTGCCATTACCTCGTGCCGCAATTCCTCCGCTTTCGGAACTACCAATATCCCATTGAAGCGTAATCCCCCGTCTGAGCTAACGGTATAGGACTCGGCTCCCTCTGCTAGTAATCGAACTATCTGCTCCTGACAGAACGAGTCATCTGCTTGTGCCTTTACCACTCTCGTGACAATCTGTGGTGTAACAGTCATCACCGACATGAATGATCGGGCCACTGTATCCTGGTGTCCCAACTCCTTCCACTTGGCCTTCCACACCCCTGCCACCTCATCTACTAACCTATGGCTCAACGCGTCTGCTACCACGTTAGCCTTCCCCGGGTGGTATTGGATATCAAACTGATAATCCTTCACGAACTCAAGCCACCTCCGTTGCTGCATATTCAACTTCTTCTGCGTGAATAGGTACTGTAGGGACTTGTGGTCCGTGAACAATCGAAACTTCTCCCCCAAAAGGTAATGTCTCCAAATCCGAAGGGCATATACCACTGCCGCTAACTCCAAGTCATGAGTGGGGTAATTCTTCTCGTGAGGCTTTAGCTTACGGGAAGCATATGCTATGGCCTGACTCTCCTACTGCAATACACCTCCAAGTCCTTGCAAGGACGCATCGGTGTAGACTAGATACTCAACTCCCGGTCTCGGTAATGCTAACACAGGTGCTGAGGTCAACTTATCCTTCAACTCATCGAATGCCAACTGGCAGGCATCACTTCAGATGAATGGCACACCTTTACGAGTCAGATGTGTCAAAGGACCCGCTATCTTCGAAAATCCCTGAATGAACCTCCTGTAGTATCCTGCTAGGCCCAAGAAACAACGGATCTCAGTCGGTGTCGTGGGCTGTCCCCACTCCCTCACCGCAGATACCTTTCCCGAATCAACAGATATCCCCCGGTTGGAAATAATGTGTCCCAAAAACTGAACCCCCTTCAGCCAAAAACCGCACTTCTCATATTTTGCATACAGCTCGTTCTGACGTAGCGTCTGCAAAACCTGCCTCAAGTGCTCTGCGTGCTCCTCCTCTGTCTGGGAGTAAACCAAAATATCATCAATGAAGACAATGACGAACTGATCAAGGAACTCTCTGAACACCCTATTCATCAAGTCCATAAACACTGCTGGAGCGTTGGTCAAGCCAAAAGGCATAACTCGAAACTCGTAGGAACCATATCTCGTTAAGAACGCAGTCTTTGAGACATCCTCTTCCCTGATACGCAACTGATGGTATCCCGATCGCAAATCAATCTTCGAGAAGAAAGAAGCTCCTCTCAACTGGTCGAACAAGTCATCGATTCGGGGTAACGGATATTTATTCCGTATCGTGACCTTATTCAACTCTCGGTAATCCACACACAACCTCAATGATCCATCCCTCTTCTTTACGAATAACACAGGGGCACCCCACGGTGAAGTACTCCTCCGTATAAACCCCTGACCCAACAACTGCTCAATCTGATCTCGTAGCTCTCGCATCTCTGCCGGAGCCATACGGTACGGTGCACGTGCTATAGGTCTCGTATCTGGTAATAAGTCTATGACAAAGTCTATCTCTCGACTAGAGGTAGGCCTGGTATCTCCTGAAACACATCTGAATACTCCCTGAAAACTGGGATCGAATCTAGAGGAATCACAACCTCCTTATAGGTATCCTCCTCTATGTAATACAAATGAGCGGTCGAGCCTCCCTCTGGGCGAGGCATCGCCACTACAAACATCTTTTGCCCCGGAATGGCAAAAACAATGATCCCACCAAAGCAATCAATCATGGCTCTATAAGCTGCGAGCCAATCCATACCGATAATCACATCGTGCTCATGCATATCTAATACCAACATGTCTGCAGGTAATACCAAACTACCAATCTCTACCCCCACTCCCCGGCATATAAAGAAAATAAGTGACCCACTCCCCAATGGTGAGTCTACACACGTCACTGTGCTCTCTGTTGTCGCTAATAACCCTAAGGCTTTCGCAAAATGTGTAGCTATAAAATAATGCGTTGCCCCCGTATCAAACAAAACCCGACCCATAGTGACATGGATAGGAAACATACCCTCAATAGCGGGTGGTGCCTGTGGAGCTGCTGCCTGCTGAAGCTGGTATACTCTCCCATATTGCAGCTGCCCCTGCTGAACTGGGACCGCTGGAATGGGTGGCAATGCTGCCATCTGTGGTGGAGCCGGGAGGGCGGCGGGAAACACGGGTCTCTGCGGCTCCTGTCGAGCACCCTGCTGCTGTTGCGGGGGCCTGCCCCTATCAGGACAGTCCTGGCGTTTATGGCCAGTCTTGCCACAAACGTAACACTTCCCCGGGAAGTTCCCCCCTCTCTGTCCCTGCTGCCCCCGACCCTAGTGGCCGTTACCGTTCCTCCCCTGGCCCTGCTGAAACTGCTGCGGACCATTCTGACCCTGCTGGTTCTGATGGCCGTTCGGACCCAGATGGTCCTGCCGAAAACTTCCCTGTCCGTGCCTGAAATTTCCCGACCTGAACCTCTTGTGATCCCCCTGCTGGGGACCCTGGTCACCCTGTCTCTGCCCCTGAACAGATTGTGCCCCGCTGGCACCATGTCCTCCAGTCCTGCCCTGATGGCTGGACTCTCCCGATCTCTTGCCCTCAGCCATGTGAAAGCGGTGATCCTGGCAGTGTAATAGTGTAGCGTTAACCACATCAGAGTAAGTAGCCAACGATAGATTCCCCAACAAATGCTGACGGATCCTCCAAGTCAACCCGTCTGTAAATTTATGTATCTTCTTCTCTTCTGTCGGTATCTCATCTGGAACGATATTCAACAGATTGGTGAATTCGGCCTCATACTCGGCCACATTCTTACCTTCCTGTTTGAGATTCATCAACTTCCTCCTCATTTTCGTGTGAACAGCTGACGGAAAATACTTGCGATCAAATCGTACCCAAAACTCCTGGATCGTGAGAGTATCTTTCTCCTCCACAGTGGTAATAGACTCCCACCACTGCAGTGCAGACTCCACTAGCTTAAAGGTAGCTAGTATCTTCTTCTGGACATCGGTGCACTCATACATCCTCAGGTGCCGCTGAATGTCCTTCCTCCACTGACTCGAAACCACTACATCGGAGCTACCTGCGAATTCCGGTGGGTGTGCTTTCTGAAAAGCATCACGTACACGTTCCCAAGCAGACGGGAATGCATGTGCCTGAACTGGCGCGGCTACTGGCGCCTGAGGTGGTGCCTGCTGAACTACGGCTAGTGCGGCATTTACCTCCTGGGCCACAATGGCTGCAACCTCGGCGGCATTCATCGTGCCCTGAACTGGTGCGGGCTGTGGTTCTGGCGTTGCATCCCTGGGAACCCGTTGTGCACGTCGTGGAGGCATCTGAAATAAGAATAAAGTTTATAAGTTCGCAGTTATAAACTTGAAATAGCTGAAGAACGTAGCATATACAAAAGAATACAACAGTCCTAAAATATAGGGCTCTACATCAAAGAAAGCTCAGCGGAAACATAATAAGCCGTACAGATCCTAAAGGACACTAGAACCTGATGCTCTGATACCACCTGTGACACCCCGACTAATTAAATACCGGGTAGCTACTCCTTTATTAAATTAATACAAAATGACAAGTTGGTTCAGTTAATAGCATCACTGTCGAAAACATTTTAAAGATTACTAACCACCTAGTATTTAAAAAGTGTGTTGCCAAATTTTAAGTTAACTCTGATCAACATGTAATAAAAGGATAATGATAGAATAACAACATTCACCATAACGAAACAATAGAATAGCCAACAATATAATAATAAGTCCGGAGGAAAAACTCCTCACAACAATCCCACAACTGAACTAAATAAAACAAAGTATTCTGAATTAATTACATGCCAAATAGTCTGAAAAACTGAAATAGGAAATGTTTCTAATAGAAATCGGCAATATGCCTTACAACTGATGAATCCTGAATATGGAGTCAAGATGAAAGAAGCGTCTACTAGCAAGGTCCAGTAACTTCCACAAACAGCTACAACTCGTCACCTGAATGAGAATCCTAAGCATGGTGTCCTTGTGGCTGGGCACCTAAAATGGTTTTTACAAAAATAGATTTGAAAGCAAATGGGTCAGAGCCCGAAAGTGGAAATCATTTTAAAAACAGCAAGTGTTTTAATAACAATAAAACAATGAATGCAAAATACATGTTAGGACGTGCACTCACATGAAGTACTCACCTCTCGTCTAATTGTGCACCCCTAACGTACCGAACCCATCTAAATGACATACATAACTATCAAAACCGTAATAAGTTCTACCCCTCACTACTCAATTCCCGTTAAACATTCTAGCGTTATCAATTAAATAGAGGCTTTACTAAAACTCGGATTTTCAATTATAAACAATACAATTCACTACCGGATATCCCGTCATATATTCTCAAAACATTACCATAATTATTCTCACAATACCAACATGAAAGTTCTCATTATTTAACTGTATATTATTCACGTCATAAAAATATACAATACAAGCACCCCGAGACTAAGCTGCGGTGCACACATACTCTGCTATCCATCCCGGTACATCACGTACATAAGGATTACGCATTCCGAATCTCTCAGGAATCGTTCTCAGATAACAACAATCACAAACAATGGAGGCGAACACAGTCACATCACATGGGTCACGCACATACCTACGCTCCCACGATCAGCAGACTTATTAACATCCCAATAAGTCCTTCTCTGACCTATGTTCTCGAGGTACCAATCTAAATTCGGGCAACACAAGGATTAGAGGGCCCTAAGCGAACGTAAACCTCCCGTGATAGCAAGTATGGTAGGTATGTCATACACAAAAATCACATACATATACTAAGTATGCACACATCTTAGTAATCACCATAATTTATTTGTGGTACACTTCTCATTCTCGTACCGACTTATAATGTCACACAATTACATATTCCCGGTTAATATAATTATTTAAGCCGTCAATTGTCCTCACGTCGTAATAGGCACTCACGTCTTAATCCATAATTTCCATTGGTTCAAGTCACCCTTCTATGTTTTACTCCTCATTATATCCCAAATATCCCAACTATATCAATCTATCATCGAGGGAATGTTATCTCTACAATTAAACAAGGTTATGGGACACCCGAAATCAAAACAGGCCAAAAAGCCTAAACTGTCAGCTCGTTAGAAGTCTCATTCGAACGAGGCTGTTCGAACGAGAGTTCGTTCGAACGAACTGGGTATCTAACGAGATCTCGTTCGAACGAAAGGCATCGAACGAACATCACTCTCGTTAGAAGGCAAACTGTCAACTCGTTAGAAGCTCGTTCTAACGAGCTCGTTCGAACGACCTGGGTAGGTCTTCTAACGAGAGGCCAGTTTCGAGACCAGAACTTCCTTTTCTCGTTTTTCCAACTTTCTTCATCTCTAATCTCATATACAATTCGTCCCAACATTATTTTAAGGTTTCTAATCCATACCAAACAATCATAGGTCATAATTAAACAATTATATAGGGCCAATTCTTCCTAAACATCATTGAATTATCAAATCCCTTCATTTATCCCCAAATCATATGAACATGAACCCTAAAATTTAAAGTCACCAATGGGCATAATTAAATCCGTTTTGTTATGAACAAGGTGTATATCCATCAGAATAGTCCTCCTAACACAATTCTACATGCAATCCTTTCATCAAAATATAAAGTTCTAAATCCAATTAATGGGTTTTTATCAAACTCCCTAGAACAATACAAATTTTGTCAATTTCCTACACATGGTAAAAACATTCTTTGTAATTAATGAAATTAAACCACTTGCCTTTGATATATCTCTGAATTTGATGACGAATTGATGAGTTTCTCTCTCTCTCTCTCCAGAATTCTCCTCTCTCCACAAGCTCTTCTTCTCCAAGGTGACAATGGTCGCAAGGGTTTGCCTTAGGGAATTCTTGGAACTAATTCTAATAACCTCCGTAGCCCATAAGGTCATAAGGTGTAGTTAGTGGGTTTAGTGGGTAATTACCAAGTCAGAATTAATTCCTAATTTTCGTTGGTTTTAATTCCCAAAAATTCAAAATTACCAAACTACCCTTATACGTTGCCGATATGGCCTAAAAATGCCCCGGGATCCAAACTAAACCCCCGGCTAGTGTTTTCTGACTATTTCGACCCTTCCGGACACGTTGGCGCACTCAAAACGACCATACGGTTAATAAAAATAAAATTCACTTTTTAATTAAATAATAATATTCCTGGCGCGACTATCGCACGCGTCTCAACAAAATTTTCCAAATTGCCGTATATCAATCTCACGACAAATTTAATAATTCAACATTTATATATAGCCATATATACTCATTAAAATCAAATACCAACTCGCATCTCGCATCTCGCTAGTATTTTTATCCGGATAAATTCCCAAATTAATTCACATTTAATTCAATTAATCCCATAAATAAATATCACAAAAATACGGGGTATTACAGGATTATTGACAGGTCCTCACATTGAAACTATAAAATCACCGAGGTTGAGACATTACATATATTTATAAAGTTCAGAGGGTTTAACTGATTCGATGTGAATGCGTCTTTGTATGAAAAAAACTCGGTAAGGTTAATTATGATTATGTTTATTTATGTCTCACTTATAGCATATATGTCTTCTTTCTATCAAAATTGTTGTCGACATTATGCAAATTGTACATACAATACATACGGTAGTTATCTTTCCATATGAATATGAAATCATATATTCAATTTAAAGTGTTTTTCTTATATAGAAGTAATTTGACCTTATTTGGCCTTGCGCTCATGTGGTAGTTATCTTGCCATATGAAGTGATATATTTGCAATGGTTTCATATCTGAATTGATTAAAGATGATGTTTATTTTTGTGATTGTATAGAGATTTTCAATACAGTTCATTTGGCCTTGTGCTCATGTGGTAGTTACCTGCAAAACTTGGCCTTGCGCTTAACCTGAGCGGAACTATAGTGGTCCATTACAATATCGTCAAAAGATAGATATTCATAACACTTCATCTGAGGATGAATTTAAAGGAGCCATTGTCCAATGGAGGGGACATTTTAAAGTTACTTCGGCAGAGCTGAGCCCTAAGGCAATTCCAAGGAGCTTGCTGATGAAGCATCTAATGATCTCTCATAAGTACATCCTACTTATGCTAGGGTGAGAGAGCTGCACCCTTAACTAATTCAATTACAACATAATGAGGTAGTACACTGGTATGACTTTTTATTATTGTCAATATAGTGTTTTGGTAGACAAATCAAACATAACGAGGTAGTACACTGGTACGACTTTGTATTCAACAAGACATAATATTAGAAAGTATTAATAAAAAATTCATCACAATCCATTGTTAAAAATATGGATTTATTTTTATTTTTTATGGAATTTGCACTTTTTTTTGTCTTTTGGATAAGACTTATGGTGGCTTGGTTATGTGTTGTCATTTGGGTTAGTTTTGATATTAATATAGTTGATTGTTCAATGGTTTAAAATGCTTTATGGCTCATAGTGAACCAACTTGAAAATAATCTCACCATTTTAGTTACATAACTATGTTTGTATGTGGTTAATAAAATACTCATTTCGTAATCAATTATTTTTCTTGCAAGAGTTACTTTGTATGGTACTAGATATACTTAATCTGGGAAATTTATTGCTATGAGATAATGCATTATTTTGTTTCATTCAAATCTTTTGCAATGGTTTGGAGGTACTAAGGCTCTTACAGATAATTCTTAATGCTACTCAAGTTAGTTTATAATAGTGGTTTCTAATTTTTTTATTTAGTTGGTATTTCAGGAAGTTTAAGATAAGAGGTACCAAATATCACCTTTTTATTATTTAAAGGTACACAATAATAGTTGGTTGTGGATTTTGAATTTTTCTTCGATTGTATAGATATACATGTAAGCATGCCATACTCTTTGTCCAGTTCACCCTTCATTAATAGTTATATTTCCACTTCCAAATATACGAGACCCTTCCTCTCTAAATCCAGGATCAATCACTTTTCACTTAAAAGGTTAGAGAGCATCTAAATCAGAAAAATCACCAAGACTTGTTTCGTCATAGCTGATGCATGAGAAACCGGCATGAGCAGCCCACACACAGTACTTCCACCAAAATGAGGAGAAAATTAATTGAATTGTTTCCTATGTTCTACGAAAAAAGGGGGTTACTTTTTTCTTTTCTTTTTGTATTATTTTTGTTTCATTGGCATGGATTTACAACATTGTTTTTCAGGTGCGGTAAACTAATATATCTACGATTTTTCGTAACAATCAAGGCCCGTATATTTCGGAATCAGTTATAAACTAATCCGTGTCCTTCAATCATTATAACACCGGTATTTTTAGAATATTCTTATAAATGTCGATAAGACGCTGCAATCATATGGCATCTTTAATTTTCCATCTACACTGGCATTCCTTACATCAAATGAGTAAACACTGTGAAGAAACCAAAGGTTTCGTTATTTAATTTTCTTAGTGACATGTTCCGCGAGAAGAAATCAAAGCTTCTCTATGATTTCTATGTATTAACTGCTCTATAATTGATTTGTATTAATTAGTAAAGCTTGTTGAATGGGAACATGTTTTTTGTGGATGCGTTTTCTATATCATATATGTTAGAGAGCTTTCTTTAATAAAACTTTATCCAAACATGTCATTGTAGGGACTATCGGTGAATAGGTCATGCTTCTTGAGAATATAGGGACATCAGTTCTTGACACTATTAAGCCTGGCACATATGACTTGGCATCACCGATTATGTGGTAATAAGTTGTTGACACTTACTGAGATAATTAAGATGACTTGCTCAGTGAGTGTTGTCTTAGTTACGATTAAGATTTCTTAGTTAGTAATTTTGATCATAACTCTTAGCAACTACTTTGTAATTCTGATTGTAATATCAACTACTTCTGCTCATTTATCAACTGAAAGTACAATGGCTTCTGAAATTGAGGAACTGAACACCGTTGAAAGATACACGAGAATCAGTTGAGAAAATATTCTCTGGAAACTCAGAGCTTATTGATAAGGTAAATGAGTTATATGTTGAAACTCAGAGCTTATTGAGAAACTTATTGAGTATATTGAGAAGGTAAACTTAGAGCACAATGGATTCCTCAATTTTATTTGATCCAATGGTAGGAAAATTGTGCATTTGAGCAGTATGTATGCATATGAATGACAACCAATAACTAATTTCTTTACTTCTATATACGTGTTGCTCATTGAACATATTTTAAGTGTTTTTTTGTTTATGTGTTCGGTTGCGATTATTCGTCTGTGTCTTATTTGCCTTGGTTTAGTTTTATTGGTAGTGAAATGAGCTGCTCACTATTTCTAAGCAGGTGAAATGTGATTCTAATGAAGGGAATTTTATGAAGCCGGGAATTTTATTTAATAAAAGAAGAGATAAGTGTGAATAGTGGTTGTACATGGGAATTGTATGAAGCGGTCTCAATTTAGTCTTTTTTTATATTACTTTTGATTTTATTACTTGGAGATTGTTGAATGGGACTTACTGACATGAAGGTCTTTTCACATGTTTGCTTGGAATATAGGAGAAATTATGAAAGCATTGAGATATAGTAGAAAAGATAAAGCATCGACATAAAGTAGGGTTCTTACATAGTTCAGTTGCTAATTTCTTTTGTTTATGTTCTTTACTACCTAATATAAATGGTATTAATATATAATGTTCCAGATTTGAAGTAAGGATGAGTAGTTAGTTCACAACTTAGCACAAAACGTTATCTATTGTATTAGTCTTTCTCTCATTTGGTCCAAATCTTAATCTTATTTAATGAGTTCAAGTGTAATTAGTTTTGAATTATGTTTTCTATTATTTTATTATTTATTTATTTTATGCAGGATCCCAGTTGTGGTAGGACTTGCAATACTTGACGTTGTGAAAATTTCCTTGGACCCCTCGAAGATAACGTTGATCACAAATATAGTGTTTCTTAACTAAATGTTCATTTGATACTTTTCGTCATAATTGTATAATTTTGATAGTCTTGTGGGCTATTTTTTATTTCTTAAACATGGTGAATAGTCCTATAAACAAAGAGAACTCTGCCCAAATTTTCTATAAAGTATACACATTGGTGTCGTAAAAAATAATGACTATGATGTTGTTTATGAGGGTAAAAGATGGACTATTGGCATTGTTGTTTGTGGACTATTTTTTATTTCGTAAACAGTGTAAATTTCCCTATAAGAAAGGAGTTTTTGCCAAATTGTTTTTCATTTATTGATAATTATTTATGTTATATAATACTTCACAATTATTATGAGATCCGGGATGAACTATTAGTATTGTTGGACTTTTTTCTTTTCTTAAACGGGGTGTATAGTCCTATAAACATAGTTTAAATTGTTTACACTTATGTGTTGTAAAACAACTTTTTGAGTTAATAATACAAGATTCAACCGTACTTAAATTTACAGGATTCAATACTTTAAAAAATTATACGATTTTATATTTTTCAAAATTATATGCGTGTCTTCAGGCACGAAAATACCCTTGTGTGTGTGTGTGTGTGTGTGTGTGTGTGTGATATATAAAGAAGAGTTACGATAATTGAAAGATAAGGTTGTATACATTAATATATAGGAAGGAAACAATTGAGAAATCCTTTATTTTCTACAATTATATCATTTCTAACTAAACCCTCATAAAATGGGAATATATACCATATTTATGCGAGCTCTTTTATAACCAAAATATAAGACCAACCCCAAGTAAATATTGTGATTAATCGTTCTTCCAAAAAGTCATTCAAGTCATTTTGTCTTTGACTATCATAATGAAAAATTTAAGAAAGCCATAAATAGAAATATATTAATTATATGCTTTTTGTCCCACGAAGTTTACACTTTATCACTTGAATTTCTATATTCCAATCTATCCCAATCTCCACTCCACCAAAATCCTCCAGCCCCCCCCCCCCCCCCCCCCCCAAAAAAAAAAAAAAACACACACTCTTAGACATCCAACCATTCTACACTCCAACCCCTGCTAATTCATTCCGGTATCATTAATCCTAATTTTACAAACTTATTTATATCCATTGATTAAATGATTATAGATAGAGCCATCTCATTGTCAATTTTAAACGAAAAGCCAAGTTCGTTGGATTTTAGACAATTAATAATAACTCAATCAACTTTTATGGATCACATATCCAATCATGATATTATAATGACAATTGTCTATCTAAATGAGTAAATCTTCCCTACTCTTAACCTTTGGTAACTTTTTTTTTTTTTTTCGGGGGGGGGGGGGGGGGGGGGGGGGGGGCGCGTTGGTTGGTTGGTTGTGTTTGAGGTGGAAAGATGTGGGTGATCAGGTGGGGTTTGGGGAGGGAGAGAAGAGAGAAGATGGGTTTGACGGTAGACTAAGGTTTAAAATTAAGTAATCTAAAATTAATGTCAAAGGGTAAAAAATATTTCATTAATTGATAGTCAATTTTTTTTTTAAAGTTACTTTCTGAATTCATCCTAAAATAATGAATACCTAGAATAAAACGCATGCATTTTGATAATTTTTCTCTCATGACTATCATTCAGATGGTTAACTTTGTAATCTCACTTAATTTTATTATAAAATTTTCCTTATTTGTTCTATTATTATAGAACAAACCCAGAAGTAAAGAAAGGCTTAATTTGGGAAAGAAAAAAGTATATTTTACATTTCAAGTTACACTTTTGTGCAATAATAAGACCCATATGCACACTCACGTGCATTTTTCATGATATATTCTAAGATTCCATCTATTTTTGGACAACATTTCAATTTAAATTTGACAAAAATATTTAACTCATTTTTTTTATAATTCTTTTATGCTTTAGCATTATTCTAAATGAATGTCACGCATGCATAGTGAACCTAAATGTTAATTCGCAAACAGAGATGGACTAATTAAGAAACTAGAAGGAACAAAATATAGGGTAGCTCCAAGCCATTTTATTTTTTGCTAATATATTGTACAATACTAAAAAAGAACATACAACTTTGTAAAACCATGTTTGTTATCATAAAAGCCCAAACAACTTTGTACCAACCAAACGTTATCTTGGAATGGCGTGATTCTTTGTGGTTTTTACTGTTGACAATGGTGGAATACCTTGTTGATGCCTAAAAACATTGTTAGGGTCTACAATAGTCTTTGCCCTAACCAACATATCATAGTTCTTCAAAAAATACTTCTCACCCCAAACCCTAGCCCTATCCACATCATCATCCTCTAACATAGTACCATAATTAATCAACCCCATAACTCCAAGATCAAGGTCCATGTAGTTAACATAAGCTGCCCTAGGGCAACAAGAAACATAAGGCTTCATAAAATCATAAAACCCTTTTATCCACTCTATATACTCGTTGCTTTTATCATTATCAACTTCTTCCCATCGAACAAGATATTGTATTGAAAAAAGGTTGCCTTTTCTATGAGGAAAAGCAATAGATTTACTACTTATTCTCCCCATAATCCCACCATTAGGGTCCAAAATAATATGCCCTTTTGGCTCTTTTTCTAGTATCTCAATAGCACCTTTTATTCCATCTCTTGAAATAGGGTTTCTCACGTAGTCAGATTTTGCCTTGAAATACCCTTTTCCATGCAAATACCTATCTTTTAGGTCTAAAACTGTACTTTCCTCACCCAATTCAGAAAAATAAAGGATTGATTCAATCCAACTCATTTCTTTACAATCATTTACCACAAGACCCAAATCCGGAAAAACCCGGGTCAAAATTGATACGGCTTTTTCTCTCGGACCCAAGTAAAACCCTGTAAACGTCGCGGATACGCTAATCAAGCCTTCTCCCTCCGGCACACTGGCCCTGACGAGAGCGGATAAATAAAACTCATCTTCTAAGTTTGGAGCAATATGTTGCCATTTGTTAATTAGTTCCACGACTTGAGAGTCTGACCCGGATCGTGTTATTATAAAACTGGTTACGAGTACGGGTACAGGTATGAGTTTTATTTTCCACGCGTAAATAATCCCAAATACACCACCACCACCCCCTCTAATAGCCCAAAACAAATCTTCACCCATACCGGCCCGATCCAAAAACCGCCCATTCGGGTCAATTAAAATCGCGTCCACTACATTATCGGCCGCCAACCCGTATTTTCTCGATAATAACCCAAACCCGCCTCCCGATATGTGCCCACCAATCCCCACGGTCGGGCATGACCCAGCTGAAAACCCGTGAAATTTACTTACTTTTGAAATCTCGTAATATGTTTGCCCTAGCGTCGTGCCACCTTCGACCCACGCGGTCTCGGATCCCAAATCAACCCGGACCCGATCAAGTTTCATCATGTCGATAATCGCAAACGGAGCTCCGTCAAAATTGACCGAAGAAATCCCCTCGTAACTATGTCCACCGGATCTCACCCTAATTTCCAAAGATGAGTTTTTGCAACAAAGTACACTATTAACCAAATGCTCTTTGTTTTCCGGTAAAATAATGGCTATGGGTTTTGGAAATGATGGCCCGGAAAATCGAAGATTTTGCAAGGAGAAATTTAGTAGCTTGAGATATTCATCATTGTTGGTGTTAGAGTAAAGAAAGAAGTTGCTTATGTTGTGATGAGTTAAACAAGAGAAAATGAGGTTTATGGGTTCATCACATAAACAAGGAACAATTTTAATAGATATGAAGATGGCGAATAATTGAAGAAATGGGGTTTTTAGGTAACCCATTAAGAGTTAATGATCTTTTATGTCTTTACACTAGAGGAGAGTGATGGACTTTATATTTGAAAGGTTTGAGAATAATTTGATGATGGGTTGAGGACAAAGAGATGGAAAGATCAATGTAGAGGTTATAATATTGGCCGGCCTTGTTTATATTAATAGTAAACGTCCATCAAACGTGACAGAATACTTTGCATGAGAGTAAGGACATGTGAGTGTGAGAGATTTAATTTGTGAACACAATTGTATATGTACAATCTTAAACATAACATCAAAGGAAACAAAAGATAATAGACCATTGCCGGCCAATCGTAACATATAAGGGCTGTCTTTGTTTCAGTAGTTATGGTGATAAGGAAGTGATTTCAAATTTCCTAACTCTTTTTTTTTTAACAACAAATTTTGTAACTCTAAGAACAACGCAAATGTAAATATAAATTTAAAATTTGATTACTCATTTGCTTAATTATCGAGTTATTGATTGAGTGAGAGAGTGTTTTAGTTTAATCTAATATGTTAAGAAATTGATTTGATTAAGTATAATAACTTGCTAATTTCGGTTATTAGACTCTGGTATCTCGTGTATTTTGCATTTACGCATCGATATATTCTCCATCGACATGTAAAAAATACCTCCCCCCTCCCCCCCCCGAAAAAAAATAATAAATAAAAACTCTTCCTCTCCCTCAACATATCTCGCTCTCTTTGTGCACACACACACATACGCACCCCTCTGCAACCCACCAATCCCCCTACCACCCAAAACCCTTCTCCGATTTGGCACCACAATTATATATGTGGATACGTACATATGTGTACGCATACACACACGCATATGTATATGGGCTTACTTTAGTAAGAACCAATACTTAAAGGTTCTTTTAAGGGCCACTAGTCGAATATATTTTTATATTTCAGGGAACTCAGCAAAAAAATTTAACTCAAAATAATATCTTTTGCTATTTTAAAAAAAATAATTAAAACATGTCAATATTAAGGTGCTTAAAAGTTAAAACTACATATTTAGACCACTTTTTGTTAAAATAACTAATTCTTTTCCTACTTTCACTTCACCTTTTTTTTAATTGTTTTTGTTGTTTAGGATAAGTTTTCCCAATAGGACTGTCAAGGAAGGGAGGAAGTGGGATACCACCATTAGAAGTTGACTGTGAAATTAAGTTCTTCACCTTTGATACTGATGAGGGTCGTAACCCCTTGTACTACTACTAATTACTAAGCTGTGAAATAGGTTGCAAGCCTTTGCAGTCTCCCCTACTGAATAGTATTTTATCAGCAACAAGCTTTGATAAACTTTTCATGAACTCTTTGTTTTGCTATCAACGTTTGTAATTCAGTTAGTTGTAGCAGAGTTAGCCGCCGTTGATCTAACTATTACTGACTTTGACGATTTCGAAGATCTAATGAAACTCTATGGTGATGGGGTTGAGCTAAAGAAAATCAACCTGATGTAAACAAAGGTACACTCCTACTCTTGTGCGGATTAGTTCGCATTTTAAGAATGCGGATCGGACATGTATCACCTGACGGTGAGCCCAGAAAAGAGAGAGAGTGTGCCTATAATTTAGGCGATAAATTCTAGGTGCTCCGTTAGGTGACACATGTCCGGTCTGCATTCTTAAAATGCGGACTAGTCCGCACAAGAGTATTATTAATCAAAGGTAATATAATTATTTATTTTCCCCATTTAAAATCCTTGATGTTATTTATAATTATTGCTTATATCTTTTAAGTGTTATATCATTCGAGATCCGGTTTGCAATAATTTTTTGGGGCTTTGTAAATTTATGGTATATTATAATATATGTATTCTGGAAATAGGACTATAAACATTTTATTTATAATTTTAGTCTCTATTTTTTAAGGGTGCTAGCACGGACTCCTATTCATAAAGCATTAACTAATCATAGCATGTCACGTCAATAGATAATTTGAAAATAGAGACTAAAAATGAAAATCAAATATTTGTTCTAATATATCCATAATTGATATTATTTCAGCTCCTAAAAATATATAAACTATTTTTTTACATTTGATATATCATCAAAGTTACCAAAAAAAAAATAACATAGGAATTTATTTTATTAGAATATGTGATTTCGTTTAAAATTAGTTGAATAAAATCGTCACCAATCACCATGTAGTAATTGACGTGTTAAAATCTGATTAGCGGTTATAAGTTTTTTTTTTTTTTTTACAAAAGCGGTTATAAGGGTGAATCTAGGTAACTGGGAGGATAAAATGTAAAGATATGGTAAGTTAATTAGTGTCCTACAGGTCAACATCACTTCTTTTTTTCTTCTTTTCATTTTTTATGAATTTATTGTAATTTAAACTCATTTTGCAGTCGACTCAGATGACTTATGGATGCAAGTTGTGCATTGGCTCTTGTACTACTAGAGGGGAAGTATTTTTTTTATGGGTCAATTGATTTAACTCCAAATTTTAATGAATAATTTTATTTGACCATTTTTTCATAATTCTTTGACCCTAATTTCAGTGTTGACTGTGGCGTCCAGGGGTAAGGGGGTGCCACCGACACTGCTGAGGTAACTGGTGGTGGCTCCATACGGGTGGGGTGGGTGCGTTCGTTGTTTGACAGAGACAAAAAGGGGGCGGTCTTCTAGGGGGTTCCATGCTTTTATAGCGTTCTTCATTTCACTTCATTTCTTTTTTTTTCATTACGACATTTCTCAATAATTCATTATATTTTATTTGAGATTCTTTTATTTTAATACATTTAGCTTTTAGAATTTAGGCATCATCTAAAGTAATATATCTTAATTCCGTCTTCTTTTCTCTCTACTCCTCTCATAGTATTGGTTGTAGATAAGTAATAGAAGGTAAAAGATTTAAAATCACATCACTAAAGATGATATGGATAAGAATAAGAATTGATGGAATGAGGTAGTTGTGGTCTTTTCTCCCTTTTTGTTCCCTACAATAACGCCCATCTATACCGGAGGTTGGATAGGCTTATTATAATAGTGGTAATATACGTTGTGTTCTTATCTAACTCCTTCTCTGATTTAATCCATTGTCATTTGAATCCATGACTGATTGTTCATTGAAATAAAAAAAATGGGTAGGCAAAAAAAAAATGGGTAACAATAAAGACAACCCTTTTTAAAGGGGCTATTAAAAGAAGGTGTTGTCGATAATTGTCAATTTGATTTACTATAATAATTATAAGAACATGGAGTTGAAAATTATTTGGACATCTCAATGACATCGTTTGACATGAATATCTTCAATATTTTATTTTACTAACTACTATTGAGCCTGCGTGGGGCGTTTTTAATAATGAAAAATGATAATAAAAAATAAGTTTTTCAAATTATCAATATAAATTTAAAGAAAAAAGCGGTTACAACCTAATGAATTGTAATGAAAGTTCTCTTGATTTAGGAATTTGAAGGTTACACGTGGATACTTCTCAACCTACCAAATTTATACCGTCTTTCGTCATTTAACATCACTTCACTCCTTCCCATTAAACAACCACTGGTAATTTATTTGTCCCCTTTTTATTCCAACCCATCATGGGTCCTCTCTTTATTCTAACCCATCATGGAAAGTCTTTTCCTTTTTCTCTTCCGTATTCCTTTCTAAAAATGTATCTGTAGTCTACGCATCGCATGGGTTTACACCTAATATATCTAATAATGTGAAGAAAGTATGCTTAAAATTGTAATTGGTCTCATAAGTAGTGATAACGGCCTCCAACCACTTCATTATTTTGTTAGAAAATTATTTGTGCACCGTGAAATATTTAACCACCTCTCAATAGAATCACGAAATAAAAATAAAAGAGATTAAATGAAATGGGTCTATTGGGTGTTTTTGTGGTGAAAGAAAGTGAAATTTTCAGGGTGGAGCCGAACCCATGAAACCCATTTGCGCAAGAAGACTTCAAAGTCTCCAATGAAAAAAAAAAACATACCCGGCTGTGTGTGGACCTTCAAATGGGTTTACCATGAAATGTGCATGTTTATACAACCATCCTTTTTGTTTCTCCTTTAATCTCATCTTCTAAGATTTGTTAAACTTCTAAAATTATATTAAATCCCATACCACCCATAATCGCTAATAACTACTCCACAATCGTCACTTTTCCTTTCCGCGAAGAATAGCAATAGTCTTATAGTCATTAAAATAGGACTAACAACTAAAAAGATAAAAATATGAGACGGGTACAAATGAATCTTACCAAATGGGGCTAAATACTTAAGATCATTTTTTTAAATAAAAAAAATTAATATTGGACAACTATTTTAAAACAACAAAAAATATTATTTTGAGTTTATTTTTTTAAGAGTACCTAAATTGTTTAAAATCCACACACAAAAAAAGATCAATCAAATTGTTTTTTTCAATTTAGAAAAAAAAAAGTTTGCATAGAAAGGGGGCTTCAGGTGGACTTGACGATGTATAGGTCACATAAGTACTACGTGCAGACTCCACCCACTAGAGGTAGGTGTTGGCGTTGACCGTTCCTGTATTACCGTTGGGCATGAGTCGTATACAGGGGTCCTACGTAGGGACCACCCCAATGTATGTGTGTGTTTTGTGATGTCCACTTAGAAATAAGAGATTTCCTCCGAACTTGTCGATAGAATACGAATAAACACCAACGGTAGATGCCCTTGTGTGTCAAAAATATGAAAAGGACCTATATTAATAATTGACCGGACTTGAATGAAATAACTCGAATTGTCTAAGAAAGTAGACAACATTTATATGTGAGATCCTATAATGCATAATAGATGCTTGTGCTTTTCTAAAAAAAAATTCTGAGACTGAAATCAATGAATGTTGGCAATTAAATGTATGAATTACATTCAAATGATTAATCACCGTTATACCCGTGTTATAAATTGAGGTTGTTGTCACCATTCATTACTTAGGAATTATTGGGATGCGAATAATATCACAGTTAGATGAGGGGCGAGGTACTATGTGCATGCGAGTGACGAAAGGGGGGAAATAATTATTGTACATCGACTGTATTATTATTTCATAAATTATTTAGGTTATTCTTGCACACTTCGGGCTCTGACCCAAATATAAATATTTTCTCCCCCCAGATGCTCCTAGACAAGAATAGTTGGATTATGCTGTAGGAGTCCCACGATCTCGTTTGCTCTCCAGATTCAGATTCAGTTGCTTCTAGCATAGGTGATTTTCAACTTCAGTTATTTGTTATTTGGAACATTTATAAGGGCATAAGCCGATGCTCTTTTATTTTATATTGAGTGAGATTTTATTTCTCTAGTTGGATTTATTATTATTATTATTATTACTATTATTATTATTATTATTATTATTATTATTATTATGATGATGATGATGATGATGATGATGATGATGATGATGGTGGTGGTTTGGATTTTTGGATCATTGTGTATGTGTTCTTCATATTAGTAATGCAGAAGTCTTTGAAAATAACTTATTTACTTTTCCTTGTGCTGAGAATGATATAAATTGATAAGCAAGCCCTATCTTCGGCGTATCATTCATGACCAGCCTTTAGGTGAGAAAATAGGGGTTGTTACATTGCAAGTAAAAATTCTCTCTAAACAAATATTTTTGCAAAATTATCTTACTAAAAATTTATGAGTCTGATACGAAGTAGTACATTTCTGAATGGGCATAAGTATGCCATATAATTACACTGCATAGTTATATGTGACAGAGAAAATTTTGGGCTTGTTTTATCTTGAGAACGACGTTACCGTATATTATCCATACAAAGAGGGTAGAGTCATGAAACGTTTTAAAGAGAGCGACCTAGTCCGTGACTCAACTGAAAAATCATCTACTACAGATTTTATAAACAGTCGATGTAATTGTTTACTTTGATTGAGTAGTATATATTTAAATTCAATACCATGCGGTTCATATTTATGATAGTCATATGAGGTAACAACTTAATTTTGAGTATAAGACTAAAATACGATATAATTTTTGATTTTTTAATTTCTTCAAAAAACTCTTTGGTGTGATTTTTAATTACAATATATAAATTTTACCAACAATTTGAAGAAGTTTATATCTACCTTGGAGACCGAAAAATAAATTTTATACTACCACTGATTTTTTAATTTGATAAAAGAGCTTGGATTATCTGTTTGAGTTTAATTACCAATTTACCTTTATAGTTTACAAAATTTATAAGTTTCAACCTTATTTATCAAGAATTTATAATTTAGCGCCCAGACTTTCTAAATATTATATTTTAAGAAGTTGAAAAATAAATTTTATGTATTTTAGTTTATAAGGAATCGATCAATAATTTTATGAGAAATTAGAAATTTGAACAATAATGAACCCTCCATGGAAAACTCTTAAATAGGTCAATCATATTTTTTAGTTATGAATATCAAAAACTATTTCACATAAGATGTTATGGTCGAAAATTGAATTTTTTTTTTAGACAATTCATTTAGAGCCACTTGTGGTTAAGAAATCAAATGAAAATTTGAAATTTGAAAACAAATGAAACTTGTTATATGGGATCAAATGAAAATTTGACATTTGGAAAAAAATTATTATATGGAATCAAATAAAAATTTGATAAAAGGATTCGAAGGGTAAATAATAAACATTTGCACCTTGCGCTATGTTTACTAAAAAATTGTTCAAATATTATTTGAAGTATTTATATGAAAGTATAGTTGGTAATCACTAATGGAAAGAAAAAATCTGAAATTTTTATTATGAATTTTGTTGGAATATCATTTCAGTTTTTTTAATATATATATAAAATAATGTTCCTGTGCGGACTAGTCCGTATTTTAAGAATGCGGACCGGACATGTGTCACCTAAGAGTGCGCCTAGAAATTATCGCCTAAATTATAGGCACACTTTCTCTCTTTTCTGGGCTCACCGCCAGGTGACACATATCCGGTCCGCATTCTTAAAATGCGGACTAGTCCGCACAAGAGCAGGACTATATATATATATATATATATATATATATATATATATATATATATATATATATATATATATATAATTTGATGTATTCAGAAAATCATAAATTTCAGCATGCATATAATTTGATGAGATTATACATATTGGGCTTTGAAATTTTCGAAAAATGATTTGTATATATTTTATAATGATTTTTATAAATCTAATACACAATCCTGAAATTTTTGGATAGCTTGTAGTAAAACGGATTTATTTAAACTTATACTTAATTTTATTGAGTGATTCTATTTTTTTTATAAAACTAGACTCATGAAGGATAAATTCTGAAAATTTTCAAAAAATTTCATTAAGTGGCTTAGTCGTGGTGAAATTTTATAACTTAAAGTTTGTCGTTTTAAACAAATATTTTGGACAACAATATTTTCTTAGAAAAATGTACCATGTAAGTATTTTCAACGGACTCAAAATATTTTGAAACTTTTATAAATTTCTTATTAAAGTATTTATAAACTAGTCAGAAAAACTTATACTCAAATTTATGGAATAGGAATTTTCTTGAAATTATATAAGGACTTATGCAACATTTGAGCTTATAAGTACAACCTCTATAATTTTATATGAATAGTTCTTAATATTATTCGCTTAGTAGGAGTTGGAAAGGTAAAAAATGTATTCTACTATACTAAAATCAATTGTTGTGCTTGATATTGATGTAGAAATAATTTAGTTGGGTAAAATAATTTTGATCGTATGATATGTGTTGGATAGAGTTTGAAACTCTTAAGACACATATTTTACCATGTGTATTTGCATATGAAATCAATCATGTTATGCTTTAAGGGTTCTTTGATCTATGTATGGATTTAAACCTACATGGGTCTAATATTACGAGTAGAGCTCTCATATATCGAACTTCATATTGAGTAAATAGAATTTATATATTGAAATGATAATAATTGGAGGATTTTATCCTAATTGATCTAGGTGAAAATATAATATGTACGTCGGTAAAGATATTTTAGTTGAATAATTTGGAATAGAGATTTTAAACTCCAATACGAAATATTATCTTGTACATTATGAAAAATAATATATGAAAAATTGTATGTTTCATTTCTTTAAGAAATAGATTGTGTAATCTATGCGTGGCTTTCAGACAAAGACTGAACTTATGACTAGAAATAAATGAACATGCATTTTTTATATCGAGTATACTTGAAAGCATAAAACATGTATTAATTTAAGGAATAAGATTAATTCTTATTTAGTACTGAAATACTATAAGTTGAGATTCCATTTTTTTACGAATTGAAGATATAGTGAGGGCGCATTATATGTTGTTTCTCAGTGTTATACCTAGAGAGTAGCGGGAAGCCCTCAATCGAGTACCTCTCAACTATAATTGAAAAATATTTTGATAGAAACTAAAACTTTGGTGTTCAAGAAAAATCTTAATTTTTTGAGTTGTGGCTTAGAAATAAAAGCGTTCTTGAAAAGACTTATAACTGTGTGATAATTGATTAACTTTGCAAATTTCTAATTTGACACATTTATTTAATTTCAGTCCCTAATCATGCATCTAAAGTGCAAGTGTCAACCCATAAACAAATAAAGCAAGCAACAAAAAATTAAGAAAAAAATCCCCGAAGGGCAAAACCTTTTATTTCTAGAACTTTGAAAAATTTACAAGACCATTGACTTACATACGACCTGATAATCGCCCATAAGTGTAACGCACGGTGTCTTCGTCAAACCTTCAAAGCAACGGCTAGAAACAGTGTCGGCTGGAATCTCCCGCATGAACTCCAGGTGGTCAGCAATGAAGAAGAGAGACGGCTTCTCCACAAGGGTTGAACAAACCAAAGTTGTGTTCTTGGTTGCAAAAGATTCCAAAGGTATGAAAAGTTGTGTGAATCAAAACATGAGTCTTGGGACTCAAAAAGGTGAAGACTTAGAGTATTTAGGACTCTTAAAATCATCTATTAAAGTCTTACAAAACAACCCCCCGAAGTAGGTTTAAATAAGGAAACCTGGGCCGAAAAAATCTCAACACGATCTGTTCGATTTTATCTCAGGCGAATCAGTCCGCTTCTGATGCCGGACCGATCCGATAACGGATCGGTTCTTTTTTTAACAGGGCCTCTTCGGTTTGCAATCGATTCGGGGTATACTGGTTTGAAGCAATAGTGGATCGATCTAACTTGAGGCGGACCGGTCCGGAGGTGGATCGATTCTTTTTTTTAAATGGGCGGACCGGTCCGGTTTACTAGAAATGATATTCCATGATAAAGATGCTTTGATATTCGGATGCGATCTTGAATTTCTTCAACAGTGTAACGGCTTACGACATACAAATTGATAATGGACAAAAATGTCCTTACAAATCTCCCCCTATGTCTATGCCGGTACATACATAAAAACAATCTGAATTATCAAATAACAAATTGCCTATACAAATCTACCTTTCCATGAACCCAAAACTGGAAAGATACAAATGAATAAGACTTCATCGTTTGTTCTTCAAATCTTCAGGAATCTCAATGCTTTCGCTTTTCTCATCAGGGTGTGTAACATATGATCATCGATGTAGAACCTACACACATGAGATAAAGAAAAAAACCAAGTGACATATCGACTTTGAAATGAGATAAACATAGATACCAATTTATGATAAAGGCATAAGTCAAATCTCAAAAACTCAAAACACCCCCTTAATATGATAATTCATTCTCCCCCTTTTTATGATGTCCCCAAATAGATAAATGAGAAGAATAAATCAAACAAGCAAAGACAGGGTGTCATGGTATTCAAACCAAGGCATCAATCAAATGGCAAATGTGCTCTTGCAAGGAGATGCTCAAAAAAAATCTTCACAAACTATTTTTGATTTTTCATAAAAAATAGATACCATTTGAAAAAAAATATTCTATAAAAAACACACCATGGATGTAGACTCAAACAACAAAGTCATAGAAATGGAATGCATGGGTGTGAACACATTCGATAGGTAAATAAACTCAATCAATCATATGTGCACTATGCATACGTGTACCGCTAACGAATGAACATCAAAAGTATCCTTAGGTGTAAAAATTTATTGAATTTAGATGATATCGTCTTATACAAATCAACAAATCAAACTCAAAATGATTTTCACACCAATAACGTCCAAAACTATTTAGCGCTTTTTCAAGAATGTCAAGGACGTGCAAACCCGTTTTAAATCTCCAACCAAACTCCCTCATATATATTTTCTTTTAGAGGTAATCTAAATTCTCAAACTTTGGAGAATTGGTGCAAAAACCTAAATGGCCCATAATTTGACATGACTTTCTTTTTATTGCCTTTAAATTTTTCGAGCTCTTTTAAACCTCTTTGGACCTCAGATAATAAAATTCCTCCATTTTTAGGTCCAATTTAACGGTGGCTTAGTATTGGAAAAGGCAAAATGAACCTTTCGGAGCCCTTCCCCGTTTTAAAACAAAGCACACAAACTCACAAAACGGTTCTTATATGCACAATTTCCTTATAAAAATTATCGCGCTTGGTTCGTTTTAAGGACAGGATTGAAGTGAAAACACCCAACCAATATGTGATAAGACAAGCACTATAATCAAACAAATCCGTGCAAGTGTGTATTAAAGGATATTATGAGTCAAACATGCAGGAAGTAACACTTAATTACATCTTAATGACTCCAAACATTATAAAGCACAAGGATTATTTGACCTATTGTCTCAAAACACTATCAAATAGTCACATGAAAATAATAAAATGATGTTGTGACTTTGTCATCCAAAGTGTCCACCCATAAATAGTGCAAAAAAATCTATTTGGATTTTTCAAAATATTTCCAAAAAAAATAAAACATACAAAAAGTACACATGTCATAACACTAGCAAACAAATATAAATCATGAAACCACAACTAGTGTATGACAAACATGCAAACACAATCATCTATATGATATGGCACGAGAAGAAACATGTGCAAGCAAACAGGAATCAACTTGTCTAAAATCTAGTGTCTCTAAAAGTGATTTCCGAATCCAAATAGATGTGAAACGTCATGTGGGGGATTTAGGAACCAAGGGAATACTAGATATAAACTTCCTAGGACATTTTCTAAGATCAAAACAAAAACACTTAAGGTGACCTTTCCTACCACAATATGAACAATGTTAAACGGGAGGACCGACACCTATGGGTTGACCTTTTCTAACATCCTTGGAATTACTTGACCCTCTAAAACAAATAAGGGCTTTGGCTTTAGCATTAGAAGCATGAGAACACGATGAGCCATTACCATCACTATCAAACCTACTTGAGTCTGTCAAATCATTTTTTAACTTCAAAATTTTTTACTCAAGCAAATAATTAGCCTCTTCCAAATTAAAGGACGCCTTTTTTAAGTTTTCAATAATTCCAAAAAGCTTATCTCTCTCTCCCTGAGTTAAAGCAAACTTTTTCCTGAGAGTCTTTTCACGTGCCACAAACTCATTGACTAAAATATTTTTATCCTCTTTGGCACAAACACAAACCATCGAATTTTTAAGGTCCTCCAATTCTTTCTCTAAAAATAAGACCCTATCATCACTATCCTTCTTGGACAATTTTAAAGCAATAAAGTCATGGTCCAAGGAAACAAATTTTTCACGATAAAAATCTAGTTGATTTTGAACCGTTTGCAAAAGATCCATCGCGGATTTAAAAAAATTTATTCTTTTTCCAAACGTCAAATTCAAACGATTTATATCATCAAAAATTTGACTCGAATCATCAAAGGAGGGCATCCGATTAGATAAGTTCTCTATCGAAAAAATTGCGATTTTCAAAAAACTGATTTTTCAAAAAAAATCAATATCACACAAATTTTGCGAAAAATAGGAATGCGCAATAAATTAGCGCAACCTGCTCTGATACCAATTTGAAAAGACTTATGACTGTGTGATAATTGATTAACTTTGCAAATTTCTAATTTGACACATTTATTTAATTTCAGTCCCTAATCATGCATCTAAAGTGCAAGTGTCAACCCATAAACAAATAAAGCAAGCAATAAAAAATTAAGGAAAAAATCCCTGAAGGGCAAAACCTTTTATTTCTAGAACTTTGAAAAATTTACAAGACCATTGACTTACATACGACCTGATAATCGCCCATAAGTGTAACGCACGGTGTCTTCGTCAAACCTTCAAAGCAACGGCTAGAAACAGTGTCGGCTGGAATCTCCCGCACGAACTCCAGGTGGTCAGTAATAAAGAAGAGAGACGGCTTCTCCACAAGGGTTGAACAAACCAAAGTTGTGTTCTTGGTTGCAAAAGATTCACAAAGGTATGAAAAGTTGTGTGAATCAAAACATGAGTCTTGGGACTCAAAAAATGTAAAGACTTAGAGTATTTAGGACTCTTAAATAAGAAAACTTGGGCCGAAAAAATCTCAACACGATCTGTTCGATTTTATCTCAGGCGGATCGGTCAGCTTCTGATGCCGGACCGGTCCGATAGTGGATCGGTTCTTTTTTTAACAGGGCCTCTTCGGTTTGCAATCGATCTGGGGTATACTAGTTTGAAGCAATAGCGGATCGATCTGACTTAAGGCGGACCGGTTCGGAGGAGGATCGGTTCTTTTTTTTAAATGGGTGGACCGGTCCGATTTACCAGAAATGATATTCCAGGATGAAGATGCTTTGATATTCGGATGCGATCTTGAATTTTTTCAACAGTGTAACAGCTTACAACATATATATTTATAATGGACAAAAATATCCTTACAGTTCTTATGCTCTTAAATAATGATTCAAAAAATTCATAGAGAATTCATGCCATAAATATTTGATTAAATTCCTTAAAATAAATTATAAATTAGTTTATAATTGACTTATCGTATACCTATGAGATAATGAGTATATATCTCCTTTGAAGGAATAATGAGACCATTATCACTTATTAATATAATCTTTGATTTATCGATAGTAAGATAACTAAGTTATACATGATGCATGTTGAATTATTCTCATGAAAATGGAGTCGATTAATTTAATTTGATTGTCATTGATATAATACATGATTTTGAGTTAAAATTAAATGTATATAATATCGATTTTTGAATGATGACCTATGTAAGACAACTTACATGTACCAACTTGAAATTAGAGAATTTATGAATATGGAAGGCACTAATAAATGACATGATATTTTGATAATTTCAAATTATCAAATAAGGTTCAATTTAGAATGATATAAAGGGTCTTTATCATTAAGTGTATTGAAATATGAATGCACTATTATTTTTTTATGTAAAAATTATTAGCTAATATTTGGTTATGATATTTTTTTCTAAGAAAATCAATTTTATGCTAAGTCAAAGTGTTGGCATAATGAGTTTCAAATAAACGAGAATATTACTTGTTAATATTACAAGGCCAAATATGGATAATTAATAGATAGAGTACCTTGAAATACAATAATATCTATTTATTAGATATATGCTTATTGTGAACCCTCTTGTACTCAATATGAACCAAGTATGAATTGTTCAAGAACACTATATACGATGCTAAGAAAGATGAATATGCGAACATCTTAAGCAATATCCGCAGTAACAACCCCTAATTTCTCACGTAAAGGTTAGACAGGCACGATACGCTGAATATAGGGCTTGCTTGTCAACTCATACCATTCTCAGCACCATAGTAAATATAAATAACTTATTATCCACAATTTCGGCATTTATAAATGAAGAATACGTACACAATGATCCAAAGACCACACCACCATAATAATAAAAATGATAAAATCCAATCAAACATAATAAATCCCAACTGACATGAATTAAAAGTGTATCGGGCTTATACCCTTACAAATATTCCAAATGATAGATAATTAAATCTGAAAAGCGCCTATGCTAGAAGAAGATTGAAACTGAATATGGAGAATAGGCGAGATCGCAGGACTGTCACATCATAATCCAACTATCCCTGTTTAGGAGCACCTGGGGGAAAATATTTA
Organism: Sambucus nigra; assembly: GCA_949130495.1. NCBI lineage: Eukaryota > Viridiplantae > Streptophyta > Magnoliopsida > Dipsacales > Adoxaceae > Sambucus > Sambucus nigra. The sequence goes on along the minus strand of OX422221.1, from coordinate 514,971,317 downwards.
AATTTGGATCAGAGCTCGAGGTGTGCAAGAACTATAACTTGAATAAAATATGAATGTAATAATACAGTCGATGCACAATAAACTCACCTGCATATGACACCTCGCCCCTCGACTATATGAAATATCATTCGCATCCCGAAAATTCCCAAATCATAAATGGTGACAATGTCTCAATCTATAAATGGGGATAACATTAATAAATCATCTGAGTATAATACTAAATTTCCCAACAGTCACTTATCCTAGTCTCATAGTTCTTCCAGAAGAGCATAAACTTCTATTATGCATTATAGGATTTATTTATTTATATTGTATACTTTACTTAGACAATTCAAGTTACTCAAATCAAGTCTCGTCAATTTATATAATATATGTCTGTATATATTTGACACGCAAGGGCATATACCGTTAGTGTCTATTCGTGCTCTATCAGTAAGTCCGAAGGAATTCTCTTATTCCTAAGCAGACAACACAAACACACATACGTTGGGGGCAGTCCCTACGCAGGACACATGTATACGGCCCATACCCAGTGGTAATACAGGAACGGTCAGCGCCAACCCTACCACTAGTGAGTAGAGCCTCTACGAACTACCTATATTGCCTAAACATTGTAAAGCCCACCTGTGCCTATGTGTGGTACGCAGCCTGAACGCGCGAACCCCTAAGCCGATAGCATGGTCCACGAGTATGGTATGTCCACACAAATACATAGTAATACATATTATTTATCCTTATAATATGTATAGGAAATTTCCTCTACAATTACCAATATTATTCCTCTTTAGCTAATTCACAATGTCTTCACTTGTTCATAATTTAAAGTCTATTAAATTATAAATTCCAATCCATATGGTAATAATAAATATACTCCCATGTTTAAGGAGCTAAGTCATTAACATCTAAGAACTCAAGTATTAAGGCAAAAAATAAGGTAGAAAATCTAAGAATGCCAAACTGATCCGATCTGGGGATGTCAGATCGATCTGATGCACCAGAAACGGTTCATTTTTGCTCCATCGGATCGGTCTGGAACACCGAATCGGTTTGTTTTTGTTTCTAAATGGATTGGTCTGGTATACTGGACCAATTCGTTTTTACTTCCTACCGGATCAGTCCGGTCCTCAAATTTTACACAACTACAGGTCCGGTATATGTATATTAACATGGGATTGGTTTGAAATCATTTCCTAAGAGGAGCATGTATTCGGGGGGAGTTCAAATCTAAAATTTAGTCCATAATAGATCTTCAATCATATTTACAGTTAATTACCCTTATTTTCCAATAACCAATAAACTTAAAAAGGAATCTAATCATCAACATACATACTTTCAATTCCTAATTTATGGAATAAATCTACATGTATATTATTTCTCTACATGTGGGTTTCCAATCATCCAAATCAGATATAAAAAGCTCTAATTTTTTGAAAATAATAGAGGGAATAAATCATGCATTGAGAAATACATTAGAAACATAATTTATGCAAGAAAATTCTTGCTTTTAAATTTTGTAGAGGAGAACCCTTGAAAGCCTTTGATCCCTCCTTGTTCTTCCTCTTTTCCTTTCTCTGGGTGTTTCTCTATTCTTTCTACCGAGGTTGTTATCTTAAGTTGATTTATGATAATGGGAAAGTGGGTTACTCCCACTAAACCACTAAATTAAGTGTTAATCCTGAGTTGGGTTATGGGCCTAACTTTTGGACCCCCAAATGGGCCCGAATCCCTTTTCTAATTAGTCCAAAACTCTCCCAACCTAGATGTTATTGACCCAAGACCATTTTTAAAGGTTTAAACCACTTAAAGGAGTTCATATAAGTCCCAAAACGGGCTTCGAATTATTTATGCCAAAATTATTACTTTTTATTGTGTCGCACATAAATTATAATATTTTATTTTATGATATTTAACTAATATATTCGTGCACAAAATGAATAATACACACAAGTATTCCAAATAATAAACATGAGGGGGAACGACAGCATGAGGGAAAACGACAGGGTCTCCCGTAAAGTGCCTCAAATGGCACCATCCCTATAGTGAACCAGTGGCAAATATTGCTCCCGGCTTCCTTTAAAGTCCAAAATACACATGCACAACATGTCCTCCAGCATCAGGTTCACCCTCTTCGTCTGCCCATCGGTCTGAGGATGGTACGAAGTGCTCAGTCTCAACTCTTCCCCTAAAGCCTGCTGGAAGCTCTTCCAAAAGTGGGACACAAATGTCCTGTCTCTATTTGATACTATGTTAAGCAGTACCCCATGTATCTTAACGATCTCTATGATAAAAAGGTCTGGCGTACTACTCAGAGCTAAAATCTATGCGGACCGGTAGGAAATGGGTAACCTTTCTCAATCTGTTGACAATCACCCAGATCGAATGATGTCCCCTCTGTGAAGTAGGTACCCCATAATGAAGTCCATAGATATGCTTTCCCGTATCCACACCGGGATCTCCAAGGGTTGCAGAGCACCCGTAGGACACTGGTGATCTACCTTCACTAGTTGACAAGTAGAACATATGGACATAAACTTCGCTATATCTCTCTTTATACCGGTCCACCAATACTGACGACGCATGTCGTGCTACATTTTATTCTCGTCGGGATGCACCGTGTATAATGAATCGTGAGCCTCAAACATAATGGCTCGTCTCTACTCAACATCTTTCGAAACAACTAGTCTCCCCTGGAACCTCAGTCCACCATCAGACCCGATACAAAAATGCTCCACCCGTCGGCTAGAAACTATCTCACCCACTCCTGACAAAGATGATCCTCCGCCTGTGCTTTCACCACCCGAATAATAATCTCGGAGATCATGGTGAGAATTATCATAAACGCTCAAGTCAACTCATTATCTCCACGAAGTGACCTCCACTTCGCTTTCCACATCGCTGCCAACTCCAAAAATGGCTTACGACTCAACGCATCCGCTACGACATTCGCTTTCCCCGGGTGGTACTGAATGTCGAACTGGCAGTCCTTTACAAACTCAAGCCACCTCCTCTGACGCATGTTCAGCTCTCTCTAAGTGAAAAAATACTATAATCTCTTATGATCTGTGAAAAGTTAAAACTTTTCCCCCAATAGGTAGTGTCTCCACACTCGTAAGACAAAAACTACGGCAACTAACTCCAAGTCGTGGGTGGGGTAATGTTCCTCATGAGACTTAAGCTTTCGGAAAGCATGATACTGTTCGTTTGTGTCTTCCTTAGATATGGATTTGGAATGTCGTTGCGGTCAACTTCGAGTATCAAAATTCCTGGAATCACCTACAAAACTTGTTAAAAATTCAGTATCGTGGCAAATTCGTGTATCAATCCAATTTCTAGTATTGAAACGGTTATCGTGAAAACTTGCAATTCCAATTTTTATTAAAAATCTTTTTGTGTTTAAAAATTTTTTAAAATATTTTTTTTAGTTTTATATTTTAAAAAATAATTTTCAAGGGAGGAAACGACAATTTATGCAACTAAAATCACTACGAAAATTTAAAAAAAATAATCTACTTTAGAATTTATGAGAAGAAACAAGAGGTGGGATTACACCGAGTGGTCAATTTAATTTATTGCCCTAATTATTCAATTGAATAGTTCGAAATAATATTGAATTTAAAACTTAACTCTCGTTACAATCCTAAATTCAATTTTATCTTTTTCAGCAATTAAATCACGAATTGTCACCACATATGAAAAGTTAAGATTCACACTTGTTCTTACAAATTATCCGCTATGATCAATTTATAAAAAAATTGTACGGATCTTTAAATTGCAAACAAGGATTTAATATTTGAAATTAAGAATAGAACTTATCTCTAAGTCAAATCCAAAAATCAAATATCAATTTTCATCATTAATTTATTAACTCTCGTCACCTAAATTAATGTGTCATTTTTTCCCAATTTAATTGACCTAGAACACATCAACGAAAAATTAGTTCATTAAATAACTCAACACATGCATTTCATCCCACCCCTTGAATTGGGTGTTTAGCCAGACATGACTAAAATTTCAGCACAAGCACAATTAACAAACAAGAAACTAAAGAGAAAGAAATACGATACGCAATAATTTCCTGTATCAACTGTGAGCATGAACATGCATCCCAAACTCGTCACAAAAATTGACAGAATTACACAACTGAAAGTAAATATTGATTTTTTTCTCATCCTAAACTAATTTTATTATGATTTTTTCTGACTATTTTTCTACCCTCTGAAGTCTCTTTTTTTCGTTTTTCTGTTTCTCACGTTCTCTCTCTGTACGCAGATATGAGAGTCCCTCTTTTTTTTATAACCATACCCACAAAATGGTTTGTAGAGGAGATTTTGTGGGGTTTTATCTGGATTGGGATTGTGTCCGATTTTGTTGGGAATTTGGTTGACTGTGGAAAGGTATGGTTTTGGTTGGAGGGATAAGCGTTGTTGATTGGGTCGCGACAGGGTACAGATCAGGTTTCATAGGTGGAAAATGGGATCAAAGGTCGGGTGCTGCCACGGGTTGGATGGTTTTGAGTTGCGATCGGGTTTCGCTAGGAGGAGGTCGGGTGGGTTGCTCCAGGTTGAAGGGGGTAAGAAATGAGATTTTGAGGATTGGTTGGTGGTTAAGAGATAAGTGGGTGGGTGTTTTTAGTTATTAGATGGAGATGGGTTAAGGTTGTGTTGGTTATGGTGGATTGAGGATAGAGAGTGTTGTTATGAGGAAGATGATGGGTGAGGGGGATTGGGTGTGGTGAGTGTATGGTGTTATGGTGTGGGGGGGTTGTTTTAGGTGTAGAGTTTTATGGGGTGTGTGTGTTTCATTTTGACCCTAAAAAATGAAAATTAAAATAACTAAAATCTTAAAAATATAAAATCTATAAAAACTGAAATTAAAATAAAATAAAATTACTAATCTATAAAATAAAATTAAAGTAAAATAAATAAAATAAAAACTAAAAAAATCTAAAATAAAAACTAAAGACCTAAAAAAATGTAAAATCTAATAAAACTAAAAATAAACACCTAAACTAATCCTAATAAAATAATATAAAATAAAGACTAAAAATTAAACACTAATAAAAATCAAAATCAAAATAAAGAAATATAAAACTTATAAGATAAATCCTAGAAAACTCTAAATAAATCTAAAATAATCCTAAAACAAAAAATGACACAAACCAAAAACTCTATAAAATGATAAAAGTACAAACACAACACACACCGAGCTCGGGATAGGCTTAGGTTTGGTACGGAAAAAGGCTCGGGACTGGGTTCAAGACATCAAAACACATCGGGTAGGCTGAAATATAGACTCTGACTTCGCGGTCTCCTCTGATTTCTTCGATGCGTGCTTTAAACCGCTACTTTGTCGCAAGTATACCGATTTAGCATCATTTAACACTGCGACTGCGTATTGACCTGTAAAATAAATAAATACGAACATAAGGCCATTTTTAATTAAACTAAGCGACTAAAATGCATCTGTTCGGGGCATAAATTAGACATTTTTGGTTGCTTATCACACCACCTCCAAACAGAACATTGCTAGTCCTCGAGAAAAAATTAGAGAGAAAAGTGAGATAAGTAACTAAAAGTGTGCCACTTTCACAGGCACTGGCGATTGCACTTAACATGTGCAACAAGCCGTTACACCTATAGGTTACCCTACAGGACGAGTGGTGTCTCGTGAGGGTTTGTAATGAATATACCCACAAAATTCAAAAACTTATTTAAATGCAGTTTCTGATTTCATAATGAAAAGCTATACAATCCAACTTAAAAGGACGTCAATGAACATCGTATTCAACTATCAAAGTGAGGTATAAAAACTACTTAATACCAAAAGCCTAATCCTTCCTAGAATTCAGCATGTGTAGTGTGGAATAATCTTAAGTATCATTAGAGTAATTCCAAGATCGCCTTTTAAGAATCGATGCTTTAACCTCAATTCTCACTAGATATATCTCTCTAAATCAAACTCTCTGAGAATTGGGTAAGTGCATCTCTCTAGTGTGTGAGGAGATGAGTAACTGTAAACAATTTCAAACGTCTCACACACTTTATAGAAAAGGACGGATACATGACAAAAATTTAATCCCATGAACGAATGATAACCACTATGTCAAGAATGTCGAGTTATTCACCATATAGTCTTCTCATTTACCCGAACACTTTACCAAGGGTGAAAATGGGGTTTATGTAATGGAGAATGGGAAAGTGATATGAAAATAATGTAGGCTTTTTGAGAAGAGTGAAACACACTTTGACTGACTCGTGTTTTCATCTTTTGAATTTATGATCGCATGATTTTTTTTTCTTTTTTTCTATATTTTTTTTCTTTGCCTTTTTTTGTTTTTTTTCATTGCGATACATTTTTCTTTTCATAACAAAAATGAAGACAATTTTCATTGATAATTTCAAACACTCTTTTTCTCAGAAATGATGGTAATGATGGGAACTGATATGTGGATGGCATCTAGGATATATATGGATAAGGGAAATATGGAAAATGGGTGAATGATAATGTGGTAAGTGCAATGTAAAATCGTTTTAGGGCTAGGGACAAACTACAAGACACATGTTTCTTACAACTCGAAAGTTAATTTCATTCTCAGTGATTAAGCCAAATTTGAAAAACTAATGAGACCATGCAATGACTAAATTTGGTACCCAAAGAAAGTTGAGTCAACTCGTGACACGGAGATACGTAAAAACCCTCGAAAAGGTGAAAAGCTCAAATCTCATGGGTTTAAGTCACAACTAGTGATCTTTTAAGGATCTCTTGAGAATATAGGTACTCTTCAATTTTTTATTGTAAAGGTGATAGTGCAAAATTGCTGAGTTTAGGAATTCATAGTGCAAGTATGCTTAAATGGGTATTAATTAATTTACTAAAAAAACAAAATTTTAGGTCGAACACGGGTATTCCGAGACTCCTAAAAGGGGGATGATAGACAGTTCATGTCATAAGAATTTATTTTTAACTTCATGAAATGTTTAAAATTACTTGTTTCTAAAAAAATTTCAAAATTGGTGCGATTTTGATAAATTTCCCACCCCCAAACAAAAGAGAACATCGTCCTCGATGTTTGAAACCATAAATAAAAATAAAAGCATAAGGGAGGAAAGATATTACCATAATGAATCGCAAATGAAAATGTACCGTATGGTGGAGTAGAGATCGAACCTAAAGAACAAATGTGAGACAAAAATATATACAAGGCTACAAAGCATATGAAAAGCATTGGGTGGTGTGGAACACCACCCTCAAACAGGATAAGACTCATACTCAAAAAGAAGTAAGGATGGGCTGCCTCGCAATAGAGCTAAGTTTAACGTCTTCATCCAGACTGAACCGAACTCACCCAAGGGATAAGAACTAGGAAAATTTGAGGCGGCAGAAAATTGAGGTGATGAAAATCACCCCCAAACAAGACTGAACAGTCAGTCTTCATAAATGGGGTCAACATGGTCAATTTCTTTAATGTGAGAGGGGCCTAGCTCTAAGAAAGGCTTTAAGCGTTGACCATTGACCTGAAAGAGGCTACCATCCTTAGAATTTTGAACTGTGATGGCACCATAGGGAGTGACAGATTCAACAACGAAGGGTCCAGACCATCTGATTTTTTATTTCTCAGGAAAGAAATGAAGACTGGAGTTATATAACAAAACTTTCTGACCAGGGTGGAATTCTTTGCGAAGGATGCTTTGATCATGGATACACTTCATTTTGTCCTTGTACTTCTTGGACAAATCATAGACATCATTGCGTATCTATTCTAATTCATTAAGTTGGAGCTTTCGAAGGATGCCAGCCTCGTCGATATCAAAATTAAGGGCTTTGACAGCCCAATAAGCATGATGTTCAAGCTCAGCAGGTAAGTGGTGTGGCTTACCAAAGACCAAGTGATAAGGAGACATGTCAATCAGAGTCTTAAAAGTAGTACAGTATGCCCACAAAGCATCATTCAAGCGTAAGGACCAGTCTTTCCTAGTAGGATTAACTATTTTTTCTAGGATTTGCTTGATTTCACGGTTGGAAACTTCAACTTGATCACTAGTCTGAGGGTGATAAGAGAGACCAACTTTGTGGGTAACACCAAAAATTTTCACGAGATGTTCAAAGACTCGATTACAAAAATCTTTACCCCCATCACTAATGATAGATTTGGGAGTACCAAAATGTGTGAAGACGTACTCCTTAAGAAAACTGACCACAATATGATGGTCATTGGTGCGGAAAGCGATGGCTTCTATCCATTTGGAAACATAATCAATGGCAACGAGAATATATTGGAAACCATGAGATAAGGGAAAATGACCCATAAAATCAATGCCCCACACATCGAAGATTTCGACGATGAGAATGGGTGTGAGAGGCATCATGTGACGATGAGAGATACGTCCAGATTTCCGGCATTGGGCACAAGCCTGGCAGTAGTGATGGGAATCTCGAAAAAGAGTGGGCCAATAGAAACCACTTTACAAAATATTGGTGGCGATTTTCTTGGAGCTAAAGTGACCACCACAGTCACCCTCATGACAAAAGGAGAGAATATTTGACTATTCATGGTCAGGAATGCAACGGCGAATGACTTGATTAGAGAAATACTTGAAAAGGAAGGGTTCATACCAAGAGTAAAATTTCACATGTGCCATGAACTTAGAACGCTCATGTTTCGACCAATGATCGGGCAGTTGTTCGGTAACAAGGAAATTAATGATATCAGCATACCAAGGTGAGGTGGAGATAGCAAAAAGCTGCTCATTAAGAAATATTATAAAAATAGGGATGGGATCAGATTCGACGTAACAGTAAAGCGGGAGAGATGATCTGCAACCAGATTTTTGCATCATTTCTTATTGCGAATTTCAAGGTCAAACTCTTGAAGCAAGAGAATCCACTGTATCAATCATGGCTTATAATCCTTCTTCTGAAGAAGGTGCCATAAGGCGATGTGGTCAGTCCAAACAATGACAGGTGCACCGAGGAAATATAACCTAAACTGATCGAGTGTGAATACGATAGCTAGCAACTCCTTTTCAGTGGTCGTGTAATGAATTTGAGCGTCATGGAGGGTTCTTCTAGCATAATAAATGATGTGATGGCGCTTGTCAACCCTCTGACTAAGTACATCACCTAGAGAAAAATTAGAGGCGTCACACATGATCTCAAAAGGTAAAGACCAATTAGGAGGCTGAATGACAGGAGCAGAAGTGAGCTCGGCCTTAAGGCGCTCCAAAAAAGCAACACACGCATCATCAAAGATAAAGGGAACATCTTTAGATAAAAGGGTTGTTAAAGGTCTAGCAATTTTAGAAAAGTCCTTGATGAAACGATGGTAGAAGCCCGCATGTCCTAAGAAGGAGTGAATGTCCTTAACAGACTTAGGAATGGGAAGCGAGGAAATTATGTTGACTTTTTCTTTATTTACTTCAATACCGTCACGAGAGACTACATGGCCTAAAAAAATCCCCTTTTATACCATGAAGTGACAATTTTCCCAATTGAGGACTAATTTCTTTCCTTGACAACGTTTGAGGACCATAGTGCGGTGAAAAAGGCATTGCTCAAAGGAAGAACCAAACACAGAAAAATCATCCATAAATATTTTAAGAAAACATTCTACCATGTCACTAAAAATGCTAACCATATACCGTTCAAAAGTCACGGGTGCATTGCAAAGGCCAAAGGGCAAGCGAGAGTACGCAAAAGTGTCGAAGGGACATGTGAAAGTAGTTTTCTCTGGTCTTCAGGGGCAATAGGAATTTGGTTGTATCCTGAATAGCCGTTAAGGAAGCAGTTATATGCATGGCCAGCTAAACATTCGACCATTTGGTCAATATAGGGAAGAGGAAAATGGTCCTTACCAGTGGACGCTTTTAGTTTTCGATAGTCAATACAAACATGTCATCCCGTTTGCATACAGGTAGGCACAAGCTCATTGTCACTATTTTTATGACAGTGACACCAGACTTTTTCGGTACGATGTGAATGGGACTGACCGACTGACTATCTAATATAGGGTAGATAATACCAGCATCAAGCAATTTTAAAATCTCAGCACACGCGACTTCTTTCATAGCAGGATTGAGTCGACGTTGGGGTTCACGAGAAGTCTTGGCGTGCTCCTCTAAATGAATGATATGACTAAAAATATTGGGGTTCACACCATGAATGTCTGAAATGGTCCATCCTATAGCATTGATATGCTGAGTAAGGGTGTGGACTAATTGCTCTTCTTGCGTAGGGGTCAAGTCGGACGCAATGATGACAGGGTGATGGTTATTGGGGCCTAAGAAAGTATATTTCAACTCAGGAGGTAGGGGCTTAAGATTCAAACTAGTTGGTGGCCCAGGAGTGACATCGCACTCAGACGTAGAAATAGAGTTCAGAGAGTTCTTGGTGCATAAAGTGGAGGAGTCTGATGTGGCAGGAATTTCATAAGGTGGAACAGTGTGATCCACAGAGTGAAGAGTATCAACATAGAGGGGATCAAAAGGAGGATCCCAAGAGTAAGTGTCCATCAGGGGAGTAGAATCTAACATGGCATTGAGTTCAGAGATGGAGGAATCAATGTCAAAGTCAGATCCACAATGATCCAACAATTGTTGGAGAGGACCTGCAGGGTAAGTTTGTTCCAACATTTCGTTAACTAAGGAGTCAATCGCGCACACCTCATCAATAGAATCGACATTAGCCTGGTGTTTTATAAGGTGAAAGATGTTGACTTCGACAGTCATGTTGCCAAAAGATAGATTCATGGATTCGTCAAGGCAATTGATGATGGCATTGGCAGTGTCTAAGATGATGAAATCCACAGGATAGTAAAAGTATGAAAATTTCACCAAAACGTCTTCAACGATTCCTTGAGGTACTTTCACGGAACGATTAGAAAGTTGAAGAGTAACTCGTGTAGGTTTCATATTTTGTAAACCTAAATCAAGGTAAAGGGAGTAAGGTAACAAATTAACACTAGCCCCAAGATCAAGTAAAGCACTAGTAGTGAACTTATCGCCTAACATACAAGAGACAGTTGGACGACCAGGGTCTTTATACTTCACAACACCATTATTATGGAGAAGGGACGTAGCATGCTCAGTGAGGAAAGCATTACGAGGAACATTGATCCTATGCTTAACAGTGCACACAAGTCCTTCAAAAATTTTGCATATGAAGGGACTTGTTAAATGGCGGTGAGGAAGGGAATGTTAATGTGAACATTCTGAAAGACTTTATTGATCTCATCAAATTGTCGGGCTTTCTTAGTGGGAGCCAACCGATGAGGGAAGGGTACTTTGGGCACATAAATAGAGGTGGGCTCAGGAGGCTTGGAATCAATGTGAGATGTGGATTTAGATAGTGGTGTAACCTTATAAGACACTACTTTTATATTCCCTTGGTAATTAGGTGGATTGGAAGTGGAACCAACCTCGTAGGGCGAGTCTTTGTCGATCTCCTTAGGGTTAGCAATGGGTTGACTAGGTAAATAACCTTTCTCTCACTCAGACTCGAATTGGTTAACACACTGCTCAAGCCGTTGGAGGGCTTGACTCTGAGTGGTCATAAATTGAGTGAGGAGATTCTTGAGAGAAGAGGTGGAGGAATTGGGCGGAGGAGCATAAGATGGTTGGGGAATCAAATCGCACTGAGAATTAAGCGATTGGGAATACTCATATGAAGGAGGGGAACAGGAACAAGCTAATTATTGGTGTTTGAATGTCCGTTGTGGGGGACAAAGGAAGATGGAAAGTGAGGTTGATGGTAAGAAGCAGAGTGATGCGGGACAGGAGGGCGAGGTTGACTTTATGGGTTATGTGGAAACCCAAGGGGACCACCAAAATGTTATTGTGGTTGGGAAGGAGAGGAGTTGTGGTCATAATTATAAGATAAATATGGGTTATTCCTATTGTTAGGATTGTAAGTAAATGACGGGGGAACTGGTTTCCTAGTGGTATCAAAGGCACATGCTTGGGCTATGGTGGGTTCGAGATCATCTTCCAGGATGGGGCATAAATGAGCTTAATGATATTGACTTAAGAAGACACTGCAAGAAGAAGGACTAGAATCGTTGACAGTCATTGCTTGTTTAGAAAGTGAAATATTTTGTTGCATAGTATAACTGAGAGCGTCAACGATTTTAGTCAATGAGTGTAAGCTGTGTAGCAAAGTTTTAAAATTAGAATCATTTTTTACTTCAGAAGTGTTCCCTACACGTGGAGGGTCTGATATCGAAAAACTAATTGGTACCCTCCCAATCTTGGGAATCATCGACTAATTCAAGGATTATAGGCGGTAGTGGGAGTTAAATGCATGAACTTCCCTTTATGCGTGGATTCAATCATGGTGCAAGAAGAAGGTGTAAGGAAATTTTTATACATTAGCATTTTATATGTCGTACGCCGTTACAGCGTTGAAGAAATTCAAGATTTATACGCTCATCAACGGATCCGAATATCAAAAGGAGAAGAGGAATCAGGGAACAGACCGGACCGATCCGGCCCAGTTAAAAGAATCGATCCGGTTAATCCGGACCGATCCGCCTAAAGAAACCGGACCGATCTGACTGCTAAAGTGAGGCCAGTATACCCCGGATCCATAGCGAACCGATGAAGATAAAAAGCCGAACCGATCCGATGTCAACCGGACCAATTCGCCTGCAATTAAAAGAACCGATCCGGTCTACCGGACCGATCCGCCCATCAACCGGACCGGTCTGCCTAGGATAATTACGGACAGTCCCAGTTTATGAAAACTCTTTCCTTGGTTTTCTTATTTATACCAACTTCGGGAGAGTTATTTTTAAGACTTTTCAAGACGTTTTTTCAGAGTCCTAAATACTCTAAGTCTTCACCTATTGAGCCCAAGACTCTAGGTTTTTTGATTCACACAATTGCCAATCCTTTGTGAATTTTTTTGTGTAACCCAAGAACACAACTTTGGTTTGTTCAACCCTTGTGTAGAAGCCGTTCTCTTCTTCATTGCAGCCCTCCTGGAAAGGGAAAATTCCAGCCGCCGACATAGGAACCGATACCTGCGGGTATTTCTGTGTCACACTGTTTCTAGCCGTTGCTTTGAAGGTTTACTGAAGACACCGTGCGTTACACTTGTGGGCGATTATCAGGTTGTATGTAAGTCAATGGTCTTGTAAATTCTTTAAAGTTCTAGAAATAAAAGGTTTTTACCCGGAAGGGGTTTTTTCCTCAATTGCTCGTCTTTATTTTACCATGCATGGCTTGAGTGATTTATCTTGATTAGATGCATGTGTAGGGGTTGTTTTAATAGACTCTAATTAAATAAGGGTTACTTGAAAAACTTGCGAATTTAATTTAAATCGATATTACATGCATTCTCAAATTGGTGTCAGAGCGGGTTACGCTAATTTATCGCGTGATCCTATTTTCCGCAAAATCGTGTGATATTGATTTTTTTTATAAAAAAAAATCAGTTTTATGAAAATTCGCATTTTTTTGTATGGAGCACTTATATAATCAGATGCCTATTTTTGACGGGTCTAATTATGCCTACTGGAAAGCTCGTATGAAATCGATTTTAAAATCTATTGACGAGCGTGTTTGGTTTCTTTGCGAAAATGGTTGGACTCCTCCCACGATCACTGTTAATAACATCACCACTTTAAAACCCGTGTCAGCCTGGACTGAAGATGATTATAAATTGTCCAATTTTAATTACCGTGGTCTGAGTGCTATTTCTGGAGCTGTCTCTCCTGATGAGTTTCGCCGTATTATGACGTGCACCACGTCTAAAGAGGCTTGGGATGTTTTAAAATTGACACATGAGGGTACGAACGCAGTTAAAGAGTCAAAATTACAAAATTTGGCCACCCAATTTGAGACTATCACCATGTCGGAGTCCGAATGCTTTGATGATTTTTATGCACGTTTGTCGGACATTGTTAACACATGTTTTAATTTGGGTGAGGTGATTGATAACACGCGTGTCGTTAAAAAGATTTTGAGATCTCTCCCAAAACGCTTTATTCCTAAAGCCACTGTTTTGAACTCTTTGGGAAATTTGAAATCACTTAAGTTGGAAGAACTTGTACGAGATCTTCAAGCCTATGAGATTGACATGTTTCCCAAAACCATTAAGGCTAAGGATAATGGCATTGCTTTAAAGACTCATCTTACGAAAAAGAAAGAAAAAGTTTGTGAGTCCGATTCTGAGGGAGATTTTGATTTTAATGATATGGCCTTGTTTGCGAAAAATTTAAAAAAATTTCTCAAAATGAACAAAAATAATTCTTCCAATAAAAAGAATTTTTTTGAGAAAAATAAAAAGAAAGAGGAGGCCAAAGATAGTGACAAGGAGGATGAGATCAGATGCTTTGAGTGTGAAGGAAAAGGGCACATAGCTAGAGAGTGTCCTACTAGGATAAGGAGAAAGGGTAAAGAGACTGCTATACCCTCCACTCTTAGTGATAGTGAGGGTGATGGGGATGATAAAGGTGAGAAGTCTGATAAAGGTTTGGGACATGGGATGGTTGTCGCCTTTTCTAGTCGTGTGAGCACACCCACTTTGTCTCACAAGAGTGCACACGAGGGCGATGATAGTGATGGTTTGAGCGCTTCAAGTGAGGGAGAAAGTGAGAGTGAAAGTGGAGATGAAAGTGTGCTCCAAAAAGATTTTAGAGATTTGTACACCGAGACCTTGAAAACAAAGAAGTATAATTGGGATTTAGGTCGTCGGGTTTTAGATTTGGAGAAAGAGAAGGAGGTTTTGAGAAAGGAGAAGTGTGATTTGGCCGACACGTTGTCTAGCCTGACGACACGTGTATCCCAACTCGAGAGTGATCTCGAACGTGCCCGGGAGGTCAAAGTCAATTTTTTGAACGCACCTAAGAAGGTTGAAAAGGTGGTTCATAAGGGTAAAGGTGAGAAGTTAGGAATAAGTCATGACGGTGCTTCTTCTTCCCAATTAGCACCCGAGTCGGTTCCCACTTTAGTGACAGTTTCACATGTGTCTCACCCTAACCCACCTAGGCGTCCCATTCCTATTAGGAAAGTGCGTCCTAGAGTTTTTGAGAAAGGTGTTCCTAGGCCTATTTATGTTTGCTCACATTGTAAGAGGAGAGGACACCTTAGGGAATTTTGCTTTAAGTTGGGGTATGTGTCAAGTTTTGCTTCTACACGTGTTTCTGGCACACATGCACCCACACATGATATATTACATGCTCCCGGAGACTACATGAGAGAGTTTGCACATTTAGGTGAGCAAGTTAAGTTTTTAGTCAAATCTTCACAAGAATTGATGGAGGTTTTTCATAAGTTGTCACCACCTTTGGAAAACCCCTCCGCACCTAATGATTGAGGTTTGACTTGTTTACTAGCATAGGGTGATTTTCATGATGTCATTATTTGCCTATTGCTAGTATGTATCTTTTTTGTATATATTTTTGTTTTGAAAATTTTTGAAAAATACAAAAAGATTTTATTTTGACAAAAAATTTTGAAAAATCCAAAAAGATTTTTGTATTTTGTTTGCACCGTTTATGGATGTACACTTAGGATGACCGAGTCACAACATCATTCCATTGTTCATGTGACTATTTGATAGTGTTTTGAGACAATAGGTCAATTCACCCATGTGCTTTATAATGATTGGAGTCATTAAGATGTAATTAAGTGTTAGTTCCTACATGTTTGACTCATGTTTCCTTTATTGCACACATGCACAGATTTTTTTTATTATTGTGCTTGTCTTATCACATGTTGGTTGGGTGTTTTCACTTCAATCTTATCCTTAAAACGAACCAAGCGCGATAAAATTTTGATAAGGATATTGTGCATATAAAAACCGTTTTGTGAGTTTGTGTGCTTTGTTTGAAAAACGGGGAGGGGCTGCGAAAGGTAATTATCTATCCTTTGCGCAAAAGCCACCGTTCAAAAGGACCTAAAAAATGGAGGAATTTTAATATCCGGGGTCCAAAGAGGTTAAAAGAGCCCGAAAAAATTGAAAGGCAATAAAAAGATATTCATGCCAAAAAAAAAAAGGGGGTCCATTTAGGTTTTTGCACCAATTCTCCAAAGTTTGAGAATTTAGTTTATACACCTCTAAAAGAATATATATATATATATATATATATATAAGGGAGTTTGGTTGGAGAATTAAAACGGGTTTGCACGTCCTTGAAATTCTTGAAAATGCGCTACATAGTTTTGGACATTATTGGTGTGGAAATCATTTGACTTTGATTTGTTGATTTGCATAAGACGATGTCATCCAAATTCAACAAACTTTTACCCCTAAGGATACCTTTGATGTTCATTCGTTAGGAGTACATGTCTGCATCGTGCACATATGATTGATTGAGTTTATTTACCTATCGAATGTGCTCACACCCATTCATTCCGTTTCGATGACTTGGTTGTTTGAGTTTAAATCCATGGTGTGATTTTTGTATCATATTGGTATCCTATCTTTGTATGAAAAAATTGAAAATTCAAAAATAGTTTGTGCTGTTTTGTGTACCGTGACACCCCGATTTTGCTATTTATTTATATCATTTGTCTATTTGGGGACATCATAAAAAGGGGGAGAAAGAATTATCATATTATGGGGGAGTTTTGAAATTTTGAGTTTGCTCATAATTTGGTATCTATATTTATCTCATTTCAAACTCGATATGTCACTTGGTATTTTGCTTTATCTCATGTGTGTAGGTACTACATGGATTATCATTGAATTGCACACCCTGATGAGAAAAGCATTGAGATTCCTGAAGATTTGAAGATCAAACGATGCAGTCTTATTCACTTGTACTCTTTCAGTTTTGGGTTCATGGAAGGGTAGATTTGTATAGGCGTTTTTTTGATAATTCGGATGTTTGTTTTTATGTATGTACCGGCATAGACATAGGGGGAGATTTGTAAGGACATTTTTGTCCATTAGCATTTTATATGTCGTACGCCGTTACACCGTTGAAGAAATTCAAGATTTATACGCTCATCAACGGATCCGAATATCAAAAGGAGAAGAGGAATCAGGGAACAGACCGGACCGATCCGGCCCAGATAAAAGAACCGATCCGGTTAATCCGGACCGATCCGCCTAAAGAGACCGGACCGATCCGACTGCTAAAGTGAGGCCAGTATACCCCGGATCCATAGCGAACCGATGAAGATAAAAAGCCGAACCGATCCGATGTCAACCGGACCAATCCTCCTGCAATTAAAAGAATCGATCCGGTCTACCGGACCGATCCGCCCATCAACCGGATCGGTCCGCCTAGGATAATTACGGACAGTCCCAGTTTATGAAAACTCTTTCCTTGGTTTTCTTATTTATACCAACTTCGGGAGAGTTATTTTTAAGACTTTTCAAGACGTTTTTTCAGAGTCCTAAATACTCTAAGTCTTCACCTATTGAGCCCAAGACTCTAGGTTTTTTTATTCACACAATTGCCAATCCTTTGTGAATCTTTTTGTGTAACCCAAGAACACAACTTTGGTTTGTTAAACCCTTGTGGAGAAGACGTTCTCTTCTTCATTGCTGCCCTCCTGGAAAGGGAAAATTCCAGCCGTCGACATAGGAACCGATACCTGCGGGTATTTCTGTGTCACACTGTTTCTAGCCGTTACTTTGAAGGTTTACCGAAGACACCGTGCGTTACACTTGTGGGCGATTATCAGGTTGTATGTAAGTCAATGGTCTTGTAAATTCTTTAAAGTTCTAGAAATAAAAGGTTTTTACCCTGAAGGGGTTTTTTCCTCAATTGCTCGTCTTTATTTTACCATGCATGGCTTGAGTGATTTATCTTGATTAGATGCATGTGTAGGGGTTGTTTTAATAGACTCTAATTAAATAAGGGTTACTTGAAAAACTTGCGAATTTAATTTAAATCGATATTACACGCATTCTCAAATTGGTATCAGACCATTGTAAAAACTATGGACTAAATGACTTTTATCAAAACCATGATGTGGGCAACTATTAATATAGTCTTGAAAACGGCCCCATGCTTCACAAAATAGTTCAGTAGGCTTTTGTCGAAAATCCTGAATTGATTTGCGCATTTCATTTGTTTTTCTCATGGGATAGAATTTAGACATGAACTTCTTAACAAGTTGTTCCCAAGTTTGGATAGAATCCGAGGGCAAGGAATGGATCCACACGGATGCATTAGCGTGAAGAGAAAAGGGAAACAATCAAAGACAAACATTATCTTCGTTTAAGTTTTGATTTTTAAAAGTAGCGCACATAGTGAGAAATTTCCGCAAGTGAGTTTAAGGAGACTCACGTTCAAGGCCATGAAAATTGGGCAACATAGAAATAGTCGCAGGGCGAATTTAAAATTTCACGGCCAGAGTGGGCGGAAGAACAATATATGAAGGCGGAGTAGTCGTAATCGGGGAAAAGTAGTCCCTTAAAGCGTGTTTGTCGGCTATTATGGGTGGGATAACAGAACCAGTGGAAGTGGGAGAACTAGGCATCTCCGATAAAGATGAACACGGATCGAGGATATAAGGAGGAAATTGAACGAGAAGATCACGATCACGTAAGGGGGAATTTAGAGATGGAGCACTAGGAGATCGTGTTAATCGATGATCAATGCGGTGCCAATTTGGCATAAAAATAACGAAAATTATTTTTTTGTTTTTGTGAAAGAAAAAATGAAAAATATTTTTGTATTTTTAATTTTTGGAAAAAATAATTCAGAAAAAGGAGCTATGGACTTACAGGGAAAAACTGACAGATGGAGCGAAAATTGGACTACATAAAGGAACAATTTAGACACGTACACAAAGGGAATAAGTCCGAATGAGAACATAGCCAAATTATTATCTTCAAGTTAATTGAGTGGGTAGTCAATTTTAATTAGTCCCTAGGTGAGAAAAACACTGAATCTTAGGCCTCGCCGGTAAAAGTGTGCTTCTAATTTTTTCCCGAGATACAAGAGGCTTACTAGTTAAGGATCACCACACTAGCTACTACAACAAACAACTATCTAGTACCACGCTAGGGGAAGCACAAGCCCATTTTACTAGGCGGTCTCACTTAAAACCCAGTTTCCCTAGACAAAAAGTCTTAAGATAATTGAATGAAGAATTGCAAGGGTGGAAAGGACTCAATAGAGTATCCTACGAGGGTCTTGTTTCGAAAGGGTCCTAATGAACACCGTTCCTACTTGTCTTGCTAGTTGATTGATTTTAATTTAAGTGAGAGCATGGGTTACAAGCAAATGGAGATGTGATTGAGAGCGTATTGAAATCCCAACTCGTTGTAATGAACGGGTATAGGTCTTAGGTAAATTTATTCATTAAACCATCCAATTTAAGTGCGATACATAAATATAAAGCACATAGGAGCAAGTAGCACGCAAAAATTGATTCGCTTGCAGAAGATTCGCGAGTGATAAAGAGGTTTCCCTCCCACGATTTTTACACATGTGGGGAGAAGACCGCCGAGTTGAGTCGACCGGCGGAAGTACGCCTACTTCAGTAGTCCTTGGGAGTCCTACCGACCCAAAGTAGAGAGGCTTCAAAAATCCTCGCCTTTGGACGCCCTCTCTCTACCTTGTCCAACTTCCCTTTCACTGTTTTTTTGTTTTTGAATGTTTGAATAATTATTGCAAAAAAATTAAATGGTGTCAAAGTGCACCCAAATTAATTACAAGGCCTCAATAATCCTAAACAACCAATCTAAGGAGGGAGAGGAAGAAATAACTACACTAAAAACAAAAAATAAAATTAAAAATTACTAATCTTCACGAGCTTCAATCTTCAAGAAATCGACAACGGCGCCATTAGATACTATTCATTTGTGTCTTCCTTGGATATGGATTTGGAATGTCGTTGTGGTCAATTTCGAGTATCAAAATTACTGGAATCTCCTACAAAACTTGTTAAAAATTCAGTTTGAATGGGGTATTTAGGCAGACATGATTGAAATTTCAGTACAAGAACAATTAACAAACAAGAAACTAAAGAGAAAGAGGAAGAAATACGATACGCAATAATTTCATGTGTCAACTGTGTGCATAAACACGCCTCCCAAACTCATCACAAAAACTTATTGGATTACAAACTGAAAGTAAATACTGAACCTAACAATTTTTTCTAATCCTAAACTAATTTTTTTATGATTTTTTCTGACTATTTTTCTACCCTTTGCAGTCTCTTTTTTTTGTTTTTCCGTCTCTCACGTTCTCTCACCGTACGCAGATATGAGTGTCCCTTTTTTTTTATAACCATACCCACAAAATGGTTTGTAGAGGAGATTTTATCTGGATTGGGATTGCGTCCGATTTTATTGGGAATTTGGTTGACTGTGGAAAGGTATGGTTTTGGTTGGAGGGATAAGCGTTGTTGATTGGGTCGCGACGGGGTACAGACCGGGTTTCACAGCTGGAAAATAGGATCGGAGGGCGGGTGCTGCCACGAGTTGGATGGTTTCGAGTTGAGATCGGGTTTCGCTAGGAGGAGATCGGGTGCGCCTCTGGTGGGTCGCCGGCGAGTATGGGTTGCTCCGGGTTGAAAGGGGTAAGAGATGAGATTTTAAGGATTGGTTGGTGGTTAAGAGATAAGTGGGTGGGTGTTTTTGGTTATTAGAAGGAGATGGGTTAAGGTTTTGCTGGTTATGGTGGATTGAGAAGAGAGAGTGTTGTTGGGAGGAAGATGATGGGTGAGGAGGATTGGGTGTGGTGAGTGTATGGTGTTATGGTGTGTGGGGGAGGTTGTTTTCGGTTTAGGTTAGGCGTAGAGTTTTATGGTGTGTGTATTTCCTTTTTACCCTAAAAAAATGAAAATTAAAATAACTAAAATCCTAAAAATATAAAATCTATAAAAACTAAAATTAAAATAAAATAAATTTCTAATCTATAAAATTAAATTAAATTAAAAGAAATAAAATAAAAACTAAAAAATCTAAAATTAAAACTAAAGACCTAAAAAAATGTAAAATCTAATAAAACTAAAAATAAACACCTAAACTAATCCAAACAAAATAATATAAAATAAAGACTAAAAATCAAGCACTAATAAAAATCAAAATCAAAAGAAAGAAATATAAAACTTACAAATAAATCCTAGAAAATTCTAAATAAATCTAAAATAATCCTAAAACTAAAAATGACACAAACTAAAAACTCTAAAAAATGATAAAAGTACAAACACAACACACACCGGACTCTGGGTAGGCTTAGGTTTGGTACGGGAAAAGGCTCGGGAATGGGTTCGGGACATCGAAACACATCGGGTAGGCTCAAATAAGCTCTGACTTCGCGGTCTCCTTTGATTTCTTCGATGCATGCTTTTAACCGCTACTTTATCGCAATTATGCCGATTTAGCATCATTTAACACCGCGACTGCGTATTGACCTGTAAAAAAGATAAATATGAACATAAAGACATTTTTAATTCAACTGAACGACTAAAATGCATCTATTTTGGGCTTAAATTAGAAACTTTTGGGTGTTTATCAAAGCATAAGCTATCGGCCTCTCCTCCCGCATCAGAAGCCCACGAATTCTCCTCAATGGCGCATCAGTGTAAACCTTGTAGTCAACTCCCGCCCGAGGTAACGCTAGAACAGGTGTTGTAGTCAAGCTCATCTTCATCTCCTCAAACGCCTGCTAGCACATCTCATTCCAAACAAAAGGTACCCCCTTCCTCGTAAAATTTGTCAAGGGCCAGGCTATCTTCGAGAACCCTGAATGAATTGATGGAAGTACCCAACCAATCCCAAGAAGCTTCGTACCTCGGTGGGTGTAGTGGGATCTCCCCACTCCATAAAGGAGGAAACCTTCCCTAGGTCCACGGATATCCCCCTCTCGGTCATAACATGACCCAAGAACTGTACTTCGCTCAACCAAAATCTTCATTTCTCGAACTTCGCATACAATTGGTGATCTCGAAATGTCTCTAAGACCACCCATAGATGTTATGCATGCTCCTTCACTATGTGAGAATATATCAGAATATCATCTATGAAGACTATAACAAACCAATCGAGAAATTCCCTGAAAACTCGGTTCATCAAATACATACACACCGCCGGTGCATTGGTTATCCCGAATGGCATCACCAAAAACTCGTACGACCCATAACGAGTAAGAAAAGATGTCTTTGAGATGTTCTGATCCTGAACTCTCAACTGATGGTTTCCCGACCTCAAGTCAATTTTTGAGAAATAAACAACACCATTTAACTTATCAAACAAATCATCTATGCACGGCAACGGGTATTTATTTCGAATTATGACTTTGTTCAACTCTCTGTAGTCGACACAAAGCCGTAAGGATCCATCCCTCTTCTTGACGAACAATACTGGATCACCCCAAGGTGAAGTAATCCTCCTAATGAACCCCCTGCCCTAATAACTGTTCAATATGCTCTCGTAGCTCCTTCATCTCCAATGGAGCCATTCTATATGGAGTGCGGGCAATAGGTTTGGTACCCAGAATCAAATCTATCACAAAATAGATCTCCTGACTCGGCGGTAACCCCGAAATCTCCCCAAAAACATCTGAAAATTTCCTAACCATAGGAATGGAATATAGAGTCACCAAAACCTCTAAAGAGGTATCCTCCTATATATAATATAAATGCGTGCTCGACCCACCCCCGGGTTGAGGCATCGCAACTAGGTATATCTCCAGCCCCAGAATAGTGAAGACAATGGACCTCCCGAAGCAATATACACATTCCCTATAAGTGTCTAACCAGTCCATTCCCAAAATGACGTCATACTCATGCATATCCATCACTAGTAAGTCTACAAAAAAGTAAGTCGACCTTTCTCAACGATGATCCCCCGACACACTGACCATACTGGTGCCCCTCTTCCCACTGGTGAGTCTATATGCAATACTATGTCTGAAGAAAAATCTATCATACCCGACTCCCGTGCGAATCTCGTTCTAACAAAAGAGTGCGATTCACCCGTGTCAAAAAGTACATGACCAATATGACCAAAGATGGGAAACATAATATCAAATTCCTGTGGAGGTGCGGGTCCATCTGCTACTTCTACATGGTATACATGTCCATACTACAACGGCTACTGCCCCTGAAGTGGGGCGGCGGGTGTTGGAGCGGTCGTGTTGCGACTCCCTGGGCCTGAAATGGTGGGAGTTGTCCTTGCGATGCCGGTTGTCCTCTCTGGCCTCCCTGTCCATAGTAGGTGTGGACAAAAAAAGATCGACCCGATTGGATCGAATCGGACTGGACCCATTTATATAGTTTTTTTTATAAATCGGTCTTAATTCGATCCTA
The DNA here is from genome assembly GCA_949130495.1 of Sambucus nigra. Classification (NCBI taxonomy): domain Eukaryota; kingdom Viridiplantae; phylum Streptophyta; class Magnoliopsida; order Dipsacales; family Adoxaceae; genus Sambucus; species Sambucus nigra. Next base: position 514,948,101 of record OX422221.1, on the reverse strand, counting down.
AATTAAGAGACCCAAAATATTTGGTTCGGTCTAAAAAATTCATTTTAAATTTGATCTTAGGACCGGACCGTTTAATTTAATGTGATATAATATATTATATATATTAATGTTATATACATATATCATAAATAACTAAACCTATAAGGAAGAACACCCACCAATACAATAAACACGGCAGCTTATTTTTGTCTCTCTCAATTTCATTCTCTCTATTCTACCTAGCGGCTCCTTCCTCCTAGGATTTCTCTCTCAAAAAAACACAACATCCTCTCCTCATTATTTGAAAAATCCCTTATGTTTTCCTACACGGCAGCTCACTACCCAGTGGCTCTCCTAGCATTTCTCTCTAAAAAAAACACAAGATCTCCATTGTTTGAAAGATTCTCGGTACACGACAGCTCCCATTATTTGAAATATCTCTCATCGGCACAATGAACACAAGATTTGGTGCCATAAACACCAGATCCGGCAGCCCAAAACAAGATCCGATAACCCCCAACACCAACGTATCTATTTCGGCACCAACGACCAACGATCCAACGGTATTACTTTACATCATAAAGTTTGGCTCACATTATTATACAACTCTTGTATTTTTTCTTGTGATTTTCTTTTCTCCTACATAATTATACAACTGTTGTTATTTTTTCTTGTGATTTTCTGTTCTACTACATCATTATTTTTGTTCTACTACATCTACATCATACAGTTTGGTTCACATGGCATATTTTTTTTTAATGTCCGAAGACTTTTGGGGGGTTACAAATATACAGTTTTATTTTTTTTCTGTTTGTGGATTTTACACATACATACATACATACAGTTTGTTGTTATAATGGTCAACTCCATTTTTTTTGTTCTTAGTTTTTCAGCCATAATTAATTTCTTGTAATGGTCAATTAAAAATATATAGATGGATGGAGTTTATAGTTTGTGGATTTTATAGTTTGTTATTTTTTTTCATGCGTAGATGGATGGAGTGAGTGAAGATCCGGCTAATGCTACTTTACATCGTTTGCCAAGAACTCACCCCGTGCAACACAAACGGAAAAATGCATCTACGGTATGGGATCACTTTCGTAGAAATAATGATGTCAAAAAGCCTAGAGCTATTTGTAATTATTATGGCGTTTCTTATGCCTATGAATCTAAAAAGAATGGGACTAAAAATATGAAACAACACACTCCTTCTTGCAGAGAGATACCCTCTGATAAGAGATTGTTAGAGGAAAATGGGAAAAAAATTATCATTTATGCCGAAAAAAGAACCAAACGAAAATGACCCAAGTTCAAATTTATTGGCTATCTCTTTTAGTGCGGAAGCTTGTTGGCAAGGTCTAGCCGAAATGATTATAATTGATGAGCTACCATATAAATTTGTGGAGAATGAGGGGTTTAGGAGGTTTATGGATCTCGCACAACCAAAATTGCATATTCCTAGTCGTCGAACGGTTGCAGGAGATTGCCTAAACATATATGTGGATTTAAAGAAGAAGTTGAAAAAAGATTTGAAATGTCAAAAGATTTGCATTACCACCGATACATGAACTTCCATTCAAAATGTAAATTACATGTGTCTCACCACACATTATATTGATAAAGAATGGAACCTACACAAAAAGATTTGGAACTTTTATCAAGTTAAAACTCATCAGGGTGAGGAATTAGGACAAGTTGTTGAGGATTGTGTGATTGGGGGATAGATAGTATATTCACTCTCATAGTTGATAATGCTAGTTCTAATAATGGTACCACTAGTTATTTAAAAAGAATAACAACACATTGGAATGGTACCATTTTGGAACATGAGTATTTACACATGAGATGTTGCACACACATTCTCAATCTTATTATTGGAGATTGATGAAGGGACTTAAATGAATCAATTACAAAAGTCCGTAGGGGGTAAAATATGTGAAATCGTCACCTTCTAGGTTGGTAAAGTTTAAAATTGTTGTGAGAAGCAAAAGATAGAATCAAATGGTTTCTTATGTCTTGATGTTCCAACGAGATGTAACTCCACATTTATGGTGTTGGAGGTGGCCATTAAATTTGAGAAAGCATTTAAAAGGATGAAGTAAGATGACAATGATTATTTTTCCTACTTTGGTGTGGAGGAGGAAAATTATGGTGATGATGATGAGAGGGGAAGAGGGTCGGTGTTTGGAAGAAATTTAGGACCTCCAAAATTTGAGGATTGGGAAAAAACTAAGAGTTATGTGAAGTTTCTTCAAATATTTTATTATGCTACCCTAAAATTCTTGAGGTCATTATATGCTACATACAATGCTTTTTTCATGAACTTATGATTATTGAAAGTAAGTTGGTGTACTTGAAAAATTATGGTGATGATTTTTTATCTTCAATGGCTGGGAAAATGATTGCCAAATTTGATAAGTATTGGAATGTAAAGAAAATTAACTTCTTGTTGTTTATTTCCATTGTCCTTAACCCACATTACAAGTTAAAGTATGTTGAATTTTAGTTTAGTGAGTTGTATGGTTGTGTTATGTCAATGGAGTTGTCAAGAAGAGTTAAAGATGCATTAATTCGTTTGTTTGAGTGGTATGATGGTCATAAATCATCTAATGCATCTTCACACAATATGAATCCACCAATTAATGTGGTTGGGGTTGATGAGGATGAAGGTCGTGCATTTTTAACATCTCAATTTAAAAGGCATTTAGAGTTGGAGGATAATTTAGGTGTAAAATTGGAGGTGGAAAAGTATTTATTGGAAACTTGTGGAGTGGAAAATGATAACTTTAATGTTCTTGGTTGGTGGAAAAATAATCAAGGCAAGTATTAAGTGCTATCTCATATGGCATGATATGTATTAGCTATTCCCGTGTCTACCATTGCCTCTGAATCCTCTTTTAGTACGGGTGGTTGTGTGCTTGATCCTTTTCGTAGCTCTCTAGCTCCTACAACGGTGGAGGTACTTGTTTGGGCACAAAATTGGCTCAAATCTTCAACAAACCCTATCAACATTCGAGAGCCATAGATGAAATTCAAGAAATGGAGAAACTTGATGCAGGTAATAATTAAATTTAATATATATTTTTCATGATTTAAATGTTAAATGTTTGTTATTGAATTTTTATTTGACATAATCTTTGTTTTGTATTTTTTTTTGGGAGAAGAGGGACAAAACCCCCACTAATATTAATTAATAAAGCCTAAAAGGAAATAGATCGAACATAAGAAACTAGAGGTTGAGCCCAATGCTCTAGCTTGGAAACAATAAATGAGGGGATTTATAAACATCCCCTTAACAAAGAATAAAAGAAATGATGAAAACAAAATTTGGGATTTTATAAGGAATCCCATTACACAGATTTTTTTCTAAAATGAGGGATACCTATTATATCCATATGAAGAAAGCCCCTTATCATATCTGGAAGAGATGAAAAGGAACTATAATTAACAGAGTTTTGAGAAGAAGTAGCCATCGAGGCCAATGAATCAGCAATAGAGTTAAGTTCTCTCTAACAATGAGAACTCTTGAGAGAATGATCTGAAAGAATGTTATCCAAGATGTCCTGAATAGTCCATGATGGTTTACTTTTGTTAACAATCAAGTCAAGCAAGATTTTAGAATTAGATTCCACCATTACGAGATCCAAATTAAGATTGAGATTCCTGCACATATTAATTCCCTCCAAGATTGCTTTGGCTTCAGCAAATAATGAGGTATTAACACCCAAGAATTTGCTAAATCCACCTATAAAATGCCCTTTAAAGTCTCTTAAACCACCCCCTATACCACTTAGATTTGGGTTTCCCTAGGAAGCTCCATAAACATTAAGTTTAAACAAACCTTTTAGTGGTTTAGACTAGACGCATTTTATAAATTTTCATTAAGCATGTTTGATTCTAATCTGGAACCAAGAGATAGCATAGCTGTCATCAGCTTTACATCTATCTTTAAACACAAGAACAGAACCCAGATCAGTTATGGCAGATATCACATTATTAATGATGGAACTAGCTGACACGGGAGAATTCTCAAAATGTCTTTGATTTCTAGCCTTCCACATTTCTCACATGATTAGTTTTGGGAGATTGGAGAATATGAAAGATTGATGATCTCTATTTGGCATGTTCAACCACCATGACATAAGAAGAGCTCTGCAAGAATCCATTTTCATCTTTGTTGATACAAAAATTAGTCAGCTGACTTGGACCAATTATATGAAGACACATGTCATCCTGCGTGGTATAAAATATATACACCGAGCTACTCAGCGTACCGAGATACTCAACGTACAAAGCATCTAGCTAAGAAGATCAAGCAACAAAAATAGATTCAATGAACAATCGTATTATGTACAAATGTATATATCTATTAACTAATGTCATATCGTCTATTCATATTGACATCCCAATGGCTATAAATACATTACAGCCCCTACATAACGGGGTAATCGATCACTTGCGATCATAACTAAGATCAAGGCAAAATACCTAGAAATACAAGAAAGTGGATGTAGTCCATTTTCATCAAGGTTGAACCACTTTAAAAATCCTTTGTCTTATTTCTTTATTCATATTTATCTGTGATTAATTAATTGGATCAAATCTAGTTTTTTACATCAACAGATTGGCGCCGTCTGTGGGAAATTACTATACGTAGCATTTTTCACTAAAAAATTCATTATACATGACTGAGATCCCAAAATCTGGTAATAGGAACAATGAGGGAGTTCCACTTAACCAGTCCGCTCCTCCAATTATCCAAGATCTCACAGGAATAGTGGCCAACTTATCCAAAGGACAAACAGCTATGCAGGAGACCATGCGATAATTCATTCAGACTGTTCAAAATGCAACGCCTGCCCAGTCAGGCCAGCAAAACGCTCATAGAAATGTGCACCTTCCGTCTTCATGATCCAGACGTACTTTATTCCCTCATGCTTCCCAGTCCAGACATACCGTTATACTGAGAGATCCAGCGATCCCCCCTATCAGCCTGGATGAACGTCTCCCATAAGAGTTATGGGCCCTCAAGAAATTATTACTTTAACTCCAGAACGAACAAGCACTCTGGAGAGGTTGAGCAGAGTCTCCCCCTTTTGACCGTTTGGTCCCTAAGAGGAATAGAAACCCTCCTCAAATTACGTTGAGAAATTCTCAACGACCAAATGATCTAAGGGAAGGTTCTGCCCAATCACGCCCTGTAGCTCGTACAGAAAGATCTCGTGAGGAGAATTCAGTGCGATCAGTTGCTCGGGCAAATAGATCAGATGCTATATATGATGCATGGTTGAAAACAGGTTAGGGGAAATGGCTAAGGCAAGAAACCCTCTCCAAAGAACCTTTATCAAAGGATCTCCATTTATACAAGCAATTGTGGACTTTCCCACACCCTCAAAGTTTAAGGCTCCTGTAGTTACGTCGAAGTACGATGGGAAGACTGATCTTGTTCTCCACATAGAGAAATACCTAGTTGCTGTAGATATTTATATGATCGAAGATGAGATGAGGTGCAGGGCATTCTCAGGAACCATCACTGGTTCTGCTCAAATATGGTATAATAGCCTTCCTCAGGGGTAAATTTCAACTTTCCATCAGTTGGATGAGCTCTTCATAGGGAATTTTTGTTTTGGTACAAAGTCAGTCAAGAGGGTAGCCCATCTGTTAAGCGTAATGTAAAAAGAAGGAGAACGTACAAGGGACTACATCACTCATTTTAACAACGAGAAAATGGAGGTAATCGACTACGAGGAGAAGACAGCCATTACAACTCTAATAAGTGGTCTTTCACCGAATAAGCTGCATTACACCTTAGCCAAAGATCCCCCTGAATCTATGGCAGAGTTGATGGTGAAAGTATCCAAGGTTATTAATGCCAAAGAAGCTATGGCTGCAAAGAAGAATGTTGAGGCAAAGGCGGAAACTAAAGCAGAAGGTAGGTCGAATAGGAAGGATCATAAGCATAATGGAGGTATCAAACAATCAAAAGGCAAGGAAATAATTGATCACTTGAAGAAGTATGCAAATTATACCTCCTTAAAGGTAGGCATAAACCACATTCTGGAGGAGATCAAAAATAGCGAAGAACTAAATGTGTTGGAAAAATTGAGGACAACCACCGAGAGGAGAGATAAGTCCAAGTATTGTGAGTTCCACAAAGACCACGGTCACACGACCAATCGGTGTATAGCTCTCCAGAATGAGATCCGGGCACTCATTATACGAGGAAAATTGAACAAGTTTGTCAATTGCCAGAACGGTGAGAATCCCAACAACATAGCACGACAAAGGTCTAAATCTCCACATCGACTAAGAGATGATAAGAAAATGGACCATAAAAAGGAACCGAAGGATGACCTCGATCTCCCCAAAAATCCTAAACATCGTGAACATGAGGTATTTTCAATCCGCTTTGGTTCATTTTACTGTAATATGATAACAAGTAGAAATGCAGGAGGTGGTGATCATGCCGCTGAAAGAAAAGCTTACCTCAATGAGGCCCAGGCTTATTCCTACATACAACGAATAAATTTGGCAGAGGAAGATCGTCCGAGAAAGATTAATAAGGATAAACTAGTCATCGGTTTTTTCAAGAGTGGTCTAGAAGGTGTATTGTATCCTCACGACGATCCTTTGGTGATCAAGATGAGGATGAAGGATGTAATCATCTCAAGAGTATTGGTAGATAATGGTAGATAGGCAAACATTATGTTCTACCCTTGCTTTGACAGTCTAAACTTGAAACTCGCCCAGTTGGAGTCGTACCACAGGCCCCTTATTAGTTTCTCTGGAAAAAAAGTCTTTCCACTTGGGACGATCAAGTTGGACATTCTTAATGATGCCTAGCCTGCTTGCAAAACAGAAAAAGTACGTTTTTTGATAATAGATAAAAATGTCCAATCAGCTTAAAACATAATCATGGGAAGAGTAGGTCTAAAAAAGTTAAAAGCAATGCCATCTACGGTACATCAATGCTTGAAGTTCCCGACCAACTTTGGTGCGGGACTTATAAAGGGCGATAAGAAAGTAGCTTGGGAATGCTACTATTCATCTACCGAATAAGAAGAGTTGGAGGATACCAGGAAGAAGACCACCACTTACCAAGTGGATGGGTCTGAAGATTCAAAGATTAGCACACTGGACCCTAGAGATGAATCGGAGCTCTTGAAGGGTCAAGTCATGGAAGCGACAGAGGGCATTATTTTAGACGATGAACGACCACAAAGAATAACTCAAATTAGCGCTTCACTTGATCCATCAATAAAGCAAGAGTTGATGGAATTTTTGAGGCATAGAAAGAAAGCTTTCGCATGGAGTCTTGAAGATATACTGGGGATAGACCCAGCCTTCTTGTGTCATGAACTTAATGTTAATAAGGAGATCAAATCGGTGAAGCAACGAAGAAGGGTCTTTAGCCCAAAGAAGAACCAAGCTATTCAGGAGGAAGTCAAGAAACTGCAAAAGGCCTCTTTTATTGAATATGTTAAATATCTTGATTGGATAGCCAATGTGGTGATGGTAAAAAAGAAGAACAATAAATGGAGGATGTGCGTAGATTTCACATATGTAAATAAATCTTACCCAAAAGATCACTTCCTTCTACCCCGAATAGATCAGCTGGTAGATTCTACTTCGGGGCATGGATTGTTAAGATTCATAGATGCTTATTCCGGCGACAACCAAATCAAGATGAAATTAGAAGACAGGGAGAGTACCTCTTTTATTACCCTAAAGGGAACATAATGATACAATTTTATACTTTTTGGTCTTAAAAATGCAGGTGCTACATACCAGCAGCTGATGAACAAGGTATTCGCAAAGCAAATCGACAAAAATATGGAGGTTTACGTCGATGACATGCTGACTAAGAGCAAGAAAGTTATCGACCAGATAGCTGACCTGGGCCAAACATTTGACCAGCTGGAGAAATATCAAATGAAGCTTAACCCAACCAAGTGCATTTTCGGCATACAAGAAGGTATGTTTCTCAGGTATATCGTCAATCAATGAGGTATTGAGGCAAATCCTGACAAGATCAAACCTTCGCTAGAACTACAATCTCTAACTACGAAGAAGGAAGTACAAAGCCTCACAGGGCATGTTGCAATTCTTAATAGGTTCGTATCACGAGCAACTGACAGATGTCTTCCATTCTTTAAGACACTCAGAAAAACTTTTGAGTGGAATGATGAGTGTGAGAGGGCGTTCCAAGAGTTGAAGACATATTTGTGGACACCTCCTCTGCTGAATAGGCCGATAGTGGGAGAGAAATTATACTTGTACCTGGCTATCTCAGAAAGTGCAGTCAGCTTAGCATTGATAAGAGTAGACGATGAAGTGCAGAAGCCGGTGTATTATATAATCAAGGCATTACGAGGAGCAGAGATTAGATACCCAAAGTTGGAGAAGATGTCATTAGCATTGATTAAGGCAAGAAGGAGAATGAAACAGTACTTCTAAGCCCATACCATAGTGGTATACACTGATATGCCACTTAGACAAGCTTTGCATAAGCTAAAAAAATTTGGAAGATTGATGTATTAGGCGATGAAGTTAGGTGGATATGACATTGTCTATGAGCCAAGGTCTTCTCTCAAAGGGCAGGCAGTGGCAGATTTTATTACCGAATTTACTTATCTAGATAATTCCGACCAATAGGGGTCTAATGCAGAATAACTCACGGATGTTAGAGGATCATCAAAAACCATCCCCAATCAACTCCCATCAGTAGACCTGCCGGAGGGGATAGTGACCGAGCAACAAGAATCCTCTGATAAAATCCCAGCATTGAGGGATGATAAAAGGAAGCACCAAATATTACATCACAGGACATTGTCATATCAAGGGTTTGATAACTGTATCCCCATATGGAATTTGTATGTTGATGGTTCTTCGTGTGCCACAGGCAGTGGAATCGGAATAATTCTTAATAGTCCAAATGCATTGGATATGGAATATGCTTTGTGTATCCAATTCAAAGCTTCCAATAATGAAGATGAGTATGAAGCTATTATTATAGGCCTCGGTTTTGCCAAAACATTGAATATAAAGCAAGTTACGATGTTAGTGATTCACAGCTAGTCATAAATCAGATTCTCGGGTTATACGCGATGAAAGGAGAATTCATGTTCAGGTATCACGCCAAAGCTATGGAGATTATATCTAATTTTGCAACGGCCTAAGTGATCAAAATATCATGACTGGAGAACGCAAGGGCTGATGCACTATCTCGGTTAGCCTCAGCTACTCACACCGAGCTACGAAGAACAATTCATATTGAGATACTTACAGACTGAAGCATTAATGAAGATTTGATGGTGAAGTTCATCACTTTAGATATGGGACCTTCCTGGATGGATCCCATTAGGGCGTATATCGAAGAAGGCATTCTACTAACCGACCAACTTGCAGCTAAGAGGCTGAAGCTCAAAGCTACTAGATATGTCTTAAACAATAGAGTTCTATAAAGAAGAGGTATGATAGCAGGTCTACAGAGATGTGTTCATCCATTAGAAGTTAAAGATCTGATAGAAGAAATTCATGAAGGATTCTGTGGAGCTCATATAGCAGGTCGAACTCTTTTGTAGAGGATAACGACGTAGGGATACTATTGGCCGATGACATGAGCTGATTGTACATCTTACGCCAAGAAATGCGATAAGTGTCAACGGTTCTCTACCATACGAAGATCTCCCCAGGCATTATTAACTCCCATTACCTCACCTTGGCTATTTTCTATGTGGGGAATAGACTTGGTTGGGCCTCTGCCAACTACCAAAGGACGATTCAAATACTTGGTAGTCGCTGTAGATTATTTCACAAAATGGGTGGAAGTTGAACCTCTCATTGACATGGCCTATGAAAGGGTCTATAATTTTATCTGGAAGAATATTATTTGCAGATATGGTCTGCCACATGCTTTCATCACTGATCATGGTACCCAATTCGATAATGAGGAGTTCGCTGCGTATTGTCACCAGTCCAATGTCCAGAATATCCATTCTATTCTAGGCTATCCCCAGTGCAATGGGCAAACAGAACTCTGCTTAACGGGGTGAAGAAATGATTGGATGATACGAAAGGGAACTGGATTAATGAACTGCATTCTGTGTTATGGGATTACCGAATAACTCCCCGAATAGTAACTAGGGAATCTCCTTACATGTTAGCCTGTGGAAGTGAAGCAGTCATACCAGCTAAATTGGGTCTACCTACTCACAGGGTGCTTAATTTCAGCACTCCAATAAGCGATTTGATGAGACGCTTAGACTTGGACATGCTCGAGGAAGCTAGAGAAGACGCAGCCATCAGGAATGCAGCTTACCAGCAAAGAAATGCCATGTTCTATAATAAAAGAGTCAAGAAATGTGATCTTAAGGAGGGAGTTTATGTGCTCAAGAAGTTTATACAGAAGCATAATAATTTGGAGGCCAACTGGAATGGCCCTTATCGCATTATAGCAGTTGTTCAACCTGGAACCTATAGAATAGAAACATTAGAGGGGGAGAATTCAAAAATGCGTGGAATGCAAAGCATTTGCGTCGATACTATGAGTAATGTAGATTCACATGTATTCTGTTCTTTCAATATGAATAAAACTGATATTTTCGCCATATTCTTTTTAGTTAAATTTTTTTTCGAATTACTAGTGCTATACACTACACCAGCACTAACTATGGTTGGTCGGCATCTCAACAACCACCAACTATGGTTGGTGGGCACATCAGTAACCACCAACTAAGGTTGGTTGGCATAAACTTAACCAACAATATTGGTATAATAATCGTACAAGGAAAGACCTGTTTGATTATGGGTGACCTCACGGGGCATCCAAAACTAGGTAAGAAGATGGATGACCTCACGGGGCATCCACTGCCTAGGAAACAAGGTAATCTAGATAAGATTGCTACATCTAATCAGAACCATGGGATGAAAATAATTCCATTGCTTAGGCACTTATGGGTGACAAATCACTACAACTAGGCAGCAAATGGGGCAGAGTTCCATAGTCTAGGCAATTAAAACAAAACAGGACAAATTGTCCCTTTAAAGATATATTGATAAGAAAAATATCATACAATGAATTCATTTCCAAGGAAAGTAAAATTACAAAAGATGATGTGTCATTTAATAATTACTAACAATATACAAATTTCCTATTCTATTGGCCTTTTCCCTTCCGATTTAGGTACAGGCTCCATTCCAGCTGGAGGATCATCTAGAGCATAATGAGAGTTGATGAAATTCAAATCTTGTAACATTTTGGTATTACTCGAACTCTGTCGATCAAGCAAATGTTGAGGTTGGTATATCTCAAAGTCTTTATGAAGATGGTAATCACCAAGATATTTGGAGATCAAACACTGAGGAATGGCATGGGCTGGAATCCTGCTGACATCTAGCTTAAAGGGAGGCACAAGCAGATCACATATATAGCAACTGAAATCGTCCTGCATTATAATAGTTGTTCGTAGTTTTCCAAATGTGACCTGAAACAAAACAAAAACTATGGTTAGTCAATTAAAATATCTTGTCAAATACTATATAGGGTAAAGTTATTCCCACTCCAACAAAATCATGTAACACTCCATCTTATTTTCAAATAAAAGTTAAAAGACTCCTATACAGTTGTGATTAATCCTTTTCATTATCTCTCACTCACAGGAAAAAAGCAAGGATTGTATATTTAACTGTTATTTATAAGACGTTATATCATACATATAAATATTTCAGTCCTATAAATAACAGTTATAAATATTTATATGTTTTATATAACTGTTATATTATAATAAATATAACTGTTATATAATACATATAAATATTTATAACTGTTATTTATAGGACTGAAATATTTATATGTATGATATAACGTCCTATAAATAACAGCTAAATATATAATCCTTTCTTTTTTCACTGTTATATAATAAATATTGACTATTAATTATAGGACCGTTAAATATATATTATATATATAACTGTTAGATATTTATAATATAGAATTGTTATTTATAGGACTGTTAAATATTAATAATACAAAAACTGTTATTTAACTTTTTTTATATTTATAGGACTATTTTTAAATATATAACAGGCTTTACTCTATATATATATTAATAGTGAGCATTTTGATGAGGGATAGGGTCAAATTCTAAAATTGTGATTGGGTCAAATTCTATCACAATTGCAAAATGAACGTAGAAATTCTAAAATTGTGATAGGGTCAAATTCTATCGCCGCAAAAAATATTTTCCACACGTAGTCAGAAAAGAAGCAGAACAGAGAAAAATAACCCCCCGTATAAACTTAGAAACTTGAGCATCTCCATTGCACATGAACATAGAAATTTAGTAAACTCAACATCTTCAAGCAGTTTTTTCTCTCAATTAGTTTAAAAATAAGTGACCAAGTGAGACAGGGTGTTTCGTACCTCGAAAAATGTAGACATTTTAAAGGAGTACCATGAATGGTATGTATATATGAAATTGGGTGGATGGATTAGCTAGTCCAAACACCTATAAACAAATATTTTGAAGTAGATTAATGGCCACAAATATCTAATAAGAACAAGGAATGCATTTGAGTTAGTGCCAACAACCACAATAAAAATTCAGAGGAACTTTTGCAAAAACAAAATCAATATTTTCACTTATACCTATGCAAGATACATTTCACTTCAGTAATTTCCTTAACGGTTGAAATCACATAAGCAATTACATTTGACATCAGTAATTGTATTAAGTTGATCACCTCTCTTGGAGTTAAATCTCTAACAAACATAAAACTTAACTGTTGCAATCAACTGTGCATGTAAGATTGCCTGGAAATAGAAGGTCCAAATATGAACATCCAGTCCTGCTATTTTCTTTATTACATAAGAGCATCATTAATCTTCTTTTCATAGAGTGTAATCGTATTATAGCTGGAACTGATAAGAGAAAATTAAAGAAAGAAAAATCTAGAGTTTATATTTTTAAACAAAATATAGAAAATCAGTATTACATGGGTGTGTAATTTATTAAATTGTCTCAAATGAAAAACATGTTCTAGAGAGTAGAGACCATTAACGCTCAGATTATACTCACCTAAAGCACGTGACCAAATGGAGCTCACACCATGACCTGTGTAAGCACAAAGTAGGTGAGTCCTTAAACCGATCACATCTGCATTAACAAATTCAGTCAAATGGTGTGATGAGTTAAAATGCATATACTAAAACCATAGCAGAGTGTGGAATTCCTGATTACCAAAACACACCCTATATTGTGTCGAAACAACTGAACAGCTGAAACAACTACTAAATAGATCAACTTCATAAATAAATAAAAAAACTAGCATAGTATCTAATTAATAACAATCCAAATCCCCTAAACAAATGGCTGAGAAAGAAAAATGTACCATATTAGATGCAGTAAACATTGCTAAGTGAGTCTATGAATGTCGGAAACTCAATGTCAGATATCAATCGAGAGATAAAGAAAGTGTTAGTCTTTTGAGGAGAAAGAACTTAACTGATCCAACTATGACCATAGGAACGCACTAATATGTTTCCAGTGATGGAAAAATAAGAGAATTGAGGGGGGAAACACAAAGATATAACCATACCAGATGTTCGGCAGCACCTTTATTTGTGGTAGTGTGATGGTCCATCATGTGGTATTAAAATATTAGAAGTTGCAAATATACTTAGGGGTCATCCTACTAAAATTTGATTTGCAAGACTGTATTATAAAGTAAATAAATATATATATTTAGAAACAAATAATGAAACCTTCTTATATATAAAATCACATAAGGGATGATGCCTTACGTTCTATAAACGCACGTTTATACTAACGCACGGTTCAAATTTTTCAAAAGTATAATATGTGTCTTGTTTATTTTACTAATTTTTCAAAATTTTAAAACCATACTGAACTATATTAAAAGAGCAGCTCTGCTAGGACAGATATAAGGGCAGATATACAATGCATCATATGTGACCATCATGAGGTACCCTTTTGAATATTTTCACTACCCAATCTACTCAACTGATTAGATATGCTTATTTTGAACAAAGGGTGTGTTGTATTGAACTGAGAATGATTGTGAAATAGTGAACTGATACAGCACAATTAAAATAATTCAATGGTATAATAGTAACATTCTTATACTAGTTGGTACCTTGATTCGTTTTCTTGCATACTAACACCTGATATAAAGTTTAACTATTAGTTACATAGTAGTAATACTAATAAAAAGAGCATACCTGAATGATGTCTTTGACACGCCACCAGCCACGCACCGAAACAATATCTGTATCGTTTGAGTGCAAGGACATGTTCTCTTGTCTAATCTTCGCTAAGCTAACATTATGATACTGCTTGAATGGAAAATAAGTATCCCATGATTGACTGCCATTAAAACCCTACATTTTCATGTTGTCTTCAGCAAGCCACAGATAGGCATAGATTCTTGGGAAATGCAACCTGAAAGCCTCTTAGTTTGGATCTTCTGCCCAACACCAGAGCATATTTAAAACCTTATTTAGAGGCCCTATACATATATAACGAGTATTCTCATTAGAATAGTCCCTAAGCCCTTGTCAAGAGATGCCCAAAGTATATCATGTATGAGAGGGTGCAGGTAGTACAGATCTTCCTTTACGCATAGGTTGCGTGCTTGATTCCAATTTATTTCATAATAAGGCACTGTAAAGAGCTCCTTTGTCAAAGTACGAATGGTTGGTGTGATTGGACCAACAAACCTCTTCCCGTATGAGTATGACATAGGAAGATAAACCATTAGACAGTGGAACTACATTCTTCCAGGATACAATGGAATGATATGAGGAAAAAGCCATATCTCAAGGGGTAGGGGATCATTTCCAGACCATTCAAATGCCCCGAGTACTGAAAGCCACATTTTTCCCCATGATGTTATTGCAATGGCTCCACCATGGTCCAGAATCCATTTTATCCCCTTCTCCGTTGCCCCTTCTCCATCATTAACTCCTTCTCCAAGCAACCTCAAAGTAACATAGTTGAAGGCAGTGCCAAACATAGTGCTTGGGCCCTCAATGTGTAGACCCCACCCACTATCTTTGTCCTGATGATTGTAAAGATAACGACAAATCTGATGTTTATGTTCTTTGGATAATACTGCATTCAGTTCTCGAGTGATAGATAGAGAAATCCCCAAGCCACGCATTAGAAACGTAAGTACTCCATAATCACCTGCCTAATATCCATCATAGGCCTGGAGAGTTGAAAGGTAATTGATAGTTCTTCTCAAGGTGATTGTTACTTTATCGTCTGTTATAATCACACTTCAAGTAGATCGATGAAGTCAACAAAAAATTTAATGTTATAATCACCTAACTAAAGTGCTAAATTAAACTACAATCACAACAATTCATATAGTTCATAACTTAAGTTCTAAATTAAACTAACTAAAGAACATTTCAAGTAGGGCTAAATTAAACTAACTGAAGTGCACCTTCCTAATTTTAGTCTATAATCTAAAAGTCAACAAAATATTTAGTGGTATAATCACACTTCAAGTAGATCGATGAAATGCCGAGTATCAACAATAAAGAAAGTGTTGCATATATATCCAAAGTCATCAGTAACTCATTTAATCTATATCTAGGAAACTCGGGTGAAGATCTACAGCCAGATATATGAATCTACCTATTTTTAGTTCATCAAATACATTAGATACTGTTAAAACTTTCCCAAAAATTTAGCAGGATAGCATCTCTCGTAACACGTAAGTTTCCAAGCAATCCACTTATAGTGATTTGCACCATAAAATTTAATGCTAATACACATCCAGATAAGGAGCCCAACAAAATTTATAATTTACATCATAAAACTACAACAATTCATATAGTTCACAACAACAATGCATCTCAATAAATAAGAAATTCATCTCAATATTGGTGCAGACTAAGACATATATTTCCCTATTCTCTCTCGTCCAAGTCACTAAAAAAATACCGTGGCCATTTCTTTGTTAAATATATAACTCAAACGGAAAAGGATTCCTTATCTTTGAGGGTTTCCTAGTTACATTCAAACTCCATAAAGTTGTTACGGTTCCCACCCAAAAAATAGAGTGAAATTTTAAATGTCAATATGACCCATGAACCATTGAACTTAGCCCAATATATGCCAAATTAAGTGCAAAATGATATGCGGAACAATAGCTTAGATTTGTGAAACCATGGCTCAATTAAGAAAATAATCAAGGCCAATATCAAACAGGGCAAGAGATAATATTACACAATAATTATAGATAGAAAGAGACATACAGTGGCTCTAGTCGTTGAAGAGACATTAACATTACTTACATAGTGGTATCCTGAGAAAAATAGACAACCAAATAGTGTTAGATTATGTCAATAATAATGAATCTGTGTACATTAATTACATAGTGAATATAGTCTCAAAACGGGGGAGTGCATATAAGTACATCAGAAAGTGCATTTGAACCAGGAGGAACGTGAACAATATGACTGTTGTCATTATTGTTTACATCAGCATCCAGGGCCTCAAACTTTTCAGTCTTCGCATCATTTTCCTCATCAAAGTTAATAAAGTCAAGAGTTATACTGTTTTTTTTTAACTTCTTTCTGATCATGTACAATACCTTCTTCTCGTATTCAACATGACTTCCAGTAAATCAAATGATCTTTTGCTGCTGATGCTTGTTTTGGCGATGCTTGAGAGCCAACTGAGCAATGAATTGTGTGTATATCAACCCCGCAACATCTGACATTAAACACAAAAATCAACACCATTTTTTATATGTGAGTACACAGATAAATAAAGCGACTAAATCAAATCAAAACAAAACAAAACAAAAGATAGTAAAAAAAAATTAAAGGTTTGGTGTAAAAGACATGATTTTATTCATCTCTAAAACCTTCAACAACTGTTTCAAAAGGTTTGGTTCACAACATAGCAAACATGATAAACTACATGACTGCCATTAAAAATTATCACAATCCCAGCGAAAAACTCAGTCGGCTTCAAGCTCAACTTCAACACTTCTTTATGTTTTGTTCATGCTATATGAGAGTATATGCGCTTCATTTTGAAGTCCTTGGCTTCCTTTTCATTACCTTTCATGGACACCTCTTCATGACTGCCATTCCATTTCTGATTATAGGACGTGAAGAAGCCAATCTACATTGAATAGTTAATACATATATTTTTTCAAAATAAATGAACAAATATTGTGTTGAACTAAGGTAAATATGATAGAGTTCCACCGTGTTAGAGCACAAGTTAATCAACAAAAGGTAATTTAGAAAATTACCATGCCACACTTTTCAAACTATGTACACAACCAATTTAGAAGCTGTGATTTAGCCTAAAAATTACTAAAAGCTCCATTAATTTTCAAAGAACTAATCTCTGATGTATTTGACACCATCCATTATTAATTAGTATTATTCACACCTATTAGTCTATTCAGATGACATGTAATAAAGACAACATTACTTCACAGAAGATATCCGAAAGAAAAAAAAAAGAAATTACTATGGAACCTCAAATATATTCCGTATTTCTAGCTAACAATAGAAAATAAGTTGCAGAAATAACTAACACTAGAAGAAACTAAGGAGAGAGACTAAGATATTAAAAGTTGATATGTAAAAAAAAACAAGCCTCTTTAGTTAATGATTCAAATAAATCAATAAGGGTTTAAAAGCACATGGTTCTTTGATCAGAGTACCAAGCTTGTTGTTTTTAATTAAAAGTTGTGAGAAAATTTGCTACCAATACCAACGTGCTTTAGTTCAAACACTAACCATAGGTAAGGAAATATGAACAAACCTCGTGTATTTTCACCGAAGCAGTTGATTTTTCATAACTTTGGTCTATTCCCCCTTCACCCATGCCACCTTGGATGATTTCCTCAATACACAAGCAATTGTTGAACTGCTAAGACCCTTCTTGTTCACTCCTTTAACACCACGGTAAAATAAGCGAAGGAAGACATTGTTTGATAAGTGAAAAATAAGATTGAAGAATAATATAAAAAAGACCTCGGAGATTAACCACCAGCTCTACCAAATTTAATTCAGTACATACATATAACATTTGCAAAATTAGGTGCTAAAGGCCATATAAACTGTTCCGTGCTAAAGATTAAAATGACCAACATCTATGAAGATGTAATAACATATAACGCCATATTTGTTAACCTACTACAGCCTACCAAGAAAGAAATTTCATTATGAACATGCAATACCATATCAAGTCCTATATATGCATTTCTTTAATTGCACATTTGCGAAATTGGGTGCATTTCATTTCGCAGTTTCTTTTCAGATATAACACCATATCTGATAACCAACTGTAGCCTACCAAGAAACATATTTCATTATGAACACTGTAATTGTTTTCCTCAACAGGCTTGCCAAGATCAGTAGCCTCTGCTAACAGCTCTGTTTTAGAGCCCAGCTATTTAGGTGGAGACTCAATACATATATCATTAGATAATATACACCTACTCGAATACAATGTCATTAGATATTATATACAATGTCATTAGATAATATATACAATGTCATTAGATAATATAGACCTACTCAAATAGTTCAGAAAGCAAGAAGCAAATACAAACACCAAAATATGAGAGAGAGGAAAGTGAATGAGCAGGGGGATGGTGGTCTGGAGGGATCGGGAGAGGTGGAGGGCGGCGACGACTGGAGGGATCGGACATAGAAATACCAAAATATGCTCAGTGAACAATAGAAATACATGAACATAAGTTTCCCCTTTTAAACAATCCATGTTTAATAACTCAGTTTAAGAGATGAGTTGTTTAGGTGTAAACCTTATGGCAGCTTGGTGTTTCCATTGACCGCCCACTTGAGGTGGCGTGATGGCAGAAGAAGTTTGAAGAAGCTTGTGGTGGCGTGGTTGTGGTATGGTCATAAAATTGACGCGGTGTGGTGTCTCCACCCACCTGAGGTTTCAAATGCGAATCCCTACCGGATATGTGTACCTGTTATTTATATATTAAAGTAAATAAAAAACCCAAAAAACTATATTCTCTCCAAAACCCTTTTCCTATTATTCTTTGATCGAAGGCATAGTCAATACGAAAAAAAAGAAAATCACATGTTAATCTGGGTATTGAACTTGAAAGCCCACTTGAATGAGCACCTTAAATATAGAAAACCCACTTGAGTATTGAGATACAGAGCACCTTGAGTAAAGAAAACCAACAAAACAAATAATTACCTCCATAACAAAGGGTTAACAATTGTGAATACATAGAGATGATTAACACAAAGAGGTTCTCCGACATATATAAACAAAGGTTTTCAATACCAGAAAGTCTATGGGGAGGTTAATGTCTATAGGATGAAAAAGTATAACAAATTGGAATAGAAATAATACAATGCAAAAATAAAATAAAACCTTAAAAAGGTGTGTGGGATTTAAAAAAAATACACTATTTCAAAGTTTGAGACCCCCACACGATTCTAAATTCTAGTGAAAGCAACCATGCACTTGAAATGAAAACAACAACAAATTTCACCTGTTGAGAAACTCATTTCACCTGTTGCGAACCTGTAAACAAAAAATTCTTCATTTGTGTACTCAGCCTAACCTAAATTCAAGCCCAAACTTATACACTCTAAAAAATTTGAAACAAAATTGCTTAAATCAACAAAACGTTGTGTAAGAAAATAATTAACATTAATATTAATCATGCAATTAAGCAAGATAGTGAACGAATTAACTAATAAGACGGGCATCCATACATTCATCGCAACCAAAGAAAATTACCCATATTGAGAATTTCTCAAACATCTGGGATGCACATATCGTTTTACTTGGTTGAACCCTTCATCATCACAGGTATATAACCATATGAGTACCTACAAAACAAAAAGAAACATGAAAAAATCTAAAATAAGAAAAACACCAAATATCTAAAGCCTAAATCTAATAACTTAAATTTATCCAAAATACTAACATCATATAGATATGTGAGTGTGGGGGGGACAGAGAGACAACCTAAAGGCGTTGGTCTGGAGGGATCGGGAGAAGTGGAGGGCGGCGGAGACTGGAGGGATCGGGAGAGGTGGAGGGTGGCGGCGGGCATGGTAGTATTAGGCTTTGTGTTGAAAGGGAGAGAGGGAAGAAATGAGAGAGAGGGAAGTGAATGAGAGAGAGGGATGGGGGTCGGGAGGGATCGGGAGAGGTGGAGGGCGGCGACTGCAGGCATGGTAGTATTAGATTTTATGTGGAAAGGGAGAGAGGGCAGAAATGAGAGAGAGGAAAGTGAATGAGCGGGGGAATGGTGGTGGGGAGGGATTGGGAGAGGTGGAGGACAGCGGCAGTAGGCATGGTAGTATTAGGGTTTGTGTTGAAAGGGAGAGAGGAAAGTGAATGAGAGGGGGATGGTTTGGGATTCAAGTGAGCATTGTCTCATTTACTATGTCATAATGGGTAAATGGTGACATGGCACAATCTGAAACCCTTAGATCGTCCCGAAAAATTCGCGCCCAACCGTTGATATTTTGGAACAGTAAAACACCCTCCTTTCATATTATATAGATGTACACATAATTAGAATAATAACTACAGAAAGAAATTGTATGATAAGTATTATAAAATAAGAAATATTTAGAAAATCACTTAATAAAAAAGTATGTTTAGAATCCTCAAAATCAATATATTCTTTTAAACTAAAATGTATACTAATTACAATTAACCTAAATTAAATATCAATTAAGGGGTTAAACACATTTTCGTTTAACAATATCCCCCTTTTTGATGATGATAAACAATGATTCGCATTAATCTATAAAATGAATAAATTAAGCACAATTAGTGAATCATAAATATTTCTCCCCCTTTGACATTATCAAAAATATTTTTCATATAAAAGGTATCCCCCCCTATAAAAAATAATTTGTACATGGGATATAACCATAAATCACTATGCAAAGATCATAACCAAATATCATGAAATTTTCAATAGGCACATCTTTATCATAAAACTTTCTCATAAATATTCTCATAGCATGTATTTGAATTTTCGGATAGTCATGAATATCATCAAATATCATATAAGTCAAAAAAATGATAAATGATAAATAATACCAATTGTTGCAATCACACACTAAATGTGCGTTGCAAACAATGGTACCTCAGCACAACTTTTTAAGAATAAATAGAAATCATAACTCAATGTTCTAAAATAATTTTGGGATTAGGCACATAATACGAGATATATAAGAGATATATCAATTAGCAAAAAAAAATTGCAACATATAAATTTTCAATAGGCGTATATTAACTAAGCATTTCATAATTCGATGCTTTTAAATAATTTGAATTAAGCGCATAACATGAGTTTAGAAATATAGAGGCATACAGGTGAAAAAAAATATAGCATTTTGTTTAAGCTTTTGGTGTTTTCGAGATACAAAAAAAATCGGAATAATCAACCATATTACAATATCCATAATAATACAAGCGAATATATTAAAATTTAAGATCAAGTATTTTTCGATAATAAACTAATTTCCAGTAAACATTTTTCTCCCCCTAAGGGATACCAATAAATATATATGCATATAACAAACATGATGCATCTTTTTCATGAGATAAAATATTTTCAATATTTTGCTTTCTTAATTTTTATCTAATATGACGTAATATTTCAATGAAAGTCATTAAATTAATTGTCAAAAAGTAAACATAACATGAGGCCATAATAAATTAAAATCAAGAATTTCAGATTTTTTTAATAACAAAAAGCGCATCATAAAAATCAATATATTCATATTTTCAACAACTAATAAACAATTTGCTCAAGAATCACTTCAAAAAAAATAATAAATAAATAAATTTCTCAATAATGGATGCAACATAAATTAATCAACTTCATATATTTCAAAAACTCATTAATTTTTTTTTAATTTAAGCACAAACATTATAAGAATCATTTTCTTCCAAAAATAATGTACTTCATAAAAAACAATAACATTAAACTAATCGAGTCAAACATATAACATGCCATGAAACTAAACATAAAAATTTAAATAATCATATGATTTTTTCAAGTAAGCACAAATAACACAAGTGTTACAAAAAAATTATATTCTTCATGAATGTCACTAATATTTAATTAATGGCACAAAACATGTAGCATTTCATAAATTTAGCTCATAAAGATAAAAAAGTTCATATCATCAAAATTAATGAGTGTATATTATAAAATCAACGAGTAGCTCATTGACTAACAAATATGCAAATGACATTTTCGTTTTAAATTAATATACAATAAAATCATGAATTAATCCACTATTATTAACAACAAATATATGTCAAGATGTAACACAAAAAGATTATAAATTTTCATCTCAAAAGTTTATCATCAAAATCAAGTGTTGTTTCAAAACATAAAATCATCTAAATAAAAAATGTAGAAATTTACATGTGATGGGTAAATTATCAATAACAAATATATATATATACTCTATCAAATTATCTAAGCATGTAATAATATCAAATTATTATAGTAGAAAGAGATAGACTAAGCATGACAAAATAATTGAATTATGAGATATTTCAACAAAGGTGTACCTCACAACCTTACCAATACCAATGACATATTTTCTTCAATCATGGAATTTTTGTCATTTGGCAATGATACTTATAATATCAACTTTTCTTATCCAAGCAAATCAGAGGCTTGAAAAAACACAAACAATCTCAAGAAGAAACCTACACAACTTTCAATATTTTCTCTTTGATCCAAGAATGTGTTAGGTCCATAAAGCAATATTAATACACAAATGTATCAAAATATGTTTACTTATCAACGTTTTTAAAATATCAAGCATGGATTTGTTAAAAGATAAAATCAATGTCATAATTAATACAAAAACATAATATTAAAAAAAATTATGAACCATATGCTTTTTTTTATTATTAAAAAAAATTTAGCCCCAAATTTAAACACTAAACACATTTAAAAAAATAGCTTATTAATTGTTAATAAGCATATAAAATGAAAAAAATCAAATGAAATAATATTTCATGAAAATAAGCATAATAAATATGAAATCAACATATCACAATATTTATCAAGTAAATGATGTATTAACTTAAACAAACATTAAAAAAAATCTAACGCTAATTCTATTCTCATAAATTTTTGTTCAAGTGTCAAGACCGATTTTGCACCTAAAAACTTTATCCTTTGGAACCCAATATGTATGTGATTGATAAGGGTTAGCATACATAATTGTTTCATTTGGAATCCAAGTTAACTTAGTGTTATTATACCTTCTTTTTCTAAAATAACAAAATTTTAAATAATGTGTATGTCTACCACAATGTGTGCATAGAGGTCCAGAATGACTAGATGATGCTTCATTTTTAAATAAATTGGAAAAAATCATTTTCTTATTTTCTTCATCATATCCTATACCATTATTATTAAATCGTATTCTTTGATTTTCCACAATTAGATGAAAATATTCATTTCCTCTACTAAAAGTATCTAATGATTTCTTTAAATAATCAATCTCCCTTTTTAATTCATTATTTTCAATTTCAAGAGGGTGAGTAACATTTATAGATTTTTCATTTTTCAAAGTTTAATTTTATTTTTCAAAGATTCATTTTCCAATTTTAAATTATCAAAATCTTTTGAAATAAAATCACATTTAGCATGAGTCTTTTTCAAGGTCATAAATTTCTTTCCAATAAATTCATATTTTTCATATAACTCATTAAAGGCATCTTGTAATTCATCATAATCATCAACAATATCATCATGATTTGAACTATGGGTAGAGTGTGATTCATCATCACTAAAGCTTGAGTAAGAGTGTACCTCCTCATTGTTATTGGCCATGAAATAATAAACATTCTTCTTCTTCTTACTGCTTGAGTTATCAATGTGAGCAAATAAGCAAGGATAGTCCATATCTCCATTTGGTGCTTCAATATGCAGGCTTCTAGTGAAGTCCTTCTTTAAAATAAACCTTAAAACATATGGTTGACTATTTGTACATTTTATTCTCACAAAATGAAATAATCAATAGCTACAAGAGCAAAGATTTTAGGATATAAATAATAAAAAAGTAAAACATAACATTTAAAATAAACTGAGAAAAATTTGCCATGATTTTTAAATTCGGAAATAATTAGAGCACTAGCTCTGATACCAATTATAGCCCAGATTACACTCAAGATGGGGGTGAATTGAGTATTTGTAAACTTTTCGGGTCAAATTAAAATTACAGAAATTATTTAATTTATAACACTTAATTCAAATTTCAGATTAATAAATCTTAAATTATAAAACCAGTGAATATTAACTAAATACTACCAATTCATTTATACAAGATTAATCCCAGATTTTGACACCAAATAAATAAATGATCAATTTTCGTTTTTAATAAAATCTTATCTTCTGGAATTAATCTAAAATGATTCAAATAAATAATTGAGGATTAAATATTTTGGTCTATTTTATGTCGTCTTTTGGAGGCCTTAAAGTTGAAAGATGTTATAAATTAATTTCATTGCAATTTGGAGTACACGGTTGAATCGGGATGGGTCAAAATAGTTGGAAATGAGTGGTCGTATGTATATATTAGGTCTCGGGACTTAGTTAAACATAATTGAGCTTCAAATAAAAAGTTTGGGCCCTTTTTAGGAGCCAATAGACCTAAAAACGGGAATTGAGTTTTTAACCCTAAATGTGTAAGGGTGAGGCAACTTAAAGTCATTTTAGAAGACTAAAATTAGGATGAGAATAAGAGGAGAGCCATTAGAAGACAAGTTGGGGATTTTGGGAGATAGCGTCAAGAACAAAAGGAGATCCTTGCATTTAATCCAACATTCCCATCCAAAGGCTTTGATCTATAAATTGAGGCAAGTGGTTTAATTTGTAATTATTAATTTGCATTTACCTATTCATATTAAAGGAGGTGAAATCAATTAATATGTTAGGGTTTATGTTTCATTAGAAATTGGGGATTTTCATTGTTAGGAGTTATAAATATGTAATAGATGATAAGATTTGGTTGATTGGATGCTCTAATTTATGTAATTGTTAGGGTTAGATTGAATATAATAAAAGGATGGGTTTTGGATGAATCTTAAAAAGTTTTGATGAAGAAATCTGTATATAATTGAAGTATTTATTGTTCTAATGGTGATTCTGTCTGCGTTGCCCTCTAAAAAATAGTGTTTTCTAACTTTTGTTCCCTGATACGTTTTCTTCAAAAACGGCTCCAAAATGCCCCAAAACGGCAATTTAAAAATCTGGGCAGATTCGTGGGGCAAATTTTAAGAAATATTTTTTAGTTGTTATTCCGTTGGAGATTGCCTAGATTGATAGGTGTGACTAATTACCCTTGGATTAATTAGAGGATTAATTAAATTTGAGAGATTGAGGTTTATGATTGAGTGATTGAAACCTTGTTAATTAAGTGGGGGAAACTTAATTGGATGAAATTAAGCATTGAATTGGGAATATTGAATTTTTGGCCGAGAGAGAGAGTCCGGGCATAATTGGTAGCCTGACACCAAAATAATGATAAATTAATTAGTGTATAATTAATTGGAATAAAGTCGGACCATAGACTTCTATGTTTTAGGCTTGAGTATGGGCATAGTACATCGGTAGCCTGAATATATATATATATATATATATATATATATATATGCAGTGATGTCTAGTATATATATTTGATTTATAAATATTAATAGGAATAATATTTATAGGAAAGCATACCCACCCTAGTGCTATCAGGGAGGTTGCGTGATGTGGGTGAATCCCCTAAGCATGGCGAGTATAATTCCCAAGTCATATCGTTTGGGTTCGGGAATGAGACGCGTTGGGTATGATTCGGTCTCATTACCATGGAAAACTTTCGTCGCCTCAACAGCGTTTGTACATTCTTTTAAAACGGGGAACTAACTATATCAGGGTTTCGGGTGAACGAGTATACTCGATTATGATAGCATCTAGAGGATACCCGATGAGTGCCTACTTGGGGGATAGTATATATCTACGACATGTATATCTGAATGTTGTAGGATTAGTACATATATATGGTATAATTATACACGGGATAATACAAGATGAGAATTGTATAATTAATATAACTTGTGAAACAGTTATATAGTATTGAATTGTAATTGATTTAAATAAGTTCGTGTGAATAATAACTTATAATACGTGATGTGAAACGTATAAGTCGTATAACTCGTGCGAATGTTGTATGGCAATTAAACAAGAAACGACTTAAATAAGTTAGTGAGATTAATAACTTACAAGGTATATGATTAGGCATAAATTCTTCAAATTTATCCCCTTAATTTCGGTATTTTTATGATCCCATGTATTGTAAATAGATTGGATTTATCTCATATTTATGATACTAACCCTTTTTGGCAAGTATTTCTTATTTTGTGTATCTCTTATGTGTTTTATAGGTATTTCATGCAAGAAAGATAGAAAAGATAACTCAAAATAGTGAAAGAAACCAAGAAACGGGGAGTTGAAGGGCATTTTTGTAATTTTTTAGCTTTAGTCCAGAGGTGGGGCCAACTGGAAAACTGAAGAGCTTCCAATTACAAGAACACTGAAAAAAATGGCACCTCAATCCGAGCTACGATGAAGAAGTTATGGTCATTCGAAGTTGAGAGAAAATTGCAAGAAAAAAAAAGAATAACCCAACCGGTCTGGTCCGGAACTTTAAAACTCACTGTCTAAATTCATGAAGAAGACCGATCCGGTAGGGGACCAGTCCATCTTGCCAGATACGGGATTTTTATTTTGTCCTTATCTTTTAGCCAAAAGAGTTTTGTGTTTGGGGGACTCTTCTAAACGACCTCTAGCCTATATATTTAGTCATTATGACTCTTTTTATTCAGATTTCATTCATGTAAAATCTCCTAATTAAGTAGGAACATCTAGGAGAAGAATTTACATATTTTGCACCTTTAATTCAAGAGCTTTTCGAGTTTTTCTTAAACCTTTGATTTCTTCTTGCATGTTCTTGTTCTTCAATCTTGATAACTTTTATTTCTAGCACTTTTATTATTATTTCTCATGTTTAATCTCTCTTTCCAAGAAATTATGAGTTCATGCAACGTAGATAACGTAGTTTTCATTAATTTCACCATGTTAGGATAGATTTTTAAGGGTTGGGACGCATGAACCCAACTCGATGGGGTATAAAATTAGTTCTCTAAATTTAATAATTGATTAGATCGTGTAGTATGGTGATCACTACCGTTGTAGGACTTTTGATTTCGTTTGTCGTAGGTAACCGGGATGCTTAAGACTGCAACGCACGTGTAGCTAATACGACACTTCTTTACTCGTCCTTTTCTTACATACTATGTGGGATACGATCCCTCATATGTGTAATACTTGGGAGTACTAAAGATCGGGTTTGATCAATTATCTAATTTACGACTAGTTTTGTACTTGGCATACACACTAGGGTTTGGGGGGTTGTATTCCCAACCCGTTTTCCCTTCATTCTTATTAAGTCATTCGTATTTAGTTAATTTTGCTCATATAGTTAATTTAGTAGTTTAATCTAGTTTTCATTTAGTTAGTAGATTTAATCCCATAATCACATAATCATATTTTCTTACCTTTTTAAAATCAACTTTAGGATTAATTAACCTACCTTCTGTCGTCAAAACGAGATCTTTCTTTTTCCCTATGGATTCGATACCCAGACTCGCCGCTATACTCCATAAGAGTGTAGTTAAAATTTAGTTTTTTTGTATTGTGATTGGAAGCCGATAAAAACAATTAGCGTATTTACACGGATGCTCGATTTTCACCTCGATCAGTATACTAAACCCACTAGGGATAGAGTAGTGGGAAATCGTGGGGTATATGTGACAAGATAGAGTAGTGAGAAATCGTGGGATATATGTGACAAGACTAGTTATGGGGTGGTTAGCTAGGTGGGTCAGATATAGTACGTTAGACGTGCACATTAGTGGAGGGGTAAGGTGTCCTCAAGAGAGTGTACGACACTAATTTAAATATGGAGAACATACTTGCATTTTAGTTTCCTGTATTTAAATTCACTTGCTAAATATTTTGGGTTCTAACCCTTGCTATAAAATATTTTCAAAACCTTTTAGATGTCCAGCCACAGGAACGCCAAAATCGTCCTATTTCAGGTTTTCGCAGTTGCGACACATGTGGATGTTGCAGGACTTTAACTTAGCCGCTTCAGTCATTTCATTTCTAGAGTAGGATGCAGTCATTGTTCCATTTGGGCATTCACCCTTATTGTTCTATTTTATTTTCAGTTACTTGATGTATTCGATTATTAATCTTGTGATTCATTTCGTTATTTGATTTGTAGTCGGTGGTTATTTCGACAAGGTTTGATTCAGTAGTTGCATGATGGTTAGTTATATATATTCTTGCGTATGTTGTTGTTGGGATGTTAAATAAAAAGATAAAATTTGGCACCATCTCTTTTGAATACTAGGTGGTTAGTAAGTTAAAAAAAAAATCAACAGTGATGCTAAGAATGAACCAGATGAGATTCCTGTTTAATTTGGTATAAGACTGATCATCCACTATTTTATTAGGCGGGGTGACACAGTTTCTCTCTTTTAAATGTGTATGAAGAGATGAATAAAATTTTTAGTTGCCCTTTTATTCTATTTTCATATATTGCTTCTTCAACAAATCTTGATCTCTTATACGTAGTTGGTAATAAAAAATAACCATTGGAGAAGGGTAGTGTAGACTGAGTTCTTCAATTTGGAGTGGTCTGAAATGTAGCAATAAATGCTCCAGATCTTGATTTGCCAAACGTATCTAATCAACCATTCTTTGTTGCCTAAGAAAAAAATGTAGACTAATAGAGAGAGGTTAGACAAATAAATGAAAATGGAAGAGTACATTGAATCTTACAATCATAGTATGAAGTACGATGTGAGTATCAAGCATAAATATATATTTTTAATCAAGTCATCCATCAGTCAACACATGGAGATGTGTATTTGTACAAAAATCCTTCACACGAAAGAAAGAGACGCAGATTACCAACTCTGCAAAATAACATCACTCAAGTCAATTGATCGTGGGGCCCAAGAATTGATATTAGATATTACAATGAATAAATCTAGGGAGACCCGGGAGAAAAACCCAATTTTGAAACCCGCTGCATTAAAAGCTTATACCTTATTATTGTGGGTCCCGCCAGGGCATCAAAATGTGCATTAAAAAATTGTACCCATTTTTGTCTTATATGTGGGTTTCGAAATTGGGTCCCAAAAGTGGGTCTCCCTATCAACACTCTATTACAATACAAAGGCGTGACAAAAAGAAAATTTGTACATTTACTAATTTCATCCTTGAGTTAGATTGTACTAATCAATAAAAAAAAATTATCATTAGGGATAACTCAATACACTGCACACTTTAACATGTTGTATGTTTGTATTTTAAAATACAAGTGGGAGAAATAATGCACCCACTACCCCACTTGTTTATCCACTCTTTCTTCACTTTGGGCAAAAAGAAAAAAAAAAGGCACCCACTTGTTCACCCACTATCACCACTATCTATAATTATCTCTCAATTTTTGGCTAAAAGAGAAGAAAGAAAATGTCACCCACTCTCCCACTTGAGTACCACTTTGTTGCCTTCAATGTATAAGAGGATTGGCTCATCCGGCCAAAAACATATAGAGAGAGAACAAGAAAGAAGGGCTCAAGTGCGGTTTTGAAATGAAAATAAAAACTTGAGTTTAGTTTTGGATGAAAGAAAAAAATCGAGTGTTTTGGAAATAACTTCTTCTCTCTTTCTAAGACTGAAAATATTTTCTTCGAAAATATTTTATTCTCCTAAAATATTTTAGAACAGTTTGTTCTCTTCAAACTGAAATTGCGGTATTGAGCAATTAATTTAGAATGGATGTTAGAAGACATATAACTACAATACATGGTTATATGATACAAAGGTGATTCTGGGCTTGTTTTATCCTGGGGACGGCATGACTGTAGACTATCTGCACAATGATGGTAGAGCCGCGAAATGTCTTAAAGAGAGCGACCTAGTCCGCGACTCAACCCAAGAATCGTCTACGGTGAATTTATAAACAATTGAGGTAATATTGTTTATTTTTATTGTGCAGTATTTATTTGAACTCAACGCTTGCGGTTCATATTTTGCAATAATCATATGAGGTAATAATTTAATTTTGAGCAGTAGATTTAAAATTAATTTGTGATTTTATTTTTCGATTTCTTCATAAAACTCTTTAATGTAATTTTTTAATCACAATATATAAAGTGTACCAACATAACATACACTTAAAATAATAGAATTAATAACTTATTCTTTATGTAGATCTTGTATAAAGCATAGGCAGAAATGACCCGCCAAAAGAAATTGAACTGCCAAGGCAGTTATAAGTTGACAATAATAAGAAAAAAAAAATTATATGCTTTAAAAAAAATTCTATAAAAAACACTTTATATATATATATATATATATATATGAACATTAAAAAATATATTATAAAAAAAATTGCGTGGCAAAACAAAATACTTTAAGAAATTACTTAGCATGTGTAGGGTAATGTTGATTCTATCAATTCAACTATCAATTTGCAAAGGCCAAGACATAATGAATTTTTCAACGTGGGCCCGAGATAAGTCTTTCAATAGATGTCATCAAAACCAGTCAATCCATTAAAGATTATATGAGTATATAATAAAAAAACGTATATACATATAAACTGTAAAATATATGAGTGACAATATATATATAAAATAACGTGTATAAAATAATATATATAATCTGTTAAATAAGTCAAAATAATATTTATATAAATATACATAAATAAAATGATACAAAAAAAATCATAAATAATAAAAGTGTATGTAGAAAAAAAAATCAAAAGAAGAGATGGGACAGCTCTTGATATACTTTTATTTTTCAGCTTTGTTTCCTCAATTAAAATCTAAGGCAGTACAGATGGGACATTAACTGTCCAAGGAGATAAAATCTATAATCAACCGTCTTTGGTCAAAAGCATCTTTATCTAAGATAATAAAAAAAAAAGTATAATAGATAGTTATATAAATAGTTAACTTTGAATTTTATAAAAAGAACCCAATTAGTGTTTTTTTTTTTGGTTTACATGGGTGGGACAGTTGGCCAGGGATTTAAGGGTGTTCCATGTTCAAGGCGGGGATCGAACTCCCGACACTTGGTTAAGGGAGGAAGAGCCCCTTCCGCTCTACCACACCCCCTAGGTTCTCAATTAGTGTTTAGATGAAATATATATGTATAATGAAATACATAGTACAATATATAAGGAAAAAAATGTAGCAAATATTTAAATATAGTATGAATAATATATAGAGAGTAGCGTCTATATATATATATATATATATATATAGAGAGAGAGAGAGAGAGAGAGAGAGAGAGAGAGAGACTCATGTGCACACTAAGTTTGCACAGTGTTGACGCACACCAATTTTTTTAAAGCATTAAAAAAAAAAAATTGAATTGATTTTTTTTATGATATGTAAACATTTCAACAGACCCATGTAAAAAAAATCAGTTCAAAATTTTTTTTTTGGCTATTTTTAAAAAATCGGTCAAACTTTCGCAGCTTTTAAAGTGCTTAAAAGCAGCGAAAGTTTGACCGATTTTTTAAAAATAGAAAAAAAGTTTTTTTTAGCTGATTTTTTTACATGGGTCCGTTGAAATGTTTAAATATCATACAAAAAAAATCAACTGAAAAATATTTTTTTTACTATTTTAAAAAAATGATGTGCAAACTTAGTGTGCATATGAGTCTGAGAGAGAGAGAATACATATATTTTTAAAAAAATATAATATATGTATATGTATAAATAAAAATATAATGAAATATCTTTAACAAATAAGTATACAAATGTATAAAATGATAACTATCCTAACAATTATAAAAAAATAACTGATAATTACATAATTAACAATAGTATACAACTACACAAGTATTATATATAAATATACAACTATGTAACTTACTAAATATATATGGCTTGTAACATATGAGTATAAAAATGTATAATGAGAATGGTGAATATATAATATATAATTATATAAACAAAATATATAAATAGTCAAAATGAATGCATAAAAAAAGCAGTTATAGTATATAAGGTCTATGATTATAAACAAAGCATTGTAAAAAGAAGTATGTTAGTTTATACGTAAATGTACACATAATTAGAATAATAACTACACAAAGAAATTATATCATAAATATTATAAAATAAGAAATATTTACAAAATAACTTAATAAAAAAGTATGTTTGGAATCATCAAAATCAATATATTAGTTTAAACTAAAATGTATACTAATTACAATTAACCTAAATTAAATATTAATTAAGGGGTTAAATACATTTTCGTTTAACACTCTCTGATCCTAGCAATGAAGGAGTGCAACATTAACCATCTGGTTGTACGTCAAGAAAGCTGGATTCCCTAAAAATGCCTTCCTAATATGTCGAGTTGACCCCTTGATAAAATGGTCCATCCTCATTTGCTATGTCCGAACATCCTCCTTTGCGAAATACGAGAGAGCGATGAACTCCTCCTCATATTCTGCAATTGTACGTCCCTCCTATTTCCGTATCATAAACTTAGTCCTTATCTCGGACTGCATAGCTAGGGGAAAGTATTTTCCCTCAAACCTCTCCCAGGTCTATCGTGAGGCTATTCCTCTCCTCAACTGTCGTCACTGCCTCCCACCACTAAAGGGCGGGCCCCACCAACCTAAAGGATGCAAACATCTGCTTCTAAACATGCGAGCACTCCACCATCCTTAAGTGCCTCTCAATATATTTCTTCCAACGACTAGCAATCAGAATGTCAGACCCTCCTGCAAACTCTGGAGGTTGGCCTTTAACAAAGGTCTCCCTCGAGCAGTCCCATGGGTATCCCGGTGCCCATTTTCTGGAATAGCCACCTGCTGGGGTGGTTATTGGGGTGCCTGAGGTGGCGAAAAATGTTGTAGCATAGCAGTCATCGCTGTGGACACTGCCTGGGACACTATAGTGGCTATCTTTGCAAGAGTAATCTGTTGTGGGGCCTGTGGTGCCTGCGGTGGCTGGTATGGCTCCTGACGAGCCTCCTCCTCCTCAACTGGCGGGGCTACTCTCCTGGGTCTGCCTCTACGTCTGTTTGCCATCTAAAAGCAAACAGGATTCAAATTAGTATTAATCGCATGAATACAACGAGTCCTAAATATAGGCTCTATATATCAAAGGACGCAACGCAGAATGTAATGAGCGCGACACAGATCCTAAGGACAATAGAACCGTGCTCTGATACCAACTATAACAACCCCTATTTTCTCACGTAAAGGTTGGCCAGGCACAATACGCCGAAGATAGGGTTTACTTGTCAATTCATACCATTCTCAGTACCAAAGTAAATATCAATAGCTTATTATCCACAATTTCGGCATTTATAAATGAAGAGTACGTACACAATGATCCAAAGACCACACCACCATAATAATAAAAATGGTAAAATCCAACCAAACAATAATAAAACCCAACTAACATGAATTAAAAGTGTATCGGGATTATACCCTTACAAATATTCCAAATGATAGATAACTGAATCTAAAAATAACCTATGCTTGAAGAAGACTGAAACTGAATTTGGAGAATAGGCGAAATCGCAGGATTGCCACCACACAATCCAACTATCCCTATCTAGGAGCACCTGGGGGGGGGGGGGATATTTAAATTTGGATCAGAGCCCAAGGTGTGCAAGAATTAACTTGAATAAAATATGAATGTAATAATACAGTCGATGCACAATAAACCTCAACCTTTTTCGACACTCACCTGCATATGACACCTCGCCCCTCAACTAAACAAAATATCATTCGCATCCCAAAAATTACCAAAATATAAATGGTGACAATGTCTCAATTTATAAACGGGGATAACAGTAATAAATCATTTGAGTATAATATAAAATTTCCCAACAATCACTTATCCAAGTCTCATAGTTCTCTCAGAAGAGCATAAACTTCTATTACACATGATAGGACTTCATGTATTTATATTGTTTACTTTCGTTAGACAATTCAAATTATTCAAATCAAGTCTAGTCAATTTATATAATATATGTCTGCATATATTTGACACGCAAGGGCATCTACCGTTGGTTTCTATTCATTCTCTATCGGCAAGTCCGAATGGATTCTCTTATTCCTAAGCTGACAACACAAACACACATACGTTGGGGGCGATCCCTACACAGGACACCGGTATACGGCCCATACCCAGTGGTAATACAGGAACGGTCAGCGCCAACCCTACCTCTAGTGGGTGGAGCCTCTACGTACTACCTATATAGCCTACACATCATAAAACCCACCTGTGCCTACGTGGGGTACACGGCCCAAATGCGTGAACCCCTGAGCCGATAGGACGATCCACGAATATGGTATGTCCACAAAAAAACATAGTAATACATATTATTTATCCTTATAATATGTATAGGCAATTTCCTCTACAATTACCAATATTATTCTTCATTAGCTAATTCATAATGTCTTCATTTGTTCTGAATTTAAATTCTATTAAATTATAAATTCGAATTCATATGGTAATCATAAATATTCTCCGATGTTTAAGGAATTAAGTCCTTGACATATAAGAACTCAAGTATTAAGGCAGAAAACGAGGTAGAAAATCACAGAATGCTGAACCGATCCGGTCTGGGGCTGTCGGATCGGTCTGATGCACCGGACCGATTCATTTTTACTTCCTACAGGACCAGTCCGGTCCTTAAATTTTACACAGCTACAGGTCCGGTATATGTATATCAACATGGGATTGGTTTGAAATTATTTCCTAAGAGGAGGATTTATTCGGGGGAATTCACATCTAAAATTTAGTCCATAACAGATCTTCAATCATCTCTAGAGTTAATTACCCTTATTTTCTAATGACTAATAAACTTAAAAAGGAATTTAATCATCAACATACATACTTTCAATTCCTAATTTATGGAATAACTCTACATGTATATTATTTCTCTACATGTGGGTTTTCAATCATCCAAATCAAATATAAAAAGCCCTAATTTCCAGAAATAAAAGAGGGAATAAATCATGCATTGAGAAATACATTAATAATTTATGTAAGAAAATTCTTGCCTTTAAATTTTGTAGAGGATAACCCTTAAAAGCCTTTGATCCCTCCTTGTTCTTCCTCATTTCCTTTCTCTGTGTGTTTCTCTATTCTTTCTCCCGAGGCTGTTATCATAAGTTGATTTGTGATAATGGGAAAGTGGGTTACTCCCACTAAACCACTAAATTAAGTGATAATCCCGAATTGGGTTATGGGCCCAACTTTTGGACCCCCAAATGAGCCTGAATTCCTTGTCTAATTAGTCCAAAATTCTCCCAACCCATATGTTATTGACCCAAGACCATTTTTAAAGGTTTAAACAACTTAAACAAGTTCATATAATTCCCAAAACGGGCTCCGAATTATTTATGCCAAAATTATTACTTTGTATTGTGTTGCACATAAATTATAATATTTTCTTTTATGATATGCAAATAATACATCCGTGCACAAAATGAATAATACACACAAGTATGTCAAATAATAAGCTTTCACTTAACATATCCGAATAAGATATTTATTTAGATTAAAATTTCTAAATTAGGAAAAGGAATATTTTCCACTAATTAATTAAGAGAAAAATGCGGGGTATTACATCCGCTGATCTACTAAATACACTAAAGTTGGAATTATTTATTTTGCGGGAGTACTGGGAAGGTTTATGATTAAAAAGTGCATTTTTATGTTATCAAGAATGGTTGTAGGTGTTGATAAGAACCATGCACCTATAATTGATTCTAAACCAATTAATGAATATATGTCTAGCACACACTACGATGTCATCTTTTAGAACTCCAAGTAATATTAATTGGTGGCATAATTAATAATGGAGTTTATGGTGATACTATTATATATGGCTAGTGAGGAAATAACATGTTGAAAGACATTATAAGATACACTCTATGGGAGAGATTGATACTATTCATTTTATCCATAATAATATAATCATGGCTTTTATAAAAAAAAACGATTAAAACGTTATTATAACCGATATAATGACAAATATGTTGTACGAACAACATAGTTTGAGAATTTAAAACTAATAAGTTGTGAGTGTGGATTATGTTCAGACTTATGAGAACAAAACCTGACTTATCCTTAGGTGAAAGGATTAGTGAAGAAGAAGGTGTTTAACACCTAGAAAGGGATGAGACTAAATTCCATTGATATTTGAGTCTTATAGACTGGAGATCGCAAGAAATAGGTTCAAAGGGTAATAACAAGTCACAAGTGATATGGGTCGAATCGTGCTATTAATTATATACGAGGTTTTAGTTTGATTTTATCCCTATAGTGCATGATATCCTAAAACGAGTTAAGGTTGA
Source organism: Sambucus nigra (assembly GCA_949130495.1). Lineage (NCBI taxonomy): Eukaryota > Viridiplantae > Streptophyta > Magnoliopsida > Dipsacales > Adoxaceae > Sambucus > Sambucus nigra. The sequence goes on along the minus strand of OX422221.1, from coordinate 514,911,617 downwards.
GTTAATTATAGTTCCATTTTGAGTAGGGTACATATCTATGGGAGTATCCTTGATAGACTCGTCTACGTAAATGTGGAAGTGTGGCGGCTTCCTATGATAATTTGGGAAAAAATTCCTAAAGTGTTCATTATACTAGGATAGAAGCACATTTTTGTAACATGTTGGCTTGAGGACTAAACCCAAGTAGGGTTATGTGTGGGATGTTTTCAGAGATAAAGTTCAAAACTACGATTACTCTAGTATATTCTGAATCATCTTTACTACGTAAAGGTTCAAGTCGAAAGATATCTTTGCTTATGCACAATTCTATGAAATATTACTCGATGAAATGTTTTTGAAATTTACAAGTGGGAGATTGTTAGAGAATATATTTTGAACCGTGCGTGGTGTGAACTTTGAATAATAAATTCTGGAGATTCCTTCCTTTGTTTTATTAAATGATGGGAAATCCTGAAAACCTTTTTAAAATATTTTCCCACCATCCCTTTAACCTTGAACATTTTTTAGTTACAGTAGTTGGTTTAATTATCGACCCGAACCACAAAGAAAAAAGGAGCTCTCTCACTCTCAAAAATATTTCTCCACTCGAATTCTCTAAAAAAATCTTTTTACAAAATTTTCTTACCGAAAATTTAAGAGTCTGATACCGAATAGTACATTTCTGAATGGGTGCAAATATACCATTTAACTACAATGTATAGTTTTATGAGATAAAGGAAATTATGGGCTTGTTTTATCTTGAGGATGACGTGATTGTATACTACCTACACAAAATGGTAGAGTCTAAACGTCTTTAAGAGAATGACCTAATCCGTGACTTAACCCAAGAAATATCTACTACAGATTTAAAAATAATTGAGGTGATATTATTTATTTTATTGCAAAATATATATTTGGATTCAATACCATGAGGTTCATATTTACGATAATTGTATGAGGTAACGAATTACAATATATAAATTGTACCAACACAAACTAATAAGTAAAACTAAAAAGTTAAGAAATATTAATTCATTAATTTTTTTTGAACACTTTAAAATTAATAATCAATTTACTTTACTTTGTCACAACTTTTTGGGTGCAAATTGAGTTATTTCTTTTTAAACTCAATAGTAAGATAATCCTATAAATAAACATATTTGAAATTTTATTAAATACTCACAAATTATTAGTAAAGAAATTTCTCAAATTTACTCAAAGAGTGAACTCTTATACTTTTTCAAGTTCGATATTCAACATGTTAGTTTGGAATCTAAAAGATATCGTATTTTTATTTGAGAATGTAATGTATTCAAATAAGTGGGTAGATGTAGAACATTTTAATATGCTCAAAAGCAAAGCCAACTTTTATTTTCTTAACTTTTGTCCTTTCAAATGAAATATATTTGGATGAATTTTACCATGCCATAGGCATGGGCAAATAAATTTTACATTAAGGTAATTTGTAGCACCCCGTGTAAAACACGAGGCGCTACTACGATTAAAACTAAACTAAATCCATAAAAATTAGTGTTGATGCAAAAACTAGACTAAGCCTAATTGATTTATCACAAATAAAATAAGTAAAACAAATAAGACAAATAGATTTTTTAAGTGGTTCGGTTCAGTGGAATAGCCTACACTGTTATGTATTGACTGCCTTGAGTTATTTTTTCGATCCCTTGCAATGAAGGTGTACAATGTATTTATATCCCAAGAGGGGTGTTTGATAGTTGTCGTATGAAAGGATGGAATGCCTTCATTTGTTGGGCATTTTCATCAATACATAAAGAGAATTAAATATATGATCGGTGTCGCTTCATTGGCAATACAGGTTGTAAGACTGTTGTCTCTTCATTGGCTATACAGGTTGGATTTTCGACAGTTAATCGATCTTCCCAGTTGGTCGGGCTGCCCTGTTGGTATATCTTCTCTGTTGGTTGGGTTTCCTTATTGGTCGGGCTTCCTTATTCATCGGGATTTTGTATCATGCTGACTTGGACTTGTACCACATTAGATGACATGTGTTGGCTTGTAAATGGTCCACGTAAGGTGGTAAATTTTGGTATCAATAGAAGCCACCAATGTTTCATACTTGGAGCTGATGCAAAAATGTGGAATATTATGTTGTAACAGTAGTTCGGGCTGCTTGGTCGGTTGCCGACCTTCTAGACTTGTGAAATGTATCCACTTAATTGATAATTTTTTAGTGCGAATGGTAGTTTTGTAAATATTTCAAATTTTAGCGAGCATTTTTGGGGTATCTTCATATTTTCTCTAGTTAGCCATTGTAAACTCAACCGTCGTTCATTTTAATCATTACTTTTCCTAGTTTTCGAGGCGACTTGTAAAAAGAGCAGTCGATCATCTTCTATCTTTCATTTCTGATTTTGCTGTTATGTTCTTTGAACTTTGTTGTGATCGTTTTCTTTTTTGTCTTCAGTTCTTGCTGAATCCTTAAATTCTTGTAATAACTTTTATCTCTTCTTCTTTGCTTCTTAATCACGATTTATTCTATTGAGTCGCTTGATAAGTTCAGGAATGACTTTAACATTCCATCTTGGGTTGTATTAGAACATCCCATTTTTCCTTCTTATTTTTTCTCTCTCGCTGAGGGCCATTGGTTCCCTTCCATCTTTATTGCTAAGTGTGGGTTCACATTTCCTCCCAATCCCCTTTGTCTGAAGTTTTATTAGTATTTTGACATTGTACCTGCTAGAATAGCTCCTAACACATTGAGAGTAGTGAATGGATATAGGTTAAATCAAATCCATGGAACCCATCTAGGGATTCCAGAAATAATGTTTTGTTATAAATGGGTAACTAGTGATGCCACTTATTATATGAAAACTAGGGCATTTAGTAAAGATTTAGTAGTTAACCTCCCTGATTCTAATAGGGATTATTTTTATCATGGGGTAGTTGTAAAAAATTGGCAACATGCTCCCTTAACTGGAGGTGCTAAATATCAAGGACCTAGGTGTCCTCTCTTTAGCAACGGGATAGGTTGTTTTGTGTTTAATAATTTTTCTCTGTTTATATTTGATAAAATGGCATACTGACTATTTCTTTGTAAATTTGATTGTAGTTGATCGAAAGAGAAAATCCCTACATGCCTAGAGTTGGGATGTGACTGGGCTGAGCCTTCCCTTAAATTATTTGGTCATTGAAAATTTCTCGACGCAATCCGAGGAGGATTTCTATTCCTCCTAGGGCCCAAACGATCGAACGGAAAGACTCTGCTCAACCTTTCCAGGGCGTTTATTCATTTTGCAATTAGAGTAACATATTCCTGAGAATCCAAAATTCTTATAGGTCAAGTTAAGCCAGGGTAATAAGATGGATCATTTGAATTCTCGGCATGACGGACTTCAGTGTGTTTAGATCACGAGGATGGTGGACGCATGCTTCTACGAACGCTGCGTTGTCCTGACTGGGTAGATCCTTCGTTTTGGACAGTTTGAATGAACTGTCGTATGGTTTTCTACATAGTTGTTTGTCCCTTGGCTAGATTTACTAGGATCCCGATAAGATCTTGTGTATTTGAAGGAGCGAAAGGGTTTGGGGGATTCCCGTCATTATTCCCATTTTTAGATTCTATAATATCAGCCATTTCTGATGAATTTTTAGTGAAAAAAGCTATGTATGGTCGTTCCCACAGACGACATCAATCTGTTGATGTAAAAAACTAGATTTGATCTAATTAATTAATCACAGATAAATATGAAATAAGAAATAAGACAGGATATTTTTAAAGTGGTTTATCATTAATGAAATGGCCTACATCTTATATTTTGTATTGCTAGGTGTTTTGCCTTAATCTTGATTATCTTCGCTTATAATAGCTTACCCCATTATGAGGGTATTACAATGTATTTATAGCCCTTGGGCTACCTATATGAATAGACAATACGCCTTTATTAGATAAGCATATATTTCGGTACATAATAAGAACATTCATTGAATCTGTCATGGTCATTTGGTTTTCCCAGTCAGTTGCTCGGTATACCGAATAGCTCGGGCGTATTAAGTTACTCGGTGTATATAATTATGCCATGCTAGACTACACCTGTCTTATCATAATTGGTCCACGCCAGCTGACTAATTTTTATATCAATAATGGCTTTGATCACTAAAGGATCATCATAAGGATACAATACTCTGGATAGATCATTCTTAGAAAAGCCAATTACGAGCTTATCCTTGCTAACTTTCCTTGGTCGATCTTCTTCGATGAGGCTGACTCGCTCGATATAGGAACAGGCCTGAACCTCATTGAGGTCAGCCTTCCTTTCAGCTGTATGATCTCCTCCTCTTGTATCCTTCCTTGTAATCATATGGCAATCAAAGGATCCAAAACTGAGTGTGAATACCACATGTTCAGGTTGTCTAGACTACTTGGGGAGATCAGGATCGTCTTTCGAATCATCGTCATGGTTTCGCCTCTTATTTTCTCTAGGCTTAACAGGTGATTTGGATCTCTATCAACCTATACTGCCAACTCTTCCTCCAGTTTGCCGATCAACAAATCTATCCAATTTTCCTCTTTGGATGAGTGCCTCTATCTCATTCTGGAGAGAAATACACCGGTTGGTCGTATGACCATGATCTTTATGAAATTCGTAATACTTGGACTTATCTCTCTTATCAGTAGGTGACCTTAACTTTTTAGGTCAACTCAAATCGTTGTTGTGATTATTTTTTCCAAAACATAATGTATATCCACCGTTAAGGGACTGTAATTTGTAAATTTTCTGAGCCGATCTAGGATTTTTTTTACTTTCAAATTCCTGCGCTCATTGTTATTTTTGTTCTCCTTCTGATCCGATTTCCCTTCAGCCTTTGCTTCTGCCTTTGTATCCGGATTTTTTTAGCAGCCATAGCTTCCTCGTCGTTCATAATCTTCGCTACTTTGGCCATAAATTCTATCATCGTCTTTGGGGGATATTTTGCCAAAGTATAATATAGTTTATCGGAGAGTAAACCACTCATGAGGGCAGTGATTACAGTCTTCTCTTTGTAATCAATGACTTTTAATTTCTCATTGTTGAAACGAGTGATGTTATCCATGGTACTTTCTCCCACTTTATGTCTTATAATAAACAAATGAGCTACTCGCTTCACTAGTTTGGTTCCAAAGAAAAAATTACCAATGAATAGCTCAACAAGCAGTTGGAAGCAAGAAATCTGCCCCCGAGGAAGACTATTTACTGAAAGTGACCTGCACCTTATCCCATCAAGAATAACATAGATATCAACTCCTGCTTGGTATTGTTCTATATGAAGAACTGGGTCAGTCTTACCATCATACTTGGGAGTGACCACTGGAGCTTGAAACTTGGATGGTGTAGGAAAATCTACAATAGTTTGCACAAAGGGAGATCCCTTAACAAAACTTCTCTGGAGAGGATTTTTGGCCTTGGACATTTCTCCCAATCTATCTTCCAAACGCTGAATGGACCCCTTTCAAGCGTCATTGCTAGCACCATATCTATGGGTGATGGCTCTTTTATGCTGACCAACTGATTGTGTTGAGCTTTCTTTTTGTGAACCTTCTCTTTGACTGAACCGAACAGTTCGTCGGGTGTTCAATTTGGATTAGACTGAGCCTTCCCTCAAATCGCTTGGTCGTCAAGTATTTCCCAGCGCAACTCGAAAGGTATTTCCCTAGGGTCCCAAATGATCGAAAGGAGAGACCCTACTTAGCCTTTCTAAGGCACTCAATATTTCTGGGATGAGGGACTATCCATTAGAGTAATTAGTAATCCTGATAGAAGAAGTTGCTCCAGGACGGTAAGAAGGATCCCTTGAAGTTCTAGAATGACTATGCCCAACACTCCTTATTAATAGCGGTGGCATACTTCTTGATTGAATTGTGCAGGAACTCCATCTTGAAGAGTTTGAGCTAATTGTCTTATTATATCCTGCATAACCTCTTGAACTTTGGCCAGACTACCCAAAATTCCAGTTAACTCGTTGTTATTTGGAGGGGCAGAGGGATTATGTGGAATTACCTCATTTCTGGTACTTGATTCAGAAATTTCAGCCATGGGTGATGAATTAGTGAAACTATTTAGCAATACGTTCCCACAAGCGGTGCCAACATGTCGATGCAAACAACTAAACTAACCCCAATTGATTGATCACAGATAAAAATAAGTAAAATAAACAAGACAAAGAGATTTTTAAAGTGGTTCGGCTCAATGAAATTGCCTACGTCCACTGTTATGTATTGACTGCCTTGAGTTGTTTTTTCGGTCCCTTACAATGATGGTGTTATAATGTATTTATATCCCAAGAGGGGTGTTTGATAGTTGTCGTATGAAAGGATGGAATGCCTTCATTTTTTGGGCATTTTCATCAATACATAATGAGAATTAAATATATGACTGTTGTCGCTTCATTGGCAATACAGGTTGTAAAACTGATGTCGTTTCATTGGCTATACAGGTTAGATTTTTGGTCGTTCGTCGATTTTCTCAATTGGTCGGGCTGCCCTGCTGGTCTTTCTTCTCTGTTGGTCGGGCTTCCCTGCTGGTCGGGCTTCCTTGTTCGTCAGGCTTTTGTATCACGTTGACTTGGACTTATGCAACATTGGATGACACGTGATGGCTTGTAATTAGTCCATGTAGGGTGGTAAATTTTGGTATCAAAAATTAGTATAGAGTATATATATTCCATAAAAAAATATAATGAATCCAAAATGTACACTTCCCAAATAATAACAATTAAATTTCATTCAAAAATAATACTAAGCTCTCTAAATAAATTACACTGCCAAGCTATACAAAAATAAAATCCTCCAAACATCGTGCGCTAAAATTCTCCAAAAATCCATAGCATCCAAATCCACGTTACCCTGCCACTAAAAGAAAAATATGAGGAAGTACATAATATGAAAAGAATAGATGCTCAAAATAATAACGGTGAATAAATGTAACAATACGAATCCAAATTCAAGTTCAATGCGACATCCGAGCATTATACCAATTTAATTTTTTAACAACACATAAATAAGTCACCGGGCCTCACCTCACGTCACCTAAGCTTCGTAAAGTCGCATCCTGGCTATTAGACTTTTGGACTATTGGCGGGTGACCATCTTCGTGTCATCTAAAAATTTCATGACACCATGCCCATAAACAAATATAATATATCAAATCGAATCAATATTTTAGATTCCAGTAAACATTATGATATCAACAATATAAGTACAAATAAATGAGGAACAAAATGACTACTGTCGAGAGATTCAAGGAGCATATTGCGTAAATCCCGCACCTTAAAATCATCACAAGAAACTCAAATATTCTGCCTCAAAATTTTGATCATACCAATGCGTTCCTTTCGCAAAAATAATCAAAACTTGTTCTACCCAAAACTCGAGAAAACATGAAATAAACCTTCAAATCATGGGTTGAATATTGAATAAAATTGGGTCTAGGGCTTATAGATAGAGGGAGATGAAAAATAGAGGAGGCTACTGATTTTTGAGAAGGCTAAAATGTGTTTTAAAAGTTCTAAACCTGTCACTTTATGTTTATATAACGAAAAGAATTTGAGTCCTAATCAAACACAAACACTCGAAAATTAATTACGAATGATCGGACCAGCGGAATTGGTCGAAATTTTTGTATGTTATAGCTAACGGCAAAAGAAGTTGCTGTAAAAAATTCAGCTCGATCGGACGATTGGATTTTTATTTTTTTATTTGTTCTCCACCTTAGGTCTGATCCTCCCCCGATTTTTATATAAAAAGTTATAGTTTCCAAATATTAATTCCAATTTAAATTCCACTTTAAACCTTATTTTTATATATAAACCCCAATATATCTACATATCAAAATTAAATAAATTCCAAGAATTTTATTTGTTTGAAATTGTTTATTTAACAAAGATTTTTACGGAAAAACAATTACGGGGTATTACATACTTTCCCAATAATACAGGAATTTTGTCCTTGATATTCAACGAAGCGTAAATGTCAAACGTAAAGTCGCGCAAATGAAATAAGGCTTATATATGCCTACCCGTAAAATGCTACGATTGGATTCCCATACACTCAATCCAACACGCACATATCCCACGAACAAAGATACAATATATATCATAATAACATATATACGCAAAGCTATGAAAATAACGGCGTACCATGCTCTCTCATAACTCACCACTCGATTCTATCTCTCAAAAATCATCATAACACTAAAGTTCAAAAATCAATTCTAAACATCATCAAATCAAGATTACTAATCCTAACCTCAATGCCTACCACATTCTCAATAAAAACTCTGTATCTCCAATGAAACACATCTAACCCACATGCTAGACCAAAACCCAAAGACCCGAGAATTGTCGTGTACCCAAGCTTTGATACCATCTGTAACACCCCGCGTAGAACATGAAGCGCTACTACGATTAAAACTAAACTAAATCCTCAACATTTAGTATATAGTATATATATTCCATAAAAAATATAATGAATCCAAAATTTACACTTCACAAATTATTACAATTAAATTTCACTCGAAAATAATACTAAGCTCTCCTAATGAATTACCATTTCAATCTATATAAAAATAAAATCCTCTAAACATCGTGCTCTAAAACCCTCCAAAAGTTCATAGCGTCCAAATCCACGTTAACCTGCCACTAAAAGAGAAATACGGGAAAGTACACAATATGAAAAGAATAGACTCTAAAAATAATAACGGTGAATAAATGCAACAATACGAATTCGAATTCAAGTTCAATGCGACATCCGAGCATTATACCAATTTAATTCTTCAACAACACATCAATAAGTCATCGGGCCTCACCTCACCTAAGCTTCGTAAAGCCTCATCCTGACTATTGGACTTTTGGACTATTGGCGGGTGACCATCTCCGTGACATATAAAATTTCATGACACCATGCCCATAAACAGATATAATATATCAAATCGAATCAATATTTTATATTCCAGTAAACATCATGATATCAACAATATGAGTACAAATAAATGAGGAACAAAACGACTACTCTCGAGTGATTCAAGGAGCGTATTGCGTAAATTCCGTACCTTAAAATCATCATAAGAAACTCAAAGATTATGCCTCAAAATTCTTATCATACCACTATGTTCCTTTCGCGAAAATAATCAAAACTCGTTCTAGCCCAAACACGAGAAAAAACCAAATAAGCCTTCAAATCATGGGTTGAATATTGAATAAAATTGGCGATAGGGTTTATAGATAGAGGGAGATGAAAAATAGAGGAGGCGACTAATTTTTAAGGCTAAAATGTGTTTTAAAAGTCCTAAACCTGTCACTTTATGTTTTTATACCAAAATGAATTTGAGTCCTAATCTAACACAAACACTCAAAAATTAATTACGAATGATCGGACCGTCGGAATTAGCTGAAAGTTTTGTATGTTATAGCTAACTGCGAAAGAGGCTGCTGTAAAAAAAATCAGTTCAATCGGACGATTAGATTTTTATTTTTTTATTTGTTCTCCTCCTTAGGTCGGATCCACCCCCGATTTTAATATAAAAAGTTATAATTTCCAAATATTAATCCCGATTTAAATTCCACTTTAAACCTTATTTTTATATATAAACCCCAATGTTTTTACATATCAAAATTAACTAAATTCCAAGAATTTTATTTTTTTGAAATTGTTTATTTAACAAAGATTTTTATGGCAAAAAAATTACAGGGTGTTACATACTTTCCCACTAATACATGAATTTCGTCCTCGATATTCGACAAAGCGTAAATGTCAAACGTAAAGTTGCGCAAATAAAATAAGGCTTACATATGCCTACCCGTAAAATGCTACGATTGGATGCCCATACACTCAATCCTACACGCACATACCCCACGAACAAATATACAATATATATCATAATAACATATATACGCAGAACTATGAAAATAACGGTGTATCATGCTCTCTCGTGACTCACCACTCGATTCTATCTCTCAAAAATCATCACAACACTAAAGTTCGCAAATCAATTCTAAACATTCTCACATCAAGATTACTAATCCTAACCTCGATGCCTACCACGTCCTCAACAAAAATTTTGTATCTCCAATGTAACACATCTAACCCACATGCTAGACTCAAACCCAAAGACCCAAGAATTGTCGTGTACCTAACCTCTGATACAATTTTTAACACCTTGCTTAAAACATGAGGCGCTACTACGATTAAAACTAAACTAAATCAACAATTAGTATAGAGTATATATATTCCATAAAAAAAATATAATGAATTCAAAATTTACACTTCACAAATAATTGCAATTAAATTTCATTCGAAAATAATACTAAGCTCTCCAAATGAATCACACGGCCAATATATATAAAAATAAAATCCTCCAAACATCGTGCTCTAAAACCCTCTAAAATTCCATAGCGTCCAAATCCACGTTAACCTGCCACTAAAAGAGAAATACGGGGAAGTACAAAATATGAAAAGAATGGACTCTCAAAATAATAACGGTGAATAAATGCAATAATACGAATCCGAATTCAAGTTCAATGCGACATCCAAGCATTATACCAATTTAATTTTTCAACAACACATCAATAAGTCACCGAGCCTCACCTCACCTCACCTCACTTAACCTTCGTAAAGCCTCATCCTGGCTATTGGACTATTGGCGGGTGACCATCTCCGTGTCATAAAAAAATTTCATCACACCATGCCCATAAAAAAAATATAATATATTAAATTGAATCAATATTTTATATTCCAGTAAACATTCTGATATCAATAATATGAGAATAAATAAGGAACAAAACAAGCATATTGCGTAAATCCTGTACCTTCAAATCATCACAAGAAACTCAAAGATTCTGCCTCAAAATTCTGATTATACCACTACGTTCCTTTCGCGAAAATAATCAAAACTTGTTCTAACACAAACTCGAGAAAACACCAAATAAGCCTTCTAATCATGGGTTGAATATTGAATAAATTGGCGCTAGAGTTTATAGATAGATGGAGATGAAAAATAGAGGAGGCTACTGATTTTTGAGAAGGCTAAAATGTGTTTTAAAAGTCCTAAACCTGTCACTTTATATTTATATACCGAAATGCATTTGAGTCCTAATCAAACACAAATACTCAAAAATTAATTACGAATGATCGGACCGTCGGAATTAACCACAATATTTGTATGTTATAGCTAATGGCGAAAGAAACTGCTGCAAAAAAATTCAGCTCGATCGAAGGACTGGATTTTTATTTTTTTTATTTATTCTCCTCCTTAGGTCGGATTCTCCCACGATTTTTACATAAAAAGTTATAATTTCCAAATATTAATCCCGATTTAAATTCTACTTTAAACCTTATTTTTATATATAAACCCCAATATTTTTACATATCAAAATTAATTAAATTCCAAAAATTTATTTTTTTTGAAATTATTTATTTAACAAAGATTTTTATGGAAAAAAAAATACTAGGTGTTACATATTTTCCCACTACTACAGGAATTTTATCCTTGATATTCGACAAAGCGTTAATGTCAAACGTAAAGTCGCACAAATAAAATAAGGCTTACATATGCCTACCTATAAAATGCTACGATTGGTTGCCCACACACTCAATCCTACACACACATACCCCACGAACAAAGATACAATATATATCATAATAACATATATATGCAAAGCTATGAAAATAATGGCGTACCATGCTCTCTCATGACTCACCACTCGATTATATCTCTCAAAAATCATCACAACACTAAAGTGCACAAATCAATTCTAAACATCCTCACAGCAAGATTACTAATCCTAACCTCGATGCCTACCACGTCCTCAATAAAAACTCTGTATCTCCAATGAAACACATCTAACACACATGCTAGATCCAAACCCAAAGACCCAAGAATTTTCATGTACTTAAGCTCTAATACCATCTATAACACCCTGCGCAAAACATGACGCGTTACTACAATTACAACTAAACTAAATCATCAACAATTAGTATAGAGTATATATATTTCATAAAAAAATATAATGAATCCAAAATTTACACTTCACAAATAATTACAACTAAATTTCACTCAAAAATAATATTAAGCTCTCCAAATGAATTACACTCCTAATCTCTATAAAAATAAAATTTTCCAAACATCGTGCTCTAAAACCCTCCAAAAGTCCTTAGCGTCCAAATCCACGTTAACCTGCCACTAAAAGAGAAATATAGGGAAGTACACAATATGAAAATAATAGACTCTCAAAATAATAACGGTGAATAAATGCAACAATATGGATCCGAATTCAAGTTCAGTGCGATATCCGAGCATTATACCAATTTAATTTTTCAATAACACATCAATAGGTCAGCGGGCCTCACCTGACCTCACCTAAGCTTCGTAAAGCCGCATTCTGACTATTGAACTTTTGGACTATAGGCGGGTGACCATTCTCCGTTTCATATCAAAATTTCATAACACCAAGCCAATAAAGAAATACAATATCTCAAATCGAATCAATATTTTAGATTCCTGTAAACGTCATGATATCAACAATATGAGTACAAATAAATGAGGAACAAAATGACTACGCTCGAGAGATTCAAGGAGCATATTGCGTAAATCTTGTACCATAAAATCATCACAAGAAACTCTAAGATTCTACCTCAAAATTCTGATCATACTACTGCATTCCTTTCGCGAAAATAATCAAAAACCGTTCTAGCCCAAACTCGAGAAAACACCAAATAAGCCTTCAAATCATGGGTTGAATATTGAATAAAATTGGGGCTAGGGTTTATAGATAGAGGGAGATGAAATATAGAGGAGGCTACTAATTTTTAAGAAGACTAAAATGTGTTTTAAAAGTCCTAAACCGATCACTTTATGTTTATATACCAAAAATAATTTGAGTCATAATCAAACACGAACACTCGAAAATTATTTGTGGATGATCCGACCATTGAAATTGGTTGAAATTTTAAGATGTTGTAGAAGATTACGAGACAGGGCTTCTGTAAAATATTCAGCTCGATCGGATGGCTGAATTTTTATTTTTTTTATTTTTTCTTCTCCCTAGGTCGGATCCTCCCCTGATTTTTATATAAAAACTTATAATTTCCAAATATTAATCCCAATTATAATTCCACTTTAAACTTATTTTGATATACCAACATTATTACATATAAGAATTAAATAGATACCAAAAATTTTATTTTTTTGAAATTATTTATTTAACAAAGATTTTTACGGCTAAAAAATTAGCGGGTGTTGCATACTTCCCCATTAATACTAGAATTTCATCCTCAAAATTCGACGAAGCGTAAATATCAGACGTAAAGTCATGCAAATAAAATAAGACTTACATATGTCTACCTGTAAAATGATACGATTGGGGGTCCATACACTCAATCCTACACGCACATACCCCACGAACAAAGAAACAATATATATCATCACTATATATATAGAGAGAGAGGAAGGCTCACCTACATCATGCACTATACATCATACTGTACATCACACCTAATTCTAGGGCCTAGAAAACCTTTTTTTCAAATTTATATTTTTCCCTTGAAATTAACCTTCCAATCAACTCATATGCAAAAAATTATGTCAAAATACATTTTGTAGCTATTTTTAAAAAATTCATAAAAAACTGTTGGCGCGGACCCTTATAAACAAGCTATTTTTAGCAGTTTTTTGTGGATTTTTTAAAAATAGATACAAAATGTATTTTGACCTAATTTTTTTGCATATGTGTTGATTGGAAGGTTAATTTTAAAGAAAAAATATAAAATTTGAAAAAAAAAAGTTTTTTAGGGCCTAAAATTAGGTGTGATGCACAGGTGATGTATAGAGCATGATGTACTATAGCCTGGCTCTCTCTCTCTCTCTCTCTCTCTCTATATATATATATATATATATATATATATATATATATATATATATATATATATATGTGCATAACTATGAAAATAACGGCGTACCATGCCCTCTCATGAATCATCACTCGATATTATCTCTCAAAATCATCACAACACTAAAGTCCTCAATTCAATTCTAAACATACTCACATCAAAATTACTAATTGTAACATCGATACCTACCATGTCCTCAACAAAAAACTTCCTATCTCCAATGAAGCACACCTAATTCGTAGGCTATACCCAAACCCAAAGATCCAAGGGTTGTATCTAAAGCTCTGATACCATCTATAACACCTCGTGTGAAACATGAGGTGCTACTACGATCAAAATTAAACTAAATCCTCAAAAATTAGTATAAAGTAGATATATTCGAATAAATAAATATAATGAATCCAAAATTTACACTTTCAAAATAATTATAATTAAATCCCACTCGACAATAAAACTAAGCTCTCCAAATAAACTACACTGCCAAGCTATACAAAAATAAAATTCTCTAAACGTCGTGCTCTTAAATCCTCCAAAAATTCATAGCGTCCAAATCCACGCTAACATGTGACTAAAAGAAAAATATGAAAAAGTACACTATATGATAAAAATAGATGCTAAAAACAAGAATGGTGAATAAATGCAACAATACGAATCTGAATTTAAGTTCAATGCGACATTCGAGCATTATACCAATTTAATTTTTCAATAACATATCAATAGGTCACCTGGCCTCACCTCTCCTCACCTAAGCTTTATAAAGCCTCATCCTGGCTATTGGACTTTTAGACTATTGGCGGATGACCATTATCCGTGTCATATAAAAATTTCATGACATCAGGCCCATCAATAAATACAATATCTCAAATCAAATCAATATTTTAGACTCTAATAAACGCCATGATATCAACAATATGAGTACAAATAAATGAGTAACTAAACGACTACTCTCGATAGATTCAAGGAACATATTGCGTAAACCCTGTACCTTAAAATCATCACAAGAAACTCATAAGATTCTGCCTCAAACTTCTGATCATACCACTGCGTTCCTCTCGCTAAAATAATCAAAACTCGTTCTAGCTCAAACTCGAGAAAATACCAAATAAACCTTCAAATCATGGGTTGAATACTGAATAAATTGGTACTAGGGTTTATAGATAGAGGGAGATGAAAAGTAGAGGAGGCTATAAATTTTTTAGATGGGTAAAATGTGTTTTAAAAGTCCTAAACCCCTCACTTTATGTTTATATACCGAAAAGAATTTGAGTCCTAATCAAACACAAACACTCAAAAATTAATTACGGATGATCGAACCGTCGAAATTGGCTAAAATTTTAAGATGTTATAGCTGACGGCAAGACGGGATGCTAAAAAAAATTCAGCTCGATCAGACGGTTGGATTTTGATTTTTTTTATTTTTTTTCTCCTCCTTAGGTCGGATACTCCCCCAATTTTTATACAAAAAGTTATAATTTCAAAATATTAATCCCGATTATAATTCCACTTTAAACCTTATTTTTATATATAAAAACCGATATAATACCCCGCATTTTTCTCTTCAGTTTAGTGAAAAATATTCCTTTTCCTAATTCAGAAAATTTAATCTAAATAAACATCTTATCCGGATGTGTTAAGTGAAAGCTTATTATTTGGAATACTTGTGTATATTATTCATTTTGTGCACGAATATATTATTTGCATATCATAAAAGAAAATATCATAATTTATGTGCGACACAATAAAAAGTAATAATTTTGGCATAAATAATTCGGAGCTCATTTTGAGAATTATATGAACTTGTTTAAGTGATTTAAACCTTTAAAAATGGTCTTGGGTCAATAACATATGGGTTGGGAGAGTTTTGGACTAATTAGAAAATGAATTTGGGCTCATTTGGGGGTCCAAAAGTTGGGCCCATAACCCAACTCGGGATTAGCACTTAATTTAGTGGTTTAGTGGGAGTAACCCACTTTCCCATTATCACAAATCAACTTAAGTTAACAGCCTCGGGAGAAAGAATGGAGAAACACACAGAGAAAGGAAAAGAGGAAGAACAAGGAGGGATCAAAGGCTTTCAAGGGTTCTCCTCTACAAAATTTAAAGGCATGAATTTTCTTGCATAAATTATGTTTCTAATGTGCTTCTCAATGCATTATTTATTCCCCTTTTTATTTCTAGAAATTAGGGCTTTTTATATCTGATTTGGATGATTAGAAACCCACATGTAGAGAAATAATATACACATAGAGTTATTTCAGAAATTAGGAATTGAAAGTATGTATGTTGATGATTAGATTCCTTTTTAAGTTTATTGGTTATTGGAAAATAGGGTAATTAACTATAGAGATGATTGTAGATCTGTTATGGACTAAAATTTTAGATGTAAACTCCCCTCGAATACATGTTCCTCTTAGGAAATAATTTCGAACTACATCCGTGTTGATATACATATACCGTGCCTGTAGCTGTGTGAAATCTGAGGAGCAGACCGATCCGATAGGAAGTAAAAATGAACCGGTCCGATATACCAGACCGATCCATTTAGAAACAAAAACAAACCGGTATGGTGTACCAGACCGATCTAATTAGGAGCAAAAACGAATCGGTTAGGTGTATCAAACCGATCCGACAGTCCCAGGCCGGATCGATTCGGCATTCTGAGATTTTTGACCTTGTTTTCTACCTCAATATGTTAATGACTTAATTCCTTAAACACAAGAGTATATTTATGATTACCATATGGATTGGAATTTATAATTTAATAGAATTTAAATAATGAACAAATGAAGACACTGTGAATTAGCTAATGAAGATTAATATTGGTAATTGTAGAGGAAATTTCTTATACATGTTATAAGGGTAAATAACATGTATTAATATGTATTTGTGTGGACATACCATATTTGTGGACCATCCTATCGGCTCGGGGGTTTGCTCATTCGGGTCGCGTACCACACGTAGGTACAGGTGGGTTTTACGATGTGTAGGCTATATAGGTACTACGTAGAGGCTCCACCCATTAGAGGTAGGGTTGATGCTGACCGTTCCTATATTACCGCTGGGTATGGGTCGTATACCGGTGTCCTGCGTAGGGACCCCCCCAATATATATGTGTTTGCGTTGTTCTCTTAGGAATAAGAGAATTCCTTCGGACTTGCAGATATAGCACTGATAGACACCAATGCTAGATGGCCTTGTGTGTCAAATATAGACGGACATATATTATATAAATTGACCAGAATTTATTTGAATAATTTGATTTGTCTAAGGAAAGTTGACGTTATACATACATGAAATCCTATAATGCATAATAGAAGTTTATGCCCTTCTGGAAGAACTATGAGACTTGGATAAGGGACAGTTGGGAAATTTAATATTATACTCAAATGATTTATTACTTTTATTCCCATTTATAAATTGAGACATTGTCACCATTCATGATTTGGGAGTTTTTGGGATGCGAATAATATTTCATTTAGTTGAGGGGTGAGGTGTCATATGCTTGTGAGTGTCGAAAAAGGGGGATGTTTATTGTGCATCGACTGTATTATTATATTAATATTTTATTCAAGTTAATTCTCACACACCTCGGGCTCTCACCTAAATTTAAATATGCTCCCCACAGGTGCTCCTAGACAGGGATAATTGAATTATACTATGGTAGCCCTGCGATCTCGCCTATTCTCCATATTCAGTTTCAGTCTTGTTCTAGCATAGGTGCTTTTCAGATTCAATTAGTTATTATTTAAAATATTTGTAAGGGTATAAGCTCGATACACTTTTAGTTCATGTCAGTTGGAATTTATTATGTTTGACTGGATTTTATCATTTTTATTATTATGGTGGTGTGGTCTTTGCATCACTATGTATGTATTCTTCATTTATAAATTGCAAAATTGTGGAATATAATCTATTTATATTTACTATGGTGCTGAGAGTGGTATTAATTGACAAATAAACCCTATCTTTAGCGTATCGTGTCTGACCAACCTTTACGTAAGAAAATAGGGGTTGTTACAGTTGGTATTAGAGCATGGCTCTAATGTCCTTAAGATCTGTGTTTGCGCTCATTACGTTCCGCGTTGCGTCCTTTGATATATAGAGCCTATATTTAGGACTCGATGTATTCATGCCTCGATACTTGTTTGCTTTCATATGGCAAACGGACGTAGGGGCAGACCCAGGAGAGTAGCCCCGCCAGTTGGGGAGGAGGAGGCTCGTCAGGTGCCACCGTAGCCACCACAGGCCCCACAGGTTCGGCAGGCCCCGATAAGCACCCGAAAGTGTAAATTTTATACCCCGAATAGACGCATTTCGCTTGCTAATTCTCGACAATTTGGGTCTTATGCGCGTAAATATTTGATTTGCAGGCTCGATCGCCGTTTACGGAGTTCAAATGCTTATTTCAAGGCAAATGTGCGATTAATGGAGCTATTTCCCCAGTCCCGTATCAAACCCGAGCCTAAACCTAGCCAAAACCTTCACCCGAGCCTGTGTGTGTTGAGTTTGTACCTTTATTATTTTTTTTAGATTTTTAGTTTGAGCCGCCTTTATTTTGAGGATTTATTTTATATTTATTTAGAATTTTCTAGAATTTATTTTATATTCCTTTTTCTTTTAAACTTTTATTAGTTTTTAATTGTAGTCTTTATTTTTAGTTTTTCTAGATTTTATATTTTTAGGACATTAGGTTTTATTTTTACTTCTTTTGTAGTTTTTATTTTTATTTTTAATAGATTTTCTTTATTTTTAGAGGATATATTTTAGTGCATCGAGTATTTGTTTTCCTTTATTTTTGTTTGTTTTTAGTTTTTTAGTTAGTTTATTATTAGTTTTTGTTTTGTTTTATTAATTTTTTTTTAGGCGTGTTTAGTTTTTAGAATTTGTATTGTGTGTCGTGTTATTTTTATTATTTTTAGTTTTTTTGTGAGTTTTATTTTTATTTTTATTTTATTTTATTTTTAGTTTAGTTTAATTTTTATTTTTATTTTTATTTTACTTGTTTTTATTTTATTAAGTTTATTTTTATTTTCTTATTTTATTTTATTTAGGGTACAAATTAAACAAACACACTACATAACCCGTACATTCACCTACACACACACTTACCAATACCCACTCACACCTAAACTATCATACACTCTCACCACACTCAAACACCCGCTAAGACACACACACTACCATACTCCCTACCTCACCCAATTACCCATCATTATCTTCCACAAACCCCCACCCCCACCCACGTTCTCTCTTTCCTTCATGGCTAAACCAACTTACATCCGTTAACCAACACGCATGCACACACACACACACATACACACCTCCTAACCACCTTAGACCACCCATACCATATACCCTTATACCACCAACCACCACCCGACTTGCCCAAACTTGCAAATCGAGACCCGAAGCCCAAATTGTAACCCCCTTACCCCCTGCCATGGTCGGCCCCTGTTGGCCCGCCCGCGTAAACCCATAAACCGGACCAAAACCCGATCGATCCCCCTCTAACCCGGAGCTCCCTTGCTACCAAACTTGACCCAAGTCGCGACCCACCTCAACCAAACCACTAGAAACTCAAGACTTGCTCCAGACGGCACCTACCCAGCCTGACCTTCTCCAACCCACGCCCAAAAATTGTCAAACCCATCTCTCAAACCCGATGATCCAACCAGAGCTCCATACCCATTTCTTCCAAGCCAAACGCGTTTTTTTTAACCTGCCAAAACCCAAAGTGCAAAAAACCAACAGTCCCAAGCCTCCATATCCCATCGATCCCTCTCCAACCCACCTCGAGTCTTCCACCGTGTCCAATCAACTGTACCAATCTCCTGCAAAACCCATTATGTACAGTACTCCGTAACCTTATGCTCCCACGTGACTTCTGATTTGAAGAAGACCCTCTCTTCATTTTAAGAGGGGAGAAAGAGAGAAGGAAAAAATTCAGACAGTGCACTGAATAATAGCGTTTAGCTTAGAAGCTCCATTTTTTGGAGCTCATTTTTAGGTGTAGTATTGTACAAATTTTGTATTTCTTCTTTTATATTTTTTTTATAGAGTGACTTGAGTGAGGCAGATTATATTTGTAAGACACAAATTGTGAGTTGAGTGATATTTTGTGTATTGTAAAACTCAAATTTGTGAGTTACTATTCATGTCAAGTTTGGAAACTTAATATCAAACTCAAGGAGACTTGGTTTATTTATTTATTCTCATTCTATTTTATTTATTATGCCTCTTATTGTGTCATTATTACATTTTATATGTAATAATACCAACATGAAAGGCTAAATACCCCATTCAAGGGGCTAGATGGAACCCTTAACCTAGTTATTTTTATATTTGGTTTGTTTATTTATTATGCCCCTTTGAATATTAATATTAAAATTTTACAATTTATATTTACGCCTCGAGAGAGGGTGAATCATTTTCGAGAGAAAATCATAAATTCGAATTGTAATATTTATTTATTTATTAAATTAGAGACAGGTAATTTTTAAATGATATTATAGTTTAAATTTCTCTACTCTAAAAATATAATTTTTAATGATTTAAAATACTTTTAGTAAATTTTTCCTAGCTGGTGATTTATTAGAAAATGTTTAAGTCTATTTTTTTGTGAGTACGTGAAATTTAAATATTAATCTTCTAAAAGGATTATATGTAACTTTACATTTGCAACGAGAGTTGATTTGTGAATTTATATATGCTTTGAGGTATTTCAAATAGACAAACTAATGAATGAAAATAAATAGGTTAAGTGGTGAAGTTTAATCCCTTGAATTATCTTATAATTATTTTCTCCTCATATTTAGCTCACTTTATCATTTTCTTTATTTATTAGTGTAGTTTTAATTTTAGTTCATAATTAGTAGTATAAATATCCCTTCATTATTATTTTAAAAATCATATTTGTCTTAACTTTTCTCTTGTCCGCATTAGAGAGTGCGGATTGACCCCTTACTTGCCATTATACATGTTTTAGTTTATTTTTAAATACCAAATGGATTTTTGATTGACCGTCTTTTCCCCACAATGACATATACCGAAAAGGCAAGTTATCAGGCCCCACAGCTGATTACTCCTATGGAGATAGCCACTATAGTGTCCTTGGCAGTGTCCACAACGATTGCTACTATGCTACAACATTTTTTGTCACCTCAGGCACCACAGCAGCCACCCCAGTAGGTGGCTATTCCAGCACAGGAATCAGGATACGCATGGGTCCCCGCGAGGGAGGCCTTTGTTAATGGCCACCCTCCAGAGTTTGTAGGAGGGTCTGACATTCTAATTTCTAGTTGTGGAAGAAAAATATTGAGAGGCACTTAAGGATGGTAGAGTGCCCGCGTGTTCAGAAGAAGATGTTGGCATCCTTTAGGTTGGTAGGGCCCTCCCTTCAGTGGTTGGAGGCAGTGACGACGATTGAGGAGAGGGAAAACCTCACGATAGACCAATTCTGGGAGAGGTCTAAGGGAAAACACTTTCCCCTAGCTATGAAGTCCGAGATGAGGACTAGGTTTATAAATCTTAAGCAGGAGGGACATACAGTTGCAGAATACGAGGAGGAGTTCACCGCTCTCCCATATTTTTCAAAGGAGGATGTTCGGACAGAGAAAATGAGGATGGGACATTTTATCAAGGGGTCAGCTTGGCATAATAGGAAGGCTCTTTTAGGGAATCCACGCTTCCTAACCCACAGATGGTTAATGTTGCACTCCTTCATTGTCAGGATCGTAGGGCATTTTTGAAAAGCAAAGGGGAAAAATGCTATGGGGGAGAGCTTGCTAGCAGGACAAGACGAGTGGGAGTAGTGGGTCTGGGGCCCAACAGTAGAGGGGGACCCCAACCACCGATCAGAGTAAGAGATTCAGAGGTGCAGATAACAGGCAGAGCCAGTCGGGCCAGGGTCAGACTGGACAGGGCCAGTAAGGCCAATAGTACAGAGGCCACCAGGGCCAACAGTATCGAGGCCATCCGGGCCAAGAAGAGCAGGGTAGAGGCCAACTGGGCCAACGGACTGATAGGGGTCCCTTCCCGAGGAATTGTTACACTTATGGCGAAAGGGGCCACACCTCGAGGAGTTGCATGAGAGGGGACCATGAAGCCCGGGGACAGGGAGGCCAAAGAGGACAGCAGGCACCGTAGGGACAGATCCCACCGTTTTAGGCCCAGAGAGTCGTAGCACCAGCCGCTCCAACACCAGCCGCCCCACTTCAGGGGAAACAGCCGTTGTAGTATGGTCGGGTCTACCATGTAGCATCAGCAGATGAACTCGCACCTCCATAGGCAGTTGAGGGTGTTTTTCCCATCTTTGGTCATGTTGGTTGTGTACTTTTTGACACGGGCGCATCGCACTCTTTTATTAGTACGGGATTCGAACGAGAGTCGAGTATGATAGATTTTGCCTCAGATGTACTGTTGCATATAGACTCACCAGTGGGTAGAGGGGCACCAGTACAGTCAGTGTGTTAGGGGATCGACATTGAGATAGGCCAACTTACGTTTGTTGTGGACTTACTAGTGCTGGATATGCATGAGTATGACGTCATTTTAGGGATGGACTGGTTAGCCACTTCTAGGGCATGTGTAGATTATTTCGGGAGGTACATTGTCTTCGCTTATTCGGGCAGGAGATGTACCTAGTTGCGATGCCTCACCCCGGGGGTGGATCGAGCACGCATCTATATTATATTGAAGAGGATACCTCATTAGAGGTTTTGGTGACTCTAGATTCCATTCATGTGGTTAAGGATTTTTCAGATGTTTTGGGGGAGATTTCGGGGTTATCGCCGATTCGAGAGATCGATTTTGTGATAGATTTGATTCCGGGCACCAGACTTATTGCCCGCACTCCGTATAGGATGGCTCCATTGGAGATGAGGGAGATACGAGAGTAGATTCAGCAGTTATTAGGGCAGGGGTTCATTAGGAGGAGTACTTCACCTTGGGGTTCTCCAGTGTTATTCATCAAGAAGAGGGACGGATTCTTACGGCTTTGTGTTGACTACAGAGAGTTTAAAAAATTCACGATTCGAAAAAAATACCTGTCGCCCCGCATAGATGATTTGTTTGATCAGTTGAGGGGTGCGGCTTATTTCTCAAAAATTGACTTGAGGTCGGGATACCATCAGTTGAGAGTCCGGGAGGAGGACATCTCAAATATAGCTTTCTATGACACCCCGCTTAATAAAATATCGGGTGATCTGTTCTATACCAAATTAAACAGGAATCTCATCCGGTTCATTCTTAGCATCATTGTCAAAAAAAAATTTAATTACTAATCACCTAGTCTTAAATTAAGCTGATGTCAAATTTTATCTTATGAATTAAATCAAACCCAACCAATATAATAGGAAACCAAATCAACTATCATAAGAAGGAGACTAAACATGCCACAAAACAAGTAAATGTGTTTGTCGAGCAACATCGACTACAAGCAATCCACAAAGTGCAAGTATAAAAGAGTACCAATACATGCCAACACTGAATATTGAAGTACAAACCCAATAGTACAGCTGAAAAAGTTCCTATCTAAAGAGAGGATGAGATAAGCATCTAAACAAAGATCCCACAGCAATCCACATATGCTACAGATGCGCACCCTTCAGGAAGAATCAGGCCTGGCGCCACTGTGGTAGGACACCTAAAAGGTTTTTGAAAAAGTTTTATAGCTAGGGTTAGAATTCAAAACATTTGAAAATATTTAGCAAGTGTATTTAAATGCAAGAAATTAACATGCAAATGTTCTTCATATTTAAGCCAGTGCCCTACACTCCCTTGAGAATACATCACCCCTCAACTAATGTGCACGCCTAACGAACTATACATAACTCACCTAGCCACCCTCCCCGTAACTAGCCTTGTCCCAAATATTATACTATTTTCCCCACTACTATACCCCGAGTGAGTTTAGCATACACATTATAAGTTGTTATGAACATTAACTTATTTAAGCAAATTCTCATTCAATCTTATATAATCGTTTGACAATTTATATCAATGATACATTTACACCATGTATATCTATATCCGTATGTAATTATGCACTATATATATGTATCACATCACAACATTCAAACACATGTCGAATATAAATGCTATCGTTAAACGCGTGGGAGGTGGTCATATTTTCCCACGGTAGTGAGAACGAATTAGACACCATTTGCATCACTTCTGAACCAAAATGCTATGACTTGGGGAATTTTACTCACCCTACATTCGCTAGTCAGGGGTTTTCCCACATCGTGCAACCTCCCCGATGGCACTAATATTAATATGCTTTACTATAAATATTATTCACACAAATATTTATGTCATATATATACTACACATCACCGTATATATATATAGAAATCTAGGCTACCGGTGTACTATGCCCATAGACAAAGCCTAAAACAATTAAGTCTATGGTCCGACTTCATTCTAATTAATTATACACTAATCAATTTTCATTATTTTGGTTTCACTCTACCAATTATACCCGGACTCTCTACCTCTCGTCCCATAGTTTAATAGTTTCAATCCGTCATTCGATTTCATTAAATTAAGTCTACCCCCTTAATTAACAAGGTTACATTTCCCTAAATTATAGACCTTAAATATTCAAATTCATATTAATCCCCTAACCAATTCAAGGGTAAGTTCTCACAAATCAAGCCCTAAATCATACCCAAGATTTCATAAATATTAGCAAGGATACCATTTACTAAATCATGAACTTACATCCTCTAATTCATTAATCCACTAATCAATTCAAGGTTAAGTACTCATAAATTAAACCCTAAATCATACTCAAATTCCAAAAACCAACTGAAGCAGAAACTGTGAATCTCCAACACATAGCAGGTCGTTCAAATGACAAGCCATGTTGTTCGAACGAAAGTGGCTCTCATTTGAACGAGATATCAGATCGTTTGAATGAGCCTGGTATCATCTTCCTCTCTCTCTTCTGCCAAAACCCAATCCACCATTAATACGTTTTAGACATTCATTCCGTACAGATTTCTTCACCAAAATGACCCCAGATTCATCCTAAAGTCATAATTATATCACATTTAATCTAACCTTAACAATTTCATCAATTATGGCATTAAATTCGTCAAATCTTAACACCTTTACAGATTAATAACTTCAAATCAAAGAAATCCCCAATTTCTAATGAACACAAACCCTAACATATTAATTGATTCTCACCTCTTTTAATATGAATAGTTAAATACACATTAACAAATTGCAAATTAAACCATTTTTCTCAATTTGTAGATCAAGGCCTTTGGAGGAGGAAGTTGAATTGAATCTAAGGGTCTCTTCTTTTTCTTGAAGTTACCTTCCAAAATCCCCAATTGTCTTCAAATGGCTTTCCTCTCAAGCTCACCACAAATTTAGTCTTCTAAAATGACTTTAGGTTGCCTTACCCTTACACACTTAGGGTTAAAAACTCAATTCCCATTTTTGGACCTATAGGCCTCCTAAAAAGGATCCAAACTCTTTATTTGGAGCTCAATTATGTCTAATTAAGTCCTGAGACCCAATATATACGTATGACCACTCATCTCCAACTATTTTGACCCGTCCGTATTCAACCGTGTACTCAAATTGCCATCCGAATTAATTTATAACATATTCCAATTTTAAGACCTCAAATGGCGACATAAAATAATTACAAATAATTATTCCTTAATTCGCCAAATTAATAAATTTCTCAAATTTATAAATTTGGATTTAATTCCTCCAAATAAAATAAATCCTTTTTCTCCACATATTTTATTCAATTTAAGGTCCTTGAATTTACGGGGTGTTACACTTTTCTTACTCGTTCTGGGTCGTATGAGTTTTTGGTGATGCCATTCGGGATAACCAATGCACCGACGGTGTTTATGGATTTGATGAATCGAGTTTTCAGGGACTTTTTGGATCGGTTTGCTATAGTCTCCATAGATGATATTCTGATATATTCTCGGACTACGGAGGAGCATGCAGAGCATCTACAGGTGGTCTTACAGACACTTTGGGATCACCAGTTGTATGCGAAGTTCAAGAAATGCGGATCTTAGTTGAGGGAAGTACAGTTCTTGGGTCATGTCATGTGCGAGAGGGGGATATCCGTGGACCCAGTGAAGGTTTTCGCTGTGATGGAGTGGGGACAACCTACTACACCCATTGAGGTGTGCAGCTTCTTGGGATTGGTTGGGTACTATCGTCGATTCATTCAGGGGTTCTCAAAGATAGCCAGGCTCTTGACGAATTTAACGAGGAAGGGGTACCTTTTGTTTGGGATGAGACATCTCTGGCGTTTGAGGAGCTGCAA
The DNA here is from genome assembly GCA_949130495.1 of Sambucus nigra. Taxonomy (NCBI): domain Eukaryota; kingdom Viridiplantae; phylum Streptophyta; class Magnoliopsida; order Dipsacales; family Adoxaceae; genus Sambucus; species Sambucus nigra. The sequence goes on along the minus strand of OX422221.1, from coordinate 514,885,434 downwards.
ACGAGATTGACTACAACACCTATTCTAGTGTTACCTCGAGTGGGAGTTGACTACCGGGTTTACACTGATGCATCCTTGAGGGGACTTGGTAGGGTTCTGATGAAGGAGGAGAGGCCGATAACTTATTCTTCCTGAGATCTTAAGCCTCATGAGGGACATTACCCCACCCACGACTTGGAGTTAGCAGTCATGGTTTTTGCCTTACGAGTGTGGAGACACTCCCTACTAGGGGAAAATTTTCAGCTTTTCACGGATCATAAGAGCTTACAGTAATTGTTCACTCAGAGAGAGCTGAACATGCGTCAGAGGAGGTGGCTCGAGTTTGTAAAGGACTATCAGCTCGACATTTAGTACCACCCGGGGAAATAGAATGTCATAGAAAATGCGTTGAGTCGTAAGCCATTTCTGGAGTTGGCAGCGGTGTGGAAGGTGAAGTGGAGGTCACTTCGTGGAGATGATGAGTTGACCCAAGCATTTATGCAAATTCTCACCATCACCCTTGAGATTATTACTCGGGTGGTATCAACTTTGTCAAGAGCGGGTGAGAGAGTTGCTAGCCGAGGGGGTGGAGCATTTTTCTATCGGGTTTGATGGCGGATTGAGGTTCGAGGGGAGACTGGTTGTTTCGAAAGATGATGACTTGAAGCGAGCAGTTATATCTAAGGATCACGGTTCATTATACACGGTGCATCCCGATAAGGATAAAATGTACAACGACAAGCATCGTCAGTATTGGTAGACTGGTATGAAGAGAGATATAGTGGAGTTTGTGTCCAGATGTGCTACTTGTCAGCTGGTGAAGGCAGATCATCAGCGTCCTACGGGTAGTTTGCAACCCTCGGAGATCTCGGTGTGGAAATAGAAAATCAAATCTATGGACTTTATTACGAGGCTACCTACTTTGCAGATGGGACATGATTCAATCTGGGTGATTGTCGACAGATTGACAAAGGTCGCTCATTTCCTACAAGTCCGCACAGATTTTAGCTCCGAGGAGTATACCAGACTTTTTATCACAAATATCATTAAGCTACATAGGGTACCGCTTAACATAGTATCAGATAGAGACATGACATTTGTGTCCCACTTTTCGAGGAGCTTTCAGCAGGCCTTAGGGGTAGAGTTGAGACTAATCACTTAGTACTATCCTCAGACCGATGGGCAGACCGAGAGGGTGCACATGATGCTAGAGGACATGCTCTGTATGTGTATTTTGGACTTTAAAGGAAGCTGGGAGCAATATTTGTCGCTGGTGGAGTTCGCCAACAACAATATCTACCAATTCACTGTAGGGATGGATCCATTTGAGATACTCTACGGGAGACCCTGTAGTTCTCCCTCATGCTGGTTAGAGGTGGGGGGAACAAATTTCTAGGGCCGAACTTCATTCAGGATACCTTAGAGAAGGTAGAGATGATTCGGTCCAGGATACGGATTGCTCAAGATAGGTAGAAGAGCTACGTAGATGCGGGTAAGAGACACTTAGACTTCGATTTTGGAGACCATGTGTTGATTAAAGTGTCTCCTATAAAGGGGTGATGAGATTCGGAAAGAAGGAAAAGTTAGCCCCTCGATACGTGGGACCGTTACCTATCTTGGAGAGGATTGGACCCGTAGCATACCGGTTGGGATTACCAGAACACTAACAGTGGATGCATGATATCTTTCATATATCCTCACTGTGGAGATTCCTTTGAGATGAGGTGGTGTACCAACACATCGATGTCGAAAAGATTGAGCTCCATCCATATGCTACTCATGAGGACCGGTAGCCATTTTGGATAAACGGGAGAGCCGATTACGGTCCAAGATTGTTCCTTTAGTTAGGGTTGGGGGCACCACCAGGAGGATGAGTCGACTTGGGAGAGAGATGATGACATGCGCGTACACTACACCAAAAACAGAAAACTGGCACGGTTTAAAACCGTGCCAGACGCAATCTGGCACGGTTTTAAACCATGCCAGAATCAGGCGTGCCAGATTTTCTGGCGCGGTTTAAAACCGTGCCAGATTTTCCAATCTGGCACGCTTTTGGCACGCTTTTAAACTGTGCCAGTTTTTTAATCTGGCACGCTTTTGGCACGCTTTTAAACAGTGCCAGATGTTAAATCTGGCACGCTTTTGGCACACGCCAAAACCGTGCCAAATTATCTATTTTCTGGAACACTTTTAGCACGGTTATAAAGCGTGCCAGATTGTTTTATAAGCGTTCTCATTTTTATGCATTGGCACGGTTTTGGCACGGTTTAAAACCGTGCCAGATTTTTCAGTTGATTAAAAAAATAATAATAGGAACCAAATCTGGAAAATCTGCAAATTCCAAATTCGGTAGGAAAAATATTTATTATTTGCAATAACAAAATCAAGAAAATTCACAAATTATGAATATCGCAGGTTGTTGATAAACTAATGTGCATACAAACTTCAAAAAATTACAAGAGATAATACCAATATAAACCAACACATGACCATAAAAGTCGACAATAACTTCAAAAAATTACAAGAGTTAATAGTTCTCATATCAAAAAAAAATTGGGCAGAGTTTCCTCTATTTTTTGAGCATTCCAAAACCTGCTAACATAAAATCTGCCCATATAAAGCCCGCACGGCCATAAAAGTCAACAATAAAACAACTATAGCCAATACGACCATAAAAATAAACCATAAAACTACGGAAGCCTGCTCGGCCATAACAAAAAAAATAGAATCCTGAATATTAACGACACTAAATACACAATCCCCCTGTTGTAAAGAATTGACTTCTTCGTGCATTCCAAGTGGATAAAAGCTAACGATTGAATGTCATCCTACAAAAAAAATAAGACACAAAAAAGATACAATATTAGAAACCAAGTCATTTTTAAAAAAATATTCAAGCAAAAAAATTGCACATACAAGAAGAAAAAGTGCATATACGACTACGCGGTCAGTTCCTACAAGTTACATTGATCCCGTGCGAGGTGTTTGTGCCTCCTACGGGGTCGTTTGGGGACTGGTTCGGGTTTTCACCCCTTAACGGCCTGTTTTCAAGTCTAATTGTGATTTTTGCAAATTATCATCATATTCTCAAAGCGGGAGTCCCGGGACTACGCGGTCAGTTCCTACAAGTTACATTGGTCCCGTGCGAGGTGTTTGTGCTTCCTACGGGGTCGTTTGGGGGTTGGTTCGGGTTTCCACCCCTTAACGGCCTGTTTTCAACTCTAAGTGTGATTTTTGCAAATTATCGTCATATTCTCAAACCGGGAGTCCCGGGACTACGTGGTCAGTTCCTACAAGTTACATTGGTCCCCTACGAGGTGTTCGTGCCTCCTACGGGGTCGTTTGGGGCTGGTTCGGATTTTCACCCCTTAACGGCCTGTTTTCAACTCTAAGTGTGATTTTTGCAAATTCGGGTCATACTCTCATACCGGGAGTCCCGGGACTACGCGGTCAGTTCCTACAAGTTACATTGATCCCCTACGAGGTGTTCGTGCCTCCTACGGGGTCGTTTGGGGGTTGGTTCGGGTTTTCACCCCTTAACGGCCTGTTTTCAACTCTAAGTGTGATTTTTACAAATTATCGTCATATTCTCAAACCGGGAGTCCCGGGACTACGCGGTCAGTTCCTACAAGTTACATTGGTCCCGTACGAGGTGTTCGTGCCTCCTACGGGGTCGTTTGGGGGCTGGTTCGGGTTTTTACCCCGTAACGGCCTCTTTTAAAGTCTAAGTGTGATTTTTGTAAATTATCGTAATACTCTCATACCGGGAGTCCCGGGACTACGCGGTCAGTTCCTACAAGTTACATTGGTCCCCTACGAGGTGTTCATGCCTACTACGGGGTCGTTTGGGGGTTGGTTCGGGTTTTCACCCCTTAACGGCCTGTTTTCAACTCTAAGTGTGATTTTTGCAAATTCGGGTCATACTCTCAAACCAAGAGTCCCGGGACTACGCGGTCAGTTGCTACAAGTTACATTGGTCCCGTGTGAGGTGTTCGTGCCTCCTACGGGGTCGTTTGGGGGCTGGTTCGGGTTTTCACCCCTTAACGGCCTGTTTTCATGTCTAAGTGTGATTTTTGCAAATTCTGGTCATACTCTCAAACCGAGAGACCCGGGACTACGCGGTCAGTTCCTACGAGTTACATTGGTCCCGTGCAAGGTTTTCGTGCCTCCTACGGGGTCGTTTGGGGGCTAGTTCGGGTTTTCACCCCTTAACGGCCTGTTTTCAAGTCTAAGTGTGATTTTTGCAAATTATCGTCATACTCTCAAACCGGGAGTCCCGAGACTACGCGGTCAGTTCCTACGAGTTACATTGGTCCCGTGCGAGGTGTTCGTGCCTCCAACGGGGTCGTTTGGGGGCTGGTTTTAGTTTTCACCCCTTAACGGCCTGTTTTCAAGTCTAAGTGTGATTTTTGCAAATTATCGTCATACTCTCAAACCGGGAGTCCCGGGACTACGCGGTCAGTTCCTACGAGTTACATTGGTCTCGTGCGAGGTGTTCGTGCGTCTTACGGGGTCGTTTGGGTGCTGGTTCGGGTTTTTAACCCTTAACGGCCTGTTTTCAACTCTAAGTGTGATTTTTGCAAATTATCGTCATACTCTCATACCGGGAGTCCCGGGACTACGCGGTCAGTTCCTACGAGTTACATTGGTCCCGTGCGAGGTGTTCGTGCCTCCTACGGGGTCGTTTGGGGGCTGGTTCGGGTTTTCACCCCGTAACGGCCTGTTTTAAACTCTAAGTGTTATTTTTGCAAATTCGGGTCATACTCTCAAACCGAGAGTCCCGAGACTACGCGGTCAGTTCCTACAAGTTACATTGGTCCCCTACGAGGTGTTCGTGCCTCCTACGGGGTCGTTTGGGGGTTGGTTCGAGTTTTCACCCCTTAACGGCCTGTTTTCAACTCTAAGTGTGATTTTTGCAAATTCGGGTCATACTCTCAAACCGAGAGTCCCGAGACTACGCGGTCAGTTGCTACAAGTTACATTGGTTCCGTGTGAGGTGTTCGTGCCTCCTACGGGGTCGTTTGGGGGCTGGTTCGAGTTTTCACCCCTTAACGACCTGTTTTCATGTCTAAGTGTGATTTTTGCAAATTCGGGTCATACTCTCAAACCGAGAGACCCGGGACTACGCGGTCAGTTGCTACAAGTTACATTGGTCCCGTGCGAGGTGTTCCTGCCTCCTACGGGGTCGTTTGGGGGCTGGTTTTTGTTTTCGCCCCTTAACGGCCTGTTTTCAGGTCTAAGTGTGATTTTTGCAAATTATCGTCATACTCTCAAACCGGAAGTCCTGAGACTACGCGGTCAGTTCCTACGAGTTACATTGGTCCCGTGCGAGGTGTTCGTGCCTCCTTCGGGGTCGTTTGGGGGCTGGTTCGGGTTTTCACCCCTTAACGGCCTGTTTTCAAGTCTAAGTGTGATTTTTGCAAATTATCGTCATACTCTCATACTGGGAGTCCCGAGACTACGCGGTCAGTTCCTACGAGTTACATTGGTCCCGTGCGAGGTGTTCATGCCTCCTACGGGGTCGTTTGTGGGCCGGTTAGGGTTTTCACCCCTTAACGGCCTGTTTTCAAGTATAAGTGTGATTTTTTCAAATTCGGGTCATACTCTCAAACCGGGAGTCCCGGGACTACGCGGTCAGTTCTTACAAGTTACATTGGTCCTCTACGAGGTGTTCGTGCCTCCTACGGGGTCATTTGGAGGCTGGTTCGGGTTTTCACCCCTTAACGGCCTGTTTTCATGTCTAAGTGTGATTTTTGCAAATTCGGGTCATACTCTCAAACCGGGAGACCCGAGACTACGCGGTCAGTTCCTACGAGTTACATTGGTCCCGTGCTAGGTGTTCGTGCCTCCTACGGGGTCGTTTGGGGGCTGGTTCGGGTTTTCACCCCTTAACGGCCTGTTTTCAAGTCTAAGTGTGATTTTTGCAAATTATCGTCATACTCTCATACCGGGAGTTCCGGGACTACGCGGTCAGTTCCTACGAGTTACATTGGTCCCCTACGAGGTGTTCGTGCCTCCTACGCGGTCGTTTGGGGGCTGGTTCGGGTTTTCACCCCTTAACGGCCTGTTTTCAAGTTTAAGTGTGATTTTTGCAAATTATCGTCATACTCTCAAACTGGGAGTCCTGGGAGTCCCGGGACTACGCGGTCAGTTCCTACGAGTTACATTGGTCCCGTGCTAGGTGTTCGTGCCTCCTACGGGGTCGTTTGGGGGCTGGTTCGGGTTTTCACCCCTTAACGGCCTGTTTTCAAGTCTAAGTATGATTTTTGCAAATTATCGTCATACTCTCATACCGGGAGTCCCGAGACTACGCGGTCAGTTCCTACGAGTTACATTGGTCCCGTGCGAGGTGTTCGTGCCTCCTACAGGGTCGTTTGTGGGCTGGTTTTGGTTTTCACCCCTTAACGGCCTATTTTCAAGTCTAAGTGTGATTTTTGCAAATTATCGTCATATTCTCAAACCGGGAGTCCCGGGACTACGCGGTCAGTTCCTACAAGTTACATTGGTCCCGTGCGAGGTGTTCGTGCCTCCTACGGGGTCGTTTGGGGGCTGGTTCGGGTTTTCACCCCTTAACGGCCTGTTTTCAAGTCTAAGTGTGATTTTTGCAAATTATCGTCATACTCTCATACCGGGAGTCCCGGGACTACGCGGCCAGTTCATACAAGTTACATTGGTCACGTGCGAGGTGTTCGTGCCTCCTACGAGGTCGTTTGGGGGCTGGTTCGGGTTTTCACCCCTTAACGGCCTGTTTTCAACTCTAAGTGTGATTTTTACAAATTCGGGTCATACTCTCAAACCGAGAGTCCCGGGACTACGTGGTCAGTTCCTACAAGTTACATTGGTCCCCTACGAGGTGTTCGTGCCTCCTACGGGGTCGTTTGGGGGTTGGTTCGGGTTTTCACCCCTTAACGGCCTGTTTTCAACTCTAAGTGTGATTTTTGCAAATTCGGGTCATACTCTCAAACCGAGAGTCCCGGGACTACGCGGTCAGTTGCTACAAGTTACATTGGTCCCGTGTGAGGTGTTCGTGCCTCCTACGGGGTCGTTTGGGGGCTGGTTCGGGTTTTCACCCCTTAACGGCCTGGTTTCAAGTCTAATGTGATTTTTGGAAATTATCGTCATACTCTCAAACTGGGAGTCCCGGGACTACGCGGTCAGTTGCTACAAGTTACATTGGTCCCGTGCGAGGTGTTCCTGCCTCCTACGGGGTCGTTTGGGGGCTGGTTTTGGTTTTCGCCCCTTAACGGCCTATTTTCAAGTCTAAGTGTGATTTTTGCAAATTATCGTCATACTCTCAAACCGAAAGTCCCGAGACTACGCGGTCAGTTCCTACGAGTTACATTGGTCCCGTGCGAGGTGTTCGTGCCTCCTTCGGGGTCGTTTGGGGGCTGGTTCGGGTTTTCACCCCTTAACGGCCTGTTTTCAAGTCTAAGTGTGATTTTTGCAAATTATCGTCATACTCTCATACCGGGAGTCCCGAGACTACGCGGTCAGTTCCTACGAGTTACATTGGTCCCATGCGAGGTGTTCATGCCTCCTACGGGGTCGTTTGGGGGCCGGTTCGGGTTTTCACCCCTTAACGGCCTGTTTTCAAGTATAAGTGTGATTTTTTCAAATTCGGGTCATACTCTCAAACCGGGAGTCCCGGGACTACGCGGTCAGTTTCTACAAGTTACATTGGTCCTCTAAGAGGTGTTCGTGCATCCTACGGGGTCATTTGGAGGCTGGTTCGGGTTTTCACCCCTTAACGGCCTGTTTTCATGTCTAAGTGTGATTTTTGCAAATTCGGGTCATACTCTCAAACCGGGAGACCCGGGACTACGCGGTCAGTTCCTACGAGTTACATTGGTCCCGTGCGAGGTGTTCGTGCCTCCTACGGGGTCGTTTGGGGGCTGGTTCGGGTTTTCACCCCTTAACGGCCTGTTTTCAAGTCTAAATGTGATTTTTGCAAATTATCGTCATACTCTCAAACCGGAAGTCCCGAGACTACGCGGTCAGTTCCTACGAGTTACATTGGTCCCCTACGAGGTGTTCGTGCCTCCTACGGGGTCGTTTGGGGGCTGGTTCGGGTTTTCACCCCTTAACGGCCTATTTTCTTGTCTAAGTGTGATTTTTGCAAATTATCGTCATACTCTCAAACCGGGAGTCCCAGGACTACGCAGTCAGTTCCTACGAGTTACATTGGTCCCGTGCGAGGTGTTCGTGCCTCTTACGGGGTCGTTTGGGGGCTGGTTCGGGTTTTCACCCCTTAACGGCCTGTTTTCAAGTCTAATGTGATTTTTGCAAATTATCGTCATACTCTCAAACCGGGAGTCTCGGGACTACGCGGTCAGTTCCTACGAGTTACATTGGTCCCGTGCGAGGTGTTCGTGCCTCTTACGGGGTCGTTTGGGGGCTGGTTGGGTTTTCACCACTTAACGGCCTGTTTTCAAGTCTAAGTGTGATTTTTGCAAATTATCACCATACTCTCATACCGGGAGTTCCGGGACTACGCGGTCAGTTCCTACGAGTTACATTGGTCCCCTACGAGGTGTTCGTGCCTCCTACGCGGTCGTTTGGGGGCTGGTTCGGGTTTTCATCCCTTAACGGCCTGTTTTCAAGTCTAAGTGTGATTTTTGCAAATTATCGTCATACTCTCAAACTGGGAGTCCCGGGACTACGCGGTCAGTTCCTACGAGTTACATTGGTCCCGTGCTAGGTGTTCGTGCCTCCTACGGGGTCGTTTGGGGGCTGGTTTTGGTTTTCACCCCTAAACGGCCTGTTTTCAAGTCTAAGTGTGATTTTTGCAAATTATCGTCATACTCTCATACCGGGAGTCCCGAAACTACGCGGTCAGTTCCTACGAGTTACATTGGTCCCGTGCGAGGTGTTCGTGCCTCCTACGGGGTCGTTTGTGGGCTGGTTTTGGTTTTCACCCCTTAACGGCCTGTTTTCAAGTCTAAGTGTGATTTTTGCAAATTATCGTCACATTCTCAAACCGGGAGTCCCGGGACTACGCGGTCAGTTCCTACAAGTTACATTGGTCCCGTGCGAGGTGTTCGTGCCTCCTACGGGGTCGTTTGGGGGCTGGTTCGGGTTTTCACCCCTTAACGGCCTGTTTTCAACTCTAAGTGTGATTTTTACAAATTCGGGTCATACTCTCAAACCGAGAGTCCCGGGACTACGTGGTCAGTTCCTACAAGTTACATTGGTCCCCTACGAGGTGTTCGTGCCTCCTACGGGGTCGTTTGGGGGTTGGTTCGGGTTTTCACCCCTTAACGGCCTGTTTTCAACTCTAAGTGTGATTTTTGCAAATTCGGGTCATACTCTCAAACCGAGAGTCCCGGGACTACGCGGTCAGTTGCTACAAGTTACATTGGTCCCGTGTGAGGTGTTCGTGCCTCCTACGGGGTCGTTTGGGGGCTGGTTCGGGTTTTCACCCCTTAACGACCTGTTTTCATGTCTAAGTGTGATTTTTGCAAATTCGGGTCATACTCTCAAACCGAGAATCCCGGGACTACGCAGTCAGTTGCTACAAGTTACATTGGTCCCGTGTGAGGTGTTCGTGCCTCCTACGGGGTCATTTGGGGGCTGGTTCGGGTTTTCACCCCTTAACGGCCTGTTTTCATGTCTAAGTGTGATTTTTGCAAATTCGGGTCATACTCTCAAACCGAGAGACCCGGGACTACGCGGTCAGTTCCTACGAGTTACATTGGTCCCGTGCTAGGTTTTCGTGCCTCCTACGGGGTCGTTTGGGGGCTAGTTCGGGTTTTCACCCCTTAACGGCCTGTTTTCAAGTCTAAGTGTGATTTTTACAAATTATCGTCATACTCTCATACCGGGAGTCCCGAGACTACGCGGTCAGTTCCTACGAGTTACATTGGTCCCGTGCGAGGTGTTCGTGCCTCCAACGGGGTCGTTTGGGGGCTGGTTTTGGTTTTCACCCCTTAACGGCCTGTTTTCAAGTCTAAGTGTGATTTTTGCAAATTATCGTCATACTCTCAAACTGGGAGTCCCGGGACTATGCGGTCAGTTCCTACAAGTTACATTGGTCCTCTACGAGGTGTTCGTGCCTCCTACGGGGTCGTTTGCGGGCTGGTTCGGGTTTTCACCCCTTAATGGCCTGTTTTTATGTCTAAGTGTGATTTTTGCAAATTCGGGTCATACTCTCAAATCGGGAGACCCGGGACTACGCGGTCAGTTCCTACGAGTTACATTGGTCCCGTGCTAGGTGTTTGTGCCTCCTACGGGGTCGTTTGGGGGTTGGTTCGGGTTTTCACCCCTTAACGGCCTGTTTTCAAGTCTAAGTGTGATTTTTGCAAATTATCGTCATACTCTTATACCGGGAGTTTCGGGACAACGCGGTGAGTTCCTACGAGTTACATTGGTCCCCTACGAGGTGTTCGTCCCTCCTACGCGGTCGTTTGGGGGATGGTTCGGGTTTTCACCCCTTAACGGCCTGTTTTCAAGTCTAATGTGATTTTTGCAAATTATCGTCATACTCTCAAACTGGGAGTCCCGGGACTACGCGGTCAGTTCCTACGAGTTACTTTGGTCCCGTGCTCGGTGTTCGTGCCTCCTACGGGGTCGTTTGGGGGCTGGTTCGGGTTTTCACCCCTTAACGACCTGTTTTCAAGTCTAAGTGTGATTTTTGCAAATTATCGTCATACTCTCAAACCGGGAGTCCCGGGACTACGCGGTCAGTTCCTACGAGTTACATTGGTCCCGTGCGAGGTGTTCGTGCCTCTTACGGGGTCGTTTGGGGGCTGGTTCGGGTTTTCACCACTTAACGGCCTATTTTCAACTCTAAGTGTGATTTTTGAAAATTATCGTCATATTCTCAAACCAGGAGTCCCGGGACTACGCGGTCAGTTCCTATGAGTTACATTGGTCCCGTGCGAGGTGTTCGTGCCTCCTACGGGGTCGTTTGGGGGCTGGTTCGGGTTTTCACCCCTTAACGGCCTGTTTTCAAGTCTAAGTGTGATTTTTGCAAATTATCATCATACTCTCATACCGGGTGTTCCGGGACGACGCGGTCAGTTCCTACGAGTTACATTGGTCCCCTACGAGGTGTTCGTGCCTCCTACGCGGTCGTTTGGGGGCTGGTTCGGGTTTTCACCCCTTAACGGCCTGTTTTCAAGTCTAAGTGTGATTTTTGCAAATTATCATCATACTCTCAAACTGGGAGTCCCGGGACTACACGGTCAGTTCTACGAGTTACATTGGTCCCGTGCGAGGTGTTCGTGCCTCCTACGGGGTCGTTTGGGGGCTGGTTCGGGTTTTCACCCCTTAACGGCCTGTTTTCAAGTCTAAGTGTGATTTTTGCAAATTATCGTCATACTCTCATACCGGGAGTCCCGGGACTACGCGGCCAGTTCCTACGAGTTACATTGGTCACGTGCGAGGTGTTCGTGCCTCCTACGAGGTCGTTTGGGGGCTGGTTCGGGTTTTCACCCCTTAACGGCCTGTTTTCAACTCTAAGTGTGATTTTTACAAATTCGGGTCATACTCTCAAACCGAGAGTCCCGGGACTACGTGGTCAGTTCCTACAAGTTACATTGGTCCCCTACGAGGTGTTCGTGCCTCCTACGGGGTCGTTTGGGGGTTGGTTCGGGTTTTCACCCCTTAACGGCCTGTTTTCAACTCTAAGTGTGATTTTTGCAAATTCGGGTCATACTCTCAAACCGAGAGTCCCGGGACTACGCGGTCAGTTGCTACAAGTTACATTGGTCCCGTGTGAGGTGTTCGTGCCTCCTACGGGGTCGTTTGGGGGCTGGTTCGGGTTTTCACCCCTTAACGACCTGTTTTCATGTCTAAGTGTGATTTTTGCAAATTCGGGTCATACTCTCAAACCGAGAATCCCGGGACTACGCAGTCAGTTGCTACAAGTTACATTGGTCCCGTGTGAGGTGTTCGTGCCTTCTACGGGGTCGTTTGGGGGCTGGTTTTGGTTTTCACCCCTTAACGGCCTGTTTTCAAGTCTAAGTGTGATTTTTGCAAATTATCGTCATACTCTCAAACCGGAAGTCCCGGGACTACGCGGTCAGTTCCTACGAGTTACATTGGTCCCGTGCGAGGTGTTCGTGCCTCCTTCGGGGTCGTTTGGGAGCTGGTTCGGGTTTTCACCCCTTAACGGCCTGTTTTCAAGTCTAAGTGTGATTTTTGCAAACTATCATCATACTCTCATACCGGGAGTCCCGAGACTACGCGGTCAGTTCCTACGAGTTACATTGGTCCCGTGCGAGGTGTTCGTGCCTCCAACGGGGTCGTTTGGGGGCTGGTTTTGGTTTTCACCCCTTAACGGCCTGTTTTCAAGTCTAAGTGTGATTTTTGCAAATTATCGTCATACTCTCAAACCGGGAGTCCCGGGACTACGCGGTCAGTTCCTACGAGTTACATTGGTCCCGTGCGAGGTGTTCGTGCCTCTTACGGGGTCGTTTGGGGGCCGGTTCGGGTTTTCACCCCTTAACGGCCTGTTTTCAACTCTAAGTGTGATTTTTGCAAATTATCGTCATACTCTCATACCGGGAGTCCCGGGACTACGCGGTCAGTTCCTACGAGTTACATTGGTCCCGTGCGAGGTGTTCGTGCCTCCTACGGGGTCGTTTGGGGGCTGGTTCGGGTTTTCACCCCTTAACGTTTTGTTTTAAACTCTAAGTGTGATTTTTGCAAATTCGGGTCATACTCTCAAACCGAGAGTCCCGGGACTACGCGGTCAGTTCCTACAAGTTACATTGGTCCCCTACGAGGTGTTCGTGCCTCCTACGGGGTCGTTTGGGGGTTGGTTCGAGTTTTCACCCCTTAACGGCCTGTTTTCAACTCTAAGTGTGATTTTTGCAAATTCGGGTCATACTCTCAAACCGAGAGTCCCGAGACTACGCGGTCAGTTGCTACAAGTTACATTGGTTCCGTGTGAGGGGTTCGTGCCTCCTACGGGGTCGTTTGGGGGCTGGTTCGAGTTTTCACGCCTTAACGGCCTGTTTTCATGTCTAAGTGTGATTTTTGCAAATTCGGGTCATACTCTCAAACCGAGAGACCCGGGACTACGCGGTCAGTTGCTACAAGTTACATTGGTCCCGTGCGAGGTGTTCCTGCCTCCTACGGGGTCGTTTGGGGGCTAGTTTTGGTTTTCGCCCCTTAACGGCCTATTTTCAAGTCTAAGTGTGATTTTTGCAAATTATCGTCATACTCTCAAACCGAAAGTCCCGAGACTACGCGGTCAGTTCCTACGAGTTACATTAGTCCCGTGCGAGGTGTTCGTGCCTCCTTCGGGGTCGTTTGGGGGCTGGTGCGGGTTTTCACCCCTTAACGGCCTGTTTTCAAGTCTAAGTGTGATTTTTGCAAATTATCGTCATACTCTCATACCGGGAGTCCCGAGACTACGCGGTCAGTTCCTACGAGTTACATTGGTCCCGTGCGAGGTGTTCATGCCTCCTACGGGGTCGTTTGGGGGCCGGTTCGGGTTTTCACCCCTTAACGGCCTGTTTTCAAGTATAAGTGTGATTTTTTCAAATTCGGGTCATACTCTCAAACCGGGAGTCCCGGGACTACGCGGTCAGTTTCTACAAGTTACATTGGTCCTCTAAGAGGTGTTCGTGCCTCCTACGGGGTCATTTGGAGGCTGGTTCGGGTTTTCACCCCTTAACGGCCTGTTTTCATGTCTAAGTGTGATTTTTGCAAATTCGGGTCATACTCTCAAACCGGGAGACCCGGGACTACGCGGTCAGTTCCTACGAGTTACATTGGTCCCGTGCTAGGTGTTCGTGCCTCCTACGGGGTCGTTTGGGGGCTGGTTCGGGTTTTCACCCCTTAACGGCCTGTTTTCAAGTCTAAGTGTGATTTTTGCAAATTATCACCATACTCTCATACCGGGAGTTCCGGGACTACGCGGTCAGTTCCTACGAGTTACATTGGTCCCCTACGAGGTGTTCGTGCCTCCTACGCGGTCGTTTGGGGGCTGGTTCGGGTTTTCATCCCTTAACGGCCTGTTTTCAAGTCTAAGTGTGATTTTTGCAAATTATCGTCATACTCTCAAACTGGGAGTCCCGGGACTACGCGGTCAGTTCCTACGAGTTACATTGGTCCCGTGCTAGGTGTTCGTGCCTCCTACGGGGTCGTTTGGGGGCTGGTTTTGGTTTTCACCCCTTAACGGCCTGTTTTCAAGTCTAAGTGTGATTTTTGCAAATTATCGTCATACTCTCATACCGGGAGTCCCGAAACTACGCGGTCAGTTCCTACGAGTTACATTGGTCCCGTGCGAGGTGTTCGTGCCTCCTACGGGGTCGTTTGTGGGCTGGTTTTGGTTTTCACCCCTTAACGGCCTGTTTTCAAGTCTAAGTGTGATTTTTGCAAATTATCGTCATATTCTCAAACCGGGAGTCCCGGGACTACGCGGTCAGTTCCTACAAGTTACATTGGTCCCGTGCGAGGTGTTCGTGCCTCCTACGGGGTCGTTTGGGGGCTGGTTCGGGTTTTCACCCCTTAACGGCCTGTTTTCAAGTCTAAGTGTGATTTTTGCAAATTATCGTCATACTCTCATACCGGGAGTCCCGAGACTACGCGGCCAGTTCCTACGAGTTACATTGGTCACGTGCGAGGTGTTCGTGCCTCCTACGAGGTCGTTTGGGGGCTGGTTCAGGTTTTCACCCCTTAACGGACTGTTTTCAACTCTAAGTGTGATTTTTACAAATTCGGGTTATACTCTCAAACCGAGAGTCCCGGGACTACGTGGTCAGTTCCTACAAGTTACATTGGTCCCCTACGAGGTGTTCGTGCCTCCTACGGGGTCGTTTGGAGGTTGGTTCGGGTTTTCACCCCTTAACGGCCTGTTTTCAACTCTAAGTGTGATTTTTGCAAATTCGGGTCATACTCTCAAACCGAGAGTCCCGGGACTACGCGGTCAGTTGCTACAAGTTACATTGGTCCCGTGTGACGTGTTCGTGCCTCCTACGGGGTCGTTTGGGGGATGGTTCGGGTTTTCACCCCTTAACGACCTGTTTTCATGTCTAAGTGTGATTTTTGTAAATTCGGGTCATACTCTCAAACCGAGAATCCCGGGACTACGCAGTCAGTTGCTACAAGTTACATTGGTCCCGTGTGAGGTGTTCGTGCCTCCTACGGGGTCGTTTGGGGGCTGGTTTTGGTTTTCACCCCTTAACGGCCTGTTTTCAAGTCTAAGTGTGATTTTTGCAAATTATCGTCATACTCTCAAACCGGAAGTCCCGAGACTACGCGGTCAGTTCCTACGAGTTACATTGGTCCCGTGCGAGGTGTTCGTGCCTCCTTCGGGGTCGTTTGGGAGCTGGTTCGGGTTTTCACCCCTTAACGGCCTGTTTTCAAGTCTAAGTGTGATTTTTGCAAACTATCATCATACTCTCAAACCGAGAGTCCCGGGACTACGCGGTCAGTTGCTACAAGTTACATTGGTCCCGTGTGAGGTGTTCGTGCCTCCTACGGGGTCATTTGGGGGCTGGTTCTGGTCTTCACCCCTTAACGGCCTGTTTTCAAGTCTAAGTGTGATTTTTACAAATTCGGGTCATACTCTCAAACCGGGAGTCCCGGGACTACGCGGTCAGTTGCTACAAGTTACATTGGTCCTCTACGAGGTGTTCGTGCCTCCTACGGGGTCGTTTGGGGGCTGGTTTTGGTTTTCACCCCTTAACGGCCTGTTTTCAAGTCTAAGTGTGATTTTTGCAAATTATCGTCATACTCTCAAACCGGAAGTCCCGGGACTACGCGGTCAGTTCCTATGAGTTACATTGGTCCCGTGCGAGGTGTTCGTGCCTCCTTCGGGGTCGTTTGGGGGCTGGTTCGGGTTTTCACCCCTTAACCGCCTGTTTTCAAGTCTAAGTGTGATTTTTGCAAACTATCACCATACTCTCATACCGGGAGTCCCGAGACTACGCGGTCAGTTCCAACGAGTTACATTGGTCCCGTGCGAGGTGTTCATGCCTCCTACGGGGTCGTTTGGGGGCTGGTTCGGGTTTTCACCCCTTAATGGCCTGTTTTCAAGTCTAAGTGTGATTTTTACAAATTCGGGTCATACTCTCAAACCGGGAGTCCCGGGACTACGCGGTCAGTTCCTACAAGTTACATTGGTCCTCTACGAGGTGTTCGTGCCTCCTACGGGGTCGTTTGGGGGCTGGTTCGGGTTTTCACCCCTTAACGGCCTGTTTTCATGTCTAAGTGTGATTTTTGCAAATTCGGGTCATACTCTCAAATCGGGAGACCGGGGACTACGCGGTCAGTTCCTACGAGTTACATTGGTCCCGTGCTAGATATTCGTGCCTCCTACGGGGTCGTTTGGGGGCTGGTTTTGGTTTTCACCCCTTAACGGCCTGTTTTCAAGTCTAAGTGTGATTTTTGCAAATTATCGTCATACTCTCAAACCGGGAGTCTCGGGACTACGCGGTCAGTTCCTACGAGTTACATTGGTCCCGTGCGAGGTGTTCGTGCCTCTTATGGGGTCGTTTGGGGGCTGGTTGGGTTTTCACCACTTAACGGCCTGTTTTCAACTCTAAGTGTGATTTTTGCAAATTATCGTCATATTCTCAAACCGGGAGTCCCGGGACTACGCGGTCAGTTCCTGCGAGTTACATTGGTCCCGTACGAGGTGTTCGTGCCTCCTACGGGGTCGTTTGGGGGTTGGTTCGGGTTTTCACCCCTTAACGGCCTGTTTTCAAGTCTAAGTGTGATTTTTGCAAATTCGGCTCATACTCTCAAACCGGGAGTCCCGGGACTACGCGGTCAGTTCCTACAAGTTACATTCTGGTTCGGGCTTTCACCCCTTAACGGCCTGTTTTCAAGTCTAAGTGTGATTTTTGCAAATTATCGTCATACTCTCAAACTGGGAGTCCCGGGACTACGCGGTCAGTTCCTACGAGTTACATTGGTCCTGTGCTAGGTGTTCGTGCCTCCTACGGGGTCGTTTGGGGGCTGGTTCGGGTTTTTACCCCTTAACGGCCTGTTTTCAAGTCTAAGTGTGATTTTTGCAAATTATCGTCATACTCTCATACCGGGAGTCCCGATACTACGCGGTCAGTTCCTACGAGTTACATTGGTCCCGTGCGAGGTGTTCGTGCCTCCTACGGAGTCGTTTGGGGGCTGGTTTTGGTTTTCACCCCTTAACGGTCTGTTTTCAAGTCTAAGTGTGATTTTTGCAAATTAACGTCATACTCTCAAACCGGGAGTCCCGGGACTACGCGATCAGTTCCTACGAGTTACATTGGTCCCGTGCGAGGTGTTCGTGCCTCTTACGGGGTCGTTTGGGGGCTGGTTCTGGTTTTCACCACTTAACGGCCTATTTTCAACTCTAAGTGTGATTTTTGCAAATTATCATCATATTCTCAAACCGGGAGTCCCGGGACTACGCGATCAGTTCCTACGAGTTACATTGGTCCCGTGCGAGGTGTTCGTGCCTCCTACGGGGTCGTTTGGGGGCTGGTTCGGGTTTTCACCCCTTAACGGCCTGTTTTCAAGTCTAAGTGTGATTTTTGCAAATTCGGCTCATACTCTCAAACTGGGAGTCCCAGGACTACGCGGTCAGTTCCTACAAGTTACATTGGTCCCCTACGAAGTGTTCGTGCCTCCTACGGGGTCGTTTGGGGGTTGGTTCGGGTTTTCACCCCTTGACGGCCTGTTTTCAAGTCTAAGTGTGATTTTTGCAAATTATCGTCATACTCTTAAACCGGAAGTCCCGAGACTACGCGGTCAGTTCCTACGAGTTACATTGGTCCCGTGCGAGGTGTTCGTGCCTCCTTCGGGGTCGTTTGGGAGCTGGTTCGGGTTTTCACCCCTTAACGGCCTGTTTTCAAGTCTAAGTGTGATTTTTGCAAACTATCATCATACTCTCATACCGGGAGTCCCGAGACTACGCGGTCAGTTCCTACGAGTTACATTGGTCCCGTGCGAGGTGTTCATGCCTCCTACGGGGTCGTTTGGGGGCTGGTTCTGGTCTTCACCCCTTAACGGCCTGTTTTCAAGTCTAAGTGTGATTTTTACAAATTCGGGTCATACTCTCAAACCGGGAGTCCCGGGACTACGCGGTCAGTTCCTACAAGTTACATTGGTCCTCTACGAGGTGTTCGTGCCTCCTACGGGGTCGTTTGGGGGCTGGTTCGGGTTTTCACCCCTTAACGGCCTGTTTTCAAGTCTAAGTGTGATTTTTGCAAATTATCATCATACTCTCAAACTGGGAGTCCCGGGACTACACGGTCAGTTCTACGAGTTACATTGGTCCCGTGCTAGGTGTTCGTGCCTCCTACGGGGTCGTTTGGGGGCTGGTTCGGGTTTTCACCCCTTAACGGCCTGTTTTCAAGTCTAAGTGTGATTTTTGCAAATTATCGTCATACTCTCATACCGGGAGTCCCGAGACTACGCGGTCAGTTCCTACGAGTTACATTGGTCCCGTGCGAGGTGTTCGTGCCTCCTACGGGGTCGTTTGGGGGCTGGTTTTGGTTTTCACCCCTTAACGGCCTGTTTTCAAGTCTAAGTGTGATTTTTGCAAATTATCGTCATATTCTCAAACCGAGAGTCCCGGGACTACGCGGTCAGTTCCTACAAGTTACATTGGTCCCGTGCGAGGTGTTCGTGCATCCTACGGGGTCGTTTGGGGGATGGTTCGGGTTTTGATCCCTTAACGGCCTGTTTTCAAGTCTAAGTGTGATTTTTGCAAATTATCGTCATACTCTCATACCGGGAGTCCCGGGACTACGCGGTCAGTTCCTACGAGTTACATTGGTCCCGTGCGAGGTGTTCATGCCTCCTACGAGGTCGTTTGGGGGCTGGTTCGGGTTTTCACCCCTTAACGGCCTGTTTTCAACTCTAAGTGTGATTTTTACAAATTCGGGTCATACTCTCAAACCGAGAGTCCCGGGACTACGTGGTCAGTTCCTACAAGTTACATTGGTCCCCTACGAGGTGTTCGTGCCTCCTACGGGGTCGTTTGGGGGTTGGTTCGGGTTTTCACCCCTTAACGGCCTGTTTTCAACTCTAAGTGTGATTTTTGCAAATTCGGGTCATACTCTCAAACCGAGAGTCCCGGGACTACGCGGTCAGTTGCTACAAGTTACATTGGTCCCGTGTGAGGTGTTCGTGCCTCCTACGGGGTCATTTGGGGGCTGGTTCGGGTTTTCACCCCTTAACGGCCTATTTTTATGTCTAAGTGTGATTTTTGCAAATTCGGGTCATACTCTCAAACCGAGAATCCCGGGACTACGCGGTCAGTTGCTACAAGTTACATTGGTCCCTTGTGAGGTGTTCGTGCCTCCTACGGGGTCGTTTGGGGGCTGGTTTTGGTTTTCACCCCTTAACGGCCTGTTTTCAAGTCTAAGTGTGATTTTTGCAAATTATCGTCATACTCTCAAACCGGAAGTCCCGGGACTACGCGGTCAGTTCCTATGAGTTACATTGGTCCCGTGCGAGGTGTTCGTGCCTCCTTCGGGGTCGTTTGGGGGCTGGTTCGGGTTTTCACCCCTTAACCGCCTGTTTTCAAGTCTAAGTGTGATTTTTGCAAACTATCACCATACTCTCATACCGGGAGTCCCGAGACTACGCGGTCAGTTCCAACGAGTTACATTGGTCCCGTGCGAGGTGTTCATGCCTCCTACGGGGTCGTTTGGGGGCTGGTTCGGGTTTTCACCCCTTAATGGCCTGTTTTCAAGTCTAAGTGTGATTTTTACAAATTCGGGTCATACTCTCAAACCGGGAGTCCCGGGACTACGCGGTCAGTTCCTACAAGTTACATTGGTCCTCTACGAGGTGTTCGTGCCTCCTACGGGGTCGTTTGGGGGCTGGTTCGGGTTTTCACCCCTTAACGGCCTGTTTTCATGTCTAAGTGTGATTTTTGCAAATTCGGGTCATACTCTCAAATCGGGAGACCCGGGACTACGCGGTCAGTTCCTACGAGTTACATTGGTCCCGTGCTAGGTGTTCGTGCCTCCTACGGTGTCGTTTGGGGGTTGGTTCGGGTTTTCACCCCTTAACGGCCTGCTTTCAAGTCTAAGTGTGATTTTTGCAAATTATCGTCATACTCTTATACCAGGAGTTTCGGGACAACGCGGTCAGTTCCTACGAGTTACATTGGTCCCCTACGAGGTGTTCGTGCCTCCTACGCGGTCGTTTGGGGGCTGGTTCGGGTTTTCACCCCTTAACGGCCTGTTTTCAAGTCTAATGTGATTTTTGCAAATTATCGTCATACTCTCAAACTGGGAGTCCCGGGACTACGCGGTCAGTTCCTACGAGTTACATTGGTCCCGTGCTAGGTGTTCGTGCCTCCTACGGGGTCGTTTGGGGGCTGGTTCGGGTTTTCACCCCTTAACGGCCTGTTTTTAAATCTAAGTGTAATTTTTGCAAATTATCATCATACTCTCATACCGGGAGTCCCGAGACTACGCGGTCAGTTACTACGCGTTACATTGGTCCCGTGCGAGGTGTTCGTGCCTCCTACGGGGTCGTTTGGGGGCTGGTTTCTGTTTTCACCCCTTAACGGCCTGTTTTCAAGTCTAAGTGTGATTTTTGCAAATTATCGTCATACTCTCAAACCGGGAGTCTCGGGACTACGCGGTCAGTTCCTACGAGTTACATTGGTCCCGTGCGAGGTGTTCGTGCCTCTTACGGGGTCGTTTGGGGGCTGGTTGGGTTTTCACCACTTAACGGCCTGTTTTCAACTCTAAGTGTGATTTTTGCAAATTATCGTCATATTCTCAAACCGGGAGTCCCGGGACTACGCGGTCAGTTCCTGCGAGTTACATTGGTCCCGTGCGAGGTGTTCGTGCCTCCTACGGGGTCGTTTGGGGGTTGGTTCGGGTTTTCACCCCTTAACGGCCTGTTTTCAAGTCTAAGTGTGATTTTTGCAAATTCGGCTCATACTCTCAAACCGGGAGTCCCGGGACTACGCGGTCAGTTCCTACAAGTTACATTCTGGTTCGGGCTTTCACCCCTTAACGGCCTGTTTTCAAGTCTAAGTGTGATTTTTGCAAATTATCGTCATACTCTCAAACTGGGAGTCCCGGGACTACGCGGTCAGTTCCTACGAGTTACATTGGTCCTGTGCTAGGTGTTCGTGCCTCCTACGGGGTCGTTTGGGGGTTGGTTCGGGTTTTTACCCCTTAACGGCCTGTTTTCAAGTCTAAGTGTGATTTTTGCAAATTATCGTCATACTCTCATACCGGGAGTCCCGATACTACGCGGTCAGTTCCTACGAGTTACATTGGTCCCGTGCGAGGTGTTCGTGCCTCCTACGGAGTCGTTTGGGGGCTGGTTTTGGTTTTCACCCCTTAACGGTCTGTTTTCAAGTCTAAGTGTGATTTTTGCAAATTAACGTCATACTCTCAAACCGGGAGTCCCGGGACTACGCGATCAGTTCCTACGAGTTACATTGGTCCCGTGCGAGGTGTTCGTGCCTCTTACGGGGTCGTTTGGGGGCTGGTTCTGGTTTTCACCACTTAACGGCCTATTTTCAACTCTAAGTGTGATTTTTGCAAATTATCATCATATTCTCAAACCGGGAGTCCCGGGACTACGCGATCAGTTCCTACGAGTTACATTGGTCCCGTGCGAGGTGTTCGTGCCTCCTACGGGGTCGTTTGGGGGCTGGTTCGGGTTTTCACCCCTTAACGGCCTGTTTTCAAGTCTAAGTGTGATTTTTGCAAATTCGGCTCATACTCTCAAACTGGGAGTCCCAGGACTACGCGGTCAGTTCCTACAAGTTACATTGGTCCCCTACGAAGTGTTCGTGCCTCCTACGGGGTCGTTTGGGGGTTGGTTCGGGTTTTCACCCCTTAACGGCCTGTTTTCAAGTCTAAGTGTGATTTTTGCAAATTATCGTCATACTCTTAAACCGGAAGTCCCGAGACTACGCGGTCAGTTCCTACGAGTTACATTGGTCCCGTGCGAGGTGTTCGTGCCTCCTTCGGGGTCGTTTGGGAGCTGGTTCGGGTTTTCACCCCTTAACGGCCTGTTTTCAAGTCTAAGTGTGATTTTTGCAAACTATCATCATACTCTCATACCGGGAGTCCCGAGACTACGCGGTCAGTTCCTACGAGTTACATTGGTCCCGTGCGAGGTGTTCATGCCTCCTACGGGGTCGTTTGGGGGCTGGTTCTGGTCTTCACCCCTTAACGGCCTGTTTTCAAGTCTAAGTGTGATTTTTACAAATTCGGGTCATACTCTCAAACCGGGAGTCCCGGGACTACGCGGTCAGTTCCTACAAGTTACATTGGTCCTCTACGAGGTGTTCGTGCCTCCTACGGGGTCGTTTGGGGGCTGGTTCGGGTTTTCACCCCTTAACGGCCTGTTTTCAGCTCTAAGTGTGATTTTTGCAAATTATCCTCATATTCTCAAACCGGGAATCGCGGGACTACGCGGTCAGTTCCTACGAGTTACATTGGTCCCGTGCGAGGTGTTCGTGCCTCCTACGGGGTCGTTTGGGGGCTGGTTCGGGTTTTCACCCCTTAACGGCCTGTTTTCAAGTCTAAATGTGATTTTTGCAAATTATCGTCATACTCTCAAACCGGAAGTCCCGAGACTACGCGGTCAGTTCCTACGAGTTACATTGGTCCCCTACGAGGTGTTCGTGCCTCCTACGGGGTCGTTTGGGGGCTGGTTCGGGTTTTCACCCCTTAACGGCCTATTTTCTTGTCTAAGTGTGTTTTTTGCAAATTCGGGTCATACTCTAAAACCGGGAGACCCGGGACTACGCGGTCAGTTCCTACGAGTTACATTGGTCCCGTGCTAGGTGTTCGTGCCTCCTACGGGGTCGTTTGGGGGCTGGTTCGGTTTTTCACCCCTTAACGGCCTGTTTTCAAGTCTAAGTGTGATTTATGCAAATTATCGTCATACTCTCATACCGGGAGTCCCATGACTACGCGGTCAGTTCCTACGAGTTACATTGGTCCCCTACGAGGTGTTCGCGCCTCCTACGGGGTCGTTTGGGGGCTGGTTCGGGTTTTCACCCCTTAACGGCCTGTTTTCAAGTCTAAGTGTGATTTTTGCAAATTATCGTCATACTCTCAAACCGGGAGTCCCGGGACTACGCGTTCAGTTCCTACGAGTTACATTGGTCCCGTGCTAGGTTTTCGTGCCTCCTACGGGGTCGTTTGGGGGCTGGTTCCAGTTTTCACCCCTTAATGGCCTGTTTTCAAGTCTAAGTGTGATTTTTGCAAATTATCGTCATACTCTCATACCGGGAGTCCCGAGACTACGCGGTCAGTTCCTACGAGTTACATTGGTCCCGTGCGAGGTGTTCGTGCCTCCAACGGGGTCGTTTGGGGCCTGGTTTTGGTTTTCACCCCTTAACGGCCTGTTTTCAAGTCTAAGTGTGATTTTTGCAAATTATCGTCATACTCTCATACCGGGAGTCCCAGGACTATGCGGTCAGTTCCTACGAGTTACATTGGTCCCCTACGAGGTTTTCGCGCCTCCTACGGGGTCGTTTGGGGGCTGGTTCGGGTTTTCACCCCATAACGGCCTGTTTTCAAGTCTAAGTGTGATTTTTGCAAATTATCGTCATACTCTCAAACCGGGAGTCCCGGGACTACGCGGTCAGTTCCTACGATTTACATTGGTCCCGTGCTAGGTTTTCGTGCCTCCTACGGGGTCGTTTGGGGGCTGGTTCGGGTTTTCACCCCTTAACGGCCTGTTTTCAAGTCTAAGTGTGATTTTTGCAAATTATCGTCATACTCTCATACCGGGAGTCCCGAGACTACAAGGTCAGTTCCTACGAGTTACATTGGTCCCGTACGAGGTGTTCGTGCCTCCAACGGGGTCGTTTAGGGGCTGGTTTTGGTTTTCACCCCTTAACGGCCTGTTTTCAAGTCTAAGTGTGATTTTTGCAAATTATCGTCATACTCTCAAACCGGGAGTCCCGAGACTACGCGATCAGTTCCTACGAGTTACATTGGTCCCGAGCGAGGTGTTCGTGCCTCTTACGGGGTCGTTTGGGGGCTGGTTCGAGTTTTCACCCCTTAACGGCCTGTTTTCAACTCTAAGTGTGATTTTTACAAATTATCGTCATATTCTCAAACCGGGAGTCCCGGGACTACGCGATCAGTTCCTACAAGTTACATTGGTCCCGTGCGAGGTGTTCGTGCCTCCTACGGGGTCGTTTGGGGGCTGGTTCGGGTTTTCACCCCTTAACGGCCTGGTTTCAAGTCTAAGTGTGATTTTTGCAAATTCGAGTCATACTCTCAAACTGGGAGTCCCGGGACTACGCGGTCAGTTCCTATAAGTTACATTGGTCCCCTACGAGGTGTTCGTGCCTCCTACGGGGTCGTTTGGGGGCTGGTTCGGGTTTTCACCCCTTAACGGCCTGTTTTCTTGTCTAAGTGTGATTTTTGCAAATTCGGGTCATACCCTCAAACCGGGAGACCCGGGACTACGCGAACAGTTCCTACGAGTTACATTGGTCCCGTGCTAGGTGTTCGTGCCTCCTACGGGGTCGTTTGGGGGCTGGTTCGGTTTTTCACCCCTTAACGGCCTGTTTTCAAGTCTAAGTGTGATTTTTGCAAATTATCGTCATACTCTCATACCGGGAGTCCCAGGACTACGCGGTCAGTTCCTACGAGTTACATTGGTCCCCTACGAGGTGTTCGCGCCTCCTACGGGGTCGTTTGGGGGTTGGTTCGGGTTTTCACCCCTTAACAGCCTGTTTTCAAGTTTAAGTGTGATTTTTGCAAATTATCATCATACTCTCAAATCGGGAGTCCCGGGACTACGCGGTCATATCCTACGAGTTACATTGGTCCCGTGCTAGGTTTTCGTGCCTCCTACGGGGTCGTTTGGGGGCTAGTTCGGGTTTTCACCCCTTAACGGCCTGATTTCAAGTCTAAGTGTGATTTTTGCAAATTATCGTCATACTCTCATACCGGGAGTCCCGAGACTACGCGGTCAGTTCCTACGAGTTACATTGGTCCCGTGCGAGGTGTTCGTGCCTCCAACGGGGTCGTTTGGGGGCTGGTTTTGGTTTTCACCCCTTAACGGCCTGTTTTCAAGTCTAAGTGTGATTTTTGCAAATTATCGTCATACTCTCATACCGGGAGTCCCAGGACTACGCGGTCAGTTCCTACGAGTTACATTGGTCCCCTACGAGGTGTTCGCGCCTCCTACGGGGTCGTTTGGGGGCTGGTTCGGGTTTTCACCCCTTAACGGCCTGTTTTCAAGTCTAAGTGTGATTTTTGCAAATTATCTTCATACTCTCAAACCGGGAGTCCCGGGACTACGCGGTCAGTTCCTACGAGTTACATTGGTCCCGTGCTAGGTTTTCGTGCCTCCTACGGGGTCGTTTGGGGGCTGGTTCGGGTTTTCACCCCTTAACGGCCTGTTTTCAAGTCTAAGTGTGATTTTTACAAATTATCGTCATACTCTCATATCGGGAGTCTCGAGACTACGCGGTCAGTTCCTCCGAGTTACATTGGTCCCGTGCGAGGTGTTCGTGCCTCCAACGGGGTCGTTTGGGGGCTGGTTTTGGTTTTCACCCCTTAACGGCTTGTTTTCAAGTCTAAGTGTGATTTTTGCAAATTATCGTCATACTCTCAAACCGGGAGTCCCGGGACTATGCGGTCAGTTCCTACGAGTTTCATTGGTCCCGTGCGAGGTGTTCGTGCCTCTTACGGGGTCGTTTGGGGGCTGGTTTGGGTTTTCACCCCTTAACGGCCTGTTTTCAACTCTAAGTGTGATTTTTGCAAATTATCGTCATATTCTCAAACCGGGAGTCCCGGGACTACGCGGTCAGTTCCTACAAGTTACATTGGTCCCGTGCGAGGTGTTCGTGCCTCCTACGGGGTCGTTTGGGGGCTGGTTCGGGTTTTCACCCCTTAACGGCCTGTTTTCAAGTCTAAGTGTGATTTTTACAAATTCGGGTCATACTCTCAAACCGGGAGTCCCGGAACTACGCGGTCACTTCCTACAAGTTACATTGGTCCCCTACGAGGTGTTCGTGCCTCCTACGGGGTCGTTTGGGGGCTGGTTCGAGTTTTCACCCCTTAACGGCCTGTTTTCTTGTCTAAGTGTGATTTTTGCAAATTCGGGTCATACTCTCAAACCGGGAGACCCGGGACTACGCGGTCAGTTCCTACGAGTTACATTGGTCCCGTGCTAGGTGTTCGTGCCTCCTACGGGGTCGTTTGGGGGCTGGTTCGGTTTTTCACCCCTTAACGGCCTGTTTTCAAGTCTAAGTGTGCTTTTTGCAAATTATCGTCATACTCTCATACCGGGAGTCCCAGGACTACGCGGTCATTTCCTACGAGTTACATTGGTCCCCTACGAGGTGTTCGCGCCTCCTACGGGGTCGTTTGGGGGCGGGTTCGGGTTTTCACCCCTTAACGGCCTGTTTTCAAGTCAAAGTGTGATTTTTGCAAATTATCGTCATACTCTCAAACCGGGAGTCCCGGGACTACGCGGTCAGTTCCTACGAGTTACATTGGTCCCGTGCGAGGTGTTCGTGCCTCTTACGGGGTCGTTTGGGGGCTGGTTCGGGTTTTCACCCCTTAACGGCCTCTTTTCAACTCTAAGTGTGATTTTTGCAAATTATCGTCATATTCTCAAACCGGGAGTCCCGGGACTACGCGGTCAGTTCCTACAAGTTACATTGGTCCCGTGCTAGGTGTTCGTGCCTCCTACGGGGTCGTTTGGGGGCTGGTTTTGGTTTTCACCCCTTAACGGCCTGTTTTCAAGTCTAAGTGTGATTTTTGCAAATTCGGGTCATACTCTCAAACCGGGAGTCCCGGGACTACGCGGTCAGTTCCTACAAGTTACATTGGTCCCCTACGAGGTGTTCGTGCCTCCTACGGGGTCGTTTGGGGGCTGGTTCGGGTTTTCACCCCTTAACGGCCTGTTTTCTTGTCTAAGTGTGATTTTTGCAAATTCGGGTCATACTCTCAAACTGGGAGACCCGGGACTACGCGGTCAGTTCCTACGAGTTACATTGGTCCCGTGCTAGGTGTTCGTGCCTCCTACGGGGTCGTTTGGGGGCTGGTTCGGTTTTTCACCAATTAACGGCCTGTTTTCAAGTCTAAGTGTGCTTTTTGCAAATTATCGTCATACTCTCATACCGGGAGTCCCAGGACTACGCGGTCAGTTCCTACGAGTTACATTGGTCCCCTACGAGGTGTTCGCACCTCCTACGGGGTCGTTTGGGGGCTGGTTTTGGTTTTCACCCCTTAACGGCCTGTTTTCAAGTCTAAGTGTGATTTTTGCAAATTATCGTCATACTCTCAAACCGGGAGTCCCGGGACTACGCGGTCAGTTTCTACGAGTTACATTGGTCCCGTGCGAGGTGTTCGTGCCTCTTACGGGGTCGTTTGGGGGCTGGTTCGGGTTTTCACCCCTTAACGACCTGTTTTCAACTCTAAGTGTGATTTTTCCAAATTATCGTCATATTCTCAAACCGGGAGTCCCGGGACTACGCGGTCATTTCCTACAAGTTACATTGGTCCCGTGCGAGGTGTTCGTGCCTCCTACGGGGTCGTTTGGGGGCTGGTTCGGGTTTTCACCCCTTAACGGCCTGTTTTCAAGTCTAAGTGTGATTTTTGCAAATTCGGGTCATACTCTCAAACCGGGAGTCCCGGGACTACGCGGTCAGTTCCTACAAGTTACATTGGTCCCCTACGAGGTGTCCGTGCCTCCTACGGGGTCGTTTGGGGGCCGGTTCGAGTTTTCACCCCTTAACGGCCTGTTTTCTTGTCTAAGTGTGATTGTTGCAAATTCGGGTCATACTCTCAAACCGGGAGACCCGGGACTACGCGGCTAGTTCCTACGAGTTACATTGGTCCCGTGCTAGGTGTTCGTGCCTCCTATGGGGTCGTTTGGGGGCTGGTTCGGTTTTTCACCCCTTAACGGCCTGTTTTCAAGTCTAAGTGTGCTTTTTGCAAATTATCGTCATACTCTCATACCAGGAGTCCCAGGACTACGCGGTCAGTTTCTACGAGTTACATTGGTCCCCTACAAGGTGTTCGCGCCTCCTACGGGGTCGTTTGGGGGCTGGTTCGGGTTTTCACCCCTTAACGGCCTGTTTTCAACTCTAAGTGTGATTTTTGCAAATTATCGTCATACTCTCAAACCGGGAGTCCCGGGACTACGCGGTCAGTTCCTACGAGTTACATTGGTCCCGTGCTAGGTTTTCGTGCCTCCTATGGGGTCGTTTGGGGGCTGGTTCGGGTTTTCACCCCTTAACGGCCTGTTTTCAAGTCTAAGGGTGATTTTTGCGAATTATCGTCATACTCTCATACCGGGAGTCCCGAGACTACGCGGTCAGTTCCTACGAGTTACATTGGTCCCGTGCGAGGTGTTCGTGCCTCCAACGGGGTCGTTTGGGGGCTGGTTTTGGTTTTCACCCCTTAACGGCCTGTTTTCAAATCTAAGTGTGATTTTTGCAAATTATCGTCATACTCTCAAACCGGGAGTCCCGGGACTACGCGGTCAGTTCCTACGAGTTACATTGGTCCCGTGCGAGGTGTTCGTGTCTCTTACGGGGTCGTTTGGGGGCTGGTTCGGGTTTTCACCCCTTAACGGCCTGTTTTTAACTCTAAGTGTGATTTTTACAAATTATCGTCATATTCTCAAACCGGGAGTCCCGGGACTACGCGGTTAGTTCCTACAAGTTACATTGGTCCCGTGCGAGGTGTTCGTGCCTCCTACGGGGTCGTTTGGGGGCTGGTTCGGGTTTTCACCCCTTAACGGCCTGTTTTCAAGTCTAAGTGTGATTTTTGCAAATTCGGGTCATACTCTCAAACCGGGAGTCCCGGGACTACGCGGTCAGTTCCTACAAGTTACATTGGTCCCCTACGAGGTGTTCGTGCCTCCTACGGGGTCGTTTGGGGGCTGGTTCGGGTTTTCACCCCTTAACGGCCTGTTTTCTTGTCTAAGTGTGATTTTTGCAAATTCGGGTCATACTCTCAAACCGGGAGACCCGGGACTACGCGGCCAGTTCCTACGAGTTACATTGGTCCCGTGCTAGGTGTTCGTGCCTCCTACGGGGTCGTTTGGGGGCTGGTTCGGTTTTTCACCCCTTAACGGCCTGTTTTCAAGTCTAAGTGTGATTTTTGCAAATTATCGTCATACTCTCATACCAGGAGTCCCAGGACTACGCGGTCAGTTCCTACGAGTTACATTGGTCCCCTACGAGGTGTTCGCGCCTCCTACGGGGTCGTTTGGGGGCTGGTTCGGGTTTTCACCCCTTAACGGCCTGTTTTCAACTCTAAGTGTGATTTTTGGAAATTATCGTCATACTCTCAAACCGGGAGTCCCGGGACTACGCGGTCAGTTCCTACGAGTTACATTGGTCCCGTGCTAGGTTTTCGTGCCTCCTACGGGGTCGTTTGGGGGCTGGTTCGGGTTTTCACCCCTTAACGGCCTGTTTTCAAGTATAAGGGTGATTTTTGCAAATTATCGTCATACTCTCATACAGGGAGTCCCGAGACTACGCGGTCAGTTCCTACGAGTTACATTGGTCCCGTGCGAGGTGTTCGTGCCTCCAACGAGGTCGTTTGGGGGCTGGTTTTGGTTTTCACCCCTTAACGGCCTGTTTTCAAGTCTAAGTGTGATTTTTGCAAATTATCGTCATACTCTCAAACCGGGAGTCCCAGGACTACGCAGTCAGTTCCTACGAGTTACATTGGTCCCGTGCGAGGTGTTCGTGCCTCTTACGGGGTCGTTTGGGGGCTGGTTCGGGTTTTCACCCCTTAACGGCCTGTTTTCAACTCTAAGTGTGATTTTTGTAAATTATCGTCATATTCTCAAACCGGGAGTCCCGGGACTACGCGGTCAGTTCCTACAAGTTACATTGGTCCCGTGCGAGGTGTTCGTGCCTCCTACGGGGTCGTTTGGGGGCTGGTTCGGGTTTTCACCCCTTAACGGCCTGTTTTCAAGTCTAAGTGTGATTTTTGTAAATTATCGTCATACTCTCATACCGGGAGTCCCGGGACTACGCGGTCAGTTCCTATTAGTTACATTGGTCCCCTACGAGGTGTTCGTGCCTCCTACGGGGTCGTTTGGGGGCTGGTTCGGGTTTTCACCCCTTAACGGCCTGTTTTCAACTCTACGTGTGATTTTTGCAAATTATCGTCATATTCTCAAACCGGGAGTCCCGGGACTACGCGGTCAGTTCCTACAAGTTACATTGGTCCCGTGCGAGGTGTTCGTGCCTCCTACGGGGTCGTTTGGTGGGTGGTTTGGGTTTTCATCCTTTGACGGCTTGTTTTTAACTAAGTGTGATTTTTGCAAAATATCGTCATATTCACAAACCTGGAGACCCGAGACTACGCGGTCAGTTCCTACAAGTTACATTGGTCCCGTGCGAGGTGTTCGTGCCCCCTACGGGGTCGTTTGGGGGGTGGTTTGGGTTTTCACCCTTTAACGGCTTGTTTTTAAGTTTAAGTGCTGATTTTTGCAAATTATCGTCATACTCACAAACCGAGAGACGCGGGACTACGCGGTCAGTTCCTACAAGTTACATTGGTCTCGTGCGAGGTGTTCGTGACTACGCGTGTCTCTTTCTGGTATGTTTATTAGTTGTTTTACGTTTTCATTCACCAATGTTCAATTTTCAAATGTTGTATGCTAGCCTTAATCAATTTAGAACACTTACTTATTTCATAAAATTTCGACAGAGTTTCCTTAGTTTATTCATGAAATCCAACTTATTTTAATATTAACATAAGCCCAACAACAACAACAAGCACAAAAGTCACAGCTAAACCACCAATAAATCCCTTCCACCGATTTAACATCTAAAAATAGTATATAAATCCATATAGCCCCTTCCTCCATGTCAACCACTTATTAAGGCCTTAACACACACATCTTACACAACACACACACGCGCACACAATTAAATGAAGAATTTACTTTGGTAAAGGTGCACTACATTATAAAATCTTCTATCATCAATATAAAATACTTACCAAATTTAT
Source organism: Sambucus nigra (assembly GCA_949130495.1). Taxonomy (NCBI): domain Eukaryota; kingdom Viridiplantae; phylum Streptophyta; class Magnoliopsida; order Dipsacales; family Adoxaceae; genus Sambucus; species Sambucus nigra. The sequence continues at coordinate 514,854,571 of OX422221.1, read as the reverse complement.
TCTCAACTTGAGATCCTCCGAATAAGCTCCGTCATTCTTGATCCTTGCGTATTTGTGCAAACAACTTGAGATCTTCCCTTTTCCAATCACTTCTTCGAGTTCCGCTTTGGCTTTCACCAGTGTGCTGATGTTGTATCAGTCCCGACACAAAGAGGTCCTGCAATACCAAAATTATATTTTAAAAAGATATATTAACCATTATGTAGGGAAAGTAGTCATTTTACAACATGTGACTTAATTTTCTGACTTGTGAAATGTTCTTGGTTTTTTGTTTTATTTACCAGTTTTTCAATTTTGGCATACATGAAGAATTAGTGAAAATGAGTAAGTAATTGAGAAAGGCCACAAACCAAGCACATGTGTTCGATGTGGGTCCTATCGATTTGTCGATTTATTCCGAGTCCTATTGTGAAATATTGAGTATTGTCCTCACCATGGGTCCTATTCATTATACTAAATAATTGCGAGTGTACAAAATAAATAAGACGGTCATAAAGTCTATAAGCATGAACTATAATGTTACCATAGAAGTAGGATCTTACTTAAATTGGTATAGCATCTAAATAAAGTAACTATGATTTAAACATGCTTAAAACATCAAAAACACAATATTAATTCAAGATTTAATGATAAAACCCAAATCTGTATCAAGAACCCTAAAAATTCAATCTTAATCAATTTGATCCCATTCTCTAAATATTTACGCATATATTCAAGGGGTTTATGAACGATTCATAGTAGAAGTCAATTCATATACATAATCTATCAATTTCAACTCATATTGAAATACAAATAAACCAAACCAAAGATGAGGTAAGTTTGGTAATGGCCAGGCTATAGGGGACAATATAAACTTGATGTAACAACAGAGATGAGGTAAGTTTGGTAATGGCCAGGCTAGTGTTAAAACCAAGCACTAAAAGCTTAGGATTCACTCCATTAAAGATGAAGAGGGTAATACTTGGGAGAATAATCAAGACGTTATTAATCATATTGTGGGAATATTTAAGAAACAACTTACAGAAGACCAAACTACCATCTTTAGTAGTGTAACTACAAACCTTATTCCTTCTCTCATTTCCACTCCAGAGCTAAGAATCTGAAAAATGTATGGGCACATTATGATATACAATTGCAGTTACGATGATTTCAAGCCATTAGATGAAAAATAGATTAAAAAACTAACACAAACTTGAACTTTTAAAAAATGTACTAAATTGAAAACATAACATTCTGAATAACATCCTTAAACTTACCGAAGGCGTTCAACAAAAGTTTTTAGGGACATTATCTTTTTCTCCTTGATCCGAGGAAACACATTGCAATGTAGAACTGTGATGGAGCATACTTGGGAATGTTTTTTACTGTCCGTCTAGTATGCATAACACAATATTGTCCCAACAAAATACATGTTAAATTACAGAACATCTTGTAGGTTAATAACAAGTGAAAGAATAAAATATATGTCAAATTAGTTAGAAATTACTTATCATGGGGAAAAAACTAAAAGATAAAATGGAATATTAGTAGCTCTAGAACCCCGGGCACCATTGTTAGGCTTTTGAAGTGCAAAAAAGGGTGCATAAGATTGGTAACTGCAAATAAAGCAAATAAATGTCAAAATAAATTATATAGGTACACTAACTCAGATCCGTGAATATCGATCTTTCAACACAAATAATAAATCAGATATTAGTGTTTCGTAATACCTGATTAAGGTTTGTGGGTTGTGTGAGGGTTGCTACGGAGGTCCGTTGCTCATGGCCTTAGCATTCGTTCAAAGAGATCCATCTCCGTCAAACCTAGACTCTTCTCTTCCGAATTTGTATGTCTAAATCATCTTCTGATCTTATGTCATTTCATTTGATTATTTGAATAAAATGTAAGAGATTGTTGGAGGGTCATCATATACTATAGTAGATCATACGTACGATGCGGTGGTGGTAGGTGCAGGTGGTGCCAGCCTCAGAGCGGCAATAGGGCTGCCTGAGCATGGATTTAGCACAACTTGTATTATTAAGCTCTTCTCAACTCATTCACACACAACTACCGCTCAGGTACACTTTTGTTTTTCCTTACCTCATGCCTAAAAAATAAATACTACAAACTAATAACAACATTTATACTAATATTAAAGGAGGTAAAACAACATTTATACTAATGTTAGACGCGTTGTATATTCCCTGTATATAGGTTCGCACCCTTTGCGAGGTTTCTTAATGGCATTTAATTATCTAAAAAAAAGAGGTAAAACAACATTGTGATACTAAAAGGGGTAAAATACTTGTGCCATTTATACTAATAATTACTATAAATCAATATTCACATTTATACAAATATTAGAAGGGGTAAAACGACACTAATCTCAGCAATATTTTTAAAACCTTAGCAATCTCATAATATCAGCAATGTGTACATATATATATTAATAAAAAAAATGGGAGGATTTACCTGGGCTGGCTAGACCCGACGAGTCCCAAACTCGCCATCGCTGCTACCCTCCTCTATCGCCGGCGTGTCCCAAACTGGGCAGCCCTTGTCTCTGGCGCCATACACCCTTGCTCCGGTTGTCGGATTTGACCCTATTGCTTTCCGAACCTACCCGGTTTGTACCCTTCTCTGCTCCATCCACGACTCCATCTCCACAACACGGAACCACCCATACCCGAACCCCCCGGACGTCTCCTGCCCCCATTTCAGCCAATCGATTTCCTCACCTGTGCAAGACCAAGTTAAACCAAAGACAAACCCATCTCCCACAAGGCAAAATCGTTTTTAACCATAAACCAAATGCTAAGACCATTTCAAAGGTCGGCGACGATGGTGGAGGATGGGCATAAGGTCGGCGACGATGGTGGAGGATGGCGAAAGTCGGCGACGATGGTGGAGGATGGAGAATTTGTTGAGCGTGTGAGAGGGAGAGAGAGATAGAGAGAGCGGGGGCTGAGCGATCGAGAGAGGGAGAGAGCGGGAGGCTAAAAAATTAAGGGGGATAAATTTTCTTTTGGTTATTTATATTTTAGTGAAGTGTACTCAATTTTGGCACACTTTAAAGCAGTGCCAAATTTTGGCACTGTTTTAAAGTGTGCCAGATTGTCATTAAACCGTGCCAGAATCTGGCACAGCTTAAAACCGTGCCAGAATCTCCTTGCCACAGCGTGCCAGATTAGCATTTTTGGTGTAGTGGTAAAGCATCCAGAACTCTTCTATCTAGGTACGTACTTTCTTGATTCCGATGATGGAATCCTATTATTAGGGAGGAAGAATGTAATACCCTGCATTTTTCTCTTAATTACTTAGTGGAAAATATTCCTTTTCCTAATTTAGAAAATCTAATCTAAATAAATATCTTATTCGGATGAATTAAGTGAAAGCTTATTATTTGGAATACTTGTGTGTATTATTCATTTTGTGCACGGATATATTATTTGCATATCATAAAAGAAAATATTATAATTTATGTGCGACACAATAAAAAGTAATAATTTTGGCATAAATAATTTGGAGACCGTTTTGGGATTTATATGAACTTGTCTAAGTGGTTTAAACCTTTAAAAATGGTCTTGGGTCAATAGCATATGGGTTGGGAGAGTTTTGTACTAATTAGAAAAGGAATTCGAGCTCATTTGGGGGTCCAAAAGTTGGGCCCATAACCCAACTCGGTATTAACACTTAATTTAATGGTTTAGTGGGAGTAACCCACTTTCCCATTATCACAAATCAACTTAAGATAACAACCTCAGGAGAAAGAATAGAGAAACACACAGAGAAAGGAAAAGAGAAAGAACAAGGAGGGATAAAAGGCTTTCAAGGGTTCTCCTCTACAAAATTTAAAGGCAAGAATTTTCTTGCATAAATTATGTTTCTAATGTATTTCTCAATGCATGATTTATTCCCCTTTTTATTTCTAGAAATTAGGGATTTTTACATCTGATTTGGATGATTGGAAATCCACATGTAGAGAAATAATATACATGTAGAGTAATTCAAGAAATTAGGGATTGAAAGTATGTATGTTGATGATTAGATTCCTTTTTAAGTTTATTGGTTATTGGAAAACAGGGTAAATAACTGTAGAGATGATTGAAGATATGTTATGGACTAAAATTTTAGATGTGAACTCCCCACGAATACATGCTCCTCTTAATAATTTCGAACCAAATCCGTGTTGATATAGATATACCGGACCTGTAGCTGTGTGAAATCTGAGGATCGAACCGGTCCGGTAGGAAGTAAAAATGAACCCGTCCAGTATACCAGACCGATCCATTTAGAAACAAAATGAACAGGTTTGTTGGACCAGACTGATGCGATTAGAAGCAAAAACAAATCGATTCGGTGTATCAAACTGATCCGATAGCCCCAGACCGGATCGATTTAGCTTTTTGGGATTTTGTACCTTGTTTTTGCCTCAATACTTGAGTTCTTATATGTTAATGACTTAATTCCTTAAGCATGGGAGTATATTTATGATTACCATATGGATTGGAATTTATAATTTAATAGAATTTAAAATATGAACAAATGAAGACAATGTGAATTAGCTAATGAAGAATAATATTGGTAATTGTAGAGGAAATTGCCTATACATGTTATAAGGATAAATAACATGTATTACTGTGTATTTGTGTGGACATATCATATTCGGTGACTGTCCTATCGGCTCGGGGGTTCGCGCCTTCGGGTTACGTACCACACGTAGGCACAAGTGGGATTTATGATGTGTAGGCTATATAGGTACTACGTAGAGGCTCCACCCACTAGAGGTAGGGCTGGCGCTGACCGTTCCTGTATTATCGCTGGGTATGGGCCGTATACAGGTGTCCTGCGTAGGGACCGCCCGCAACGTATGTGTGTTTGTGTTGTCCGCTTAGGAATAAGATAACTCCTTCGGACTTACCGATAGAGCACATATAGAGACCAACGGTAGATTCCCTTATGTGTAAAATATATTCAGACATATATTATATAAATTGACCAGACTTGATTTGAATACTTTGAATTGTCTAAGGAAAGTTGACAATATAAATACATGAAATCCTATAATGCATAATAAAAGTTTATGCCCTTCTGAAAGAACTATGAGACTAGGATAAGTGATCGTTGGGAAATTTAATATTATACTCAAATGATTTATTACTGTTATTTTCGTTTATAAATTGAGACATTGTCACCATTCATGATTTGGGAATTTTTGGGATGCGAATGATATTTCGTTCAGTTGAGGGGCGAGAGGTCATATGCATGTGAGTGTCGAAAAAGGGGGATGTTTATTATGCATCGACTGTATTATTGAATTCATATTTTATTCAAGTTAATTCTTGCATATCTGGGGCTTTGACCAAAATTTAAATGTTTTCCCCCCAGGTGCTCCTAGACAGGGATTTTTGGATTGCCCTGTGGCAGTCCTTCGATCTCGCCTATTCTCCAGATTCAGTTTCAGTCTTCTTCTAGCATAGGTGCTTTTCAAATTCAGTTAGTATAAGCCCGATACACTTTTAGTTCATGTCAGTTGGGATGTGTTATGTTTGACTGGAGTTTATCATTTTTATTATTATGGTGGTGTGGTCTTTGCATCATTGTGCATATATTCTTCATTTATAAATGCCAGAATTGTAGAATATAATCTATTTATATTTACTATGGTGCTGAGAGTGGTATTAACTAACAAGCAAGCCCTATCTTCGGCGTATCGTGCTTGTCTAGCCTTTACGTGAGGAAATAGGGGTTGTTACAACCAACGTTTTTTATACACCAAAATTAAATAGATTCCAAAAATATAATTTATTTGAAATTGTTTATTTAAAAAAGATTTTTATGGCTAAAAAATCACAGGGTGTTACATTATTACATTCCCTTAGCAAACCACCTTTGGAACTCATGGAAATTCTTTTAAATTTTGCAATGTTTATCTTAACATTATAAGTTTTTTCAATGTTAACCTTCCGTCTAACTTCCGTTACGTGACTTAACGGAAAAATGGCTAGTCATCCTAAGTGTCAATATTGAACAACTGTACCAATCAATTAATTAAATGTGGAAAAAATAAAAAAAGATAAACAAGTGGAAAATGTCAAAATACAATAACTACCCCTAAATTGAAACCTCTCCAGTTTCCCTATAGCCTCCCCTTTCGGTGACCACCCAACCCTTCTTCACTGATACATGAACTATAAAACATTTTCTCTTTGCCCACTAGATTCCACACTCGTCGAAACCTCTTGTCATGTTTAATTTGCAATAAATGTTTTTTTTTCAATAAATGAAGGGCTTTTAAGTGGTCGGTAGGTTAATTTTCGAGATTGGTTTTTGTGGGCGGTTGTTAAGATTGTTTATTAGTAGTCACTCGATCTCTTTGGGCTTGGAGGAGAAATATTTCTAAGATCTCTTATTTTTTTTACCTTTTCATTTTTTAAATTTATTTCGAGTGCGTTTTATTATAAATCATTTTTTTGTATATTATTTGTAACGGGATACACCAAACTAGCTTAAAGCTATGCTATGAACAATAACAGAAAAATTGTTCTTACATATCTCCCCCTTTGGCTATTCCGGTACAAAACAAACAAAATGATCAAACACCAAATTAAAATCAAAATCTCCTATTACAAAGATACTAACACCTTTTCCAACCCTAGAGCGGAACGGCATAAGTTTCTTTTTCTTCAAAACTTTTTATTCTTCCCTTTTCCAAACATTATCTTCATCCGTGTGTCTTGAAGTCCGCAAATAGTTACCTACACACATGAGACAACAAACATATACCTTCGTGACGCATTGAGTTTGAAACAATGTAAGCATAAATAAATACTCTCCCATAATTCAAACTCATCAAAACTCCATTTCAATTTGCTCTCCCCCTTTGTTTTTATTGAAAGAGACAAATATACAAAGAAGTACAATAACCATTAAGTGCAAGGAATCACGATGAAGAAAAGATGTCATCACAAAAGATATAAATCGAGCATGTGTAATGATCATCTTAAAGGAAATCAACCAACTATTTTTGAAAATTTAATTCTACATGGATAAAATTTCAGATTCAATCCTCTACATGGATAAAATTTAATTATATTAACTCATCATCAAATTATACGTTCTAACCCAGAAATCAAATGAGAAAATACAATGATGAATTAAGAAATATATTGGAAGTTAATTTTAGAAACAAAATTTTGGCCTATGATGAAGATGGAAGCCTCTCTTCTTAGATCCTTAAGCTTCTTCCCTCTCTTGGTCTTGTCAACTTCTCTCTAGTGATGAGGGTTGTTAGGTTTAGCTTTGGATGAATGAATGAATGAATGGGACTCTCTAACTCCTTAATTATCGTATATCATTAGCCAATCTCGAGTTAAGCCTTAATCTCTATTTTTGGATCCCCAAATGAACCGAACCCATAGCCGGAATGGCCTAACAGCTACGCAAATGGTATACCTATACCTCAGACGCATTTTTAGATGTCTAAAATACCTAAACAAATCCCCAAGATATCCCGAAATGAGCCCAAATTATTTTTACCCAACATACACATTTTTATTATGCTTAATCAACACGTAACCATAAATTAATTACCATGTTATTTATTTTTCCATGAGTGAACCCATTATGCCCAATTGAATTAAATAAACATGTAATCATGAATAAGCATTTATTCTCAATTTAAATTAAATCTCGTCGATTTAATTTGTTTATGAATTTATTTAATTAAATTTTGTCCCAACTTTATTCCAAAAATATGAGGTATTACAGGGTCCAATCCAGAGATTGCATAATGGGAGTGAAGATATGCCTGCTTTTCAATTTCTCAAAATCCTCTCGACATGCTTCACTCCACTCAAATGGGCATCCTTAAAAAGAAAGTTACTTAAGGGCCTAGCTAAGGAGCTAAAATCCTTAATAAACCTACGATAGAACACCGCGTGTCCCAAAAATGAGCGCAGGCCTTTTAGTGACTTGGGTAGGGAAAGTTCGACAATTATGTCAATTTTTTCCCTTTCGATTTCTATCCCCTTGGATGACACTATGTGACCTAGAACTACTCCTTCGGTAACCATAAAATGGAATTTCTCCCAATTTATTACTAGGTTCTTTTCCACACATCTAGCAAGCATCTTCACGAGATTAACAAGACATTGGTCAAAAGAGGGGCCGAAGATGCTAAAATCATAACACATCGTGGCATCTCTCAACCATGTTGCTGAAGAGACTAAGCATGCACCTTTGAAAGGTCACAAGTGCATTACACAATCTAAATGGCATCCTTTTGTAGGCAAAAGTGACAAAGAGACATGTGAAAGTAGTCTTTCCTTAGTATAGCATGTCCACCTCAATTTGATTATACCCGGAATAGCCATCTAAAAAATAATAAAATGGGTGGCACAAACCTCTCTTAAGCATTTGGTCTATGAACGGCAAAGAGAAGTGGTCTTTTCTAGTACTGGCATTCATTTTTCAGTAATCAATGCAAACGTGTCACTCGATTGTCATATGTTTTGGGACAAGTTCTCCCATTACGTTCTCAACCACGGTCATTCCCGACTTCTTGGGAATGACTTGAATTGGACTAATCAATTTACTATCCTCGATGGGATAGACGATTCCCGTATCCAACAACTTATTGATCTTCGTTCTTACAACGTCTTTCATAATCGAGTTTAAACGTCTTTGCATCTTCTTAGAGGGCTTCACGTCCTCCTTTGGGTGGATTTTATGGGTATAAATCAAGGGACTAATACCTTTGAAATCTACATGGACCAACCAAAAGCACCTTTGTGCTTCCTCAGAATAGCCATAAGCTTATCTCTTGCTCTTTATTTAGGCTAGAGGAGACAATGACAGGATATGTCTCATCCTCACCAAATAAGCATATTTACCATTGGAATGAAGCTTCTTAAATTCGAGTCTGGGAAATTTAATGTCGAAGGGAATCGTGTAGGATTCCCTCAATGGTAATTCCTTGAATTGAGAGAACCAACTTATGTCTCTCACATCATCCTCACTCTCTCGCTAATCTAATAACTCCCTCATCCTACTCACCTCTCGATCGAACTCGGTGTGCTCTCTCTCGCTCTCACTAGGCATTAGACGTACCTCAAGTGGATCCCTCACATGATTACCCTCAAAGTGTTCGTGTACTACCTCCTCAGTGAGATCCATTTCGTGTGAATCGTCATCATCACCCAATTGCTTGGTGATGTTGAAGATATTCATTTCAAGTGTCATATTCCCAAACATGAGTTGCATTTGCCCATTACGCATATTAATCAATGTGTTAGCCATAGCTTGTCATAAAAAATAAAAAAAAATAGCCATAGCTTGGAAGGGATGGCCAAGAATAACGGGAACATGATGACCCGATGTGGAGGAGGGCTGATAAGCACCCAAAAGTGTTAAAATAATACCCCAAATAGGCGATTTTTAATTGCTAAATTTTGATAAAATAGAACTTATGTTGGTATTTGTTTGTTTTTTAGGTCTATTGGCATTTACGATTTCAAAAGGCATAATTCAAGTAAAGTGCGACAAAAACATGGTCAAAAGCGTTGAAATCGGATTTTATGTGATCGAAGACAACCATACTCTTTAAACCTCGTCCCAATTAACCTAAACCTAGCCCAAACCTTTACACAAGCCCTGCGTGTGTTTAGTTTGTACTTTTATTAATTTTTTAGATTTTCTATTTGAGTCGTTTTAATTTTTACGATTTATTTATAATTTTTAGGATTTTATTTTCTATTTTTATTAGATTTTTATTTTTCTTTAGTTTTATTATATTAGGATTATATTTTTTTTAGTTTGAATAGATTTTGAGTTTTTTTTATTTTGTGTCTTTTATATTTAGGATTTTAATTTTTTTTACTTTTAGTTTTATTAGATTTTTATTTTTATTTCTAAGGTCTTTTTAGTTTAATAGGTTTTATGATTCTTATTTTTATTTTCTTTTAGTTTAATTTTTATGAGTTAGGATTTTTCTAGTTTTGTTTTGTTTTTTATAGATAATTTTAATTTTAGGTGCAAATTAAACACACACGCCCTCACATACACCTTACACACACACTAAAATTTCCTCACCCACTCACACCTTAACTTATCCTATACCCTCAACTCACCCAAACACTACCCATACACTATTCATCTTCTTCCTACACCTACTCTCTCTCTCTCCTCATCCTCCATAACCACACAACCAACACTTCCAAAACCACCACCACAAACCCACCTCCTAAACTCCATATTCCATATACCCACTATAAATTCCATCCCACAAACCATCCTCACTCCGGCCATACCCGACCAAACCCATTTACCCCACATTCCAAAATTACCCCCAACTAACTCCTTTTACCCCAATACCCTTTTAACAAATCTTATTTTTCCCTCACCCATTACCTCACAAACCAAATGCAGCTCTCTTGTCCATTATTCCCCTTGCCCTAATGTACCCATTATAAAAGCAAAGAGAAGACCCATTTGAAAAAGATATTCAATTTTTGGTTTTAAACATGAGCTAGTTTTTGCTCCAAAACTCTAGGGAGAGTGCTTGTATTTTTAACAAATATCTTAATATAGGGTGTTGTGGTATAATTTATTTCACTTGAATGAATTTTTATGTACAAATTTGTAATGGAAGGGTTTGTATTTTTAGCAAATATTTCTCATTATTTAATAGTGCATTGAGAGTTCATTTGGAGGGATAAGTACTTAGATGCAAATCTTTGTTGGGATTGTTTGTATTTTTAGCAGTTAATTCAAACATTGATGAGTATTTAGGAGTTCACACATTTGTATATATTGTAGATAATCTTATTTTTTTTCTTTTTAGTATTTTTTTCCTCTTTGAGATTGTTACTTATTGAGAGAAAAATGTGTAAATATTTTATTTAGTTAGATTTTTTTATTTCATTAAATTACTTTCTGCATTTTCTCGTAATTAATTAGTTAGATTAGTTTTAATATTTTTTTAGACTCATATTGTATCACTTTGTTTTAAATAAAAAAAAATCATTTTTCTCTCATTAGTATTTTCTTCTTAGTTAGTTTACTTAAAAAAATCAACACACTTAGTTAAAAAAAATCATTTTAAAAAAGTAAAAATACCAAAAATATAATAACATGGAAATGATTTTATAATTATCTTCACATGTTGAGTGCTTCACACATGAAAGGTGGATTGATACCCTTACTTATCCTATGCATATTTTTTCTGTGTTTGTAGGCTAAAGGAATTTTTTATGGAAAAGAACTTGCAACGACACTATACGAGTACACACTAAGAGGCAAATTTTTCTTTCTATCAAGGGCTCCGTGTCCCAAATGACAAAATCTATTGGGAAGTACAAAGTGTCAAATTGGACGATGATGTCCTCAATTACCCCACGGGGTACCTTTACGGAACGATCCGCAAGTTGAAGAGTAATTTTGGTGGTCTTAAGTTCTTCTAAACCAAGCTTCCTATAGATGGAATAGGGTAGAATGTTTACACTCTCCCCAAAATCTAATAAATCTCTCTTAATTTGATTCTTTTTAATAATGCACGAAATGTTGGGGGCACCCCAATCTTTATACTTGGGTGGGAGGTATCTTAATTATACCGAACTCATATTTGTCCTAATAAAACCTTCTTTACCTTTAATTTATGTTTCATCTTGAGTAAGTCCTTAAAGAACTTAGCATACACAGGAATTTTCTCGATAGCCTCAAGAAAAGGTAGGTTTAGCTTCACTTACTTTACCACCTCTATATTGTCATCACGGGGGGGCCTCTTTAAGATGAGGGGTCAAATATTAAGGGTATGACGCGGCTATTTGGGTTTCACTACCACGTTGGGCCTAACTGTGTCTTCTTTTTCACTTTTTTCCCAAGGGGGAATCTTTGGCCTCTTTCATGTTGGGTGAAACCTCCTTGTCTTTTTGCACATCGTGTGGAGGAGGTGGCAAGTCAACAACTCTTCTACTATGTAGAGTGGTTATCACTTTACATTGTTCTTAATTTTCATCGGGAGTAGATCTCATGCAGTATTGACCTTGGGGAGGTGGTTGGCCTTGAGGAAAAAACTTCCCTTTCTCTTGGACACTTAAAGAGGATTGCAACTTAGAAAGCGATGTCTTTAAGTTGGCAAAATTTTGAGCATTTTTGGACATTTATCGCTGATTGAGTTTGTAAAGATTAAGCAAGAGTGTCCTCGAGACTCTTTTGTTGTGGGATCACATAAGGCGCGGGAGGAGGCGCTTACATTGGTCGCACTTCTTGGTAAGGTGGGAGTGGTGGTGGTTGTTAGGCAACGTGTTGATTTGTGTTCATCACCACATTCGATTGCCCATAATTAAAAACAGGGTTGTTTTGCCTCATGGGATTAAAAGAATTCCCGTGAGGGGCGTTGAAATTCCCTTTATAAGCTCCCACTGCCCCAACTTTCTCTTGGAGCATAATTTTGTATGCGGATATTGTCGAACATTCCTTCGATATATATTTCACCTCACAAATTGTGGAAATATCATCCTTTAAAGCTCTAGATGGGTCAGATGTATCTCTCCCCTAGCTTCCACCACATCTTCTAGCCGCTTGGATAATTGATTAATTTGGAGATTCAACTTGTCTTCCTTTTCCAACTGGTAGTCCGGATATAGAAGGAGCTATGGACGTGATTTTAAATTTGGGTTAGGTGTTTGAATTCAATGTGTTCTAATATTGAGTAGTCTCTGTGACATACTTACAATCGTCCTCCGCATCGTCCGCATCTAACCCGTAGAACTCTCCCAAACACATTATTTCAACGAGTTTCTTTGAGCTTAGTGTAAGCCCATGATAGAAGTAGGAGATGAATATCCACTTCTCAAAACCGTGATGTGTGCACATGTTAACCAACTATTTGAACCTATCTGAACACTTATCAAAGGGCTCATTATCATTTTGCTTAAAATTTTAAATTTGAGCCCTAATAGAGTCAGTCATGTGAGCTAGAAAGAAATTTTGGAGAAATTTAACTTACAATTTTCTCCACGTACTGGTAGAGTTAGGTGCCAAAGTCCAAAGCTAAGTCTTGGACTTGTTCTTAAGTGATAAGGGGCAAAGCTTGAGACGTACGACGTCTTGCATGCAAGCTTGATCATTAAACATTTCGTACTCAAACTCTTGAATGTGGAGATAAGTTGTAATACCCCGTACTTTTACGAGTATTTAAATTACATAAGTGGTGTAATTTAATAATTCGAAAATTTCAAGTGAAAGAGAATTTAAGGTGTGGACTAAATATTTGTTTGGCGAGTTAAGGATTAATATTGATGTGTGTTATATTTACTTACAAGAATTAGTAAATGAAGTTAAACTATTTTTATCATGTCGCGGAAGGGTAAAGCGACAAGGAATAATATTTTATTTGGAAAAGTACGTGTGAAGTTGAATTGGATTTAAAAAGGTGAATTTTTAATAAGTGACTTGGATGGGAATTTCGAGTGAAAGGTTGGTCTCTGAAGGGCCGAGATAGTCAGGATAGAGTACCCGGGGTAGTGTTTGGGTTCTGGGGACGTTTTGGACTTGTAGGTACTCGCAAGTGTGTATAAGAGTCAATTTTGGGTTTAATAAGGGATAACCCTTATTTCTCTCTTAGAATAGCACGGGAGAAAGAAAGAAAAGAGAGAAAAGAACAAAGGAAGAAGAAAAAGGGAGAAAAAGGAGGCATGGGCCAATTTCTAGAGGATTCCCAGCATGAGGTTGTAAGATTTATCCAATGAGGCAAGTGTTTAACTTGCTTTAATTCTTCTAGTGTGTTTAAAATCCATATTATAGTTGGTGTAGAAACTATGTGATTTTTGGGTTTGGGTTTCTAGTACAAAAATGGGTTTTTGGAAGATGATTTCATAAGAAATTGATGAGATAATAATCCAACATTAAATCTAAGATAAAATCCATGTTAATGGTATAATATTTGGTGAGGAATATTGAAGAAATGAAAAGTGTGGCATAAATGAGAATTAGGGTTTAATTCTTGAATAAAATGAGGAATCCCGTAAATTAATTGGTGTGTTGGGTAAATCATAGTGTGTAGATATATATTGATATTGGGTGATGTTAGACACCCTAGAAATTGAGTTCGATGAGTTTTAGAATGAATTTTTGGAGTTGGAGAAGATGAACTCCCAAAACTGTTTGTGTCGGACTGGTTCGTTTTTAAAGTATCGGATCGGTTTGTTTATTTGAGCACCGGATCGGTTCATTTTCTGTCCATCGGTTCGGTTAGATTTTGACAGAAAATTTGAGAGATTTTTATTAGATAAAAAGGATTGGAGAAGAATTTATTTTGAGACATAAACATTAGGGGAACTTAGATAGAGTGCGAGGACCTATATAAGATCATGTGAGTGATGTATGAGTCTCGGGTTAGTGGGAATAAGATCCGGGTTATGAATTTTAGGAGTGTTTGGGATGAAGGATACTCAGGAATGTATTTCGACTAGTGTGTGTGTGTATATATATATATATATATATATGTGTGTGTGTGTGTGTGTGTGTAGAGTATATATGTCGATAGTATATGAGTAAAATTCAAATGTGCGAGTAGGATGAAATTAGAATACTAGCTAGATGTGATAAGCTAATATTCGGGAAATTATTAAGGTGAAGAATGTTATCATAAGTGAGTAAATACTTATGGAATTAAAAAAGTTGCGTGAATACTTATAAATTAATATGAATTGGTATATTTGGATTTTAAGCTAATGCAATGAGAAATAAGCAGGAATAATCGGATTTGATGATATATATATATATATATATATATGTGTGTGTGTGTGTGTGTGTGTGTGTGTGTGAAGCATACCCCTGTAGTACTATCATGGGAAGTTGCGCGATGTGGGTGAATCCCCTGGCTTGAGGCGCAGGGAGAGTTTAGTCCCCAGGTCATAGTCGTCCATTATTTATATTGTGTGATCTTATTCTGGGTGAGAAGTCTTAGGGATGATTCGTTCTCACTTTCAGGTGAGGAGCTATGACTGCTTACCTTACATTGTGATTTGGTTTTTATAAACTTGGTGTGAGAGTCCAACCGCTGGTACCCGAGATAATGTGTGAGTATGCCCTGGAAGATGATAGCACTGAGAGACTGCATCCATTGAGTTATAGCTCTGAGGGATGGCTGTTTTACTTATATAGTGTGTGATATGTAAGTATAGATATACTTGATATCTATAGTATGTTATACATATTATATTTTATATATATATATATATATGTGTGTGTGTGTGCGTGTGTGTGTATAATATACTATACACATGGATCAATATAAAGAATGTAATATGAGTTAATTTCTGGATCATTCGAGAGTATAAAATTCGGGATAAGAATATGTGATGTACGTATATAAGATGAGGCTACTATATACGGGATAAATAGCACTAAAATGTGAATAGCGTATAACTAGTGAAAGTTATCCGTAATGAACAGGTAAATGTCAAGTAAGAAACTAAAATGTATAAGCAGGCGAAAGCTTAGGATATTATATACGCGGGTTGTTGAGATAGCGTATGGTATGAAATGTTTGGGTGAGATTCTAGACAGGTTGGGTAGCATAACTATGGTGTTTAAAATACAAGTCTTAGGTGTGCACTGTTAGATGATAGGTGAGGGGTATCTCATGAGAGTGCGACACCAGTTTAAATTTGGAGAATATCATATTTAATATTAAAGTATTCTAAACACTTGCTAAAAATGTTTTTAAAACCCCGGCTCTGACTCGTATCTATCTTTTCTTTTTCTTCTCCTTTGTTATACTTTTTTGGCATCCAGACACAGGGACGCCTCGATGAATATTCTTTCGAGTCAGACGTTGTTTCCACATCTGTGGATGTGGGCAGGAGATTGTATAGACGCTTCTCTCCTTGTAATCTAGATAGGAGGTACTGAGAGTATCTTCGGGCATGTTGCCCAATTAATGTCATTTATTTTATTTCCAGCATTTTTATTACTAGCATTCGATATGGTTGTATAAATGTTTACTGAGATTTATCGATAATTTACTTATTCATTTCATTTGTTATGTTTATTACCGCGTGAATGGTTTTAATTTTTCAATAAGTTGTAAAAAGACTGGAAAGTTTAAAAAAAATTACACCGGGCCTAATAGGTTACTAGTAATTATTTTGTTTTCGACAATGATGCTAGGAATGAACCACATGGGATTACTGTCTTAATTTAATATAGGATTGATCACACGGTATTTTATTGGGCGGGGTGTCACATATGGTATAATAGTATCAGGTTCTAGTGTCCTTAGGAATCTGTACGGACGTACTACGCTTTCAGTGTTGCCTTCTATTTGATATAAAGCCCTATGTTTTGGATTGTTGATTTCTATGGTGAGATTTCGTTCTCCCGCTATAATGTATATATATTAGTGAATCTTATTTTCGTTTGGGAGTGTTCGTGTGCCGAACAATGAAGTATGACTGGCGAGGGTCGATGGGAGGACAGCAGGAAGCAGGGCTCAGTTGGGGTTATAGGATATCTTGTAAGTAATAACCATAGTTGAGGTCACCCCTATTATTGCTCAGGAAGTTAGGAGCTGTAAGAACTGCTTGAGTGCAGCATATGATTTCCAAGTACCTCTATAGCAGAAAATGGTGCCAAATTATACTCACCCAACGTGGTTAGAATGGGAGAGAGTTAGACGAGTCTTTGGAAAGGAGCATCCTTAGGAATTTTGAAAGTGCGGAGATGGTGTGTTAGCCAATGGAAATTAGATATCCAGAGGCTTTTGCACATGGTGGAGTGTAGTATACCCGGAAGTGAAATTTTGGGTTAAATTTTTCTTGGCTCATTAGAGAAAAGTTATAATGGTGGAAGTTAACCACCACATTTTAAAAGTGAGATATTGTGTCAATGGAAGGATCTTAGGTACGGTTTTACCGCAAGTTCTTTCATCAGATTTTCATGATGTGATGTAAACATTGTTCTGAACTCATCACAGGAGGGACGGACGAAGGTCCATGAGAAAATAAATTTAAGGATCTAGCGAATTTTGTACCGGATGAAGTAGGTACAATGGAGAAGATAATTCTTAAGTGGGTAATGGATTGGCGAGAGGAGTTGCTAGCACTTAAGGGAAATTCTGATGGGAAGATCGATGCAGATGGTCACAATGTGGTGTTTTGATAACAGAGATATGCTTCTTTGTGGAAGGAGATAAAAGAATCGAAAGATTTAGTCTAAGACTAAGACTGGGTGAAATGGTGTTAGTGAATCATCATGAGGGGGAGACCCATCAGGGGACCCATTTAAATGATTCGAATAGCTATATTCTTACCAAGTGATGGTGAATTCGGTCAGGGATGTTGAGGCCAGCAATGTGTTCCTTAGGACCAGCGAAACTAAGGGAATAACGGGGGTAGCCATCAGAGTTGAGACTACCAGAGTCCGAGAGAACGACAACCTTAATATGGTCAGTATGGACGAAGAGAAGTGGATTATATATATAAGTATTTTTTATAGAGAGTAGGACCACATACATTAGTTTTGCCCTAAGTGAGTAAAGGGACAAGAGTATGGTGCCTAGCAAGGGCAATGACTAAAGTAGTTTTTGATTTGGTTCAGACAAGCACGATATGTTCGGTAACCATATGAGAAGCCAGGGTGATTGGCAAGGTGGAAATATGATTTTTAACCTCGGAAGAATGAGGCATGTTTTGTGTGACACGAATGAGTCACGATACTTTGATCATCGCTAGATTCGCATTTGAGACGAGTTTAGTGTGTATATCAATAATATTATTATTATGTGTATATATTTCCTTGGTATAGTGGGGTTATCTTTGGTGTCATCCACGGAGGATGAGTGGGTTTATTGATAGTGGCATATATTTTTATTGAGATTACTCGTTTTAGTGATGTGTTATACGGGTATAATATTATCCTGGATATGGCTTTACAAAAATGGTTAGAACGATAGTGGGCAGTTAATGCAAGTCTATCGGGGTTGCTGCTCTAGGGAAGAATGTGTTGTTTTAGCGATGCCTCACTTGTGAGAGGGTCGAGCTCGCATTTATATTATATTATTATAGAGACTTCAGAGAGTATGGTTGTCTCGAAATATTTTATCCCTGTGTGTAGGGACTTTATTAATATGATTCGAGGTATATTGGATTCACTGTTGAGCGGAGATATTCATCTCATTATTATGTTTAGCACTCAGGATTTGGTGATAGGAAGAGTGCGCTATCATATCACTCCTTTAGAGACGTGGGAGATGAGATTTATATTTATATGTCTGAGGACAGGATTTTGAGGGATCCACTTGTGTGTTTGAGGGTTATGGAATGTGATTACCACCAATGCTGAGTGATAGTGCATATGGGGGGAAGGTTCCTTATTTAAATGTGATTGCGGGAGGAGATACAACTTTTATGACAAGAGATGAGAATTTAAGGGTATATGTTATGGACTAAGGGCCTAATGGATTTCGATATTCTGACAGTGCTAGGTAGTAGTGTATTGGGGGGTTCCTTATTTGGATTTCTCTTTGCGAGACATCCCACGCATGAAACTTAGCTTAACGTTGGAAGTAGGGAGATGTTTGTTCATTAGTCCACGAGTTTGGTACCTCGATCATTAAACTGTGAGTTGAAAGTTATATTACGATGTAAGGCTAGTGAAGCCGGTAGTGCTGTGACAAAGTACTGAAGTTTTTCACCACGAGTTGAAGAATGGGACAATGTCAGGAAGGATTAAATTTTGATTTCGGGAGTGATTGAGAATACCCAAGTGTCATAGCCACTATGTGAATGCGAAGGCCAATATTGTGAATGCGAGTGCAATAGGGTAATGTGTGTCACGTGTGAGACTTATATGATGTTTATGCCAATATGCGCGGATTATAGGGTGTGTAGGCTCCCTGGTTAGCTAAATTTTAAAATCATCCGAGTTAGAGGGACGTGAGAATAGATGTGCGGGGTATATGCCTGTGGGGCAGTTATAAACAAAGTTTTTATGGTCGGATGGATTAAATGTCGTGTGAGAAGGACGATAATCCAAGTATATATGTGCAATGAGAGTAGCACACAAGAGATGGGTTGAAAGGCGGTGAGAAGCCATCTACAAGGATATCTCTTAGGAAGAGGAAAAATCCAACTATTGTGGGAAATTGGGGCGGATTCCTACTCAATCGAATGTTGAGAGTGACATGCGCATCAACATAATGAGGATGTCAATAAGGTATGAAGAGCCCGAAGAGCACATTATGGCGAAAAGCACACGGGCCCAGAATTTTGGTACCCCTTGGAAAAAGGGAAGTATTAAGTATCACTTGATATGAGACGTTATAAGTGGAAGTCGGTGTTGATCGGGACATAGTGAGTTGTTTTCGCCTACACCCCTCATAGATGGAAATAGGTTGGTGCATAATGGTCAACCAAAAAAATCTGTATCAAGCCAACGATTGTAGTGAAGGAGGGGACAGTCAGGCTGGTAAATTTCTTTGATGGGTGGAGATCAAGTTGACCAAAAAGGAAGTAATTGTTATTATTTTGGGGTGAGTTACACTATTATATAGTGTGCTCCAGTTCTTCTTTGAAAATAAGGATTGCACCAGTGGGAGGTGCTGCCCAATATTATTGTGAATCAGGATGAGATCCTTGAACCCCACCTCCGTTATGGGATTTCAGAAAGTTGTGGGGATGACGTTTTCTTTTGGACAAGTCGTGTCACCTATAACCCGATGAGTAGACGGGAGGTGATTGACGACTAGTAAAGTTATATGAATGTGATTTTAAAATCACTGCGATAATTTCACTTTCACAGCCGATATAGCTTGTAAGTGAAGTAAAGCATAGTGTGGTAATTGGGAGGAGAAATTTCTTATGGTATAATTATGTGTAACACTCGTACCTGGTTGTTGTGGATAAGGAGCATATTGAGGTTTTGTATGGAAAACCCTAACCATTCCCCCACTGGTTGTTTAGAGGTGAGAGGATAATTAGAATTTTGGATTGGATGAGAGTTAGAGCCCGATGATTAAAGTGGTGGAACCACAAACTATTTTGGGTGACTTATGACTATCGTAAAAGTTACGTCACTGTGAATTGATGTTTTGAGAACCAACAGGAGTGGTTAGATATTTATATGAATTTCTCTAAGGATGAGAGTTTCCTGTTGGAAGGGATAGAGGAAGCTGACACTTAGTGATGTGATGCCTTCTAATAATAGTGAGATAATAGGGCCAGTAATGAGTGGACTCGCCTTATTCGAATGTCGTTGGTAGGAGCACAATGTGATGTGCCATTATTGAGGTGCGACTTGATAACTGATGCAAAATGTCAGTATCAAGAGAGTTGAACACGCTAGCTATGAAGCTAGGGCTATAGTGATTGAGCCTTATTTTGAAGTTGGTTTTGAGTACTGGAGGATGTGGTGTTATAAGATCCTCAGTCCTAGTAGCGGTGCTATCTGAATTTCGAAGGATAAATTCCTTTGTATGGGGGGAGTATGTAATACCCCATACTTTTATGAGTATTTAAATTACATAAGTGGTGTAATTTAATAATTCGAAAATTTCAAGTGAAAGAGAATTTGAGGTGTTGACTAAATATTTATTTGGCGAGTTAAGGATTAATATTGATGTGTGTTATATTTACTTATGAGAATTAGTAAATGAAGTTAAATTATTTTTATCATGTCGCGAAAGGGTAAAATGAGAATGAATAATATTTTATTTGGAAAAGTATGTGTAAAGTTGAATTGGATTTAAAAAGGAGAATTTTTTATAAGTGACTCGAATGGGAATTTCGAGTGCAGGGTTGGTCTCGAAAGGGCCTTAATAGTCAAAATAGAGTACTCGGGGGTAGTGTTTGGGTTCTAGGGACTTTTTGGACTTGCAGGGACTCGCAATTGTGTATAAGAGTCAATTTTGGGTTTAATAAGGGATAACTCTTATTTCTCTCTTATAAGAGCATGGGAGAAAGAGAGAAAAGAGAAAAAAATAAGAAAGGAATAAGAAAACGGGAGAAAGAGGAGGCTCGGGCCAAGCTCCGGTGGATTCCCGGCACGAGGTCGTCGGATTTATTCAACGAGGCAAGTGTTTAACTTGCTTTAATTCTTTTAGTGTGTTTAAAATCCATATTATAGTTGGTGTAGAAACTATGTGATATTTGGATTTAGGATTCTTGTACAAAAATGGGTTTTTGGAAAATGATTTCATAAGAAATTGATGAGAAAATAATCCTACATGAAATCTAAGCTAAAATCCATGTTAATGGTGTAATCTTTGGTGAGAAAATTGGAAGAAATAAAAAGTGTGGTATAAATAAGAATTAGGGTTTAATTCTTGAATAAATGAGGAATCCCATAAATTAATTGGTGTGTTGGGTAAATCATAGTGTGTAGATATATATATTAATGTTGGGTGATGTTAGAAACCCTATAAATTGAGTTAGATGAGTTTTAGAATTAATTTTTGGAGTTGGAGAAGATGAACTACCGAAACTATATGGTCAGACAGGTTCATTTTGGGAGTACCGGATCAGTTCATTTATTTGAGCACTGGTCCAATTCGTTTTTTTTTTTTGCCGGACCGATTCGTTTTTATCCAAACCGATTCGTTTTCTGGCCATCGGTTCGATTCGATTTTGATAGAAAATTTGAGAGATTTTTCTTGGATAAAAAGGATTGGAGAAGAATTCCTTTTGGGACATAAGTAGTAAGGGATCTTACATAGAGTGTGAGGACCTATATAAGATCATGTGAGTGATGTATGAGTTTTGGGTTAGTGGGAATAAGATCTGGGTTATGAATTTTAGGAGTGCTTGGGATGAACGACACTCGAGAAAGTATTTCGGTCGGTATATATATATATATATATATTTATGTGTGTAGAATATATATGTCGATAGTATATGAGTAAAATCTGAATGTGCGAGTAGGATGAAACTATAATACTAGCTAGATGTGATAATCTAATATTCAGGAAATTATTAAGCTGGGGAATTTTATCATAAGTGAGTAAATACTTATGGAATTAAAATAAGTTGCTTGAATACTTATAAATTAATATGAATTGGTATATTTGGATTTTAAGCTAATGCCATGAGAAATAGGCACGAATGGACGGATTTGATGATATATATACGGGTATAGAGACAGTATATATATGATATGATTATAAATATAACTGTGTGTGATTGATAAACTTGTGTGAAGCATACCCCTCTAGTGCTATCATTGGAAGTTGCGCGATGTGGGTGAATCCCCTGGCTTGAGGAGCAGGGAGAGTATAGTCCCCAGGTCATAGTCGTCCATTATTTATATTGTGCGATCTTATTCTGGGTGAGAAGTCTTGGGTATGATTCATTCTCACTTTCAGGTGAGGGGCTATGATCGCTTCACATACGTTGTGATTTGGCTTGTACCAAGTCGGTGTGAGAGTCCGACAGCTGGTACACGGGATAATGTGTGAGTATGCCCTGGAAGATGATAGCACTGAGAGACTGCATCCATTGAGTTATAGCTCTGAGGTATGGTTGTTATACTTATATATTGTGTGAATGTGTGTGTGTATATGTATATACATAAATGAACATAAAGAATGTAATGTGAGTTAATTTCTGGATCATCTGGGAGTATAAAATTCGGGATAAGAATATGTGACGTATGGATATAAGATGAGGCTACTATATACGGGATAAATAACACTATAATGTGAATAGCGTGTAACTAGTGAAAGTTATCCATAATGAACGGGTAAATGTCAAGTAAGAAATTAAATTGTATAAGCGGACGAAAGCTTAGGATATTATATACGCGGGTTGTTGAGATAACGTATGGTGTGAAATGTTTGGGTGAGATGCTAGATAGGTTGGGTAGCGTAACTAGGGTGTTTAAAATACATGCGTTAGGTGTGCATTGTTAGATGAGAGGTGAGGGGTATCTCATGCGAGTGCAACACTAGTTTAAATATGGAGAATATCATATTTAATATTAAAGTATTTTAAACACTTGCTAAAAATGTTGTTGAAACTCGGGCTCTGACCCGTATCTATCTTTTCTTTTTCTTCTCCTCTGTTATAATTTTTAGTTGTCCAGACATAGGGATGCCTGGATGAATATTCTTTCGAGTCAGAAGTTGTTACCGCAGATGTGGATGTGGGAAAGAGATTGTATTGACGCTTCTATCCTTGTAATCTGGATAGACGGTACTAAGAGTATCTTTAGGTATGTTGCCCAATTGATGTCATTTATTTTATTTCCAGTGTTTTTATTACGTGCATTCGATATGGTTGTATAAATGTTTACCGAGAGTTATCGGTTATTTATTTATTCATTTCATTTGTTATGTGTATTACCGTGTGAATGGTTTTAATTTTGCATTAAGTTGTAAAAAGATTAGAAAGTTTTGAAAAATAATTTGACACCGGGCCTAATAGCTTACTAGTAATTAATTTTGTTTTCGACAGTGATATTGAGAATGAACCACATGAGATTCCTGTCTTAATTTAATATAGGACTGATCACCCGATATTTTATTGGGCGGGTTGTCACATAAGGCTTCTCCGACTCCATACGATGAAAATTATGGAGAATTTGAATCATCTCGTTCCTAAAGTAGAATTGACAAGCATTATATGGGAATATAATGCATCTCTAAGTGATGATTCATTCCAATTATAAGAGGTCTTTTATAGGGCAGTAAGGCATCACACCGTCTCCCTTTCGAAACTACATTATCAGACATAGCAGTCGCACTTAAAGATTCACTATCCTCACAGGAGTTCCTAGATGTTCTACTCGTGGTCTGACTACTCGGTGTAGGAGGTGGTGACCAGAAATTCGAAATGTTTCTAGTGTTATTGCTAAAAGGAGGTAATTCAACCATTGGCTCGGGATTTGAAGTGGGTTGAGTACTTTGCATTTAAGGACTTGAGAGAATATTTTGATTTTGATTTTGATTTTCTTATTTTCTTATTTTTTGGATATTTTGGATCTTTTTTTATGTTTTTGGGATTCATGATCTTTTTGTCTGCTTAAGAATTAGAGTCAATTTAAGATCAATCCGACCTAACCTATAGTCTGCATAGTCCCCGACAACGGTGCCAAAAACTTGGCATGATCCAGAATGAGTGTGCTACATGTGTTCCTACGGCTCATGTGCAAGCAGATCGCTCAAGTAATAACTTGATAAATCGAGGTCGAATTCTCAGGGAATAGGTCGTAATATTATTGATGAAAGTAGGGTTGTCTTCTAAGATCTAGGTCTCGAATCGAGAAAGAAAGAAAGTGTGATTTTTGTTTTCGGTAAAGATTTTGTTCGACTTAGCAAATTAAACTAAGCAAATGTGAATTAAACTACTAAAAAGAAAGAATTTGAAATTTTGTTTTCAAAAACTTATTGGAAAGTGGAGTTGGGATCCAATCCCCCAAGCCGTAGCAAATCTCTGCTAAATATTAAATTCTAAAAAACTATTTAATTAACTGAAAGAAAATTATAAACTAATTCGAAGTACCAAACATGTGTGGGCGTTAATTCGCACAATATTTGGTCAAACATATATTGTATTCTCAAACATATATATTGTATTCTCAAACATTCCAATTGCCTTCGACCAATAGAGTTAAGAAATCTACAATATTAGTCATGATTAAACTATCAAACACTAATAACCAATTATATAATTATTTTAAATTCTATATATAACATCAAAAACCTAGGTTGGGTACATGTTCCCCAATTGACTATGAGTTTATCCAGACATGGAATTAATCTTTACGCAAATAATCATCATAATAAATGCAATCATCAATGAATAATAAGAAAGAAGAGATGAAATTTTGTTACCAAACTTGAAGAAAATAACTCACGTTTAAGTAATTCACACAAATTGAAGAAAATCGGAAAAAGAATGAATTTTGATTGAATTTGATGATGAAAAATGGAGTTGAATTTGAGAAAAATGGTACTCCAAAAGGTTAAAACAAATTATTTTGCCCTCGAATTTCTTCTCAACTTCGAACGCTTATAACTTCTCGAGTGTAGCTCGACTTGAGATGTCGTTTCTTCTAGTATTCTGGTAACTTCGAGTTGTTTAACTTTTCTGTTGGCTCCTCTTTCAGGTTTTAGATGGAAAATAACATATTTTCCCTTGACTTTCCCTTCTCGTAATTCTTTTACTATTTTGACTTTTCGTTCTTATCCAATTACACGATTTACCTGTAAAATACACAAAATATAAAATACTTCACCGAAAAGGTTAGTAGCACAAATATGAGATAAATCAGGAATAAATGCAATATTTGGGACCATAAAAATACCGAAATTAAGAGGGGAAATATGGAATATATGTGTCTAATCAAACTCTCATAAAAATGACTTAGCCATTGATATTAAAGATGTCTTCTTTTTCTAATGAAGTCCTCATATAAACATTTCCGGGTATAAGGTAATGCATCAACGTTATTCTTTGAATTCACTTCATACTTTCTCAAATGCCTAGACATGGAGAGAGAATATAACAAAGAAGATTTAAAGAAAAAAGATAAGACTTGGATCCCTGGTTTCTAGAGATTTTAGAAAAGGGAGGAAATGATTCGTATACCTGAAAATGAAATGGAAGAAAGAATGTATGAGGTATTTGCCAAACCCTTATACCTTCTATTTATAGGGAAGTCAAAGCGGTGGATCACCTTGGGTTGGGAGACATGCTCTTATTCTCACCTAGGTAACGCACCCCATGTGCAATCATTATCTAGGGTGGACAACTTACGGCTCGTGTAATACCATGCATAAGGATTACGTGCGTTAGAATAATTGATTATTCTCCCACTTGCATAATTCAACACATGTTAACTTTCTAATGACTCCTGAGGAAATCCACGTGTGCAACTGATAACAGGATTAGGCCGACTAGGCCTAAAGGGTGATAAAACCAATCACACTACATGGATTGGCACGTGGCCTCTATATATTGAAGCGGTATAATTGGTAGCATATTATAGGATTACTGGCAAAGAATCAATAAGGATCATAACTAAATACAGACGAATTAATTAAACCATAACTCTACTACTTTGGATATAGGATCAAAGAGGAGCGACCAAGATTTTAGGAACCTTGTACTTATAAATAGGGGCGACCCCATCCAATTAGAGAAACTTGCATTATATTGACATCATGATGACTTGGACTCTCAGCTATCAACCTTAGCACTCCAATTATCCTTCATTGTTCGCAGTTAATATATATAGCTCTCCCCCTTTCCCCGTGGACGTAGGCAGGATGATCTGCCAAACCACGTAACTCTTTATGTCCATTTTCATACTGCACTCATATTTTAGGGTTAATTATTAACATTGCAATATTGTGGTTTCGATACTCCTTACAATGCCTACTGAGAAGATAACTTTGGCACTAGTTGTGTGATAAAATAAGCTACTACACTATGACGCACACATCATAGATATTCAAAAAAAATCCTTTCAAAAGAAGTTTTGAAGAAAGACGATAAGTCTAACAGAATGACTAAGTGGTCATTGGAATTGGCCTAATCTGATATCGTGTATGATCCTTGAACTATCATGAAGAGGAAATTATTCACTGATTTCATTGTTGAGTTATCATAAATCCCAAAGAGAAAAGTTATTTAATCAAGTCCTCTTCTAAAAATGTTTAACCTGGAACAAGGCGGTCAAACATCCAAGTGAAGGTTATTTATTAATGGACCATCTAATTATCGAGGCACTGGTTGGAATGATTTTCATCACCCCACAAGGATGCCTCATCAAGAAAGTAGTTAGACTTGGGTTCAAGGGTTCAAATAATGAGGAAGAATATAAGTCCATGATAATCGTTCTTAAAATGAAATTTCCATAAGAGCAGTGTTAGGGTTTCATTCCTAAAATCATGAATGACCTTTAATTTTCAGTAAAGGTGTATCAGATAAGAATTATGTTTGTGATAATGCCATATATTTATCTTTGATACATTATATACATCTCGTCAATTAAACTTAATAGGAATTCTGGTGAGTTGGGTTCGGCCAAATCTCAAAATATTAGAATTCCAGTTCTAGCTCAAATAAGTAGTTCACAACCTAGATGTGGAGCTAATATGACATCAGTAAAAATGCAATTACGATCTCAGTAGTTTATCTTGACAAAAAGAACATGTCTAATGGTTTGGGAACTTATCTGATAGTTCAAAGAGGATTGTATCGTTACATCAAACTTACGTAATCTCATGATATTTTTAAAGAATGAATAGGTTCTCAATCCCAATGATTATGAGGATTTGAGTATACTCATAGTTGTTTATTTATTTATTATATGTGCAATCTAATTCATTGCTTTTAAATCTCCATAAGCTAGGAAATTATTGTGTGGATATGTCTGAGATAATATTTTGGAATAATCTGTGTCTAAGAGATATCCTGGGTTGTCATACCCCTTGATGAACTTATAATTTTTTATTCTACCAGTAAACCCGACGAGTGGATTTTATAATCCGATAGATTATATAATAATTAAAGTTTGAGATTGGGGAATACATAAGATGTTGGTGAAAATCGATTAGTGGAAAATTAAATATCATTGTATGCTTTACGCGGGAAATCATATTATACACTATCTAACTTTATAAAAAAATGTCATTATTCCGAGTGGTTTTGAGATAATTAAATTAGAATTCAGCCGTGATTAATTAGTGGAATTAATTACGATTAAATGGATAGAGAAAATAAATTATAGTGACGTAATTTTGGATTTTTGAGTACCTATATGGAAGCCAATTTAATTATTTATTCTTGAATCCCTACTATATTCCATTACCCAAGTAGTAGGCCTAGAGACTTTAAAAACCCAGATTAGCCTAAGCTCGTGTCTTATACCTATATATATATTGATGTAAGGTAGGGTTTTAAGCATCGCATTCATTACAGAGGGTTAAAGAGGAAGAGGAAAAATACTATTCACATTTTTGTAAAGGGTGAGGAGAGAGAAAGTAATTTTTCTCATATTTCATCGAGAGAAAGTAATTTTTCTCATATTTCATCATGTTTTTATCTCTGCGAGTGCAAACCCATAAGGCTTACTTTGGAGGAATCATACAATAAAAAATTTAAGGCTTTCGATGGATGACTTTGGGGGAAGCCATCCAATAATTAACTGTTTTAAATGTTTCATATATTTGTAACATGATAAGAGTGGTGTTTTGATTTTATTGACCGGCATATCTTGGCATAGGGAACTGATCAGCCTCAATGGAAAAATATGTAGGTTATTACAATGCATGTGTGTGTGTGTGTGTGTATTTTTGTATGCATAGGTATTGTGTACATGTTTGTGTAAGAGTATCGACTACGTTATGTGTAGGTGGGGAAGTGGTGCTTGCCTGTATGAGTAATAAGAAAAGAGAGACAGAGAGAAAAATAGGTGAGAAAGAATAAGGAGAGTAGAGGAGGAGGCTGATGCACGGTCGCGTGGTTACCTAGCAGCGAAGAAGAAGAAGAAGAAGAAGAAGAAGAAGAGAGAGAGAGAGGGAGAGGGGGAGAGAGAGAGAGGGGGAGAGATCCTAGTTATGCCACGTGTGATTGTAGTTATTTTTGTAACGGAAGGGTGATTTTGAAATGTTTTTTAAACTTCGAGGGTAACGTTGAAACATTTGAAAGATCAGGGTGGGAATTGAAATTTGACCCAAACTTTAGTTTTTTTAAAATAATTAAGCCTTATTTTTTTTATTTTGTTAGAAAGCCTCTAATAAGTAGCAACAGATTTTGGCTTTCACAAACAATAAGAAATATATTTAATTTCCCTCCCCTTAAAAGTATTGATACATATCGCACAATATAAAAGAACATTATTTTGGAATAATTATAATATCCAAACAATAAAAAAATATTTTTCAAATATATTTAAAAAAATGCGGTTATGTTTTAATCCCAGGGATGTTGACACTGATTGGGAAAAGGTCTTATATCGATCCTACGTGCTGAGGTTGTCATACCCCAAGTTGGGACCATGCTAATAGATCATTATGTGTAGATGTTAGTATGTGTTTACATGATTTATGTGATGGCATAGTGATTTCCTAATATGTGTGTTTAAAGACCTTAAGAGTTGGCAACATTTAGTAGTCAAAACTAGAAGGGGCACGAGGGAGACCCACAAGTGTATGGAATGGACTTTGTGAGACATTTTATGTGGGTGTTGTATGGAAGCCCTATGTTTCTTGTGTGGGCTGTCAAGATGCCCTATATTTTATGTGATGGGTCAAGAATAACCGTGTGGATAATATATATGTGTGTATACTTGTGATGGTATGGGGTTGGGATAGCTAGAGATATAATAATTTCCTTTAGTGGTGTAACCTAATAATGAGACTAAAAAGTCATAAGGGTAATATAAGAACATGGGGTCTGATTAGGACAAGTTATATGTGATTTAAGTAGTTAATATTGTGCTTACTTTAAGTATGGGATTTGTTTAAGATGTTAAGTAGTTATGATTAGATGGTTAATCGAGTAACTAGTAATAATCTAGATTATATTATTATGTTTTGTTTCATGTGAAATGGTTCGTCGCGAGTGCTCACTTAGATTAACGAGATGTCAGGATGGTCGATTATAAATCGTCATAGGTGGAATTATGACCTAAAGACCTTTGTTTATGAGTTTATGTTTTAGAACCTCTAGATTGGATGTGTTAGGAGAGTTAATTTATTACATTTGGAATGAATCAACTCTAAGATAGGGTAGGAACGGAGTACTTAATTAACAAGAACTCTCATTAAGAGTGAGTGTGGGATATGTGGTTACTGTGAACCTAGGGAGTTAAGATTTGACTCTCTAGGATGCAAGTGATTGTATTAGTTATGGTGTTTCTCAATATTGGTAGTTGTGATTTGGGTGAAATGCTTTAGGTTAGTTATTAATGTTGAATGACCATTAGCTCTCAACGACTAGCTACTCTAGACATAAGTCTAACACCAGTTCCTTATTTGGATTGTCGTGTTCCACATATGGAGTCTAATATTGGTTAGGATTTTGGAAATGATGTAATGATGTGAAATTGAGTTCTAGTAAGAATTCTTGATAATGGTTGGGAGATTATGCACCTAAAGATGAGTAATGGCTAGTGGTTAGTGTCCGTATATGCGTTAAGATATGGTAGTGCTTGAAGATTATATAGAACTATGGATTTCTTAAGGTTAAAGATACCTCGTGGTTAGTGAGTAAATCAAGGTCACACTTTATTATTGGACTAAATCTTCATAATTAAAAATTGTACTAATTCTATTTAAAATAATTTGATCTATTATTTACAAGTTATAGTTTATGCATTTGAAGATTCACATTTTTATTTCGAGGTTAGCATGTTTTGAATATGATATATTATTATATTGTTGGGTTAAGTATAAGATTTCTTGAAAGGGATTTTTAACCCTCTTGCATTGACTAATATTTTCAATATCTATTGCAGGGACCCAAGGATGTGCTTAGTATTATTGTATATATAGTAGGGATCCGAACATAGGATTGGTGTATTATAGTATTCTTATATTTCAAGTATGTGGCGGCAGAGGTTATAAATATTAATTTAGTTATTTAGTTTGTACTCTATTAAGTTGTAAGATATTTGAACTATATCAGTCATTCTTATTAAGTGTTATGATGTATACACGTGGATATTCAGGATTTTATTTATTGGCATATTCATTTAGTTTGAGTTTGTCCATATTATATTGAAATCTTCCATTATTAAACATTTTTAGTTGTTTGATTATAGTAAATTGGGTATTTATTACTAATCATCGTAAATATGGAATTTACGGGGCATCGCAGTTGGTATCAAAGTATGGCCTAGAGCTTTTGGGTCTGTGTGAGCCCGTTCCATTTTACGTCAAGTTTTTTTATACATTTAAAGATTGTCATGGGATTTTTTTTACTCTTGTTTCATGATTTAACGTGTGCCTACTTTAATTATTTTTATTTGAGGAGGTTTGAGAAATTGAGGAATTGTTACGTGTAAAAGGGTAGCTCTGATAGAGATGTAAAGGAACATTGAGAGTAAGGATAGTTAGTGGTGGAACAAGGATGTTATCCACACTTAGTGGAGATAATTAAACAAGTTAGAATTGTTGCGGGTTACAACCGTGTTAGCGATTTTCATAGGCATCTATAGAACAAGTATCATTCGTTGTGTCAACTTCGAAAAAAGGTGGTAGAGAAGGTAAATATTAGGGTTTTAGTGCCTACATATGTTATGATTATCTTATAAAGATAAGGGGTTTAGATGAACTCCTACATATGGTTGACTGTGTTGTGGGGCATAAGCAGTTGATTGTTATAGTTGGACAAAGATGTTATGGTATGATGGATTAGTGTGATTAGTTCCGTTGAGATTATGATTTTGAATTATTCTTCAGTGCCGAGCTATGTTTGATAATAAGTAATTTCAAATGTGATACGTAAGAGAAAATAGTTTTTAACCTTAAAGCGAGGTCGTCTCACGTAGTGAAATATGATATGGATTTTATAAGATGGTTTGAATTTAATCCAAGGAGCTAGATATAAAGGGAATAAAGTAGTAATTTTGTTATTGTATGACGTGTTTTACACATGCGTAGATTTTGCGACATTTATATATAGTTATGGAATGCATGAGTTCCATAACCCTCAAAAGAGAGGAATGATTCGACCGAGTATTATATTTGCAAGAGGAAATTGAAAATTCTGATGTTAGAGGTAGTGGAAAAGTGATAGAGGGATGCTAAGAACTGACACGAGGAGGCACAAGGGAGATGTATCTAATCGACTTTGAAAATATTAGTATAGTTGATAGGTGCATGATCCTATAACCAAGAGTTATTTGATATTTGAGGTAGTGTAGATAGGAGTCATTAATAGTTCAATTTGGTGTCTATAACTGTACCGTCGTTGGTTTTACCACCAGTAACCTAGGGGTACCTATTGGTTTTACATGATTTTTGTTTGTTGCTTCTCACCCCATTAGAAACAAAAGTCATCACTTGTTAATAAGAGTATATATATATATATATATATATATATATATATATATATATTGTTGAACTCATCTTCAGTTTTTTATATTTATCACCCATGTTATAGTGGGATTATGCGTCTAGGTTACGTGTTAACCCAAGATGACCTATTATATTACAATAAGGGTTAGGGTGTGGGAATATTTTTATACTCACCACCCAATGTCGATAAGTGGGTGTGAGTGCCTATTGTTGCACAGGTTGAGATGTAAGCCTATGGTATCAATAGTTGTATGTATATTATTAGTTGTGTGTAGTTATTGTGTGGAGATGTGGGCCTAATTTATGATTATTTTTTTATATTACTTGTGGGTTTCACGAGTTAAGTGAGTGCATATGACATGTTTTGTTGATTGGTTGGCTAGTGATGTAATCTCTCATTTGGGGTAAAATGAAACGTGTGATTTATTATATCGCTGTGCATTATGCATATTGATAATTCAGACTTCTATGTAATTAGGGTATGGTTGATTAGTTAGGGGCATTAATTTTTTGTCTCAAAATACAATTCGATCCGCGTAGAAAGTGACAAAATTAGTTTAGGCATATCATAATAAGACGGAGGGTATGTGCGAGGTCCATAGTGAGATTTGGTCATCTAACGGACATGGTATTATAGGATTTGGTGGCATATGTGGTGCTATCATTTTAGTCTATATTGTTATTGTAGTATGAGACAATATGTTATGTGGATTGTGGATAGATACATATAGATAGGTTTACCGTGACATGATGGGTCAATAGTTACTAGGCCTAGGTACCTTAGGGTTATTGAGTGGATCTTCATCGTTAGTATACAATGAACCATTGGTAAGACGGAGTATTAGTGTATTTCGAGGACAAAATTTCGTTTGTAGGGGGAACAATATAATACCCCGAGTTTTTAAATAATTACTTGATTGTCTCAATTAATTTAAATGGAACAAATATTTTTTAGTAATAAATTAAACGGGATAATTATAAATTAAATTTGATAAGCTTTTAGTATTAAATTAAACTGACGAGTTTTTCATAACAAATTATTTTGGATAAATTTCATGTTAAAATTTGAGAGCTGATTTATAGGAATAATTCATGATTGGTTATAAGTTTGGATACGACTTATGGGGAAATTTGGAGGCCCAAATTATGTTTAAAAGTTGGAGAATTATGCCTATGGCTTAGATAACCCATTGGAAAAAGGTTGGAGTCATTCGGGTTTAGGTTAGGGGCCCATAAACTAAATATAATTTAGGTTTAACTAAAATGACGAAAATTAGATAAATATACTAGGTTAACTAGTTAAACTAATTTAATTATCTTTTAGAACATCCTAAACCTAGTGGAAGGCTAAGGAGAGAGAGTCTTGGAGGTTATTTGGAATAAAAGTGGAGAGGAAGCTTTGGAGATTAAGGAGAGAATATAGAAGAAGATCTAATGCTACGCCAAATTACATTCATTCTCTAATAAGGAAACTTTTCTTTTACTTAGTCCCTTGGATTAGACCAGTATATATTTTAATGCAGACTCAAGGGGTAAATTTAGGATTAAAAATCTAAAATTGGGGAATTGATTCATTATTATAATATTGGGGGAGGGAGTGGTAGGCGTCAATGGAATCCAAATTCCTATATCTAGCGTAAGAGCAAAATTTATAATTGCTTATATTTTTATTTGGTTTGGTTTGGCACATCTCGTTATACAAGCATGACACCGTCACAACTTCTCGGTACTCGAAGACTTTGTTGAAGACCAAAAAGATTGGAAGATTTATAATGATAGCTTAGTAAATTTATAAAGTAGGGTTTATATGTTAAATTGGTATTTTAAGGAATTCTTGTATGATATCGACTAATTGCATTTGGAATAGAGTTATATTATGTTAGATTAATCATGTATGTTGTATTTAAATTATATTTGATTTAAATTCTAAATAACTAGAATAAAATCATGTTTTGGGGATCATAAGTAGGATAAACTTGTAAATTATTGAATTATGGATTTTAGATATAAAATACACCCATGTTAGACTTTAATTATGCTAGGTTATTCACTAAATATGCCTTAGACTCTAAGGCCTGGATCGGGATGATTGTGGGTAAAAATTGTGGGAATTAGAGTGAAAACCCGTAACATGTGAAATTAATTTTTTTGTTAGGTCTTAGGGTCGGATCAATATGGGTCCATGTCGGATCGATTCAGATTGGCGTAGAGCCCTAGGTTGTTTTTTGTTAGGTTTTGGTTAGACAATGAGTGGCATTCGATCTTAGGGTTATTTAAGGGTTAGAATATTATTTAGGTTGAGTATTTCTCTCGACATAAGTTGTAATAAAATGAAAATTCAGATATTTTGATCATTATGATTGGGCTTTGTATTTGTAATTGACTATTTTGGGGTCTTGATAAGGATTGTTGGAAGTTTGTGGGTTCAATTTGGAAATTTAAAGAAAAATTTGATTGAGGTAATTCGAATAAGTTAAGGTCATTCAAACAAGATTCTCATATTGTTCGAAGTTGGGATCAAAAGAGGTTTGAACGAGATCCCATTAAATAACAGGTTCAGGTCATTCGAAGGTCGTTCGAAGCAAAGCTCCAATGAGAAGCCATTCTCGTTCGAATGAGGGGTTATTCTCATTTGAACGAGGTTGTGCAGAATTTTTAAATTGGGTTTCCCTTGTGCGCCGTCTCGTTTTGGACTCTTGGATGGATGAGCTATCAAGAGATAGTGAGCCCAGATTGGGCAAAAACAGGATTTGAGGCTTTTGGGTTTTTTTATAAGAGTTTGTTTGGGTAATTTAGGTTTATTTTGAGTGTAAGAAGAGAGGGGGGTCTTCTACCATTTTTATGTATTCCTCCAACTCTCTCTACCATAAACCACTATGCCACCACCATTCTTTCACTATATTCTTCTAGTATCCCACCATATCCAAGCCCTACATACCCATATCACCATTGCTGAGTGGAGCTACGAATTTTAGAGGTGTTGTTGGGGATTTTAGAGAAAATGAAGATTAATGCCTTATGGAACTTAAAGAGAGTTTTGATGCAGCATTCACGGAGACAAACTTAGTATAGCTAGGCAACCTCTCTAAGGCCACCTTAGGAGGTCGGAGGTAGCTATCTTCTTAGACATTTCATGCCTTCACTACAAGAAAAATACAATTTTATGACGCTTGAGAAAATTATTTAATGACATCTATTACAAAAATGTCATTTAAAGGTCAATTATATTATTAATGTGACAAATTTAATATAAAATGTCATTATATATATATTAGTATTATTTTTTATGACACTTTATATATAAAAATCATATTTGAATATAGATATCATGACCTTTTTTTTTAGAATTTTTAAAGTGGGTACATATTTTGACCATTTTTTCTCCCCAAAAATTTTATAACACACTCTTTCTTCCCTCTAAAAATTTAGACCCCCCAAAAAGAGAACCCGCTCTTCTCACATCCTTACTCCCTCACGTCGCTCTTCCCGCCGATAACTCCTCATGCCGTACCCCCTTTGATTCTAAAATGCTCTTAACCTCTTGGTGAGATAGTTTTAATTCCAGAAGTTACTGAGAAGGTTTCATTATTTGGTGAGACAGTTTAAGAAGGTGGGGAAAACTCTGTCGTTTGTTCTCCCATGTAGCCTTTAGTGGCGAAGGAAAATATTGTAGGTATGTAGGCAGAGATAGGTGAAGAAGGAACGTAGTGGTCAATCAATCATTCACAGGTATTTTGGATTTGGCATTTTTTTCTTTTCTTTAAATTAGTTATGATTTTCAGTTGGCTTTGGAGCCGGTCATTCTCTATGTAACACACCAAGTATTAAATAGAATGTAAACTGAAATTATTTATCTCTATTTGGTTTATGTCATTCACCAGTACAAACCTAACCTTTGTTCGTCATATATCAATTTATATATACAAACAAATATACACATATTCTTTTGGATAATTTAAATCTGGGATTGTCTATAATATGTTGTAGTTTATAATACATGATGTTAAATCAAATCCCCATTCTAATTGACATCCTTCAACCATTTTATTTGGTCATTGTAGGTAAACTGAAGGATTTTGAAATTTTTTACATTATCTTTTAATAGTAAACAAGGTGTTTGTCAAAATACCAAACAAACCATTCAAACACTATTTTTTTCAACTTGATGTCATTTAATGTGATCTGTGATTGTAGAAAAACTTCATCTTTAGTGTATCAATCAATAGGCAAAAATTGTCACCTACTTTATTTTTTATGTGGGTACTATTATATTTTCTTTTTCCCAACCCATTGGGTTAATGACATTCAAGTGATATTTTTTAGAGGGAAAATGTTATATATTATTGATTCAAATAAAGAGTATGGGATGATCATATACATCCAATTAACAAAGCTTACTATTTTTTGTTGTTTGGGGCACAAAATTATCTACTTAATTTACTACTCCACCTAACGTAAATTGATTCCAAAAATGTTGATATTCTTTTATTTTTTATTTGGCAAACTCCAGCGTATCATTCGGTACCAACCTAACTTTTTAGCCACAGCCTATTGCGATTTAAATTTGGTTTATAAATGTGGCAATTTCCATGTAACTCTTATGTTGTTTCTATCTGGATTGTTTTCCATATGTTGAAGTAAAATTTGGGTCTTAATTACTCAGTAAACTTTTTTGTTTTTCATGTTGTATGAGAACTCTCCTACATATACGTTGTTTATTATTACTTGTTGTTTATTTTGCTTAGACTGATCCATTGGTTTTGGGTGGTGGTGGTGGTTAGATTTCATGGTTTGAGATGTATTTGTTTGCAAATATTTGCAAAGAGATCCATTCATTTAATTAGTAGCATATGTATTTCATTCTCGTGACTTCATACATGTATACATGTGATTGAATACCATACACTCTACGTTCTTAGTGTTGAAACTGTATTTTTATTCAACTACACATTAATTTATTTCAATTAGAATAATTTTAATGTATTTAACAATAAAACATACCATTCGTATGTCTTTCTTAGGTGGTAATATGGATATCATTGTACTACTATGCTATACAAGCATTTAGGATCCCTCATCAACGAGCCTATCCAGGTATGCAAGTTGCTATCTCCTCTTCCACGTCAGCTGACAGTCAAAATAAGAGCAAAATCATAAGGGACGACCATTCCTATTCATATTCCAATCGTTGATGACAGCTTTGTGTATTCTCATCCATTTAATCGACAGTGTTGTGTATCAATTAAAAGGTTCCAACTGCAGAATTCATAATTGCATATGTATAGTTTTTTGTGAAATCTATTTATTCTACTGGAAATCAATGGTATTGTGATGTAACTGTGAAGCAACATGTGTGCATTTCTTACATTTTGTTAACGAAACCTCTGTTGGTGCATCTGATCAAGTAAGCATACCACTTATTAGTATATCTATTTCAATGTGTTAATTTTTCATGGTTTTATTGTGTTGTGTATTTGAGAAGTTATAAGATTATGACCTATATAAATATGGCCCAGTAGATGTTCGATGAAATTAGTTAAAGAAAACAAACCGGATGTTTTTTTTAGACAAACATTTTTCCCCTCGATTCATTTCCCAAGATGGATTATGCTTATTATTACCGATTCTCTTTGTTTCAAATTGTGAAGAAAAAAAGATTAACAAATACTTTTTATGTGTGTTTTTGTACATGTATGTTGAGAGTTATTGTGGATTGTTTGGGTTATTCACACGCATATTTCTTTTTTTATAATGTTTAAACTGATAAATTCCTCATCTATTTATTCCCACAAATCAGAGCAATTTTGGTATTTTTTAAATTACTATAGTATAGTTTAATACCTAGAAATTGGGAGCCTGGTACTATACATTTTACAATAACAATGAGTTAGATATTAGTACCGTGTAAGAAAATATCATGGTATATTTACTGTGTTGGTGACTTGCTAATCTACAAGACAAAAATTAGGGGTAATTGTAACTTCAAGGACACTTATTTTAGGTTTTGATAGTATCAAGATATAGCTTTATCTTATATTAAACTGATCATCAACAAGAAAATGAAGTTAGTTACTAGGAATTGAGGCATGTTCAATTGTTTATCAGAATTGTAAGCATGTCGCTCATGCATTTAGTAGTCGCTATTTCAAAACATATGCTAAATACAGAGGAAATTCAAGTTGTGGCATATTTCAATTTAAATCTTTTCATGTCAAAACGTTCTTTGCCTTAGTTAGTAATGTGTTGTAAGCTAATGGTAGAATGGTTTAAACAATATGAAATGTTACGCAAGGTTAATTAGGGTCCAAATGGAGGTCTAATTAGAAATGAACATCGGAGATTTATTTGGGCTTTTATTCATTTGTTGGGAATGTAACTAATGTTGAAGTTAAATATTAGGCAGTTCTCAAAGTCTTAGAAATTTCAATTGATAGATGGATGGGCCATATCATCTTGGATTCAGATTCATAGGTGATTGGTGATATTTTCATTAATGGGCCCTTTATTCTATAAAAGGTCGTTACTAATATTCGGGCTATATATTTTCATAGGCATATTCAGTTTATTCATTGCTTTTGCGAGGCCAACGCTATTGTTGACATGGCTAACCATGGTTGCGATTTACGAATTTATGCTTTCTTGGTTGCTTTTACATTTGATTAGTCTAACATTGTTTAGTCAATTTTAGACATTAATCGAAAACGTTGGCCATGTTGTAAATGCAATGGCATCACCGATTACTCCACAACTCAACAATGTAAGCATATATCTTAACTTAAAACATCTTGCATTCATAAATTTTAACTCAAAAATACTCAATAAATTAAATATGATTAGATTGAAATCTGGACTGTTGATTAAACGATAGGCTTGAAACGTAGAAGACATTGGTAACTATGAGAGTATTTTTGTGACTATCTTCATCGGAATGTACGAAATTTTGGTGATCTTATTTTTTTTGGATTTGAAAAGGAATAAGAAGAAATTTAAGTAAAAAATAGCATTTGATAACAGTGCCACAAAATTGTGTTTTCCGGTTAGTTAATGTTTTTTCCATGGTTATGAAAAGCATAAGGATGCTTGCATAGACAGTGGGCCATTGTGTTATATTTTCTAGAGATCCTGCTGAAATTAACGTCCGAAGACGAGCATATCTCCATGATA
The DNA here is from genome assembly GCA_949130495.1 of Sambucus nigra. Taxonomy (NCBI): domain Eukaryota; kingdom Viridiplantae; phylum Streptophyta; class Magnoliopsida; order Dipsacales; family Adoxaceae; genus Sambucus; species Sambucus nigra. The sequence continues at coordinate 514,815,399 of OX422221.1, read as the reverse complement.
TCTGCAGTGACAAAGCTTATCTCCCATGGACCTTCACTTTCTACTTGGCAGCACTTAACATGACTTGAGTTGTCACTATCTAAAGCTATGCATGTGATCCCCAGGCTATTAGCAGCTAGGAATGCTTCTCTTAGGATCATAGATTCCCCAAAAAGGGTTGAAGTAGATGGGTAAGTCTTCCTAAATCCCATCACAAATGTACCATGAGGTTCAAGGATGAAGCCACCTATGATAGTCATAGCTGTAATAGGACAAATTTCAACATCCATACGAGGAGTAAATCTGTTGATGTTTACTTCTACTGATCAATGCATTCTTCCCGATTATATAACAACCGAGCACTATTAAAATATTCTCAACGTCAAAATCTGGGACACATTGGTTTTTTTGGTTCGTCAATTGGATGTCGTTCGAATATGTTATAATAAATTGGGTATAAAATGTAATTATTGGAATTTGGGAAACCATTACAAGTTACATATTTTTTCGCGCAATAGACATCTAAGTCACATTGTTAGACTGATTTTGTTCACTAGAAACAACCCAAGATAACTCGGGTAGTTTGACTTTGCCCATCCATGTTCCTATGCATCAAACAACTTATAACTTATGCATTATCTTTTGTTGCAAGGTTGGGTGGGGATCAATTTTAATTAATGAATGTGTAGGGTTAATTCTAACTACTGGATTGACTAAGTGGGTAAAGTAAAAAAAAAAGGATAACTTTATATTAACCAAAATGATTGGGAAACTGAAATTTAGTTTACTTCTATATGATTTATACGTTTTGAATGTTATATAGCATTCCTATATTTCAAAAGTTTAATGTTTTTTTCTTCTCTTTAAAATGTCCAATTGCCTTATTTTCTTTCCTGCATTTTTGTGTAGTAAAATTTGATTTTAATCTCATATATGTTTACTAAATGCCGATGCCTATATGGTTCCCTATTTCTTATAAAGGAATTAAAGGGGATGGTTCTCCTCTCATATCTGTAGATATTATTTATATTAATATTATTATTACTATTACTAAGTGTATACAAAAACTTCTTTTATGTACAACGTTTGTGCGACGAATAAAAGATATATATAAATTGTTTATCGTAACTCGGCTTATTTTAAAAGCTCGACTTTGCTTTGACCATCTTTATTGACATATAAGTCTTAGGTTTAAAAGTCCCACATTTAAACTTAGTCTGCATACAATGTGTGTTAGGAACTCAACCATTAGATTTACTAATAAACTGTAAACTACATAAACATTAGGGAGTTGTATAAGTGAGGAACATTCATCATGTTGGGCAGGGGAAGGAAAAGTATACGATGAAGATAATTAAGAAATATGAGACAAAATAATACCAGGGGAAGGAAAGTGATACAAAGAGTTAATAGAAATAGAATATTTGAAGTAGTATAAGGCAATAATGGTGGACAATCGACTGGGATTGACGCATTCAGTTTATTCTGATGAAGTCTTAAGGCATTCCAAATTTCTTCATCTCTAGGTGGTTGTTGGGATGGATCATGTCATCTCATTGATATTGGAGGAGAGCTATAGCTATGAAGAGGGCAGTTAGCGTAAAGTCATAGATGAAATACCACAAAATATTTGCAATTGCATTTCTAAGATACTGTCAAATTGTTGATTCTACAAAGCTTTATTGTGTCAACGTCGTGGGTGGTCCACCAAATGTAAAACAAATCTCAGAAAATGTAGAACTATATTTATTCAATCAGATAACAAAAATAAATAATAAAATAACACTCCCACCTTCATCGTAATATAATTATATGATCAAGACGTAAATTTCACAAGTGCAGTTAATAGGATGGAAAGATGGAGACAACAAGTTATTTATTGATCCAGATGAAATTAAATGCTTGACAAATGACAGAAATTTAAACGATGAAGCAGAGTCCATACTTGAACTTTACCCACCATCTAAAATAGTATCCGAGGCTCTTTGGGTATGGAATGACATAGTTTTTGTACCTATAAGGGCAAGGATTCAATAGTAGCTCAGGTTATCATTGAGAAAATTGAAACTCCAATGGCGTAAATGTTATGTGATAAACATGGTAGATTTGAAACGCTTTCACTTTTTAGTTTATTGATCTCTCAATGGAAAAGCCGAACTTTTTTTTACCTCAACGGATAAGAAAAGCTGAAACCATTGGTTTTATCGGGATCTAAAACTATTTCATATTTAACTCAAACGTCAGCTTAATAAGACGGGGGTGGTGTGATCACATAGGGAGCATCTTTGTAAGGGGTGAGGCAAGTGCACCGTCCAACAATCCTACAAAAATATGTATAATAGTTTAAAGTAAATATGCAATAATTGAAAAATATATGGTGTGCGTCAAAAATATAAAAATATCAAAGTTGAAATAACTTTCTCTCACTCTTTCTCCCGTTATCTCCTTTTCACTTATTTCAAAACAAATTAAAAGAAAAAAAATCCTATAACCATCATTCACGCCTTTCATCCTCACCGTGACTCGCCAGTACCGACCACTATCGTCTGCCCCTGCCTAAAGTCACTCCTGCAGGTAATGGTCATTTTTTTAAAACTTGCAACCAGATCTAACCTAGCTTTGTATCGTTTTTAGTTGGTGTTTTTTTTTTATTTCAATGTTTGATATAACTTTATTGATGTTGTTATGATTTAATTACTTAGGTAACCTGCTGTGGTTTTCAAACATTCATTCAAATTATTCTGTCAGGTCATGTGAGAAAAATGAGAGAATGTCCCACATGCCCATAGAGACAAAATGCAGAAACATAATATACCTTCATTACTGTGTCAAACACATCAACAAACCCTCTACAAGAAGCAGTCACAGGTTCATGGACCGCAACATATGGACATCTCATGTCTGATCCCATGAGCATCTCGACAGGTTTGGCCTGACCCAGGTAGCTTGCCTCCAGCAATGCCTCCTCACAACAAAACTGCGCAGCCCCACTAATTAGTACTGTCTCCAATATCTCAATATGGCCCCTCCTTACTGTTGTTGTTATCGCATAGCCACAGAACACTTATTGAATCGGCTTTATTAGGAATTTTACACATTGACAATAATTTAACAGCATAGCCACGGGCCTATTATTTTTATTGGTTTGTTCTGGCTTGTTGCTATTAGTTTTTTTTTAGAAAATTCCCATGATAATGATAATTATGATGTGAAGATAATTTTGTTATGTCAGATAAACAGAGGTAGTTTAAAGTGTGATCATTTCACTCAAATGCTACTGGATTTTTGGTCTACATATTGTGCAATCTCATAATACAACACATCAGTTATTCATCAGTTATACCGGACCCTGATTGAGACAGCTTGTTCTCACTTGGTTCACCAGAGGACTAGATGTACAGTTAAGTAGATAATTATGTTGATTTATGCATCACTTCTATACATTATTCCATGTCTGAGTTGATTAGCAAACATGAACTTATTGATATATGCTTTAAAGTGCAAAATGAGTAGATGTACAATTAATAATTGCTATCACGTGATGTCAGGATCTAATTCATGCAATATTGGTAATTTTCAATGCCATTAAAGTTTAAGGTAAGTTCATGTTTTTTACAAAATTGATAATGCTGAGGAACTGCTCCCAGTTGTTTACACTCCAACAGTTGGTGAAGCATGTCAGAACTACGGGAGCATTTTCAGGCGCCCTCAAGGCCTTTATATCATCTTGAAAGAAAATTACGATTATACAATTATAATCTCTTTTGTTCCATTATTCGTGGATATTGAAGAAAATGCTATGTGTTATTCAAATATTGATTCAAGCAATATTGGGTACTTGAATTTTTTAGGGGGGGATTCTTGAAGTGTTGAAAAATTGGCCCGAGAAGGGTATTCAAGTAAATGTTGTTACTGATGGCGAGTGTATACTAGGGCTTGGGGATCTTGGATTCCAAGTAAATCTACCCAAATTGATTTTCTCTTAAATCCACCAATAAGCAACAATATGAACGCAACCCGCCCCAAATTATGGATGCTTAGGTTCTGGTCATCTATCCGTTGAATAACCACATTACTGATTTAAATAGTTCATATGTTACAGGGGATGGGGATTCTTGTTGGAAAACTTTCTTTGTATACAACACTCAGAGGAGTTCGTCCTTCAATAGTAAGCATTACTATAACCATTGCCCATTTTTTGTATTCTTCTTTAATTGATATTTTTTTTGCCTATTTTTTTTGTTCAATTTCTAGATCCTTTTAGACCTGTGTGGTTCAAGGTGAGATATATTTTTTCACCTGGGTAACAGTAAAATATATATATCAACTTATGCAACTTGAAAAGTTTCACTTTCACCCTGGTGGAAAATATATCATCGTGACTTAGAAGGGATGTTATGATCAATATAATAAACTCACACATCCTTTTTTAGTAATAAGGGAGGAATGTTGTCTTGTATGAATATGATACTCCAAAACTGGTTAATAATGGGGTTACGATTTCCCGAGCTATAAATCTACCTAATGGTATGGAAAATACACGTGCTCCTCTTATTAGGGAAGTTGGGTATTCATATTTTAAGTCTCCATGCTATTACTACTAAATCTTTCTTAGAATTGTTCATGAGATTTTTCAACTTGGGTTTTACTTATCTATGTGCTGAACTTATGATGAAGGTTGCAAGAAAAACTAATGATTCTGCTATTGGTGATGGTACAACAAATGCTTCAATTCTTGCACGTGAGATTATCAAACTTGGTATACTGAGCGTCACCTCTTGTGCCAATATAATTCAGTGAAGGAAGGGATTGATAAAACAATACAAGCATTGATTGAAGAGCTAGAAAAGAAAGATAGGCCCGTCAAAGGCCGTGATGATATTAAAGGTAGTGTTCCTGTCAGGTGTTAATCTGTTTAATACACTCCTTTTGAAAATAATTAATTTCAGGGACCCCTATATCCCATTCAGCTATTGCTTCGATCTCTGCCTAAAATGATGGCATTATTGGAACTATGGTTGCCAATGTAATTGACAAAGTTGGGCCGATGGTGTCTTATCTATTGAATCATCATCATCCTGTAACACCCCGCCTAATTAAATACCGGGTGGCCAGTCCCATACCAAATTAAAACAGAATATACAGTTGGCTCATTCTTAGCATCACTGTCGAAAACATTTACAACTCACCCAATACCCAATTAAGCTGGTGTTAAAACTTTCCAAATTTTAATTCAACAAAAATCCATTTCCAGTTTAAGAATAACACAACACATTTTATTCTACAACACTGATAACCAAATAGATAACACAAAAGAATTTAAATGCAATTGGAATAAACATTCCCAAATAATATAGATCCATTACATTAATCCCAACAATATTAAATGTATTAAAAAGACCCGAATACAATAGTATTTAACCCTGATAGAAAAAGATAGTTGAATCCTTTGGGAGACATGCCCTATCTAAGAATACTGTGAATCAAATGAAGATAAGCGTCTAAGCAAAAACTCCATAGCTCCATAGCTTATCGTAATCCGTTAAGGTTGGCGTCCCTGTTGCTGGACACCTGATATAAAAGATACAATAGAAAAGAAAATATGCAAGGAAACGGGTCAGAGCCCGAATGTGTAGATGATTTTTAAAACAGCAAGTATTTAACAAGTGCAATAAAGCATTTATTATGTACATGTTAGATCCAACTCTCACTTGTTATTCTCACCTCTCAACTAGAGTGCACACTTAACGTTTCCTATTAACTTCCTAGTTAATGGTTCCTCTTTTCTAGTCTCTATATTATAATTTCATTCCCATATCATAATCCCCGTATGTCCCATACCATACGTCACATTATTAATCATTTACATTTCTCATCGTTTCTCATTAACATGAATCATTTCTCATTAATATGAATTAAGCTTTTCAATTCTATAAGCATAAACATTCATTAACTTAATTCCATTCTTTTCTCAATTCACCGTTATCTACAATTATCATCGTAGATAGATTTAACCATAATAAATATCCATTTATTCATTTAATTCATTATATATATATTCATATATAATACAGCACCCCGAGTCACAGCTGCGGTGTAATGCATTACTCTGCTATCATGTCCCATCATCGCAGGTCGCCGAATAGGGGACAAAAGGTTCGGTAAGGATTCCTCGAACCACAAACAAAAACACAAACATTGGAGGCGAACATAATTCTCGTATCCATGGGTCACGCACATACCTACGTACCCACAGTCAGTGGACTTATCAACTCCCCGATAAGTCTTTCATAGACCTATGTTCTCGAGCGACAAATCAAAGATCCCATGGATTCATCAGGATATGACTGTCCTCACGCGCAAACCTCCCACCGATAGCAAGTAAGCTAGGTATTTCATACACATAAATCATCAAATAATCCAATAGGCATTATCATACCTATAATATAATATCAATAAGGTAATATCACTACCCTAAGATAATTCCCATACGTAGCATTATATCTCTTTTAAATTCCACGTATTAAAATATCATATCTTTACTTCATAATTTAATTATCCTCGCATCCTATAACATCTCTCCACTCCCGACGTCGTTAAGGTTCATGCGCGGAGCGTCTCGCAAAGCGAAATCCAAACAAGGAACCCCTCCAATACACTACTACTTAACTTTGTCGATCGAGGAGGTCCGAAAACTTCAACTATGCGATCGGGATAACCTCATACCCTCTTTCAACCAAATGTGTTCTAAACTCCCATCTCTATCCAGGAGTCATACCACTACGCTCTTGTACTACACTCAGTCCTTGCGAAATCACTAATGAGCTTAAACTCAGTCCTTGATGTTCAAATTGTAACTCTAAGGCTACCCTCACTCAATACACAAGATTCAAATAGGTTTTTCCTCAACATATATTCAGTAAGAAGTCACTAATATCCTACTGGTCCATAACATCATTTCTCCTGAATTACTACGATTTTAGTTCTCCTTTTAATTAAGGTTAAAACCGATAGTTTCGAATCTCTTATAAACACATCTTCTTTCACTTAGGATTAAACCCTCTTGTAAACTTAAGGATACCCAGGTGTTATATTCAATCACCCCTACTGGTCCTATCTTTAATCCTCATACATCTCCATTTGGAATTTAACAAATGAATCTAGCAATCGAAATTCCATTCAATATAATTTTCATCATTTTAATCACTTGAATCCAAATCAAATTAATTCAAATCTTATCAAGGGTTTACTGATATTTTCTAAGTCCCATAATATCCAAATAATAATCACCAAAGATCCACAAAAGTTTTGGAATGAGAATCAACATTTAAAAAGAAGCAACTTTACATATTCTGGGGAGGTCGATAGATCGAAGGCAGGGGGTCGATCGATCGATCCCTCGGGTCACAGCCTGGTTTTCTGCATTTTCTGCAACTACGGGTTTAGCAACTTATGATCATTTAAACCTTCATATAAAAATCCCAAATGACTTACAATATTTACTACATGATATATCAACATATATGAACGATTTCCAATAGTCTAAACATCTTAAAATCATCAAAGGATTGAATTAAAAAGCATGTTTATCTCCTTATTTCCAGAAAAATCATCAACATATTAACTTCAAGAACACTTCAATGGTTTTCCAGATTTTTCTTCAACATATTCATGATCATTTCGTGGATTATTATCATCCTACAATATAAGTTTACTTCCTATATCATTTCAGTTTCTATAAATCCATATAATAACTCCATTATGTCTTCCAAACAAGAAAATCATCTCTTTTCATAATTATTCTAACATGGACAATATACGAACTTAAATTGCCATTATCAAACACTTGACTTTACTGAAGGTATGATCCTTTGGTGTAGTATATCTCAGTTGGTTGTCCCTTCTCCGGTCAAACTCCGGTGGTGGTTGGTGGTGGTGAACCTTTGTTCTTGTTCTTTTCCTTCCCAAGTAGGCTTTTCCCTTCCCAAGCACCCTTTCACTCTCTCTAGGAAGATGACTTCTCTATTTTGTGTAGAGGAGATGAATAACCCACATACACTTAATCTACCAATACTTATAATAGGACAAAATCCGAAATCACTATTCATCCCTCCTAGAAAAATGACCAAAATGCCCTTTCGGGTTGTCTATTCATTTCCAAATGACCCGAGACTCAAAATTAACATCCAAATAGACTTTTCTGACTATTTCGAACCTTCCGGATGCAACGACGCGGTCGAAATGACTATAAGGTCGATAGAAAATAAATTTTCTTTTTAATTTAATAAATTAGTCCCGACACGTCCCATACCGCGTCTGACTAAAAATTCAAATTACCAATTTTATATCACACCGTCATATCAATGACATCACATTCATATATTACCTAAATATCTTTAAGTAATATTCAGAATCATCCATTTTAATATCCACAATTCGGATAAAACCCAAATGAATTAATTAATAATAAAATCCAATTAATCCATTAATTTAAAATATAACCCATTTTAAATGTCATTTAAAATTACGGGGTATTACACATCCTTTGAGACAACTATTGATGTGGAATAAGGAATGGAGGTTTGTGTAATATATATCTTTTAGCTCATTTATGTTTCATTTATACTTCTTCTGGTGTGGCTAGTGGACTCATTTGATGCTCTTGTACATGCATATTGACAGAGGATATATCTCCCCACATTTTGTTTCTATCCCTAAGAAATTGATTGTTGAAATTGAGAATGCTAGAGTGTTGGTTACAGATATGCGATAAAAGACATCATTCCCTTCCTAGAGAAGACCACTTAATTGCGAGCACCTCCGCTCATGATTTCCCATCCTTGTGACTCTCACTTGGTCAATGAGAAAACTCTAAACATCAACTATTTTTCTTCTTTGACAGTTGATTCTGATCACGCTGTCACATGTCTAACTGCTTCACCTATTTTAAGCACTGTGACACAGCTAAGGTCACTTGTCCTAGTAATGGTTGTCGTACATGTGCGTCCTTACCTTCTATATATACACTTTCACTACTCAGTAAGGTTAAATTGGTTCTTGCAATACTACCTTCTTTATTTTTTCATACGAGAACCAAATATTGTTAAATTACTAAGTACAGAGAAATGCATATTCCGCATAACTCATAATTTTGAATGTTAACGAGATAAATCAGCTGGTCCAGTGACTCTCGCCATCTAACAACATAGGAATGGAAGAAACAATGGAAAGTCTTATTATGGTTGTCTAAAAGTAAGGATGGAAGCAATTATTTTCAGGGTTCAACATCAATTACCTGAAGTTGAGGATAATCGTATCTGACTCTTTTTAATGTGAAACGCAATGAAAATATGAATGCGTCACCTTTGAATATTATTGAATTTTTTTTAATTTATTTCTTAAAGATGACGGATAGCCCTATAAACAAATGAAACTTTGCCCAATTTTTTAAAATTGTTTACAATTATTTGTGTTGTATAAAAAATCTTTTTGACTTACATTATACACGAGTAATACTTTGAAAAAACTGGAATTTATATGTTTTGTTTTATGTTGCATTAGAGATTTATATATGCCATTTTGAACTTTTGCAGGAGCATTTAATTAAAGGCATGTGAAAGGCATATCATTGTTAGATTAGAGGCTTGTGGCCGAATTATTGTATTATTGATAGAGTATATAACCATAATCAATTTATTTTGGGGATTTTGTGTTGTGTGCTTAATTTCTTATATTGTATTTTATAATTGGGACAACCAAAGATACATGGAGATGCATTTGATAAGAATGATAGGTCTCTAATGTGGATAATAGGCTAACAATCGAGAAATAGAGAATATCAAGAAAATGCGACCAAGGAAGTTCGTGAAAAAATTGTGAGTTTCTTTCAAAATTTAAGAAAACATAATTTTTTTATATAATCTTTATAAATTTGGACATATACTACATAAGAGGATTGAAAATAAGATGATTTAGCAACACTCTTGATAATTTGATTTATTGTATGACGCTTTGAAGAAGCAAGTCCATGATGAGAGCTTTTTCAGGCTTATATTATATGATTTGGAGCTTTTGAGGTGTCGACACAATTTCACGAAAGCCAAAGGAAGAGTGATGTATTTATGTGTGATTTGTGGATGCAAATTTTTTTGGAGTCATTTTTTTAATGATGTACATAATGCCTACATCTAGTTATGATACATGTAGTAGGCCATTATTTTTTTGTGATTAATGTAGATGGTGGGTATATTTATATATGTCCCATAATTTTTTTATATGGACAAATGACTTGGTTTGATGCATTTTAGATGTACGTGACTTCGAATACAAAATATTTCAAGGTTGTTTTTATATTATTGTGAATTTTGATTTGTGTTTAGATTTATTTGTCAACTATGACATTAACATTAGTTATTGTTTTTTTATTATATGTTTAATTTATAACCGTTTATATTAAACCCTCATGTGATGAAATATTTTATTTGACTTTTTAAAATATTTGAAAACTATTTATCATGACGCTTTTTAAATAAAATATGACATCTTATAAAGTATATTATGACCTTTTTTGTAGCAGATATGATAGTTTTGAAAAAAAAAAGTCATATATAATCGTTACCTAATATGACACTTTTTATGAGTATCAATTAAAACACCCAAACTTATGACGTTTTTTATTAAAAAAAATAAAGCATCATAAAAATGCTTTTTTCTTGTAGTGCTTCCATGGTTGGAGCCTCATTTGAGGTAGGAAACTCTATTCTTAGAATTAAGACTCTTCTGCATATTTGTAGTCTTGTTGATCAGATTATAAGAGTAGTATGCATATGACTAAAATGAAGTATTTTTAGTATAATTGATATTAAACATTTTTATGGAATAAAAATGTTGGCAAAAAAGCTATTTCGTTGGAAATAAATGATGAGTAATTATTATAAAGTTTTCGTGAAATAATGGGAATTTTCATGTAAATGGTATGTTTCAAGAAGTTGGGTGCTAAACATTTTTATGCAATAAAAATGTTTTAGATTTACGTTTTTATCTTGCTAAAGATATTTAGTAAATTAAGTTGGATTTCTTTCAAAAATGAAGATTTTGTAAAAATGAGACATTGGTTTGAGTTTTTAAGAAATAAGATGTCCTTTGGTCTAAAAAACTATATTTTTGCAAGTGTTAGGAATTTTTTAGCATTAATTATATGTCTAACCCATTAATAGGATTTTTGGAGTTGAAATCCATCTTCTCATGTATATGAACTTATAGTAGTTTCATAATGAACATATAAACAAGTTTAATGAAGATTATATTAGGTTTAAACATGAAATAAAGAAGAAAGAAATTAAGCCCTTTAGTTGTCTGCAAGGTTCTAAAAAACGCGGGGCGTGATCGAGGCGTGAAGCCTTAGAAGCCTAGGCGGACCTTAGGGGTAAAAAGGCATGAAAAGGCGTTTAGGCCTTCTTAATATATTTTAATCTTTTCTAACCATAACAAGGCTATTAAAATACTAAAATTATACATATTATAAAAATATGTTTGAATATATGCAAATTAAAATACTATCTGATTATTTTGGACGAGATAATGGTCTGGTTTGTAAAAAAATTCTTTAAAAGGCGATATCGTTTCACTAAAGCAATGTTGTTTTTAGAAAGAAAAAAAATACGCGTTTTACCAGGAATAAGGCGTAAAAATCTTAAGGCGGGGCGTTCCTAGGCAGAGCCTAGGAGGGTTTTTTAGAACAGGGGTTGTGTGTAATGGGTGTGAAAATGTGTTAAAAATGTAAGATTTCAATACTACAATTGTTAATAGAAAATGGTATTTTTCTTATAAAGTCATCTCATATGTTCAATGATTCTGGTATTTTTCAAGACACCCCGAAAGGGTATTTTGGTCTTTTAAAATTTTAGATAAAGGGACCGATGAAAATTAGGGATTTAAAGAACCAGGCATGTAGGAGAAGTTAAGGTTATCAGTTGTTAAACCAAAAGAGAAAGCGCATGAGGGAGAAATAGAGAGTTCCTAAGAATCGTAAGGCCAATAACCATCATCTTGCACCATCACCGCCACCAAATTGTAGATTGGGAGCAAAGTAACATAACCACGCCTTTCTTCTTCAACGGATCAGACCTACCATAACGGGCAAGTGTTTATCTTGCTAAATTTTGTGCATGGGTTATCCATGTTATAGTAAATTTAAAAAAATACCCATGTATCTACGAATAAAATGTTAAATTTGGAGAATTAAATTAAGCTTTGGTTATGAATTACGTGTAAATGAAATTCTAAAATAATTAGAGGATGAAATCGAACATTAATGGATGGGAAAGATATGGACTTGTAGGTATGAATATGGAAGAACATAAAACTAGGGTTCTTGATGATAATTATGAATTAATCGATTCTTGAGTAGAATTCTTGATGTTTTGATGATATTTTCATATTGGAAATCACCCTTATATGTCTACATGAGGTTTGGGAGACTTGGTTTTAATTTGGTTAAGATCCATGAGAAATTAGTTAAGAAAATGAAAAAAATTCGTAGCTTCATAAGGGAAGGAGACGAACTCAGATACGGCGAACCGATTCGCTGTAAACCCTTGGCCCGATTCGGAATGTCTGTCACCTATAGTTTCGTCTTTTGATTAAATTTTCTAAGAAATTTGAGTTGATAATTTGTTCCCAATTAGAGAGAATTGAATTTTGTAACTTTGGGGTAGATTTTGATGTAATTAGACATCATGATAATTTAAGTGGGTTATGTAGAATATGAGCTAACTATGGGAATTATTTAATTTTAAAAAAATTATGAATATTTAAATGAGCACGGAGGTTACGAGTAAACCTAGAACCGAAACAGTGGTAGAGGGGCAATTTACCTATTGAAATAGTTTGATGATTAGTTAGAAGCTTTTGAATAGTGCGGGATATTCGGGGTGTATGGTGAGAAGTATAACTGAAATAAATTAATATGTAGAATATTCGGGTGATATAGATATATGGGAAATGTATTATAGGTTGTGGGTATACCTATACTAATGATATAAATACGTAAATGGTATAAAACCTATTGTACAATTTATTATTTGTTGCTATCGGGTGGATCTTTCGCGTCGTGGACGGTCTTATCCTGATGAGCCCATTGGGGGGGATTTTAGACTTGTACCCTGAACATAGACCTTGGATACATGTTTATCTAAGAGTATGATAGTTTCGACTGTTGAAATGGGGGCGTAGGTATGTGTGTGACCCATTTGGCTAGGTACTATGTTCGCCTCCAATATATGTGATTTGTATTTATGGTTCGAGAGAGATACAAAACCAACAGTCCTTTATACAGTGCATGATGTACCAGGACATGATAACAGAGTATGCATGCACTGCAGGTCCCAGCCTAGGGGAGCAGTATTGTTATATATATATATGATGTTGATTTATTCAACGGTGTGTACTTAGTTGAAGAGTAAGTTAGTGATATCAAAAAAAGGCCTTTATGTGTGCAGAAATGAAAATAAAACGAGAAACCTAGAGTTGGATTATTGATATAAAATATTTATTAACGTATTGTGTGGGTAATACAGGTGAAAACGAGTTAATTTATGTAGAAGTATGCTTGGTTTAGACTAGTTGGCATAACTAGGACGGGTTAGAAATACACGTTAGGTGTAAACATTAGATGAGAGGTGAGCATCTCAAATGAGATCATGTAAACCTAACATGTATATAATATTTGCTAATTTTGCATTTAAACACTTGTTGAATTTTTTAAACTGTATTACCCGGGCTCTGACCCGTTTTCTCCAAATCTCTAAATTATTTTTGTAAAACATTTTAGGTGCCCAGCCATAGGGACACCACGCTTAGCAGTTACTATCTTTTGGAATGTTGTAGTTGTTGTCGAAGTTGCAGGTCCTTGACATTAGACGCCTCAATATTTCTCACTTCTTCATTATGAGCAGTTATTTCATTCAGTCGGACATGTGGTCCATTTGCTTTTAGACATTTTCAGAGATGGTGAATTGTATCCTATTTAGCAGATCGTAGACTGGTTTTATTATGGATGTTTGTATTATTATTTCAGACTGGATTGTGTATTTCAGACACCCTTATTTACTCTATTATTTTATCTATCATATGGTTGATGAATGTATGGGAATGGTTTATCATTAAATTGTAAAGTGGTTTCATCTTAATTTAAAAGATAAAATTTGACACAAGCTTTCAAATACTAGGCGGTTAGTATATATTAAAAAGTTTTTCAACAGTGCTGCTAAGAATGGGCAGACTGGATATTCTGTTTGAATTTAATAGTCCTGATTACCCAATATTTAGTTAAGCGGGGTGTCACAGAAGGTATCAGAGCATAAGGTTCTAAAGTATTTAGGATCTGTGCGGCCTATTATGTTTGCAGCGTAGCGTTCTTTGATGTAGAGCCCTATTTTTAGGACTGTTGTATACTTAATTATGCATTTACGTCTTTATCCATTTAAGATATATTGAATTATGGACTGATGAAAAAAAATCCCTCTCAGATGCCTCCTCGACGTGCCACACGAACCACCCCAGAGGCGCAGCCGGAGCCCCAGTCGGCCCCAGTCCAGGGTATCATGAATGCTATACGGATTGCATTTATTATTGCTCAGGCGGTAAATGCAGCATTGGCTATAGTTAGGTAGCAGGCCCCACCCCAGACATAAGTTGTGGCACCATTGCAGGAACAGGCTTTCCCTTCTACGCGGGAGAGAGTTAGGGATGCCTTCCAGAAGGCACATCCTTCAGAGTTCTCAGGGATTTCTCATGTTATTGCATCCGGCCAATGGAAGAAATATATCCAATGGAACCTGAGGATGTATGAGTGCACCGATGTTCAGAGACAGATTCTAGCTACATTCAAGCTAGTTGGGGTGGAACAATAATGGTGGGAGTCTATTACCACCACGAAAGAGAGAGACATTAAGCTTATAAAGGTGTTTTGGGAGCAGTTTGATCGCATGTACTTCTCGTCCGCCATTTAGACTGAAATGAGGCAAAAAAATTTTGATATGACTTAGGAGGGTAGGACAATTATCGAGTACGAGGAGGAATTTACGAGGTTGACAAATCTCGTGCCAGGGGAAGTTCATACAGAAGAAAAGAGGATCCAGATGTTTATGGATGGACTGACTTAGAAGATCCCAAAACACCTATTGGGTAACCTTTCTTTGCAGACGTACACAGAGGTGTTAAATGCTGTCTTGTTACATTTCCAAGACCACCGCTTCCATCTTAAGGGGAGCAAGAGAGGAGGAGATTTTGGCCACCAGGGCAGGACCGGGGGGTGGCAGTGCCAGCGGGACATCATCAACTCAGAGTTAGCCTAGGCAGGGTGAGCAAAGTTCCCACCACGGGGACCCTGTTAACCAATTTAGTTTTGGTGATTCCAGACAGTGACTTGGAGGCTTTTGGTAGGGCCATCAGTTCCAATTGAGCCAGTCGGGCCAGCAGCATGTACAGTAGGGCCAATGGAGGGGTGACAACGACCATCAGGGCCGAGGAGAGCAGGGTCAATGGGGAGAAAACGTTACTGGGAGGTGTTTTACATGTGACAGGACCGTCCATAGGAAATAGGATTGCCCTGAGAGGGGCAGGACCCCACAGCAGCAGTAGCAGGATGCTCTTTTAGAGCCACAAAGGCCTATCTTTCTAGCTGCCCTTCCAGCACCAGCACCGATGACAGTTATGCCAACTATTCTAATTTTTCCAGCAGCTCCACCCCAGCAGGACAGTTACACTATGGGCGTGTGTATAACGTCCACTAGGCAGCATTTCCTCAGGACCTACCTGCAGTTGAGGGTATGTTCTCTATCCACGGTACATTGGGGTGAATTTCATTCAATACTGGGTATTCACACTCAATCTTATCCACTAGGTGTGCACGGACCACAGGGTTACTAGATATGGCAGATAGTACTATTGCATGTGTAGATTATCCATTGGGTAATGGGACGTTGATATTCTTTATCTATCGGGGTGTGAGTTTAGAGATTGGGAAACTAATTTTGCCTGCAGATATGCGCGTGTTAGACATAGCGGAGTATGACGCTATTATAGGCATGGATTGGCTAGATACTTATAGATCCGTGATTGAATGCTATAATAGGAGTATTGTGTTTGTTACACCAGGCCAGGAGATATTTTTAGTGGCGATGCCTCATCCTGAAGGAGGGTTATCTACCCACTTATATTACATAGAGGAGGATACCTCTAACCATGTAGTGATGCCCCTAAATTTTATTCTGGTCATTTACGAATTCGCTGATGTGTTTTAGGAGATACCTAGATTACCACCCAGTAAGGAGATTAATTTCATGGTAGATTTAGCGTTGGGCACTCGATCGAGCTAAGGGATCAGATTGAGCATCTTTTGGGGTAGGGTTTAATCGATAGGAGTAACTCCCCTTGGGGTGCCCCAGTACTGTTTATGAATAAGAGAGATGGGTCATTGCGATTATATGTTAATTATCTTGAACTAAATATAGTCACGATGCGAAATAGCTATCATTTGCCTCGAATCGACAACTTGTTCGGTCATTTGAGAGGAGAAGCCTAATTCTCTAAGATAAACTTGAGGTCGGGATACCATCAGTTGCATATCAGGGAGCAGGATGTATCTAAGACTCCCCTTGTGATGAGATATGGATACTATAAGTTTTGGGTTATGCCATTTGGACTGACCAACGCTTTATCTGTGTTCATGGACTTGATGAATAGGGTATTCAGAGAGTTCTTAGATTAATTTGTCATTGTCTTCATAGATGACATCCTTATTTATTCCCAGATGGAAAATGAGCATGCCGAGCACCTAAGACAGGTTTTGCAGACACTGTGTGAGCATCAGTTGTATGCTAAATATGAGAAAGGAGAATTTTGGCTATGAGAGGTGAAGTTTTGGGGACATATTGTATCTGATAGGGGGATATCGGTGGACCCAAGTAAGGTGTCAACAATGAAGGAGTGGGGACAGTCCACAAAACCGACTGAGGTGAACAGTTTCTTAGGAATAACCGAATACTACAGGCGGTTTATTTGGGGATTCTCGAAGATTACGGGTTCGTTGACTAACTTGACTCGCAAAGGGGTTCCATTCATATGGGATGACGCTTGTTAGTTGGCCTTTGATGATCTGAAAGACAAGTTAACTTCGGCACTTGTGCTCGCACTGCCCAGACGCGAGCGGAGTATCTAGTATGTACTGATGCATCCCTACAAGGACTCGGTGGTATACTTTAGCAGGAGGATCAGGATATAGCTTATACTTCTCGCAAGCCGAAGCCTCACGATAGTAATTACCCCACCCACGACTTGGAGCTAGAAGAAATCGTGTTTGAATTAGGATTTGGAGACATTACCTGTTGGGACAGAAATTTAGCATGTTCACAGATCACAAGTCACTACAGTATTTGTTCACTTAGTGAAAGCTGAATATGCGTCAGCGCAGGTGGCTTGAATTTATGAAGGACTTTCAGTTTGAAATCCAATATCACATGGGAAATGCCAATGTGGTGGCCGATGTTTTGAGATGTAGACCAGTGGGGGGTGGTCGAGGTATGTAAGGCAAAATGGAAGGAGTTGGGTCATCAGGATGCGATTTCCTGATCGTTCATGTTAGTCATGACCGTTACACCCCAGATTGTATTGAGGGTGGTACAGGCCCAGGTAACAGATCCATTTTATCAGGAGAGGATTCGACAGCTTTTAGCTGGGGGAGCATAGTCTTAATCAGTGAGTTCCGAGGGAGGCATGCACTTCAATGGGAGGGTGACTGTTCCTGAGGGGGGGGATTTGCAACACGCAGTCATGACAGAGTCGCATGAATCTTGATTTGCAGTACATCGAGCCATGGATAAGATGTACCAGGATATGAGGTGGTATTATTGGTAGAGTGGGATGAAGAGAGACATTATCGAGTTTGTCTCGAAGTGTGCCACCTATCAGCTAGTAAAGGTGGACCACCAAAAGCTAGTGGGATTTCTATATCCGTTAGAGATTCTTATATGGAAATGGGAGAGAATTTCCATGGATTTTATTTCTGAGTTGCCTACTTCTCAGAGGGGTCACGATTCTATATGGGTGATATTGGATCGGTTGACCAAGGTAACCCACTTTCTGCCAGTCCAGACGGACTACACCATGACACAGTACACCCAATTATTTATTGCTGAGATAGTGAGACTACATGGGGTGCCCCTTGATATTGTGTGCGACAGGGACAAGATTTTTGTGTCTCAATTTTGGGAAAGCTTTCAGGAGGTCATGGGTACGGAGTTGAGATTGAGTACGACCTATCACCCGCAGAAGGACAGGAAGACTAAGCGGACGAATCAGATGCTTGAGGATATGTTACGTATGTGTATCCTTGATTTTAAGAGAGGTTAGGAGCAGTACATTCCATTGGTGGAGTTTTCATATAATAACTCCTATCAGTTTACTATTGGCATAGCCCCATTTGAGGCGTGGTACAATAGGCCTTGTCGTTCTCCTCCTTGTTTGCTAGAGGTGGGGGACAATAAGCCACTCCGGCCAATGTTGATTCAGGACACTTCGTCCAAGATTGATTTAATGTGGAGGACCAGGTGTTGCTGTGAGTATCTCCTATAAAGGGGATAATGAGATTTGAGAAGAATAAGAAGTTGGTGCTGAGGTGCGTGGGACTAGTTTATATCATCGAGAGGATTGGACCGATGGCATCTAGACTTGGGTTGTTGGAGCCTATTCATGATGTCTTCCATATTTCTTCGTTGAGGCGGTATCTCCGAGATGAGTTGGCTCACACTCACATTGCATTGGACGAGATTGACTTACAGGCTAATAGTTCATATGAGGAGAGACTGGTGGGTATCTTAGACCATAGCGAGAGTAGATTGAGGTTGAAAGTAGTTTCATTCCTGCGTGTCCAGTGGGAGCACCATAATGTCGAGGAATCTACCTAGGAGCATGAGAAGGAAATGGCGACAGATATCCAAATTTATTCTTACCAGGTATACTTTTCTTTTCTGAATTTCAGGACGAAATTTCGTTATTAGGGGGGAGTATGCAATACCCCGTAATTTTAAGAATCTTAAATGTGGGATTAATTTAAGTAAAATGGGGAAATTAATTAGCTGTTGATCCGGGTTAAAATAAATATTAATTACAGAGATAAGGGTTAGTATTTATTTATATTCAATATTACTTAGTGAATGAATAATAATGATGATGAGAAAATACTGAGATTATCGTGAGTGAGAAATACGGCAGTTATGATAAATGTAGTCGGGACGCGCGTGTTAGTCGTGTCGGGAATTAATTTGAGGAATAGAATATAATTTCAATTTTTATATTTTGTATGGTCATTTTGAGTGTGCCAGTTTGTCCAAAAGGTTCGAGTTAGTCAGAAAAGCCTACCCGAGGTGTTTAGTTTGGGTCCCGGGGCCCTTTTAGGCCAAACCGCCACCCCCGAAGGGTATTTTGGTCTTTTAAAATTTTGAAAAAAGGGACCGGACAAAAATTAGAGAGTTAAAGTATCAGGCATGTAGGAGAAGTTAGGGTTATTAGTTGTTAATCTAAAAGAGAAAGCACAGGAGAAAGAAAGAGAAGGTTCCTAAGAATTGCAAGGGCAACAACCATCATCTTGCACCATCACCACCACCAAATGTGGATCGGGAAGAGAGGACCACAACCATACCCTTCTTCTTCAACGGATCAAACCTACTAAAAGAGGTAAGTGTTTATCTTCTTAAATTATGTGCATGTGTTATCCATGTTAGAGTAGGTTTGATGTTAAATTTGGAGAATTAAATTAAGTCTTTGGTTAGGAATTGCATTTAGATGAAATTCTAATATAATTAGAGGATGAAATCGGACCTTAATGGATGGGAAAGATCTGGACTTGTAGGTATGAACATGGAAGAACACAAAAATATAGTTCTTGATGATAATTATGAATTAATCTATTCTTGAGTAGAAATCCTGATGTTTTTATAATATTTTCATGTTGGAAATCACCCTTATATGTCTATATGAGGTTTGGGAGCCTTAGTTTTAATTTGGTAAAGATCCATGACAAATTGGTTAAGAAGATGGTAGAAATTCGTAGCTTCATAAGGGAAGGAGATGAACTTAGATACGGCGGACCGGTTCAATGTAAACTCCCGGACCGATTCGGAATGTTTGTCACCTATAGTTTCATCCTTTGCTTAAATTTTCTTAGAAATTTGAGTTGATAATTTGCTCCCGATTAGAGAGAATTGAGTTTTGTAGCTTTGGGGGTAGATTTTGATGTAATTAGACATCACGAGTATTTAAGTGGGTTTCGTAGAATGTGAGCTAGCTGCGAAATTATTTAATGCTAAATTATATTACAGATATTTAAATGAACACGGAGGTTACGAGTGAACCTAAGACCGGACCACTGGTAGAGTGACAATTTACCTACTGAAATAGTTTGATTATTATTTAGAAGATTTCGAATAGCGAGGGATATTCGGGGTGTACGGTGAGAAGTATAACTGAAATAAATTAATACGTAGAATATTCGGGGGATATAGATATACTACGTATGGGACATGCATTATAGGTTGCGTGTATACCTATAGTAATGATAGAAATAGGTAAATGGTGTGAAAACCTATTGTACAATTTATTATTTGTGTGATGATAACTCTATTTTTCTATTCCTTCAGATAAGGAAATGGAATGTCATTACGGTTAGACTTCGAGTATCAAAATTCCTAGAATTACCTACAAAACTTGTTAAAAATTTTGGTATCGTGGCAAATTCGGGTATCAATCCAATTTCTAGCGTTGAAACGATTATCGTGAAAACTTGTAATTCAAATTTTTATTAAAAATATTTTTGTGTTTTAAATTTTTTCAATATATTTTTTTTAATTTTTATATTTTAAAAACAATTTTCAAGGGAGGAAACGAAAATTTATGCAACTAAAATGACTATGAAAATTTAGAAAGTAATCTAATTTAAAATTTATGAGGAAAAATAAGAGGTGAGATTACACCGCGTAGTCAAATCAATTTAATGTCCTAATTATTCAATTGAATAGTTCGAAATAATATTGAATTTAAAATTTAACTTTCGTCACAATCCTAAATTCAATTTTATCTCTTTCAGCAATTAAATATGGAATAATCACAACATAAAAAAAAATTAAGATTCACACTCATTTCAACAAAATATCCGCTAAGATAAATTTATTAAAATTTGTACGAATCTTTGAATTGCATACACAGAATTAATATTTAAATTTAAAAATAATATTTATCTCTAAGTGAAATCCAAAAATCAAATATTAATTTTCACCATTAATTTATTAACTCTAGTCATATAAATTAATGTGTGATTTTTCCCAATTTAATTAGCCTAGAACACATTAACGAACAATTATTCAAATAAAACAATTCAACATACGCGTTTCATCCCACCCCTTGAATGGGGTGTTTAGCCAGACATGATTAAAATTTCAGCACAAGCACAATTAACAAACAAGAAACTAAAGAGAAAGGAATACGATACGCAATAATTTTCTGTGTCAACTGTGTGCATGAACATGCGTTCCAAACTCGTCACAAAATCTCACTAGATTACAAAACTGAAAGTAAAAATTGAACCTACAAATTTTTTTAAACCTAAAACTATATTTTTTTCTTTTTTTTTTCTGAATATTTTTCTACCCTCTTTTTTTTTCTTTCTCTCACGTTCTCTCTCTCTGTACTCCCTTTTTTGTTTTCTGATGAGAGTCCCTTTTAAATGAGCTCATTTCCCTTTGTTTTATATCCCACGTATTGTTTTTTTCCTTGAGAGATTTTGTGGGATTTGGAGATGGCCAAGTCAAAGGTAGGTTTTGGAAGATAAGGTTAGGAGGTGGGTAAGGGTCCTATTTTGGTGGAAGAGATAAGGTTGGATATTTCCATGGTGGGTTCGGTTTGGGGCTTTTGTCGCTGCTGATAGGGTCGGATATGGGGCAAGGTCCGGTTGGCCTCGGGTTGGACCGCTGAGAGCTTGGGTTGCTGGGTCGAGATGGGTTTAACCGTGGGTATTTGGTTTGATCGCGGGTTTAGGGGTATTTGTTTGGGTTTCGAACAGGGGTTTGGTGGCCGGGTCGCAGGGTTGAACTCGGGTTGGGACGCTGCTGGAGCTCGTGGCTCACGGGTTTGGACTGACCCGAGTTAGAGAGAGTTTGAACACAAGTATGCGAATTTTGGTATGTTAAAATGGGCGACGGTTTGGGTTTGGCTTTAGGAGTTGTAATGGAGGAGAGAGAAAGGGTTGATGGGGGTTGAAGATGGTGAATAGTGGAGGGGGTAGATTTGGTGTAGTTGGATGTATGGTAGGTGGGTGAGGGTGTAGGATGTTTTGTGTATGTGTTAGGTGTGTCGGAATTTGGGTGTAAGTGAGTGTGTTGTGTGTTTAATTTGTACCTCTAAAAATTAACACAACAAAAAAAAATAAAACTAAAACTTAAAATCTAATAAACCTAAAAAAAAACTAACATCTCAATGAAATTAAAAGACACTAAAAAAATGAAAATGAAAATTAAACAAAAGTTAAACTCTATTAAAACTAAAAGTCCTAAATAAATAAAATAAAACCTAAAACTAAAATCTTATAAAAATAAATTCCTAAAAACTACTCCTAACAATAATAAAATAAAATAAAGATTAAAAACAAAAAAAAAACACTAAAATATAAAAATATGCAAATTAATTCTAAAAATCCTAAATAAATCCTAAAAATAAAAACGACAAAAATAAAAGATCTAAAAAATAGTAAAGGCACAAACTCAACACTCAACGGGCTCGGGGTATGGACTGGGCTCGGTCTGGGCTAGGTTAAGGTTACCGGACTAGTTCCGGGTATCGAACACATTCCGGCACGCTCAAATAGGACTCCAGACTTCGCGGTCTCTTTGATTTCTTCGTTTCATGCTCTTAACCGCTTCTGCATCGCAATTGACTGAATTTAGCATCATTTAACACTACGACTACGTATTGACCCGAAAAATAATAAAATACGATATAAGGCCATTTTTAATTAAAATGAGTGACTAAAATGTATCTATTCGGGGCATAAAATATAAGTTTTGGGTGCTTATCAGACCACCCTCAAACAGAACATTGCTAGTCCTCGAGCAAAAATTAGAAAGAAAATAGAGATAACTAACAAAAAGTGTGCCACTTTCGCAGGCATTGGCGATTGAACTTAGCATGTGCAACAAGCCTTTAAACCTGTAGGTTTCCCTACATGACGAGTGGTGTCTCGTGAGGGTTTGTAGTGAGTATACCCACAAAATTCAAAAACTTATTTAAATGCAGTACCTGAGTATATTATGAAATGTTATACAACCCAACTTTAAAAGGACATCAAGGAACATCGCATTCAATCAAAATAAGATATGAAATTACTTAATTCCAAAGGCATAATTCTTCCTAAAACTCAGCTTGTGTAGTGTGAAACAATCTTAAATGTCATTAGAGTAATTCTTAGATCGCTTTATAGAATCAAAGCTTTGACTTCAATTCTCACTGGATATCTCTCTTTGAATCGAACTCTCTGAGAATTGGGTAAGTGTATCTCTCTAGTGTGTGAGGAGGTGAGTAAATATAAGCAAGTTCAAATGTCTCGCACACTTTATAGAAAATGAAGGATACATGAAAGAATCTGATCTCATGAACGAATGTTAACCACTATGTTGAGAATGTCGAGTTATTCACCATATAATTTTCTCGTTTTCCCGAACACTTTACCAAGGGTGAAAATGGGATTTATGAAAGGTATGAGGGGAAAATGAAGAAGATGAATGATGGGTTATTTTGAGAAGAGTGTGAAACACTTTTAATAACTACTGTCTTCGTCTTTTGACTTTATGATCGCATGCTTTATTTTTTCTTCTTTTCAATTGTTTTCTTCTCTTTTTTTTTCTACTTTTTTTTTTTAATTTCAATGCATTTTTCTTTTAATAACACAAATGAAGACAATTTACATGAGAATTTTTCAAATACTCTTTTTCTTAAAAATTATGGTAGTGATGGGAAATGATATGTGAATGGCATGTGGGATATATATGGGTAAGGGAAATATGGAAAATGGGTGAATGATAATGTGGTAAGTGTATGGAAAAATCGGTTTAGTGCCTGGGACAAACTACAAGGCACATGTTTCTTATAACTCGAAAATAATGTCATTATCAGTGATTAAGCCAAATTTGAAAAAAAATTAATGAGATCATGCAACGACTAAGTGCGGTATTCAACGAAAGTTAAGTCAACTTGTGACCCGGAGATACGTTAAAACCCTCAAAAAAGTGAAAAGCTCAAATCTCACGGGTTTAAGTCGTTACTAGTGATATTTTAAGGATCTCTTGAGAATATAGTTACTCTTCAAGTTTTGATTATAGACATGATAGTGAAAATTGTCGAGTTTAAGAATTCATAGTGCAAGTACGCTTTTCAGAGGTATTAATTAATTTAAGGTTAAAAGCATAAGTTTTGGGTCAAACATAGGTATTCCAAGATTTCTAAAAGAGGGATGATAGACAATTTATGTCATAAAAATAAATTTAAATTGCACAAAAAGTTTAAAATCATCTAAATCTGAAAATTTTCAAAAGAGGTAGAATTTTAATAAATTTCCCACCCCCAAACAAAAGAGAACATCGTCCTCGATGTTTAAAACCATATATGAAAAGCACATGGGAGGAAAGATAGTACCATAATGAACCACTAGTGAAATGTACCGCACTCTGGAGCATAGATGAAACCTGAAGAACATATGTGATACAAAAAGACGTACAAGTCTATAAAGCATGTGAAAATCATTGGGTGGTGTGAAACACCACCCCCAAACAAGATAAGACTCATACTAAAAAACAATGAACAACGGGCTGCCTCCCGGTAGCGCTAAGTTTAATGTCTTTAGCCAGATCGAACCAATCTCACCCTAAGGATAGGAACTATGAAAAGCACAGGGTGGCAGAAAAATGGGGTGTGAAGTATCACCCCCAAACAAGACTGAACAGTTAGTCCTCATAAATGGGGTCAACAAAGTCAATATCTTCAATGTGAGAGGGGTCGAGCTCTAAGAAAGGCTTCAATCGTTAACCGTTGACCTAAAATAGGCTACCATCCTTAGGATTTTGAACTGTGATAGCACCATAAGGAGTAACAGATTCAACAATAAAGGGTCCAGACCAACAGGTTTTAACTTCTCGGGAAAGAGATGAAGACGGGAGTTATATAACAACACTTTCTGACTAGGGTGGAATTCTTTGTGGAGGATGCATTGGTCATGGATCCACTTCATTTTGTCCTTGTACTTCTTGGACAAATCATAGGCATCATTCCATATCTTCTCTAATTCATTAAGTTGGAGCTTTCGATGAATACCAGCCTCGTCGATATCAAAATTAAAGGTTGTGATAGCCTAATAAGCATGATGTTCAAGCTTGATAGGTAAGTGGCATGGTTTACCAAAGACCAAGCGATAAGGAGACATGCCAATTGGAGTTTTAAAAGCAGTACGGTATGCCCACAAAGCATCATTCAAGCGTAAGGACCAGTCTTTCCTATTAGGATTAATTATTTTTTCTAAGATTTGCTTGATTTCGCGGTTGAAAACTTCAACTTAACAACTAGTCTGAGGGTGGTAAGAGAGACCAACTTTGTGGGTAACACCATAATTTTTGACGAGATGCTCAAAGACTCGATTATAAAAATGTGTACCCTCGTCTCTAATGATAGCTTTGGGAGTTCCAAAACGTGTGAAGACAGACTCCTTAAGAAACTTTACCACAATGCGATGGTCATTGGTGCGGCAAGCTATGGCTTCAATCCATTTAGAAACATAATCAACTGCAACTAGTATATATTGAAAGCCATGAGATAAGGGAAAAGGACCCATGAAATCAATGCCCCGTACATCGAAGATTTTGACAATGAGAATGGGTATGAGGGGCATCATGTGATGATGAGAGATACGCCCAGATTGTTGGCATTTGGCACAAGCCTGGCAGTAGTGGTGGGCATCTCGAAAAAGAGTGGGCCAATAGAAACCACTTTGTAAAATTTTGGTGGCCGTTTTCTTAGAGCTAAATTGGCCACCACAGGCACCATCATGATAAACGAAGAGTATACTTGACTGTTTATGGTCAGGAACACAACGATGAATAACTTTATCAGAACAATACTTAAAAAGGAAGGTACCATCCCAAGAGTAAAACATCACTTGGGCCATGAACTTAGAACGCTCTTGTTTCGACCAATGATTGGGCAGTTGGTCGGTAATAAGGAAATTAACAATAGTAGCATACCAAGGAGAAGTTGAGATAGCAAAAAGTTACTCATCGGGAAATGTTTCAGAAATAGGGACAGGATCAGATGTAGACATAACAGTGAGGCGAGAGAGATGGTCTGTAACCCCGTGCTTGGTACGAGAGGCTTACTTCCTATCTCTTAGCCCGTGGCTTCAAGAGAGGGGGAGTTGATATGACGTTGTTCGTCAGGAGAGATGACGGTGTAATTTTGGTTTCCCAGGTCTATATGGACGACATAGTCTTTGGATCCACGTGCTCTCAACATGCTCATCACTTTGAAAAGGAGATAAAAAGTGAGTTTGAGATGAGCATGGTTGGTGAGCTTACTTTTTTCCTTGGTCTCCAGGTTCGTCAGCTAGAGGATGGGATGTTCATCTCCCAATCCAATTATGCTAGAGACCTAGTGAAGAAATTTAGTTTAGACTCCGCTAAGCATGCTCGTACACCTATGAGTACCTCTACCAAGCTTAGTAAGGACACTTCAGGCAAGGACGTTGATCAAACCTTATATCGGAGTATGATAGGTAGTCTTCTCTACTTGACTGCCAGTCGTCCCGACATAGCCTTTAGTGTTGGAGTCTGTGCGCGATATCAGGCGTCCCCGAAAGAGTCAGATTTACTAGCTCTAAAATGTATTATTAAATACGTAAGTGGGACTCTCTCATACGATATTTGGTATTCCTTTGATACCGATGACCGTCTGTCTGCCTATTCAGATGCCGATTAGGCCGAGGATGTAAATGGTTGTAGGAGAATTTCTGGTGGGTGTTTCTATTTTGGTTCTGATCTTGTCTCCTGGCTGAGCAAGAAGTAAAATTCCATCTCTTTGTCCACTGCAGAGGTTGAGTACATAGCCACCGGGAGTTGTTGCACGCAACTCTTGTGGATGAAGCAAATGCTGGAGGATTATGAGATTTCACAGGACACCATGACTATTTTCTGTGATAACACGAGCGCGATACACATATCCCGTAATCCAATCCAGCATTCGCGCACAAAGCACATCAGGATACGTGAGCACTTTATACGATAGTTAGTTGAGGAGAAAGTCGTATCCCTGAGTTTTGTTCCCACCGACCGTCAGTTAGCCGATATCTTCACGAAACCTTTAGATGCCCTTAGATTTGAGAGTCTTAGGAAGTCTTTGGGGATTTGCACAGTTGACTGAGGGGTTGGTCTATGTCTAGGATAGGATGCTTTTTCATGTTCTTATCATATGCTTCCTATTGCTAGTCTGTTTTATATGTATTATTGCTTTGTTGTACAGCTATTTATTTATTCTTTTGAAAAATCCAAAAAGATTTTCTTTTATTAAAATTTTAGAAAAGCCCAAAAATATTTTTGTATTTTTTTTCTGCACCTTTTATGGATGAACATTTAAGATAGCCAAGTCATAAAATTCATTCCATTTATCCATGTGACTGTTTTATAGAGATTTGAGACGCTACATCATTTCATCCATGTGCTTTACATTGTTTGGAATCTTTGAGATGTGATTGGCGATATCTTCCTGCATGTTTAACTCCTATATCCTTTATTGCACACATGCAGGGCTTTATTTGATTATTGTACTTGTCTATCACATGTTGGCTTGAGTGTTTCTATCTCAATTTTGTCTATCTAACTAATAATATGCGATAAAACTTGGCAAGATTGGAATGCATGTAAAAACCGTTTTTGTGAGACTAAGTGTTTGTTTAAGGATTGGGAGGGGTTGCGAAAGGTAATTATCTATTCTTTGCGCAAAAGCCACCGTTAAATTGGATAAAAAAAATAGAGGAATTTTATTATCCGGGGTCCAAAGAGGTTTAAAAGAGCCAAAAAAAAATTAAAGGCAATAAAAAGAAATTCATGCCAAATATGGGCCATTAGGTTTCAAAATAAATTCTCCAAAGTTTGGGAATTTAGAATGCCTCTATTCAAAATAAAAATCTGAGGGAGTTTGGTTGGAGAATATAAACGGGTTTGCACTTCCTTGAAAGTCCTGAAAAAGCATGAAATAGTTTTGGACGTTATTGGTGTGGAAATCACTTGGAGCTTTGATTTGTTGATTTGATTGAGTCAATGTCTCATATTACCACCTTTTTACACCAAAGGAAGACTTTGAGTTCATTCGCTAGGAGTATCCGATATTCATCGTGCACATATGTCATGTTTGTATGCATTGATTTTCCTATCGAATTTGATCACACCCCTTCATTTTCGCTATCATTGACTTGGTTGTTTTTGTGATCTTTCATGGTGTCATTCTTTGTTGTATACTATGTGTGAAAATTTTTGAAAAATACAAAAATAGCATTTTATTCCCGTGTGTCATTCTCCATGCGCATTCATTTCTGCTTCTCATATCTGTCTATTTGGGGACATCATAAAAAGAGGGAGAAGAATCATGGGGGAGAATTATTTTGGTGTTTGGTTGTTGCATGAATGATTTGCTTAAGCTTAGTTGATCATCAATTTTTGCATATCATTATATTTTCAAACTGTTGCTTGTCACGGGTATTTGATTTTTCTCATATGTGTAGGTACAACATTGCTCATTATTTGATTACACACCCTGATGAGAAAATCTTTGGAAGGTACAGGAGAGCTGAAGATTTGGAAGACATGTCATTTAGTATTCTCAGTTTGAGGGTTTATTGGGGATATTATCTTGTATGTCATTTGATTGCATAATTCGGATTTTTTATGTATGTACCGGCATAGACATAGGGGGAGATTTGTAAGGACATAATTTTATAAATGTCCGGGGTAGATTCTAGGATTTTTCTGTTTTACCATATATCACAGTTCCTATGTCTGATACCGCTACATTCGGCACGTCAATAAGATCATCCTCGACGGCCTCTATCCAAATTCATTGCATCCATTTTCTTCACGTGCATCATGCTACATGAAACGTGCATCTCAGCTCATTCCCACTACTCCACTACGCTTTATCAGTGATATGTTTTATTGGAGCTTTAAATATTTGCATAAATATTTGGGAAATGTTTTCAAAAATTATTTTTGAAGTCTGAATTAATTTTTTTTAACAAAAATAGAATTTTTTTAAGTGTAGAAGCGAATGGCCTCGATCGACGAGCTCGCTCAAACGACTTTGAAAGTCGTTCGCGAGAGTGAGGGTACACCGGTTATCCTCCAAAGTCAAATCATTTTCATGGTGGACCATTAACTATTTAGACTTCTAGTGTATAGTTAGTGTGAAGCCTAAATAGTATGTTGTATATAGTTAGCTTTTTATCATTTCTTTCTTTAGTTTTTCTTTCTTTTAATTTAGTCTCTTGTAATTAGTTAACTTTTTCTCATTTGTTTTTGCTATGCTCGGTACTAACTTCTTTTGTAGCTTCTTTAAACTTGTTCTTATGGGGATCGCTCCAATTTTGGGTAATATCGATATTTTCCTCTCTTTAACTTGGTTATTAATTCACATTGAGTACAATGTTAGGTTTTAAGTTAGGGGGTGTGGGATTTTCTATCCATTTCTTTATTTAGTCCATGTGTTTTTTCTCACATATTAGTTACTTAGTATGCTTTCTTAGAAAAATTTGAAAAAATTTCAAAAAGATTTTCTATCTTTTTTCTCCTTTTTTGGGCATTTTGTCTTTGTTTTTGATGATAAATTTGAATAAATGCCTGATCCAATAGACAACTCAACGATGCATGTTCTCGATTTTAGAAGTTATTAGACTTTAGTCCTCAATCATTGATATTATGAATAACTTCACGAATTAAACTTTAATCCCATGAGCACATGCACTTTTCTTGGTTTATTGATTTGGTTTAAGATTTTTATAACTCGGTAATCTTTTATTGCATTGTATATACTTACACCGAGTAAGCTTTGTACCTTTCATCGTTTGTGAGTGTTATACACTATTCTTTCCTCTTTGAAAACGTTACAGTCGTTGGTAATCTCTCTATTCTTTCATTTGATCGTTCATTCTTGAAATGTGTTACTTGAGCATGATTTTCAAATATTGTTTTGATACGAGAATTGCGTAAACTTTATGAAATGATCATAGGCCATCTTTGTTATATCATCCATATTAGCCTTGACCTCACCTTATATGTTTACCCTTGTCAACCCCTTTGAGACTTAATATAGAATTTCTTTTCATTAACCAAAAATCCCATAACCAACTCCAAATTGGAGTTAAACCCATACATACACCTTCCATACCCTTTTTTGGAATGTTACTTGGGATTTAATGATGTTGTTTTGTTGCGATTGCAATTTAGGCATGTGACAGTGTGAAAAGTAAAGAAAAGAAAAAGATAAAAAAAAGTGAAAAAGAGAAAGAAAGAAAACAAAAGAAAACATGAGAAAAAGAAGAAAAGAAAAAGAAAGAGAAATTTGTATATGTTGTGTATATACTTCAATAAGCTTTGATTACTCTCCAATTGTTATATTTAATGCTTGTTTGGCACTTGTTTTCCAATTTTGAAATTGTCCGCATTTTTCCATTATCCCGAGTTTCATCTCTGAACACTTTGAATCCGTACATACATATCCTTCGTTTTGTACCCTAGACTAGCCTACATTATAACCCTATACAAGTCCAATGTGATCTTAGGGTGCATTTAATTTAAAAGTTGAAATAGTTTTGATAATTTGTGAAAATACATTTCGCCTCATTTAATGAGCGGTATCTTTCATTGAGATTACATATTTTGCATTTTCTGTATTGCGTTCTTCATTTGTGATATGTGTGCGACCTAATTTCCATTTACATTTACTCTTTATGCCCACATGATCTGTGTGTTAACTCCCTATTTCGAGTGAATTCAGTTGATGAGTGTAATTCCCGTTAAGATTGAATATATGCTTGCTTTAACGTTTATCTGGTTTATATAATTTTTGCCGAATCATACACTTTGCATGTGCTCGCTCCCCTCCCACATTTTAAGGTTTCAATTCTATGAGGTTCATTCTATAATGTTAATGATATGGACTTTTGTTTGAATGTGTCCATTATGCTAATAATGTGTATGAAATCTTTTTCGCTATTGTTTGGCTTGTCGCATGTTGGTTTGGGAATATTTTGAGAAAATTGTATGATGTTTGTGAGTTTCATCCCGAAAAACCCTCACGAGACGACACTCGTCCACTAGGGTAACCTAGGGGTTTAACGGCTTATTGCATATGCTAAATGAAATCGTGTTCCCTACGAAAGTGGCATTTATATTTCGATGCATATATACGTCTTGTACTACCTTCTGCGGACTGGTTTCGTTTGTTTCATCACTAGGGACTAGCAATGTCTAAGTTAGGGGGTGTGATACGACATATTTATTGCATATTTCTGCCCTATATATTTATGCATTCTATCACTTTCACGGTCCTTAATGCCTATATTTATGCTCATTAACCAGACAACCTCGTATTTGGATATATACATGCTTTGCAAGGGTTAATTGTGCTTTTATAGGTATTGGAACGCCAAAAGTGAGGATCCGTTGCATTTCGAAAAAGTTTCGTCGCCGAACGCTACTTCAAGGGCATTTTAGTCAATTCACATTTCATCTCCGGCTCATGGGAATTCCACGTATGCGTCGTTTGTTGAGTTAGCATCGCGTGGCATAACGATGCGTTATTTGAAGTCTGGACGATGAAGTTAGGGCCATTTCCATAATGGAATTTTCCCCCCTTTTTATGGACCAAAGAATTGCAGAAAACAGAGTACCGGTCGACCGCGCTTCTGATGCCAGTCAACCGCGGTTTGGATTTTTGCCGTGGAAAGGAGATAGTGGGCTTTAATCTAAAAGCGCGATCGACCGTGCCCCTGCGACCGATCGACCGCGTATGCCATATGTTTTACCATTTTCTCTTCTTCTTTTCTTTTTCCTTTATTTCTTTTCCACTTACTATATAAACCAATTTTGGTTTCTATTTTCAGATATAATTAGTTTTAGATAGTTTAGGTTAGGGTTTGGGGGTTTGGAGAGCTCATCTTCATTTCTTCTTAGTTTGACACCCATTTGGGTTTGTAAGTTGAACTATTCATCTTCCCTCTCCATTAATATAGTTTGTATTTCTTTATCTCTGGCTTTGTTAGTTAGATTTACATGCTTTCTTTAGTTACTTTCTAGTGTAGTTTTATCGCATTTATTTACTGTCTTCCTTTACCGCATTTTTATCATGCTTTCTAGATAATTTAGTCTAAGTTGTGTCGGATTGAACTTAATTTGGGTTGACATGTTGCTTTGCTTTGGTGATGGATTTTACGGGTCTATTTCGAGTGCGTTGTCCTAGTTATTACGCCTAGGAGATTTGGCAGGGTATATCATGTATGCTCCGTGTTTATGACCTTGCGTGCGTAATTTCTGGGATATTTGTTGACGTCAAAATCTTGTTAGAGTTTTATGCGAATTTAGGGGTGTGACAACTCTTGATTTAATTAACTGTCGAAACGATACGCAATCTTAATAACTCGTCGATCCATGTAACCATTTTATACTAATTAACTCGAGTGAGGGATATTCGACGCTACCTATAGTTTTTATTCGCTTTATTAATCTAGTTTAATTTTCACTCGCCTAGATTAATCTTTCCCTTTTTTGCATCTTTTCCTTTTTGTTTATATTTATCTTTTACGCTTTTATTCTAGGAGTATTAAACCAAATAAATTCTAACAACTTGTCTCTGTGGATTTTCGATACCTGGACTTGGCCGCTACACTCACCTGTTGAGTGTAGTCATAAGTTCAGGTTGTTGTATTAAGGCGGTGAACATAAAATAACGATCGGCGTTTAACACGCGCTGCTTTTCATGCTCAATCACCCATACACCATATAACCCGTGCATATTTGTACAAACATCACAAACGTCACATACGTAACATCTTTATCTCAAGCTCTCCCCCTGCATTCTTGGAGTGGCTATATTATAGGGGTATTCTTAATCACCCTGCACATCCAAATTTAATTTCTTGAGATTGCCCCACCCATCAACTTGTGGTGCAAAAGTTTTCTCAGTGCTTCTTACACAGCACTACCCGGCTCCACTAGCCCTATATTTTTAATAGCTCTCAGCTTAAAGTGTTTCCTCTACACGTTCAATAATTAATATTTAAACTGATGCACTAGCATCCAACAACGTCTCACCATTACCAATGTTTTAATAAGGTTCATGCGTGTAACATCCCGCAACGATGCTCAAAATAATTCTCCCCGATGCACTATTCCCTAGCATTTTCGATCATCGAAATCCGTGTGTCCAAAGCACATAATTAAGATATCACAAATCATATCTCCTGACACGTAAATCAAATCGTATATGCCCATGACTCTCAAGGCATCACACGATACGATGCTCTCACTATCACTAAGTTCTTAGCGCGTAAACAACATTGAGTTAAATATCTCCACTCAATGGTAAACCCGTGCAGTAAAAGTCCCCATACACTGGGATCAAACATAACGAGACAACTATACTCACAGTAGTCTACGATATTATATAATATATATGCATGATCGACTCTCTATCAGGTGATGCATCGCAAAATAAAATGTCTCACCATGGCATAGCGAGCACAATAGTCTTATCATACAGTCTACTACTGCTCAAACCCTCGCTATCCAGTCATTACACAAGATAATAATATGCTCTCCTCTCACAACCCTCATAAGGGGAAAAAACTCCTAGATAATGTAAAACATCCTCTTAGTTTCCACACCTGCTCCCCTATAGATGGAACTAAGGAGAGCCCCAGTACTCAACGGTAAATATATACACATTATTGTAATATTAACGATACCTCTACTAAGCATATTTCACATACGAATCTAGTATTAATAAACTACCTGTAATATCCCATACTTTTGGCTATAGTTATTTTTGGGATTAATTAATTAAATGCGTATTAATTGGAAATTAATCCGGGTTATAAATACTAATGAGATGCGAGTTGGTATTTGATTATGTGCATATATGATTATATATGAACTTGGTACTATGAAATTTGTCGTGAGATTGATATACGACAATTTTAGAAATTTTGTTGAGACGCGTGGGACCGCCGCGTCACGGTGAAATATTTTGATTATAAAAAGTGAATAAAGTGAATTTAAAATCTATAATCCGTATGGTCGTTTTGAGTGCGCCAACGCGTCCGGAAGGGTCGAGATAGTCAGAAAACACTAGCCGGGGGTATAGTTTGGGTCCCGGGGCATTTTTAGGCCATACCGGCAACTTAAAGGGTATTTTGGTAATTTTACATTTTGAGGAATTAAAAGTGACGAAAATTGGTTCATTAAATCTGATGTGGATTTGACCCACTAAGCCCATAACCAACCCATATTAACCTAGAAGGCTACGTAGGTTATCATTTAGGTTTTCTAAGTTTCCCAAATCAAAACCCTAGCCACCTTAAGCCACCATTGGAGAAGGAGCTTGGAGAGAAGAAATTCTGCAGAAAAGTTCTAGCAAACCTACACCAAACTCAGAGACAATCAAGGCAAGTGACTTTATTCCATTTAAATTCAGAGAATGTCTTTTCCATGTTAGAAATTGAAGAATTTTGATTGTTATTGAAAGATTGAATGAAAACCCATGTAGTTGGAGTTTAGAACTTGAAAATTTTGAAGAGAATTGCATGTCAAATGATAAGTAGATGATTTCTCTCATAATAATTGTGATTAGAAGAAATATAAACGAATTAAATTCTGGGATTTGATGATGATATAAAGTTAGGGTTTATGTTCTTGAGTTATTGGGAAAAAGTGTAGAAATTGGTAAATTTAATTGATGTTAGGATGGATTGATCCTTTAAAAACATGTTAGGATGTGACTATATATGTTTAGTATTGATTATAGACCTTTAAACGATTGTTGGGACTTAGTTTAGAAGATTTGAGGTGTTATAATGGATGAAAAACGAATTGGGGAGAAATCTGGGCCGAATTTGGTAGCTCGTTAGAAGCCCCTACCCAGGTCGTTCGAACGAACTCGTTCGAACGAGCTTCTAACGAGTTGACC
The DNA here is from genome assembly GCA_949130495.1 of Sambucus nigra. NCBI lineage: Eukaryota > Viridiplantae > Streptophyta > Magnoliopsida > Dipsacales > Adoxaceae > Sambucus > Sambucus nigra. The sequence continues at coordinate 514,780,101 of OX422221.1, read as the reverse complement.
AGTCGCTGCTAACGAGAATGGATTTCGTTCGATATCTCGTTCGAACGAGATATCGTTAGAAGGTACAGTTCGTTCGAACGAACTGGGATCTCGTTCGAACAGCCTCGTTCGAACGAGACTTCTAACGAGTTGGCAGAGGAATCTCGTTCGAATAGTCTCGTTCGAACGAGACTTCTAACGAGTTGACAGTTTGGTCCTTTTTGGACTGTTTTGATTTTTGGAGTCCCGTAAGCTTGTTCGAGGAGATAGGTAACATTCCGATGATGATGTAAGGATAGAATTGGGACTTTTGGGTTATTACGAGGAGTAAATTTATATACGAGAGTTATATTAAATGGACGGTTTGGGTTGAGACGTGAGTGTCTACTACGACGTGAGAAAATTATGGCGCATATGATTACAACCGGTATAGTATATATTGTGATAATTATAGTTAGTACGAGAGTGCAATATGTACTACGATTAAAATACGGTATTACTAAGATGTGTGTTTACTTAGTATTGGTATATGGATTGTGTGTATGACATACCTACCATACTTGCTATCACGGGAGGTTGCGTTCGCTTAGGACCCTCTAATCCTTGTGTGCCTACGGGGGGGATATAGACCGGTACCTCGATGAACATAGGTCAGAGAAAGACTTATTGGGATGTTAATAAGTCCGCTGATCGTGGGAGCGTAGGTATGTGCGTGACCCATGTGATGTGACTGTGTTCGCCTCCACTATTTGTGATTTGTGTTATCTGAACTATTCCTGAGAGATTCGGAATATGTGATCCTTATGTACGTGATGTACCGGGATGGATAGCAGAGTATGTGTGCACCGCAGCTTAGTTCTCGGGGTGCTCGTATTGTATATTTATGATGTGAATAATATACACTTAATTAATAAGAACATTCATGTTAATGTATAAATAATTACGGTATTGTTCCGAGAAACATAATGAGTTAGCTAATAGAGAAATATATTGCATATTGAGCATCTGAGTTTACATTAAATCCCTATCTAATTACGAGCGTTATATGTTAATAGAACCGGGTAATAAGGGTAGGAACTATTACAGTCTAGCTAGCTATGACGTCACTTAGCTAGTGGTTTATATCGTTGTAGATGGGTACTTACGTTAGGAGTGCACAGTTAGACGAGAGGTGAGAATATAATGTGAGTGTACGTCCTAACATGTACTTTGCATTTAATGTTTTAAATGTTTTTAAAGCACTTGCAGGTTTTTAAAATATAACTCCACATTCGGGCTCTGACCCGTTTGCTTTTCAAATCTTTTTCTTGTAAAACCATTTTAGGTGCCAAGCCACAGGGACACCAAGCATAGGATACTCATTCCGGTGACGAGCTGTAGCTGTTTGTGGAAGCTACAGGGACTTTGCTTGTAGACGCTTCGATCTTTTGGATTCTAGAGTTATTATCTATCAGTTGTAGGGCATGTTGCCCATTTCTATTAGACATCTTTTACATTTCAGTTTTCAGACTTTGGCATGTATTATTTCAGTATTCAGTTTAGTTGTTTCAGTTGTGGGATTTGTAGTGAGGAGTTTTCCTCCAGACTTTATTTACTCTATGGTGATGGTTATTCGTTTTACTTCAGTATGGTGAATGGTGTTAGTTATTTCTTCATTACACTTGTTGCATGTTAATCAGACTTAAATTAAAATTTGGCAACTTACTTTTTAAATACTAGGTGGTTAGTAATCTTTAAAAGGTTTTCGACAGTGATGCTATTAACTGAGCCAACTTGGCATTTTGAATTAATTTAATAAAGGAGTAGCTACCCGGTATTTAATTAGTCGGGATGTCACAGGTGGTATCAGAGCATCAGGTTCTAGTGTCCTTTAGGATCTGTAAGGCTATTATGTTTCCGCTACGTTTCTTTGATATAGAGCCCTATATTTTAGGACTGTTGTACTCTTTTGTGTATGCTTCGTTCTTCAGCTTTATTAAGTTTATAACAGCGAACTTATAAACTTTTTCTTATTTCAGATGCCTCCACGACGTGCACGACGAGTTCCCAGGGATGCAACACCCGAACCCCAGCCCGCTCCAGTTCAGGGCATGATGAACGCTGCTGAGGTTGCAGCTATAGTAGCCCAAGCGGTAAATGCCGCAATTGCCGTTATTCAGCAGGCACCACCTCAGGCGCCGGTTGTCGCGCCAGTACAGGCTAATGCATTCCCGTCTGCTTGGGAGCGTGTACGTGACGCTTTTCAGAAAGCGCATCCGCCAGAGTTTGCAGGAAGCTCAGATGTGGTAGTCTCGAGCCAATGGAGGAAGGATATACAGAGGCATTTGAGGATGCATGAGTGCACTGATGTTCAGAAACAGGTGCTAGCTACTTTCAAGCTAGTGGGATCTGCACTACAGTGGTGGGAGTCTATTACCACCGCAGAGGAGAGGGATACTCTCACGATTCAGGAGTTCTGGGTGCGGTTTGACCGCAAGTACTTTCCGTCGGCTGTTCACACGGAAATGAGGAGGAAGTTGATGAGTCTGAGGCAGGAAGGCAAGACAGTGGCCGAGTATGAGGTCGAGTTCACTAATCTGTTGAACATCGTTCCGGACGAGATACCAACAGAGAAGAAGAAAATTGAGAAGTTCACCGACGGGTTAACTTGGAGGATCCGTCAGCATCTGCTAGGGAACCTATCGTTGGCCACTTATTCTAATGTGGTTAACGATGCATTGTTGCACTGCCAGGACCACCGTTTTCATATGGCCGAGGGCAAGCGGTCGGGGGAGTCTAGCCATCAGGGCAGGACTGGAGGACATGGTGCCAGCGGGGCACAATCTGGTCAGGGGCAGAGACAGAATGAGCAGGGCTCCCAGCAAGGGGGATAATAAGAGGTTCCGGTCAGGGAACTACAGGCAGGGACAGGGAGGTTTCCGTCAGGGCCATCAGGGTCCAAACGGCCATCAGGGGCAGAATGGGCAGCAGTTTCACCAGGGCCAGCAGGGCCAAGGGAGGAACGGTAACGGCCACCAGGGCCGGGGACAGCAGGGACAGAGGGGAGGGAACTTCCCAGGGAAGTGATTTGTTTGTGGCAAGACTGGCCATAAGAAGCAGGATTGTCCTGATAGGGGCAGGGCCCCACAGCAGCAGCAGCAGGGTGCTCGCCAGGATCCACAGAGGCCTATGTTTCCCGCCGCTCTTCCCGCACCGCCACAGATGGCAGCACTGCCACCCATTCCAGCAGTCCCAGCTCAGCAGGGGCAGCTACAGTATGGACGTGTCTACAACGTCCACCAGGCTGCAGTTCCACAGGCGCCGCCCGCGATCGAGGGTACGTTTCCTATCCATGGCACTATGGGTCGGGTATTATTTGATACGGGTGCTACACACTGTTTTATAGCTACACACTTCGCGAAAGCTTTAGGATTGTTAGCTACGGCAGAGAGCACAGTGACGTGTGTCGACTCACCATTGGGGAGTGGGTCACTCATTTTCTTTATATGCCGGGGAGTGGGGGTAGAGATTGGTGGTTTGATATTGCCTGCAGACATGTTAGTGTTAGACATGCATGTTCACGATGTGATCATCGGTATGGATTGGCTCGTAGCATATAGGGTCATGATTGATTGCTTCAGCGGGAGCATTGTTTTTGCCATTCCGGGGCAAGAGATGTTTATAGTGGCGATGCCTCGTCCAGAGGGAGGATCGACCGCTCATCTGTATTACATAGAGGAGGATACCTCTAAGGAGGTTGTGATTCCTTTAGATTCGATCCCGGTTTTCAGGGAGTATTCGGATGTATTTCAGGAGATACCAGGCTTACCACCCAGTCGAGAGATAGACTTCGTCATAGATTTGCTACCGGGTACGAGACCTATAGCACGCGCACCGTACCGTATGGCTCCAGCTGAGATGAGAGAGCTACGGGATCAGATAGAGCAGCTGTTAGGTCAGGGCTTTATTCGCAGGAGTACCTCACCTTGGGGCGCTCCGGTTTTGTTTGTGAAGAAGAGGGACGGTTCACTGAGATTGTGTGTGGACTACCGAGAGTTGAATAAAGTCACGATACGGAATAAGTATCCGTTGCCTCGAATCGATGACTTATTCGACCAGTTGAGAGGAGCTTCTTTCTTCTCGAAGATTGATTTGAGATCGGGATACAATCAGTTACGTATCCGGGAGGAGGATGTCTCGAAGACTGCGTTCTTGTCGAGATATGGTTCTTATGAGTTTCGGGTTATGCCTTTCGGCTTGACCAACGCTCCAGCAGTGTTTATGGACTTGATGAACAGAGTGTTCAGGGATTTCCTGGACCAGTTTGTCATTGTCTTCATTGATGATATTCTGGTTTACTCCCAGACAGAGGAGGAGCACGCCGAGCATTTGAGGCAGGTTTTGCAAACACTTCGTCAGAACGAGTTGTATGCAAAATATGAGAAGTGCGGGTTTTGGTTGAAGGAAGTCCAGTTTTTGGGGCATATCATTTCCGACCAGGGAATATCTGTTGATCCGGGGAAAGTATCAGCGGTGAGGGAGTGGGGACAGCCCACGACACCAACGGAGATTCGTAGTTTCTTGGGTTTAGCAGGATACTACAGGAGGTTTATTCGGGGTTTCTCGGAGATAGAAGGTCCTTTGACACATCTGACTCGTAAGGGTGTGCCATACATTTGGAGTGATGCCTGTCAGTTGGCATTCGATGAATTGAAGGACAAATTGACCTCAGCACCGGTGTTAGCATTGCCGAGACCGGGAGTTGAGTATTTGGTTTACACCGATGCGTCTTTGCAAGGACTGGGAGGTGTATTGCAGCAGGAGAGACAGGCCATAGCTTATGGTTCCCGTAAGCTTAAGCCTCATGAGAAGAATTACCCCACGCATGATTTGGAGTTGGCAGCAGTGGTATTTGCCCTACGGATTTGGAGGCACTATCTTTTGGGGGAGAAGTTCCAACTGTTCACGGACCACAAGTCTCTACAGTACCTGTTCACGCAGAAAGAGTTGAATATGCGGCAACGTAGGTGGCTTGAGTTTGTGAAAGACTACCAGTTTGACATCCAGTACCACCCGGGTAAGGCTAACGTGGTGACAGACGCGTTGAGCCGTAGGCCAACAGATGAGGTGGCAGAGGTGTGGAAAGCAAAGTGGAAGGAATTGGGACACCAGGATGCAGTGGCCCGATCTTTCATGTCTGTGATGACCGTTACACCGTAGATTGTCACGAAGGTAGTACGGGCACAGGCTAATGACTCGTTCTGTCAGGAGCAGATAGTTCGATTACTAGCAGAGGGAGCCGAATCCTATAACGTTAGCTCAGACGGGGGATTACGCTTCAATGGGAGATTAGTAGTTCCAGAAGGGGAGGAATTACGACACGAGGTAATGGCAGAGTCGCACGGCTCACGGTTCGCGGTACATCCCGGAGGGGACAAAATGTATCAAGACATGAGAAGGCAGTATTTGTGGAGCGGTATGAAGAGAGATATCGCTGAGTTTGTTTCGAAATGCGCCACTTGTCAGCTTGTAAAAGTGGATCATCAGAGACCAGCAGGATTGCTACAGCCGTTGGAGGTCCCGGTGTGGATGTGGGAGAGCATATCCATGGACTTTATCACGGGGTTACCTACGTCGCAGAGGGGTCACGACTCCGTTTGGGTAATTGTGGACAGGTTGTCCAAGGTCGCTCACTTCTTACCCGTAAGGACTGACTACACCACGGGACAGTATGCCCAGCTCTTCATTTCAGAGATTGTGAGACTTCACGGTGTACCCTTAAATATCGTGTCTGACAGAGACAAGATATTTGTTTCGAGGTTTTGGGAGAGTTTCCAGGAGGTAATGGGCACGGAATTGCGGTTGAGTACGGCTTATCATCCGCAGACCGATGGGCAGACAGAGCGCACCAATCAGATGTTGGAGGACATGCTACGCATGTGCATTATTGACTTCGTGGGTGGATGGGAGCAGTACCTTCCACTGGTGGAGTTTGCTTACAACAACTCCTATCAGTTCACGATTGGCATGGCTCCGTTTGAGGCATTGTACGGTAGGCCCTGTCGTTCCCCAGCATGTTGGTTAGAAGTGGGGGACAACAAACTGCTTGGGCCGGAAGTAATTCAGGATACTTCGGCAAGGATCGAGTTGATTCGGAGTCGCATTCGGGTAGCTCAAGACAGGCAGAAGAGTTATGCTGATGCGAAGAAGTTTTTCACAGAGTTCCAAGTGGGGGACCAGGTTTTGCTCAGGGTATCTCCGATGAAGGGGATTATGCGTTTCGGGAAGAAGGGAAAGTTGGCACCGAGGTATGTGGGGCCGTTTCCTATTATTGAGCGGATCGGACCGGTTGCGTATAGACTCGGGCTACCAGAGCATTTGCATCGGATTCACGATGTGTTCCATATTTCCTCGCTGAGGAAATACCTTAGAGATAATTTGGCTCATTCTCACATTGCTGTGGAGGACATCGATCTCCAGCCTGATAGCTCTTACGAGGAGGGGCCGATTGCTATTTTGGACCGAAGCGAGAGGAAACTGCGGTCAAAGATAGTTCCGTTAGTGCGTGTTCAGTGGCGACATCACAATGTCGAGGAGTCCACATGGGAGCGCGAGGATGAGATGCGCGAACGTTATCCAGAGTTGTTTTTAGCAGGTACTTTCTAGTTTCGAATTTCGGGACGAAATTCAGTTATTAGGGGGGAAGTATGTAATACCCCATACTTTTGGCTATAATTATTTTTGGGATTAATTAATTAAATGCGTATTAATTGAAAATTAATTCGGGTTATAAATACTAATGAGATGCGAGTTGGTATTTGATTATGTGCATATATGATTATATATGAACTTGGTACTATGAAATTTGTCGTGAGATTGATATACGGTAATTTTAGAAATTTTGTTGAGACGCGTGGGACCGCCGCGTCACGGTGAAATATTTTGATTATAAAAAGTGAATAAAGTGAATTTAAAATCTATAATCCGTATGGTCGTTTTGAGTGCGCCAACGCGTCCGGAAGGGTCGAGATAGTCAGAAAACACTAGCCGGGGGTATAGTTTGGGTCCCGGGGCATTTTTAGGCCATATCGGCAACTTAAAGGGTATTTTGGTAATTTTACATTGTGAGGAATTAAAAGTGACGAAAATTGGTTAATTAAATCTGATGTGGATTTGACCCACTAAGCCCATAACCAACCCATATTAACCTAGAAGACTACGTAGGTTATCATTTAGGTTTTCTAAGTTTCCCAAATCAAAACCCTAGCCACCTTAAGCCACCATTGGAGAAGGAGCTTGGAGAGAAGAAATTCTGCAGAAAAGTTCTAGCAAACCTACACCAAACTCAGAGACAATCAAGGCAAGTGACTTTATTCCATTTAAATTCAGAGAATGTCTTTTCCATGTTAGAAATTGAAGAATTTTGATTGTTCTTGAAAGATTGAATGAAAACCCATGTAGTTGGAGTTTAGAACTTGAAAATTTTGAAGAGAATTGCATGTAGAATGATAGGTAGATGATTTCTCTCATAATAATTGTGATTAGAAGAAATATAAACGAATTAAATTCTGGGATTTGATGATGATATAAAGTTAGGGTTCATGTTCTTGAGTTATTGGGAAAAAGTGTAGAAATTGGTAAATTTAATTGATGTTAGGATGGATTGATCCTTTAAAAACATGTTAGGATGTGACTATATATGTTTAGTATTGATTATAGACCTTTAAACGATTGTTGGGACTTAGTTTAGAAGATTTGAGGTGTTATAATGGATGAAAAACGAATTGGGGAGAAATCTGGGCCGAATCTGGTAGCTCGTTAGAAGCCCCTACCCAGGTCGTTGGAACGAACTCGTTCGAACGAGCTTCTAACGAGTTGACCAGTCGCTGCTAACGAGAATGGATTTCGTTCGATATCTCGTTCGAACGAGATATCGTTAGAAGGTGTAGTTCGTTCGAACGAACTGGGATCTCGTTCGAACAGCCTCGTTCGAACGAGACTTCTAACGAGTTGGCAGAGGAATCTCATTCGAACAGTCTCGTTCGAACGAGACTTCTAACGAGTTGACAGTTTGGTCCTTTTTGGACTGTTTTGATTTTTGGAGTCCCGTAAGCTTGTTCGAGGAGATAGGTAACATTCCGATGATGATGCAAGGATAGAATTGGGACTTTTGGGTTATTACGAGGAGTAAATTTATATACGAGAGTTATATTAAATGGACGGTTTGGGTTGAGACGTGAGTGTCTACTACGACGTGAGAAAATTATGGCGCATATGATTACAACCGGTATAGTATATATTGTGATAATTATAGTTAGTACGAGAGTGCAATATGTACTACGATTAAAATACGGTATTACTAAGATGTGTGTTTACTTAGTATTGGTATATGGATTGTGTGTATGACATACCTACCATACTTGCTATCACGGGAGGTTGCGTTCGCTTAGGACCCTCTAATCCTTGTGTGCCTACGGGGGGGATATAGACTGGTACCTCGATGAACATAGGTCAGAGAAAGACTTATTGGGATGTTAATAAGTCCGCTGATCGTGGGAGCGTAGGTATGTGCGTGATCCATGTGATGTGACTGTGTTCGCCTCCACTATTTGTGATTTGTGTTATCTGAACTATTCCTGCGAGATTCGGAATATGTGATCCTTATGTACGTGATGTACCGGGATGGATAGCAGAGTATGTGTGCACCGCAGCTTAGTTCTCGGGGTGCTCGTATTGTATATTTATGATGTGAATAATATACACTTAATTAATAAGAACATTCATGTTAATGTATAAATAATTACGGTATTGTTCCGAGAAACATAATGAGTTAGCTAATAGAGAAATATATTGCATATTGAGCATCTGAGTTTACATTAAATCCCTATCTAATTACGAGCGTTATATGTTAATAGAACCGGGTAATAAGGGTAGGAACTATTACAGTCTAGCTAGCTATGACGTCACTTAGCTAGTGGTTTATATCGTTGTAGATGGGTACTTACGTTAGGAGTGCACAGTTAGACGAGAGGTGAGAATATAATGTGAGTGTACGTCCTAACATGTACTTTGCATTTAATGTTTTAAATGTTTTTAAAGCACTTGCAGGTTTTTAAAATATAACTCCACATTCGGGCTCTGACCCGTTTGCTTTTCAAATCTTTTTCTTGTAAAACCATTTTAGGTGCCCAGCCACAGGGACACCAAGCATAGGATACTCATTCCGGTGACGAGCTGTAGCTGTTTGTGGAAGCTACAGGGACTTTGCTTGTAGACGCTTCGATCTTTTGGATTCCAGAGTTATTATCTATCAGTTGTAGGGCATGTTGCCCATTTCTATTAGACATCTTTTACATTTCAGTTTTCAGACTTTGGCATGTATTATTTCAGTATTCAGTTTAGTTGTTTCAGTTGTGGGATTTGTAGTGAGGAGTTTTCCTCCAGACTTTATTTACTCTATGGTGATGGTTATTCGTTTTACTTCAGTATGGTGAATGGTGTTAGTTATTTCTTCATTACACTTGTTGCATGTTAATCAGACTTAAATTAAAATTTGGCAACTTACTTTTTAAATACTAGGTGGTTAGTAATCTTTAAAAGGTTTTCGACAGTGATGCTATTAACTGAGCCAACTTGGCATTTTGAATTAATTTAATAAAGGAGTAGCTACCCGGTATTTAATTAGTCGGGGTGTCACACTACCGTGACTCGCTCGTGTCACACAAAATAGACCCCATTCACCCCGGTATAAAACTCATACTTTCAATTGGTAATAACACTGGCGGTTAACATGGTTCCTGGACATAACACCCTCATCCCAACCAAACCAAAAACTTCTTATAATTATTTCCCCTACTAAGCTTCCGTTCTTGTCCCCTAATTCACTACTGATAAGATCCACACATGTGTTCCTACTCTTTACACATAAGACACCTCTCTGTGTCATTCCCCTTTCTCTGGCCCCAATGGCCATGTCGGGGTTGTCTTTCTCGCGTACCTAGTAGTCTTGACCCTAATTTCTACCCCCGTTGTCCCTTTGGCTCCGCCGGCCCTATGGGACTCGTTGCTAGCCTTGACGACCCTGACTAAATCCATCGTCACCTGGTAGGAATTCTATTGATCTCAATCATTAAAATGGGTCCTCTACTGGGTATCCCCTATTGTGGTGCCTCACTAGCATCGTTGAATCCAATCTTGCCCTTCGGTTAGATTATGTAACTCTCTTGGCTCCCTTCCCACTGAAGCGTCGATATGAATTTATAAACGTACGAAATTGACGACAATAGTACCAGTCATTTGAGCTCGATTTCCCCATACATGCTTGTATATTTTACCCATGAGTCCATTATTAACTTACGGGTCATTGTGATTATCGTATCCACCTCATCGGGTACGAACTACACTGAACACGTCAACTTTCCTTCATGATCGACTAGTGTACAACCCTTCTGAAACAAGTATTGAATTCTCCTTTGCCTATTTATTTAAACAGTTGATGAGAGGAATTGCGGTCATACCGCACCCTAAATTCCTCGTTATTAATGGTATCTCTCCATAGTTGTGGTGACTGGCTCCTATCAATACAACGTTACTCCCATGAGCAAAATTTTGCCCGAAATTTAATCCTCAGTGTCACTCCACTCCACCTTACAAAATTACCTTTGGATTATCTCCTTCCATTGATCCATCACACTGCCTCTCTTCCCCGAATCCTTACAGATTGCTCTTCGAAAGAATTACTCTGATACCCCCCTTTATCGACTCTGCCGGGTGAGTCTGAATTTGCACCACCGCTTTTTACGAAGGTGCTTAGGGAAACTACCGCACCCTAATGATTATCCCAATGCCATCTGCCTAAACAATAACCATGGTGACTTCTATCGCGGTCACCATTTCCAGAATAGTCCATGGCTTTTACTGACCTTTTGCTATACAGTCCTTCAAACAGCCTTCGCTGGCCGTCCAAATTTTTTTGGTGTACTAGGCCCAATTGAACTCGTATATAAATTGCATTAACTATACTTAATAGCAGGAGAACGTAAGTCACATACGTAGAGGAATACAATAATCATATAACAAGGCTCTATATCAAATGACCCTACACTCAAATGTAAAAAGCCGCACATATTGTATAGACACTAGAACCTGATGCTCTGATACCATCCGTGACACCCCGCCTATTAGAATACCATGTGGCCAACCCCTACAAAAATAAAACGTTGGTCTCATATGGCTCATTCTTAGCATCACTGTCGGAATCATTTTTTTAAAAGTTACTAACCACTTGGTAGTTAAATATACCGGGGCCAAATTTTATCTTACATTAATTTACAACATGTAGAAATAAATAATAATTAAACCATACACATGCAACACAAAAAATATATATATAAAGAAGACCGAATTAACTCCCGGTTCAATAATAAAATCCAACAATAATCTGAAATAATGAATTGGATACACAAAGCCTAATCCATAACCTGGAAATACTGAAATAGTCTGGAGGGTGACATGCCCAAATGAGTACTGAAATAAAATCCCTACACTAGGAATAAATGAACGAAGCCTCTATAGCAAAGTCCTGTGACTTCAAGACGAGCTGCAATTACACATCTCTGGATGGAATCCTCAAGCTGGGCGTCCCTGTGGATGGACACCTAAAATCTTTTGGAAAAGATTTTGACACGGGTCAGAGACCAAGTAAAACATTTTGAAAATATTTAGCAAGCAATTAAATTACAATTAATTAAATATGGATGCACTTTTTTCATATTTGAGCTAGTGTCGGACTCTCTTTTGAGGTATAACCCACCCATCATCTAATGTGCACACCTAACGCTTGCCTTTTAACCTCCCTAGTTATGCTACCCCACCTAACTAGCCTTATTACACTCATTTCTATTGCACTACTCTAGCCCGACTATTCTTACTTTAATCATTAAGTTATCTACTCATTAACTTATTAATCAGTTCAACTTTATTAAGTCATATAACGTTCACACTAGTTATGTACGAAAGCTCTTTTTAATCGTATAACTTTCACACTAGTTATTTAAGAAATACATTCACACTTATGTGTTATTCCCGTATATAATTATGCACTCATATTATATACGTACTAGCATATTACAACATTCACACACATATTGCGTATAATAACCATCCATTCCCGAGTAATAACTCACCGGATGCTTTCTCTAAAATGCTATCATATCCCAAGTATGCTCACTCTAACTCGGTTACCTCAAGTTGGACTCACTCACGAGCTTGGGTAAAAATATCGCAAATGTAGTGGAGGTGGTCATATTCCACTTGAAAGTGAGACCAAATCACACCCAAATCACGTCACTTTTAAAAATAAATCACACAATAAAACATCAGGCGATATGACTTGGGGACTATACTCTCCCTGCATTCACTAGCCAGGGGATTCACCCACATTGCGCAACCTCCGATGATAGCATTAGAGGGGTATGTATTCCTATAAATATCATTCACATCGATATATATAAATCACACACACACACACACACACACACACACACACACACATATATATATATATATATATATATATATATATATATATATATATATAAGTTCGACTAACCCGTGATTAACACTCGTAGCATTAGCCCAAAATACCCGAGTCTCTATCCCGACTCTTATTTGATTTAATTTCACATCCATTAAATAATTTAAAGTAGCTTCACTTGCTAATATACCCGGACTCACCCAATCGTCCCGTAATTAAATATTTATGAATTTATTTAGGTTCCTCTTTTTTCTCACCTTTCTAGGATCATATGCATCCACCTATAATACCTAGGTAAAATAATCCTAGGCATCCATACCCAGATTTGATTTCTGACTAAAGATCCTTTCGTAGAAAATTCATAACTAATTCAAACAAAATAAGAAAATATGAAAGTGGCGGCCACACGTTCGTGATGAAAAGATCTATCTCCATGTCCAAAACCTAGGGTCATTTGAACGAGATATCAATATCGTTCAAACGAGATACTAATTTCATTTGAACGAGAACCTCAACTCGTTTGAACGAGTTTCTGAAGATTCGTTCTTAGGTCAATCTATTGATAGCTGAATAGGTCATCTTCTTCGAAAATCGTTTTTCTCCATTTTTAACCCTCAAACCTCTATGGATTCAACCCAAACTTTGACCCAATTGATACCCCATGTTTATTACATCTATAAACAGGTTCTAACACAAATATATATCATCAATCATTAATGATTCTCATTAAAACTTCTAGGGTTCACGAATTGGTTTTTTCTTAAAATTTCTCAGATCACAAATTTAATTCGATTTAATAATCCGAATTAAACAACAATTGCTAGTGGGTTTCGATTCTAAATCATATTCTAACATCATATGATAGTATTCTCACATTCATTAAACATCAATTTCACCTTTAATGCTTAAATCCCCCCAATTTCAATTTCCCATGTGTCACCCTCCCAAAATGAATTTGTCAACACATACTTTAATATGAACATGAAATTCTTCCATTTAAATCAAAAGCAAGTTTAACCACTTTCCTTATACGATTTTTAGAGTCTGATTCACGTAGAAGATGATGAATCTGACAAAGCACACCAGAATTCGCTTTGAATTTGGTCTCTAAAGCCTTCTCATTTTCTTCCTTCTCCATTCTCTTACTTTGTAGAGTTGTCTAATTGACTTATGACTGCCTCTAACTCCAACACTTAGGTTTAAAACTATTAGTCCCGTAATTTAGCTAATGGGCCAAGTCCAAATGAACCGAACATCCCTGTGTGAGCCCGGTTATGTGTAAAAATGCCTCGACACCCAATTACTACCCCCGTGTACACTATTCAGACTATCCTGACCCATCCAGAATCAATCCTGACCTCGAAATCACCATCCGAGTCACTCTACAATAAAGTCCTACCTTGACTCCAAGTAGTCTATACCGACTCCCGGTTGAGATAAAATATCGCTACGCCACTATCGCTCGCAGGACATAAAATTAATAACTTACTATTCACTTAGTAATTATATGTCATAAATATTGACCTTTAACTCTCCCGATTAATATTTTAATCAATACATAGTCATTAATTCAATTAAATTACGACACACTTATAATTTAAATTACCTGAATTAATTAAATAATAAATACTCAAAAATATGAGGTGTTACACTTACCTCCTCGCATGCATAAGATACTAGAGGGTTTATGTGTAAGGTAAAAGTGGCATGATGCACATGGGGATGGTAAGTTTAATTATCAATCAATTAGGGGTATTTATAAATACAACAATATTTAAGGTTGCGTTTGTTTTTTCATTTGAATTTGAAATATGAAGTCTCTGAAATTTGTTTTTTCATTTGAGTTTGAAATATGAAGTCTCTTAAATATGAATCTGAAAATTTTATTTATTTTATGTCTAAATGAACCTATGAATGGTCATATTTACAGAGAATTATATTCTAAAAAATCGACAAAGACCCTCGTAAACTATTAAATTTTGACACCTAATACATTTTCATTGAAATTAAAAAACTAAATTTGTATGAATATTTTTTAAGTGTCAAAATTTAACAATTTAGAAGTGTTTTTATTATGTTTTTTAGATTAGGCGCTATCTGCAAAATTACTATAATTCAGGGAAGTTTGATGTAATTTACCTTCTTAAAATTAGCCATGTCAAAAAATACGATAACCTGTTAAAACAACACGATCCGACATGAAATTATAAGTTAATGGGTTTATCTTTATTGGGTTTGGTCATTAACAGGTTAACACGATAGACCCGTTAACACTAACGGTTCGGGGTTAGAAATTTACCTGTAACTGTTTTTACCCGTTTATACCCCTTAACACTAATGGGTACTATAGGGTCATCCAAACCGTACCTAGGCCGGGCAATTGGACGATTATGGACGGATCTGGACGGGTCAACAATGGGCCGAGTCAGAAATAGGCGGATCAACATCGAGTGACAATAAAGGTAGTGGACGAGTTTGGATTAGACCAGTGCTGGATTGGAGGGAGTTAACCCGTTTTGGAAATTTCTCCCCTTCTTCTTCTTCTTCTTCTTCTTCTTCTCACACACTATATATATATATATATATATATATATATATATATATATATATCACAAAACCAACTCTCTAAAATCCAAATCAAACACCTTGAACTTCAAACGATTTAAATTGCTGTGTGTGTGAGAGAGAGAGAATCGGGGGATGAGAGAGAAGAAAACCCTCCTTTGTACCCGTTATGGCTAACATCTGCCCGCACTTAACCCCGTAGATTCGGCCTCCTAACCCATTTTAACTCGTGCAGAAAAATAATCGGGACCCAAGAAGCCTGTTTTGAGTTCTTGTCGGGTGGTTTTCAGCCGATCCGCCCATATTGCCACACCTACCTGTACCCAATGAGAATAATAATTAAAATCCATTATTTTTAAATCCTTAAAGACTAGCGGGTACAACCAGCCCTCACCAGGCTGCTGGCATTGCTAAATGCTCCGCCACGAAGCAAGCTCTCCCGAATACGACAGATGCTGGAAAGAAAGACGACCTCACCTTCTCGTAGATGGTGTCAGTGAGAGCCATTTTAGTATCCCCCGTTGACCTTCTTTTGTAGATAGAATCTTCAATGAGTGGAAATGTTACTATTTAGTCTTTTTTAGAGCTGTTATTGCACGTGCAATCAATATCTATATTGCAAGAAGATATAAGAGAGCAAGAATTGATTCCTCGGGAAGGATCAGCGGTACACAATAAGAATAACCATTTAAATCCATTATTTTTAAATTAATGAACACTAACGGGTAGTATAGGATCACTCAACCCATTACCCATTTAAGTATAAACTGATTCGTTAATATTGCCAGATCTTATTTGAGTATTGTCATTAAATCCGTTAATTTTATAGAATCATACGAATTAAATATGATATGATATCTTAATCCAATCCGTACACAATTCGACACGACCCCTTGTTACGTCCATTTAAAAATCAATTACGATTTATGCATATCGACCTAAACATGAAAGTTAATGTATGCTCAAAATTTCTCTCTTTCATCTAACAAGTAGCGAGGGAGGTAAATTTTTTCTCCTTTATTTTTGGTATCGTTTTTTTATAAGCGAGTGAGGTAAAAATGAGCCGTGGAGTTGACGATGAAGATAAGGGATTACTATGGAAATTACCGATGGTAAAAACAAAGCAATTGGGAAAACTTGGCCCCGGTTTTGGCCTCGGCGCCGGCTGTGGTTTCGGTTTTGGCGCCGGTATCATCGGAGGTAAATATCTCATACTACATCTATTTATAATATTATAGGTAGTTAGCACTTCATTATTTTTGTAGCTATAAATTCAATTCTTAGTAAAATTAGGTTTTACTATTTGCATTTTAAGAAAAAACTTAATACGCGCGCGTAGGACCGTAAAACGAACCAAGCTACTCGAGTTCGACTGACTCGTAGAATAATCGAACATAGATTGAACTTATTTATAAAATAGTATGAAAACAATAAGTCTAGGCCGACTCATGATTTTCATTTGTCGGCCGCGACACAGTGTGGGTCCGAGCCAACGACACAAACCAATTACGATACGCTACGTTAGTGTATCGCGTAGGACTCGTATAAAAATATTCCAATTGGATAAAGGCTTGGTCATAGACAAACCAAGCTTCTACACGTTTTTATGCTCGTTGTGGAAGATTGTTTTTAGTTTTCTATTTTCAATTTTCATTTTTCATAGAGAATTTTAGGAAACTAGAAATTCCGTTCATATGGTAGATGAATTATTGTTTTCAAAATGTAGTCTATAGAAACTTCGGGGGTTGAATATAATTTACACGAAGTTTGGGGTTATAATGTAATTACAGAAAGTTTAGGATCAAAATGTAATTTATAGACAGTTAAAAGAGCCAGAATAAAATTTATAGAAAGTTCAGGTGCCAAAATGTAATTCTAAAAAATTTCAAGGCGAAAATGTTATTTTTAGAAAACTAAGAGATTAAAATGTTATTTACTAAAAGGTTAGGAATCTAGATGTAAGTTATAGAAAATTCAGGGTTAAATGTAATTTTGGGGGTACTCAAAATTGGTGGAAAACTTGCTAAAGTTGTTTTCCAATTTTCCGGAAAATTTGAAATTTTGGAAAACTGTTTTTCAATTTTCACTTGAACGCATTTTCTAATTTTCCATTTTTGTGAAAAAAATTTGGAAATTTTTTCTAGAAAACAACCTTGTTTTCCACAACTAAACATGGCATAAGTTTTTCAAATGATCGTTTCAACTCGACTCGACTTATTTAGATTTCGTGCGCATTATGTCATTGTGCGCATCACTTCTCGGGGAAAAAAGTTTGGTAGTTGGTATGTTTCTAATTAGAGGAATCACAACAACTACTTAGGGAAGCAACTATCTCTCTAACTTTCGTTCATACTATAATAATCTATAAGAAAACCAATATCCCCTTTATATATCGAAAAATGCTATGTGCTCCCAAACCTTACGCTAGGGATGTCTACAACTGACGTAAACTACACGTCAAAAGGCCCCTAAAAATATCTAACGCACACTTTTAGCGAGAAAAATACACTTTTCTATTTTAAAGTTCAAGTCTACCTCAAATGAGACTTACAAGAGGGTATTTAAAGGGAAGGAGTAACTTAGGGTATAAGCTAAAGCCCTAATTACTAAAATACCATTACTACTCCTTACCTATAGATACTAAAGCAAAAGAAAGCAAAATACAATAACAAAATAAAAGAAAAATAAAAAACAACAAAGGAAAAATACTATTATGCCCAAAATGACCCAAAATGGCAATTATGCCCTCGATTCACATCAATTTCCCCTCCTTGAAAATAGTTCGTCCGCGAACTCAAAGGAGAAGACCAACTAAATCACCCTCCAAAACTGTAAGCAAGGCATCCTGGGGAAGCTCCTCGGACGCATTCAAATAGTTAGGTGGATGATCCTCCGTCAATAACATACGACGTCGCGGAAGAGAGAAATCAGAAATTCGGTGACCAACATTGCCACAGTTGTAGCACCGGAAGGTAGGAGGCCCTGGATGTGGAGCAACGGGAGTAGTGGAAGTAGGGACTGAAGCTGTCACTGGAGGAAGAGCTGGCGCAGAAACCGGTGTAGGTGGCGTTCGTGAGTCTGGAAGAGCTGCAGGCGCTGTGTGGTAGGTCTCAACCTTGGCCGGCGACTCGACCGCCTTCAAAAAGATCGGTATCTCCCTCAAGCCTAGATCGTGCTGAATGTAAGGCTGCAGTCTTGATCCTCCATCTTCGGGAGGCAAGCTCGATTGCACCGAAGTTGAAACTGCTCTGTATACACCACTACCGATGAGATGTTTTGCCTGAGAGACTGAATTCGAGCAAAAATGTCGCGCTCATAGGTGGGCAGAATGAATGACGCCTGGAGGGCGGACTTCAGCTCAGGCCAAGTCTGGATAACAGGCAATCTTGTCACTGCCTGGCGGTAGCAGAGGTCATTCCACCAAATCCGGCTGAACCCCTGAAATTTGGAGGGTGCGAGGAGAATACAAGAGCGGCTTGAACCCGCTTGTAGTAAAAAACCTCCATCGAAGCTAACCAATCGATCATGGTATCCGGAGAGAAGCGCCCGTCAAACATGGGAACGTTGACGCGAATATCCCCATGGGGGCTCCGAGATAGCAGCGCAAGAGCCATAGATAGTGGGTCCTCGTCCTGATGAGCAACAAGGCCCATCACGTCACCTGGCACAGGTGGAACATAATCAGCGGGAGGTGGTGGTATCTGTGCTGGTGGTGGATGAGGAGGCGGAAGGCAAGGGAGGTGTTGGAGGGGCGCGAGGGTAATGGGGGCGCGCGCCAATCAAGGGGCACGCGCCAATCAAATGGCTACGCTCACCACAATAAAAACAATTCCTGTCCCGTAGTGGTGCAAAATGGTGAGCATTCGGTGGGGGTGGAGGTATCCAATCTAAAACACTGGGATGGCTATCGCCAAATTCGGAGGAGGTTGAGGAAGAGCCTTAATGGAGGAGGGTGTGGTGGGAGGGCGTATGCTGCAAAGGTGGAGGGTTAGGGTGTGTGACCAGTCCAGGGTCAAAGAGAATGGTAGGGTGGTTGGGGGTCCCAAAATGGTGGCTCAGTCCCCCGGGGCAATCAAACAACCCGAAGGGGTGCGGAGATGACTCGGGTGGCCCGGTGGGCGAGTAAAATAGGCTGGGGTGTTGAAATGAGGTGGAGCCACCCCAAAAAATAGGCAGGTTGGGGACTGTGTAGTGCAGGGGCTGCCCTGGGTTCAGATTCGAGCCGATGGGTGTGTATGTGGAGTCGAGTTGATAGGGGTGAGGGTTTAAGTCGGGTTGGGAATTTTTTGGGGGGTGCCGAGGGGTTGGGGATGGGCTTTGGCACTTGGGGGATTGGGGAATGGGCGGTAGGAGGTCGGTCGACTTGGGGATGGGTCAGACGGAGCCCGAGTGGCCTGGGGTTGAGTTTCGGGGCAGCGGGTAGGGGAAATGGGTCTTCCCGGGGCTGAACAGAGGCTGTCGGGCGGATTTAGGGGGGATGGGAAGGAGGTTGGTTGGGGTGGGGGTTGATTTTTGAGGTGTGCAGGGGCGGGGGTTGATTCCTGAGGTGTGCAAAGGCGGGGGTTTGCGGCTGGGATTGGGAGGTTGGGGCGGGGGGGGGGGGGTGTGTGTGTGCTGCCATTGATTGATTCCATGGTGGTAGTATAGGATTATGGAGTTCTTTGACAACGGGGCAGAGGCTATGTCATAGTTGTTAAAGGCGCGCATAGACGCACTAAGGCGTAGGTGAGGTGCCTAGAGGAGGGGTAGGTGAGACGCATTTCAAAAGGCGTGCGCCTGAAGGCACTAGGCGCGAGGCGCACTCAGGTGCCAGGCGTGGGATTAGGCGCGCTTTTTTTTTTCCTGCTTTCCTGCTCTTTTTTTTATTTCTTTTTTCCGCGTATTTCTTCCTGTTTTCTTCTCAGACTAATTCTTCCCCGAATGGCTGTTTTTTGCCCTTTTTTTTTCTTTTTTTCTTTTTTCAGCCCTTTTTTTCTGCTCTGCCTCTTTTTTCTACCTTTCTTATTGTTTGCTGTGAGGAAAAAAAATATCAGTTGAAATACAATCCAATGAAAAAATTTAAATACAATACAACACCATTTAAATACAATACAACATCATTTACTGAAATTACTGTTTTAATGTTTTATATATTTTACTGTTTTGCTGTTTTACATAGGAAAAAAAAAATATCAGTTGAAATACAATTTAATGAAAAATTTAAATATAATACATTTAATTTTGTGTCTTAACTCTTGTTAGTTTGGTTTTTATTTTCAAACTTAAACTTGTTGGTAAATGTTGTCTTTTCTATATATTTTAAGACTTTCATTAGTTGGTTAAAGTTTAGCTTTACATGTTAATAATATTTTGGAATCTTACTTATCCCATTAAGTTTATCATTGATGTCATGATATTATAACATCAATATATTGCTTTAAAAATGAATAAATATTTTTTTTGATTTATTTAAAAAAGTGCGCCTAGCTTCAATCAGGCGCGTGCCTCGCCTTGCACCTAGGCTCCAGAGACACCTTTGCGTCTGGGTGCGCCTTGCGCCTTAACAACACTAGGCTGGGTAAGTCTGCAGGGCTATAGGGGTGGAAGGGAGAGGCTAGGGCTCGGGGAAGGTTGGTGGTAGAGGGTGGGTTTATGGAGAATAGTTGGAGTAGGGTTTCAAATTTTTGGGTGAGGTCTTGGAAAACTAGGGTTTGCCTTTCAACCATGTGCCTTAGTTTTTGCATCTCGTCATTATGTTGTTTGGATTTCTTGGGAGCCATTGACGGGTAGTGAACGATTTGATAAAAAATTACACCGATACACCAAACACTAATGTGGAGCGATACCCGTTGACGTAAACTACATGTCAAAAGGCCTCAAAAAATGTCTAACACACTTTTAGAGAGAGATACTCTTTTCTATTCAAAATTCATGTCTACCTCAAATGAGGCTTACAAGGGAGTATTTAAAGGGAAGAAGTAGCTTAGGCTCTAATCTAAGGCCCTAATTACAAAAATGTCATTACTACTCCTTACCTCTAGATACTAAAGCAAAAGAAAGCAAAATATAATAACAAAATAAGAAAAAAATAACAAAAAAAAAGTAAAAATACTATTATGCCCAAAATAACAATTATGCCCTCGATTCACATCAACAACACTTCAATGCGTTTAGTGCACATCCTTGGTCCACATGACATTTAGTTTTTTTGGGTTTAGTCCCATCTCCTATGATTTATTAGGCTCCTATCCCACGTGTTTTTAAAATTGTAGTAAATCCCATAACCACCTAAAACCGTCAACAAGTGGTTATAATAGGACCAATGACAAAAAAATAAAGACATGGAAGTGGGTACAAATAAGTCTTAAAAAAAGGGACTAAATACTTAAGCTCCCCATAACATTACCCTTATATACTAGGGGAGAATGCATACAACTACAATAATAAAGAATGAACAAATAAAACTATGCCCCTGCATTAGTTTTCATCAACATATTTTGCTTTTAATTTTTCCAAGTATTATATGTGGTTCTGAACCGAGATCCACCCACATGGGTGGTGGATCCCAATCCGAGAAGGTTGGTTGAGAGTTTGGATAAGCCCATGTCTCCTAATTTTAGTGGACATGGAGAATAAGTAAACCTGTTAGTTTGAAATTATCTTAAGGTCTCATTACCAAGATAACTCGTAAAAGAAATCAACATGTAAAGAATACAATAATTTTTTCATTTTTTATCTTTCACCAATGCCCATGGATTAGGAATGTAAAGACACAGAGTAACTCGATTTTGTAGCCAATCCCCTGATCTCACGACAATGAAGGCGTACACGAAAATGATTTTTGTGGGTATGGTGTACGTGTAGCGGGTGGAGTCAGCGGGCTCAACACTCAAATGATTATTCTTTGGGTTTTCCGTACCTTGTACCCGATTTATGTGCTATGTGCCGTAGTTTACACCAAATATTTTAGTTTAAGAGGCATTGCTGTTGAAATTGATCGAATTGCCAGACGAAACAATTTGTGTTGATTGTTGGTTGAAGATGACTTCATGTTGAAAACATGACTTGACCCTCGAGTTTAACAATTACTGAGGAATGATTCTTCTCTTAGATTACTATTAGTTATGTTAGAGATCAAAATAAGAGATTAAGGTTGCTGGAATACGTCATGGATCACAGTTTAATATAGTACGATCTATTTATTAATGTTGTTTAGTGATACACCCGTTTTGTACAAAAAAATCATAGTTCAACAAATAGGACAGAAGAAGGTTTGATCTGTGTTTCTACTGTGGTGCATATTTAATATTTAGGCATAACATTCGTCATGGGAAAGATAAGCTTGGGGTACACAATTCACTTGACTTTCTCCTTATTTTCATTGGCATATTTCTTCAATAACTCGAGGAGTATAAACTTATTTCGTGCTTGAAAATTGAGAGCTTCTAAATTTATTTCATATGTAAAGAAGAGGCTATATCTAAAGCATTTACTTTGGTGTCTCGATATATGAAGAGCATCAATTTGGGGCAAGATTGCAACTAATTAAATATCCAATACCAATATATGCATTTTGTTAACATGGAAATTCCAAGGCGTATCTCAAGGGCTACCTAATATTTGGGGGGGGGGGGGGGGATGATGGAAATTATAAACAAGAAGTTGATAGCGAGTTCAGACTTTTAAAATTAAATTTGAATCCATTAGTACTTATGAGTTATATAGGTCGGACCTTGGTGCAATGGCAAGTGCTTGCAAGTGATGTGTCGCAGGTTCAAGTCTTGGGAGCGATCTCTCCAAAATGAGGGTAAGGTCTCATGACCGCATCTCTCCTACTTGAATAAAAGTTCTCCCGGCCATCCCATTTACCCGTATGAACATTATTAATAGTCATTGATCTGTTTTCATTTCCTTAGAATTCCTTAGAGTATCTCCAATACTAATGTGGATTGGAAGAATGTGGAGTGCCACATAGGATGCATAGACAGTGCGAATAAAAATACTTCTCTAATGCAAATGTGAATGGTGACTATGAATATGATGCGTGATTTTTAGACATTGCGAGGATAACTCTATAGATGTAGAGGGTCTCTTAAACATTGTGAAGAGCAAAAGTAGCCAATTAATACTCCTTCTCTCTCCACCTTGTCTTTTTCACTCTCTCTCTACAATTTACCAAACAAACCAATCATTTACATGTGTCATCCAAATTCACTTTTGGACTTTTGCATTGGAGATAGTGGTTCATATTGATTGTCAATAAAATATATTTTTATGCCAATGAGATACACATTGTCTTATTTATACAGCCACATAGGAATCAATTCACATTTGCATTGGAGATGCTCTCCCCTTGTTAAAGTCTCCCATAGGAATCCAAGACATATTATCATAGTTGGCCGTATGTACCTTGTCTTAATTACACAACCACATAGGACTCGATTCACATTTGCATTGGAGATGCTCTCCCCACATTAAAGTCTCCCATAAGAATCCAAGGTATATTCTCATAGTTGGGAGTATGTACCTCCAAAGAGGCATCCTAGGCTGTGGTTATGAACGAGACAGGACAAATTGTTTTTCAACACCTGTAGTTTATACCATTTTACTGTCATAGCTTGATCTAGAGGTTGTACCTTGGTGCGATGGCAAATGCAATCGCCCAAGCTACGGTTGGTCTCTCGAGACATGGGAGCAGCCTCTCCATATATGGGAGGAAAGGCCAGCGGACATTTGCCTCTCCCAGACTCCGCAGTTAAGCGGGAGCCTTGTGCACTGGGTGTCATAGCTTGATATATACCATTCAACTCAGTTAATTCAAGACATGTGCATCCCAGCCTATCCAGACTTTTCCAGGCCTTTGAGTGGCTGTATTGTGCAAAATACTCCAGTGTTAAAAACATTTATTTTTTGATATCTTGGGATATCCAGACGTTGACTAATCTACAAGGGTATGTTTAGACCCTCCAATCGGTGCACACCAAGACACAATATGGAAGTGGCTCTAAGAGGATTTGAACTCTTGACCTCCAGGTTGAGAGCCCATGCCACAAGGCTATCCCCTTGGTGTTGACATTTACTTCTGATACTTATCAATATTACTTCTTTTAGCTTAAACTTCAACAACGCAAATAAAGATAATTTGATTGTTTTTAATAAATTCCTGACCTCCTGCTCGTGAGGGGCATTACAGTCCCTAATGTTCCAATAAGAAACTTTAATCATTTGTAAAAGTATTACTCATTCCTTCCCCTCTCTCTTATTATTAATGATATAGCCTCCAACCCAGTCAGTCCATCGCAGATCAAGCAGCCCGCATCATCCCTCCTCCCCCCCCCCCCCCCCCGGGCTGAAGAAATGCGAATAAATTGCTAGTGGATATTGTATCTCTAACAATTTACCATGCCACTGCTGGATCTATGTGAATTTACTGGCTTCTGCTATTAATCCTTCCAACCATCATGAACTGTTTGCCCCTGGAATCACCTGAGCCTAACACTTCCTTTTCCTTAGCATTATTCTGAGCTTGCTGCATCAAGATGCTCTGCTGATTGCTTTCCCTTTTCCTGTCCAGATTTACATACTTCCCCTTTACTGCCTTCATTTGCTTATGCCTCGATCTCCTCCATGTTCTCCCCACCCAAGATTGGCTTGTTTTTGGTTTCTTTGTGCGTTGTTCCTCGTTATGCCTGAACACTTTAAATGGTTGCACTTGTCCAGTTACCATTCATATTCAACTAGCTACCTAATATAATTATCACTAGGTTCATATACAGGAATTACACCAGGAAGTTCACTGTTAATATTGATCTTCTTGGAAGCACTGACACAAACTCATTATGCGTGACCTGAAACGACCTGACACACAGACACAATGGTTTTAAAAATAGTTGAACATGGACACATTAGGGACAAATAAACTATTATTCATTTTTACATATATTACAAAAGAAAAATAACATTTGCCCCAATAGTTTAAAAATATTATACTTTCATCCCTTCAATTAGAAAAAACACATTTCAACAACGAAAATTACGTTTTGAGCGCATATATTATTGAGGGCAACTATATTGTTGTCACCCAAATGTGTTTGAGCATTTCTCATTGTGTCGAAGCATGTCAAAAAAATAGAAGAAATTTTAAGAAACTAGGTGTTTTATAGTGTCGGTCCTTCATAGTTGATTTCAACGCGTGCATAAGTCAATCTCACTTTGGTGCTTGTCATTTTAATCGTAAAGATAGGCTTCCCCACCTAACTAGCTATTTGATTAAGCATACATATTGGAGGACCACAAATGTAGCTTTAGTCCATTCAACGTTATCCATATTGGCATCTCAGATATTCCATCCCTTTCAATGCTCATATCTGGGTTTCATGGCCTTACAATCACCGGTTTGTTATCAAACGACTATGGCTGAAGCTCTAATACTGCTTTTAATCTTTCTCATCATCAATGAGACTACAAATACACTAGTTTTAAACACACGTATCTCGACCAGTAGTTATTTCTGAATGTTTGATATTAAACAGAGTGATTGCGTGTGAAAAATTGTCTGGTTTGATTTTGATGTTGAAGATTCCAGTTTTCACCTAATAATAATGTCAAAAATCTGAATCGTCTGAGTTTAGAATTGACGACAGGGTCCTTTTTTTTATTCTTTTTCACCATGCATTAGGTTTCCAGAATACATAATCCTGAATAGTTTATTGAGAAATATTATATTCTGCTACTTCATTATTTCTTTTTGTTTGAAGAGGATAATATATATTTAATTTTGGGTAATAATTCATCTTTTTATTTAAAAAACAAGAAGAAGACTGAAGCAATGGATCATGAGGGGATGAACAACATGAATTTGCCCTGGATTGAGCAGAACGAGATAGTAGTAGGTGTAACTGAAATCTATAGTTGTGGTATGCATTGATAAGTTGAGTTAGGGGTGGCAATTCGTATGCGTGTCGTTCGGGTTTACATGCATAATCCATATACCTAAACATAAGATCGGTATCATCTTCTCTCTTAACCAATCATACTACTCACGCACATTATAAACTTAAAATTAATTAATTATATATACTAGTAACAATTAAGTAGAATTTGATATAATTGTACACGAATTTTATACAATACGTTACCGAGATATTTATTCATGTTGCTGGGTCGTACCATTTTCAGGCTCGTGTTGAGAAACAGTAAATCGTAACCCTTTAACTTCATGTCAGGTTTGAGTTGTGTTATTGCGCCGTGTCAAGATTTTCCACTCCTTTCGAAGGATTATGCTCAAGCCTGCATTAGAGGGGAAGTAGGTTAAGGGCATCTACTAATTTCCTCACTCGAATAATTTCATAGAATATTTCCACGTTAATTTGTAAGGATTGCATTTTGCATAGCTGTTGATACTCTATATGTTTACTGGATTGCGCCTGAAAGTCGTATTTTATGAAAAGTTTTTTCTACTGGGTGTTAATTCCTCAAATACATTCATTTCAGGTCTGGGTTTTGGTCCGGGAATTCCTGGCTTACAGCTTGGTTTTGGGGTTGGTGCTGGATGTGGTATTGGCTTAGGATTTGGCTATGGTGCGGGGAGGGGAATTGCTCATGACGAGTATAGGAAATACTCTAATGTTGGGAATTTTTTTAATGGGCCTGGAAATCTTCCTACTCAGTGAGTTCATCTTTTGATTATTATTGTTTTCAAAAGTACTACCTTGCAATATTATGAATTTGTTTGTTATCATTGATGCTGCAATTTATTGACCAATAATTGCTCTGAATATGACGTCCAGTTCTTTTGTTTATTGTGAGTGTAATTTTGTTTGTATTGTTGGATTTCGAATTAGGTTATTCGGTTCGATTGTGAAATATTAGGTTTATTTGGTTGTTGGATTTCAATTAGGTCGTATGGCTGGATTTTGAATATTAGGTTTATTTTTTTGGATTATTAATTTTCTTGTTTAATGGATTTCGAATCTGTTTATGCTGTTAATTTGATTTAATTAGGTGTTTTTTAACTAAAAAACAAATTGAAAGTTTAGGTTTGTAGTTTTTTTTTTGGGTTGTAGGTCTAATATATATTTTAAAGCGGATAGCAAAGAAAATTTTAAAAGAATGGGAAGTGAGGAAGCTTGTTCAAAACAAAATTACAATCTTCTTGAAATGTGGGAGAAATTCCAATGCACTTCTATCTATCGTCTTTGTTGATTAAAATTACTAGTATATTTCGTCCTGCTAGACTTAAATTTTGGATCAGCCACTGACCGAACCAGCGAGGGTGGTGCCACCCAATGACTTTTGAATATTTTTTTTTTAAAATATAATTTTTTTCCTATTAAATTGAAGATATTTTTGTTAATTTAAAATGTAAAATATAATTTTGATTCAAATAATGAAAAAAGGCGATGCAGGAAAGGATGATATCCTATTTCTTTCAAATCAGCTATCCGTGTGATCCTTCCAGCCCTCAATCTAAGGCTTTGTTTGACAGCCATATTTGCCTTGGCAAATACATAATCTTTTTAATTTTCTAACCTTTTTGGTGTGTTTGATAGCATATTTTGTTTTTCCAACTTACACAACGGTACAAGTTGCTGATTTACAATTTGGGCATATGATGTAAGAAAAAATTTCATTCTAAAATTGTGCCATGGAAATTTTTTCCACCCATGCTATCAAAGATAGCCTAAATATAAAAACCGCAATAGCTCCTCTTGATCGCCATTACATCATTACTGATTTTTTCTGTTCATAATCACATTTTTGTAAAGCTGGCATTATATTTATTGGTTGAAATATTAGAAAGAACATTTTCAACAATGGATATGATGGAATAGGGATGATTTAATGACTAATTAATTTCTGACAGAAATTTGAAGACATATTCAACACGATTAACAATCAAGATTTGCATGCTGTTAGAATATGAACCTTTGTTGAGGATTGTGGACTATTGCACATATTTTCATTATATTTGACCTTTTTTTTGTGGCAGTAAATACCTGAGATAAATATATTATGTCACAATAAAAATATTTATTGTGAGTAATATTTATGTACGTTGTGGTACACACTGTTAATTATTAACAGGTTCTCTCATATACTCGTAATGATCAAATTATTAGAGGATCCATAATATTTTTAAACCAGCTCCGATATCTTTGATAGTAAGATCCATATTTACTAATGAGAGGCAGAGTTTCAAATTGAAAGATTTCAATTAATGAAGATAGTTATTTCTTTATATTGACCAAAAATGAGGATATAAGAGTATACAAAAATGAGAATTTAGGTATACTGTATACCTAAATTCTAATAAAAAAGTACCGGATAGGCACACTAAAATACATATTTTTTTAAATGTATACAAGGGGGCCATTGGAATTTGGTCCCTTATCTACCATTATTATAGATTACGGTTCTAATAGATTTCTTTAGAGGATGTGGTCTTCACTAAGGGTCCGTTTGATTGGCATGAAATTGTTTTATATGGAAAATACTCATTTTAGCTTAGTTTTCACTTTGAGGTGCTTGCTTTCAAATGCATTCTATGAAAACACTACTTATAAATATGAAAAGTGTTTCATGGTTTTATCAATTTTCATGGAAAACATTTCTCACCCACCATCCAAAGAATTGATTTCCACGGAAAATATCAAAAGTAAGACCAAACTACTCATGTCTTTGCAACGCATTTTCCTACCTCTAATAAAAATGAACTATTTCTCAACCTTTAACCAACATTGTAGTCAAATACACCCATAGCCAAAGAAATATGTTGTGAAAACGTCTAAGAGGAGACCAATAGTGAATATAAAATTATGAAAGAATTACAGAGTATATCCGATTCACTAAATTATATCCGGTATTTAAAGTATACTTGGGCGAATGAGATGGTTTGCAAGTATAATTTGTAGCATCAGATATGAATTATCATGTATACTTGAAATTACAAGTTATAACTTGTAACTTATGACATATAATACAGTGTTTAATATAATCATAGTCCTTCCCTCCCAATACATAGTCTTGTTTTTCTTTGATGTTAAATACACAGTTTAAATAGTTGAATTGATGTTGTTTGCAGATGATATTGTTTTAGTGGACGAAACTTAGGTTGTGTTTAATATTATATTGGAATAATGGAGAGAAACTTACTAACAAATGGAGTACACGTGGGGATGTGGTGAAGCTTGAGGGTCTGGAGATAGCTAAAAACAATAATATTCGTTATTACAATAATATTCGTTATTTTGGCTCGACTCTCAATCATCCCGAGGAAATGGAGATATAAGTGATGACGTTACCCATAAAAGTAAAGTAGGTTGGGTCAAGTTTAGACGTGTTAATGGCGTATTATGTGATCAGCATATACCTTATGAAATTAAAAGAGGAATTTTATTGAACGACCAATAAACCTATCATGTTATATGGGAAAGGGTGTTGGGCGACCAAGAAACAAAATGTGCAGAAAGTGAGCATGGCGGAGATGTGGATGCTAGGATGAATTGATGGTAAAAGTCAAAAAGATAAAATTAGTAAGAGTGAATTACCCATTTGGCCCCTAAACTATCTGGATTGTTTCAAATTGTCCCCTACGCTCTATTTAGTGTCAAATCTGCCCCCAAACTAAACAAAGAGGTTTAACAAATCCCTTATGTCACCTTGGGCTGTTAAATTAGACGAAATTAGATTGTGGGGAAAAATGTTAATTTACCCTAGAATCATGCTTCAAATAAAAAAAACATGGCCCAGCGAACAATCTTTTCACACCCCGCCGTCTTCATCTCCTTCTCTGGCGAACCCTTCCCAAACAACCCACCTCCTTCTCCACACCCACCCTCCTTCTCCGATAGAAGAGAAAAAGTACAAACAATATGAGGATTAACATTTATCATTGAACAAGGTAGATGATAGTGTAAAAAATCTGAGGAAACTGAACAAGAAGAGCAACCACTACCAAATCTCCCAGCGGTCAGAAACAAAGAGACAAAATAGAAAGAAAATCTCTGAATGGGTGTTATCACCACTGCAACAATAGTCGACGACGAGTCAGAATTTTCTTACACCCACACCCACCTCAAAGTTCCCCAAAGACTCCTTCTACTTCCTACACCCACACCCACCTTAAAGATCCCCAAAGACTTTTGACTTAGCTTACACAATTTACTTCACACTGGGCGCCGGTTACCAACCCCCATGGAACGGATTCATCATAGTCGTCGATTACTTCTCTTACCTTTACCTCGACACCTCAGTTGACCGTGTATTCACCTTAGTCTACATGGTCATCGATTTAATCAGTCTCTTATTTTCTTTTGTTCTGCCGAATAAGGAGGGTGGGTGGAATTCACTGGAGATTGAGGTGAGTGGTTGTGGAGGGGTTCGCCGGAGAAGGAGATGAAGGCGGTAGGGTGTGAAAAGATTGTTCGCTGGGAAATGTTTTTTTTTATTCGAACCATGATTTTAGGGTCAATTAGCATTTTGCCCCCACAATTAAATTTTTGTCTAATTTAATAGGCCAAGGTGACATAAGGGCCTTGTTAATTCTCTTTATTTAGTTTGGAGACTGATTTGACACTAAATAGAGTTTAGGGGCTACTTTGAAACAATTCGGATAGTTTAGGGGCCAAATGAGTAATTTACTCAATTAGTAAGATGTGAAACTCAACGGAATTGACACACACGGATAAAAATAATAATCAAGCCATATTTTCTCTCAAATCATCTTTCTTAAAGCTCATTAATAAAAAAAATTCTCCATAATAATTTTGATTACAACAGAGGGCTAAATGCCTTATTTATAGATAATTCTGAACTTGGGAAGCAAGTCTCCTTATTGGATTAGAAAACTAAAAGATAAAAGATAACCTTATTAAAATATATAACTAATTAAAAGACAAATCCTAATAATAATCTAAACAATATCTAAATAACTAAAATAATAATATTTAATTATTAGTACGGGTGCGTCACTCCCCCCTCTTCGAAAAAGCTCGACTGGAGCTCTGAAGGTTAAAATCGTTAAAGGTAATGCAACATGAATGGCCACCGGCTCCCCTTCTTTGTAAGGGGTTCCACCACGAACTTTTCTGCTATACTTGCTAACAAACAATTGATGCACACCAACACCAACCCATAACAGATAAATTGGCACTGGACCTCAAATCTTCCCACGATGAAACTATCAAAGAAATCAACCGATTGGTAAACTACACCCTCAATTTTATTGTCATTACGCACCTCATCGAACAAGGGAGGCCCTGTCACATCCCTTCAGCTAATTAACGTCATCAAACACATCCCCTGCTGAAGGTTGACACACACTTACCGACGAATACACTACTTCCTCAACACATGGAGTAGAATCAACCGCAAAAGGGTTCACAAATTCATCCCCAATTAGGGAGGAATGGGTCACAAGTTCACAAAAGAGATTTCAGGGGTAGGAATGCAATTTTTCGATTTTCGGTGATCTTTTAAAATCGGGAGGGTGCTTTTTGAAATTTCCAAAACTTCGTTTGAAGGCACAGGGACTTGAAAACAATCTTTAGAAATTGAAGGGGCTTGGGAAATATTTTTCGAAAGTCCAGGGGCTGATTGGTAAATACTTTGGAATCCGGGGGCTTGAAATAGGTCCAAAGTTTAGGTGTTTATGGCTGCAATTCTCCAAATATAAATGATTTTGGTTCATGATACTTAACTCCCACACAGCTGCATCGTCTCTCAACAGATCTACTGTAGCGTTCTACTTGGCTCCCAACGACTTCACCGGTCCTTCTCTGGGCTCCACCCGATGCTGGTAAGGGTCGCCGTGGACGGTTAAGGGGGTGGGCGATCATATATGGGTGTCGGTGGGGCGGGGTGAGGGTTTTGAATGGGTTTTGGGTTGCTGTGAAGGTGCGACTGGGCTTGCGTGTCTCTGACAAGCCTCGACGGAAGTCGGGAAGGTTCATGGGTACCCGAGGGGGCGAAGGTTTTCCATATCTGTTTGTTGACGAACTTGAGTGGGTCGAAAGAACAAATCTGGGGTTAGTTTCGCTAGGGCTTGTTGGGTCATTGGTGGCTTTAAATGATAGCATCGACAACTTGAATCAGTGGTACCTTTCAAGGCATTCGGACCACGGCATACGCAGGGTGCCATCGAGGGGCACCCCCTCCGTCTCCGGTGGCACATGAACCACCGACACTTCAGGGGCTTGGGTTTGCTTGTGGCAGGAATTTGGGCAGCAGGTGGGGTGATTGTGGTTGGCCAAACAAATGGCGGTGGTACCGCTTAACCGCGGGTAGCGCAGGCTGATTTTGGAGGGGCGGCATGGCGGATCCTCTGAGCATTACCCATGGCTCATACACACTTGTAACATGAACACACACCAAGAGCACATACCAATTTGATGTGAAACGCAGCAGAATTGACACACATGAACACATGAATAAAAATAATAATCAAACCATATTTTCTCTCAAATCAACTCTCTCAAATTTCATGAATAAAGTAATTCTCCATAATAATTCTGATTACAAGTTAGGGCCAAATACCTTATGTATAGGTAATCCTAAACTTGGGGAGCAAGTCTCCTAATTGGACTAGGAAACTCAAAGATAAAAGGTAACTTAATTGAAATAAATAACTAGTTAAAAGATAAATCCTAATAATAATCTAAACAATATCTAAATAATTAAAATAATAATAATAATATTAAAATTATGAATAAAATCTGGGGGCGTCATGAACATATTCATGAAACAGTAGAAATAGCTTGTATAGGAGGTAAACTGAGAGAGAAATAATAGAAGTAGCTCTTATAGAAGATAAATTGAGGTGAAATTGCCTTAGATTGTTTGACACGTCAAACGTAGGCCAATAGGTGCGCCGTAAGAAAGAGTGATTTAGTTAATATTGATGGTAGATTTAAATTGACTTGATGGGATAGTGTAAGAAAGGATATGGTAGCGTTGTTCAATCGACGATATTGCACTAAACAGAATGTAATGGAAAAATAAGCTACTCTAAAGATGGCTAATGTACACCAATAAACAGTTTATTGACATGCCATCTCCTATAGCTCCAATGGTACTCATAAACAATAGCAAAATGCCAACCCAATCTGCATATTTGAAAATTCAATTGAGGAAGCTCGAACCTGTTGAAAAAAGGAGCAATTGAAGTGTCTCTCTCTAGAATTGATTAACAGTTGAAATCTCATCACTACAGCATAATGCCGTTTGAGGTTGCTTTAATTGGCTAGTATAAGAGAGATTTGTATATTCTTGAGTGATTTTTTTTTCAATAATATATGTATGTATGTATGTATGTATATGATATATCACCAAAGTATAAGAGGGTAAATATGGAAAGTAAAAATAATTTTCTAAAAGTATCCATGTCTTCAAAAGTGTCCTTGTATCGCGTCACCTTACTATTACTATTACTGGTGCTTGAAATAAACCTGACTAGTTCTGTCTTGCATTTGAATTATTTGAGTTACTAATATAAAGGTTGCGAGTGGAGTTCTTCTAGTTTCGTGCCTTGTGAGCTTTTCATATATGCGTTCTTGTATTTGCTGCATTGCTTACTTAAAGATATGTATAAACGCAGTTTAGTAAGATGATGACTGTTTTTACACTTGGTCTGAATTTAAGTCCATTCACACTTGAGAGGTGCCAATGTTTTTTTTTTTCCAAAGTGTTAAGCAGTTAGCTATTAAAATTCAGACTTCAGATTTAGAGGTAGTATTGCCTCTGAATCTGAATCAAGACTATATACACATTCATTAAGAGGTTTTATTCAGGCCAAAAACAAACATATTTTTTACATTGAGATATCAGACATCAGATTCAGAGTCCAAAATTTAAACTTCAGATTCAGGTGAAAAAAAACAGACGCGGAGTTTGTGGAGTAAACTTGGTGTCTCACCGGATAAATTCTACATGAAAAAGTTACCGCGTGACTGGTTAGGCAGGTGCCCATCAGGTCATTATGGCGGAAATTTTTTCTGCTTCAAATAAGGAAGTGATGGTTGAACCCTAAACGGGAGATGAGAACAAAACTCATATTCATCTATCTTTAGCTTTATATCATGTATGAATTGATTGTGATAATTCTTGTTCCAGCTATACTGGTATTAGACTGGTACTGGTAAATGGTGTTTTTCTTCTTCCGGTTCATGCATGGCCAGGGAACCTTAAAAGCTAAAATTTTATAAGGTTGAAAATTAGTGTCCTTGGGTTTATTGGAAATGGATGTAAAAGTAGAAAAGCATGAATATTTATTATGTTAGTGAATTAGGAACTTTCTGCATTTCTAGTGTAGTTAATTTTTCGGAGCTTGACAAATAAGTCCTATTTACATAAAACATTTTCTAATTGGTCCTATCAAAACAAAATTTTCTCAATAGGTCTTATTTATACATATAGTGAATATTCACTAGTTTAAACCTATTGGAGCAAAAATCTTTTTTCATGGGACTTGTTGGAGTAAAAAAAATTTCGTAGGACCTATTTGACTACATACTTAGTAAACGGGTTAGGAAGCAAGAAAATTTCTTTAGAGATCAAAAGAGCAAGTTCACAGGACAAGGGACAAACTGTCTCCGAGAGCTTTAAAAATTAACCACACAAATCTGGCGGTCGCAATGGGCTGTGTCGTGTTTCGTGTTAAAATTGCACCTACAATGGCTCCAAATAGAGATCACGACCCAGCCTCGATTGCCACACCACCCATCTATCTCGAGGCCACACTTGAGGCCGTTATCGGGCGGGTCGGTGGGCTCACCACCACCGGCCTACTACCTTAAGCCGCCACCACTACCATCCTTTACCACTCAGCAAACCACCTCCGATTTACACCCTGAAACACCATCCAACTGCCGTGCTTCCGCTATCAACCGAAGAAAAGAAACTAAGAGAGAAGGGAATGAAGGGCCCTTGATCACGACCCTATGCAGCCCTAGGGCTTCGATCAAGATGAAGAAGGAAGAGGGCGGGAACCCCTCTTGCTCGCAGCCCCGCTTTACCCCAAGAGTTACAACAGTAAGAGGGAAGATGAATGAGAAGAGATCGGACAGAAGAGGAGTCCAATCGCCACTGACTTGAATCCAACAGACCTCCAATGCAGGCGGCGGGCTCATATGAAATCCACACCACCTGAAGAAAGCCCCGGAGGTCGGGATATGGGGTTTTGCACATTAACAATCAAATAGTTTTAGGGCTTTTTGCTTTTACCCCCCTGTATTTTTTAGACAAAAATACTCTTCTTTCCCACTTCAGCTTCTTCCCCAAGAGCCCTAATTTGAATGTCAAAACCCCCCAAAAGAGATGCATTTCTGCTTACACACCAGGAATCTCTCTCATCAGAGAATCTCCCAACCACAAGTCTTATTTGAAATTCAAATGCAGGAAATAAATGGTGTTTGCACTCTAATTCACTAAGGGGACATAGTCGTGGTCGTGGACATCAAGAAGATTACAAACATTGCCTATCTCATCATCTACAGAAGGAAGATCTGGAATATATCTAAACTCGCCATCCACCATGAACTTGTAATGGTATATGCCTGACAGCAGGACCAAGAGAATGGAGTGATCCTTACCTGATCTTTCCAACTTCTTCCACAGCCTCCAGTTATCCTCCAGTTATCCCAAGATCCTTTGACGGCGACATCACTGCCACTATAAGTCCATGTTATTACAGTAGGTATTCCTTGATCAGGAGGAATATCAACAGTTTCGTGAGATTCATTCTCCCACAGTTCCGTGTATATACAGAAATAGATCTTTTTTCCAGGGTTATTGAAATTCAAATTAGGGTTCTTGAGAAGAAGATGAAGTGGGGAAGAAGGTATTTTTGTCCAAAAAATACAGGGTGCAAGTCAAAATATGAATTGGAATGATTTTTTATGGGAAAAGTAACAGTGTTAGAATCTAGGGGTTATGTCTAGTTTTTCATCTTCTAGGGGATTAAGTCAAAATAGCTATTATTGCAGGGCGTTAAGTAAAAAAAGCCCATAGTTTTACTAAGAGAAGTCCTCTCATTAATTATACTTGCTTTCCGGCACTTATAAATGCTTGTAGCTGGGCTTGACCACTTTGCAGCTGCTGGGAATTCATTTTTTGGCCCAAAATTTTCACTTGGCTCCTGATCTCCATCTCTTGGTCTGCAAAATTTTTTCTATGGCTTTAGACACTTTTTTCTTTCAAGTCTTAATTTAATGGGTCACAACATTCCAAGCTCCCGATTGCCAAGCCACTCCACTATTGTCTATTGTCTATTGTCTAGCGAGTTCATGGACGAACTCTTTTAAGAGGGGGAGTGTGATGTGAATTGAAAATACAAGAGCCAAATTCTAATATCATTTATTTGTATTATCACCTTTATATTTCTTTTAGATAGTATAGTAATATCTAGAAAGTATAATTAATGCTGTCACGAGAGGTGCCACAAATGGAAGACACAGCTAATTCTAGAGCCTTCTAGAATTAGCTAACACGTTTTTGGGAATATTCCCCTCGAGGCCTATAAATGTAACCATTGTCCAGTAGGATTTGTGCTAATTTGTTATTCCTTTTTTTTGTGCCATTGGCACGTCATGTTAGTTTTTCCCATATTTGACATCGGTCGCACTATTTTTTGTACTTGACATTGACACCCAATTTTGATGGAAGGGGCGTCAGTCAATGCCTTTGATCATTTACCCCCTAAATATGTTTGTTAACTGTCTAAATCACCCCTTAGTTTCTTTTCTCTCTCCCCCCCCCCCCCCCCCCCCCCTCTTTTCCGAGCAACCCTCCACTTAAGTTACTTTCGAAATAATCCTTGCCCTCTTTAATTAGTTTCGAAACACACCTTTAATAGCACACAACCCTACTTAATTTCATCCCTTCTGCATCTTTGCAAATCCCTAACAATTAGGGTCAAAAGTTTGGGGGCCAAAGGCCAAATAACTAAAAAAGAAGTCAATTGAGGATTACCCTATTGGAAACAAATCATTTAACCATCAACTCTCTTTCCCTTTCCTTGTTTGAAAGGGGGTGGGGGGATTAAAAGTGTAGGTCTCATTTATATGGATTTTTCTTATTTATTTAAATTATATTTTGCTTTGTTGATTACAGGGATGAGATTGGTTCTCTGATTGATGATCTTGTCATAAACACCAAAAAGCTAATCAAAGCAACTTCCAAAGAGGTAGACAAGTGGAGAAGATAGAATTTGCTATGCCCTAAAACTATCAACTTCATTATAGTTCTTTTTGCCAATATTGTTGTGCAGTAATTGTTGGTCTGTGAATATGTTTTATACACTGGAATTTGGTTATAAACTACTGCTTAAGTTACACTTCTTGGTTGGTTGATATCTATCTATCTATATATATATAACATTTCAACAATTCGGCCGTGTTTGATGGCAAAGCTAGAAAAGGATAAATTTTCCTAGATGAAATTTCACTGTCTGATTGTAGTTGTGTAAAAATATGAATAATAATGGGTTTATTATCGCTAAATCAATCGGCATTTGCCTTCCCGTTTTCTGTGTGTTGGGGGGTGGGGTGGGGTGGGGGTGGGGGTGGTGAGGGGGGTGGGGGGGGTGGGGAGGAGTTGGTAGGTAAGAAAATAAATGTTGAAAAATGCAAAATTTTGTGCTCTAAGAAGTTAAGTTGTACATTCTCAGTGGGTGATTTTTTTATTTTTTATTTTCTTTTCAAAACCAATGCGTGTTTGGTGGTGGTGGTGGGATATAAGTTGGAAAATACCAAATTTCATGCTCTAACAAATTGTACATATTGGGATTAAATTTTTAAGCTAGATTTCTGCAATTAAGCTCACCAAAATCTAGAATATTTTATATTAGATATTTTCCCTGCATACAGTGCCAATCAAACACCACTCAAGAAGTTGCACAATATATTTTTATTTGCTAAAGTGACAGATTCTTTCGTTTCTATTATATTTTTAATTTTTTTTATAAAGGGTGATGGCTTCTTTCTCTTCGCTGGGAGGTGGGAAACCACAATTCCTGTAAGTGCATAGTGTTGTCAAAGGAAAATGCTGTAAGATTGTATTAATGCATTCGGTGCACATCTTGGTATAAACTCTCGACACAAATATGACTACCCAATGTTAAAACAAATGTGTATTCCAAATGAATTAAAATTTCAATTATTCTAGGCCTGACTTTCATTTATGACTCATTGGGTGCATTTCATTCAGATGTTGTACCCGTATTGCCTCATGTTTGAATTCCATACCAATGAGATACAACGGGGTCCAAACACGATCCAATATTGGTGTGACACGTTAGTAAGTCGCACTTAATGAGTCAGAAATGAGAGTCGATGTAGAATGGTTCTTAAAATATTATACCCAAGTGTATATACAATTATTTAATGCTTTTGGGACACAAACTTGACGAAAGCACTTGGCTCCCGTTTGGTTCGTGGTAAAGTTTGGTGAAATCTGATTCCTTTCGAACATTTCAGGGAAAGTGTAAGATTACTGCGTTTGGTGTGTGGTTAAGTTGGATGGAAATGTGGGTCCCAATGAAATCAGATTACCTTATATATGAGAAAGTGGGTGGAATCAAAATCCATCCAATATAGATGAGATTTTTACTTTCCCATGAGAATTCTTACAAATAATTTTTGTGAAGACACACACACACACACACACACACACACACACACATATATATATATATATACAGTACTGCTCTTGTGCGGATTAGTCCGTAATTTAAGAGTGCGGACCGAACATGTGTTACCTGACAGTGAGCCCAGAAAAGAGAGAGCTTGCCTATAATTTAGTCGATAATTTCTAGGCTCACCGTCAGACGACACGTGTCCGGTTCGTACTCTTAAAATGCGGACTCGTTCGCACAAGAACATTATTTTATATATATATATATATATATATATATATATACACACACACACACATACTAAAGGGTATTATTGGTATATATGATACATTACTGTGTCACTTTTTATGCATGAACCAAACATAAAATTTTGATTCCCAATAGGAATCCATTGGTTAACCAAACATAACGAAAGGATTTAGATTTCTGATAAAAAGTTTCCTGGTAATTACTTCCAAAATATTATCGTGAACCAAATGGGAGCTTGGCACGTATACTACTACTTTAAAACAATATCTATGCAAGTTAATTAAGGGTGGAGCCAGGGGTGGGGCATCCATTTGTAGCCCACCCCCCAAAAAATAAACTTAGGATTTAGTTGATACTGGTGAGTCCCACCAAATTCAATAAACTTTAGCTCATCCCTAATCAAATTCAGTAAATTTTAGCCCACTTTGAATATGTTTTCTTTATTTAAATCCAACCCCAAAACTTCAATCAATAATTTTAATCCACTTAATTATCCAACTCAAATTTCAAAGGATTGTTTACATTGTAACTTTCGAATTTTATCCTTATTTTCACTTCACCATCTGTACTTTTATTTTCTACAGTAAACCCCTAAACTTCTTAAAACTGATTAAATTACCCCAAACACTAAGAGGTTAAAAATGAAAATAATTTTGCATCCAAAACATAACATCATTAGAAGGTGGGGTAATTTGATCATTTTTAAAAAGTTTAGGGGTTTATCGTAGAAAATGAGAGTAGGGGTGGTGAAGTGAAAATAAATGCTAAATTCGAGGGATCAAAGTGTAATTAATTCTATTTTAAACGTTCCATTTTTGCACTCAAAATTAGGGACTTTCTTATTACAACTCATATATGCAACGTGCTACTTTATTTTCATATTTGATTGAAAGCTCTTAAGTCCGAATTTTATTAACCAAATGTATTTGCTAACATTCCAAAATCAAAGCTCTTAAGTCCTTCACTACATCAATAAATTTATTCTGGATATAGTTAACCACGAAGATCCTAATCCAAAACTATGTTTTGCAACACTTGTTTAATATAATCGAGAATAACTATTCTAATCTCCCATGCTTCTGTGAACTCAACACTAGGACCAATAACAACAGTTTTGTTCCCCTAAATAAACTTACCATAACTATCTCTACGGACAAAACCAAGTGGCCCTTTACCTTTTTTTTGAAAATGATTTATCACAAATATTGTAGTTTTGATCTACGAGTCAATTACTTTCGACTGAAAATATAATCTATTGCCAAAGAAAGAAGAACATTATATCAACATAGCGGTAGGACAAGGATGTAACACCTCTATTTTCTCATATACAACTTGTCCATTTCGATATACTAAAGATAGTGTGCGTTAAAATAATTTATATCATTCTCACCATCAAGAAAATAATGACAAAAGTGTAATGAATTTAAACCATCCACATATGCGATGAAATAACCAAATGTCTCCACATCCAACATAAATAAATAACATCGTCTCAAATCCCATGAATAATCTCAACGGAATAGATAAATACGAACCAACACGGTCCATACAATCTATAAATATAAAGAGTCTCAAACTGAAATGACATAAATGAAATAACAACCTAATCTAGAAATGGAATCAACGACTGGAAATAAGAAAGTGAAAAGTCTGGACTGCTCAACCTTGCTGTCCATGTCTATGGACACCTATAAAATATATTTTTTAATATTTTTGATCAGAGCTCAGAAAGTTACAAGAAATACTTACTATATTAATGAAGTAATAATCATGCAACTCATTTATGTAATCATACCAACCCTTCGTCACTCACACACAAGAGGTATCTCACCCCTCAATCACAAGTGAAATAGTTTACTACGAGTATCCCAACCCAATACATATCCAATATTAAGTCTCAACTACTAGAATATCAAGCAAGCTATCACACTATCTTACAACTATAACGTAATGTGACCCACATCATACATAAGAAGTACACCCCAAAACAATTCCCACTCTTATCACCCGCAAAGTAAGATATACACAAACCCATGATACAATAATATTGTGACATAATGTCTTGGAATAACATGTCCACCACTAGACTAAGAAATATATATTAATCTCATAGACAATACAAAGGCATCAACCTTCGGGGACCTTCTCGTGCCTCTATCGATAAATTCGTAAGAGTCCCATACATAATGGATTTGAAACATGCAAATGCACAAGAATAAGAGGATCTCTATGCAATCACACCACCATCTGGTCACGTATTAAACCGTACGATAGATCAAGTCACTTGTGTCTCCACGTCATGAGGTGATGACTAACTGAACATACAATTAGAACCTTGACCTTCACACAACCTACTCATCATCCAAGGGCATGACACAGGATCCCACAGTCGATTGAAGTTCATAACCCTCGTCAATAGATTCTTCACGAGTCAATACATAATTATGGTATGTCCCTAAACAACACACAAAGCATATATATATATATATATATATATATATATATATATATATATATATATATATATATATATAGAGAGAGAGAGAGAGAGAGAGAGAGAGAGAGAGAGGTTCTATGGTGAACCTAAAAACCAAACTTTTTAATGAACCTAATAAAACATGAGAAAATAAACCGATTAATTTTAACTCCTACGTTGTGATTGGTCCGCGCCAGCGACAACGGACACGAGTGTGACACACGCACCCCCCACCCGTTCAACTTAATAACAATAACAGTAAACAAAACATTTGGCGTGTTGGGTATAGGTTTGTAATTGGACGGGTTATGATTCGGGTTAGAGAGGTCTGCCTGAGTTTGGGGATGATGGCCATAGCAGGTGGTTGGAGGTGGATGTTGAATGGTGGTCCTAACCAATGGGACTGCCCGATATTGGATTAGGCAGGTCCGAGTTGGATGACAGAGGTCTTAGTCGAATTTTATGGATATAGTTACAAGTTTGAAGTTGGTATAAGCATGGATGGTCACCAGATTCAGGCTGTTGGTAGGAGTTTGGGCTTGACAACAATTTTGATGGAGGTTGTGCATGACATGTCGAACTTATGGCAGGTCGGAGTTGTGAGGGAAAGGGAGATATAAGGTTGTTTTGTTAGGTGAGTTTGAAATTCAAACTGGGTCAGTGGTATCTCCGTAGCTTGGACTGATAGCAGATCGGGGGGCCTGTGGGGGTTGGGGTTGGGGGGGTCTGGCCGGAATGGTCTCGGGTGCCGCTGGCGCAAACCAATTACAACATAGAAGTTAAAATTAATTGGGTTATTTTCCCCTGTTTTATTAGGTTCATTAAAAAGTTTGATTTTTAGGTTCACCATATAACCTCTCTATCTCTTTCTCTCTCTGACACACACACGGCATCTATATATAAACACTAAGATGATTTTTTCATCTTAACCATGTGAAACTTACGAATTTATAACATACCTAACAAATTTATGCATCCCGGGATAAGTCCTCTATCTCTCGACTTATATCCTCATAATATCTCAATAAGATTAGACCCCTAGTGTCCCGATCAAAATCTCTAGTGGAATCCTAAAGAAAAAACCAGTCCTTAAACTAATACACCAAACCTTAATTTTTTGCTTATATCTGTGCGCATGGAGCTAATATGTAATCGTGCACACAATGCTAGCGTCCCTAAGTTTTTCCATATCTATGTGTACGAGGTTAATATTCATTCGCGATCACGACCCCTGTTCACAGTCTAGACAGAGATTCTCAGGGCCGAAAACCTAAAATTTATAAAAAAGTTACCTAACTTGATTTTTTTCACCCTAGATTACCTCCAAACGTTATTCTAACCTTAAAATGATCCTAAAACACATCAAAAATCATATATAGTTGATCTAAACACAACTCTTACAATCTATGATCATTATTAAGGTTACAACATGGAATATGATTTAATCATCAATTTTAACATAAGGGTAATTAAGGTTTATAACGATTTCGGGTTTTGATAAATAAAATTCTATTAAATCATTAAGGTCTATTTAAAATGTACGATTCATCAATACTAATAAGATTTGATATGAGTCTAAAAAAGTTCTAATCATGAACACATGATATTGACTAAGGTACAACCCCTTAATGCATCAGTTTTGGTTTTTCAACATAAAACCCTCATAATAACCAAAGTATAACCCCCAACATATCTATTTCAAACCTAGCATGTGATTTCTAAAGAGTGTTAAGGCTACTCAAACACTCTTAATATCGTATTTCTATTAAGGGCCTACTTTTGGGCTTTCATATGAGCCCAAAACACTACCCAAACTAGTCCAAAACTTATCCCAATGGTATACCTACCCTATAGGCCAAATTCAAAGCATTAAAAATATATCCCCGGGCCTCTGTACCACTCTAGAGTCGAGTCTATATGGTAAACCTCACAATGTAATATAAAATACACAATTTAATTATTTTAAGCGTAACTACACATAATCAATTCTCATATAATAATATCACCGATAAATTATTTTATAATATGCGGTACAATATCACATAACATGAAAATTTTAATTATCATATAAATCATGAATTTATTATTACCATTTCACACAAGTAATAAATTTTCCATTCATTAATTAATTTCCCACAATTAATAAATTATAAATAAATACACAAAGATACATGGCGTTGTATTATAAATATAAAATATGACATAGAACAATGATACAATGACACCTATCAACAGAAGATGCTTATCTCATTCACTGAGCGTAATCGACATACTATCTCTCTAGTCGGCTCAGTATTACTCTTGGTTGTTTGGGTAGCCGACCAGAATGAACTAATGTTATTAATGACCAATCATGCATATGGGCCACACATGGGAATACAAATAACTCCCATAAACACACACAAAGGTTAATTCCATCACCTGGTTGTGACTCACTCATCACTAGCTGTCTCTTTGCATGTATGAAGGTGCAACTGCCTGGATTACAAAGTCATTCCACTTCTTCCACTTCTCTCTCTTTCTTTTATAGTATATCCTATAAATAGCACTCAATTGCATGAAAATAAGGACAAAATCTTAACCATAACGATTAAACTTAATGACCATAAATAAAACTCTAGAGAGATTCTTGAGAGCTTGTATCCATTCTTAATACAAAATAACACCGCACTTGTGGATGTAAGCACCTTATTGGGTTGATCGATATTAATCTCTTGTCTCACTACCTATCTCCCATGTCTCTAAGATCTAAGCCATTAATCTCTTTATTTGTTGTGATTTATTATTGTTATTTAAAATCTAAGACTCATAAAATCCCAATACCATTTTTAGATGATACTAGATTGATGCCGTCTTTGGGAATAATTTTAACAAGCCTTTTGTTATTTTCTACCAATCTCAATTTACATATCCAATTTTGTGAAATCTCTTCCATCTAAGTCCCTTAGATTCTCTGTTTGTGTCCTCAAATTTTGGGAATGGTAGATAAATCATAAAGTAGTTGCGTGAATGAAATAGTTCCACCCCAACGCCTATTGGAATGGGCGACTTACAGGGA
The DNA here is from genome assembly GCA_949130495.1 of Sambucus nigra. Lineage (NCBI taxonomy): Eukaryota > Viridiplantae > Streptophyta > Magnoliopsida > Dipsacales > Adoxaceae > Sambucus > Sambucus nigra. Next base: position 514,735,652 of record OX422221.1, on the reverse strand, counting down.
ATCTTGATGAACTTGGCCAAGGTCTAAGAGGCATTGCAGGAGAGCATAAAATAATTGATGATGATGCTACATGCTGGGAAGAATAAACCCGAAGCAGATCCAATCACCTCATTGGGGGGAGAAATCGTTAACATGAGGTAATAAATGTTACCTTCTTCCCCCTACATAGATAGACAACAACCCTACCATGAACATACTATGGAGAACCTAAGGAGGCTAAATTTGGAGTCACGGAATGAAAGAGGTAAATCTAAATACTCTGGATCATGAAGCGAAAGTCCATATCACCCTGGGCCACCTCGTCCCTCCGAAAAACTGATTATTATGACAGGAAGTCACTCTATGATGAAAGGCCAAGCGTGTTGGAAATGATTAGTAGGTTATGCATTTGTTTGGTCGGGCTCACGAGTAGCGAGAGGGCGCTTTCACAGAGAGCCCAGAGGGAGTGAAGAACGCCAAGAAGATTTAAGAAGGTCCATCACAAAAAAAAAAAATAGAAAGCTCATCCAGATCAAGGACTAGCATACGAGGATCGGTACGAGCTAAGAAGACTTCCCAGGAAGAAAGCTCAGCATAAAGTCATGGCTGAGAAGGCAAGTTTGTTACAGTCAAGTCCGAGCAAGAAGACCAACCTTGTAAAGGTTTAATTCAATATTTGGAAGATCATTTAGGAGAAATGGATAAATCAAAGAACCCCTTGCACATAGCTTTCATAAAAGGGTCTCTATTTGCACCATCTATAATGAATTATCCCATGCCTACAAAGATTAAACCACCTGTGGTAACTCCAAAATATGATGGAAAAGCTAATCCAGTGCTGCACGTGGAGCGATACCAATCTACCGCCGACGTCTACTCAGTCCCAAAAGAGATGCGTTGTCGAGCATTCTCCAATATGATCGCTGGATTGATGCACAACTTTGGCACAATAATTTTCCACAGGGATAAATCTATAACTTTCAACAACTGGTTGATCTCTTCATCAGTAATTTATATTTTGGAGTCAAGACACGCAAAAAGGTGGCTCATCCACGAAACGTCTGCCAAAATGTAGGCGAGACCACATGAGAATACATCACCCACTTTAACAGCGAGTACCTAAAGGCTATTGACTATGATGATAAGATAATGATCACTGCGCTAATGAGTAGTTTTCTACCTGAGAAGTTATGTTATGCACTGGTTAACGAGCCACCCCGTATATGACCAAATTACTGTCCAAAGTAGGCAAAATTATGAACACAGAGGAAGCTATGGCCACCAAGGAGTCTAGAAACTCCAAGGCTAATCCTAATAAGAGCTCGGAGAAGAAATAAAAAAAAGATAAAAAAGTTGAAAATTTGAAGAGATACGACGAGTACACTCATCTGACCGTTGGCGTTCACCATATCCTAGAGGAGATTCATAAAAGTTAGGACCTAAGATGGACCAAAAAATTAGAAGCCCCCCAAATTGAAGGGATAAGAGTAAGTATTGCGAGTTCCATAAAGATTATGTCCACAACACTGGTAATTGTCTAGCCTTGAAGAGTGAGATAGAGAACCTGATCTGATGAGGTAGATTATCAAAATTTATGGATAAAGGTAACTGAGAAGATCAAAGGGATGAGTAGAAACCTAAAAAATGACCAGAATCTCCTTATAGAAAGGGAGATGAGAAAAAATAAGGCAGAGATGATGATTTTGAGGATGATTCGAACCTACCCAAATGACCAAAAGAACTTGTGCATGAGGTAAAAATGATATATTTGGATGCAATTATGTTGAAGGAGATAATGCAGGTGAAGGAGATGAACCAACCAAAAGGACAACCTACATCAATGAGGCAAAGGCTTGTGCCTATATTAGGTAGATCAACTTGATCGATGTAATACCCCTCCCCATTAAATTAATTAAATCATATATGGGTTTTATATGAGGAGGAACAAATTGTACTTATAGGGATTTACGGGTAACGAAATGGATTAAATGAAGAAAATTATTTAATTATGGATAATACGAGAAACTATTTTTATGACCTTCCCATAAAAGTAGCCGGTCAAGCCCACATGGGAAAATTTAATGTCCAACCCAAATTATGGACCACATTTATAAAACTAACACGAGATAAGACCAATTCTGTCCCCAAAAATCTCAAAGAGATATTCAAGGGATTCATGGTTTATCGTGGGCATTACAACTGCATTTCAATACTTATAACTTGTAACTGCTGGCCTGAGGCACAGGGGTATGTAACAGAACCTTCTTGAGAGGTACTTAATAAAAATTGTAGACCTCACTGTGGGCGTAGGAAATTTGTCGAACCATGTACATAGCTGTGTTGTGATTGTATGTTTTCTTAATCTTATTCTGATTTCTTTCTCATAAATTTGTGTTGTAGTATTTTTTGTCACTACAATTGGCGCCGTATGTGGGAAGTGACTGTTATCCCTATGAAAGCACCCAGTAATAGAAAGCTTACAATGTCTCACTACAGTAGCAACATCCCTCAAGCAAGCGACATTCAGGAACAACCTGTCCCTCCTAGGGTTAGCTCTGAAATTCGTCACTCAAATCCAAGGCTCCGCAAGAGAGGCAACCCTCTGAAGAAAGCCAGGGGCCGCCCAGGTCCACCCAAATATCTAGGATAATTGATTCCTATGAAGGTAGATTGCAAGAATAAGAGGAGGCCACGTACCGTCAAGAAGAGGAAAATGCTTGCCTAAAAAGGCGACTAGAAAGAATAGAGAGGGATATCCACATGAATACAAGGCGACGCCACGATCGAACTCCTAGCCTTGAGGCCAGAAAGTCTCGCAGTCGAGGACGGAGCCCCATGCGCAACTATAAAAGCACTGAGAGGAATAGGTCAGATGACACTCGATCAGAATGACTGCAGCCATCTCGACGCTACATGAGTCCTGGTCGGCAGAACGATGAAATCAGAAGTTTGGTCCGAAGGGATATGGACCAGCATCCATCCCACCATGGAGCTAGATCCACACGAGAGCTAGACAGAAGAGATCTTAATACCCAAATGAAGTCCCCTTTTGAAGGGTAATTGAAGAAGAGGCCCCCAAGAAGTTTGTAATCCCTAGATTTAAGATTTAAATGGAAAAACTGATCCCATGACCACGCCTGACAGTATAGGTAGGCCATGACTTTATGGAGCCATAACGATGTGCTAATGTGTCACATCTTTCCATACAGTCTGTTAGACGTAGCACATAAATGGTTTGGAAGGGTACCACACATGTCCATCAAGAGTTTTAAGTCTCTAGATAAATTATTCATGGCTAGCTTTATAACTACCAGCTCCCATCCACATCAGATGGATGTACTGCATACTATGAGGAAAAAGTCACAGGAGAACCTCAGGGAGTATGCCAAGAGGTACTGGGTAGTTTTTAATGAGATTGAGGATTGCTCGGAGCAGGTTGCAGTAGCGTCCTTCAAAATCGGTATACCGAGCACTTGTCTATTACACCATTCCCTAATTAAGAAGGTGTCTATATCTATCAATGATTTGATGGCCCGTATTGAGAAATACGCCAAAGTCAAAGATGTAACCCACCTTAATGCAGGGGAAAATGGTTGCACAAAGGCGAGAAAAAGAATAGAGAAACATGAGTCTCAGAAGAAAGGGAACAAGAATGGGAGCAAGAATGGCTCCAAAAATGGAAATAAAAATAACCCCTCGAAGGTGTTCCAAGCTGTAAGCATAGTCTTTAAGGAACCAATATACAAAATTATTGCTAAGATCAAGGATGAGCCATTTATCAAATGGCCGAAGAAAATGGGAGGACATTCCTCTAAACAGAATAAAGCATTGAGGTGCGCGTTCCACAAGGAAGGTGGCCATAAAACTGAAAACTGTAAAGCCCTCAAGTCTCACCTAGAGGAGTTGGCCCATGATGGGCATCTCAATGAATTCATTGAAAGAAAGACAGATAAAGTCACAATGAATGGAGAACAAAAGCCCGATAATGTCCTTGAGGAGGATATGGGCCATGAGTTTGCAGTAATCCATGGGGCATCAGACCTCAAGCAAATACAAGGGAAAGCTGTTCAGATGGAGGTTAAGAATCTTACTGTTGTCATTTAGGATTTTAAGATGGATCCCGCGTCGACGAACAGAGGACGTCGATCATAACAAGCACATTGTGTTCACTAAGGAAGATTTAGTTGGGGTTAGAACCCCGCATCATGATGCATTGGTCATCACACTGAGGATAACTAACTGGGATATCAACAGATTTCTTGTCGACCAAGGTAGCTCTTCCGAAGTGATGTACATGGAGTTATTTCGTAAGTTGAAACTAAATATGGCCGACCTCAAAGAAGCCATCGTTTCGTTGGTCATTTTTTCTGGAAAAATCACCATGCCTTTCGGAAAAATAGTCCTGCCAGTTAGGGAGGGGAATATTTAAAAAATGATTAAGTTTCTTGTAATAGACATTGAGTCTCCATACCACGCCATCCTCGACAGGGGTTGGCTCCATGCCATGAAGGCCGTACTATCAACATTCCATCAAAAGCTCAAGTGTATTATAGATCGGGTAGTGGTCGAGATTCGTGGCAACCAAGCTATGGCCAGGAATGCTTTATTCCAGCCTTCCACCCCAAACAAGAAAAGAAAAAAGACGAGCAAAGAAGTAAGGAGGAAGCACAAGAGGGGGTACCACCCTCCAAATAGAAATTAGGGTACGCCTAACTAGGGGTGGAGGAGAACCATGTTCCACCCCTCAGAAAGTGTCATTGAAGGCCTGGAAGAAGTCGCGACTGAAAATAACTAACTGAAAAGAAGTTTCTGATCGGTGCTTCTCTCACTGATCGCGAAAAGAAAGAGTTAACTACGTTCCTCCGAAGAAACTTAGATGTCTTTGCTTGGTAACCTTATGAACTGCCTGGGATATATCCCACCATCACATGCCACGTATTTCACGTCGACCCAACTTTCAATTCAATTGCACAAAAAGCTCACCGAACTGCCTTAGAAAAAGCAAAGGCAGTAAAGAAGGAGGTCGGTAGGGGTGGTAAACGGACGGATACGGATCGGATGTCATGTTTTCCATATCCGTATTCGCTATCTGGATGCACTATCCATATCCGTATCCGCCTAGATAGTTAAAACAACTATCCATATTCGTATCCGCTCGGATATCTCGAATTCGAATAATATTCGTATCCGTTTACATTGTTTTGCCATCGTAAAAAAAACTATTAAAATATCCAATCCAATGAAATCCAATCCAATCCAAATAAATATATAACAAAATTACTACCTCCTAACATCAACAATTATGGTTTTCATAATAATAGTAACACTCCTTAGTGATAATATGGCTTAAATCGATCCATACTTTATATCCATATAAGCTTAAAGCCATAAAAAATAATAATAGTAGCATTCCATAATAGTAGATATAAATATGCACCTTTTAGATTAAATTAAATTTATTGAGAATGATAACCTCATGGACCTTTTAGTCTTCAAAACATACTGATATTTTTATTTTAACAAGTATACATTTTTATTTTGTATATAATATAGCTGTTGTTAACTTCAGTTCTCATCAATCAAAACCATCTCTTTACTTTTTTGTTTATCTTCTACATTTATCTATAATTATGGAAACTAATGAACAACCACATGAACAATATATAAATACAATTATATATTTGTATTTTTATTTTGTATGTACCTGTTGTCGCTAACTTTCTGTTGCAGGAGGAGGGGATACGCAGCAGCGTAGTTGATGCGCAATAGAGGGGTTGATGAGAAGCGGTGGTGGGGTTGATGAGTAGTGGCGCGCTGATACGGTGAGGGGGGGGGAGGGGGAGGGGGAGGAATGAGGGTTTTTTATGGAGTGAAATGAGGGTTTCTTTTCTCTTGTTTTGTACAAAAGGGAAATGAAATTAAATTAGGGTTTTTTTAATTTTGAGTGGAGTATATGTACTTTAGTGGGTGTATGTTGTGTGTAATAGGGTGTATTGTAACTTTACTGTAACTCCATGATAATGTACCCATTAAAATAATAATACATGACATTTTATAATATACCCAATAAAATAATAACTTTAGGGTGTTTTTGTTTTGAGTGGAGTATGTGTTTGTTTTCTTTTAGGGAATAACCGATTAAGGTTTTTTTAATATTATTTTATTAGTAGTACTAATACTAATATTATTAGTAATATTTTAAACATATGTTTGACAGATACGGATATCGGGTAAAATGGATACTCCGCATTGGATACGGATTATCCGTGTCAAATACTTGCACTATCCATATCCGTATCCATACGGGAATTTGAGGTCGGGAAGTTACTAGATGCAGGTTCTATACGGGAATTTCAATTCCCTAAAAGGTTATCCAACCCAGTCATAGTGCCCAAAGGTAACGGGAGATGGAGAGTATGTATTGACTTTACTGACCTCAACATGGCCTGTCTGAAAGATAATTTTTCCCTTCTAACGATAGATCAACTAGTTGACGCCACTGCGACACATGAAAGAATGAGCTTTCTGGATGCTTACTCAGGATACCACCAGATCCCACTCTATGAGACAGATTAAGATAAGACCTCCTTCATAACCCTTATTGGGTTATATGTTACAAAATTATGTCGTTCGGCCTAAAAAATGCAGGAGCGACTTATCAATGGCTGGTCCCTAGAATGTTCAAGAAGAAAATGGGAGAAACTATAGAGGTTTACATCGACGACGTGCTCATCTAGAGTAAACTCAAGGAAGACGATATCTCAGACCTAACAGGAACCTTTAAGACCCTTAGGAAGTATCGGATGAAACTTAATGCCAGTAAGTGCTCATTTAGTGTCCAGTTAAGAAAGTTCCTTGGATATTTGGTCAGCGAGAGAATAATCGAGGCAAACCCCAATCAGATTGACACCATCAGAAACGTCCATCCCCCTTAGATGATAAAGGATGTCCAAATTATCACCGGAATGCTTTCCGCACTTAATTGCTTCATTTCCAAGTCTTCGGAACGATGTAGACCGTTCTTCCAACTATTGAAGAAAAACAAGGGCCTAGCATGGAATGAGGATTGCTCTAATGCCCTGGAAGAACTCAAGTCCTATCTCAGCAAGCCACCCTTGCTGGTGATTCCAATCGAAGGAGATTCCTTATATCTCTACCTTGCTGTGTCAGACCATATGGTGAGTTCTGCCTTACTATGTGAAAAGGATGGTGGCCAACACCCAGTCTTTGTAATCACTTCTATGTGGTTCTGCCTTACTATGTGAGTTCCGCCTTGCTACGCATAAAAGACACTTTTAGATGCCGTGCGACGGTACCTTCCCTTAGATAAGCTCACCTATTCCTTAGTAGTAGCCTCGAGGAAGATGAAGCACTAATATAAGTCTCATTCCATCTTTGTAATCACTTCGTATCCTGTCAAAGCAGTTCTAAGGAAAGATGACCTCTCCGACCGACTGTCAAAGTGGTAGGTCGAGCTTGGAAGATTTGATATTCACGTTTAACCAAGAACAACGATTAATGGGAAGATTTTAACTGATTTCATTGTTGAATTCATAGGGAACCATCCCACTGACCAGTTGGAAAATAACCAACCAATAGAAGACAAACAATAAACTTGCAATTGGACCCTCTACGTCAATGGAGACTCCAACTCCAGGGGGAAGGAGTAGGTATCGTATTGGTCACCCTAGAGAATATTGTGCTCAAGAAGGGGATCAGGCTAGGATTTGAAGCCTCCAACAACGAAGAAGAATATGAAGTGCTGATCGCTGGCCTGCGTAAAGAACAACTACTGTGGGCAAAGCACCTTCAAGTATTTTATGAGTAAAAGCTGGTGTCCAATCAGATAAGCAGAGATTTCAACGTGAAGGGTCAGAGAATAACAACTTACCTCACTATGGTAATGGGACTTATGGCAAATTTTGATAGAGTTGACGTCCAGTAGTTCCCCCAGGGGCAGAACAGTCATGTCGACGCCTTAGCAGCTCCGAGTTCTGCCATTTACTCTGGTTTGAAGAGAACCATTAAGATAGATTTCCTCGCGCAACCGAGCATCGACCAGTCTGTCACAAGCGAGCTAGTCCTCCACATAAAAAAGTCACCAAGTTGGATGGATACCATCATAACTTATTTACAAAGTGACACATTGCTAGAGGATAAGAGGTTGGCGCACCAGATAAGAGTCAAGGCTGTCCGCCTTTACCTATCTTTCGAGGGAAAACTCTACAAGAAGTCTTTTACTGGCCCCTACCACTAGTGCGCGCACCCAAATTACGTCGAGCAAGTTCTTTATGAGCTTCATGAAGGCATTTGTGGGAGTCATGCACGAGGAAGATCACTAGATTTTTGAGCAATCAAGGAGGGATACTGACAGCCATACATGCAGAGGGACGCTGGAGTCTACGTTCGCAGGTGTGAGAAGTGCCATAAACACTCCCCCATGGTCCACCAGCACACCAGCAACCTCAAGTCATTAACTAGCCTATGACCCTTCTCCCAGTGGGGTTTGGATATTGTAGGACCCAAAAATCGAAAGTATCTGCTGGTCGACACATACTACTTCACCAAGTGGATAGAGGCAGAACTGCTGACAAACATCCGAGACACATGCATGGCGAGGTTCATATGGGAGAGCATCATCACTTAATTTGGTATACCCAGAACAATCATCACTAATAATGGAACACAGTTCGAAAGTGGTTTCTTTCAAAATTTTTGCAACGATCATGGGATCAAACATCATTTTAGTTATGTGGCATATCCTCAAAGCAACGGGAAAGTCGAAGCTTCCTACAAAACAGTGATTGATGGGGTTAAAAAATGCCTAGAATGGGCCAAGGGTGCTTGGGCGGATGAGCTACCTCACATCCTATGGGCTTATCGCATGACTCCGAGGCGAGAAACTGGAGAAACTCCTTTTGTGCTCGCTTATGGGATGGAAGCAGTCATTCCATTGGAAGCATGACTCCCTACTATGAGAACCACTTTGGCCGACCAAGGCCTCAATGATGAAGCTCTACTCACTGAACTTGACTTAACTGATGAGCGTCAAGAGCTGGCGCTAGTTAAGTTGGCTTTCTACCAGCAACAACTAGCCAGGCAGTATAATAAAAAAGTCAACCCGAGAAGATTCCAAATTGGGGACTACATCCTAAGGAAAGTTCTTGGCAGTGCTGTAAAACCATCAGATGGCAAGCTAGGACCAAAATGGGAAGGACCTTTCAATATGATAAGGGACGACCTACATGGAGCATATCATTTGGAAATGCTGGAGGGCAGGGAGATACCAAGGGCTTGGAATGTGTCCAACCCTAAAAAGTTCTACTTTTAGATTTCCAGTTTTAGCATCACTAGTTTAGACAGATTTTCATTTACAAACTGATGTTGCTATTTATTTATCTTTTCCTTTAATAAAGGTCGCTTGGCCCGCGCATTCTAAATATCTTGGTTGTTTAATGCCTCTTGCTTATGTTTCAATGTGCATCATTTCCATGCAATATATCTCCCTTAAGGCATAAAAAATATCCTGGAAATGGCTAATTTCGATTTCGGTTGCTAATTTAACTAATGTCCTGTTCTTTTTTTTTTCCTTTGCAGGTATCAGTTATGCCCAAGTTTTATTTTAGTTTCTTATTTTATGCCCAAGTTATGCCTAGGTATCAGGTATCAGGTATCAGTTATGCCCAAGTTGTAATCAATACTTATGTGTAAGGATATCTATTACCTAATATTTCATATTGTTAGGGGGAGTTCTTACAATCAATACTGAACAGAATCCATAGTTCATATTGTTACAATCATGTGGTGATGATTTGTTTTTTCCTATATTGAGTTCTTTTAGGCCTTAATCGCTTAGTTTTAGTGTTTTATATATATATATATATATATATATATATATATATATATATATATATATATATATATATATATATATATATATATATATATATTGTTAGATTTGGGTATGGCTAGATTTGGGCATTGTTACTATGCATTTTCGGTATTGTTAGATTTGCATTTTTATCATTAGATTTGTGCTTTTTAGGGTTTATTTGTGCTTAAATCGTTTGTGGTTTTAGAATAGGGCTCTTTTGTGTTTCTAATTTTAGGGTTTATTTGTGCTTAAATCATTTTGTGTTTTTGTTATGCATGTATTGATTTGGTAATTATATTTTACTGGTATATTTATTTTGTAGATTGGGTTTTCTTTGATGTCGATAATATGTAATTTATTTTGCCGATTAAGGCTTCGAAGTAAACTCCTCAAATAGTTTTTTTTTCTAATTCCTACTTCAAATTTTGTGGGCTTTTATCTATTATTTTCCATTGTAAGTCTTCTTGGTCTAGGTTTAACACAGTCGTACAAGTCCAGTTTGGCATTCCCATAGTCACACTTTGCAAATTGGTTCCATTTTTATTTTTTCAACCTGTTTGAGGATTTTTGACAGGATTTGCAAATAGGTTTGATATTTTCATAGTATTTAATTACTTTACAACTTTTAGGATTTTTGAGTATATGGGTTTTCCAAATCATATTTATTTCCAAGTAAATATACGGATATATGTCTCAATTAATTTTTGAGACCATTTGTTTTTTAAGTAAGCTTTTTGGACAAAAACTGAATATTTTTGTATTTTATTTTAGATTTTTGAGGTTCAAGGAGGTGAGTATGGAGAGAGGGTATATGGTAGGGGGAGGGGAAAGGTAGGTGTTGGTGAGTGGGGTATCATCGGGGTTAAGGGGTAATGGGATTTGGAATTGTGTGTGGCGCGTGTCACACCCCGCCTAATTCTGGCGTCGGCCGCCACCAAAACTAAGCCGGGCGTGAGTAAATAAAATATCATTCTTAGTGATTGGGCATAAATATTGTATATTTATCCCCCTAATTTCGGTACTTTTGTGAACCCGAGTGATGTAACATTTATGGATTTGATTCACATTTATGCTACTAACCTTCGTGGCGAGTATTTCGTGTTTTGTGCTTCTCCTATTGGTTTTACAGGTTAATTATGCAAGTAGTGCAAAGGAGGAAGCAAGACAATGTGAGAAAAGCTAAGAAGGCAAGTTCAAGGGCAAATTGGTAATTTTGCAGCCAGATCCGGAAGGAGAAGTCAACTGGAAAGTTGAAGAGCTCGGAACAACGAGAACATTGGAAGAAACGACACCCAAATCCGAGCTACGGTTGAAAAGTTAGGCTCAGTTGAAGTTGAAGAAAAATCCAAGAAAAGAAGAGAAAAGTCAGAAAAATTCCAAGTGTTGAACTCCAGGCCAGCACACATTCGCGAACCCCAACCTGAACCAGTTCGGGGGGGCGAACCGATTCGCAGGTACACCCGAACCGGTTCGGGGTACCTGACACGCGAATTTTGCCATTTATGCTGATTTGTTCCCAAGTCTCCCATTAGGTTTTAAACTCTCCAATATTGTAGGGAACGTAGGTCACAACTTAGGAGCAACCTTTAGGAGTAGTTTAACTCAGTTTTTGATAGAGAAGAAGAAGGAGAACCATCTAGGAACATCAAAGGAATTATTTGCTTCAAGATTCAATTATTAAGGGTTTGTTTTTCAAGTTTTAATTCAAATATCAAGATTTTTGTCATTGTTCTTGCATGCTTAGTTTTCCATATTCGTTTTAACGTATTGTTGTGTGCATAATACATCTTTACATGTTTCAATCTTGTTTCATCATGATTTCATACACATGCAACGTTAGTATTTCATGCGTTAGTCCATTTAACATGTCCGGCTAGGTTTTAAAGGTTGGGATGCATGAACCCAACCTGATGTGTTAGTGAACGTGTATAACGTTAATCCTATGAATTTAATGATTAATTTTGATCGTATCGTGTAATTTCATAATAATTGTGGATCTTTATATCTCGTTTGCCCTTGGGTACTCGTGATGATTTAGAGCACAATTGGAATGTAATTACCGCGATACCGATTTACTCATCCTCAGATTAGGTATGACGCGGGCTTGAACCTCGTATACATAATGCTTGGGAGTACTAAATTCCGGGTTTGAATTAATCGGATAAATTTATGATTGACGTTGTCACTCCACTACACTAGGGTTGGGGGATTGTATTCCCATCCTATTTTCTCATCATTTAAGTTTAACACTTTCAATTTAATTCTTCATTTAGATAATTTAGTTAGTTTCATATTTCATCATAATTTCATAATTGCATTTAGTTTAATCAATCCCAAAAACCAAAATCAAACCTTTTCCTTTCTTTTTAGAGTCATCGTTAGGATTCCTCCGTCTTATCCCGTCGTCACAACTCCGTTGTCCTTTTTTCCGTGAGGATCGATAACCGACTTGTCGAATTATTATTTGAACGACAGGCTTGCACTTGAGCCTAGAGCGTACACACTTTAGAGACACATTCTGAGTCGTGTCAAGTTTTTGGCGCCGTTGCCGGGGAATCAGGTAGACTTAGGATTAGATCGAGTTAATCCAAAGCTTTGACCAAAAATAAAAAAATAAAAAAATAAAAAAATGAAAAGCACAAAAAGATTCACAATTACCCTCTCTCCTAAGATTTAATGAAAAATTCCGAAACCACTCCCACACCCCATAATACTCCAACCAGCATTCACGAAAATCCACTCGTTGAGTATAATCATGATAGTCCCCACACTCCGAACGCCCCACAGTTTTGGATCCCACCGCCCACACCATCGCAGTCAATCTCTAGTAACACTCCCTTCTCCTTCGTAGGACACACGTCGTGCACACCTAGTGAGAGCGCTGAGTCATCAAGTGAGAGAGAGATGTCGCAACATAGTAATGTAACCACCGGTGAGGACGAGCTTCCGTACCGCCCGTTGAGAGAATTCTTATATCCTGAGCGCACTGTCACTCTGGGATGCATTATACTCCCGTATAATGCCGGGCAGTTTTGTTTCAAAAATGGAATGATCCAGATGCTACCACATTACCACGGTATGGATTCTGAAAAGACATACCTCCATATAAGGGAATTTGAGGACGTGTGTGATACTCTCAACGATCAAACCTGCACACAAGAGGTAATCCGCCTCAAACTCTTCCCCTTCTCGCTTAAAGATAAAGCTAAAGCTTGGCTATGGTCTTTACCTCCAAGCTCGATTCCATCCTGGAATGAGCTACAGTCTAAATTTCTCAAGAAATTCTTCCCAACACATCGAACAATCTCTATCAAGGCTCAAATTCAAGCGTTTAGGCAACATGAAAATGAGCCATTCCATCGATGTTATGAATGTTTCAACGAGTTAATGGCTTCATGCCCCCATCATGGATTTGATCCATTGCAAATCATCTCCTTTATCTATAATGGGTTGAATCTTAATTCTAAACAGCTTGTTAAAACCATGGGAAGTGGTCCATTTGTCGATTTAGATGCCCATGATGCTGATCTTCACATGAGGTATGTGGCCGAGACTATCCAATCCTGGGATACATTCGACCCGAACGCTCAAAATCGAAATCGACAACCCACCACTGCTCCATCGTCATCCGGCCTATTCCACGTAGATCAGAATTCTATGACGGATTGTCGATTGGACACCATTGAGAAAGGATTGCGAGACCTATGCGAGTTATATGGAAAAGGACTAGCTGGACCCATTCCAAGCCCTGTCGTGAAGGTGTGTGCGATTTGTGAGGCGGGACATTCAACTGAAGAATGTCCGACGATACCCGCCTACAAGGTAATGTTGAAAGAGCAAGTTAGTGGTATAGGAGGTTTTAATGGTAATTTCGGTGCCCCGCACGGGAATTCATATAACCCTTCGTGGAAAAATCATCCCGGTTTTATCTACGGGCAACAACATGCTGCAATGAACCCTCCTTTGCATGTTTCCCCTCCTCCACCACAACAATTTCAACAAGCTCCACACATGCAAGGACACGTGTAAGCACCACTACCTCACGGAAATTATATCCCGCCACAGCGGAGAACTCTTGAGGATACCATGAACCAATTCATCGCAAGCCAGACCGCAACCAATGCCAAATATGATCATCAGATTGGCGACATAAATGCAAATCTGTTAAAAATACAAACCTCGTTGAGTGTTCAAGAGAAAGGTAAATTTTCTGCCCAAGGGCAACGACCTCCCCAAGGTCAAACTAGTGTTAGCTCCACCTCCACTGAACATCAGGAGCAATGTAGAGCAATTACCACTCTACGTAGTGGGAGACTAGTTGACTTGTCACCTCCCCTACATGACGTACCTAAAAACAAGGAGATTTCGCCCGGCACGAAAGAGGCCGAAGATGTCCCCTTGAATGAGAGTGATAAAGACGACACTAGTGAGCCCGAGGTCATAGTGAAACCACCAACCGCGGCACCGTTTCCTCAAAAGCTAATTCCTTCCTATAAAGAAAACCCATGTGATGACGTGCTAGACGTGCTAAAACAAGTTAAGCTGAATTTACCTTTCCTCGATGCCATTAAGAAAATTCCAGCTTATGGAAAAGTCATTAAAGACTTGTTGACGGTAAAAAGAAAAATGAAGGTAAAGAAAAATGTCTTTCTAGCACAGAATGTGAGCTCTATTCTACTCAATGATCTCCCACCTAAATTCAAAGATCCCGGTGCACCCACCATTTCCTGCATCATTGGAGAAAACAAAATCGAAAAAGCCTTACTTGATTTGGGAGCAAGTGTAAACATCCTCCCTTACTCCATCTATAGGAAACTTGACTTGGGCGACCTCAAGCCCACTAAGGTCAATCTCCAATTAGCGGATCGAACCGTGAAGATCCCAAGAGGCATAGTCGAGGACGTGATCGTCCAAGTTGACACTTTCTACTTCCCGGTAGATTTTGTCATTTGGGACACGGAGCCCTCCTTTAACTCGAGCAACCATGTTCCCATCATCCTTGGATGCCCTTTCTTAGCTACGGCTAACGCAATCATTAATACTCGGAATGGGCGAATGCAACTCACTTTTGGGAACATGACTCTTGAGACCAACATCTTCCATATCACCCAACAAACAGGGGATGAAGATGATCTTCACGCAGTAAGTTTTATAGATGAGATCGTAGAGGAATATTTTGAGGAGAATGATTGTGGAAATGCCCTAGGGTCCTGCTTGGTGTCGAGCCATGAGAATGAGGGGTCCCATAAGAGAGAGCCGTTAGGAGTGTGCCCTATTTCATCAAGTAATAGTGGTAGTTGTGACAATGAGAGAAAAGTGGGGAAGAGGTGTGTAGTGACCGCAATTGAAAGAGAGAGAGAGGGGTTAGAAGAGAGAAAACTGGTGGAGTTGGAGATCGAGCAAGTAAGAGAGGACGTAGGCACTACTCGAGAGAGAGAACTAGGAGACATGAGCATGGAAGAGTTTAAAAGAGAATTCGGGCAGGTGGATGGAAGTATTACTATTGAAAGCCAATCCCTATTGGATTCATGTAGTCACTTAGACGAAAGTGAATTGGAAGCAAAAATTGATGAATTCCTTCGTTGTGACAATCCACCCACAACACTAGAATCCCCGAAGGCAAGTGAGGAGAAAAGTTATGGTTCATCTGACTTAGAGCCCGACCCATGCATCTTAAAAATTGAACGAAACCTAGGTGTTCCCTCCGAGTCAATGCACGCAGATCACACTTTGCGCCAGCATCACGAGGATCCCTTTCCTGTTAGTCACGATGAGTCTCCCGGTCTATCCTTTATCTATGGGCGAGGTCCCAACTTGTTCCGTTTGTTGGAATATAATCCTAGGATGGGAGTGACAAGGAGAGCATCGACCCCCGTATGTGGGGTCGGGTGAGTTTGTAGAGAGATGAGAGGTCGTCGCACCCCCGACGCGTATGGGGTGATTATTGTTGTATTTTTGAGTCATGCATGAGTGTCATATAGTGTCTTGTTGCATTTTAATATTTGTTTGTTTTATTTTTCCGCACTTTTCATTCGCCTTGATTTAGATTTTCGTCCTTTTTTCTTGAGGACAATGCAAAAGTCTAAGTTAGGGGGGTCACAAGTGCGTATTTCTAAAACTTCACAAATTTTCAAAATGCCCAAAAATTTCCAAAAAAAAAATCATAAAATTTTGAAAAACCCAAAAATATTTTTGTTCAAAATAAATAAAAATTGGAATTCAAAATTTTCAAAAATATCATTAAAAGTCAAATTGGAGTCTCAAATTGTAAATATCCAACATACACAAAGCCGAAATTGACCAAAGATGGAAATTGAGCGAAAATTGACGACTTAACGAATAAATGTGGAGATTAACAAACCCGGTGAGATTCGAGCCTATCACGTTTTACGAGATTTTAAATCAATCCGAGTTAATTGTTAACTCAAGGTTCTTTTTAGCGCTTAATAAGTTGTCAAGGATCTCAATTCTTTCATTTTGATCGGTTTTGAAAAATGTGTGCAATATTGCCTTGAAAAACGTGCCAAATTAGTCTCTAAATTTAAATTCACCTCGAAACGCATATGGTAACACAATTGGCATTTTGGACAATGAAGTAGGCCCTCGTTTGTCATCCCAAAAATATTGGCTAGAAAAAGATGCGAAAAATCACCCCTTTTGCAACCCAAATTGAGCCGAATGAATTTTTTCTGTCGTTTGACAACCCAAAAAAACCAAAATAGCCGGAATTGTGAAAATTGATAAATTCAGATTTTAAGTCCGAAAAGATAATATAAAGGGGCAAGAAATAAAATCGCATGCTCAACAAAAATAGAAAAAGAAAAAAAAAAGAAAAAACAAAGAAAATGAGCAATAGCCCGGAAAATGCACAAATGGACATCACGAATGACTTTTTCAATTCCAACCTTCCATACCTCCTTCATTTTACCCAATGCAACCTTCAACCCAAAAAAGCCCTAACCGAGTCCAAATTGCGAAAATTGATTACCGCGTGGAGAGTTAAGACACCAAAAGATAATATAAGAGGCTAAGTGCGCGAAATAAGGCAATGTTCCCGTTTTTAAAATCGTAGTCCGTTGAAGAGATCCTTTCGCCATAAAATTTCCGTCTTTCTAATTGCATGCGTGAATTTGCTTCAATTACATTTACTCTTTATATCACGCATGCCGAGAGAATAGCCATAATCCGAGAGGTTCGTTTGAGAGAGTATTCCGTGAGAAATTGAAATCAAAACGAATTTTCGGATAAGTAACGTAATGATTAATCGATGGAAATTGGCGGTTATATTTCAGGCTTCGCACACACACACTACGGTTTGAGACTTGTAAATATGACTTGATGATGACTATTTTCTGGAAAAGTTTGAATTGCTAAATTTTTGCGTATTTTGAATTTTCTTTGAGTCGAATTTTGTGGGTATATTCACTGTAAACCCTCACGAGACACAACTCGTCCTACTAGGGTAACCTAGAGGTTTAAAGGCTTGTTGCATGCGCTAAATGCAATCGCTTGCCTGCGAAAGACGCACTCTATCCCAATAAAGTCTTTGATGGTTCCTTAACTCATTCTCTCATTCTTTTACATTGCCCGGGACGCGCAAAGTTCTAAGTTAGGGGGGTTTGATTGGGCATAAATATTGTATATTTATCCCCCTAATTTCGGTACTTTTGTGAACCCGAGTGATGTAACATTTATGGATTTGATTCACATTTATGCTACTAACCTTCGTGGCGAGTATTTCGTGTTTTGTGCTTCTCCTATTGGTTTTACAGGTTAATTATGCAAGCAGTGCAAAGGAGGAAGCAAGACAATGTGATAAAAGCTAAGAAGGCAAGTTCAAGGGCAAATTGGTAATTTTTCAGCCAGATCCGGAAGGAGAAGTCAACTGGAAAGTTGAAGAGCTCGGAACAACGAGAACATTGGAAGAAACGGCACCCAAATCCGAGCTACGGTTGAAAAGTTAGGCTCAGTTGAAGTTGAAGAAAAATCCAAGAAAAGAAGAGAAAAGTCAGAAAAATTCTAAGTGTTGAACTCCAGGCCAGCACACATTCGCGAACCCCAACCTGAACCGGTTCAGGGGGGCGAACTGATTCGCAGGTACACCCGAACCGGTTCGGGGTACCTGACACGCGAATTTTGCCATTTATGCTGATTTGTTCCCAAGTCTCCCATTAGGTTTTAAACTCTCCAATATTGTAGGGAACGTAGGCCACAACTTAGAAGCAGCCTTTAGGAGTAGTTTAACTCAGTTTTTGATAGAGAAGAAGAAGGAGAACCATCTAGGAACATCAAAGGAATTATTTGCTTCAAGATTCAATTATTAAGGGTTTGTTTTTCAAGTTTTAATTCAAATATCAAGATTCTTGTCATTGTTCTTGCATGCTTAGTTTTCCATATTCGTTTTAACATATTGTTGTGTTCATAATACATCTTTACATGTTTCAATCTTGTTTCATCATGATTTCATACACATGCAACGTTAGTATTTCATGCGTTAGTCCATTTAACATGTCCGGCTAGGTTTTAAAGGTTGGAATGCATGAACCCAACCTGATATGTTAGTGCACGTGTATAACGTTAATCCTATGAATTTAATGATTAATTTTGATCGTATCATGTAATTTCATAATAATTGTGGATCTTTATATCTCGTTTGCCCTTGGGTACTCGTGATGATTTAGAGCACAATTGGAATGTAATTACCATGATACCGATTTACTCATCCTCAGATTAGGTATGACGCGGGCTTGAACCTCGTATACATAATGCTTGGGAGTACTAAATTCCGGGTTTGAATTAATCGGATAAATTTATGATTGACGTTGTCACTCCACTACACTAGGGTTGGGGGATTGTATTCCCATCCTATTTTCTCATCATTTAAGTTTAACACTTTCAATTTAATTCTTCATTTAGATAATTTAGTTAGTTTCATATTTCATCATAATTTCATAATTGCATTTAGTTTAATCAATCCCAAAAACCAAAATCAAACCTTTTCCTTTCTTTTTAGAGTCATCGAGAGGATTCCTCCGTCTTATCCCGTCGTCACAACTCCGTTGTTCTTTTTTCCCTGAGGATCGATACCCGACTTGTCGGATTATTACTTGAACGACAGGCTTGCACTTGAGCCTAGAGAGTACACACTTTAGAGACACATTCTGAGCCGTGTCACTTAGCATGAGACATATATGAGACATAAATAAATCAGTCCAAAAGATAAACAATTGAATCAATCTCAAATGATCATAAACAACTAAGAGATAAAAGATCCAACACATGCTAACTCCAAAAGAAATCCATTCTCCAGTAATGATATAAATCAATCCAACTGAAAACTTAAAACAACTTTGGAACCAAAGAGGCCCAATAACTCCAAAATAGTCTCATAAATAAACGACTGAATGGAAAGAGAAAATTCAACTACTAAAGCAGTAACATAAATCCAGCTGCACCTCCAAAAGATCTCCAATGAATCCTGTGTAGCAACTCTCAAAAATCCTGAAAAAGATTAGTCAACGCATGTGTCAAAACCAAAGCCCCGAGCATGTAAACCGGCTACTCTCCTCAAATAGGGTCCTTGAACCCATACAATAGTGTTATATATATCCACTATAACAATAGAATCTTTTAATTTCGAGATTAATAATCACCATAAATAAATTCACAATTACCCGCAAGGTTTTCATAAAAGCCACACCAATATGATTTTAATTAACCCACCTTCCCACAATGTTAAATTTAATTAATATAACCGTGAAGAATATTACCAATACCCGTCCCCTTGTCAAGTTCGCCGTCTGATCCGTTTTTATCCTGCGATCCTCGCGATATGACAAAGTTCCACACACCCACCCGTCCTCTTGTCAAGTACGCCGTCTGGTTCGTTTTTATCCTGCGACCCTCGCGATATGACAAGGTTCCACACACGACACGACATAACTCGTCCTCTGACCCGTTCAAACTGTCGGCCCTAGACACATTATGTCGCCAATAAATTTTTAATATCCGTTTTAGTCCTGCGATATTAAATTCCACATTCCTTGTTCTCGTTAATCATATTAATTTCACACACCCTTAAAAGCGATGTGAAAATCCTCAAAATAACCTTTAGTCCCAACTAAGGGTTCCCAAAACACAATATCGTCATAACCTAAGCAAAAAATTCACTCCACCTAGGTATCAATCCTAGGCCATCACAACAAAGGTATAATATAGAAAATTAGCCCCCACCCCAAATTATATAACCCGCATAGACTTACACTAACTAATCCCATACCTAATTACCAAAAATCGTAATTAAGGCCCACTTACTAGTCCCATACCTAACAAGTGTACTATAACAAGGGTGAAAACCAATTATCTACCATACCCAATCTTCCCAAAAAATTATCATAATTCCATAAAGTAACACAATTCCAAATTATAACAACATTCATAATAATACTAAATTCCCGTTTAAATAATTCAATTTAAAAAGTGGAAATCAAAGACACCTAAATAGTATGATTTCAGAATAATCGCTACATGCAAGTCCTATCATGATCCTTATTTTCAACACAAGAAATTAAATTAAACTAGGGTTTTCACATGAAATATCAAAATTTACTTTTAAAAGGGCTGCTCTACATGCACATGCCCATAGCAAAATCGACTACACCGACACAACCCAAAGAATACACAGTTATAAGTATTCGGTATCATTAATTTTTTTTTTGTAAAACAGCCCCGAAATTTATCTCTTCAATCTTTATATTCATATCTTATTTTAGAAAACATGAGTTTAATGGAGGCTACAATCAAGACACATAACACTAAAGGAAAAGAATAGGGTCAACATGCCTGGGATTAGTTCGACAGAAAAATCTGATTACGTGAATGTGTTCCTCTCGAAAAATGGGTCAAAACCCCTTCTTGAACCGACTCGGGACAGATTAGCCTTGGCTTTCAAAACTGAGCTTGAAAAGTTATTTTAATGGTGGCTAGGGTTTTGAGGTAGAAGAAGATGGAGAAAATAGAGTTTTCTGCTCTTAGGGTTTTCACAAATGAGTGTTTAAAAATCTAGCCCCGTCCCTTTAATTATATATATCAAATTCGTCCAAAAATGGATTGTAGCGCACGTTTTCTGAGAGGGTCGATCGATCTACCCCTAGGGATCGATCGATTAATCACCCCGAAAAACTGATAGTTTGCCTAAAAATGCCTATAAGGAAAAATATTAAAAAATCAATATAAAATCCGTTTTAACTCCGATTTCAATTCCGCTTGAAGTTTTATTCTTCTAAAATCATAACCAACATATTTAGCAAATAAAAATTATTAAATTCAAAAATTTATTTTTCTCGAAAATTCCAATTAATTAATTAAAATAATAAATAAAAATATGGGGTGTTACAACACGTATGGAATTGGGTAATGGGGTTGTAACAGCAGGGTGCGTAGTTTGTGGTTGTAATAGATTTGGGACGGTTTAGGTGGGGGACAGCGGTTAGGGGAGAGAGATGGGGTATGGTGCGCATGTGTAGAGGGTTGGGGTTGCATACGGTTAGGGGAGAGGGATGAGGTATGGTCTCTGCTTTAGTGTTTTTTTTTTAATTTATGAGGAATATAACACCCTTTAGAGAGTTACATACAAGGGATCTCACTCAATTATCAGTCTCACTCATTGGCTCACCATCTAACATCTTCATTGTTTTATAAAATTGTATCTTAAAGGGTGGGTGCGTAGTTGCTTAATTCATGAATACACAGTGATTGAAGGTGCACTGCCACCACGATTGTTGCCTATTGCTTGAATACGCAGTACATGAAGTTTCCCTACTAGCACTTCCAAGTGTTCATAATTCTTTTTGTTTGTTCTAATTCAATGACACGGAATACCAAATAGTTTTAAGTATTACTAAGTTTCTTTCATTTATAATAACACTCTTATCTTTTTAGTGAAGTTTGTTTGATACTTAATCTATTTTAAGTGAATTTTGTTTGGTCCTTAATATATTTTAGCGAAGTATGATACGATGAAAAGCCTTTCTCCAATAAAAAGAGGGAAATCTTAGTGCACGCCATAAAAATACTGAGAACGCGAACAAGTACAATATATATTGGTTTTAAAGATGATCAGTGGACATGAGTACAATATCACCTGCCACCTAATCCTGATTTATTAAGAGGCTCGCTAAATGAAGAACATATTTCAATTAATTAATGATGATGGGTTACTTTCAATTATCAATTAGTTATGGTTTACTTTCAATTATCAATTTATTACTTTCAATTAATTATTGTACCATTGTCATTACTCTTATTTGTAATGATTGTATTTTTTTGAATTTCGTGTGTAGCTTTCATGTATTATGATGATGAAAAGGGATCTCGATGGAGTTCGAATGGATCAACAATCCGTCAAGTCCAAGCTAAAGCAAGATGAACAAATTGTTATGTATGCCCATTATTCAGTGCATCTTTTAGGTATGCTCAGGGGATGTGGGTTACTAGGATGTGGGGTTGTGGGCAGGGTGTGTACAAGTTTGCTCAGGGGATAGGGGAGTTTGTGGTTTGGGGTTGGTGGATTTGGGAGTGGGTAGCAAATTAGGTTTAGGCGGTGTGCAGGATAGGGAAGAAAGGTGGTGGGGGTGTGCTGTGTGTTACGAGTTTGAGATCAAGAGGGGGATTAGGTTTGGGGTTGGGATGTGTGTGTATGTGTTTGGGATATTAGGTGTAGTGTGGGGTGTGTGGATATGGGAGAGGGATTTGGGGGTGTCTGTGCAGTCTTCTTTTTGGACTGCACCAAGGTTTCTTGACTATTTTTAATTCTAATTCAAATTGCTTTCTTTATATGTGTCCTCCACCTCCATAAGTAGGTATAATCACACCACCATGAAAAGGAAACATGTGCAATATGTGCTATGCATATATGCAAAAAGGAAACATGTGAAAAGGAAATACGTGCTCTGCATATATGCCCTGCATATATGCCTATAGCATATATGAATATGCATATTGTGCTTTAGGAATTAACATATCTCAAATTTTAGTCATTAACTATATCTCAATTATTATACATCTAGAGGTTAAGAGGCCTATATTTATTTTGAACAAAATAATGTGTTAGTCTAACAAATAGCATGTTATATGGTCTTATGACTGATGATTGAAAATGGATTCCTCTTTGTTCTTCTCATTTTCATTTATTTTTAAAAAACTGGTTTCACACTCATTTTCTTGATGCTATCTTTCTAAAAATATTGATTCAAACTACTTTTCTTTTTAGATTTATGCAGATATGCCATAAAAGATGTTGCAACCCTACTCGGTTAATAACTGCATTTCTCATTTGTGAGTTGTGTTGGGAACTTGCATTCCTACTTGGTTAATAACTGCATTTATCATTTGTTTATCTTGAGTATGTTCCAAACGAGGCGAGCATTCATAAATGGTTTGTTGTATATTTAGCACCATCACTGTTTTGGTAATATATGTTTTTTCATTTGGCTTGCTGTAGATTTAAGCTGTGTAGGATTATGGGTTGAAATTATTTTATAGATTGCACTGAGCTTTTGCATGAGCAGGTGGTGGAAGCTACATCAAATATAGAGATCGGGAACAAAGAACCGTCTCAATCCATCCAAGAAGTAGAGGTTGGAACACGATCTCAAGGTGAGTTTATGGTTTTATGTGTATAAAAGCCCTGTTCTCTTTTACTCGAGCCATTTTATTAGTTTATGTGTATAAAATCAGGGGTTGGAACATGCAAAAGGTTTCTTTTCCAAGTGCACCGCTTTCATGTGTCGATCAGGATTTGATCTATTTGAAAATGTGTGGACACACTCCTTGAAGTTGCATTTTTTCCTCTCCAATGAGACCCCTTCTGCGTAAGTGTGCATATGCCGCTTGATGTTCTTTTTTAGCTGCTTGGTTCCATATTTCTCATAAGTAATGTGCCGATGGCATGATTGAAAATGAGTTCTCTTTTTTTTAGTAAGACCTTTGTTCAATATATGCTTGGTCCCATAGTACTTTGCGCACCTGAGTGTTCTTAAACATGTAGCTACAATTATAATGTCGCGTCCTTAACTCTTAGTTTATGTTAACTGGTGCAGTTGCCGTATTTGTGTTATGTAATGACAATGGGACATCGTTACCCAATACTATGATTAGTATGAATCAAATTTTAATACACGTGTATTAATTTTATTGCTACCCACTTTTCAGATTCACTACAATAATTGAAGAGTAAAATCAGCATAAATTTTTCCTTTTTCTTTATGTTTCTCTATATGTATATATTGGTTTTGGGTTTTTGTTATTTTGATTTGGAGTTGGTTTGTTTTACAGTTATAAACGGGGTCTCACTTATTATGGTATGGGGTAAGTAGTATGATGTTAGTTTCTTTTAGATATCAAATAATATTAAGATGAAAAAATCTTAGTATGAATCTTCTTTTCCTTGGATGAAGCTTAAGATGAAAAAAAGATTACTATCAATCTTCTTTTCCTTGGATGCAAATAAGATTAGGATGAAAAAAAGCTCATGTATGTTACTGATTATATATTTACTTATGTGATTGTATGTTTGTTCGAGAAACTGATTAATTATGTTTATTATTTGTCAAATCGTACAGATCGAGAGGGAGAGAGTGATAATGGTGAGAGGTGGGAAGAAGGATGGGAAGACAATAGTAGTAGCACCTAATCCAGAAGCAGATGAGTTCAAAAGACTTAAAAGAATTGAAATTTCCAAAAACATGCTCTTCTATGCTCCCGAAAAGGCCTGCTTAGTTTCTCTCACCCCATCCAAGATGGTGGTCAAACACCACGGTACAGACATTTTGAGGAAGTCCCACAGAAAGAATAAATTCAAATTCTCCTTTCCCAGCGTTCTAGCTCCCATCTCCGAATTTGGGATTTTTTTATTGATGGATTTGTTGTTAGCCCCTAAAAAGGGTGTATAGTCCAATAAACAAAGGCGACTATGCCCAATTTTTTTAAAAAATTGACACTTTGTTTTTTTTGAGACACAGTGAATTTGATTGATGAATATTGTATATTTCATTTTATATGTGAATTTGTTTGATGAATTCAGACAATTTGGATGTTGGACTATTTGTTATTTGTTAAGCAGAGTGAATAGTTCCATAAACAAAGGAGACTATGCCCAATTTTTTTTAAAAATTTGACACTTTGCTTTTTTGAAACACAATGTGAATTCGACATATGAATATTGTATATTTCGTATTATATGTGAATTTATTTGATGAATTTAGACTATTTGAATGCTATTGGATTATTTGTTGTTTGTTAAGCATGGTGAATAATCCTATAAATAAAGGATATTATGGCCAATTATTTTAAAATTACACTTCAAATTTTTTACGTTTCGCTATTACGTACTTTAATTATTCTTATTAACCATACAACCTTGGATTTGGATATATACATGCTTTGCAGGGGTTAATTGTACTTTTGTAGGTATTGGAACGCTAAAAGTGAGGAACCATTGCATTTCGAAGAAGTTTCTCGCTGGACGCTACTTCAAGGGCATTTTAGTTAATTATCATTTCTTCTCTAGCTCATGGAAATTCCACGGATGCATAGTTCATTGAGTTAATGTCGTGTGTCCGCAAATGGTGCGTCGTTTGGTGTTTGGATGAAGAAGATATGGTCATTTCCGTAATCAACCTTTTCCCCCTCTTCATGGACCAAACAAGGTTAGAAAACAGAGTACCGGTCGACCGTGGTTTGAGGTCCGATCGACAGCGATTTTGAGTTTTTTCGTGGAAAGGAGACAATTCACTTTTACCCAAGGGCGCAGTCGACCGGCCCCTGGCCGCGATCGACCGCGATTACCAGATATTTTGGGATATTTTCCTTTTCTTTTCTTTTTCCTTTATTTCTTTTGTAACTTACTATATAAAGAAATTTTGTTGTATATAGTTGGATATATTATATTTTATACAGTTTTAGGCTAGGGTTTGGAATTTTAGAGCTCAATCTTCATTTCTCTCTTGGTTTGACACCCAAATAGGGTTCGTAATTGGTACTTTCATCTTCCCTCTCCATTAATATAGTTTGTATTTCATTAATTATTGCTTTCTAATTTAGTTTATATTCTTTCATTTAGTTTCTTTCTAGTGTAGCTTTATCGCATTTATTTACCGTATTTATTTACCGCATATTTAATATGCTTTCTAGCTAATTTAGTCTAGGTTGTGTTTGAATGGAACTCACTCGGGTTGATGTGTTGCTTTTCTTTGGTGATGGAGTTTACGGGTATATTTCGGGTGCGTTGTCCTAGTTATTACGCTTAGGGGATTTGACGGGGCATATCATGTATGTTCCGTGCTGACGACCTCTCGTGCGTAATTTCCGGGGTTGATTTCTTATTAATTGAACTCATATTTGAATTGTTAAATTCATTGAAATCTGGAAAATAATTGTTGAAATTATTTTGATTCATGTGGAATCATTATATTGTTGATGCCAAAATCGTATTAGGCTTTTATGCGAATTTAGGGGTGTTATAACTCTTGATTCAATTAACTGTCGAAACGAGACGCAATCGTAGTAACTTGTCGACCCATGTAACCATTTTATACTAATTAACTCGGGTGAGGGATATTCGATGCACCCTATAGTTTTATCCGCTTTGTTATTCTAGTTTAAATACACTCGCCTAGATTAATATTTCCCTTTTTCGCATATTTTCCTTTTTGTGTATAATCATCTTTTACACTTTTATTTAGGAGTATTAAACCTTATAAATTCTAGCAACTCATCTCTGTGGATCTTTCGATACCCGGAGTTGGCCGCTATACTCACCCGTTGAGTGTAGTCATAAGTGCAGGTTTTTGTATTGAGGCGGTGAACAAAACAACGATCGGTGTTTGACACGCGCAACTTTTCACCCTTCTCGGTGTAAGTATATACAATGCAACAAAAGATTACCGAGTTATAAAAATCTTAAAACAAATCAATAAAATAAGAAAGCGCATGTGCTCATGGGATTAAAGTTTAATTCATGAAGTTATTCATAATATGAATAATATGAGGATGAAAGTCTAATAATTTCTAAAATCAAGAACATGCATCATTGGGTTGTCAATTGGATCGGGCAATTATTGAAATTTATCATCGGAAACAACGGCACAAATGCCCAATAAAGGAGAAAAAAGAAAGAAAATATTTTTGAAATTTTTAATTTTTCTAAGAAAAGCATACTATGTAACCAACATGTGAGCAAATGCATGGACTAAATAAAGAAGTGGATAGAATATACCACACCCCCAACTTAAAATCTGACATTGTCCTCAATGTGAATTAAGAACCAAGTGAAAGAGAGGAAAATAGCGATATTACACAAAATTGGAGCAATCCCCATAAGAACAAGTCCAAAGAATATACAAAACACGTTAGTACCGAGCATAGCAAAACAAATAACAAAAAGTTAACTAATTACAAGAGACTAAATTAAAAAGAAAAGAAAAATGATAAAAAGCTAACTATATACAACCTACTATTTAGGCTTCACACTAACTGTACACTAGAAGTCTAAATAGTTGAGGGTCCACCGTGAAAATAATTTGACTTTGGAGGATAACTGGTATACCCTCACATACAAGCATGCCTTTCAAAAAATATGAATTCCATTTGAACAACGGAAGACATGTGTAAGGCGGAAGAAATGAACCATCGTCAATTAAAAGTTTTGGAGGGATGATGGGGGATTTGGATTGAACGGGTGACAAAAACATGTGGGGATCGAGAAAAGCAGAATATCCTCCCAAGGATTTAGCAAGTGGAATGGGAGGTGGCGCACATGAGGGAAAATATGCCTTCATGGAAAGTAACTTGAGCAATTACTCCTCGTCGGTGAAAGGGTTGAACGTTTTAAAGTTCGACACCGATTCATCGGGTACTTGTGACGGTGTGATAATGGAGAATGAAAATGGGGAGGAAAGAAATTCAAACTCAATAAATGAGTTATCATCGCTCAAAGTTGGAATTTCAAAGGAGATAGGTTCATTTTCAATGAAACTTTCTTCTTTGGGATCCAAAGAAGAAATCATCTCATTGCAAATGGATACTACATCCGTTTCATCCTCACTTTCATTATCAATTAAAAGATAGACCAAGTGACGAATGGTTTGTTCCAATTTAGGCACAAAGTCTTAATTGGTTCAAAACATTCTTCGACTTCAAAAGTCTCGGAAGAGAAATCGTCGTCGGATTCGAATAATAAATCCAAGTCTTGATCCCAACAACGATTTTCTTCCCGATAACGTTCTTCATACCTCTCGTTCTCAAGCATGAGAAAACCCTCGTCGAAAGTCATAGGTCGAGGTGCGGATTCTTGAAAATGAGGAGTTTGAAAATCATTATCGTCACTAAAGTTAAACTCATTATTATAGGAATTTTTAAAACTATTGCAATTAGTTTCAAAAATCCTATTATAAGGAATTAGAGGCCCAAAGTCATTACCATCCTCCTTAAAATACACGCATTCCAAAGCTTGACTTTTGTAATACTCACCCAAAGTCATTTTAGATGTTGCAATTTTTTGGGATTCTAAGTATTGACCAAAAGTCAAAAGTTTGCGAGAATTTTGAGAATTATCATAATGATTACCGAAAGAACTGGAAAGACATGCTTACCCAAAAAATGGCTCGAAGTGGCGAATTCCACAAAGTAGATGCGTGCGGGAAAAATTCAAGCATTTCTAGATGCTCAAATGTAGAAGTCCTACAAAAATGTTAGGCAAAAATACAAATAAAAAGAAAATACTACAAAATACTAAATCAAATAAATTCTAAAACAAACTAGTCCCCGAAAACGACGCCATTTGATAGACTGGGTTTTGCCGCGGCGCAAGGGTCACTTACGCACCGGTCGTTTTATATTCGGCTCACCAACTCTATAAAAAAAACCTAAATTACGACTGCACTTGCGATACAAGTATAGCGGTAAGTCGGGTATCGAATTCGCAAGGAGTGTTCGACAGATTTTAATCGGATTATTAATTCAGGAATAAAAGTGTAAAAGGTGATGTGTGCTAGTAAATAAAAGAAAAGAGAGAAGTTAAGTCTAAATAAAGTAAAAGCGAGGATCGGGATAGCATCCAACCATACGGATCGAAACAACTATTAATTAGAATTCCGTCCCGAGAGCAATTTAATCGAGCATTATCAATTAGTCATAAACTTCACACAATAAGGAATTTAAGCCAAAGTTGCGTGAATAAACATTTAACCGAAAATTGGTCACACGCGGATTAAATTCGGATTATCGCTATAAACATTAACGTTTCATGACAGAGAAAGTTAAATGCGTAGTAATCCGACTTTAATACGCACGGGTTCAACTAAACGCAATTCTGCACAAAACTTAATTTTCGGAGCTCGGGGCCCGTTAATGGAGGATCAAAATCCTGACCTTATTTATCTAAGGGTATATCATGAACTAAACTAATTTATACTAGTTAAACTAGGAAAGCAATAAATAAAGCAAGTAAACTAATTAACAAAGCATGTAAATTAATCTATAAAGCAAGAATTAAACAATAACAACTTTATTAATGGTAAATGAGATGGAAAGTTCGACTTACAAAACCCAAATGGGTGTCAACCAATTGAGGAAGAAGAAAGAGCTCTTAAAATCCTCAAACCCTAACCTAGAACTAATTAAAACTGAATATATTTGATTATTAGAACAAAAAACCTTTATATAGTAAGTGGAATAAAATTAGAAAAGAAATGGAAAAAGAAAAGAAGAGGCAAAATATCAGCTGAAAACAGGGCATCGATCGATTGATACCTTTGATCGATCGATCGGTGGTTGAAAATCAAGCCCACTGCCTCAGTTCGATGGTAAAATGTGAAGGATCGATCGATCAATCCTTTTGATCGATCGATCGATCAAGCAGGGTTGCTTCTTGTTCCTCCTGTTTTGGCATGTTTGGAAATCCCTTCCGCTAGAAATGCCATAACTTCTTCATTTGGACTCGGAATCGCGCACTGTTCACGGACACGCGAAGCTTGCGAGGAGGGATAAAACTTTCATGTAGATGTTGGGCCAGGTGCCCAAATTGTGAATTGACCGAATTGTCATTGAATGTGCGATTGCATACGAAACTTGAGCGGAATGCATCCGAACTCCATTCTTAGTACCTAAATACCTACAAAAGCCCAATTATACCTCATATAGCATGTTAACAATATAAACCGAGGCTATCTAGTTAACGGGCTTAATATAGAGATTAAGGCACTCGAAGGGGCTAAAATGCGTAGGTTCGACGGATGAAATACGCAATATTTGCGTATTATCAATATGCGATTATCTATAAATAACCAATCAATTCATTATCTAGATCAATAAAATTCTTATAGGGTCTTCCTGATTGACCAATTGTTAATTGAGTATAAAAATAAGGGATGGTCGACTCGTCAAAGATGTCAACAATAATTTACCTTTATTTTGGTTACGCAATGAGGGTATCCTCGGATAAGCTTTCAAACATCGAGACTAAGTTTCCTTCCCAATCTAGTCAAAGCTAGGCCATTACACCTAAACTACGGGATTCATGAGGCCCATTAACTTCACACATAGCCTCTCCCCAAGAAGTTGTTATGTTTGGAACTCAGAATGTATGAGTTTACAACTCATCTCAAGAATTATGTGACAACCCACCTATTCTTATAGAGGATGGACAATCCTCTGTTAAAATAAAATAGGAATCCAGAATGGTTTGATTTTAAGCATCACTGTCGTAACAAACAATATAAATATAAACGAATAAAAACCATACAACTAAATGAACATAATGAATCTACGTGCATAAATAAATAAATGCTAATCAAATAAACCATCGTTCAATATCAACAATCCTCCAACTGAAATAAAACTGATAAGTAAAATATCTCTAACATAAAGTAAAGTCCTACCCAACTACGGGAAACACGGACAGGAGAAAAACTGGACTGAAAAGAATCATGTCTATATAGAAAGAGTTGAGGCGATTGAGACAAACTCGTAGCGTCCACAGCTACTGCAGTGGCAAGACATATCTATCTCAGCTGTCCCTATTGCTAAGCACATGAGAAATTTTTAAAGAAAACAAGAAAATAGATTTTCCCTTGGGTAAAAGCCCTAAAATATTTGAAAATATTTTGTAAGTAATTAAATGCTTCAAATCAATAAAACACGTAATGTATTACTTTCACAATTAATTTACCGATCACACTAACATGAGATAACACCTCATCTCTCATACAGTACACACCTAACATATTTATTTTATTATCCTAATTATACTACATAGTCTAACTAGAACAGTAACTGCTATCCAAGACAAACCCGTTAATAGTCACCATTAGCCAAGTATATATAGTACCCTTTCTAGGTATACATTTATAAATAATATAGAAGCAATACGTGTGTTATAAATGATTGTTCACGCAATATAATAACATAGCTATATTCGTGTTATAAATAAATGTACACACTATATCGTATAAATATACACATATATCGCTAGCTATATACGTATAACCGTATTCTCAAAGCATGGACCTCGTGGATACATCCTGTAACAACCTGTCCTTTTGGAGATGATTAAATTCCATAATTAAGTATAAATTGGAATTTGGGGAATCTCCCTAAATAGTAATTTTTGGGATTTTCGAAGATTAAATGATTTTCGATGGATGTTGTGATTATTTTTGGGACTATATAGGCCAAAATATTTTAATTATATGTCGCCATTGAGTAAAGCGACACGAGGTGAGATTTAATTTGAAAAAAAAAACCCATTAAGTCGTGTGGGGTGGAAATAGTGAGTTGCGGTCAAGTACCTCGGATGGGAATTTCGACTGCGCCATGAGTCTCAGAATGGCCGAGATAGTAAAAAAAGAGTGTCCGATTGTCGAAATTGAGTTCCGAGTAATTTTAGAGTTAAACGGGCTCGTAATTGAGTAAACGAGTCGTTTTTGGGTTTTAAGGGGTTAAACCCTTTTCTCCATATAAAAGGATGGAGAGAGGGAGAAAAGAGAAAGAAAGAATAGATAAGAGAGGGAAGAGAGAGAGGAGGAAGAAAAGAGGAGAAAATGGGGAGATTCCGGCCAGCCTCCGCGGGATTTGGCTCGAGGACGTCGGATTTTATCCATGAGGCAAGTGTTTACTTGCTTTATTTAATTTTTGTATAAATATCTCATACCTTAGTTTGGTATAATCAAACCCTAAAGATTTTGGGTTGGGTTTTCGTGGATAAAACGGGTTTTCGGGAGATAAAACGAATAAACCCCTAAAATTGGATAATTGGAGAAATTTAGAAATTAATCGAAATTAATTGGTGATTTCGGGTTCTAGGATGTTTAGAACCCGTATTATATGTGTGGTTATCGTTGGTTGAAGTTGTGGGCTATTGGGTGAGGAGATGGAAGCTTGGGGGAAGCTTCCATGGCTGAAACAGCTTCTCGGAGAAGAAGCTGCCCACCATGATCGATCGATCGATCATAGGGGTTCGATCGATCGAAGCCATCGATCGATCGACGGTCATGGGTCGATCGATCGACCCCTTCTGAAAATGGGCAATTTTCCTAGGGTGATTTGGATGGGGTGAAATCCAATTTTTAATTGACTCGAGGTTAATTATAGGTTAATATGAGTAACCCTTTAGGAAGTTTATGGTCCTCCAATTGAGGAAATCTAGGAGGGCAAGGTGAGGGTTTTAATGTATAACCCTTAAACTAAATTTTTGAGGAAAATTGAATAGTTGATAAGTTAAGATGTTGGGGTCCCTAAAATAGGGTGGGGTTCCCTAAATGATTAATTGGACGAGATGTAGTCCTTGAGTACATGGAAATGAAATCCATAACCCATTAAATTTAAGGTGGTTCGGGAGAGATAAACCCCGAGGATATTTCTAGTAGGCATATAGGCCTATATAATTATGCGTATAGAAAGCATAATTATATCGATTACTGTTGAGTGTACCCTAGGAGATAACTAGGATAATTTGGGGATATAGATATGTATATTTCACTTAGAGTGAAATGGTATCATTGGAGATATCCAATAAATACTTAGATAGGATTGAGGTATAAAGTGATTATTAAAGTAAGAAAATACTTTGGGTTTAGTATCATGCTTATATGAATGCATGATTATGATTCCTTGAGGGGATCTTTGGGATTATTGGTCATCGCTAGATGTACTTGGCATATGGCCATTTATATATTCGAGGAGGAATATATGGTATATGTATATACTATGTGATTAAAGTATATATGTATGGTATGATGTAAATGATTTTGAAAATGTAAAAATGAATGTTTTCAAAATGGAAAAGAAAAGATTTTCATAATTAATAAAATTATTGTTACACACCTCCCTAAATCACTATCATAAGGGAAGTTGCGTGCGTATGGTGATGCCCCCTGGATAATGAATGTAGGGTGGATATAGTCCTAGGACATATGGAGATTATATTTAACTGCACTGGTTAGGAGATTCTGGGTGTGGTCTTCACTTTACCGCAGGCATATGGCCGCTTCCCGACGTTGTTAGGTTCCCAGGTTGTCTTGTTTAATAGGCCCTAGAAGATGATAGCCATTTAGGGGCGCGTCCAGTGGGGAAACCCGGAGGCGCGGTCTAGATTTGTTAAAGCATTTTATGTTAATAAAATGGCTTTAAATACATTTCCTGGATAGAAGAAGGGAAATGGGATAAATGATTGGCTTCGGATACATTTTTCGGATGAAAGAAGGGAAATGGAAGCATATGATATGGTAAAAGCATTTTTATGATAATAGAAATGGCTTTTAAATACATTTCCTGGATATAAGAAGGGAAATGGGATGTTTTAAAATGGAAAAGCACTTTTATGTTAATAAAACTGGCTTTTAAAAACTTACATGATGTGTTAAAGCAATTCATGATAATGAATTGGCTTTTAAATATATTTCCTGGATATAAAAAGGGAAATAGAAAGTTTTGATATGAGTATAGAATACACCTCAGTCCGGGACATAGATCCGGATGTATATTGAAATATGAATATATATATATATGGATAAATTGGGTGCCGAGGGTCTAATGGATCCCGATGATCGACCTAGCCGCATAGTAGTGTACCGGGGGGTTCCTTGTTTGGATTTCGCTCTGCGAGACACCCCACGCACGAATATGGCATTGTGTTGAGACTAGGGAGAAGTTTAATCATTAGTGCTCTAATATTAATATTTCTTATATGATATATATATATATATATATATATATATATATATACACGTTACGTATCGAGGGTCTGATGGATCTCGACGATCGACCTTAGCGCATAGTAGTGTATCCGGGGGGGGGGGGAGGGTTCCTTGTTTTTATTTCACTTTGCGAGACACCCCACGCACGAACATGGCATAGCGTTAAGACTGGGGTGAAGTTTAGCCCTTAGTACTTGGACTATCTAGGGTTGATAGGTGGTTGGGTAATAGACTAGTTTAGCAGGTTAGCTTGACTAGGATGTTTAGAGGGGTGCGCTAGGAGTGCACTATTAGAAGAGAGGTGAGGGGTATCTCATGGGAGCGCGATACCAAAGTTAAATATGAGATAAAACCTTTTTCAAAAAAAATAAATAAGGCATTTATATGCACTTACTAAATATTTTCAAAACTCGGGCTCTGACCCGTTTATCTACTTTCCTTTCTTGCTATATATATATATATAGGCGACCAGACACAGGGACGCCTGGATGACACTTCTTTCGAGTCAGACGTCAGCTGTAGCAGCTGTGGATGCGTGCAGGTTTTTGATAGTCGCTTCCATTCTTGTACTCTAGATATGAGGTACTGTATAAATATTCGGGCCAATGGCCCAATTGCATTTATTTATTCTTTTAGCACATCTTTCGATATGGTTATATATTTTGACCGAGTGTTCGGTTATTTTATTTCATTTCAGTTTCGTTTACGCAAAAAATGTGTGGATGTTTTAATTATATTCGTTTAAAAAGAGTAGTTAAGTAAAATTTTGACACCGACCTAATAGGTTATTAATAATTAAATGGACATTCGATAGTGATGCTAAGAATGATCCATATGAGACTCCTGTTTTAATTTGATATAGGAGTGATCGCCCGGTATTTTATTAGGCGGGGTGTCACAGATGGTATCAGAGCATCAGGTTCTGGTGTCCTTAGGAATCTGTGTGGACGTATTACGCTTTTAGCGTTGCTCTCGATTTGTTATAGAGCCTCAGGATTAGGATTGTTGATTTCTCTTATGAGATTTCGTTCTTCTGCCATATTATCAGATTATAGTAATCTTTTGCGCGCTCGTTTGAGATTCGTGTGCGAGGCTTGGATGGCAACAGGAGGTGAGGCTTAGTTGGAGCAGCTGGTAGAAGTCGGCAATGTGGACCGTAGTAGAGGTCATTTCCTTTGCAGTGTTTGCTAAGGATTGTCTCAACGACTACTAAAGTATAGTAGTTATGAGTACCGTAGTACCGTCATAGTAGAGTGTGGTACTAAAGTTGAATTTTCCAATGAAGTAAGGATTCGAAAGGGATCTCACGGATAGTTTTAACCGTGAGTCCCCGTGGTTCAGCAAGAATGAAAAGAATGCTGTTTTGGATTATTCACATAAGGGTCGGCCAGAGGCCGACAGTGAATAAAGAGTATTATGGAGAAGTGAACCTTATACCTAAGTAAGTTAGGTACAATTAATAATGAGTCCTTTCCAGGAAGGATAGGCTCACTAAAGAATGTGTGTATACATGGACCCCGTTGGTGGAAATCCACCTGGGAAATTTGTTGAAACAAGGAATTTCCTTTTGTCAAAGAAGTTAAGATGATTAGTAAGGTGATTGTGAGGAGCGAGGTTATAGAGTCAGATAGTGTTGATAACTTTATCATGGTCAGGAAGGCCAGTGATGAAAATAGTAATGTGGAGTGTGGAGCCACACGGTTAGTTCCCTTTGGTAGGAATAAAGGAAAAGATTAGGGTGCTTGGATGGGGCATAGAGTTAAGAAATGTTGGTAAGAGGTGTGGCTAGATGAAGTTGTGGTGTTCGATAGCCCTAGTCTCGTGTGTGTAATTTGAGTTATGGCGGTATCGATAACATTATATCATGTATATCTGTGTGATTTTTCACGATAGCAGAATTTCATTTTCCTTCATTCTCCATAGGGGCAGGTGTTTATATTTTGTATATATATGTATGATATTATGGTATTATCGGAGCAATAGTAAGCTAATGATGGAAAGACTATCGTGTCCATGGTTCCTGGAGGGAATAGGTTGTTGTTGCGATATCTCACCTGGATACAGGTTGAGTTCGCCTTTATTGATGTGGGTAAATGGAACTTCAATGAGCAGAGGTTTCATTATTATGATTTGAGTGCGTGGCGACCTTATAGATATGATATAAGGCCGCAGGATTATGGTTGAGCTGTAGGATTAAGCTCATCATTGGTTTGCGCGGGGACTGAATTTTAGTACGAGCGCTTGGTGG
This sequence comes from Sambucus nigra, assembly GCA_949130495.1. Lineage (NCBI taxonomy): Eukaryota > Viridiplantae > Streptophyta > Magnoliopsida > Dipsacales > Adoxaceae > Sambucus > Sambucus nigra. The sequence goes on along the minus strand of OX422221.1, from coordinate 514,699,300 downwards.
TGTGACTCTTAGTCAGAGATAGGAGTTCAGACCACCTTTTGTTGAAAGGGGATAGGATTTTTCCGATTGCATGTTCGAAATAACGGACCTCCATGATCGACAAAGTTAAGTAGGAGTGTGTGGAGGGGTTCCTTGTTTGGATTTCGCTTTGCGAGACGCTCCACGCATGAATCTCAACGGCGTCGGGAGTGGAGATATGTTATAGGATGCAAGGATGTGAGTTTTGTGGAAAAGTCTTATAGTGTGGATGAACCACTATAGACTATGAGCCATGGGATGGTGGTATGTTGATGAAATTATTGTGCTATGAAAAAGAACTAAAGTGGTCCTCTCACCACAAGTGAGTGGGTGGAGTGGGGCTTAGAGAAATTGATTTGAGGATAATAGCCAGGCCTTAGTGGGAAGGGAAAATTTTGGGAAAGTATACTTTGGGTATGATGTACGTAGTGCTCTTTCAAAGAATTGGGCATTTTGATTTGTTAGATTTCCTTTCATATGAGCGGAAGGATAAAATAGTAGAAACGCGTTCGTAGGTTAGCGTGGTAGGATTTAGGACGTCCCGCTGGTGTGCCTTAGGTAGCTATATCTTTATGACCGACAACGCGAGGGAGTAGTGTGATGGGAGGGTTCCTTGCTTGGATTTTTCTTTGGCGAGACGTCCCACGCATGAAACCAAGCAAATGTTGGAAGTTGAGAGAGGCCTTGGGCACCAGGACATATTTAGACTATCGTTTCGCATAGGTAGGGTAACGCTTAGATCGTAGCATTGTTAGGATGCAAGTTCAGTAGAGTTAGTGGCACCGAGGTTAGGAGAATTTCATTTCATGGGTTGGGAGGACCCATGTGTGAATATTACATCGAGGTTAGGAGACCCTTATTGGGAGAGAGTGTTACGTGTCGGACGTTCTCAATGTTTGTCCAGAAGTGCACAAGTTAGAGAGGTGTATGGGCACCTTAGTGAGTTGGTTTTATATACCGCTTAAAATAGGATGGGCGTAGTATATAAAGTTAAAGTTTATGCCGTGAAGCACTATAGATGATGGGTACAATGTGACGTATTAGAGTCACTTTATGTTTGCGGTAGCCGCATAGTATATGGTTGGGAACCATTGGGTTAGTATCGTTTCTCTTGAGGTATTAGGATTTGGAGTGGTCCTAGTTTGGTGGTGTAGTTTGTACCTGAATTTTGAGGACAAAATTCCATTATAAGGGGGGGAGTATGTAGCAACCTGTCCTTTTGGAGACGATTAAATTCCATAATTAAGTATAAATTGAAATTTAGGGAATTTCCCTAAATAGTAATTTTTGGGATTTTCGAGGATTAAATGATTTTCGATGGATGTTGTGATTATTTTTGGGACTATATAGGTCGAAATATTTTAATTATATGTCGCCATTGAGTAAAGCGACACGAGGTGAGATTTAATTTGGAAAAAAAATCCATTAAGTCGTGTGGGACGAAAATAGTGAATTGCGGTCAAGTACCTCGGATGGGAATTTCGACTGCGCCATGAGTCTCGGAATGGCCGAGATAGTCGAAAAGGAGTGTCCGATTGTCGAAATTGAGTTCCGAGTAATTTTAGAGTTAAACGGGCTCTTAATTGAGTAAACGGGTCGTTTTTGAGTTTTAAGGGGTTAAACCCTTTTCTCCTTATAAAAGGAGGGAGAGAGGGAGAAAAGAGAAAGAAAGAAGTGAGAAGAGAGGGAAGAGAGAGAGGAGGAAGAAAATAGGAGAAAAGGGGGAGATTCCGGCCAGCCTCCGCGGGATTCGGCTCGAGGACGTCGGATTTTATCCACGAGGCAAGTGTTTACTTGCTTTATTTAATTTTTGTATAAATATCTCATACCGTAGTTTGGTATAATCAAAACCTAAAGATTTTGGGTTGGGTTTTCGTGGATAAAATGGATTTTCGGGAGATAAAATGAATAAACCTCTAAAATTGGATAATTGGAGAAATTTAGAAATTAATCGAAATTAATTGGTGATTTCGGGTTCTAGGATGTTTAGAACCTGTATTATATGTGTGTTTTTCGTTGGTTGAAGTTGTGGGCCGTTGGGTGAGGAGATGGAAGCTTGGGGGAAGCTTCCATGGCTGAAACAGCTTCTCGGAGAAGAAGCTGCCCGCCATGATCGATCGATCGATCGATCATGGGGGTTCGATCGATCGAAGCCATCGATCGATCGACGGCCATGGGTCGATCGATCGACCCCTTCTGAAAATGGGCAATTTTCCTAGGGTGATTTGGATGGGGTGAAATCCAATTTTTAATTGACTCGAGGTTAATTATGGGTTAATATAAGTAACCCTTTAGGAAGTTTATGGTCCTCCAATTGAGGAAATCTAGGAGGGCAAGGTGAGGGTTTTAATGTATAACCCTTAAACTATATTTTTGAGGAAAATAAAATAGTTGATAAGTTAAGATGTTGGGGTCCCTAAAATAAGGCGGGGTTCCCTAAATGATTAATTGGACGAGATGTAGTCCTTGGGTTCATGGAAATGAAATCCATAACCCATTAAATTTAAGGTAGATCGGGAGAGATAAATCCCGAGGATATTTCTAGTAGGCATATAGGCCTATATAATTATGCGTATAGAAAGCATAATTATATCGATTATTGTTGAGTGTACCCTAGGAGATAACTAGGATAATTTGGGGATATAGATATGTATATTTCACTTAGAGTGAAATGGTATCATTGGAGATATCCAATAAATCCTTAGATAGGATTGAGGTATAAAGTGATTATTAAAGTAAGGAAATACTTTGGGTTTAGTATCATGCTTATATGAATGCATGATTATGATTCCTTGAGGGAATCTTTGGGATTATTGGTCATCGCTAGATGTACTTGGCATATGGTCATTTATTTATTCGAGGAGGAATATATGGTATATGTATATACTATGTGATTAAAGTATATATGTATGGTATGATGTAAATGATTTTGAAAATGTAAAAATGAATGTTTTCAATATGGAAAAGAAAAGATTTTCATAATTAATAAAATTATGGTTACACACCTCCCTAAATCGCTATCATAAGGGAAGTTGCGTGCGTATGGTGATTCCCCCTGGATAATGAATGCAGGGTGGATATTGTCCTAGGACATATGGAGATTATATTTTACTGCACTGGTTAGGAGATTCTGGGTGTGGTCTTCACTTTCCCGCAGGCACATGGCCGCTTCCCGACGTTGTTAGGTTCCCAGGTTGTCTTGTTTAATGGGCCCTGGAAGATGATAGCCATTTAGGGGCGCGTCCAATGGGGAAACCCGGAGGGGCGGTCTTAGATTTGTTAAAGCATTTTATGTTAATAAAATGGCTTTAAATACATTTCCTGGATGGAAGAAGGGAAATGGGATAAATGATTGGCTTCAGATACATTTCCCGGATGGAAGAAGGGAAATGGAAGCATATGATATGGTAAAAGCATTTTTATGATAATAGAAATGGCTTTTAAATACATTTCCTGGATATAAGAAGGGAAATGGGATGCTTTAAAATGGAAAAGCATTTTTATGTTAATAAAACTGGCTTTTAAAAAGTTACATGATGTGTTAAAGAAATTCATGATAATGAATTGGATTTTAAATATATTTCCTGGATATAAGAAGGGAAATGTAAAGTTTTGATATGAGTTTAGAATACACCTCAGTCCGGGAGATAGATCTGGATGTATATTGAAATATGAATATATATATATATATATATATATATGGATAAATTGGGTGCCAGGGGTCTAATGGATCCCGATGATCGACCTAGCCGTATAGTAGTGTATCGGGGGGGGGGGGGTTCCTTGTTTGGATTTCGCTCTGCGAGACACCCCACGCACGAATATGGCATTGTGTTGAGACTAGGGAGAAGTTTAATCCTTAGTGCTCTAATTTAATATATATATATATATATATATATATATATATACGTTACGTATCGAGGGTCTGTTGGATCTCGACGATCGACCTTGCCGCGTTGTAGTGTATCGGGGGGGGGGTCCTTGTTTGGATTTCGCTTTGCGAGACACCCCACGAACGAACATGGCATAGCGTTGAGACTGGGGTGAAATTTAGCCCTTAGTACTTGGACTATCTAGGGTTGATAGTGGTTGGGTAATAGACTAGTTTAGCAGGGTACCTTAACTAGGATGTTTAGAGGGATGCACTAGGAGTGCACTATTAGAAGAGAGGTGAGGGGTATCTCATGGGAGCGCGATACCAAACTTAAATATGAGATAAAACCATTTTAAAAAAAAAAGTCTTTTATGCACTTGTTAAATATTTTCTTATCTACTTTCCTTTCTTGCTATATATATATATATATATATATATATAGGTGTCCAGACACAAGGACGTCTGGATGGCACTTCTTTCGAGTCAAACGTCAGCTGCAGCAGTTGTGGATGTGTGCAGATTTTTGATAGACGCTTCCATTCTTGTAATCTAGATAGGAGGTACTGTATAAATATTCGGGCCAATGGCCCAATTGCATTTATTTATTCTTTTAGCACATCTTTCGATATGGTTGTATGTTTTGACCGAGTGTTCGTTTATTTTATTTCATTTCAGTTTCATTTACGCAAAAAAATGTGTGGATATTTTAATTATATTCATTTAAAGAGTAGTTAAGTAAAATTTTGACACCGGCGTAATAGGTTATTAGTAATTAAATGGACTTTCGACAGTGATGCTAAGAATGATCCATATGAGACTCCTGTTTTAATTTAATATATGAGTGATCGCCCGATATTTTATTAGGCGGGGTGTCACACATACCTTGTGTGCTATCAGACTCCAGAGATATCACCTATTACGCTGAGCCACCAAGTCGTAATCTCACCATCGAACCTAAATGTAAAGACAAACAAATGAAGGCGGTCATAAACATACGTCCGGGGGTCGCAACCATACCACATTACACCCAACCGTTCTCCAAACTAACACCTATTCTCACACATGGATAGTGGCCATGCAACAATATTATGACCTGGGGAACTAATCCAAAACCTACTAGTCGGTGCCAGAGTGGATTACCCACTACGCACAACCTCTTAACGATAACACTACCGATTAGGTATGTTCAATATAAACAGAATCAATCACCCCCACATATATATATATATAGTCATCCTATGCGTATATATATAATACTGACCCCATACGCAATCCCAAAAAGTAATAATCTCCCAAATCCTGAAATTCGAACCGAATTTCCAATGATGCATCCACTCACTTAAATGTTCGATTCATTTCACTCGAACCTATCTATCCGTTGGCCCAACGCACTAGCCAAACCCTAAAATATTTCCTAGTAGTCCCACTCTACCTCGGAAGCCTCTACGCTCATTCCTCAAGCTCTAACGGCTCAAAACAACGCATAAAAAAAATCTGGACAGGCTAGCAAACTGAAACGGTTCGCTTGGCAGACCGAATCGATTCGTTCCCCCAACGAACCGATTAGATTTGTCGGGCTGCCAATCGTCTTATTTCTCGAGTTTTCTCCTCTAAAACCCTCAAATGGACGTCCCCAGCCTCCCAAAACATCAAATTGATGTCCTACATCAATACCTAACCTATCCAGAAGCATTATAACTCCGAAATATACCCGAATCCATAATAAAAAACCTAGGATTCATATTCATTAATCAATTTAACCAAACCCATAATTAATTAAAATTGAATTATTATTGATTTTAATACCCTATCAATGTTCTACATGTGCATACTTGTAAACCTAGAATTAAGTCACGAAATTCTTATATATTCCTCATCAATTAATTACCAATTACAATCAAATAATAACCTTAACTTAAATTTCTTACTTAAATTCTCAAAGTTTCAACCTTTAATCTCAGATTTAGTCCTATTAATTATGAGGGTAATTAACTATATAATTATGCAATCTAAAGCAAGTAAATACTTTTCTTTAAGGATTTGAATTCGAAGTCTCATGCATATGATTGATTTGAATCATTCATTCCCTTCTCCAAAGTCCTCTTTCCTTTTTCTTCATTTTTCTCTTCTCTTAAACTCTCTCTTAATCACAATTACGCAGAGATTAAAAAGTGGGCTGCCATCCACCTCCCTAGCCCTTAAATACCACTTAATCACACCCTAATCCCTTTTTAGATTAAACCCTAGGTGCAAAAAGACTACTATACCCCCATACAGGTCCTGCTATGTCTAAAAAGTCCCCGAAACTCAATTATAACACCTGGTACCTATTTTGGACTATTTTGATCCATTCCGGATCACCGGTGCACTAATAAAGGTCATCTGAGTAACCCAACTACAAATGCACCAATATCTCATTAATCGGGCCTGACCAGTGCGTATAGTACGTGTAGCCCATAAAACATATAAATTCGCCAATGTAACTCTCTATCCCCATATTATAATAAACCGTCGCTTTTTCACTAATGCGCGACATATAATAAATCCCATATCTATTTACTTATCACACGCAAGTAAATAATAATAATAATAAATATTAATCTTTAACTTGCTAATTAATATTTACCGAGACTCAGTTTAATTTTTCCCATTTAAACTAATAATTATAAGCACACGAAAAATAGATAATCATAAAAGCATGGGGTATTACAAACCACTTGCCATGAGATTCAACAATAACTCACCTGATTGGAGATATAAAATACTAAAAATATAAGAATTCTAAAAAGAGAGGGTAAGGTGGATTAATATAAAATGATAAAACATAGGTCCACTAAATATATATGTTAACACACAAGGGATCAAAATAATAAATCTGAAACCAAGCTTATTCGTCTAGTGGTATAAGACTGCCACTGGGACAGTGTTGGGGGTGGATTGGGTTTGGTCCCCAATTCGATCCCCGACATTGTCAAAATAATGTTTGGTCAGTGAAATCTATGAACCGCGAATGGGGATTAGTTGAGGTGCGGGTAAGCTGACTCAAACATCTCATGGTATGCTGCAAAAAAATAATAATAATAATAAATCTGAACATGAACCTTGAATGCTGAATATAAACTCTAATGGGCTAATATAACCAAGAATAAGTACGACGGACAACTAGTGTAGACCAATATCCAATTCAGAACCTATATTTCAACTAAATTTGATCATTTACCAGTAAATAAGCCAAAAATAAATGTTACACAATTTGAAGAAAAAAAACTTATATACACCTGGGATATTGATCAATAGAGTTAAACTGCATGGATGTGTAGTTAGATAAGGTCTTCGACTAGTGAAAATCTATAAAATGTCCAAGTACTTTTTTTTGAAGATTAAAATGTCCAAGTATTTGAACACTAGAGTTTGCGTTGCAATATAAAAACGTAAAAAATACATATAATTTCGAAATATTAGAATAACTTGCACAACTTATCAAAATATTTTTTTAATAAGAATAATTCTATGAGGAACCCTTTATTGAGATTTTTTTAGTAGCACACTGATGTGTCTCGAATGTACTCACAAGTCAAGTCGTATTAATTATGACTAACTCACACACCAATCGATATATTAAAGACATAACAAGATGTCATTAACAAGGTCAAAATAAAAAGTGTCTCATAAAATTGGGCTCTGTTTGGTTGTTCCAAAAATATAAATTGACTCATTAATAAATTGGTTCATTTATAAATTGACCCATTAATTGTATTTGATTTCATTAATGAAATGATTCATTAATTGCCCTATTTTAGCACAGGTCAGATCATTTCACAAAAAACGTGAAATTCATTCATTTAAAATAGGAGTCACTTTAGTGCTTGCTCCTCTCTTTCTTTTCTTCTCCTCCCCTCTCTATTTGTTTTTATCATTTTTCTCGTAGAACATTAATATCAATTTCAGATTACCAAACGTCCCATAAAATTGAATTTAAACTCATTTCAAATCGACTCATTTATAATTCACTGATTCACAATTAATCAATTTACATGATCAAATAATTTACGACTATCAAACTGGCCCTACTCTTTTAATAATTAAGAGTAAATATTCATATGTCATTATGAATACATCTTAGTATAATACTATGGGTAGATTTGTCATGCATATACAAATAATCACGTCCACACAATAGAGGGGAGAATTTGCAAGACATGACAGGAGATGATATTATGTTATCCAAAACATAACCAATATCCATCCACAATTTTTTAGGACCCCTCCATGTCATCAAACCCAACCTATCAGAAACCCATATCAGATTACACTCTCCCCATGCTACCCAATCAAAACACTCAAAAAACAATCCTACTTGGCACGTCCACGTCCATTAGAACCACCATTTAGCCACACAACCCTCCCAAAACAATTCTCATCCAACACCACTAAAAAAATACTACCACCACAACCACCTTTGCTTTGTTTTTCCATCTACATTTTAGCAAAATGGCCTCCCTAGCAGTGGCTGCATCTACCGTGGGTGTGAAGGAAATGCTGGGGAACCCACTCAACTTCACCGGCACGGCGCGGTCGGCTCCCACCGCGTCGAACCCCGCCACGTTCAAAACCGTCGCGCTCTTCGGTAAGAAGAAGAAGGCGGCGCCTAAGTCTAGGCCCGCCGCCGCGTCCCCCATCGACGACGAGCTCGCCAAGTGGTATGGTGAGTGATCATATATTTTTTAGTTACGCGGTAAGGGATATTTTCGTAAATTTAGTTGCTTAGGGATGCAAATGAGCCGAGCCCAACTGAGCTTAAGGTTGCTCACGCTTGATTTGTAAATGTAAATAAACGTAAATGTATGTTCAAATTTGGTTCATTTATCTTATGATTAGCAAACGAATACGAGTCGAGCTCGAGTAGCTTGGTTATTTTATATTAATTTAGTATGGATATCGGTGATTCGGCCGAATCCGAACCGAACTCAATAATATAACGAGTTTAAAATTTTGTTCAAACTTGACTCGTGTGTTTTATGAGCCCGTCTCGAACGAGTTTTTTTTTTTAACGAACACGAGCCGAACTCAAGTAGCTTGAATCATTTTACAACCCTACTTATTACATTACAATTTATGAATTTATCATGATATGTATTTAAGGGTCCGTTTGGTACGAGGTTAAAAGTAAAATGTTAAAATATATTTTCACCTATTTATAGTTACATTTTGTTTATAATTATAGGGTCGGTACTTATTAACAATTTTAATCCAACAAAAGGTTAATTTTAAATATGCGAAAAAATATTTCATAAGTTTACTTTTCACCACAGTTAAAAGTATTTCAGTCAACACGTGAAACATAACTTATTTTCAAAAAAATGACCCCCAAAGTTTTTCTAAATTGATCCAAAAAATTAGGATTGATTTGAAAATTCTTTTACATTCGGGAGAAGATGAAGAATGTAAAAGATTTTTCATATCAGTTCAAATTTTTGGATCGATTTGATAAATCTGTTAAGTGCGTTTATTTATATTTTTTTGTACAAAATATGTTGTGGATGGATCAATTTGGAAGTAGGCCTAAATTTTTTTAGCTTCTTGATTTTGATTTTCCAATTCCATAATTTCTATCAAACAAATACTAAAATTAGAAGTTGAACATCATAACTTTGAAAGGAAAATAAATTAATTATTGTGATGAAAATAAATTAATTATTGTGATTTTTCAGGCCCTGATAGAAGAATTTTCTTGCCTTCTGGTCTCTTGGACAGAGAAGAAATTCCTGAGTACCTTAACGGAGAGGTTGCCGGAGAGTAAGTCTGTCATTTAATTTTTGGGTTAATTAATATTTAGTCTCGAAAATATGTTTCATATAATATTTAGTCCAAATTTTAGTCCATGTAGTGACCTTATCACACTATGTCACTATCTGTGTTACTAGGGACTAAACATTATTTTTGAAAATATATTGGACTGAAAATTAAAGAAATTGATTCCCCCCTTTTTCTTGTCAATATTACAATATCTGCTATATACAATGTTATGTATTGTTCAGCTTAAAGTTTGTAGTGTGGGGACTTGTTCAACTATAAAAGGGCATTTTCAATAGTCATGTAAAATTTTAGTGTAAATCCTAGCTGTAAAAAATCATAATTTTTTTTTTCACTTTGCCCCCTGAGATACTGTCGTAATTAGACATAATCACCGATTTTCAAATAATTATACAGACCCCTCGCACGTGCATCATCCCGCTTATACCTTGTACATCAACCAACTTGTACCTTATGCGGGGCGTGGGTGGGTTTGGAGGGGGTTATAAAAGGATCAAATACCAAAAAGTCCCTCAAACATTTGCTAATACATATTTAGTCCAAGCCTTCTATTTTGTATCAAAAAGTTCCTTATTCTCTTATTTTTAAAGGTCCGTGCCAGAGGCATGGTGAAGGACTTTTTGGAGCAAAATATAAAGGCTTGGACTTATCGTCTATTAAAAAATGTTCGAGGGACTATTTGGTATATGTCCATTTATAAAAAGGGGATCTTAAGTATTTAGTCCTATTTATAAAGATTTACTTGTCACCACTTCCATTTTTTTATTTTTTAGTTGTTGGTCCTATATAGGACAAATGTCATTCTACAAAATGAAGGATCAGTGATTACAGGAAAGTTGTAGGCAGTTTTGGGTGGTTATGGGACTTTTTACAATTCTAAAAGTAAATGGGAGTGGAGCCTAAATACATCTTTGTAGATGGGCCTAAAGTCCGAAAAACTCTATAAGAGTTCGTAAAACCCACATTCTTTTTACACATCATTGAAGTGTCTACATTTCTTTCGGGAGAAAAATAAAAATTAACCCGAATTTTAAGGTTAATTTTAATTTTGGACCCAATATTTTAAAACTTGTAATGTTACAATTGCATGAGTTTTCAAACAGTAAAGTCAACATTGCCACTTTTGAAAAATCGGGTCTAAAGTTGAAAATAACCGCAAACCTCAGGGTTAATTTTGCATTTTACACATTTTCACATTGTTGATAATTTGGTGCTTAATTTGATTAATGTATATGCAGTTATGGTTATGATCCTTTTGGTCTTAGCAAGAAACCAGAAAACTTTGCCAAGTAAGTATATATCACCTAAGAATTAATTTATTTCAAGTGGGATTTTTACCATATCCCATTAAATTAATTACTTATGTAATTATTTTGCATAACTTCTAAAGAAAAAAATTAAATTTGGGGTGTTTTAAAAATACAGATATCAAGCAAATGAACTAATTCACGGTCGGTGGGCCATGCTTGGTGCTGCTGGTTTTATTATCCCTGAGGCCTTTAACAAATATGGGGCTAACTGTGGCCCTGAGGCTGTTTGGTTCAAGGTAAAATTACTTGTTATATTTAGTAGTACTCTGTTATTTGTTATTGTGTTAGTTGTAATAATTTAAGGTAGTGTAGTAAATAATCTAGCACAAATGCATAAAATGACAATGAAATATGTTTACAGAGTTGCTTTCTTATGAAAAATTTGAGAAGAGATCAAGGAAAACTAGGTAGCCTAAACTACTTAAGCTGTGTTTGTAAAATAGCTTCATTTTGTGCGCGCATGATTAAATTTCTCAATTCGAATCGATAATTTTTTCTGCTGATGCTGCTATATTTTGCTTGATTGAAAATGTGTCAAATACTTAGTAGTGTTTTCCTACAAAATTATGAAATTTTTTTCTCATAATTTTTTCTTATACGAATTTATGCAGACCGGAGCTCTTTTGCTTGATGGAAACACCTTGAATTATTTCGGAAAGAACATCCCCATTAATCTAGCGGTTGCTGTTATTGCTGAGGTTGTTCTTCTTGGTGGTGCTGAATATTACAGACTTACCAATGGATTGGTATGTTTATTGTAAACTTTATACAAGGCTCCTATTTACATCATTTGTGAACTTGTGGATGTCATGATTATTTTTAAGATTTTATGGATATTATTAATCCATTTAGGTAGCTTGGTATGTTGTTCGCATATTTTTCGGGTTTTTTCATGAAATCTAAGTCTTTGGGGATAAGTACGAACTGCGTTTTACGAGAAAAACCAGAAAAAGTAATGAAACGTGTAACCAAATTACTCATATTTTTCAACTTTGTAATCAAACAGACGATTAAACAATTCACAGCTTATGCCCAAACTCTTTCATAATATGTCTCCTAACATTAGAAAAACAAACTTAACTCAACACTCCACACACTAAAATTTTGAAATATTTTCTAAATTAGACTATATACGTCAGTACCGTTATTGCTACCTTTGTTGTATCCCGTTTGTTTGGCTTGATTACAAAATTGAAAGAAGATTGAAATACAGATTCCGTTTACAAAAATAATTAAAAAGAGTAAAAAACGAGATGAGTAGCTCGGTGTAATGTTCACTTATTTTTTCAGTTATCTATGGAATCTAAAATCTTTGGGGATACATAAGAATTGGGTCCCGTGAAAAAACGGAAAAAGTAATGAAACATGTCACCAAATAACTCCATCTCATTTTTCCAACTTCTGAAAAAAATGAACTGTTTTTCAATACTGTCCCAACTTTGTGATCAAACGGACCCTAAGTAGATAAGAAAACTCTTTCAAAATACATCTCCTACAATTAGAAAAACCAACCTCACACTATACAAAAGTCTATCGCTATACGTCGGTATTATTATTTGCTCATTTGGTTGCATCGTATCGTGTTTTTTTGGTTTGTTAGGATTTGGAGGACACACTTCACCCGGGTGGTCCATTCGACCCCTTGGGCCTCGCCAAGGACCCAGACCAGGCTGCAATCCTAAAGGTGAAGGAGATCAAGAATGGTAGACTCGCCATGTTTTCCATGCTCGGTTTCTTCATCCAAGCGTACGTCACCGGACAGGGTCCCGTTGAAAACTTAGCAGCCCATTTGAGTGACCCCTTCGGCAACAACTTGCTCACTGTCATAGGTGGAAACATTGAAAGAGCCCCTACCCTGTGAATCTCATCTCTTTGTTTGTCTTCTTGAAATCTAAAAAGCACTGTACAATGTTCTGAGGCAGTTAACCGTGATCCGTCCTTGTAATTCGAAACTACCCAACTGTTTTTAAATGAAGACCTCTAGCATTATCAATTGTATTATGAGTGTGATGTCATAAATTTTTTTCCACGTATTTTGACTTTTCCCCTCTGATAAAAAAAATACAAATATTGGACTTACCCCATGCACATGAATTAATCCACTTGTACCTTATGCAATATCCGTTGTATGCAGGAGTTAAGTTTAATTTTTGAACTTCTATCGGACAAGTAACTATGCAATTATCTAAGAGGGAATTTGAAATTACTACTTGCCCTAAACTTTATCTTTTAAGGGTGTCTCAATCAAAAGTGTCCCACTGCATAATGTTACTTAGGTTCCGCCAGCGAAAATATTATCAAAAGTTCTCAAGATTAACTTGTGATGGAGGTTTTAAATCAGAAATGGTGTTAAGGACACTTTTGATAAGGACAATTTTATCTCATATAGAGAGAATAACCATCTAGGTTATCTCTGATTTTTACAAACTAGTCATCAAATAGATATATGTTTTTCATGCCATTGTACAAAGGATAACTAAGGTAAGGAATGCAAGGAGATTTAAAGAGAAACTAGAAATAAGGGGATTGTTTCCATAAGTGGAGCCATGAGCTTTCTTTGAGGCAATAATGAGGCAGTTGTTCTGTTTCTATATACCATGGTCAAAAATTGATTCATATACTAATAAATGATTCATATCTTCACTTGAAAATTCAGCAGAAACAACAAAGAGGTTCTGAGAAGATTTGAAAAAAACTAATTGCCTCACAATTAAAAGGAATTCAAGAACATAAAATCACCAGTTGAAGATTAATCACCAAAGAGTTCACATAAACCACAAATTATCTTAAATCAGGAAAAACTAAGATAGTCATAGGTTTTAGACATGGGAGAGGTAGCTCCTATGTCTCGAACCCGACCAACCATAACTTGGACGAAGTCACTTGCCATCACACCAAGGTACGACCTCTGAGTTAAGTCAAATATCACATTAAAAAAAGTGGGGGTTAAGTAAAAAAAGCCTTATACAAAATACATACTTAGTTTGAGGAGAAGACAATATTGATATGCTCAGATGATCGATTTTTTAATGGAAGAAATGATGGCGACTGCTGGGAGAATAATTTTTTTCCTATTCTTCTAAATTAGCATTAAGGATGTGTTTGATTGCAAATATGGAAAATGTGTGAAAAATAATGTATTTGGATGAGAAGTTAAAATAGGTGGAAAAATACATATATTTTTGGACTTAATTTTTCTATTTTTCGTGGAAACCAATTCTTTGGTGGGTGAATAAGAATTATTTTTCACCAAAAATGGTTTAGAATGGAGCACAAGAGCACTAATTGTGTGAATTAGTGTGTGGATTGAGTTTGATCCTAGTTCAATTTCTGACACTGTTAAAATAATACTTGGTCAACGGAAGCCACAAATCGCGAATGGAGATTAGTCGAGGTGCGCGTAACTTGACCCGGACACCTTTTGGTATGCTAAAAAAAAAAAAATTCAAGTGTATTTTCGTTTAAAAAGACAAATATTAGAAAACATTCTAATTGTGTTTTTTAAAACTTTAGAAATTGAAAAACTGAAAAAATATAAGTCTTGTTTTCCACAGCTAAGTCCACCTCCACGCGTTTGGCCAAGATGGCCAAATTGGGTTAACCCATTTTATAAATAGGGTAAACCTAGGCATTTGCTCATTTTTCTTCATCCCACAAATAAATAATTGAGGGAAAAGCTGGGAGACAACTCGCTTGCCGCCGAGAGTAATAAAATATAAAAAGATGAAAATGTTGGGGGTAGAAAGTAAGGGTTGCATTTCGAAAACTCGATTTAAATGTTGTTTTCAAATATAGTTTTAAAATTTAATTTTTTGGATTTATAATTATAGGTGATAAACTTGTTTATAAATATAATTTTTTAAAAATTTAACAAAATTGACAAACATATATATATATAATAATGATATTGCATGTGTAATTCATAATAAAATTATATACACACATAAATTGATAATATTTTTTTATTACATATGTACTATATGTATATTTTATATTATTCCATATATTAATAATACATGTATAAAACTATATATTAGTAGTATGTATCTATTGATAATATTATTTAACATATACATCTTATCTTAGTATTTTATATAATTATAATATAAATGTAAGTAATTTCGTATATATGTATATTACACATATATTAATGTATTATGTATGTATATTACATATTAAGGTATAACTGGATTAAAATATCAAGAATGAATAGTTCTGAGTTGAAAAATAAAAAATAGAAGTTATAAAACACAATTTTTCTGTTTTCTGAAAAACTTGATTATAACACAGAAATATTATAATTTTGTATTTAAAAACAGGTTGGCAAATGCAATTTTTTATCAGAATGATATTTAAACACATACAACGAAATTATAATTTCAAACCGAACAGGCCCAAGTTATCCCATGTACGATTTATGCTAACCTCGCCAGACCCATTTTTTTTGAACCAAATGACTTTTGATTTTTCTTTGAAAATGAGCTTAACTATTTAAGCTCATAGTTTATGTCAATATCAATCAATCATTTAGGTTACGTTTGGTTGTTCCAAAATTATAAATTGATCCATTTATATCAATTTACAAATTGATCTATTGATTGTGTTTGGTTTCATTAATGAAATGATTCATTAATTGCTCCATTTTAGCTCATGTGTAAAATCTGAAATTGAGTTATTTAAAAAAAAATGTGAAATGCATCCATTTGAAATAGGAGTCACATAAGTACATGCTCCCCTCTTTGTTTCCCTCCCTTCACCTCTCTCTCTCTCTCTCTCTCTCTCTCTCTCTCTCTCTTTTAATTTGTTTTTATCTTTTTTTTTTTCATAGAACCTTAACATAAATTTTAGATTGCCAAACATTGTGTAAAATTGGATTTAAATTCATTTCAAATCAACTCATTCTCAAATCACTAATTCACAATCAACCAATTTACATAATCAAACAATTTGCGCAACCAAACAAGACCTTACAAAATTGAGTGGTCACAATTATGTCAAATTATTGCACTATTTTGAAAATTAACTAATCTATGCCACTAACTTTACATTAAGATGCATGTAGGGTTTTTTAAGTCAACAAGAAAAGCAAATAATAAAATCTTGAGGTTTATGTTAGACACGTATCTTAAGATAATAATATTATCCGCACTATGATAAGTGATCTCACTGAAGATCGAATATTTGCACTAATTCAATAACACAATTCATCATATTGCAACACCTAATGGAGATCTACGTAACCAAATTAACTTGTGTAAGAGAAAGATTTTATAATTGCTTTTAGTATCGATTATTTGGCGCATCTCGTTACAAACCGAACACTACGTTCGTATATGCTTCCATGATCGTTTGAAGACATGTTGCTGACCGAGCATCGTTTTCGAATTTTAAGCCGTTGGAATCATCACAAACAATTTATGGAGGTATATGGACTTGGTGATTTTGATTATTCCTCAATCAAATATATTTTCGGATGTTTTATTTTTACTCGAGGCATTTTTTTATAAAAGGATTTTGAATATATATTTTTTTTATTATGAGATAGGGCTCTCGTTAGAATGAAGTGTTTAATTCATTATAACGAACTTTTAACTAGAATCTAACGAAGTGGTTTCTATTTAATATAAATAAACTCGTTGGAAGTTCATTGGAAAGTAGTTCGAACGAACCAGGCCTTTCGTTCGAACGAGATTGGACCTCGTTAGAACGAAACAAGGTTTTCATTCGAATGATGTTCTTTTTGTTCAAACGAGTTTACCACCTTAAAAAACGTGTTTTTCTATAAAAAAAAGTTTCTTTTAGATTGTTTTGAACAATTATTTTGGTGAAAATCAACGGCTATACTTGCACCAAAAGTTTTCTTTCTTTTGTTTCATAGAAACACCTTTTTTTTTTCCAAATCATACATCTCTTAATATGATTTGTTGAGTTTTGTCACACCTAATTTCCATACACTACACCAAAACCTTGTACAGGTTTCTTTACGGTTGATGATGGACCGAGACCAGTGTCAAGGGGATACAGAAGGACATGGACAAGCAAAGGGAAGATTATAACACTGCCATGATGGCTCAAGCTGACTCCCTTCAGCGTAAAGTCGATGTTACAGTCAAGGCTGCATTGGAAGATGCCTCCGAGAAGATCTTGGAGGAGTACAAGGTCTCTGACAAGTTTGTCATCTTCGGCTTCGAGTATCTGGAGAGGGGGGTCAAAGCAACTGGCAAATGGGCTGTCATGAAGGAGAAGGAATCAGGAAACCTTGCACTTGCTGACTTCATCGGCCTGGGTTATGCCGACCCTAAGTTTGCTCAGGACTTGCAGGAGGTTGAAGAAGAGGGAGGTGCTACACCCACTGAGACTGCACTATAAGGAGACACCATGACGGAAGATGTCGGTGCTCAAGACGATGGGGTGGAAGTGGCCACCCTCGGCCAAGAAAATGCAGACATGACCATCAACCCTGAGGCTGCGAACATTTGAATTCCTGTAAAGCTTTAAGAAATCTTCTGTAGCTCTTGATTAGTTGTAACCTCTGACTAAACATTGTTACTTTATATCTTTGCATTTTGTAACTTAATCTGTCAACCTCTGAGGAGGGCTTTTAATTCTTCTCTTACTGATCTGTTTGTTGAATGATTTTCTTTACCGTGCAATGTGTTCTGTTCTAAAGTCTTGGTACAATGATGCCTTGTCACCACATTATAATGTTATAAGGTCTGAGGTCATCAACTAAGATGTTATCCTCATAAATAATTTCACCAAATTAATGATGTTAAGGGTCTGAGGTCATCCAAGTGTGATGTCTTACCTCAGACCTTGTCACCACATTATGATGTTATGAGGTCTGAGGTCATCAACTAAGATGTTACCCTCATAAATAATTTCACTAAATTAATGATGTTAAGGGTCTGAGGTCATCCAAGTGTGACGTCTTACCTCAGACCTTGTCACCACATTATGATGTTATGAGGTCTGAGGTCATCAACCAAAATTTTGCCCTCATAAATAATTTCACCAAATGAATAATGTTAAGGGTCTGAGGTCATCCAAGCGTGATGTCTTACCTCAGACCTTGTCACCACATTATGATGTTACAAGGTCTGAGGTCATCAACTAAGATGTTATCCTCATAAATAATTTCACCAAATTAATGATGTTAAGGGTCTGAGTTCATCCAAGTGTGATGTCTTACCTCAGACCTTATCACTATATTATGATGTTATAAGGTCTGAGGTCATCAACTAAGATGTTATCCCCATAAGTAATTTCACCAAATTAATGATGTTAAGGGTCTGAGGTCATCCTAGTGTGATGTGTTACCTCAGACCTTGTCATCACATTATGATGTTATAAGGTCTGAGGTCATCAACTAAGATGTTATCCTCATAAGTAATTTCACCATATTAATGATGTTAAGGGTCTGAGGTCATCCAAGTGTGATGTCTTACTTCAGACCTTATCACCACATTATGATGTTATGAGATCTGAGGTCATCAACTAAGATGTTATCCTCATAAATTCTACCACTAGAGCATAATGAACCAAGAATTGTCATGGAAACTGATCTTCTCATTAATAATCTCTTCATAAAATGGTACATAGCAACTCTTGCAACATCATATGTAATACTTCTTTAGATGACCAACATTCCAAGGGTTGGAAAAAGGTTCCCCTTCTAGGTTTTCTAGCCTGTAGGTCCTGGGTACAACCTCTTCGATCACTTTGTAGGGACCGTACCAATTTGGGTGGAGTTTGTTTTCCTTCTGTAACGTCTTCTTCAGTACTAAGTCTCCCACGACAATGGGTCTTGATTTCACCCTTTGATTGTAGAATTTAACTGTTCTCTGCTGGTAAGCTGCTTGTCTAATTTCTGCATCTTCCCTTCTCTCTTCAATCAGATATAGGTCTAGTCTTCTCTCCTCCCTATTTTTATCAGGGTCATAGGTATGAACCCTATGAGTAGGGAGTCCCACTTCTGTTGGTATGACGACCTCCGAGCCATGTGCCAACATAAACGGGGTCTCGCCTATTGGTGTCCTAGCTATTTTTCTATAGGCCCATAGCACAACACAAACCTCTTCGGTCCATCTACCTTTAGCTTCTTATAACCTCTTCTTAATCCCATTAAGGATCATTCTGTTTGTGACTTCAGTTTGACCATTTACTTGAGGTCGGCCTGGAGAAGAGAAAAATTTCTTTATCCCAATTCTTTGGCAGTATTTTTCCAGGGAAGAATTCTTGAACTGGGTTCCGTTGTTCGAAATGAGGGTGTTTGGGAGGCCGTGTCTGCATATGATGTTCTTACAAATAAATTAGAAGGTCTTCTTCTCTGTAATCATGATTATCGGCTCTGCCTCTACTCACTTTGAGAAGTAATCAATGGCAACTATCAAAAATCAGTAATTATTGGCAGCTCTTGGTAGTGGTCCCACTAAGTTAATTCCCCATACTATAAATGGCCAAGGGGAACTGATTGACGTCATAGGATGATGAGGTTGGTGAGGAATAGTGGAGAATCTCTGATAATTATCGCACCTCTTTACGTAAGCTGCAGTATCTTTGGCCAAGGTTGGCCACTAGTACCCTTGTGTAATAATTCTCTTGGCTAATGTTCTTCCTCCTATGTGACTGGAGCAAGATCCCTTATGTACTTCCTGTAAGATGCGGGGAACTTCTGTGGGATGAACACATGTGAGGAGAGGCAATAGGAATCCCTTCTTATACAGGGCGTCTCCTACTATGGAGAATTTTGCAACCCTATATCTCAATTTCCTCCTCTCTAGCTTTGATTCTGGTAGCACCCCCTCTCTGATGTATCTGATAAGGGGATCCATCCATGATTCCCCTAGATTCAAATTGAGGCAAGGGTTACTGACCTCTTCTTCTTCAATGGTTGCTTTGGGCAAGATCTCAACAGGGACTGTCCTTCTGATCTCTGTCCTTTTTGCCAAAGCTAGCCTTGCTAATGCGTCTGCATGACTGTTGTTCTGCTGAGGCATTTTTTTCATCTTTACCTCTTTAAAGACTTTGAGTATCATTCTCACCCTCTTCAGATATTTGGCCATCCTTTTCTCCTTGGCCTCGTAAACCCCCAGTACTTGATTAACAACCAACCTTGAGTCACTGTGAAGGAGGAGTCGTCTTATACTAATGGTCCTTGCTAAGGAGAGGCCTGCTCTCTGGTGTCTTCATGTTGAGCAAAGCCTTGATTTTCTCAGGGTTCACCTCTATTCCTCTCTGATTGATAATGAATCCGAGAAATTTCCCAGCTTTTACCCCGAAGACACATTTCTCAGGGTTGAGTTTCATGCTATACAAGTCCATCGTGTTGAAAGTATTTTCTAGGTTTGCAATGTGGGTGCAGGCCTTTAAGCTCTTCGTTAACATATCATCGATGTACACTTCCATAGTCTTGCCTATTTGGTCTTCAAACATCTTATTCACAAGACATTGGTACGTTGACCCCGCATTTTTCAATCCAAAGGGCATAACCTTGTAGTAATATGTCCCTTTGTCAGTGATAAAGGCTGTCTTCTCTGAGTCTTCGGCTTCTATAAAGATATGGTTGTAGCCTGAATACGCGTCCATGAAGCTTATGAGGTCATGTCCTGTATTTGCATCTACCATCTGGTAGATCCGAGGTAGGGGATAACTGTCCTTTGGGCAAGACTTGTTCAGGTCGATAAAATCTACACACATTATCCACTTTTCGTTGGCTTTGGGCACAATGACTGTATTTGATAACCACTCCGAATATATCACTTCCCTGATGAACTCAGCCTCTTCCAACTTTTTGATCTCTTCTCGAATGACGTCGTACTTCTCCCTAGAGTAGACGATTCATCTTTGCTTGATTGGTTTTACAACCTTAGATACGTTGAGTTTATAGCACATGACCTCGGGGTTGATGCTAGGCATGTCTGCGTGACTCCAGGCGAAGACACTCTGCCTCTTCCTCAGGAAGTTTATCAGCTCCTCCTTGATCTCTGCTTTTAGGACCTTGCCGATCTGGATGATTTTTTCTAGTTCGTCCTTATTGAGGACGATGGATTCTACCTCTTCCGTGGCCTCTCCCTTCTTCAACTTTGTTTCATCTCTTGGGTCAAGTGCATCAATGTTATAAGTGGTGGTTACCCTCTTATGGGCCTCTCTCTTTAGCCGAGTTGAAGTATCATTCTCATACTATAGTCTGGTCACCTTGCACTTCCCCTACCCTATAAGGGGTCGAGAATTTTAGCATTTGGTGGACCATCGACGACACGACCTCAAACTCCTTAAGGGATACCCTTCCTATGATGAGGTTATAGGAAAAGAAGACGTTTTCCTCCATTACAAAAAAAATAATCTTTCGGGTTAACCTCTTAGGCTACTGATCACCCATTCGTACGTCCATCTCATACATGCCTAACGGATGGACCTTTTCACCGCTGAAGCCCATTAACGGATGATGATAAGGTACCAGCCTAGCTCTGCTAAGGCCTAGGCTTTTGAAGCAGGGCCAGAACATCACATCTGCTGAGCTTCCTCCGTCTACAGGAATCCTCTGTACCTCACATCCATGAACTCCTGTCGTGATCACCAAAGGGTCATCATGTGGAGCTAATATGCCTTTAAATTCGAGTCGGGAAAACCCAACTACGAGAGTGTCCATGTCTACCTTCTTTCTCTTCTGCATAGTTTCAGAAGACGTCAGGTTTACCACTTCAAGTTTGGCCACTGATTTAGCCTCTGCCACATGAGCTTTCCTGTCAGCAACCTCAGAACCACCCCCCACAAGTCCTCCGCATATGGTGCTAATGCCAAAGGAGATCATACCAACCCTCTTCACTGTGGTGTTGTCATCTTTCGGAGGGAGGTCTGGATCGTCTTCGTCATATCCGTCTGAGTCACCATATCTTCTTGCTGGGATGTCGTCACGACATATGTAGTTCCTCTTCTTTTTGGGGTCATCTCTTCCCCTTTTGGGAGCTTTGCCATCAACACATTTCCTCAACTTTCCTGCTTTCAACATCTTCTCGATCTCATCCTTCAAGGCGAAGCACTTTTTTGTTATATGGCCATAGTTTTGGTGGAATTCACACCATAAGTTCTGGTTCCTCTTATGTGGAGGGGCCTTCAGCTTCTCTGTCCATCTCAGGGATCGGTCATTCCTGATCTCATTGAGGTTGTGTTCGCAGCTTACCGTAAGAGGGGTATAACGCACAAACTTATCATCAGCTGACCTCTTCATTTCCATCCTTCTTTCTTTGGAACTTTCCGCTGCTACCATTGTTCTCATCTTCATACTTAGGGGCCATGGTGTTTTCAGCGTTCATGACCTTCCCCGCAGTTACCAATAGCTCTGCCATGGACTTTAGAGGGTCTTCTGCCAGTTTCCACAACAACTTTCCCTTATGAAGACCTCCTATGAGTGCGGTCATGGAAACATTCTCTTCGTAATCTTCAACCTCAAGTTTTTCTTTATTGAACCTGGCGATATAGTCTCTTAGGCTCTCGTGCTTGCCTTTCTTGACATACAACAAATGGGTGGTCTTCTTTTGAGGTCTTACCCCAAAGCAGAAATTGTGAATGAACCGTTCTGCCAAGCCCTTAAAGTTCTTAATTGAATTCTTCGGAAGAGAAGTGAACCATATGTGCGCAGCTCCCGTCAAAGTCCCGGAGAAGGCCCGTCACTTTATCTCATCTGTATTGAGTAAATGTTCATCGCTGATTGGTACATCTCAATATGATGTATAGGATTGGTGCTACCGTCATACTTGGGAGTCACTGTGGTTGGCTTGAACTTAGTTGGGGTAGGGATGCTTACTATTTTGGCCATGAACAAAGAGCCCTTTGAGAAACCCCTTTGTAGCGGATCCCGACTTTTGATGAGGTCTCCTATCTTATTATCAAGATGTTAGATGGAGTCATTCCATGGTCTTGCAATGTCGTCCTGGCCGAGGTTTTCCCCAGCCACCTCCAAGGGGTGGACAGAATGTTCCCCAGCCACATCACAACGTCTGCTATTGACCTCTTCTTGGTCCCTTCCTCGTCCTTGATGAGGCCGAGGTTGTCTCTCTTCCCTTTGTGAGTCGGCTGCACTCCTTGACCTTGACAACCTTTGTCTTAGTTCGTTTACGGGTTCGAGCCTTTCAAAGGCTGACCCTCTTCTCAGTCGATCAAAAGATGATCCTCGTTGTTGGGATTCTCCGCCTCTTCTGCCCCCACAACCTTGGCTTCGTTGGATAGGGCGAATTGTATTATTCGAAACCTCATACAGCTCCCAACAATCTTTCGGGACGTCTTCCGCCTCTAGATCATCATACCTGTCCTCAGGGCAAGGGTTTCCTTGCCCCCTATACGCAAGCACCTAGGTTCAGCAACATCCCTCCTCTGCTTGGGTGTAGGTTGGTCTTTCCGCGGTGCCTGGGGTGGTCCCCTGGCGTCAGGATGAGGCTAAACAGCAGTCGGAGTGATCATTTTTGGTGATACTCTAGGTGGGCTCATCATATTTGGCTGAGCTGTGCAAACTTCTCCTTCATTGCTTATTGCGTTGCAGCCAAAGACCTCAAGGCTGCGGCCACCTCCACCATTTTTGATTGGGGCGATGCCTGGCTGGAGCTAGGTCCCCCCGCACCAGGCGACGAAAGAGGTGGCGATAATTCTGGTGCCATGAGTTAGCACAAAAGAGCTTGATTAGCAAATGAGCTTAATACCTTAAAGGACCTCCTTCAATGGTGAAGCATCTCCGTACAAGGGGTGAGGCTTGGTTCACCACCAGAGTCTCCGGTGAGGTTAAGCAGAAAAAGAGGAAGAGACAGCTTCTCGTTCCCACAAACGGTGCCAAAATGATGATGCTGATAGTAGCAGCACCCTTCAAGGTGTTTGTAAGCTCAATTCAATGTTAATAATGGCAGTATAAGGGTGTATAGTAGAAGGAGGTGAGGTGAAGAGGATTAACATCGGAATATAAGTGGTTCAGCCAATTAGGCCTACGTCCACTGTGCAAGTGTGTGATTAATATCACTGTATGAGGGCTCTAATGGCCATAGATACAAACTCTCAAGCTTTCTCTCTCTACTGTGTATTTGAACAGAGTTTCAGCTAGGTTTGCTAATTTTGGATCCCCTTCCAAGAAGGAGGAGACAAGTATATATAATACCTGGGGGGTGTAGTGTACCCCCTATGCATGAAATGAGCATGTGTGTGTTAATCTAGCCAATATGATGAAGACATCTGTCACTGTCACATGTAGAGAATGATGATGAAATATTCCACCCACGTGAGGGGAAGAATTTGTTATAACTGATTTGTGTACACGTGTTCTTAGCCTCACATATGCGCATAAGAGCTCGACCATCTGTTTGGTCACGACCTCGGTCTGGAAGAGTACGAGGTTGGTAAAGTCTAACTGTTACCCAATCCGAGATTAATTATGATGACCTCGACTTATGTGGAGCCTAGGTTTAGGTAGGTGATGTCATAAGGTCGGCCTGGGCAGAGGTTAAGCTGTAACATGTTAGGAACAACGGCTGAGACCCTGCCGAAGCTGGCTTTGATGGAAGTGTAACTTCTATAACCTCGGCCTACTCCCATCCGAGGTTGTCGTCCTCTGGATGGCCTTATGAATAACTATTCACATGGATCATAAAGACCTCTCTTGACGAGGTTGGTAGTAACGTCGTCTATGGCCGACCTTGCTTGGGACGAGACCGCTGGTCATTGTTCTAAAACCCTTCCAACATCGTCCATACCAATGGACGAGGTTGATGTCTCTGAGCAGAGGGGGTACACTTGGGGCATATCAATATGTGTACTTGAGTCTATTAGATATATATTATGTATACATATATATGATATTTTGTTTATGTCTTTGCCATGTTTACTTAATCCATTTATGCTTCAATTCATAATTAGTACCTTGTTTGTTGTGTAGTTTGTTTGATATCACATGCTTAGAATCTTATTTGTCTATTTGGTATCATTTGTTTTCACATCATAGTTGGTATTCATTTGTATGGATTAGTTATGATTTTGTTGCCCATATGCGCTAATGTTCTCATCTCTTTATGCACAATTGCATGTTTTAGCTTGTTATCCCATTCTATTTATCCCTTGCTTATTTTAGATAAGTTGTTTGGGTGTATATGCTTTATTTGGGGGAGATAAGTTAATACTTGATTCTTTAACCTTTATCTATTCCTGAACAAAAAGGGGGAGAATGATAAGAGGAGAAATGGTATCTAATCCTATTGTAATCGTATCTAAGTTTGGGAAATTTAACTTAGGGGGAGTCATGACTTTCTTAGGTAGATTTGTTTTGATAAAGGGGGAGACTCAATGGGAGACTCAATTTAGGAGGAGTATTTATTTTCATTGCATTAAATACTTTGATATTCCCTATGCATTTGATAGTTTGCTTAAGTGTGCAAGAATTCTTCTAAAGCGGTAACCTTCAAGTGGCAAAGCGTTTAATTCTAAAGTGGTATTCGAGTCAAGCATTGTACTCTTTATTTCTCTTTATTTTGGGTGGGATGTTTTTGAGTCTAGTGAGCTTGACTGCCCTTTTGGATTTTTGTTTGGAATAGCCAAAGGGGGAGATTTGTAAGGACACAAATTTCCAATTGAGTCCTTTGTAGTTTGGCTCAATTCCGGACAAAAATGTTTGAGTCATAGGATAGAGTTAATTGATCATCCTCCAAGCCTATGACGAGTTTATTTGAAGACGTAGCGGCCAAGTGTATAAAGCTTCATCAAAATGCCGAGTTTAAGTGCCTCGTTTCTACGTCATCAATAGTGGTTCCATGCTCCCAAGGTATGAATGCATTACATATATATATAGGAGCTTGGAACGATTTATTGGGTGCTAGATTTTATTAAAACTGTGTTTTTTTTTCCAGAAAGAATGAATTAAAACTTTAAATAAAGTTTATAAAGTTTTCTAGGCTAAAATTGAGAATTTCAAAACTTTCTGGAAGTTCGTTCGATATGTCGTTCGAACGAGATTTTCGTTCGAACTAGATGTCGTTCAAACGAGTTTGCCAACGACTTCCCATATTTGCCACTGGAACTTCGTTCGCAATGTCGTTCGAATGAGATGATTGTTCGAACGATATTTCCAACGAGATTCTAACGAGTTCACACTGGAAACTTTAAATAAAGTTTATAAAGTTGTCTAGGCTAAAATTGAGAATTTCTAAACTTTCTGAAAGTTCGTTCGATATGTTGTTCGAACGAGATTTTCGTTTAAACCAGATGTCATTCGAACGAGTTTGCCAATGACTTCCCATAGTGGCCACTGGAACTTCGTTCGAACGAGATGATTGTTCGAACGAGATTTCCAACGAGATTCTAACGAGTTCACACTAGAACTTTGTTAGAAGCCTCGTTAGAACGAAAATGTCGTTCGAACGAGATTTCAGGCGGGAAAATTTTATGGCAGTTTTTAGCAGTTTTTACACATGTTTCCCACTTTTTACCCAACTGAATTTTTGCTGAGTATCTATGTGCGGGAAACAAACTTTTTCTTTTAACTTTTTCATACCATACTAACTCCTAGAGAGAGTTTTGAGAGTTCATCTTTTACAAGAAAAAGTTCATGTTTTGAGTGATAATTTTCAAAGACAAATTCATTTACCACTTTAGTTTTCACCCATTGTTTTCTTTATCCAAGTTCATATATACATGTTGCTTGGAGTTTGGCACCGGGTTTGTCTCTACACCTAATTGAAGAGATCGTTTGGGTTTTCTTCTAAATTCCTCAAAGAAGAAGAATTGTTTAGCTGCGGCTTTCTCACATGGTAAAAGGCACCATGTGTGGTTGACGGTGTACCTATTGTCCGATCGATGAGTCCGAGATCACGGTGGAGCTCCGTGGTTATCCTCTAGGAAGAGGTGGTTACAAGAAGATGCGTCAAGGCTTGAGAGGGTTCGAGTTGAGGAAGTAAGTCATCTGTCTTGTAAATGTAAATTTCGTATTTAGTGGATTTGAGGCTAGGGCCGTCCGAGGTTGTTTCCTGTTGTGGGTTTTTCCTCGTACATCGCGGCGTAGTGTGACTGATTTTTTCTTATCTTGCATAATAACTTAGAACACATGCTTAGGATAATACAAGATAAAATTGGTTTTAATTGTCATAATTAATTTAATTTGGTGCTAAATTAAATTTGGGTAACGCTAATTTAATTCAAGTCATTTGTTAAAATTGGTTTGGCCTAACTTGATATAATTGCAGAATATGACTTAGGCAAATTCTAGGACTTGGATTAATTATGTTTAAGTGAAAATATTTTTAATGGATTAATTTAATGTCACTTGGTTTAATTTTAATTTGTTAAGAAATTAAAATTTGTTTTAAGTTGAACCATCACATCGCTTCCGCATCTATTTCATAAAAAGGAAATATATTTTTATAAGAATTTAAAATTGGGGGCTTTCAAAAGAAAATTTCAAAAAGAGTTGGTAAGTCTTTTTTGAAATTCATCGCATATGCTTAATTGATTATATTTGTGATGTTATTTCTGTGAATTCGGGTGATGCTAATGATTCATGCTTAGTTTCTTACCCTTTGCCTATTACGGACAAAAAAGGAGAAAATAAATTGAAACAGAGTTTTGGGAGTTTTGTTTATTTTAAACTTGTACGTGTGACGGTGTTCTTTTGTTTCATGTGTGTAGGTATCTTCTTCTTTGATGAAAATATCATAGACTACACAAGATGAAGAATTTCAGTTGAAGGCAAAATCTCGAATGTTATTCCATTTTGAGTTTGGGAGGACATTAGTAGAACATTGTCTTATGGATTTTATTATAATTTGGATTTGGAGTTTTGTTATGTACTGGAATAGCCAAAGGGGGAGATTTGTAAGAGAATTTTTTTATAATTTCACATAGTATAGATTATTTTGGCGTATCTCGATACAAACCGAACACTACATCCGCATATGCTTCCACTATCGTTTGAGGACATGCTAGTGATTGAGAATTGTTTTCGAATTTTTAGCCATTGGAATCATCACAAATAATATATGGAGGTATAAAGACTTTGTGGTTTTGATTATTTCTCAGTCAAATATACTCTAGAATGTTTTATTTTTACCCAAGGCATTATTTTCATAAAAGGATTTTGAAAATATATATATATTTTTAATTTTTTAACCTTGTAAGAACGAGAGGTGGTTCTACTTAGAACGAAGTTCTAATAAGAATCTAATAAAGTGGTGCCTGTTTAACACAACGAAACATAATGGAAGTTTGTTGGAAAGTCGTTCGAATGAACTACGCCTTTCGTTCGAACGAGATTAGACCTCGTTAGAACGAAACAAGGTTTTTGTTCGAATGAAATTCCATTTTCATTCCAACAAGTTCGCCGCTTATTTTTTTTTTTTATAAAAAGGATTCTTTTGGACTATTTTGAACACTTCTTTTGGCAAAAATCAACTCCTATACTTGCACTAAAAATTTTCTTTCTTTTGTTTCAAAGAAACACTTTTCTTTCCCAAATCATACATCTCTTAATATGATTTGTTGAGTTTTGCCACACCTAATTTCCATACACTACACCCAAACCTTGTACATGTTTCTCTATGATTGATTATGGAGTTTCTACTCTACTAATGAAGAAAAAAGGATTTTACAATCGTGAGGTTGGTCGGTGGATATCGAGGGAAGAGTTGCTTCATGTGGGTCATCCTGGATAGCATCACTTTCTCTTAAATATTTGGAGACCCTATTCATTATACTTAGTGGAGCTCTAAGTAATCTGTAAGTCATCGAGTCTGTTAAACTTTTTTACAGTGCTGAAATATAGGTTTTGCCCAAAACGATTTTTCCTCAAAACTTCTTCTGTTTGGGTTGGTTTGATTGTGTCATTTGGAATATATAATTTGGACTCTATCTTGATTGAACACCTAATTATAATCAAGATCAAATTTGATTAAAAATTATATCTTTGTCTGTGACCTAAGATATAAGTGATTCCATATAGTCCTGTGTTTTTAAGTTTCCCACAAAATTAGAATTATAGAGAAGATTATTGTTGTGGGTAAATTATTCGATCATGTCTATGAAGATGACATGTGTCTTCCAGTCCAATCAACAATTATAATTCATGAGGATAGGCACGATTGAGGCCGATCAGCGAAAATCTCGGGATTAGATTGCATCGATCAACCTCAGATAGTTATCTAAGGTCATGGATGTAACGAACCTTATGTATTGTTATTGAAGCTGATCAGTCCACGAGACCAAAATATACGGGTCATTAAATTTAAATACGTTCATAGCATGTGCCGAAAAAATAAGACATGTAAAATTTTTCGCAAGATAAAAATCAAGATAATCCAACAAATAAATCATTCACCACAACAAAATCCATCACCATGCTAAACTCCAATAATAAATCTCAACCTCAAATCATAATCTCGAAAGAAATAAAGTTAACTACATAAAATCTCTTTGTGAAAAAGCATAAACAACTGTGGAGTCGAGTGACCACAAAATCCATAATAACTATCTCATTAAAAAAGTAATGGGAAATAAAACTAAACTAAAGAAATAAAGTAAATCTCCAGGTGAAAGTCCGTTAAAACCAAATACTATGCAGCTACCCAACCACATAACCTAAACTATTAGTCAATAGTGACGGGTCCGGGCCCACCACAAGAACACCAATTACTCTTTCCAAATAGGATCTGTGAATCCAGTCATAAGAATTATAATATATAAATCTAACAATAAGGGATATTAATTTTAAAAGAAATATAATAATAACAAATGCAAGTAACGTAAAATCATAACGACCACCCACATAAAAATAACCCATTTCACTATCCAAGTCTAATTATGTTTATTTCAGCATTAATAAAATTTCATTATATTATCTTACTCAATTTAATTATCTATTTAAATATTAATCATATGATCGATGCAACACCATTATGGTCAGTCAAACTTTTTATTAGCCCTGCACATACTCATGGCGCGCCTGACGTCTCATTATATAAAAAAAATCCACAAACATCACTATAGCCCAACGACCCAATATTAGTTAGCCCACACGTACTGTGATGCTCACTACACAAGACACATACTCATCAAATCCACATACATCACTATAGCCCATCGGCACAATTTTAGTTAACCTCCACATACCGTGATGTTTCCTCACACAACACGTCACTATAGCCACATAACCTAAGTTTTGCAAACATCGTAATGGCGACCCATAGTAGACACTGCACATACTCGTGATGCAAACACACACAAACTGTCAAACTAGACAAGACATCATGGATCCTGCAATCATTGTAAGAGTCGGCCTACCCGCATATATAGTGACACACCATCAATCTGTCCTTTAATGCTTTTTTTTATCTTAGGTATTAATTATCTTTTATTTATCATGTTTTCATTATCACACTACCCCCACCTATAATCTAAGTATCACAACTATAATCCATCCGTAATCCCGCACCTAGATATCATCAAATCATAAGTACCACCTAACATCTCACTTAGGAAGAATACCTAAAACATAATCATCACCTAGTCTCATTTCAAGGATAAAATAACATAATGGCATACTACCTAGTCCTATACCTAGTATATATCCAAATGTACAAATGCATTATCTCTAGTCCCATACTTCAACAGAAGTTAATATGCCTACTCGCTGGTCTCATAACTAGAAAGTAAAATACTAATACAAGGGTGAAAGTACAACTACTAACATAAATCCCAGCGTTCTCACGTTGTCAATTTATTAACAAGAACAATTTCTACATTAATTGCATTCTTAATCCAATGTTATAATTCTTTATTTCGTAATTTTTAAAAATCTGATTCCATGCGCATTAACTAAGTATATCATGTGATAAAGGAGTTATACAAAATAACCAACAAGTTGTCCAAATTAATATTTTGACATGAGTGATAATTAATCGAATTAAATCAAAAATCGGTTCATACCTACGTGTTAACAATTTTTAGCAATAAATTAATAGATTATACATCATATAAAATCCCTACGTAATTGATATCGTCTTATTACATATTTTATTTAACATACAATTTGTCCTAATAACCCAAAATAACAAAGCACTATCATTTATGCTTGCGGTAACTTGAGTGTTAAATTCAATTTTCAATGTTAATAAAAACATATTTATAATTAGGTTATCACTTTCCCTAATTAAGTTATTAATCATATTGAGAAAATACGTGTATTTAATGTTTAGGAAACATTTAAATTAAATAATAATTAAGGAGAACAATAGTGATATTCTCACGAGAGAAATAATTATTCTAAAAATACGATTACTCGGTTGCATTCATCTTACGAAAATAAGCAACTTTCGTTCTTTGGCCTTCTTGAAAATATGTTCTTAAAGCATCCAAAATAAACGTTGAAGTTTTGTTTAATGGGGGCTTAGGGTTAAAAATAAGGGGTGATGTAACTTTTTGCTTTGGTTTATGAAAAGAGTGTTTGTAAGGAAAGATTCCGTGTGTTTTTCATTTTGAAATGGGGGTCAAAGTCCACACCTATTTAAAGGTTAAGTCAAATCCAATTGTAAGAGAAAAATTTATGATTGCTTTCATTTTATTTATTTTAGTTTGGCGTACCCCGTTAGACAAACATGACACCTAAACGCGTCACTGTCACTACTTCTCGGTACTTAAAGACTATCTTGATGATCATCAAAGAATGCAAGATTTGGTGATCTCAACAATCATGGAAGAAGTATGCATTTGGAGTGGTAAAAAGGTTTTGAGTAATTTTTAGGGTTTACTTATGTTTATGAGGCAATATTTTTGTAAAGGAACTTGCAAGTTTTTAAAGAATTGTTTTCCAAAGTTGACGCCTCGTTCGAATGAGGAGGTCTGCCATTCGAACGAGTTTCTCCCGTCATTCGAACGAAGTCTCAAACGAGATCTTGTTTGGATACGCTGTCATCTCGTTACAAGACCGCGTACGAGGCATCGTTAGAACGATATTGGCAAGATTCTAAGGCTTTCGTCACTGTAATCTCATTACATGTTTTTCTTCGAATTTGTTCATGCAAAATAAGGCATTCGTTCGAATGACTTGACCTTTTGTTCGAATGACCGGTGAAAATTTTGTTTTTTAATGAATATCTTACTATTATCTTATGTTTGTCCTTTTTACCTTCCCTTATTATAAAAAGGATGAATGGGATCAGATATTTCAGAACTCTTTTTCATAAAGAAAAACACCTTTTGAGTTCTCTTTTTGTGATCAAACATCTATTATCATATTCCTCACCCCCAGGATATAGTCAAGATCACTTTACCAATATAAAGAAGGTTTCTTGTGATACACTCTTGTAGAGACTTTTCTCTACGAATGACTTTGCGAAATGAGGCTTCACTGCTGAAGAAGGAAGAAGTCTTAATCGGTGGATACCGTGGGTAGACCGCTACCTGTGGATGGCTCTAGAGGTGGGTCATATCTATTGGAGTTTTTGGAGTTCTACACATCTAACATCGTTTAGCTAAGTGTTTTGTTAGTCATCTGTATTCATAAACTTCCAATAGTGTTGAATAGATATTTTTCCCTGCAAAGGGATTTTTCCTCATCTTACTGGCTTTGTCATGTTTGGCTTGATAATTGTAAATTGGAATTTGGACATAACTCGCATGCAACCCATAATTAATTAAAGGTTAAAATTTGATTAAAATGTGGATTTGTGTATTGGGTAATTTAATTAAATAAATTGATCCGTTAGTTCATGCACACTCTCAAATTGGTATCAGAGCAGATTGCACTAATTTATTTTGTAATCCTTTTCCACAATTTTTTTCAATATCAATTTTTTAAAACAATTGTTGTTCTTTAAAAAGTCAGAATTTAATGGATAATTTTTATAATCGAATGCCCATTTTTTATGGTTCCAGTTATGCTTACTGGAAAGGTAGAATGAGGTCTACATTAAAATCAATTGATGAACGTGTCTGGTTTCTTTGTGAAAGAGGGTGGACACCACCCACTTTAACTATTGATAATGTCATTGGCCCTAAACCTGTATCTTAGTGGACAAAGGACGATTTTAAATAGAGAAATTTTAACTCACGCGGTTTAAGTTCCATCTCGGGAGCCGTTACCCCTGACGAGTTCCACCGCATTATAATGTGCACCACGTCTAAAGAAGATTGGGATACTATCACTCACGAGGGAACCAACATTTTTAAAGCTTTTAAGATGCAAAATCTCACCTCACAGTTTGAAACTATCACTATGCTTGAATCTGAATCATTTGACGAGTTTTACACACGACCGTTCGATATAATAAGCTCGAGTTTCAATTTAGGTGAGAGAATAAGTGAGACCCGTGTCATTAAGAAATTTTTGAGATCTCTCCCTGCCCATTTTATTCTTAATGTTACCGTGCTAAATTCGTTAAAACCCTAAATACTCTTAGGTTAGAAGGACTTATAGGATATCTTTAAACGTATGAGATATATGTGTTTCGTAAAGCTGTTAAGCCTAAGGAAAAGTGAATTGCACTAAAAACTCAATCTAAAAAGAAAGAAGAAGTGTCATCAAATTTTGTGTACAATTTTGATTTAGACGATTTAGCCCTTTTTGCTAAAAATTTCAAAAAGTTTCTCAAACTTAAAAAGCAAAATACTTCGAAAGAAAAGAAAAGTTTTGAAGAAGATAAAAAATATAAATCAGGCAAGAAAAGCTTTGAAAAAGAAAAGAAATATATCCCAAAGTAAGACGAGGAGAGCGGTTATCAGTTTGAGGGAAAGGGTCACAAAGCTCATGAGTGTCCGATTAGGTTAAAGCGACAAGGGAAAGGCAAAGCTGAGGTCGAGTCGGTGAGTTTGTGGGATGAATCACCTCATGGATGTAACTTCACCGCATTCATGTCTAGTCATGTTAGTACACTGAGTGCATCTTTTGCCGATGAGGAAGCCACTAAACATGGACACGTCAATAATGAGTCTAGTCATTCCAATGAGAGTGAGGGGGGAAATATTTTAAGTGTGAACGAGAGAGTGACCTATAGCGCGCCTATACTGATCTTTATGCTGAGTCCTATAAAAATAAGAAACAAAGTAAAGGTTTAGCTATGATAGTTATATCATTAGAGAAGGAATTGAAAGAGGTGAGAGAGAGTGAGTCCTCGATGAGAGAAGCTTCAGAAGAGATTTTTTATTTAGTTGAGAGAGAGAATGGGGACTTACAAACAAGGTGTCTAGTCTTCTGAGAGATCTCCAAACATCCGTGGAGACTCATGAGAAACTTGAAGCCCTTGTATCCCAATTAAAGAAAGATGTTGAACATGCCCAGTAGGTCAAAATAACTATTAAGGATACATCGAAGAAAGTATGTAAGATGCTCCTCGACCCCACTTTAGGTTTTGGTAAGAGTCATGGAATAGGTTATGACGGTGCATAAACTTTTAATAACGCACCAAAATCAGTTTCTAAATTTGTTGTTAATCCTTATGTACCTCAACCCAAACCACAAAAGAGAGTTTAACCAAGAAAAGCGAACCAAGGCATACCCAAAAGTATCTATATTTGCACTTTTTACAAAAGGCTGCCCAAAAACATCTAGGTACATTTTTCCCAAGAAGCATGTTCAAGCCAATTCTTTTATCGTTCGATTCTTCTTCTCCACAATCCCATTCTGCTGAAGAGTATGAATGACCAAAAACTCTTGTCTAATGCCCACTCCATCATAATAGCTATCCACTTTAGCTTCTTTAAATTTAGTGTCGTTGTCACTACGCATTCGATTAATAGTGACTCTATGTTGGTTTTTTAGGACACGACACTTGGTTGTAAGGAACTTAACCGCATCGAACATTTCTCTAAGGAATCCTGCGATAGAATATCTAGAAAAATCATCGACCGTCATGAGAATATATCTCTTACCACCTAAGATCTCCGAGGGAGTAGGACCCATAAGATCTATGTGAATCAAATCCAAAATATGGGAGGTGGTAATGGTATTCGACTTCTTATAGGCACTTTGAATTTATTTTCCTTATTGTCAAGGTCCAAAATCTGAGGAAATTGGTTTCCCAAGTGATGATAAGCCACGAACTAGTTCCTTTTTCACTAATCTCTCAAGATCTCTAAATTTCACGTGACCTAGTCGTTGATGCCAAAGGTCAATAGTAGAGACCATGGCATTGTTACACACAAAGGAGGACTTGGTCATAGTCCCATAACAATTATCTTCAGTCCTCACACCTTGGAGTAAAAGTCCACTAGATTGTTTATAAACATTACATTCAGACCGATCAAACTTTAATGCGAAGTATGTGTCGCATAATTGGCTTATGCTAATTAAGTTCTCTTTCAACCCTTTCACGTACGACACATTGTCTAGTTTAGGTAATTCGGGTATCTGGACACATCAATACCCTAAAATACTAGACTTACTCCCATCTCCAAAAGTGACTTTACCTTCCTTGCGATCCTCATGGTGGGTAAAAAATGAAATGTCACCAGTCATGTACCTAGAGCACCCATTATCAAAATATCATTGGGAAGTATTTTGGACATTGAGAGAAACATGCACAATAAGGGCTTTTACGTCTTTATTAGGTACCCAAGTGGAGGTAACCTTTTGTTTTCCCTTACCGTTGTTGGCTCTAGTCGAAGCAATGGAAGCATTCTCAAATGGCAAAGACATCCTTTGAAATTCTTCCATTAATCTTTGAGAAGTCGCGAGTAGGACCTCAACTTTCTCTCTAGAGACGTGGGAGTATGTGTACACCTAATTCTACTTAATTCATAGCAAAAGCCATATGGTGAATAGGGTATATCTTCATCCACACACACTTCACACATCTTATGAGTTATGGACATGGAAGAAGCCCAACCTATCTTATTTTCGTGTCTTTGGTAGTACTTGCTACATCTTGAGAGATAGAGAGCACCTAGGAAAGTTTGACTCCTAGAGCGATGAGGGGGGTATTTTAAGGATATTCAACGATGAGTAGGGATTATAGGGTTTTTAGCCTTTCTATCTCTAAGGTTATGGAGTCAATAATCATCACAATTAGAGATAATGAGCCACCGATATTTGTTGCTCCTAGCCCCCAGTGTGAAGATGATGCACGCCTGGTGAAGATCTTATCCTTCTTTATGCTACCATGATGGACCCCATTCCTATTTCAGTGGATACATTATCTTGAATTCAAAAGATTCATGTCCCTTAAACTATTCTTGGTGATCCTACACTAGGTGTCAAGACTTGTGCTCAACTCGAAAATGTGGTTAGCTATCTGTGTTACACATCCTTAGTAGAGCCTAAGAATATGAAAGAATCACTCAATGGTGAGCATTCGATATACACCATGCAAGATGAGTTTCTTCAGTTTTATAAGAACGATGCCTAGAATTAGTCCCCCCGGCTTAGCAAGTCTAATGTGATAGGTACCAGGTGGGTTTACAAGAATGAGATGGATAATAGTGGTAAAATTGTTCGCAATAAGTCTAGGTTGGTCTTTGAAGGATACATACAAATTAAGGGTGTAAACTTTGGCGAGAAATTTTCTCCTGTTGCTAGGCTTGAGTCCATCCGCTTACTACTCGCCATAGCATGTCATCTGCACTTCAAGTTATATCAGATGGATGTCAAGAGTGCCTTTCTAAATGGCATTCTACAAGAGGAGGGTTACATGGAATAACCAAAAAGGTTCAAAGACCCTAAGTACTCGGGACATGTCTATTATCTTAATAAGGCCTTTATGTTTAAAGTAAGCACTCCATGCTTGCTATGAGAGGCTCACTTCCTATCTCCTAGCTCATGTCTTTAAGAGAGGTGGAGTGGATAAGACATTGTTTATGAGGGAAAATAATGCTATTTTGGTTGCCCAAGTCTATGTGGATGCCATAGTATTTAGATCCATGTGCTCCCGACATGCTTATACCTTTGAGGAGGAGATGAAAAGTGAGTTTGAGATGAGCATGATAGGTTAGCTTACATTCTTCCTAGGTCTCCGGGTTCACCAGCTTGAGAATGGGATATTCATATCTCAATCCAAATATACAAGTGACCATATGAAGAAGTTTGGTTTAGACTCTTCTAAGATCTCATGCACCCCTATGAGTACCTCTATAAAGCTTAGCAAACACACTTTAG
Source organism: Sambucus nigra (assembly GCA_949130495.1). Taxonomy (NCBI): domain Eukaryota; kingdom Viridiplantae; phylum Streptophyta; class Magnoliopsida; order Dipsacales; family Adoxaceae; genus Sambucus; species Sambucus nigra. The sequence goes on along the minus strand of OX422221.1, from coordinate 514,662,180 downwards.
TCAAAGAAGTAGAGCAAACCATTTATCTTAGTATTATAGGTAGTCTCCTCTACTTAACCACTAGTCGTCCCGATATTGCGTTCAATGTTAGAGTCTGTGCATAATGCCAGGCGTCTTTGAAAGAGTCACACGTACACACACTTAAACGTATCATCAAATACGTGAGTGGAACTCTTTCATATGGTATTTGGTATTCTTTTGATGCCAATCACCGGTTGTCCGCCTATTTAAATGCCGAATGGGTTGGGGATATCGATGGTTATAGGAGCACTTTCGATGTTTTTTATTTTTATTTTGGGAGTGCTCTTGTCTCGTGGTTGAGCAAGAAGCAAAACACCATATCTTTGTCCACGACGTAGGCTGAGTATATTTCCACCGAGAGTTATTGCAAGAAACTCTTATGGATGAAGCAAATATTGGAGGATTATGGTATTTCCCAATGTTTGATGACTATTTCCTACGATAATATGAGTGCAATCCATATTGCCCGTAATCCCGTCCAACATTCGTGCATGGAGCACATTAGGATTCGCGAGCTTAATATGCATGACCTAGTTGAGTAGAAGTTTGTTTCCTTGTGTTTTGTGAGCACCGATTGTCAGTTAGCCGATATATTCACCAAACCTTTAGATGCAATTCAATTTGAGGATCTTTGGAAATTTTTAGGTATTTGCACTACTGACTGAGTTCGAATATTTTATCTAGTGTAGGATTTTTTCATGATTATATCTCTTATTCCTATTTCTAGATTGTATTATCATTGTGATATCATTGTATTTATATTTTTCGTTTTGATATTTTTTAGAAAAATCCAAAAAGAGTTTTGTTTTTCTTAAAAAAATTTGAAAAATTAAAAAAGATTTTCGTTTTTTATGAAAAAGGTAAAAAGATTTTTTTTTGATAAAATTTTGAAAAATCCAAAAAGAGTTTTTTATTTTTTTTGTCGCCGTATATGGATGAATATTTAAGATGTCCGGGTCATCCATTCATTTCATATTTCCACTTGACTTTTTCATAGTGTTTTGGCACATGACGTCATTTTTATAGTGTCCTCCTCAATAATTTGTGGAGTCATTACGTTGATCTTTGATGATTACTTTCTACATGTTGGACTCCTAGTCTCTCTTATTGCACACGTGGATGAACTTGTTTGAACATTGTGCTTACTTATCACTTGTCAAATACGATGTTTTCATATCAATTTTTCTTTATAAAGAATCAAATGTAAAAAGAGATAAAGTTGTGCATGAAAAGCCACCATTTGTATAAAAGATCCTTAAAAGATTAGAAGCAAACATAAGTGCCAGGCCAATTTTTGATACATTGATGCTTCGCTACAATGAGAATTATTTTTTTCCAACATCATTCAGAGTTTATCATCAGCTATGTGATATTTGGAGGGAGTTAAAGTCGAAGATCAATGGGTTTGCAAAACTAAAATGTCTCATAAAAACATTACATAGTTTGGCGTTATTGGTATCAGAATCATTTATGTTCATGATTTGTTGATTAAGTTGAGTCAATTTCACTTGAGTTCACCAATATTACACCCAAGGTACACTTTGATCTCTTTCGTTAGAGGTATCTCAAAACTTCATTTACACATGTTATGACTATATATGTTGATTAAACTATGGCAAATGTTCACACCCTTACATTCCATGTTCACGGTACGAATATTTCAGTGCTATTCCATGGTGTGCTGTAGTTGTTCCTTTTATACTTTATAATTACAAAATAAATGATAAATTTCAAAAATACTTGGTTGCCTTTGAGATTATTATAATCTATTCTTACTTGATTATACTTGTGTTGATATATTACCTTTTTATGTGATTTCGATATTTCATGTCTAGTTTTGACTCCTTTGTCTATTACGGACAAAAAAGGGGAGAAAAATTGAGGGAGATTTTTTATTTTTTATTTAAAACTCTATGCATTACAATATCTTTAGTTCTCTCATGAGTGTAAGGTGTTACGATTGGATGATGATTATTTGAACCCACACAGGTGAAGACAATGTTTTCTAAAGGAAAGATCCAGTTTTATGATTGAAGGCTTGCACATACTCTACGTTTCATTTTCCTTTATTGTATTTAGTCATATGATTCAATTTGGCTTAGGATGGAGTTTTGTACCAGAATAGTCAAAGGGGAAGATTTGTAAGAGGAAAATTTATGAATGATCTCATTTAATTTATTTTGGTTTGGCTTATTGCATTACACAAACATGACACCAAAACACATCATTGTGACTACTTCTTGGTACTTGAAGACTATGTTAAATACGGTCAAAGAATGCAAGATTTAGTCATCTCAACAATCAGGGAAGAAGTATGTATTTGGAGTGGTAAAAAGGTTCTGAGTATTTTCTGGGGTTCACTTATTTTTATGAGGCCATATTTTTATTAAAGGAACTCAAGATTTTTGAAAGAATTTTTTGTGATAACCCGCGATCCGAGATAAGGGGTGGCCAGCCCGATACTCAAACATAACAGGGATCATGGATGGATATCATTCTCAGCATCACAAAATATAAACTGAGTATACGGGAAAACAACCCAATAAATCAGAAAACGTGTTGCCAAAAAGTTTAGAAATTTAAAACCTGTTAAGAAAATTAAATTTAAACAACCCAATCTGGCAAGCAAGTGGAATTCCAAAAGAGTATATGTATATTACAACTAAAACGAATGTAAACAAGAGGACCAAATAGGCTTTCGAACCACAGCTACATACAAAGTATTACAACCATTTTATATCTTATGTAAAACATGCATTAAACAATTACAAAGTTTGGGCCACACGCCCGAGTTTAAGACCCGATCATATCTAGAATAAAAAGGTGAAGGCGTCTAAAACAACATCCTGTAATAACCCGCAAAATCTTATAGCTCGTCAAAAGTGAAGGAATTGGGAAAGTCAAATCGGGCGTCCTTGCGGCAGAGCACCTGAGCGGATACAATCATATACACAACAAGGAAAATGAACCGGTCAGGGCCGGATTTTATATGATCACCAGAAGAATAAAAAGCATGATAGGTATGAACAGTTATTCATGAATGACAAGGATGATAATATGACATGCTATCTACAATTACAAATAATAATTAAAAGTAAAGCACTTTAATTTAAAACCTTTACTCATTAATACAATTTCCATTTCCTTCTTACATTCCTTATTAGGAATAAAACCATTTATTCGGTTTAATCAAGAAGTTATAATTTCCTTTCATTAATTAAAACTTCCCATTTTTATCTTTCCATTCCTTAATAAGAATATCATTTATATCAAGTGTTCTTTATGGAACATATATCATTCCCGTGCTCTTTATGGCACGTATCCATGCTCTTTATGGCATTTATCACACGCTCTTTATGGCGTTTATCAACCATCAAGTCCCACTTGATGAAAAATAGTTATATTCATATACATATAACGATTCTAAGACTGCTCGTCCGGGTTTCCCCACTGTGCGCGCCCTTAAATGACCATCATCTTCCAGGGCCTAACATAAGACAACCTAGGCACCTATCGCAATACATCGGGAAGCGAACACGTGCCTGCGGGGTAGTCAAGACCACACCCGAAATCTCCTACCCATCGCAAAAAATATATATACATAACAGCGCTCACATGGCCTAGGACTATATCCACCCTGCGTTAATTTGTCAGGGGGCTTCACCTCACGAGCGAACTTCCCTTATGATGTCATTTAGAGAGGTGTGTTGAACCATATTTTATTAATTTCCATATCATGATTTAGTAAATTAATATTTACCTTTTAAATCTCATTTTCATATTCAATTTTCATTACCAATTTCCATTTCATTCTCCATGTGTTGGGTTCATTTTATTCGAACCTAATACCTTTGACTAGTTTGGTTCATTTTATGCGAACCTATCATCATCGAATATCATCATTAGTATTCCTCAAAGTACAAGTCCCGACTAAATCTCCAAAAGATCATTATGATTCTATAATTACCCAAAGTTTATATAACTTCAATGAGCCCCTAAGTCTCCAAGCTTGGGCTTTCAAACTCCTAACTTCTAAAAAAACTCAATAAAATAAGTAATGTCTTAACATTACTTTAGACCTCCCCGGAATAAACCCTAGATGACCCAATTCTAGTCCAGAGTGGCGACCAAACTCAACTAATAATCTAGGACTATAAGTTTTCTTCATTCAAGAAGGTTCCTAGGTCCTAATCTTAAAGGAAATGATTAAAATTAGAAAAGAAAAACAAAGAAAAAGTGCAGGATTTTCGAATCGATTCGTCCTGGCCGAATCAATTTGGCAAGGAAGCAAATCGATTCGGATCAGCCGAATCGATTCGGTCATGAAAACCCAACATTCTGCATAATTACCGAATCGATTCGGTCATGAAAACCCATAATTTTGCATAATTTCCGAATCGATTCAGACCATCCGAACCGATTCGGTCCACTCGACCCTGGAAACTGCCCCTATAGCGAATCGATTCGGTCAGGCCGAATTGATTCGGCCCTGCAGAATTGCCAAGTTTGGCTATGGAGTTTTAAACTCCAAATTTTCTTTTAACCCAAAACCAACTAACCCAACCTCATAAATTTTCAACCCATACATCATAAATATATTTATTTACCATCATCTACAATATTTATCATCCCAACCAAATTCAAGGGTTTAATACCCATAAATCTAACAAAACCCTAAAATGATTAAACATAACTAATTCACAACTATCAACACTAAATATTCTACTTAAATCACATAATAGCAAGTAGATACTTGCCACAAGCTTGCAAGAATCTGATTTGATGAAGAAGAGGGCAAGAATCCAAGCTTGAATCTCCAAATCTCTCTCTTTCTCCAAAGCTTTCTCTTCCTCTCTCTACTCTCTCTAGGGCTCAATTGTGTAATGGAAGATTAGGAATAGAGTTGGGAAAAATAAAACGGGGCTTAAGTCTAAAATGTCCACTTAAATGACTAATACGCGATACAATAAATCGCAACTACACATTTAAGCTATAACCAGTCAAAAGTGCCCGGAATGCCAAAATACAATATGGCACTTATTTTGACTGTCTCGCACCTACCGGGACTAACTACTCCCTCCAAATTATCATTTGGGAATTTTATAACTCATTTTAAGTTTCGGTTTCACATTAAACCAACATGTCATTTCATATCTTATGACACAATAAATCACCACATGGATATTTTTACTTACTCATCAGGTATACATACAACATTTCAGTAAATATTAACCTTTTTCATATTAAATTAATATTTACTCTCCTTCCATCATTTTATAATTAATTACTACACATAGTAAATAAATATAAAATAGGCTCTCGAAAGTGAGGGTTGTTACATTTTTTTCCAAAAGTCGACGCCTTCTTAGAACGAGGAGGTCTGCCGTTCGAACGAGTTTCTCCTATCATTCCATTGTCGTTCAAATGAAGTCCCAAGTGAGATCTTGTTTGGGTACGCTGACATCTCGTTAGAAGGTCATGTTTGAAGCATCATTCGAACGAGATTGATAAGGTTCCAAGACTTTCAGCACTGTAATCTCGTTAGATTTTTTACTTCGAAGTTGTTCTAACAGAATAAGGTAGTTATTCGAACGATCTGACCTTTCGTTCGAATAATCGATTCATATTTTATTTTTTAATAAGTATCTTACCTTTATCTTTTTTGTTTATCCTTTTTATCTTCTCTTCTTATAAAAAGGCTGAATGGGATCAGACATTTCAAGAATTCTTTTTCATAAAGAAAAACACCTTTTGATTTCTCTTTTTATGATCAAACACCTCATACCATATTCCTCACCCCCAGGATATATTCAGGATCACTTTAGCAACATCAAGAAGGTTTCTTGTGATACACTTTTGTAGATACTTTTCTCTACGAGTGACTTTGTGAAACAAGGTTTCCCTACTGAAGAAGGAAGAAGGTTAAATCAGTGGATACCGAGGGTAGACCGCTACCTGTGGATGGCTCCGAAGCTATGTTGTATCTGTTGGATTTCTACACATCTAACTTAGTTTAGATGAGTGTTTTGTAAGTCGTCTGTATTCATAAATTTCCAATATTACTAAATAACGGTTTTGCCTTGCAAAGGGATTTTACTCATCTCATTGTCTTTTGCATGTTTGTCTTGATAATTGCAAATTGGAATTTGGGCATAACTCGCATGCACACCATAATTAATTAAAGGTTAAAATTTGAATTTGTGTGTTAGGACATTTAATTAAATAAATTGATCCATTAGTTCAAGCATACTCTCACCAATGAATAAAAAAAATCTAGGATGAAACAAATCCAACAAAAAATGAGAACCCCTAACCACCCTTTTTTTGTCGCCACGTAACCTCCCTGTTCTTTAAATCCTAAGATACCCACCTTTAAGTTCTTTATCGCCATTTTTTTATTTGTAAAAACAAACTAAATTCAACATTTTTTTCAATAAGATGAAAATCTTATAACTTAATCTAAATAAGCCGAAACCAAATTATTCCCTTGGAGTATAAGTCAGACCAAAAAGACTCAAATGCCCCTATGATTTTTACAAAAGCACATTTTACTTGATAATTACGTAAAATTCCAAAATATTCAATTAAATAGCCAAATTATTTCGAAATTCATTTTTTTAAACCCAAAACTTGGAGTCTAACAAATTATATAAAAAGAAATATAACCTTTTGGTTTATAATAAATTTCCAACTCAAGAAATTGTCATATATGAATGTATAAAAAAATTAATTAATTCTTAAAAAACACTAAATTCAAATTCAATTAAAAACTTTTAATTTAATTAAATTCCACCTAAATTATCTTTTAAATAATTCACACAATTAATTAATTTAATTGATTATTAAAAATATGGGGTATTACAATGGATTCGTAGACCGCTCAACCTCTTTTATTTTCTCTATAAATATAACCCGGACCCCTAGGAAAAGGTGCATGTAGTCTTGGTTATTAAGAAACAATCAATAAAGAAGAAGGCAACACTCGTGGATGTAGGCACATTATCAAACCATGCACATTGTGTTCTTGCTTTTGCTTTGTTCTTCTTTGATTGTGTTAACTTTATACCAGTAGGGTTTTACCGCCTACAATTAACATCATATGTTGGAATCAATTTCTCTTTCTCAGCCATGAAAAACAACGAGAAACTATGTATCACTCACACATTCACCGTCTGTTATCTTACGAAAGTCGCTAGAATGATCAGAAGGAGCCTAATACACCTAGAGTTAGGTAGAAAGTCCATCCGAATAGGAGTCACAAGACTCCTAACTCACGTCATTGGACCCGGGAGGAGTAGACTGCGAAGAGAAACGAACCATCATAACCCAACCAAATCTCATGGCTAGCAGATGCCTATAAAAGATGAGTCCGTCAACATGAGGATGCCACATGCCTCCAACAAGAGGAGAATGTCTGCCTTTAGCTTTGTTTAGAAAGAATGGAGCAAAAACTCAATAGGAACAAACACAAATGCCACACCTATACCCTTAGACCTCAGGCGAGCAAGACTTACAACTGAGGAAGGAGTTTGGGAACGAGCGAGACTACTCCAAGCATAGGAGCTCACCAGAGAGGAGAAACGATGAAGGTAATTATCATAAAAAAAGATCTCCAGATTGTTATCTGACGAGAGATGGATGAACACCCTACCATCGAGGGGCCAAGTCCACCAAGGAACTAGCCAGGAGGGCCTTTATCATTTATATGAGATCAGCCTTCTCAAGGTCGATTGAATAATTTGAGTCTCTAAAAAAGTTCTTCGTCCCCATATTTAAAATTTATGATGGGAAGACATATCCCATTGACCATGTTCTCTTGTATCGGCAAACCATGTCTTTCTATAGAAGCAATGAGGCACTCATGTTTTTTTTCCGTCCATCTTAGGATATCTAGCTCAGAAGTGGGTTAAAAAATTGCCACACCGGTCGATCAAGAGTTTCAAGCATCTAACAGAGGCCTTCATCGCCAGATTCATGATTAGTAGGGGTGTAAACGGATGTTTAAAAATCCAAATTAGTCTAGTATCCTAATCCATTTTTGTGGATATTTGTCCAAATAGATATCCAAAAGAGAGGATTCGGATAAGACTATTAAATATCAAAGAAAAATGATACATATATGGATACTAAAGTATCCGTCATGATTAATCTGTATCGGAAGAGGACTATTCGTATTTACGGATTTTCATTTTGAATATTCGTATTCGTAATATTATCTATAATATATATAATATAATTATCTGGAAGGTTTTTTGCAAATAGTTAAAGTCATTAATTATTTAATGTATAAATACAATAAAGAAAATTTTATCAATTTTTCCATTGTCTTTAATACCATCTTACACACACTGTCTCTATTTTACATTGGTTGTCTTGTTGTCGAAAGTGACTAAAATTCGGGAGATTGTTTCATTTAGTTGATATATTTATGACAACCCATAGATAGTGGTCTTGATAATATAGCGTAGTTATGGGACAATATATATTCCTTTATTTATTTAGTAAAATGCGTATTCAAACTCTCATTCACCTGGACATGATCCGTTATTGGTCAATAAAGGGTCATTTAGTACAAATTAAATGTTAGCAATTGCTTTTAATCCCCATCTATTTTTCTATTCATCTTTAATAAATTATTTTATATTATTTAGAATGTTGTGTAAAAAATATTTTTGTTAAGATTTAGAAAATTTCCAAATCAATTTTTTTAAGCACAATGCATGTATATTAAATAATACAAATGAATACGGACATTATTAGAATCCAAAAAATCCGAAAGGATATGAATAAGGTTAGTCGTGTATATTATCCGATAAATACGAATAAGGATACAAATAGTGCACTTATAAATGGATACGAATAATATATACTAGGGTATATTCTCCGTATCCAACCATTTTACATCCCTAATTATGAGTAGCTTCCATCCAAATAGGATGGACTCACTCCTCACTATGAAGAAGAAGCCATAGGAAACCTTGCGCGAGTACGTTTGACGAAACTGGGAGACCTATAACAAGTGGAGAATTTCTTCGAGCAAGTGGTTGTGGCCTCATTTAAGAGCGGCATGCCGAGAAACTTTATGCTGTGCCAGGTCCTTACTAAGAAGGAAGCCATCACCATTAACGACCTTATATTAAGAATTGATAAATATGACAAAGTGGAAGATGTGGTGGCCTTTACCCAATAGTAAAATGTTCGGCCTAAGGTGATCAAGAACGAAGATAATAAAATCTCTCCCTAAAAAGGGGATAGGAAGTATAATGGAGGGTCCAAGGGTGACGAAAAATAAATCCCATTATAGCCCATGGTGTCATTAACACCATTTTCAAGGAGCTGATCTATAAAATCTTGAACAAGATTAAAGATCTGAAATATTTTAGGCGATCGAGAGAAAATGGTCGGGGATCTGTTAAAGTTACATGTTCCTATCACAAGGATTATGGACACAATATAGGAAAAAATAAGGAACTAAAGTCTCACCCAGAAGATCTTACCGAGGCAGGTCATCTAGACAACTACGTGAAAATGAAGAACGAAAAAGATCATATGGAGCTTGATCAGAAACTCGACAATAACGTATACGATGATGATATAGAACATGAGTTCATGGTTATCCATGGTGCCTCACATTCGAACCAAATTCAAGGCAATCCTATGTGGATGTAGTTAAAAAAAGTTATTACGATAATATATGCTTTCCAAATTAACCATGCTAAAACATAAATGGTCAAACGTCACTAGCCAAAAGATATAAACTACACTAAGCATATAGTTTTCATAAAGGAAGACTTGGTCAGAGTCAAAACTCTACATCATGATGAGCTAGTAATCATTCTTAGAATTACCAACTAGGATGTGGACAAGATACAAGTCAACCAGGGGAGTTCTTCAAAAGTTTTATTCCTAAATCTGTACAATAAACTCAACCTTAAGATAGAGGATCTAATGGAAATAACCATCCCATTTAAAATCGACTTTGATGGCGAAATGATAATGCCTCTGGGGAAAAGTAATACCCCTTACTTTTGAGTAATTATTTTTATATTAAATTTTCATGTGGGTTAGTATATAAAGCAAAGGAAATTGAGGTAAATATTAATTTCAGTAATTTAAGAGTTGATATTTATGAGTATTGCATATTTACCTTTAGGAGAATGTGAATAGTGTAGTATTATGTTATGTTATGTCGTTGGGGTTTAAAACGACGATTATGAATTATATTCCATTTGAGTTATTATAAAAATGTTAATATGATGTTGGAATAGAAATTTATGAACAATATCTAGAATGTTAGTTTAGAGGGCACAATTTGTCCCGGAAGGGTCGAGATAGTCAAAATAAGTGCCAGGGTTATTTTTGGGTTCCGGGGTACTTTTATCTAGTTATGACTTAAATATGATGTTACGAGTCATTTAAGTGTGTAGTAGCATTTAATGTTAGACTTAAGTCATTTGGGCATTTAAGTCTTGCAAGAGCATTAATAACTCATTTATGTGTTTAACCTAGAAAGTATAGAGAGAAGTGAGACCTAGAGAGAAAGAAGAGAAAGAGGAGATTTTGCCATTTCTAGCCCGGAATCGTTGCTACGAAGAAGAATCCGAGACTCCAACAATAAGGCAAGTATTATACTTGCAATACCTTATGATTATGTTGAATAAATTGTGTGATTAGGTATTTTTCTTAAGATTTAACCCATTTAGGGTTTCGATTGAGTTTGTTGTTCAAACCTCCACCTGTATAAGTTAGAGATGATTTGAATGTTGTATATTGTTAGGGGATCATGTAGAAATGGTTTTTTGAGAATATTTATTGATGATAGTTGGTGTAGAAGGGAGAAGAAAAATTAGAATATTTAGGTTTAATAAGAAAAATGGGGGTTGGCCGGATTATCTGGTACGACTGGTCGACTGCGTCCCAGACGCCGGTTGATCGGGCCAAAGGGAAAAAGCCTACTGGTTGGCTTGAAAGGCAAATTCCAAATACGAGGTCGATCGATACTCTGTTTTTAACCCAAGAATTGGGCTTTCTTTCTATTCCTTTTCTTTTGGGTTTAAGGCTTAGGAACCTTCTCTTAGGATGTATTGAGAAGTAATATGACCTCATATAAGGAGAGTATTACTCTAGGATAGTACAGGAGTGTCCGGGCATATTTCGAGGACTAATCATAGGGGTATAATGTCTCATTTCGTCTAGTAAACTAGAGTAGGACTAGTGTAGAGTCGGGTAGTATGTGTTGTACCTTCGGGGGCTAGTATGATAATAATTATATCTTGTAGCCAAAATTATACGTACATACGGTTTCGGAATGTAAGGATCATATGCTTAACTTAATATAGTTTGTAACTATGGCACATTTACACATACCTCTCTAAATCCTATCATGAGGAAAGTATGCGCTAGAGGTGAATCCCCTGACAAATGATGCAGGGAGAGTATAGTCCTCAGGCCATGATACCGGTTGTTACGTTGTATGATTGTATTATTCGAAGTGAGGTAATTTCGGGTACGGTTATGACTCACTATCGAAGGTATATGGCCACTTCCCACGCGTTGCGATTTAGGATACCTAGGTGGTCTTGGTTATAGGCCCTAAAAGATGATAGTATTTAAGGGCGCATCTAGTGGGGTGACTCTCGGAAGGATGGTATTAGAACTGTTATTATTATGATTGTAACTGTTCTCACTGAAATGGTATTTCACACGAATGATTAATTGATTTAAGGAAACTATGAACCAACTTTAATTGCCTATGGTCCCTATTGATTATTTAATTGTGAATATCTTTTCAATTGATAAACTTGATATGTGCAACATAGTTAGGTTAATCCTATTATGTAGATGGTAGTTTAACTTAACATGAATTGTACGCATTAGGATGTGCACTTAGAAGAGAGGTGAGGATGATTCCTTAAATGAAGAGCGAATTTTACTTGCTTTTGAAAGCAGTATTCATAATTGCCATGCATTTATTCACATGTATATCATATCAAAACGGTCCCTGACCCATTTATATTTCTCCTTCTTGTGTGGTTCTGATGTATGTTCAGGTGCTCCACCGCATGGATACCCGATATGACTCTCCTTCCTAGCGTTAAGGAGCTACGACATTTTGCGGATATTGTAGGATTTTTGTAGTAGAAGCGTCAATTCTTTTGATACTCTAGCTATGATCGATCTATATATTTAGGCGTGTTGCCCCAAGTTTAGTATTCGTACATACTGTCATACTTGGTGTAATCTTTTGTATTTAGTCTGTTAACTGACAACTGATTCGGTTATGCTTTCTAATATTGTTGTTAAACTGTTATATATATATATATATATCAACCTTTTTGTTATAAACTGGATGATGGAATTTGCTTATATTCTATTTGCAAAATTATATATGACATCCGTTTTCTAAAATATTTGTTGGTTGTCTCATATTATTATTATGCGACAGTGATGCTAAGAATGGACCATTTAAGATTAGCATTTTCATTGGAGTAGCGGGCTGGCCACCTCTTATTTTAATAAGCGGGGTGTCACAGGAAAGTGGTGGTCCCAGTGAGAACGAGGAACATATCCAAGATAATAGGTTCTAAGTAGTGGACATTGAGTCCTATTACAATACTATTTTAAGCCGAGGTTGGATCCACTCCATGAAAGAAGTACCATTAACTTACAACTAAAAGCTCAAATGCATCCCCAATCGGTGGGTAATGCTTTATCACTTTCATCAAACCTAAACAAGAAAAGAAGAAGGAAAAGGTGGTCGCAGAAGAGGCGATCAGGAAGAGAATCTCTTTTGGGATTTTATTATTAAACTATGTAATGACATTTTATTTTAAGGGTATATTACACCAAACTCCACTTAACTATTAATTTTTTTACACTTAACCCATTTTCATAAAAAAAAAGTTGATAAAAGATGATTTTATGCATTAAAAATGTAAAACTTTTGTTGAAAATGGGTTGGGTATAAAAAAATCAACAGTTCCTGGGGCTTAGTGTAATTTACCCTATATTAGTTGATAAAGGATTATCTTATTTATTTTGAAATGAGAATCATGTATATGAGAATGCTTTACATTATTTTGTTTAAATATATTATTTAACGTGTCGGTTAATCATACTTAGTAGGAAATTTTCAATGAGTTGGGTTCGGCTTGATCACAGGAGAGAAAAATCTCGATTTTAGCACTATTGAACATTTCAAAGCCTAGATAGGGAGTTGACATCTTATCGAAATGGTTACGATATAAACCTAGTAGTCTATTTAAAAATATTGGAAATTATCTGATGGTTCGAGAACTTGAATGATTGTTCAAACGAGGATTCTAATCGGTACATCCAGGAATGTATTGAACCCCTTAATAAATTTACGACTAAGGACTTTCTTGATTAGATTTAGGTGATCTAACAATATTTTCAAATAGTGCCCAAATTCTTAATCCCGAGAGTTATGAGGATTGCAATTTGCATAAATGTTTCTTTAGTTTCTATGGGTATGATATGATTTTATATCGGGTCAATAGAATCCAAAATATTCGGTAATAGCTGTGTGAGTAGCTTTGAGATCATAATTTGGACGAATTTCCATCTTTTCACTTGACTTGGTTAATAGATTCAATTGTGTGTGCTAGGTAAGGTTATGGTCTTGCCAACTAATATATTTTATCCTTAAGATAATATTAAGCGATCGTGTCCCACTTGATGCTTCGATTAAGACCCGTGCTTCCCTTAGGGAAGAATTTGGTGTGAGTGCTAAATTACTACAATTAAATAGAACAAAATAAGTTGTAAATTGTGCAAACTAAATAGAAATAAAGCTTTGGAACTAAAGAAAAGTAAGTGCGATAAATTAAGTGAGTACACTACGTAATGTAAAGCAAGAAAGTAAAAAAAATCAAATGCAAAGGCAAGAACCTTTTAATAAACTACAAAAGAAGTTGCAATCTACCTTACAAGCTACTCCAAATGAAAGAAATGCAGTAAATAAGTGAAAAGAATGGAAAAAAAAGGATACAAACTATTAAATATAGTTTTTTTTGGCAAGGGAGTTCATCTTTCCATTGTCTTCTAGTTACTTATTTATAGAATTTCTTGCCATGCAACTCAACCATTCATAATGTTTAGGTGGTTATTCATCCAAATTACTTCCTTCTTAGGTGTACTAATGCCCCTATATAGATCGTTCCCTTCATTTTCGACACCACATCCAATATAATGACCCGTGTCATGCATACGAGTTGATAATTCTTTTTGAGCTAGTGTATTATAGTTCGGCTATTGTTACGAGTTTATAATCTCACATGGCATCACCTTGTTGGACTGTGATAATGTGGTGTAAACACCATCAGTTAAACTTGGTCAGTGGACTATTTTATAATCCAGTGGAGTAGTAAAATAATTTAAGTCTGAAAATCAAAGAATTTTTTAGATGTTGGTTAAAATTAATTAGCGACAAATTGATTTGACCAAGCGAGTGTCAGAATTGATAATCATCCAAAAGTATTTAAATAATACCCCAAATGGACGATTTTTAATTGCTAATTCACGATAAAATGGGTCTTATGCGCGTATTTATCTATTTTATAGGCTTTCTTGCACTTGCGAATTTAAAAGCTCTATTTCGAGGCAAAATTCGACAAAATGTGGTTCAAGGAGCTTAAACCTAACCCCTATGCCTATTACCTTGTCCCGTAACCTTGACCTAAACCCATTCCCGAGCCTTGTGTGTTTAGTTTGCACCCGTTATTTTATTTTTATTTTTTTAGATTTTTATTTGAGTGGTTTTTAATTTTTAGGATTTATTTTATATTTTGTTTAGAATTTTGTTTATATTTTTAGGATTTATCTGCATAAATTATTTTAATTTTTTTTATTTAGGTGTAAGTTTTATTTTTATTTGATCTTTATTTTTATTTTAATTTTTAGTTTTTATTTTATTTAACTTTATTTTTATTAGGATAGGTTTATTTTTGTCGTTTATTAAGAATTTACTTTTTTTAGTTTCATTAGATTTGTATTTTCTTTAGTTTTATTTTATTAGGATTTTAATTTTTAGTTTTGATAGATTTTAATTTTTAGTTTTGTTAAATTTTTTTTAGTTAGATAGTTTTATTTATTTATTTTTAGTTGGGCACAAATCTAAACACACACACATTACTATCCTTCACACTCCAACACCTAATTACTCACTCACCCTCACCCTTATACCAGACACCTCACACACACCCAAACACACCTCCCACCAGCTTCCAAACCCATCTTACCCATTTGGCCCACAACCCCATCACCTGCTAAACCCGTAATCGACCTCTACCCGAAAAACAACTGCTACACCTAAATCGGAGACAACCCAAGACCAAAATCGGTGCAACTCAATCTCGCAGACCACTTCTAGTTCGACCCATATCCCAATGCCCAAATCCTGAGACCCAGCTCGACCCAAATCAGAGATATCGAAATTCTTCAATCCGACCTCCATCTGCGTTCACACCTCCGGCCGCACTACCCAACGCCGGCGGCCTCCACAACATCCTAACCCGGTTGCTTCCCCGCCGACCCCTCCAAACCCGGTCTGGCCACCAAAACCCGTGTTCAACTCATTTCTTCCATAACCCATTCTCAACCCGCCATACTTGCTACCAAAACACCAACAAACCCAAGCTTCTGACCTTTCTGTTGAACCCCCGCCTTGAACCGAAATCGACCCATGGAAGCCTTCTTCTAAAACCCACTTCACCAAAAACCCATAAATTCCATTTAAACCCTTAAGCCATATTCGATTTTTTTTACTAGCTACCAAAGTTCCAACCCCCCCCCCCCCCCCCCCCCCAATGTGTGTTTTTAGTTCCTTTTCCCCATTTCCCCATTTTCCCATTTAACCGCCAACAACCTCACTTTCCACATGCCTTTAATCCCATTCCTAAATTACCCTTACCCCTCTCTTACCTCAGACTATGCACACATGTGCTTGCAAACTTCTAAATTACCCCTTTCTCCATTGTGCCTACTATTTAAGAATATCAAGACCCATTTTGAAAAGGATCTAGCAAAGAGAATTCTAGAGACTTGAGAGAGAAACACTTTTTTAGTTTAGTTTTCTTTAATGTAGTTTTTATCTTCTTTTTTAGAGATTAGTAAGATATAAAATTGTTGAGAGATTCAATTGAGTGATATATTGAATTAGAAAAATCTTTGGATGCTCAAATTGGATGGATGATACTCAAGTTCAATGAAGAATTAGAGTTCAATTTTACAAATCAAGGAGACTTGTTTGAAGATTTGTTCTCTCATCTCTTTTATTTCATTTTAATGCCTTTGATTGCTTGGTTATTGTGTTTATTCATCATGTTAGGATAAATAGCTTTCAAGGGGTGAGATGAACCCTTATTTAATGTGATCTTAATTATTTAATTTGTTTATTTGAAATTCCCTTTGAATGTTAATTTTGATCCTCCACCCTTCAATTTACGCCTCGAGAGAGGGTAAGTGATTTTCGAGAGAAAATTGAAAATCGAGATATAATACCCATTTTATAATCGAACTAGAGATAGGGGTTTCTTAAGTGTGGTTTTATTCCCTGAATTTCTACTCTAAATTTTATTTTCTAAGATTTATATGAATTTTGATGAATTGATCCTAGCGGGTGATTTATTAAAAGAAGTATAAATCTATTTTCTAGAGTTGTGGGGGATTGAATTTAATTTTCTAAAATGTTGGTATTAATATTATATTTGTGACGAGAGTTTACTTGTAATTTCAATACTAACTTGGGAGATTTCAAATGAGTAAATTAACTAATTAGAATAACTAGAATTTGTGGTGTAGTTCCATTCCTTGATTGTTTTCACATTTATTTAGCTCACTTTATCTCTTATTTTAGTGTTTGATTTTTTTCTTCATTTTGTTAGTCATTTACTTTAGTTATCTCTCCACTCTCATGAAAATTGTTTTAATATTAAAAAAATAGAAAAATTCTAAAATTCTAAAAGGAAGTTACATAAAAAATGAATTACATTACTTCTCATTCGTTTCACTCCTTAGGTTACGATTGACGTCCTTACTTACCTCTATTCTAGTCTTTTGATATTTTTGTAGGTGATAAAGGAATTGATTAGCTTGGCTTTGCAACAATGACAAAAACACTCAAAAGCCAAGTTATTAGGAATCTTAACATGTGGAATCACACTATGTACTATAATCAATCTTGAATTTAAAACTTCAGTCTGCCCGAGTGATTTTTGATAATATTAAATTGGAGTGCAGTCATAATTATTTAGTGGAATTAATTATGATTAAATAAAAAAGGAAATAAATCAAGAAATTTGTAATTTGAGATTTTTGAGTATTTATTTGAAAGCCAATTTAATTATTTCTCTTGGGTCCCTTGTATTGTTCATATACCTAAGTAGTTAAGCCCAAACTTTCAGGAAACAAAGTTTGGTTAAATCCCACCACTTAAACTAATATATATGGGTTTAAGTTGCATAATTCTATATTAAGGTTTTTAAAAGTGGGTGAAAATACTATTCACATTTTTATGAAGAAACCGATATATATATATATATATATATATATATATATATATATATATAGAGAGAGAGAGAGAGAGAGAGAGAGGATCATATGTCACTCAAAAAATAGAGTTTTCTTTTTCGAAGGTGCCCACACACATAGCTAGCCTTGGAAAGGCCATATACTAGAAGAACCAAGCATTTTGGAGAGTTCAAGTAAGCATTTGGAGATCCAAAATAAGGCATCCCCTCATCTTCTTTAAATACATTTCTCCATATCAGATTGCAATTGGATTCCCAAAGGTATTGTATTCGAAACCATATGTTTTGTTTTCGATCCTAGGTCTGCATTTATTCTTTCTAATGTATGATTAATCAAAAATTCAGTGGCTGAGATTTTTTAGTCCGTGTATATCGATCTCCAACAATTGGTATCAGAGACTTTGGTATAGATTAATCATGCTTTGGAGAGGTCCATGTTGTCTAACGTTGAAAGACCTAGTTTTGCATGTTGTATGATTATACAAGTTTGTGTATGGTATCTTACCAACATGGTTTTGTAGAGTGTCTATGTCTGAATCCTTTCCATAATGGTAACATATGTTTTTCTCTGTGAATGAATCCTAAGGTGGTTTATCCGTAGTTAATTGTCGCTCCAAGATTCGATATGGTTATAATAATTAAATATTTTTATTATTTCATTGCTGATGTATTTGTAGCTGATTGTGAGGGTTGTAATGTTTAATTACGTTTAGAATAATTTATGTTTGTTTGGGTATTAGACATAGTTTTATATAGTTTCATGAAGATTCGGATAAGTTATGGTTATTTTCGTATGAAATTTTGGTAAAATAAATGAAGTTGCTAGAATATAGGGCTGGATTGATTCGGTGCCAGGTCATTTCCTTGGTGCACTAATTCCCCTATATATATCGATACCTTCATTTTCTACACCATGTCCAAAATTATGATAGGTGTCTGCATGTGAGTTCCCAATTATTTTGAGCTAGTGTATTGTAGTTCAGCTATTGTTACCGATTTATAATCCCACGTTGTAACACCTCATTGGATCGTGATAATGTGGTATAATCATGCCTCCCCACTAATTGTTTTTTGGAAAAAAGTAATTAGTGGACTGCTAAGCTTCTCACGCCATCATTCCACATCTGTCCATCATTACTCTGCATCATAAATATGCATTTTTTGACAATGAGAACATTTCCATCTCAATTAATCAACACTCTGGTCTTTCACCTGAGACACTTGCTTCTTCTCATTTTTTTTCCTCTACACAAAAATGACTTCTTAAGAAAATAGAAATGTTGTTTCCAAATGTCCTTATGAATCCACTTCGAACCAATCCAATAATGATGTGAATCTATGGGGAGTTATTGTCGCATCCCTGGATAATTTTTGTGATGACGGATTGTTCTCTACTGGTCCTCGGAGTAGAATAAATCGTGAGTTTTATGAAATCCCTACTCTATCTTCCCTTCGTGGCTCTGATTATGTTTCCATTATACCAGTTTATAGAGTACCTCGGTTAGAAGAAGAAGATCATGGCAATGCTATGGATATTAATGATGATGACAAGGTAGAGAAGTTTGAGTATAGGCCCAATCATAAATTTCATAATTCCTCTAATGACTGGGTTGAGCACCCCACTATTGTCTATGATAACTCCCTCATAGACCCTCCTATAGTACGTGTGGGAACAACCTATGTTTTGGGCCAATAACACTCTCGATTTTGGACATGAACCAACCCTTACTCATGCATGTTTCCTGCCTGAAAGTCACGTACACGTATTTTCTCACGTTTCACCACTCATCGTACTAATGCCTGTGCTTGGTCAAGCCAACCCAACCTTATTTTACCTTCGACAGTCACAAGGGTAAGTATTTAAACCTCTCAGATGCTTAGAACCATTCATACCATAATGTTCTAATTTATAACTCCAAAGATGAACATTGTCCCTGCACACTATTGTGCATCACAGACACACACACACACACACATACACACATATATCATATCTCTTAATCCCCTTATGTCTCATCCTTATATGGATGATCTGCCAATAAATCAACTAAATTTTGGCCTTTTGCTTCTATTTGAGGTACATAATGTAGTAAAAACTTAAAGATTAATAACACCATTTACCAATTCTATTGCGCAAAATAGACATTGCCAACATATGTTTGATTAAATCAAACTTTGAAATGAAAAATAATCCTCGAGGCAATAGATAATATCTTAATTTCATAGCAGCAAAATAAAAGATCAGACATAGATTTTTCATTATAGAATATCTACATTCATAATCATTAAAAACATATTAGGGTAATACACTGATTTTTCTTTGTGATTCTAACAATCTTGTGCCAATTAAACTCCAATTAAGGCATCAAAGACTGAAATGTATAACTCTAGTGTCATATCTTCCTTTGGAGGTTCCAAAACAGGTGGCTAGACCAGGTATTTCTTGATTGCTTAGAAATAAAACTTACACTTTTCCTTCATATACATCTCCTTTTGGTATTTTAGATTCAATAAAGGAGAAAATACTTTAGCTTTCTGGCCACATTAGATATAAATCTACGAAGAAAATTAACTTATCCAAAAAAACTTTGTAATTCTTTATTATTTGTGGGAGTTGTGTTCTTAATTATAGCTTTAGATTTATTATGATCAACTTTTATCCCTTTTTGGTGCATTATATATCCTAAGAAATTTCCTAAATAAACTCTAAAGACAAATTTCAAAGGATTCATTATAAGTTCATAAGGTTTCATTCTTTCGAAGGACATTTTAGGTGTGTTATATGATCACCTATTTTTTTTATTTGACAATTATATCATCAATATAACACTCTAAAAAGGTGACAACCATGTAATGGAAAATGGTATTCATCCCCTTTAGTATATGGTCCCTGCATTCATTGATTAAAATGGCATTTTTATCCATTCGAAGGTCCCCAAATTACTAGGGCACCTAAAGCAATATTATGCACATCTTCTTCATTTATGTTTATTTTGTTATAGCCAAAACAACCATCCATCATAGACATGACAGTATGACGTCTTGATCTGCCAATGAAAAATTCTACCACTAGCATTGGATATTAAAGCGTGGCTTCATTTAAAGTGGCTTAATCTAGATTTCAAAAATCGATGCACACTCTTAGTTTGTCATTTTTCTCAATTACTTGCATTTTATTAAAGAGTCATTCAAGATACCAGACAGTTTGAATGAACCCAACCTTTAATAACTTCTCTATCTCTTATTGAATCTTGGTTGTGATCTTCAGAGTCATTTATCTTAGAAAAGGTTTGATAGGTTTGTAGCCTTCTTTGATTGGTAGTTTGTGTGTAAGGATATATTTTATAAGTCTTATGCACATTAGTGTATGTGGTATACCGCTACAAGCCGCCGGAGAGAAGTTCAAGTTTGAAGATAAATGAAGATGGACCCGAATATCAAAGTTTTTTAATATTTAAGCCTCCACGAGATGAATTTTGGTAAGGTTATGTTTGGGTTACTTAACGGTTCATTTAAAAGTGTTGGGATATTTTTCTAAAATATTTTCTAAGTGTTGAGGAGTTACTTTTCGTCAAAAAGAAATTTTTCTAAGTGTTGAGGCGGAGTCTTTTTGACAAAATAAAATTTTAATTTTTTTGCACTAGTCGTTCGAGCGAGCACTGCTTATTGTTCAAGCGATAAGGGCTTCTCACGCAAAGCTGTCATTCGAGCGATAGTGAGTTTCGTTCGAGTGAGTTTGCCACTTCGTTTGAGTGATGCGCCAACTTAAGTTTTTTTTATATATAAAGCGTGTTAAACCACTCCGTTTTCATTAAGAAGACCTAACTTTTTTCATTCTGCACAAACTGCAAACCAATATAATCTTTTGTCTTCTTTATTTAAGGGTTTAATCCTTTTTATTTTCATTTCACAAAAATCCCATATACTTTAGTGAATTGTTTGGAGCCCAAGATACAACTTTGGTGAAGTTATTTCTTTGTGGAGTGTTATCTCTACGATTGACTACGACTGCATGTCAATTGGGAGTACTCGAGGATGTTCTTGGCTGAATTGGAACTGCGTGTTCTTGTGGGCTGCTACAGTTTTTCCATTGCTGACTCTAGGTTATGTGTCTATGTGAGTATCTGCATGATATTCATTGCGAATTTCATTGTGTATGTAAGTTGCGATTTATCATTCATAGTGAAATAAAAGGTTTTACCCGAAAGGAGTTTTTTCTTGAAATCTGTGAGTTAACAATTTTGTTTGTGTTGGTTTGTTTCACTCACACGTAGATGCATGTTTTATGACTGAATTAATTTGGTTTAGAAATTGACTCCGATTAGATAAGTATAAATTAGAAACTTGCGAATTTGATTAAAATAGTATCACACGGCATTTACAAATTGGTATCAGATCTTATTTAAGCGATAACCACTTTTACAAATTGGTATCTGAGGGGGTTTCTCTAATTTATCGAGTGATCCTTATTTTTTGCGAAATTGTATGATATTGATTTTTTTTTTTGTGAGAAATCACAATTTTTCTAATAGAGCTCTTATGTAATCGGATGCCCATTTTTTACGGGTCTAATTATGCCTTCTGGAAAGCACGAATGAAATCATAGTTCAAGGCCATTGATGAGCGCGCTTGGGTAGTTTGTGAAAGAGGCTAGACTCCTCCCACTGTCATCACAAATAATACACAAATTTAAAACCCGTGACAGACTAGATTGAGGACAAATTTAAGTGTACTTTTAATTCATGTGGGCTGAGTGCGATTTCGGGTGTCGTCACTACTGAGGAGTTCCTACGTATTATGATGTGAACTACAATAAAAGAAACACGGGACATTTTACTACTTACCCACGAAGGCACAAATGCGGTCAAAGAGTATAAAATTCAAAATTTAACTACTCAATTTGAAATAATTATCATGCTTAAGACTTAGTGTTTTGATGAGTTTTATGCACGTTTGTCTGATATTATAAACACTAGTTTCAATCTTGGTGAGCACATTACCGATGCACGAGTGGTTAAAAAGATGAGATCGCTGCCTAAATGTTTTGTCCCTACAGTGACTGTTTTGAATTCCTTAGGTAATTTGAGCAATTTAAAATTGGAAGAGCTGGTAGGAGACCTCGAGACATATGAGACTGACATGTTCCCCGGCACTGTCAAGCCTAAGGATAGAGGGATATCACTTAGAGACCAACCTTGTAAGGGAAAGGAAGTGTCCAAGAGTGAGAAGAAAAAGAAAGTGAGAGTTTTGAGTCCGAGTCTGAGGATGAGGTTGATTTTGATATGTCCATGCTTGCGAATTTTTTAAAAAAGTTTCTCAAATTTCCCAAAGAAAATTCTTCCAATAAAAGATTTTTTGAGAAAAATAAAAAGAAAGATGAGGCCAAAGAGAGCGGTGAGAAAGAGAGTGAGGAAGAGGAGATATGTTTTGAGTACGATGGTAGAGGGAATAAGGCATTTGAGTGTCCCCCTAGGCTAAAGAGAAAGGGCAAGAAAGTTGCCACGCCAACCATTCTTAGCGATAGTGAGGAAGAGGTGAAGGATTCTAGGGATAAGTCTTCACATGGGAAGTTTGTTGCCTTTTGAGCTAGTCATGTGAGCACACCTAGTTTTTCCCATGACGATGAGGATACTTGTGCACGTGATACCCCCTATGAGGATGACAATTTGACTGTTTTGAGTGAGGGTGATAATGAGTGTGAAAATGGAGATGAAAGTGAGATCCAAATTACGTTTAAAGATTTGTACGCCGAGACCGTACAGACCAAAAAGTTAAATAAATACCTAACTCTTTGGGTAAGAGATTTGGAGAGAGATTTAGAGGTTTTGAGGGTGTTTGAGGTGAAAGCAAGTAAACTCAAGAAGGTGAAGGTATCTTTGAGTGAATAGTTGATTGCTTTAGATCGGGAAAGGAGTGATTTGACCAACACGGTGTTCAGTTTGACGACATGTATATCCCAACTCGAGAGTGATCTCGAACGTGGCCGGGGGTCAAAGTTCCTTTAGAGAACGCTTCTAAAAAGGTTGGAAAGATGGTTCTCAATCCCATTTTGGGTGATGTTGAGATATTAGAAATAGGTCATGACGGTGCGTCCACTTCACATGTTGCACCCGAGCTAGTTCCTGAGTTTTTTGATCGAACCATATGGCTCTCAACCTAATCCATCTAGGCATCCCATACCTGATAGGAGAGTGCATAGGAGACATTTTGAGAGAGGCGTACCTAGGCCTGTTTATGTTTGCACTCATTGCAAGAAGAAAGGACACCTTAGGGAGTTTTATTTTAAGTTGGGTAATATGTCACATTTTGCTACTACATGTGTTTCCACTACACATGATACTTTGGATGCTCAATATGATTACATGAGAGAAGAGTTTGCACATATTAGGGAGCAAGTAAAGTTTTTGGTCAAAACTTCACATGATTTGATGGATATTTTTCATAGGATGTCACCACCTTTGGAAAACTCCACCGCACCTAACGGATGAGGTTTAGACTTGTTTGCTAGCATATGATGACTTTCATGATGATATTTTATGCCCATTACTAGTGTGTACCATTTTTGTAGTTATGATTTCCATTTTTGATATATTTTTCGAAAAACCAAAAAGATTTTTGTTTTTGAAAATTTTTGGAAAAATACAAAAAGATTTTTTTGAGAAAAATTAGTAAAGCCAAAAAGATTTTATTTTGATAAAATTATTGGAAAAGGCAAAAAGAGTTTTGTATTTTGTTTACACCATATATGGATGGACATTTAGGACGACCGAGTCACAATTTCATTCCATATCCATGTGACGATTTAATAGTGTTTTGATATGCATCATCAGTTCATCTTTATGCTTTACAATGTTTGGAGTTAATAAGATGTGATTTGTTGTTACTACCTACATGTTTGACTCACGCGTTACTTTAATACATACTTGCACAGATTTGTTTGACTATTGTTCTTATCTATCACAACTTGACAATGAAAGTTGTGCATGTAAGAACCGTTAATGTGAGTTTGTGTGATTTATTATAAAAACAGGGAAGGGCTACGAAAGTTATTCATTTATCCTTTATGATTAAGCCACCATATAAATTTGACCTAGAAAAAGTGTGGCACAATTAATAATTGCCAAGGTCCAAAGAGGTTAAAAAGAGCGCGAAAAAAATTTAAAAGCAATAAAAAGAAAAATATGCCATAATGTGGGCCAATATGATTTACTTTCAACACCTCAAAAGAAAAATAAAAAGCATTATTATTTATGAGGGAGTTTGGATGGAATATAAAACGGGTTTGCACGTCCTGACAAAGTCATGAAAAAGCGTTATATAGTTTTAGACGTTATTGGTGTGAAAATCATGTCTGACATTGATTTGTCGATTAGATTAGGACGATGTCATCTAAATTCACATTTTCAACACTTAAGGACAATTTTGAGATTCATTCGTTAGGAGTAAACCTATTCATCATGCACATATGTTATGCATGATTGTTAAGATTTGCCTATCGATTGTTTCACACCCATTCATTCCTTTTCCATGATTAAGTTATCTTAGTGAAATTCATGGTGTGTGATTTTTGTGAAATAATTTTTTTTTTGTATAAAAAATTGAAAAATCAAAAATAGTTTGTGGAAGATTTTGAGTTACTCCTTTCCATTGATTTGCTCGTCGTGACAACTCCATGTTTATTTTGCTTATTCGTTTCCTTATCTATTTCAGACAAATAAAAAGGGGGAGAACGAATTATGGGGGAATTTGCATTAAGGGAGATATTTGATTATTGATGATTGATTTATTCTTATATCATTTCAAACTTGATGCTTCACGAAGGTATTTTCTTTGTCTCATATGTGTAGGTACAAACTTGAAGAACATTATTTTGCACACCCGGATGAGAAAAGCTTAAAGATTTAATGTTGAAGATTTTTGAATAAAGTTTCAGACTTGCATTTTTTATACATTTTCAGTTTTGGGTTCATGGGATGGTATTATATATGTATAGGCATTTTGATTTGATAATTTAGATGTTATTATTTTGTACTGGCAGAGGCATAGGAGGAGATTTGTAAGGACATATTTTATAAGTCCCGTTTACATTAATGTATGTCTTATACCGCTACAAACAACTGAAGAAAAAGTTCAAGTTTGAAGATACATGAAAACAGACCCGAATATCAAAGTTCTTCAACATTTAAGCCTCCACGAGATTAATTTTGGTAAGGTTGTGTTTTGGTTACTTAATGGTTCATTTAAAGTGTTGGGATATTTTTCTAAAATATTTTCTAAGTGTTGAGGTGGAGATTTTTGACGAAATAAAAGTTTTATTTTTTCGCGATGGTCGTTCGAGCGACCACTGCCTGTCGTTCAAGAGATAAGGGCATGTCGCATGAAGTTGTCGTTTGAGTGATAGCGAGTTTCGTTCGAGCAACTTTGCCACTTCGTTCGAGCGATGCACCGACTTAAGTTGTTTATATAAAGCATGTTAGACCACTCCATTTTCGTTAAGAAGACCAAACGTTTTTCATTCTGGAAAAAACTGCAAACCAGTAGAATACTTTGTCTTCGTCATTTAACGATTTAATCCCTTTTGTTATCAATTAACAAAAATCCCATATGCTTTAGTGAATTGTTTTGGAGCCCAAGATACAACTTTGGTGAAGTTATTTCTTTGTGGGGTGTTATCTCTACGGCTGACTACGACTGCGTGTCGATTGGGAGTGCTCGAGGGTGTTCTTGGCTGAATTGGGACTGCGTGTTCTTGTGGGCTATTGCGGTTGTTCCATTGCTGACTCTAGGCCGCGTTTCTATGTGAGTATTTGCGCGATATTTATTATGGATTTCATTATATATGTAAGTTGTGATTTATCATTCATAGTGAAATAATAGATTTTACCTGAAAGTTTTTTTCCTGAAATCTATGATTAGTAATTTTGTTTATGTTGGTTTGATTCACCCACACGTAGATGCATGTTTTAGGATTGAATTAATTTGGTCTAAAAATTGACTCCTATTAAATAAGTCTAAATTAAAAACTTGCGAATTTGATTAAAACAGTATCACACTGCATTTACGAATTGGTATCAAAGATTATTTAAGCGATCACCACTTTTACATTACGTTCCAATTATATATTGTCCAAGCCATCCAGTTCATCATATTCCCAGGAAAAACATTCCTTTTACTGATGTTAAAGGTCTATAACCAAATACTGGTCTGTTTTGCTTAAGTTGTCACTGATGTATGTGACACTCTTGTTTTGTTCAGTTCCCAAATTGATCTCTATCAAATGATCAGGTTAGTTTACCATGAGCTATTCATATTCTATCAGTGAAGTTGTTTAATCACCATTTTCTTGAGGATTTTCATCCTTAATATCTTCTTCGAAGACATAATCATCCTAATTAATAATATTTTCTTCACCAATTCTAGTTCTCAGTTCCAAATATCTGAAGTTGTACAACACCATGACCAAACATTTATTGGCATGGTCAACATTAATTGATTTACTATCCATTAAACAACTATTTTTTTCTTTAATTGATCACATTAGATGAAAAACAAACTCATCCTAAGCCTCATTCGAGACTTCCCCTTCTGATGCTTATGGAACCAAAGCACCCGCCTTCACTTGTCCTACATTCTCTTGGTAAAGTCATACCTCCATAAAGTTAAAGATGGTGTGTAAAGGTAATGGATCAGGTTCCACCTCTTCCATAATCCCACCCTCTTTCATCAGAAGAAGTTTACGATTCATAGAAGATGGAATACATTTATTAGAGTGAATCCAGTTTCCACTAAGAAATGCATTGAAGCTTGGTTTGCCTTCAATAATGAAGAAATTAGTTTAAGATTTTCTAGTGCCTACTTCAATATCAACTGGCTTTACATATTTGGTTGAAATGTTATTCTTAAAAAAACTGGAGATAATAGTTTGAGTCTGGACTTGTTTTGTTTTTTATTTGTTTACTTTGTAAAGCATGGAATATGACATTATATTAACAATTGCGCCTTTATCCACTAATATTTTATTAATTAAAACTCTATTTATTCAATCTTTAGTAAACAAAGATTTGATATGATTAGTCATATTATTAGTAGGCTCTTCGAATGCATATATTAAATCTACAACAGATAAAAATAAGTGAAAATTGTCGACCACTCACTTCTCATCCTCATTCAATTCTATTGCTGGGACCTCATATCCTTTTTAAGCTTCGAACCTCTTTGGTAGGATCACAACCATATTAATTGTCACTTGCCAAAAGTTCGTATTCCCTTAGAAGTACCACTCATAAGAATTAACTGTCAAACATAAGCATGGACTATCAAATAATTTAATATAAGCATAATCCATCAAATGTAAGTACAAATAATTATAAGATATGACTTAAATTTATAAGTTCTAAGCATTTTGTATCAAACATAAGCATTGATTATCAAATAATTTAACATAAGTATAATCCATCAAACGTAAGTATATAAAATTAAAGAATGTAAGTAAAATAATTAATTTCCAATGTTTAAAATATCACTCTCGTGACTATTTTAATGAATAACGAATTTTTACAACGTTTTTAGAATAAGTAGGGAATTTAAGAGAGTTAAACCAATTAAAACATACACTAAGGAATCATGTAAAATTTTGCCTAATCCTAGCAAACAAATTAAGCTAGAATCATAATTAGAACACAAAAATAGCAAGATAAAATAATAATTTTCATTAATAATAACTTATAAAAATTGAAGTCTGTAGAGGGGGTTTGAAGCTCAGCGTGGCAACTCAAGCGTGACATCTTGGTGAGGCAGCTCAGCGAGGCAGCTTGGGGAGGCAGCTCAGCGTGGCAACTCAAGCGTGACATCTTGGTGAGGCAGCTCAGCGTGGAAGCTTGGGGAGGCAGCTCAGCGTGGCAACTCAAGCGTGACATCTTGGTGAGGCAGCTCAACGTGGCAGCTGGGGGAGGCAGCTCAGCGTGGCAACTCAAGCGTGGCATCTTGGTGAGGCAGCTCAGCGTGGCAGCTTGGGGAGGCAGCTCAGCGTGGCAACTCAAGCGTGGCAGCTTGGGGAGGCAGCTCAGCGTGGCAACTCATACTTCAGCTTGTTGTGTTAATCATATTGTACCTTTGATTACATTCACTGTAAAGCTGTAACGGTTGTAATGACATAACGATAATAATAATACAGTTTGGGTGAGGTCAAACGGTACTCACGAGAGACCAGGCATGGCAGGACCTGGGAGGGCTTTCATGCCCTATCGAATGACCTCACCATGGGAACTTTAGAGGGACTTGGTTTGGAGGATTGAGAAGTAAGGCACCGTTGGGGCTTGTCCTGACCATCTTAGATACACCTGGTAAAACACCGAAGGACCCTGACCGTGGAACCTCAAGCGGAACAACTTGGAGTTCCATCGGGCATTGAGTTATGGACCAAACGACCCTCTACTTAATGTCACATCTACTGTGGGTGATGTCACTAGCCATCTAAACAATGTCAGACATGCACTTGAGTAAACCACCGTGGTGTTTGGGGCTGTCAGGCAGTTGGTGAGCTACCTCTGCGACAACAACCCCCTGACACACAGTGGTTAGGCAAAAGGCATGTCTTGGCATTTAATGTTTATGACGTGGAGACAACTAGTGCATCAGGCATTTAATGTTGTGACATAAAGTATGAGGGATGTCTTTCATAGTCTTTAATGACTGAGTTGCCTCGGGGGTGGTGTGGGGGCTATTTAAGGACCCCAACCACCTTTGAGGAAGGGGATCCTCTCTTTGAGAATTAAAAAGAGTTATTGCAAACTAGAGAGTTCACTGACTCACCATTGTCATTTATTACGAAGCTTTTAATACTTGACAGAGATTCTTCAGGGTGTTGTGTGTGTTTTGTGTGTTTTTACTTGCCCGCCAGGGTGTATCTAGGGTGCTTACTTCCCTCTCCCTCTAGCTAAGCCACTTCTAAAGTCCGTTAGCATGACCTGAGTTATACATGAGAGTTTTGTGAGTTCAAGTTGAGTCCATCCTCATTGGGTTCATGTTTATGTGTTCTATCACTAATCCAAAGCTTTGGCCAATTAACTTGTGATTACCATACTCAATAGGGGTTACGCCTCCATATATAATCTAAAGTACCCTCTTACATTTGGCGACTCCGCTGGGGAGGCATCCTTCTAGAGAAGGAGTATGGCTCAGGATAAGGCTACTAGAAGACTCAATTTCGATGACATACAGCATAATGAAGAACAGGCTGCGAGGGAGCAGGAGGCCCTAAGAGAGGGGGCTCCTCGAGTAGAGGCACCGCTGGCTCCAACAATGATAGGCGTCCCAGGGGCGGCACAACCTTCCACGAGCGCAGGTCTAGGGCCTGCCTAGATGGCGCTCCTCATGAGCAAATTTTATGAGTTTTTGCAAACCCCAGATGCTTCAACTATGCTGGGAGGATTGGAGACTAATGCCTTCGTAACCCCAGGAGTGGCCCTAGGGGCCCCACCAGGGGCAGGCATTACAGGAGCGGTCCCAGCAAGTGTACCCTCTGTTGTGAATCCCACTGTGGGCGGCTCAGGAGTTTCAACGGTGCAACCGATAACGTTCGCTCCGGTTGCAACAAGCGCTCAACCGTCTGCCCCGTTGCAGGTGGCCCCAGTAGCCTCACCCTTGGAAGAGATGAGAAAAGAGATGCAGAATGAGATGCTGAAGTTCACGCAGTCTTCCTCACAGGCTGTGGGCGAGGTGGCGGCGGTCTACGATGATTTCCGGATACCCTACCCCCAGGAGTATAACGACGAACCTTACCCGAAGGACTATATTCCACCTACCTTTGAAAAATACTCAGGGAAGGGCGGGAACCCGAAGGAACACATTAAGCGTTTCTTGAACACTTGGGGGCGCATTGCAATGACAAAAAGCTTAGGCTGAGGGAGTTTTCCAAATCCCTGACTGATAAAGCATACACTTGGTACTCTCACCTGCCGCCCAATAGTGTCTCCACTTGGGAGGAGATGCATGTATTGTTCGTCCGAAAGTTCTTCTTGGCAGAAGATGAGTTCACCTTAACCCAACTTGGCAGGGAGAGGCAAAGGCCAGGAGAGGAGGTAGTGGCCTACATCCGAAGGTTTAGGGAAAGGTCCCTCGACGTGAGGGAAGAAGCTAAGGAGGCTAGGTTACTACAAATTTGTGCCGAGGGATTACTTCCTGAGTATATCTGTCACCTGATCAATGAGACACGCGAGGGAACATTTTCAGCATTCTTAAAGTCCGTAAGAAATATATCTTTGGTGGTGCGACCTAGCCCGGTAGTAGCTCCCGTGATGTTCAGACAGCCGATACAACCCATCAGGGGAAGGTCTCAAGCCCCACGGGTGGGATATGTCGAGAGAGAGGATGGGGGCAAGGCCCAGAGGAAGGACAACAAAAGAAAGTTTGGAAGGGATAGAGAAGACCCGCCACCGTTGCCTTGTACGGTGGAGGAGGCTATGAGTTGCTATAACGCAATGGTACAGGGTGGAACGGTTTATGAACCGAAAGGCGTCCCGGAGGAAGAACCCGACGCGGCAACCAGGGCCAATCCCAAATATTGTCAGGTTCATCGAAAGGTCCAACATCCAACAGAAAGCTGTTTCACACTGCGAAGAATCATCGACAAGTACATGAGTTCGTGAACATTACAAATCCCCCCGCGGAATGTTAACAATAACCCGCTCCCGGCGCATGGGGCCAATGTTGTAACGGCCTATGATAAGGAGGCAGAGCGGGAGGGGGGAGGGGCAACAATGGAGTTCGATAAAGCACTGGAGTATTGCACTAGGGGAATCGCTAACGTAGTTCTAGCGTATGATGAAGAAAGTGCTAGGGACGTAGAAGACGCCTATAGCGTTGAGGGCGAGGAAACGGACCCAGTCATAGAATATAGCGCAGTTTCAAAATCCCCAAAGTTCGCTTGGTTCTTCGATCAAGTGGGGATACCAAAGGAGAGCAGACTGGAAATAACTCGGGCGGTCCTAGACATCGCGAAGAAGGATGCGGTTCCCTCGTTAAAATGGAGGGGACCCATGGCGAGGCTGGTGAAAAAGTTCCTATCAGAGGTGACCTTCAGCGATGCAGATAGAGCTGTGAGGTTCCCTCATAACAGGACCTTGTATGTGACGGCCAGTATCAACGGGGTTAGTTTTGCAAGAACGCTTATGGATGGGGGTGCTTCCATCAACATTATGCCGATCAACTCCTTCCACGCAGCTAATATCCCAAAAGAAAGGTTGGTCCCCATGCCTCTGGTAATCTCAGGGTATGACAACCAATCTTCCAAATCCATTGGGTATGTGAATGTGGGAATTGTAATGGGAAATCTGAGTTCCCACATCAAGTTCCATATAATAGAAAGTGCAACTTCCTATCATTTACTAATAGGAAGAGTGTGGATGCACAATCAAGGTTTAGTTCCTTCAACATATCATCAATGCGCCAAGGTGAATGTCAAAGGAACAGAAGTGACCATTAGGGCCACAAAAAGGCCTTTTGCTATCGAGGAAGCTCACTTTGTAGAGGCGGCCTTTTATACGGAGTTGGAGGAGGATGCTCGAGTCCTAACGAGAAGAATGGAGGGGGCATGGGTTCCCTCGATCAGAGATAGAATGGGGCCTCTGAACGAGCAAAGTAAAGAAGCCGCGAGTAACGAAGGGGTGAGGGCCAAAGAAACCCATCAGGTGATCCCTCGACCCCAAAGTACCACGAAGCAGCTCAAAAACAAAGTAAGGCTTAGAGTGGATCCTGTGGAGCATGAGGTCCAACGGCAAAGCGTGCTGAGTCGCTTTTCAGGGGGAAGAATCGCTGAGGCTTCGAGAGAGAGGAAGAGGAAGGCCGTGGCAACAGTTACCAACAAGCAATGCAAGAAGGTGGTCACTGAAGAGGGGAAGGTGGTATACCGTTTATAACAATGTGAGCGGGCGGCCGAAGAGACCGAGGATGGGGCTGACCCGTTATATGAGTGTTTCTTGGTGGATCAACAGGGACAGTGTATGGTGATAGACAACTCCAACATACAGGAGTTCTTGGAGGAGGTCGCCGAAGAACCAGACTACATGGCAAATCAACCAAAGCCCCAGGCACAAGAGTTGGAGCAGTTGAACCTGGCAGGAGAAGGGGAAGACCCAAGGCCCATCTTCATCGCGAAGGATCTCGGTAAGGAGAAACGAGAAGCCTTGGTTGGGCTAATCCGGGAGTTCATAGATGTCTTTGCATGGAAGTATACCGAAATGGAAGGGCTAGATGAGGAAGTGAGCTTCCACAAGCTAAACGTGATGCCTTCAGCCATCCCGGTGAAACAGGCAACAAGGACTTATAAACCTGAGCTGGACTTGAAGATTAAGGAAGAGGTTCAGCGTTTGTTGGCAGTAGGATTCATCAAACCAATACAGCATCCCCTTTGGCTATCTAGCATTGTGCCAGTAGGAAAAAAGGACAAGAGTCAAATAAGGATCTGTGTGGATTTTAGAGATTTGAACAGGGCTTGTCCCAAAGATGAGTTCCCTCTACCCTCCATTGATAGCTTGATAGATGCCATGGCTGGGCATGAGATGTATAGCTTCATGGATGGGTACGTAGGGTACAACCAGATCAAGATGGACCCCGCGGACGCAGAGAAAACGACATTCAGAACCCCGTTGGGCAATTTCATGTACAAAGTAATGCCGTTTGGACTTAAGAACGCGGGAGCTACTTATCAAAGAACAATGATGGCCATTTTTCACGATTTCTTCCACAAATTTGTAGAATTCTATGTGGATGATTTGGTCATCAAATCGAAGAAGGAGGAGTCCCACCTAAACGACTTAAAGAAGGTGTTTACTCGATGTAGGAAGTATAAATTAAGGATGAACCCATTGAAGTGCGTCTTTGGAGTAACAAGCGGGAAGTTTCTAAGCTTTGTGGTTGATCGACAAGGGGTGCAGATGGACCAGGATAAACAACGCACGATCTTAGAGATGCCGTGCCCGAGAACGGCGAAGGAGCTAAAAAGTTTCCTCGGCAAAGTCTCCTACCTCAGAAGATTTGTACCGGGATTGGCCGAGGTAACACACCCGTTGATGTAGCTACTGCAAAAAAACACAAAGTTCAGGTGGGAAAAGGATCACCGGGAGTCTCTCGATGAGTTGAAGAAGCTGCTCGTTTCACCACAAATCATGGTTCCTCCACAGGCAGGAGTACCGTTGCAGCTGTACCTCACCTCCACTACAAGATCCGTTGGAGCTTTGCTGGCACAAGAGATTGACGGGCAAGAACGGCCAGTGTATTACCTCAGCAGGATCATACATGGGCCAGAGATTAGATATAGCAGCCTAGAAAGGCATTGTTTGGCCTTAGTCTTTGTGGCACAAAAACTTAGACATTATATGCTGTCTTTTACAATTCATATTGTAACTAGATGTGATCCTATTAAGTATTTGTTGGCTAGAACTATCTTGATTGGCAGGGCAGCTAGGTGGTTCCTTATTCTCTCCGAATATGATTTAAAGTGTGTGGTTCCTCGTGCTATCAAGAGCCAGGCGTATGCTGATCTGTTGGCAATCTTCCCTTCAGGAACCTTCGAGCCACCTAGGGAAGACATTCCAGGAGATGATTTGCAGGCCAATTACCTGGACGCAACCGAGGAGGAATGGACGATGCAGTTCGATGGATCTTCGGCAGAAAAGAAGGGAGGAGCAGGGGTTGTTCTCTCAAAAGGGATGGAAGAGATTTGCCTTTCCTACAAACTAGATTTCCCCTGCTCTAATAACGAGGAAGAATACGAGGCGTTAGTACTAGGGCTTCTAGAGGCTCTTCGAAGAGGAATTCGCTCACTCTGCATTAAGGGTGACTCAAACTTAGTAATTCAGCAGGTGAATGGAGAATATGCGTTGAAACACATGAGCCTGGCGCCCTATAGAACAATCATTCAAAGGCTTCTCAACCAATTTCATCGGACCAAGATCAGGAGGCATCGCAGAACGATGAACCGCCATCCAGATGCCTATGCCACTATTGCCCAGAAGATGATAATGAAAACCAATGAGACCACAGTTGTGATCCAACGAAGAACAGCTCCTTCGGTAGTACAGTCAATACTGCCGATGGAGGAGGAGGTGGGCTGGAGAAGAGACATTAAGAAGCAACTGGAGTCTGGTGAGGGGGCGATGCGGCTAGGAGAGTTGGCCCAATATTTTACATGCCAGGTAAATCTCTATTTCAGAAATACAGGAGGATGGTTGTCAAGATGCGTCAGCCCTGAGGAGGCCGAGCAAATATTGAGGAAAATGCATGAGGAGCATTGCGAGACGACTGAGATACCTCTATATAAGAGAATTCAAAGGGAGGGGTATTTCTGGCCTAGAATGAAGCAGGATGCGGCATAGCTACAACAGAAATGCAACAAGTGTCAGCTATTCTTCGAAGCAGCTGAGTGCCATTTTATTGAAGCTCAAACGGACTGGAGATAGCCTTACATCGACTTCATTCTGGAGGGGGTTGTCCCAACGGAGAAAATAGATGCAATGGGTCTAAGGCGAAGGGCTCCAAGGTTCTACGTCCAGGAGGGGCAACTTTATCGAAAGGGGTACTTTAACAGGCCCTTGCGATGTGTCACAAGGGAAGAAGCAGCGGAGGTCCTCAAACAAGCGCACGATCCAGCACACATAGGAGGGGATAAGTTGTATGATCAGTTGATGACGTTGGGGTATTATTGGACAACGATGGAGAAAGGCTCTGCTGAGTTCGTTCGAAAATGCAAAGCTTGCCAACTTCATGGAAATATGATCCATGCCCCATCGGTGGACTTACACTCTCTGTCAACACCCTATCCATTTCATACTTGGGCGTTTGACCTAGTGGGGGCAATACACCCTTCTTTGAGAGGCAAGATATGGATACTGGTAGCAACAGAGTGTTTTACAAAATGGGCCGAGGCAATACCACTCAAACGGGCAACGGCTGGGGTGGTGAGCAACTTCATCAGAGAATACATCATTTGCCGTTTTGGGATCTCAAAAGTAATTCTCTCAGATAATGGGACCCCCTTCGTCAATTCTTAAGTAACAATGCTCACGGACAAATACTCCATTGTTCATCACACTTCAACGGTGGCATACCCAAAGGGAAATGGTCAGGCCGAAGCAACTAACAAAACCCTAATTAATATTTTGGCCAAAATAATGGAAGACTTTCCAGGGGCGTGGGATGACAAGATACCAGCTGTCTTGTGGGCCTATCGAACAACCAAGCGAAAACCCACAGGATACACGCCGTTCTCTCTTGTCTATGGGGCTGAGGCAATCCTCCCAGTAGAATTGGAAGTTCCTCTGCCCGTTATGCCTTGAGAAGTAGCATGCTCCCTCATAGTAGACATATACAACTGGAAGCGTTGGATGATCACAGAGATAACTCGATGCAACACTTTCAAATATATACGAAACAACTCTCCAGGGCATATGACAACTTGGTGAGACCAAGGAAGTTCGTGGAAGGAGACCTCGTATTGAAAGCGGCAGTAAAGCACATCAGGGGACTACCTCTACCAAAGTTCGCAGCCAACTGGGAGGGACCTTACGTTGTGAAGGAAGCGCATGACTCAGGTTATTGCTTAATTTCGAAGATAGAAGAAGACAAGCCATTTAAGATTAACAATAAGTGGCTGAAGGTTTATCATGTGTAAAATAACCAAGTTTGAGCTGATGTTATATTGTTATAAATATACAAGTTTTGGGTGACATTTTTTCTAGAATAAAGAATTGCAGAAACACAAAACACTATAGCACACAACAGCAGTCACAACACACGAAGGGATTGAAAAGTATGCGTTCTTCATTCATAAATAATAGAGTATTACAAAATTTCCTTTGGAAGCTATTGCCCAAGAATTACATAGAGAAAAAGAAGTAAAAGATCTGTATACAAGAAGTAACTACCCTAAAAGAAAAGATAAATCCGAGGAAGAGAAAAAATCTCCAGGCAGGCCCGAAGAAGCTGCTGTGAAAGATCGTTGGGCGTTAATGGAAACCTCCAGCCTCGTTTGCACTTGCGTAAGTTCGATCAGGAGTCTCTCACGCTTCAGTTTGGCCAGGCACAAAGCTTCTTCGGCATCCTTCACCTCTTGATCCACTACTTCCAAAAGAGGGGCCAATAACGGGGTACTGGCAATTTCAGCAACAACGATCGCCATGCCTTGCAGTCTGTGACTCATCACATGAATATTTGAGCGCAGGCAATCCGGTGTGAAGGTCTCAGGATGGCGATCCACCAATTGTTCAATCACCAGGCGATGGTTGACGGGCATTTGAGGAGACTGCCGAAGCACCATGAGGCAGAACGAGTGAGGAGCTGGGTCAGGAAGAGGCAATTCGCACCCAGATTCGCTCTCGGCTGCAGCACCAGTCGTAGATCCTTGATCATCATGAATAGAATTTTCTGAAACATCAGGTTCTCGGAAGGGTGAACCTACAGGTGAGAGAACTAGGGGCGAATTTTCCCGAGGAACCTGAAAAGAAAAAGCCCAAATAATGGAATTATGAATAAAAAACTTAACAAGTGTTTTCGTTGTTAAGTCACCGTTATAAGGTGGAGTTTGTGAAAAAAAACTTAACAAGTGTTTTCGTTGTTAAGTCACCGTTATAAGGTGGAGTTTTATGAAAAATCTTAACAAGTGTTTTCATTGTTAAGTCACCGTTATAAGGTGGAGTTTATGAAAAATCTTAACAAGTGTTTTCGTTGTTAAGTCACCGTTATAAGGTGGAGTTTATGAAAAATCTTAACAAGCGCTTTCGTTGTTAAGTCACCGTTATAAGGTGGAGTTTATGAAAAATCTTAACAAGTGTTTTCGTTGTTAAGTCACCATTATAAGGTGGAGTTTTTGAAAAATCTTAACAAGCGCTTTCGTTGTTAAGTCACCGTTATAAGGTGGAGTTTATGAAAAAAAACTTAACAAGTGTCTTCGTTGTTAAGTCACCGTTATAAGGGGGAGTTTAAGAACAATCTTATGAAAAATCATAAGATGGAGATTATGGAAAATCTTAAGAAAAGATAGCAAGAAAAATATACCTCGGTCACAACGGGAGCATTTGAGGCAGCCACAGGGATAGGAACCGTTGGGGGAGCGATTATTACCCCAGATGCCATAACGGGGTCCCTGGACGCAAAAGCCTCCACACTTGTCCAAACCTGATCACCCGTATAGGGCACAAGGGCCAGCATATTGGGTTCATC
This sequence comes from Sambucus nigra, assembly GCA_949130495.1. NCBI lineage: Eukaryota > Viridiplantae > Streptophyta > Magnoliopsida > Dipsacales > Adoxaceae > Sambucus > Sambucus nigra. The sequence continues at coordinate 514,624,396 of OX422221.1, read as the reverse complement.
ATGAGAAGACACAGAGCCCTCAAACAAAGCCACGTCAGGAGGGGGTGTAAACACACCAACCTGGGCCCTCACTACAGGAGTTGGTGCAAGATTAGGAGAAAACTGTGCACAAAGCCAAGTGTTAGAAAAGAAGAATGGGCACAGAAAATATGAAGAAATATCTCGACGTGTTACTTACCTCGGTTATGGTGCTAAAAAAAGGAATGACAGTCGGGGGCCTCATCAGCATCGTTGGAAGAAGAATGCTCGCCAACAACGAGGACATTTCCACCTGGGGTACCCAAAACATATCACAATTCAGTAAGCCAAATACGAAAAGAGTATGACCGAAAGGACTACAACAAATAAATTATAGATCACATCATACCTCGGGCTCACTCTCCTCAACAAGTACAATGGGCAGAGGAACCTCAGGTGAGGCCTGTGAATCAGAGGGGACCAAGGATGTTATCTCGGGATGTGCCACTTCGGGCAGGGTTACCACTTCAGGCGAGGAATCACTCGCATGATCAACATCATCACCTCCCACAATAACTTCCCTCGCATGTTGGCTGACTCCACGGTGAGAATACGTAAGCCCTGTCATGGGGGAACAGGGAGGAGTCACATCGGTATGAGATGCACCGAAGCGTCCCCCCATAAAAGGGCTCACGGGAGGACTGGAAGGGTCTGGTCTTTCTATTTCAACTCCCTGCAAAACAGTTGTCAAAGAAAGGGGGGAGGGATAAATATACACACAAGTAAAGACAGTCGTCCTCAAGCAAAAAGGAGATAATAATTAAGTCAGCCATACATACCTCTGATTTAGAAGGAGAACGAGAAGACACGACCACGGGCGAAGAGGGAGGATTAGCAGCAACTGATGGGGCAGGGGTGGATTGCACCTCAGGGGTCAAGTGTACTTCAGGAGTCCGTTTCTTCTGGGACTTGGTGCCCAGAGTCTTCTTCCTCGAGCTAGCTGCACTAATGTTGACCCCTTGAGGAACCCTGGAACTCTTCCTCCTTTTAGCCGTTGGCTCTGAAGGATCCACCACCACCGTGGGGAAAGCAATGGAGGAAGGGACAACGACTGCATGCCGTTGATACTCAGCATTTATTCGGTCAACTTCCGCTTGGGCCTCCCTCCTCACACGCTCAGCCATTTCAGCAGGCATGGGAGGAGGAACGGAGGCTATGGGAAGAGCTACCACGGGAGTTTGGGGCTTCTGGGACTTCGATTTCGATTTCGATGTCCCACTCTTGGCCGTTCTTGCCTTCTTGGCAGGTGGTGGAGAAGCCCCCTCATCGGTAGTAATCGCAGTAGAGGGGGCAGCCTTCTTCGCAGCAGCAGTTTTGGACTTTGGCGTGGCAACTGGGACCATGGCACAAAGTGGGGGAAGCTCGTTGGGAGGCGCTTTGTGGGTTGAACTTAGAGGGAATTCTATCCTAAGTACAGAGTTGCCTTTTAGCCCCAACTCCAGGGAAGAAAATGAAGAAACGGGAGGATACACAGGCTCTCCCCCAATAAACTCAGCAATTTCAGCTAGTTGCTTCGGCCAATACTTGGTGGCAAACAGAGGGGTCACATCCCCATGCCTGGTAATACTGGGAATGGTGACACGCCCAGCCATTGTTGAAGATATCCCCCACGCAGCAGTCGAAGAAAACAAGGAGCATGCCTCGCCAAAGGAGACTTTGGGGTTTGATGATTGGAAAACTGGACGTGGCACCCCCTGGTCAAACCCAAACTGACGACTGCATCGGTTGGGATTATAATGCTCGCTCGTGTATCCCCACTCGGTGTAGGAGGGCAGATATCCAGGAGAAAGCAGAAGAACCACGGCAAGCGAGGGATCCTCAATGTCAGGAGAAGGGTCCTGTATCAATCTGGCATCGTGATGAAAAAATTTACAAGTATGAAAAAAGGCCTCTTCTTTATAGGGCCTTATAACGAAACTCTCAAAACGATCAATCACTGAAATAAACTCCTTTCGGCTTTGCCTCTTATGATAAATGAAGGACCGAGGAGGCAAAATTGTTTCAACCGAAGGAGGACTGTTGGGCTTGGCCGCTACGGTAGGATAGCGGAAGTAGAGAAAACTGGTCAGAAGCACACTGTTGGCAAAATTGGCCAAGTTATAATAGCCAATGGAACGTTCCATGTCGAATAAAGTCCTGTCCAACCAGGTGTACAGGGATCCCAAGGCAATTGCATCCAGGGGAAGCTTTATGCCTCGAGCTAGGCGAAGGGACAGGTTGATGAGGTCTCTTCGGGGCTGATCGTTGGGCTTGCCCGTAAAAAAGAAATGGGACAAAATCACAAGAATGTAAGCAGGAAGCTCCAACGGCGTACCTTGACCAGGGGCAGTTGATGAAGAACTGCCTTCACTAGAACTCTGGAAGAAATAATTGATCAAGGGAGAAAAAGTAGCTTTGTTGATAGAACCGATGCAGCTTCGGCATATGCGATCCAACTCCAAACGATCCGCAGTCTCTTGAGCATCAAGAGCTTCATCGGTGTAAGGCTCATGGCCTGTTGCATCAAGGCCCAGGAGCTCACACACATCCTCCAGAGTTATGGTAAACTCACCCCAGGCAGCAATGAACGTATGAGTATCCACGTTCCAGCGAGAGACCAGTATAGGCAAGGCAGCGTTGTTCTTTGATAGAGTAAACTCACCAAACCACCTTGCCCGTTGCAGCCCAATCTTAGTAAGGACATCAGTATAGGAACTCTGCATGTGAGAGTTCCAGGCAGCAAAGTGTGCGGGGGATCCCCCGGTTCAAAATCAATATGGGACCATGGGAAGTCCCCTCGCTCTAAGCGAAATCTGAGAGTTCCTTCTGGGGGAAGAAATCCCCACTTAGACACCTCTTCGTCCTCATCACCCAACAAGAGGGCGTCAAACTTGGAGGAAAAGGAGACAGCCTTACAGGCAACAGCAAAGCCATCACCCTCCCCAAAAATGGGAGAGCGACGATAAAATCTCAGCTGTTCTTGGCGAGCAGCACCCAGGGCGGAGGCAGCAGTGGTGGTGGCAGACGGAACACTGGTGGCGGAAATGGCGGGGTTGCTTGAAGACGCCATGACAAACAGTGAATCTGTAACAAAGAAGGCTTCGAGAGAAAAGGGATTGAGAGCAACAATGGGGACGGACGATTACAAACGGTGGTATAGCTCTTGCAACAATGGAGTCTCTCTCTCTCTCTCTTTCTAAAAAAGAAGAGACAGTCTGATGAAGAAGATAATAACGAAGTAAGGAAATAAGCAAAGAAGAAGGAAGAAGTGGAAAGAGACCCCTGAGGCCCACGTGTTTAAGGTTCAAAATATTTTGAATATGGCTGTTGAGACTTTCGAGTTTGGCGTTTAGATTTCCCCACCCTCGTACGTGCACCGCCGCCTGTAATCATTTCACATGAACACGTGGCACTTCGGGAAGTGCTGTGACAGTTGAAAAGACAACGCACGTCATTAATGAAATGACGCATAGAGAACAGGAAGCGTTGCCTTCTTCAGCAAGCTTGAGTTTTTGGCGCCAATCTTTTTGTCAGACTTATGTAACAAGGCCCCAACGAAGAAGATGTTCCAATGGTTACACAAAGAAAAATCCATCAAGTTGAGTCATTTCGTGCAGACATTTCTTGTCCCAACAAATCTCTCCACGAGGGGGAAAATGTAGAGGGGGCTTGAAGCTCAGCGTGGCAACTCAAGCGTGACATCTTGGTGAGGCAGCTCAGCGAGGCAGCTTGGGGAGGCAGCTCAGCGTGGCAACTCAAGCGTGACATCTTGGTGAGGCAGCTCAGCGTGGAAGCTTGGGGAGGCAGCTCAGCGTGGCAACTCAAGCGTGACATCTTGGTGAGGCAGCTCAGCGTGGCAGCTGGGGGAGGCAGCTCAGCGTGGCAACTCAAGCGTGGCATCTTGGTGAGGCAGCTCAGCGTGGCAGCTTGGGGAGGCAGCTCAGCGTGGCAGCTTGGGGAGGCAGCTCAGCGTGGCAACTCATACTTCAGCTTGTTGTGTTAATCATATTTTACCTTTGATTACATTCACTGTAAAGCTGTAACGGTTGTAATGACATAACGATAATAATAATACAGTTTGGGTGAGGTCAAACGGTACTCACGAGAGACCAGGCATGGCAGGACCTGGGAGGGCTTTCATGCCCTATCGAATGACCTCACCATGGGAACTTTAGAGGGACTTGGTTTGGAGGATTGAGAAGTAAGGCACCGTTGGGGCTTGTCCTGACCATCTTAGATACACCTAGTAAAACACCGAAGGACCCTGACCGTGGAACCTCAAGCGGATCAGCTTGGAGTTCCATCGGGCATTGAGTTATGGACCAAACGACCCTCTACTTAATGTCACATCTACTGTGGGTGATGTCACTAGCCATCTAAACAATGTCAGACATGCACTTGAGTAAACCACCGTGGTATTTGGGGCTGTCAGGCAGTTGGTGAGCCACCTCTGCGACAACAACCCCCTGACACACAGTGGTTAGGCAAAAGGCATGTCTTGGCATTTAATGTTTATGACGTGGAGACAACTAGTGCATCAGGCATTTAATGTTGTGACATAAAGTATGAGGGATGTCTTTCATAGTCTTTAATGACTGAGTTGCCTCGGGGGTGGTGTGGGGGCTATTTAAGGACCCCAACCACCTTTGAGGAAGGGGATCCTCTCTTTGAGAATTAAAAAGAGTTATTGCAAACTAGAGAGTTCACTGACTCACCATTGTCATTTATTACGAAGCTTTTAATACTTGACAGAGATTCTTCAGGGTGTTGTGTGTGTTTTGTGTGTTTTTACTTGCCCGCCAGGGTGTATCTAGGGTGCTTACTTCCCTCTCCCTCTAGCTAAGCCACTTCTAAAGTCCGTTAGCATGACCTGAGTTATACACGAGAGTTTTGTGAGTTCAAGTTGAGTCCATCCTCATTGGGTTCATGTTTATGTGTTCTATCACTAATCCAAAGCTTTGGCCAATTAACTTGTGATTACCATACTCAATAGGGGTTACGCCTCCATATATAATCTAAAGTACCCTCTTACAAAGTCCAACACACGAAGGCCAATACAAAAAGTCTCCCCAAATCTTGAACACAAATTACTTCACAAACACTCAAAAAAAAATATAATGTTTTTGGCGCTTCTAAAATTTAACTCTAAAAAATTGTCTAAAAATTTTGTCATAAAAGTCCCCTCAATTCGTATGATAAGCTTTCTTTTTATGGACCATTGAGAGGAATTTTGAGTAGGCGCAGTAATGTGGAAAGTAAGCACTCAAGAAGGAATTCCATATTTCAGGGATTCGGAGTCCAAGTTTTCTTGATTTGTGGCATAGATGAGTCAAGGAAAATAACTTTGGAATCCAACAGATCGTAAGTTACGAAATGCTCAAATGAGCCCATTAGTTTTCCTACTAATTTCCCCTTTTTATTTTATTTTTTCAATTTTCGTCATTATTCACATCCGATTTTTCAAACTAATTTTTCACCTTCAAAATTTCATATTTTCAAATTTTCTCGAACTAGAAAGTTGTGAGTCTTTTAATGGCCTTTTCGAAAAATTATGGTACTACCTCAACAGACACTCGGACGAATTTATACAAGTCTTTTAGTACAACTGTGTCAACCATGTCGTGTCGCGACATATCCTAACAAATTTGGCATATCAACTCCTTTGTTGTTCAAAATCCTGAGATGCCTATAAAAATGCAAAATTAAATATTTAATTTGAATTTAGGCACATAAAGGTGTAGGAAATTACATAATTACCGTTATTTATATTTTATCCCCGAAATTTATATATCGCTTTATTTAACTCGGAATTCAACCAAAATTCAGGGAGAACTTCATATTGACAATATAAGTATTTACTAATATTTTAGGTCCATAAAGTTTTTTAAATCATGATTTTACCCCTGGGTTGCTAAAATTAGATTATTAACTCGAGTTATTTTTAAACTTGTATTTTTCTTCTAAATAGTAAAAATGACTTTAAAAGCTCACATTTAGGATAAAACATGCCTAACAAGGCCTAGATTTGCATACTAATTATATAAAAATTATGAACTCATCAAATACTGCTAAACCTAAACTTTTCTAGTCCTCAAGAAAAACTAAAATTTTAAAATCTAACTCACTTTCGTAGGAATTACAATTGCACTTAGCATGTGCAATAAGGGATTAAATCCCCAGGGTGCCTTAGTGGATGAGTTTTGTTTTGTGAGCGTTTGTAGTGAATATACCCACAAAATCAAATCCTTGACTCAATACAGAAGAATAAAAAGTAATATAACAAAGCCTAAAATGAGAACTTAAAAAATATAGTAAAAAAATAACTTTTCAATCTCAACTTATTATGTGTGTGTAGAAAATAGAACCATCCAATTCAAAAGATCTGATCGTTATGTTTCTTATTTGAATGTTTGCTTTGATTCAAAATCTCACGGGATACACTCACAATCGAATACTCGGATATGAAAATTTTCTCTTGGTATATGTGAATAAACGAGTAAATTTAATGATCAAATTTTCACATATACAAAATCAAAAAATGAAATTTTCTTTAATGGATGAATATGATCTCATGAATGAAAAATCGATTACTTTTTGAAAATATTAAATTGCATAATAAATTATATTCATTTTCTCTCCACACTATAACTATCATAACTTGAGATCAATTATGACTTTTTTTGGTTGTATTGCAGGCTCGAGTTTTGCTTAGAAAGAACGATATTTTGGAGTTTCAAAAATTTCAGAGAATATCAAGGTTTTTTGGTATTTTGACACTTTTTTAACCTTTATTTTTTTTCAAACTCACAGACTCATTTTTCTCTTTCTCTTTCTCTTTTTCATTTTATCATTCTTTCTTTCTTCCTTTTTTTTTAATCTTTTCAAGCATTATTCTTGCAAAGACTATTTTCTTTTGGCCTTTTACTACTGATATTCTCAAAAAATGGGTAGGAATATTTGGGTTTTCAATAAAACTTAAAATTTCTTTTTGGCACAAATGGAATTGCAATGGAATAATGTAAAAAGATCAATTTAGGCTTAGTTTTTGGGCTTTCAAATGATGGGCTAATCTCATTTCTAAAGTTTAGTTAAGTTAATCTATGTCTCAAGACGACTTACTATGACTTTTAGTGCTTAAGATTTACATTTTGATATTTATTTCCTGTAATCGAACAAAATAAATAATTTGTGATTATCAACGATTTGTCACTGAAGGGAAGTCTGAGTTATTTTAACTCGGATCGATGTAATTCTCTCATAAATGAAGAGTGGCATGAAAAATATCTCCAAGTTAAAATCTTTATATTTATATGTTGAGTTCTTTAACTTTCGCCTCAATCTCCATTTTTGATCATACTACATGGCTAAATTGCAAAATTTTATAAGTTGTGATATTTGTGAGTTGATTATATATTAAGAAATCATTTAAAACTCAATTATATTATAAATCTTTTGGGATTTTTTTAGATATTTTTAATGTTTTTCAAAATTATCATCCTTACCCCAAACCTAAATTTGATATTGTCCTCAATGTATGTTAAAATAGAAACATGGACAAAATAAATCAAGTAAAGAAGTAAAAGGACGATATCATTAGGGAAATTCACTTGTGTTACTAACTTCCAAATGATCTCACTTGCATTTCATCGTAAACCAAAAGCTTGAACAATTGGGAGCTAACCCAATAGGCAACGTAAGTACATGAAGGCACACACTGAATGCAGTGAGTGGAATAATAGCGATGTGTAAGCACGATGTAGCATGGATGGTCACACATGAAGATATTATAATAATTAGATCCTAAATGACAAGTTAAGATTAGGTTCCCAAAAAAATTGGGAATGAATATATCGGGCTCTATGTCGGACAAAATTGATTCACATCATCGATCTCATCGAAGTACCCACACGACGCGGGTGGGGGACATGGTGGAAAAGGATTATATGACGTGATAAAATAGACGTCACCAGGAAGAAACACTCGAATGATGTCCTTAACCGTTCCTTCAAAAATCTCATATGTTAGTACACTCTCGAAAGGCTCGTCGTATTTTAGTTCACAGAGAAGGAATTGATTTAATATATCATTCCAGTCATGCTCCTCTAATGTTCCAAATGAGTTCAATAAATATTGTACTTCGCAAGTGAGATCTTCATCAACTGACCTAAATTCTTTGTCAAAATCTTAGAGACTCATATCTAGAGACAAACCGGGTGGCCAAGCAATTAGATTTATGTTATCACTATCCTGTGGGGGTAAAGTCATCATACACTTACTAAATGAACTTGACTTCATTTTTGTCATTCGATGATGGATTCTCTAAATTGAACACCCTCAGGCCCATGGTCATTTTTGCAAATGAGAGGTTCACCTTCCCACTATGAAATCTAATGGCTGCATCAGATGTGGATAAAAAGGGTCGACTGAGGATGATAGGGATTTGGGTGGATGGATTTAATACGTGCTGAGTATTTAAGACCAAAACGTCTTCAGGAAAGGCAAACTCACTCACTTTAATCAAAACATCCTCTATAACACCCATAGGCACCTGAATGGATCGATCAGTAAAAGATAAGGTCATCTTAGGGGGCTTCAACTCCCAGTTTCTCATATACAGTTTATGGAAAAAGGTTCATGCTCACTCCTAAATCCAAGAGATCTTTATCGATAGTGTGTTCTCCTATCTTAATATAGATCGTTGGCATCCTCGAATCCTTATACTTTACGGTAGTTTTATATAAGATAATCGAGATAGCTTACTCAACAAGAAATGATTTCTTTGGAATATTGGTGATTCTCTCAAAGATATAAAGATCCTTAAAAAATTTGGTGTAAGACATGACTTATTGTAGAACGTCAAGTAGTGGGATATTAATGTGCACTTATTTGAATACTTCCAACATCTTATCTGCTTGCACCTTGTTCTTTTGAGGCACCAAACATTAGGTAAATGGATCTTTAGGGATATAGTTCTTTACTGATGGCTCAGAAAACACAGGTGGATGAGTGACTTGACCCTGACCATTTTCATGATTTGGTGGGGGGTCTTTCTTGTCCTCGACTTTTTGGATTTCATTTTTGATCGACTTATAGACCTTAGTGTCTACTTCTTTACTGTAACTAAGCATTATTATGACATTGACATATTCTTGGGTTTGGGATGACCTAACAACATATTGCATGAAAAATTGGGTTCCAGGCATGTTACCTCTCTCTCTCTCTCTCTCTCTCTCTCTCTCTCTCTCTCTCTCTCTCTCTCTCTCTCTCTCGTTAAGGCTTTGAGTTAGCTGTCTCACTTGAACCTTGAGTTTTTCTATGGATTGAGTATTTATGTGTAAGCTCTGTTGGGTGGATTGGAGGGAACTTTAAGTTGACTGCTAGAATTGAAGGGTATTTAGAGAATGAAAATTTATCGTATCCTCTAAAGATTGAATCTGTTGGGAAAAAGGATAAAATGGTGTGGGTGGAGTATTTTGGAATACTAGAAGATGGAACTACTTGGTACTAACCCTTGAAGCATGAAAGATTGGTGTGATCTTTCCATCCTGAGTTATAGGAGCTTGAATACGGGTCGTACCTTGACCTATTTTCATATAGGACATTCGGTTGCTCGACCAAAGCCTTGTTAGTCAGGAACATGGGGAAATTTTCAATCAAGTTATTGAACACATAATAATTAGATACAAGGGGTGGCTATATGTTGGATGGTCGTTGGTGCGGCATGGGTTCCCACTATACTCATTCAAGTGCTGTTAAATGGTAGACCAAGGTGGCCATTTTAACACTCACTTCAAAATTATGGTTAACTTAGTGCATGGTACCAACGTTGGTCGGGCTTGACCTAAATTATCGACGGGGTTACCAATGTTGGGACTTTTGTATACAACTTATAAAAAAATCTAGGCACCAATTTTGTTCTTTTTCATAAAATATCAATTGCACATTGATTCTAACACCGCTCGGTTATGAAAGTTAAACCTTTCATAGAGGATTTGAACTTGGCATTCTATCTCAATCCCATGATGTGGACATTTTAGTAGCAAGTCATTTAACCATTCTAAATACATAAATAGTGATTCCCAATCCCATTGGCTAAATGTGTTTAAGGTGTGACATATCGACGTGGTCTTTTGGTTTGGAAAGAATTTTTGGAGAAACATTATACTCATTTGGTTCCAACTAATGATTGTTTGGGGTTCGAGTGATCGAAACCAGCTCTTCGCTCTCTCTATAAAAAAGAATGGAATCAATTTAAGTTGAATAACATCATTAGGAATTTGTTGATATTTCATTATTCCAAAATATTGATCTTCTTTCCCCGTACCCCTAAACACGGGTATCATTTGGATAGTTTTCGAGTTAAATTTGAAGATATTGGCATTATGTTGAGAAAGAACGATACATGATAGTTGACCAGACCTACTGGCATATAGGTAGTCCTTAAGGGCTCAGGGTGATACTTTGTCTCCTATTTCAGAAAAAAGTTAGACTCTTCCAATAAATATGATTGGGAAATCGACGGATTCCTCACTCTCTAATCTACTGGCATTGTAACAAAACTAATTGCACACACGAAGTACGTCACTCGAATTTCTCTTCTTTTTAATTTTTTTTATCTTTTAATTTTTTCATTTTTTTGAATTTTTCAAAACAAATAATTTGACTCAAAATAACATTATTCATAAACTAATACAAAGTAATTTGATTGATTAAATTTACGTGAGGGGAATTTGAATTTTAACTCTAGTTTTCTCGAGATTAATCAATGGCAACACGGGTTTTCAAATTAATCTCCTAAATTAGAAAGCTCAATATAAAAAATGACCAATTATGGTTATGTCCTTAAATACTAATTTTACCTTCAGGTAGGTGGTCGGTATGAAGACGCATTAAAAACCATCAATTCTAGACAAGGTAAAATGAAATCGATTTGACAAGTCTGTGTTGGAGTGGCTTTAAATTCTAGCCTTGTTAATAGTTTTGCTACGAGCAATGTGAACACACTAGGTCCAATATCTAATTAATTTTAAATTATAGTGCTCGCACGGGTTATAAAAATGCTTGGTTAATTTAATGATATTCGGGCCAAGGAGGGGTGATGAAACCCACATCTTATCTTGTAAAGGGGTTTTGCCCTTATGTCAAATTTATACAATATGCTAATTGAGATATATAAAAACAAATCCACATAAGGAGCACATAACACGTACATCTGGCGTGGACTTTTAAAATATTGGTTCCTTTTTTGGGGGATTTTCTCTTTTTTGTCGTTTTCTCCCCCCCCCCCCCCCCTTTTTTTTACATTTTGGTAATGAATGTTCTATAGAAAAATAACTACGCCAAGCGTAAAGTGAGCCACAAAAAATATAAAATAAAAACAACACAATACATGTACTAACAATATAGTTAAACATGACAAAAAGAAAGAAAACAAATAATAAAATAAAAGGCACAATACAAAAATATATATATTTCAAAAAAAATATATGCTATTAGAAATTCAAAAAAATAATAATTTTCATATTTTTTAAAAAATATTTTTTTCGGGACTAACTAAGGAAATAATGAAATCAGAAAATTTTCAGAAATAAATTACTTTTTTTTTTTATTTTGGATTTTGTAATTTTTTTTATGTTTTATGCTAACACGAAGTAAAATTAGTCTGAAAGTCAATAACTTTTAAAATTGACAAAAATCCCCGACAACGATGCAAAAAACTTGTTATCAAATTATAAATTACCGCAAGTGCACGTGTTATTGTAATATAGCTAGTATAAGTATGGGTTGATCCCACAAAGATTTGATCAATTCTAATAAATTGAAGACTTTTCAACTAAACAATATTCTTTTAGAAATATGATGTAGAGCTAAAACAAAATAAATAATAACAAAGGTGTGAATACAAAGTATGTAACAAATGTGGGAAAGATTACTAGAATTTCGAATTCATTTACCGTTTTCAATAGTTTATGATTAATTAGTATCACTTGCTATTCCCTTTTACAACTCAAAATTATAACAACTCTCATCGCGTAAATTTTGAAATATGAAAACGTGGAAGTTCAAATAAAATATTTTTATATCTCCTTTTAAATGTCAAAAATTTGTATTCCCTTAAAAGTATCACTCATAAGCATTAAATGTCAAACATAAGCATGGACTATTAAAAAATTTAATATAAGCATAATCCATCAAACGTAAGTACAAATAATTATAAGATATGAATTAAATTTATAACTTCTAAGCATTTTATGTCAAACATAAGCATGGTCTATCAAAAAATTTAACATAAAAATAATCCATCAAACATAAGTACATAAAATCAAATAATATAAATTAAAATATTAATTTTGAATGTTTAAAATATCACTCTCGTGACTATTTTAATGAAAAATGAATTTTTTAAAACGTTTTTAAAACAAGTAGGGTATTATAGAAAATTAAGCAAATTAAATTATACATTAAGTAATCATGGTAAAGCTTACTGATAAGCACCCAAAAGTGTATAATTTATGACCCCAATAGATGCATTTTAGTCGCTCATGTAATAACCCTCGCCTTTAGGAGGCCAATTTTATATTAATTTACCGCATAAGGTAATTATATAAAATGTTGAGACTGGAGAAAATATTAATTTAATGAGTCGAAAGTTAATATTTAATAAATTATTGCATATTTACTGTATGTGTAAGTAAATATCATCCTGTTGTATTTTATAGTGTCATGTGCATTAAATGACACTGTGGTTTAAATGAAATCGGAACTTGACATAATTTATAAAAAAAATGCCGGATGCCATTGTAGAGGGCGTAGTTAGTCTCGAAATGTGTGAGATAGTTGAAATAAGTGCCATATTATATTTTTGTATTTCGGGCACTTTTACCTAGTTTTGACTTAAATGCGTATTTGGGAGTCATTTTAATGTGGTATTAACCACTCAAGTTGGGAATTTAGACTTAAGTCACGATTTTAGTCTTGCACCTTATTTCTTTTCCTAATTGTGTATTACCAAACAAGAGAGAAAGAGAGAGGAAGAGAGCTTGGGAGAAAAAGAGGAAAAATAAGATAAATTTGGAGATTGAAGATTGGGATTGCATCTACCACAAAGAAATCTGAGATTTCTACCCTAAGGCAAGTTTTGTACTTGCTAATAAATGGTTTAAGATGAATAAATTGTGTGATTGTTGTGTATTTGCATTTCTGGAGAAAAAATGGAAATTTATGGTGTTTAGACCATAATCTTAGTTTTTGATGATGAGATTGTGGATTTTAATAGTTATAAATCATGTAGGTTAATTTTGGGTAGATAAATGATGTTGGATGTGGGTAAAAATGGAGAAGATTTAGCATTTGGGAGAAAATTAGGGTTCATAACCCGTATTCCATTTCTTGGAAAAATCGCAGGGGCGAATCGATTGGGCCCTAGGGCAAATCGATTCGCTAAGGGGTCAGCCTACAGGTCTGCAAACCCGAATCGATTCGGGTTAAGGCCGAATCGATTCGGCCAAATGCAGAATGTTGGATTTTTGAATCGATTCGAAATCAGGTTGTTTTGAGTAAATTTTTCTAACTCAATTTTTATCTTTTTCTTCAGGCTTAGGGCCTAGGGACCTTATTATATGAAGTAAACTTAGAGTTTTAGAGTCCTAGATGAGTGGTGTAACTACCCTAGGATAGAAATGATTTATACGGGGTTGTTTTGGTGGTATGCCGATTAAAGTTAAGTCATTCTTTTCTTTTAGTTGATTATTATGAGACTAAGAGATTGTAGTGTTATGTTTGGTAGAATTTAGAAGCTCGATTGAGCTACGTTAGTCTTGATGGTTTATAATAATACCACAAACGAATCTTGGGAGAGAAAATTGAAACTCATTCTTTTATTGAGGTATGTTAGTCAGGGGTGATTTATGATAACACCCTAAAATGTTTGGAGATAATCGAATGATATTCACTTCTTCGAGGTGGCAATGATGATGTAAATGGTTATGGTTTTATACAAATGGAACATACATATGAAAAGAATGGAAATGAAAATGAAATGGGAATGGAATTGATTTTAAGTAAATGATAATTTACTTGATTCTGAATATGGTAATAAAAATGGTTAAACACACCCTCTCTAAATGACATCATAAGGGAAGTTCGCGCGTAAGGTGAAGCCCCCTGGTTAGTGAATGCAGGTGGATATAGTCCTAGGCCATGTGAGCGTTTGTTGTTGTATATTTTCTGCGATGGGTAAGTAATTCCGGGTGTGGTTATGACTAGCCCACAGGCACATGCCCGCTTCCCTATGTCTTGCGTTGTAGGTGCCCAAGTGTCGTAATTGATAGGCCCTGGAAGATGATGGTCATTTAGGGGCGCGCACAGTGGGGAAACCCGGACGGGCGGTCTTAGAATCGTTATAAATAAATATGATTATAACTATTCAATATCAAGTTGGACTTGATGGATTATAAATGCCACAAAGAGCATAGTAAAGTGCCATAAAGAGCCAAGAAAATGCCACAAAGAGCATTTGATAATGACTATATTTTGTTAAGGAATGGAATGCTATAAAGAGCCTAATAAAATGCCATAAAGTGCATAATTGAGATGAAATGCTAAAATAGCATAATAATTGTAAGTTTACACTTCCTGTTAAGGAATAGATTTATGAAAAGAATCAATGTACATGGTGAAAGTTTTAAATGAATGTTAATCATTCTTATTTTCCTGTTTAGCTAGATCGAATTTATGATTAAGTGAATTGTCCTAGTTTATGGATTGTGGTGTGTAGATAGATCCTTATTTCTATTAGTCCTGATTTAGTGTACATAAACTGTCTTACCTTTTATTCATCTGGTGGTCATATAAAACCGGGCCCTGACCCGTTCATATTTTTTGTTGTGCATGAATTTTGTATCCGCTCAGGTGCTCCGCCGCAGGGATGCCTGTTCTGACTTTCCTATTCAGATGAATTTTGAGGAGCCGTTATGTTTTACGGATATTACGGGTACTTAGTGTAGACGTTTTCATTTTTGTACTCTAGTTAGGATCGAGGCATTTACTCGGGCGTGTGGCCCACGTTGTTGTATTTGTTCATTGTAATGTATTATGAAATTTACATTAAAATGCTGTAATACGTGGTATGTACTATGTACTTATTGACCGGCAGCATATTCGGTTCTTCTTTAAATAATTGTTGTTGGTGTAAATTACGTCCTTGGGTTTTCGCTTTCTTTTTTTTAATTGGGTTGTTTAAATTCTTTCCTTAACTTTAAAACTGAAATTTTTGGCATCCCGTTTTTCTAAAATATTGAGTGGTTATCCTGTATACTTTATATATTGTTGTGATGCTGAGAATGATTCCATTCGAGATTCCTATTATATTGGAGTATTCGGGCTGGCCACCCCATATTTTAGTGAGCGGGTTATCACAGATGGTATCAGAGCATCAGGTTCTAGAGTCCTTAGGAATCTGTGTGGACGCATTACGTTTTTAGCATTGCTTTTGATTTGACATAGAGCCTTAGGATTAAGATCGTTGATTTTCTTGTGAGATTCCGTTCTCCTGCCATGAGGTTAGAACTCATAGAATCTTTTGCGCGTTCGTGTGAGATCAGTAGGTCGATTGAATAAGGGTGCCAGAGAAGGTCGTTGTGAAAGCGTCATGAGATGGGACTACTAGGAACTGTAAGTTGTGGTCAGAGATGAGGACTGCCTTGGAGGTCGCTTCCTTTTTATGGAATTTTCTTATTTTGCTATTGCGACTACCAATTACAGTGGATGTAGTTTTCCCAGTATCGCTAGAAGTACAGAGTGGTACTAAGCTTGGGATTCCAAGCGACGTTAAATTGAAGTTGAGAAGAGCGCATGACGAGGGCCACATTCTGAAGTAAGCTGAGAGGAAGTGCGTCCTCATTTGATAGATGCATAAGGTCCAGGAGCTTTGGCCGAGATAGGGGTATGGAAGTGACCAGATAAAAAGGATGGAGGAAAATCCTTCACCCATGGAAGTAAGGTTGAAAGGGCAGGAATGGTAGTTACCATA
Organism: Sambucus nigra; assembly: GCA_949130495.1. Classification (NCBI taxonomy): domain Eukaryota; kingdom Viridiplantae; phylum Streptophyta; class Magnoliopsida; order Dipsacales; family Adoxaceae; genus Sambucus; species Sambucus nigra. Next base: position 514,608,369 of record OX422221.1, on the reverse strand, counting down.
ATTGTGGGTGTAGGAAGTTTTGCCCATGGAGAAACTCGGTGGATATTTTTCACAGCAAGTGTCTCTGGGATAATTGGCCTGGTGAGAGGGAGAATTCTCAAATGCTCACACGAGGATCGGTTAGAGGTCAGTAGTGTATTCTCTTTTATTGAGGAGGAAAAAGGGATTACGTGTGAAATTATTTGACATCTAGGGTTGGAACAATGGCTATGACATGGAATGTAGAACCACTCGTTTTGAATCTGTTAATTGGAGAACAAGGGCAAAGACAAGGTGCCTAGTTGGGGTGTGATGGAAGTGACTTGGTTCGGATAAGACTCGAGTACGGTGTCTTAGAACCGTTAGTATTAATCCAGGGTGATTGGCAAGCACGCTGTTGAGAATTCCACCTTAATTGTGGGTGGTGCACCCCTTATGACAAGATGAAGTAGTATTGAGTTTACTCTAGTTTCGGGTGTGTATATTGATCTTATGGTAGCATCAACGCTACTATAGGAAGGGTAATTATATGACTTCCGTGGTAGGGAGGTTTTATATTTTCCCTCCCTCGTTTTATATTTTTGTGTGTTGTGTATTACTTGTATTACATGTATTATACGAGTAAGCTATTTTGGGTTGATTGGGGTGATAGCGAGCAAATGAATTGCGAGGCTATTCTACTTCTAGTTTCAGAATGGAACTAGTTGGTCTATAATTTCTCTCCTGGATACGGGTTGAGGTTTTATAGATGTGGTTTGAGGTAAGTTGGATTTTCATTACTTGTTGCGTTATCTTGCTTGAGTGTTTAATTGTTTGTTTACCTTGTTTGTGTTTGTTATGCCTTATCTCCATGACCATCAAGTTAAGTAGGCATGTCTCGGAGGGGTTCCTTGTTTGGATTTTGCTTTGCGAGACACTCTGCCACATGAACACTTAACGACGTTGTGAGTGGAGAGACGCTATTCTTTTCTCTTTCTTTTATTTTATTTTATTTTGTTGTTAGAAGTTGGGTTGAAAGGTTTAGCCGAGAATCACCTAGTTGAGTGATTAAGGGCTACTAAAGTGCGAGATAGAAGAACTACATATTGTTCTCTCCTATAATTGATGTGAGGGAGACTGAGATATGAAGTCGAATTGAGACTTCTGGATTATGCCTTGATGAGAAGGCCACGGTTATATAGTGGGTTATATATTTGTAAGACTTTACAGAAAGTAAATGTCCGATTAATTGAAATCTTTGATTATTTTAAATGGTAAGACATAGAAGTAGAATCTTATTAGTAGGGTTATAAGTTAGAATTTTACTGGTCCCGATCATGTGTCTTAGACCGTTATATCTTGATAACTGACGATGCGAGGTGGTAGTGTAACGGGAGGGTTCCTTATTTTGATTTGGCCTCGGTGAGACGTCCCACGCATGAAACCGAGCGAATGTCGGGAGTTGAGAAAGGTCTTAGGCACTAGGGATATACTTAGTATTATACATCTATTACTTAGATAGGATATATATATATAGATTGACTTTAGGATTATTGGTATGTAAGGCTTTAGGGCAGGTGACGTTGGTTTAGGAAGGCTTTAGGGAGTTGACCACGAATAGGATGTGGGTTAACTCTAAGTGGGATTAGGCCCCTAGAAGCGAGAAGTACGGAATTTCGAGTGATTTGGAAGTTTAGGCCGAAGGAGATGAGGTCTCTCCGAGATAAATAATTATGTTGGTAACTTAGCTTTCGGGGAGTAGGAAGGATGAGTTACATTTTACCCTCGAGCCTATGCTGTTAAGCTCGAGGGTGAATTTAACGAACAAGTTTCTGCCAGGAACCGAAAGTAATAATATTGGAGGCACTATTTCTTGGACAGGAAATTTGGTCTTTCTCGTAAGCAACAAGATGTTGCAATATGTTGTGTAATGGAATACATGCGGTGTTTGGAGTTCATAAAGTACTATCAATGGGATATTTCCCTTTCGCTAAGGGAGTGCGATTGGGGCAATAGTTGCGTCAAGTAGAAACCCGTCGGAGAACTTAGTGAATGCGTGGAAAGCCAAGTAGATCGAGCATGATTTGGAAGACTTTGTGGTTAGAGCACTCATGTTTGTGACTGCTATTTCACCCACTCATATAAGGAGATTAGTGGTGGAACAAAGAATGGTATATTCATAGACGTCTTCGTTGAATTGCTGGCACCGAACTGGTCATGATCCTATTCGATAAATTATTGATTGTTCGACCAAATAGTCGCTTTTTCGGCCATTGTGGGCAGACTATATGTAGAGGAGTACACCCCGCTCTATATGGCGGAATGGTAGAGCCATACAAAGTGCCCCCTGATGGTGGACCGAGACTAGATATTCATACCGAAGGTTTGGTAAAGTTTCCATGAAGAAATGGGAACCGTATGAGAATGGAGTGTATCTTCCCATCTTAAAGTGGAAGTTAACCTAATGCCGAAAGCCATATCTTAAATGTGCGCCTTAGGATAGATGGATGATGGGAGCAGTAGTTTGTATGGATGGAAATTCTAGTACAATAATTTGAATCATTTCCTAAGGTATGGCACCGTGAGTGGCCTGGTGTAGCCGATTGAGTAATTCGCATACTCATTGGATGGAACCGACGGATAATATGTTCCTTGGACTTGGAGTGGCCCTGGAACATTTCTTAAATGATTGGCCTTGTTGAGCCGTATACTTGGAAGGGCTACGCCTATGCGAAGAGAAGTTGAATAGTGTTGGGGTTTAGCCATTAGTGTTGGTGTAGGTACCCCGAGGAGGAGTGTAACATAATTTGGGAAGGAAGACAATTTGTGCCGACTCATGTGGGAATCTTCTTCCACCATATATAGGTTGGATCAATAGTTCGTGAGGAACGTTTTGGTGCTATTCTAGAGCACAAAGAATGAAGACTGAGATCGTTAATGACAGCCTTAGTCCGAGTCCATTAGGACGCCTCAATAATGAGGAGTTTATTAAGGGTGATAGAACAATAGTTCAGAATAGTATACCCTTTATGTGATTGGGGTACGCCCGAATTTTGAGGGAAAAATTCCCTCATAAGGGGGGGAGTATGTAACAACCCTCACCTTTAGGAGGCTAATTTTATATTAATTTACCACATAAGGTAATTATATAAAATGTTGAGACTGGAGTAAATATTAATTTAATGAGTCGAAAGTTAATATTTAATAAATTATTGCATATTTACTGTATGTGTAAGTAAATATCATCCTGTTGTATTTTATAGTGTCATGTGCATTAACTGACATTGTGGTTTATATAAACCGAAACTTGACATAATTTATAAAAAATTGTCGAATGCCATTTTAGAGGGCGTAGTTAGTCCCAGAATGTGTGAGATAGTTGAAATAAGTGCCATATTATATTTTTGTATTTCGGGCACTTTTACCTGGTTTTTGACTTAAATGCGTATTTGGGAGTCATTTTAATGTGGTATTAACGACTTAAGTTGGGAATTTAGACTTAAGTCACGATTTTAGTCTTGCAACTTATTTCTTTTCCTAATTGTGTATTACCAAACAAGAGAGAAAGAGAGAGGAAGAGAGCTTGGGAGAAAAAGAGGAGAAAGAAGAGAAATTTGGAGATTGAAGATTGGGATTGCATCTACCACAAAGAAATCTGAGATTTCTACCCTAAGGCAAGTTTTGTACTTGCTAATATATGGTTTAAGATGAATAAATTGTGTGATAGTTGTGTATTTGCATTTATGGAGCAAAAATGGAAATTTATGGTGTTTACACCCTAATCTTAGTTTTTGATGATAAAATTGTGGATTTTAGTAGTTATAAATTATGTAGGTTAATTTTGGGTAGATAAATGACGTTGGATGTTGGTAAAAATGGAGAAGATTTAGGATTTGGGAGAAAATTAGGGTTCATAACTCGTATTCCCTTTCTTGGAAAATTTGCAGGGGCGAATCGATTCGGCCCTAGGGCAAATCGATTCGCTAAGGGGTCAACCTACAGGTCTGCAAACCCGAATCAATTCGGGTTAAGGACGAATCGATTCGGCCAAATGCAGAATGTTGGATTTGTCATCCGAATCGATTCGCTTTTGGGCGAATCGATTCGCTGCCTGGGGCGAATCAATTCGGCCCTTGGGCAAATCGATTCGAAATCAGGCTGTTTTGAGTAAATTTTTCTAACTCAATTTTTATCCTTTTCTTCAGGCTTAGGGCCTAGGGACCTTCTTGTATGAATTAAATTCAGAGTTTTAGCGTCCTAGATGAGTGGTGTAACTACCCTAGGATAGAAATGATTTATACGGGGTTATTTTGGGGGTATGCCGATTAAAGTTAAGTCATTCTTTTCTTTTAGTTGCTTATTATGAGACTACGAGATTGTAGTGTTATGTTTGGGAGACTTTAGAAGCTCGATTGAGCTACGTTAGTCTTGATGGTTTATGATAATACCACAAACTAATCTTGGGAGAGCAAATTAAAGCTTATTCTTTCATTGAGGTATGTTAGTCTTGGGTGATTTATGATAACACCCTAAAATGTTTGGAGATAATCGAATGCTATTCACTTCTTCGAGGTGGCAATGATGATGTAAATGATTATGGTTTCATATAAATGGAACATACATATGAAAAGAATGGAAATGAAAATGAATGGGAATGGCATTGATTTTAAGTAAATGATAATTTACTTGATTCTGAATATGGTAATAAAAATGGTTAAACACACCCTCTCTAAATGACATCATAAGGGAAGTTCGCGCGTAAGGTGAAGCCCCCTGGTTAGTGAATGCAGGGTGGATATAGTCCTAGGCCATGTGAGCGTTTGTTGTTGTATATTTTCTGCGATGGGTAAGTAATTACGGGTGTGGTTATGACTAGCCCACAGGCACATGCCCGCTTCCCTACGTCTTGCGTTGTAGGTGCCCAAGTGTCGTAATTGATAGGCCCTGGAAGATGATGGTCATTTAGGGGCGCACACAGTGGGGAAACCCGGACGGGCGGTCTTAGAATCGTTATAAATAAATATGATTATAACTATTCAATATCAAGTTGGACTTGATGGATTATAAATGCCACAAAGGGCATAGTAAAGTGCCATAAAGAGCACAAGAAAATGCCACAAAGAGCATTTGATAATGACTATATTTTGTTAAGGAATGGAATGCTATAAAGAGCCTAATAAAATGCCATAAAGTGCATAATTGAGATGAAATGCTAAAATAGCATAATAATTGTAAGTTTACACTTCCTGTTAAGGAATAGATTTATGAAAAGAATCAATGTACATGGTGAAAGTTTTAAATGAATGTTAATCATTCTTATTTTCCTGTTTAGCTAGATCGAATTTATGATTAAGTGAGTTGTCCTAGTTTATGGATTGTGGTGTGTAGATAGATCCTTATTTCTATTAGTCCTGATTTAGTGTACATAAACTGTCTTACCTTTTATTCATCTGGTGGTCATATAAAACCGGGCCCTGACCCGTTCATATTTTTTGTTGTGCATGAATTTTGTATCCGCTCAGGTGCTCCGCCGCAGGGATGCCTGTTCTGACTTTCCTATTCAGGTGAATTTTGAGGAGCCGTGATGTTTTACGGATATTACGGGTTACTTGGTGTAGACGTTTTCATTTTTGTACTCTAGTTAGGATCGAGGCATTTACTCGGGCGTGTGGCCCAAGTTGTTGTATTTGTTTATTGTAATGTATTATGAAATTTACATTAAAATGCTGTAATACGTGGTATGTACTATGTACTTATTGACCGGCAGCATATTCGGTCCTTCTTTAAATAATTGTTGTTGGTGTAAATTACGTCCTTGGGTTTTCGCTTTTTTTTTTATATTGGGTTGTTTAAATTCTTTCCTTAACTTTAAAACTGAAATTTTTGGCAACCCGTTTTTCTAAAATATTGAGTGGTTATCCTGTATACTTTATATATTATTGTGATGCTGAGAATGATTCCATTCGAAATCCCTGTTATATTTGAGTATTCGGGCTGGCCACCCCATATTTTAGTGACCGGATTGTCACAACTCATTTCTATCAAAATTGGCCTTTTGTCGTATTTTATTGTTTCGCAGGTCAATACGCAGTCGGAGTGTTAAATAATACTAAATCAGTGCAATGGCGACACATAAGCGGTCAAAATCATGCATCGAATAAATCGAAGTAGACCGTGTAGTCCGGAGTCCAATCTGAGCTTGTCCCGATGTGATCCGATGCCCGAAATAGTCTCGTAACCTTAACCTAGCCCAGACTGAGCCCAATCCAGTCCCCAAGCCCGGTGTGTGTTGAGTTTGTACCTCTTTAGATTTTCTTAGATTTTTATTTTAGAGTCATTTTATTTTTTAGGAATTATTTTAGATTTATTTAGAATTTTCTAGGATTTATTTTCTATTTTTCTTTTTTTTTATATATATATTTTTTATTTTTATTTTTATTTTGATTTTTATTAGTTTTTAATTTTTAATCTTTATTTTATTTAATTTTATTTTATTAGGATTAATATTTTTAAGGAATTTATGTTATTAGATTTTACTTTTTATTTTTAGGTCTTTAGTTTTTATTTTACATATTTTATTTTAGTTTTATTTTTAGATTATAAATTTTATTTTATTTTAATTTTAGTTTTATAGATTTTATATTTTTTTTAGAATTTCAATTATTTCAATTTTTTTTAGGGTCCAAAAGTAACACACACCCTTACCTTAATAAACTATACCCTCACACACCCAATCCAACTTCTCACCCATCTTCTTCCACACCCACACCCACACCCACACCCACACCCGATTATCTCTCCTCCATTCCCATGTCCAAACCTTAGCCCATAAACCCATCTTCACCCATATAAAACCCTAACCCCTGTCCAAAAACCCTTACCCAATTTCGATCGGAACCCCCCAACCCGACCTCGCCACCTGCCCCTCTTCACCTACGTCCGATCAAACCTACGTCGGCGTATACCCGATCGCGACCAGCCCGACGACCTCCCTCCGGCCTGAACTCGCAGGCCGGACCCATCCTCGCAGCAGCCTCCGACGATGACCGCCCCAAACCGAAACCCAACCGGGTTAAACCCGACCGCACCTCCACAACCCACGAAACCGATCCGACCCAAACAAATTCCCACGAACCCATTTCCAATCCACCTGCCATTTCAAATCCCTAAAAAATCGGAGTCAATCCTTATCCATCTCCAAATCCCTTAAATCTTTGAAGGAGAAAAACACTTTGTGGACTTTAAAATGAAGGGAAACTCTCATTTAAAAAAAGACTCTCAGATACAGAAAGAAAAGATAGATGTAGGGAGAGAAAAATAGGTGTATATTATGTACAGTTTAGGGTCATAAAAAATTTCCAGAAAATACAAAAAAATTAGTTTAGATTTAAAATAATTTTTAAGTTTAGTTTTTAGTGTTCTTTTCGTAATCAAGTGCTGGAAATTGTGAAGAAGTTGGACGCATGTCAAGACACATTTCAAGACAAATTTGGAAAAAAAATTGCGTATTGTATTTCTACATTCTCTTTTCAATTTATTTCCTTCTTGACATATTATCTATTGTTGTTTATGCACACATGAGAATGTTTGGATAAACACCCCGTTCAAGGGGTGGGATGCACTGCAAATGATGTTAATTTAATTAATTGGTTTCTTTAATTTTATATTTCAAGGTAAATTAATTTTAACTGTCACCAATTAATTTATGTAACGAGAGTTAGGAAATTAATTGAACAAATTAATGTTTGAGTTTAGGAATCGAACTAGAGATATGTTTTTTTCAAAATTTGAATACTAATTAGGTGTTAAAATTTGAAGATTGCTATTGTTTTCGTTAAATTGATCCTAGCGGGTAATTTTCTGAAAATAGTGTAGTCCTTATTTTTCATTGTGTGACATTTTTAAATTAATTTTTTGAAAAATATTTTATTAAATTTATAATTATAACGAGAGTTAGAATATCGATTTAATATTATCTCGAAATATTTCAAATTAATAAATTGAGAAATTAAAATAATTGAAAATGCAGTGTAATCCCATCTCTTGACCTTCTCACATTATTTCACACTCGGTTGCACATTCTTTTTCATTATTTAGTCATTTTATAATTTTAGCATTGGTTAGTTAATTTTTCCCTTGACATTGTTTTAAAAATAAAAAAAAAATATTTTCATAAAAAAATTGGAATTGCACGCTTTCACATTAATTGTTTCACCTTGAAAGTTGGATTGATACCCGTACTTACCGCAATACGAGTTATTTTTATACAAGTTTTGTTGGTACTCAAGGGAATTTTGAGAGTGGCTTTTGCACAACAACGATACATACGCAAAGAGCTTCTTATCACTTACGTAATCCTAGCAATTAAATTAAGCTAGCATCATAATTAAAATAAAAAATTGTAAGATGAGATAATCATTTTCATTAATATCACTTACAAAAATTGAAGTTCCAACACTTTAATGCCAACACAAAAAGTCTCCGTAAAACACGAACACAAATTACTTCACAAACAATCAAAAGATAAAGATATAAAGTAAAATATTTTTGGTGCTCCTAAAATTTAAATCTAAAAAATTGTCTAAAAATTGTGTCATTAGCTCCCCTCAATTCGTGTGATGAACTTTCTTTTTATAGGCCATTGTGAGGAATTTCGAGTTGGGGCAATAATGCTAAAAGTGAGCACTAAAAAGGAATTCCATTTTTCAAGGATTAGGGATACACGTAGGGGTGTGCAAAAAAACCGACCAAACCGACAAACCGACAAAACCGAGCCGAACCGAAAATTTTCGGGCCGGGTTTTTTTAGGGTCGGTTCGGTTCGGTTTAATCAGGTATAAAACCGACAGGGTCGGTTCGGTTTTCGGTTTTGGCATAAAAAACCCGATTTTGAACCGAACCGAACCGAATTAATTTTAATACTTTTTAATTTTATATTTTATATTATATTTATATTAGTGTTGACATATTATATTATATTTTTTAATTTTATATTTATATTAGGTATTAAAAAAATATATTTTTTATTAAAATAAAGAAAAAAACCGAACCGGCCCTGTATAAAACCGGCCCTGTCAAAAACCGACGGGCAAACCGAACCGGCCCTGTCAAAAACCGACCCGATTCGGTTCGGTTCGGTTCGGTTTTTCAGCATTTTCGGTTCGGTTCGGTTCTCCTTCTCCAAAAACCGACATGGTCGGTTCGGCCCAAAAAACCCGGTCAAAACCGAACCGACCGACCCGTGAACACCCCTAGATACACGTTTTCCTTGAATTCTAGCATAAAGGATCTCAGAAAAAGAGGTTTGGAATCCAACGGACGGTAAGATAAACAAATCTCAAATGTGCCCACTAGTTTTCCTACTAATTTTTCCTTTTTTTTTAAATTTTCGTCATTATTCACATCAGATTTTTCAAACTAATTTTTCACTTTCAAAACTTCATATTTTCAAATTCGTCCACTAGAAAGTTATGAGTATTTTAAAGACCTCTTCGAAAAGCTATGACACTGCGTCAATGGACACTCGAGGGAATTTATACAAATCCTTTACAATTGTGCCAACCGTATCGTGTCGCGACATATCCTAATTTTTTTTTGCATATCAACTCTTTGTTGTTCAAACTCCCAAGATGCCTGTAAAAATACAAAATAGATATAATTAATTCAAATTTAGGGTCATAAAAGTGTAGAAATTTACATAGTTACCTCTATTTATATTTTATTCCCCGAAATTCACATATCACTCTTTTTAACTCAGAGTCCAACCAAATTTCAGGATGAACTTCATATTACCCATATAAATATTTAAAATTTATTTTTTGGACCATAAATTTTATGAAATTATGATTTCCCACCCCCCTGAGTTTTTAAAATTGCATTATTAACTCGAATTATTTTTGAATTTGTATTTTCTTCTAAATAACGAAAATGACTCTGAAAGTTCATTATTTATGATAGAGTGGGCCTATTAAGGTCAAGATTTGGGGATTAATTATACAAAATTATGCAATCATCAAGACCTAAAGTGGATGAACCGTTATTTCTAAACCTCTTAAACATGTGCTATGTCATCCACTACCATAATTTCTTCCTTCTCTTCTTCACTAGAAGATCTATCTACGTATAAATTGTCCCCATACATACTCATGCATTTTTATAGCTCTTTGAGTCTTTCAACTAACTAGTCCGAAGGGGATTGTCTTCCCTCGGGATTCTTATTAAATCTTGGGTTTGTCTCTAATGATGAAAAAGCAAACCCCTCTGATTCACTTGGGCATATAATTTCAAAGGCCTCTTACAAAGTCATGTTATTTATTTGGATTCTTCTCTAATGGGTGTGAGAAATGACCACCTGTGGTTCCCTTCTCTTTGACTTTGTTGGCAGCACTAATGCCACATATTATGGGCCACTTGTTGAGTCTTCACTACCTTTGGCCTCTTTGTCATCTATAATAGTGCCGCCACCTTTGGGTCTTGGACTACAAACCATCCAGGCACCCCATTCACTATCAAGAATTGGAACCTTTGTAGGCCCTGGTTTTCCCAAATACTAAAGAGATTTGGCTTCATTGAATCCAGGGCTGATGTATTGATTGTTCCGTGGAATTTTGGTATTCCTTTGGGGTTATTAAGGACCATAAAATAGTCTTACCTTCCCAAAGACTTTGCTCCTATTTGTTTAACATTGGTATAAGCATTATCATCCAAATCCACCGTGCTTTCCTCTTTTCTAGAGAACTTAAGTTTTCCTCACCTGATCAACTTTTGAATCCTATCGTGAAATACAAAACATGCATTAGTTGAATGGGAGAATAATTTGTGCCATTTACAATAATTTTTCCTTTAATTCACTTTGGCTTTCTTACATCTTTAGATGGTTTTGATATCTTGGTATTTAAAAGAGAATCAAAGATGACATCAACCTTAGTAATGTCAAACAAATACTTTTGTATCATCTCTTTAGGGGAAAAAGACTGTTGTTGACTAATTTTGAAGCAATGGTTCACATACTATAGCTTTATTTTCTATAATCTTAGCAACATCTATTTCAAAGTTAGGATCCTTATAATATTTCTTAAAATAATAGGTATTTCTTTCATTCTCTTACTCTATAAAAGCCTCGTATCTGGATATCTTGGTCATTCACTCTACCAATATTAAAACGTTGTGGCATTAATTTTTTTCGAAGTCTAAATTCTAATACATTTTGTGCCATTTTTACAAATTGAGACTCAGGTAGGACTACTTTACATTTATTTCAAGACCTTTTGAACCTAATTATAAAGCAAGTTTCCTTTTCATAAAGTTTTTGGCTTAGCCTAGCTAAATCAACCATGCAAACCTCTGGCTCAGTTTTGAAGAGATATGTATAGAATATGTCTTCCATTTGTTTCCAAGTTTGGACAAAGTTAGGTAGTAAACTGATAAACCATGGGAAGGCTGCATTAGTGAGTGAACTAGAAAACGAAAGCAGTCTGAGATACTTTAAAATGCACTAGTGCCCTAAGTTTATACGACATATCAAACACACACCAATTTTTTTATTTAAATTTTTTTTATCTTTGCACTAATAAAACTAAAATGTTGTGCAAAATAGTACAACAATTTATTCTTAACCTAAGAATGCACCTATGTGAGTATAATAAGAATAAAATAACAACAATCCATAACAACGTAATGTATAAGAAAAACCTACAACGGAAAAAAACCTCAGACGACCTAGGCACACAAGTCCATTACGATATAGGTACGTTTACAAGAACAACCTAAACTTACTCACAGACTCGACATCTTCAAGCCTTGATGTGCTTTCTTATTCCTCGTAACCTTCGTCACAACCACTATTGGACGCCTTTCAATAGCCACACAATGCATGCACTTCCCACATCTCGATATCCCATCGGTCTTCCTTGTCTCATGACCAGTCCAGCCATCGCACAACACAAATACGTTCTACACCGCTCAAAAAATCTCTCCACAAGTAGAGCAAACAACTATAGTCTTGTCAAAAGAAGATTTTAATCTGGCATATATATGTAGGATTCTTGGATATCAAATTTGGGTGTAAACTAGGGTTTGGGAGGCTTTAGATTTGACTATATTTTTTTTTTGCAAAAACACTTTTTAAAATAACCTTGCCAACATTCCTATTTATAGAAAACTTAAATTTTGAGGCAGTATATTTTTCAAGACAAGTCGTTCGAATGAGAAAAATAGTTTTGTTTAATTGACTATAGAATTCTAGTTCGAACGAAAAATAAGGTTGTTCGAATGACATAGATATTCTCATTAGAATAAATATCGAATGAGTATTGAACAAGATTGTTTTACTAAGTAAAATTTTTTTGTTCTTCCATTTGAACCTAGTTTGAATGAGATTCTTAAACTCGTTTAAACACTTGTTTGAACGACTTTAAAACATTGTTTGAACTACTATGTATAACTCATTCGAATGATTGAAACAAACAAATATTTTTCTTTTGAACATTATTTTTAAAAAATGCCTCAAACATTTAAAAAAATTAAACACCCAATCGAATCTAGGGATCAAACAAAAAGATGCATTCATACTCATTAAGATCCCTTGGATGTTGAAGATGAAATTCAGCTCGAAACTTAACTTTTACTTGATGTCGCTTAAACTTGGTCATATAGTCTTCAATCACACATCGTAGGACTATAGTACAAACAACTCAAATTTTAACCTATGACTCAAACAAGTTTTATCGAAATAAAATTAAGCCAATTATATATATATTTACTCGATTGTAAATTGTCCTTGCAAATATATCCCTTTGTCTATACCGGGACAAAACTAAAAAACAAAAACCTAATGGGTTTTCAAGCTCACTAAGACTCAATCCTAAACCCGAAAGGAAAAACTAGAGATTCTTAATAGACACAAACTCTTAGTAGCTTTGCGCTTGTGAAAACTTTGCCACATCGTTGCAAATATACACACTTAACACACCTTTCAAATGGAAAGAGAATATAAAAATATATAAACCCCATATGAAAAACCCTCCCCCTTTGTCTAAACAATCTCCACTTAAAATAGGACCTTTCTCCCTAAGGTAAAAATTTATCCCCCTGAGTTAAAGAGTTATAAAGCATTTCTCCCGCTTTTTATTCACGAATAGACAAAGATAAAAGTGCACAATGTAAATATCTTATCCCCCTAAATGTAACACATGTGAACATAAAGGAAAAAAAACTATCTCATACGATGATGTGAAGTGAAATAGACAACGATAAACAAACTCGACAACACAAGAATGAATAATCCATACAATGAACAAATGATTCCAATTTTGATGTAGAAGATTAATCATAAGATACTAATGTAAACATGTAACAAAAGATACGAATATGGTCATATATGTTGAGATGAAAATATGAGTTCACACAATTGACACAATAAATTTATAATTGTAATCCCAATCGATGATAAGATAAAGAAACAACAAATATACATGGTTTGGTCAGGCTAGAATTACGTCCATGGGGTGAGGGGGGTCCTTATTTACTGTAGGGGAAAGGAGGGTTACAAAAGATTTCAGAGCTAGTAAGCTTAACATTATTCCATACTACAAGAGGGTTTATATACTCAAACTTTACAATATCTCTCCAAATTCATAGCATGCATGTTGAAGATATTTGAATTTAGTGAAGACACGTGTTCATCTATAAAATCTCCATATACCACCACTTTTCTCGTTCATCGAGATTCCTGATCGGGTTAATAGGGAATGTGTTCATCATTTGAAGTAACAACATGCTGATAATGTCTTGAAGATTCAAATGGTTCGACTGCCATTTGTTTGACAACGTTGGGTGCCTTGCTGATTTAGGTGGGGTGCTAATTTGATGAAGCTAAGCTTTCGGTTATCTGTGATAGGTAATTCATCTTTACAAAATTTTCATATTTCCCATTCTAATTCTATGCGATCGATCATCCGTCCGGTTACATATTCAACCATGCCACTATTCATATGCTGACTAACACCATTCACCTGACCGTGATGCCTTTCATTCAACTTCAGAATGGGCAAAGATATCCCTCATCAGTTACCCCCAGACTCTTTGTGTTCTTGACGATGAGCCGAAGAGTCTTGTGTGTTACCGAATGAAGTCTATTCCACGTGTCATGTTTTCTATGGTTCTTAGGAATGATCATGTAACTTGCTTGATCTTGATTTGTCATGATTCGTTTAAGATCTTGTGTTGATCTCAATGTTCACGAGAAGATACGGATTCAGTGTGAATTATTTCCAATGCATGATGTCAATCGGTTGAAGAACTATAATTATTTTGTGTCTGATGGCGTGGAATTTCTCGAGGCACATGGGCATATGAACCCACCCTATGCGCTCTGACAATGCATGTCTTCCACCGAACCATTATGGACTGCTTGATTTACTTAGATTGAGGCATTGAATTTGAACATGTTTCTTTATTTGATATAAAAACTCTCCAAACCCCCCTTTTGAACTTTTTCATCTTATATTCACATAACCAGAGTTTCATTTTGATCTTCTTCTCCAAAAAAATTCATTTCAATTACTTTCAAGTTCTTCATCCCTTTATTGTAATCTACCTTTCAACTCATCCCTTTATTTTAAACCTTCACATTATCTCATTTGTAGGCCTTGATTCTTTATCTTCTTAGGAGTGACGTTGTTTATGTCATCGTGTTTTTCTTATTACTTGTATGCTTCTTTCCACAATTATGCTTTCTTAAACTCCTTTCCTTAGGATAACTTGAATATCATAGTTTTGGCTTTTTCTTTTATTTTACTAAAATTAGTAAGTTTTTGTCTTGGTTTCCTGAGGGTAAACCCCACATTTTAGATTTCATTTTCCCCAAATCTTTTCTGTTCATATAACTTGAGTGACTTCAACCATTTAGTTTATCCCTCAATCTAACCTAGTAAAAAAGTCTTCAACGCTAGTGTGTCCTTGTAGATATGGTTGAAACAGTTGATGCTTTTGGTCCCGAACACAACGAAAGGATGGCCTCCACTCAAGGGGCTTCCTCGTCAAGTTCTAGTAAGTAAAGTTATCCACACATGGTCCAAAATATGACCCAACGTAATGCCCAAGAGGTGGGTCCAGTTGACACCTCTCGGGCTGGTGGTCCTTGGGGAAAACCCTTAAGCCCCTATTAGGCTATGAGTTACATGACAAAAGATACTACCAACGGGTGGTGTGAACATCTTTCCCTTCCTAGGGCTTTATTCATTTGTCTCGTTAATGAGACTGATCACGCCCCAAATGACCGTGACGGGAAAGAATGTTTTTATGAGCATTCCTTCCAGGAAGGGCTAGAAATTCCTCTCCTAATACTTGTTTGTGATATTTTAGCCATTCAAAATATTTCCTCCTTAAAAATTATACTGAACACTAGGAGAATTTCGATCGTCTCCATGGTGTATTTCAGTAATTTGTTTGGTATTGATCATCCTCTTACTATAGGGGAGTTGTTGTCCATTTACAAGCCCATGGCTTCTTGGGAGGTTGGTATACCTTAGCATGTAGACGTACGGGTGAATACTTTGTCACCTTAGTTCCTTCCTCCAATCATAACTGGAGGCATCATTTTCTCTATATCAAAGGGGAGGGGTGGGAGTGTGATGACCATAATGATCATACCGATCATCCGTTCACTGTTACCCTTGTCTAGAACAAACATGACCTCAGTGAGTCATACTATTGTATTTTTTTCAACTTTACTAGAAGATCTTCAATTTTATTGATTGTTATTCTTTCTAGTGTCTTTCAGGGATCTTCAATGAACTTCTGGACATTACAGCGAGCTGAAAGGAGAGGGTTTAAGAAGCTATAAGAAAAGCGTGCCCATTAAAGGAGATTTTTGATATGAAGTGGTTAAAGTAGATTAGCTTTATTACAAGAGGAGAGGAGGTATGAGACCGCGATGCCCTTCGACTTAAGTATGATACTGAAGAGGCACGCCACTTGCACATTCATTTTCAATGTGCATTTTCCCTCGCTCCTCATATATACTTTTTACATGCCAAAGATTCTTATTAACATTTTTTGATGTACCGATCAACTTGTACCTTTATGATTATCTTTGCAATCTCTGGATAAATGTCCCTTTAAGGGTACCATAGCATTATTACGAAGTCTGAAACATATTCCGACCAACCCATAACCTGTTACTACTTAGTCGAACCACCTGCAGCTAACATGAACCCCTCACTCCAATAGACTAGGGTTGTTGAGGTGGTTCTTCCCCTCAATGTCATTAAAGAGTCCTCATTCATCCAACCGGTGAAGGATGAGGCTCTCTACACGAGGAGACATGAAAAGAGGCCCTTGGAGGTGAGGGACACGATTGAGACCATTTATACTTCTGCCCACTGATGAAAAGGAGGAGGATGCGAAGGGTAAAAGGGTACCCGAGGATGGGTATAGGTCTTGTATCCTCTACCTCTGCTACAAAAATTCGGATGAGAAATATTGGTTCTTCTAAAATGCCTATCTTTCGGATGAAATTCATCGGTTGGATGAGGTTTCGATCGATAACGCAAAAAAAATGATTTAACTAGGGTCAAGGGTACCGACCTATTCTTTCTCCCTACACTTTCATTGTCCATGATTTCATTTCCTTATATTAACTTCGTGAATCTATTTTAGGTGAGCTTCATGGGATCCTATAAGGACAAAATATGGTTGTAGAGTAAGGATGAGGCTAGGAAACTGTGAGGGTTAGAAACAGAGTCTGTGATCTTGAAGACGGCTAAGACTGACGCCGATGAAGCCCTTGTGATGGCCCGATAAGAGAGAGTCATCGAGAATATGGACAAGGATTATGCTATAACGGAGAAAAACAATCTTATTATGGATAGAGATAAACTACTAAATGAAGTATCTGAGATAAAATAACATCTTATCGAGAAGGAGAAGGAGAAAGAGAAGGCCAAGACGGTTAAGGTCAAGCAAGGTTTATCCCCATCGATCAGGTTTAGGTACTTGAAGTCTTTATTAACTTAAGAGTACTGTGGAGTATTAAAATATCAATCCTTAATTAATGGATACAGTGTAGTGGTTAATCAAAGAGGCTCGTCTAGACAGGGACCTGTCCTCTTTAACCCCGATGACTGTGGAGCTAAAGAGGAACTGATTCCTTCCCCCTTGTGTTAGGACCAACAAGTGTGCGTCCAGTAATTGGGGCTACTGATAGCTCTTTGGACCTCGATGTAATTTAAAGGTGAAGATCTTCACATCTACATGCATGAGGATATAGGTCAGATTATGTCTCACGTGTCCTCCGTTCCCCATACCTTGTTCTATAGTTTTCCTTATTTGAAAAAAACCTCATTCATTTGAATATTTATGGTCTTTAATATGGGCTTCGGTCTTTGAATATTTTTTTATCGGCTTCGACCTGTATATTGATCCTACATGTAATTTGAATGACATGGTTATACTGGGCATTTTGTTTAAGTTGTAATGATGTTTCCCTATTTTGAATGCATAATCCGACTATCTCTTCATTTTTATACTTGTAGATTGATTTCCCTCTTACTTGATAATAAAACTGTCTTAATTTTGTATGCGCTTATTTAATTACTCTTGACGTTTGTACCTTAATCGGTAACTATTGAGAAATTTTTTACACTCAGTTGATGAACCGATTTAACTTCAAAAGTTATTTATACTCTGTTGACGAATCAACACATAAGTAATTTATACTCAGTTAATGAACATAGTTGTTCATGTGGGTTGTTTATACTCGGTTCATGAACTGAGTTATTTGTGTAGGTTTTTTATAC
The DNA here is from genome assembly GCA_949130495.1 of Sambucus nigra. Classification (NCBI taxonomy): domain Eukaryota; kingdom Viridiplantae; phylum Streptophyta; class Magnoliopsida; order Dipsacales; family Adoxaceae; genus Sambucus; species Sambucus nigra. The sequence continues at coordinate 514,590,614 of OX422221.1, read as the reverse complement.
TCAGTTGACGAAATAATTTGTTTATTCTCCAAAGGTCAATTACTAAAGGTGCAAACGACCATTTATGTTTTGATCACTAGTTTGACTAAACTATAATTTTTGCTCCGAATTTCATCACTCTTGCCTTATTAGAACTATACACCTCTATTTTATTTAAAAATAACTGTGTAATCAAAGACAACCCATCTTGAATCATGCTCACGCCAACCACACTACGTATACCGAATTAGATCGGAGGATAAAATGAGTTAACTTAATGATCAACTAAGTTTTTTTTAAACACTTTTGAGTTTGGAAAAGGTGTACTAAGATGTGTGAGCTATATTACGACTTAGTGTGAGTCATATTCTGACTTAGTGGTCCATTCATAATCTGGTATGAACCGAATGCTTACGTGGGAATCTAACCACTATATTGGTGCATAACCGATATGCTACAAGTGGGGTGGGTATGAGAAAAGATGCATAAATGGAAATAAGCTAACGAATGGAGAAAAATATATCATTTGGAGAATAACGTCCTTTTATTAATTGCAGTATTGCGTGGAGTTAAATCTGGCAGAAGATAAAAAATGAAATACATGAAAGCTTTATATTCTTTACGTTCCCAATATGAGGGACGACTTATCCTCGTGAACTAGGAGTCCATACATTCTTGGCCATACGATGCGATCTGCAATAGAAAGGACCTCCCAATTTTTGGCTAACTTTCCATGATTGGAATTTTTGGCTGATTACATCCCGAGGATAAGGTCATCGACCTAGTAGGATTGGCTCTTTGCTGTTCAATTGTAATACCAGGTCACCTTTTACTATGTTACAATCGCCCTTAGTGTTTCTTCCTCCCTGAGCTCATTCAGGAGGTCTAGGTTGGTCCGAGCCATTTTTCACTCAGTTCTTCATTGAAATAGTTTACCCTCAAGCTTATCACTTTTAGTTCGAATGGCATCACGAATTCGGTGTCATATGTCAAAGAAAAAGGTTTGGACCTTGTAAATCCCCTCATCGTCATTCGATAGGCTCATAGGATGGAGACCATATTTCTAACTGAGAGTCCTTTGGAGTCGACGAGTTTCATTTTAATTCCATGGGGGAGTGTTTAATTTGTTTCCTCAACCCGATCGTTATATTTGGGATCCCTCGGATCTGAGTAGTAGTGCTTGATTTTGAACTGGTCACATAATTTGTCGATCCTAATACTATCAAACTGCTTCCTATTATTAGAAATGATAGTGTGTGAAATGTCAAAGCGATTGATGATGAACTTCCAAATGGACGCATGCACTTTCTAATTAGTGATCCTAACTAGTGGCTCTACCTCTACTCACTTTTCAAAATAGTCAATTTCTACTAGAAAAAACTTACATTAATGCTTCCCAATAAAAAATGGACCGAGGAGGTCCATTACCCACAAGGTGAATGACTAAGGGAGACGATCACTCATAACTCTTCGACTGGATGATATATATCATTAACAGTTCTTTGGAATTAATCTCACTTTTTAACTTACTACTCAACATCCTTGCTCGTTGTTGGTTAGTAGTGACCTTGTGTTTAGGCTCTCTAGGGCAATCTTCTCTGACCATGGCTCTCTACAGGAACCTTCGTGGAGTCTTGCTAGGACTGTCATTGCCTTCGTGAGATGAATGCATCGGAGGACGGGTTAGTTATAACCCCTTGGTATAGAACCCCTTTGTATAGAAGGTTCTTCATCTTCTTGACTCATAAATTTCTTGACTCTAATAAATCCTTTGAAAGGATCCCTTTATTTATGACTACAACTCTTGACTACAACTCTTGACTACAACTCTTGACTTGTAGTACATGTATAACTCTCTACGATCTATTGACCACTTTATCAACCAGTTGGACACCTTTGGATTGTGGAGGACTTGTTCGAGTGGTTAGTGGGTTAGGACGACAATGGTATGGGCTTGGAAGTACGATCGTAACTTTTTATCTCACACGACCAATGCAAAGGCAAGATTCTTTAAAGTATCTTTATTCTAATCTTTAGAACAATCTGCTCATATAGTATACTATTTGTTGAACCCCTTCCTCATCTCGGATCAGGACCTAATTGACCGTTGTTGCAGAATTGGAAAGGTAAAGGCATAATTCTACTTCGGGTATTGGCTTTGATAGGAGCGGGACATCTGTTAAGTAAGATTTCAAATCTTTGAAATCCTGTTCACAATCGTTTATCAAAATGAACGGCTTCTTCAAAATTTTAACGAACGGGATGCATCTATTCGTCTATTAGCTTATGAACTGATTTACCGCCACTGCCTTCTCGGTTAATGATTATACTTCCTTCACAGTCTTTGTTCTCATATTTGGTATTTCTTCGATCTTTTCAGGGTTAGTTTCTATCCCCCTCCGAATAACCATATATCCCAGAAATTTCTTAATTTCACCTCGAAGGCATATTTTTTCAGGATTTATCTTCATTCTATATCAATCAAGAATTTTAAAAAAAACTTTAAGTTGGTGACATAATCCTCTCCTTTCAAGATTTTCACTAGCATATCATCCGCGTACACCTCCATGATCTTCCCTATCTAATCCTTCAACATCTGATTAACTAGCCTCTGGTCAGTGTCCTTAACATACTTTAAACCGGATGGAATCAACAGATAACAATACGTCCCCTATTAGTCCTGAAATAGGTTTTCTCCTCACTGGACGGGTGCAACTAAATATGATTATATTCTAAATAAGAGTCCATAAAAGATAAGGTCTTATTCCCATCTTTGGTTACCATCCTCGGTAAAGGGTATGAGTTCTTTGGACATATTTCATTTAGATTTGAATAGTCAACACACAATCTCCACTTGTTGTTCAGTTTTTCGACCATTACGACGTTTGATAACCATTCGGGATACTTGACATCCTGAATAAAACTTGCTTCAAGTAATTTACCAATGTTAATGTAGGTGTTTTGGTTCATCTTCTTTTTTTACCTTATTTGATGGATAGCTAGATTCATCTTCAGCTGGTGAGTCATCACAGAGGCATCAATGCTCGAAATGTCATTATGGCTCCACGCGAATGTCTTATAGTTCATTTTTTAAAAATAAAACCAATTCTTACATATTCTCACTCGCCAGTAAAGATCCAACATATACCATCCTCTCCGAACGGTTGTTATACAATGGAATCAGGATTAGGTCTTCAATAAGAGATCCCACAGTTGGCTCTTCCCTTAGGTCGTGACCATCAATATTGAAAGTTTCTCTCTTTTTCTTTCAGGATGAAAAATAACAACTCCTAGTGCTTGACTGGATTTTGTTCATTGTTCCCATCTTGTTCGGTATTGGAAACCGAATGGTGAGGTACTTAATTTAGAAGACTTCATCGAGTATGCTCAAGGTTCTTCGCCCAATTAGCAAATTATAAGCTGATGGTGACCTCACTACCAAGAATTCCACTTATAAGGTGGATGGCTTTGAGCCCTTTCTGATCATGAACGGGAGCTATGAACGGGAGCTCTATTGATCCCTTAGGAGATACTTGCTCTCTGGAGAACCCAAAGATTAGGCCCTTTACTGGATTCAACCATATTCCCTCAAGATTCATTTGCTCATAACACTCAAAATAAATGATATTCATCGAACCCCCCTTGTTCACCATAATCCTATCGATTGTTTAGTTGGAGATCTCAGCTCTGATTAATAATGGATTATCACGAAGAGTGATTATATATTGAGAGTCCTTCGACATAAAGGCGACATCCTCCTAATTTTTAACAGGTGTCTCTGTTTATACGTCCATTAATTCTCTTTTCGAGCTTTGGTATATTTGGCGAGCCGATATCGATTCTCCCCTAGCTGCACGAATTATGCTACTGGACAATATGCCCATATTTTTATTGTTGAGATAGTGAGATTGCATGGGGGTGCCACTTGATATTGTGTCCGACAGGGACAATATATTTGTGTCTTGTTTTTGGGATAGTTTTTAGGAGGCCATGGGTACCGAGTTACAATCGAGTACAACCTATCACCTGCATACGAATGGGAAGACGAAGAGGACAAATCAGATGTTGGAAGATATGCTACGGATGTGTATCCTGGATTTTAGGAGAGGTTGGAAGCATTACCTTCCACTAGTGGAGTTTGTGTATAATAACTCCTACCAGTTTACGATTGTCATAACACCATTTAATGCGTTGTATGGTAGACCTTGTCGTCCGCCCGCTTGCTTGTTAGAGGTGGGGAACAACAATCTTCTCAGACCAGAGTTGATTTAGGATACTTCGACCAAAATTGAGTTGATTCGGAGTCGTATATGAATAACATAGGATAGACAACAGAGTTATGCCAATGCTAAACGGTTCTTTCTAGAGTTTAATGTGAGGGACCCCGTGTTACTCCGTGTATCTCCTATGAAGGGCATAATGAGGTTCGAGAAGAAATGGTAGCAGGCACCAAGGTATTTGGGGCCTTTCCCTATCATTGAGTGGATTGGGCCAGTGGCATATAGACTCGGGTTTTCGAAGCACTTGCATCGAATTCATGATGTATTTTTCATTTTTTTCGCTGAGCTGATATCTCCGAGATGAGTTATCTCACACTCACATTGCATTGGAGGATTGATTTGCAGCTTGATATTTCATACGAGGAGAGGCCAGTTGCTATCCTAGACCATAGCGAGGGGAGATTGAGGTCAAAGGTAGTTCCACTTGTACGTGTTCAGCGGGGGCATCATAATACCGAGGAGTCTACTTGGGAGCACGAGGATGAGATGCGCGATAAATATCGAGAGTTATTTATACCAAGTGTTTTTTTGAATTTCAGGACAAAATTTAGTCATTGGGGGGGAGGTATATAACACCCCGTATTTTTAGTCATTTTTATATTAGGATTAATTAAATTAAAATGGGAAATTAATCCGAGTTAAAATAAATATTAATTAGCGAGACAAGGGTTAATATTTATTTATATTGAATATTACTTGGTGAATAAGTAATAAATTAATAAGAAAGTATTATGATTGTCGTGAGTGAGAAATACGATAGTTACAGTAATTTAGTCGGGATGCGCATGTCAGTTGTGTCGAGACTTAATTTTATGAGATAAAAGGTAATTTATTTTGGGTCATCTAAATGGTCATTTTGAGTGCGCCAATGTGTCTAAAAGGGTAGAGATGATAAAAAAAAGTGTACTCGGGGGTTTGGATTGGGTCCCAGGGCATTTTTGGGAAAAATCGGCACCCGGGAGGGTATTTTGGTCTATTGGATTTTTAAGAAATAGAGAATTACGAATTTTATAAGTGTATATCAATATATGTCTTAAGGATGTTAGGGTTTTCAGTTACAAAACCTAAGAGAGGCCATCAAAGAAGGAAGGAGGAGAGTTCTAAGGGAGTTCTAAGGCTTTCTACGCCGTTTTACACCACAACCACCACCAGAAACGTATATCGGGAGGAAAGGAAACCAACCATACTATTCTTTTGCAGAGATTCAGACCTACTAATTGAGGGAAGTATTTATCTCGCTAAATTCTGAATATATATACCATCCATGTTAGTGTAGGATGAATAATCTCTTGAATTCATGAATTTTTGTCTTAATTTAGGAGATGTAAATCATGTTATTGGGTAGGAATTATGATATGTTTAATCCCTTTATGCATGTATAACGAATTTGATGAATTAGTGTTATGAATATGTGAAGAAATCTGGGTTCTTGAATAATTATGATATCTAGGGTTTTAGGGATTAAATGTTGAATTAATTCTATTTATGGGAATCCCTTGATGATTTAATGATTCATTTACGTTAGAAATCATTTATACGTGTTACAATGATGTCTGTTACACTTATTTGGGAGTCTGGGATTGTGTAGTGGAGGTTTTAAGGGTTAAAATTGTGAAACCCGTAACAGTTGTTATGGAGAAGACGAGACCTTCTACAGGCGAATCGATTTGGCTCCTTGGTCGAATCGATTTGGAAAGCGAATCGATTTGGACTAAGACCAAATCGATTCGGCTTCCCAGAATTGGAAAATTTTCCCCTTTTTTCTTAAAACTCATGAGAAATGATCGGGTTAAGTTTTGAACAAATTTTAAAATATAATGGGAGATATATTAATTACCAGTAGGCCAATGTTGGGATTGAGACTTAGTCACATGAGAATAATTTAGGGCTAAGGTTAACTAGGTATAATTGGGTAATAAAACCTAATTCGAGGAATAATTACGTGTCATGGGGGAAACGAAGGGACCTATGACTTGGACCAGTAGGTTATGAGTGAGGTGACTACGAAAATAACTTCAGGAGTATTTGATGACCTTAGAGTAATGGGAAATACTCCAGAAGGTACGATAAGGGGTATAATGGTAACTCGTTAATGCATAGGATATTCAAGAATTATGTGTTACGTATGGGATATATTATAGGTTACACACAAACACACACACACACACACACACACACACACACACACATATATATATATATATATATATATATATATATATATATATATATATATATATATATATATATATATATATATATATGGGCCATATGGGGATGGTCAAAATGCATGTATGATATTTTTGACATTTCATGCTCATGCATGAAATGTCATGATAAAAGCTATTTTTTTTTAAATAAATAGATAAGGATTTTTTTAACTATTTTTTTTTTCTTTATTTTTTTATGCGTATAAGGATTTTTTGAACTATTTTTTTCTTTATTTTTTTATGGGTTGGGTTTTATCACGGGGGCAAATTTATTGTCGTGCCCTTGGCACGGATATCCGCTAGTATATATATATATATAATGAACATACCTACGCTACTTGTTATCACGGGAGGTTCGACGTCGTGGACAGTCTTATCCAGATGAGCCATTTGGGGGATTTTAGACTTGTACCTCAGAGCATAGAACTTAGGGATTGAGCACTACTAGTGTTATGATAGTGTGACCGGTCATTAGGTGAGTTAGGTGTCTACGTAGCCTAAAGGCTTAGAAATATGTTCGCCTCCAATTTATGTGAATTATAACTTTATGGTTCGAGAGTGATTATGAACCGTAAGTCCTTTACTTAGTACGTAATGTACCATGACTTGATAGAAGAGTACGCCCGCATCGCAGTTCTCCACCTAGGGATGTCGTATTCGTATATATTACTAGTGTGGTTTATATATATATATATATATATACGTGTGATTTATTCTACTAAGTGTGAAAGAGTATATAAGATGGATAGTGATATCTAAAGTAATCTAAGTATGTGGGAACTTAATAATTAACTGATAACCTCTAATTGATAAAAAGGGCTTGGATATTTGGTAACGTATTGTATGGGCAATACGGGTGGGCACAATAAGTTAGTTTGTAGGAAGATACTTGGTTCGAACTAGTTAGGCAGGGTCGCATAATGTGACACCCCGCCTAATAAAATACCGGGTGATCAGTCCTATATCAAATTAAACAAGAATCTCATTCGGTTCATTCTTAACATCACCGTCGAAATGTTTTAAAACATTACTAACCAGCTAATATTCAAATGGCTGGTGTCAAATTTTATCTTTTTAATTAGACAAATACCTCATGCAAAAATATAACTAAACCAATCACACCATTTGGAACTGAAACCAATTGAATAATTAATAAGTGGCTTGCCGAATAAACCATAAGCTAAAATCCCAATCTAAATATATATCCAACAATCGATAAAATAAACTGAAGCTGAATTTGAAAGTAACTGGATAACATGCCCTACATGAACTATGACTGAGAATAAATCCCTAATCTAGGAACAAAGTAATGGAGCATCTAATAGAAACTCCTGATAGCATCCACATGTGTCGCAACTGCATGTCCCTATAATTTATATCAAGTCTGGCGTCCCTGTGGATGGACACCTAAAAAGTTTTGAAAATATTTTTATAGCAAGGATCAGAACCCAAAACATTTTGAAAATATTTACCAAGTGAATTAAAATTCATGAATGCTCTTCATATTTAGGTTAGTGTCGCAGTCACTTGAGATAATGCTCACCCCCTCATCTAGAGTGTGCACCTAACGTTCTATACTTAGCCAACCTAGCTATACTACCCAAGCTAACTAGACTACAATATTAAACTGAACTTATCTACATGTCTAAGTTTCCTGTACCGCCCATACAATACATCATTTTATTAACACCTCTCATATATTAACTAATTCTCATGTGACATTTGAATTATGTTATCTTTTAATATTTATATTTAAGTCTCACTAGTTAATTCACATAGCATTTCATATCTAAGATCATTCAACTTCCATAATTAAGTTTCACTACTTAATTTAATATAGCTATTCCCAATTTATTTTTAATCATGAAATTAAGTTTCTCTCTACTTAATTTACCGCACATAAGTAAAATATCATGAAGTATATATTTCACATACAATATATATTATAAGGATTTATTGGTCCGAGAAATCATCGACCCCAATAATTGTACCATTTACATTGGTCCGGATATCCCTCGACCCCAATGTAAAGGTCATACATATGTATATTGGTCCGACATTATAATCAACCCCATTATTATTCATCCTCGAATTTGGTCCGGATAATCATTGACCCCAATACATAAATAAGCATACTTTAGGTATATATATTTCGCACACAATATATACTATAAACACAACCATATAATCACCTCCCTGTATCACATTTTAGGGGTTATTGGCTCGGAATCATACCTCGATCACCAATACTATTCATCTATATTGTCTCGGAATCATACCTCGAGCACCAATATATATATATAGTATACTTTTGGTATTCACACAACCTATGTATTTCTATCCACCAATAGGTATTCAAACAACTCGATAATACGTGTTAGTACATAGTATATATCTCTCACATACACGTCGTACTATTATTATTATTATTATTATTATTATTATTATTATTATTATTATTATTATTATTATTATTATTATTATTATTTATTTTTCTATTGTACTATCGTATTTATTTGAGCATCTAAGGGCCCTAGTTACCCCTTTATTTATTTTAGTAGTTCATATATCTCTAACCTACGGGTACATTAAAGTAGTGTCACCCAACCAAGATACCCGGACGCATTCACTCGGCCCACAATTTAACCCTTTAAAATTTATTTCACCAAATTTCGTTAATAAGTTTGACACCCTTATTAAATTTAATACTCCTTAATACTCACCCCATAAGAATCTAAGTATTAGGTTCCATTTAATTTCTATCAATTAAATTCCACCTTAAGATACCAGCCCGTATGCTAAATTCATCCGAAACTTCCATTCGAATACGTTCATATATTTTCGAGTGTCGTTCATTCTAAATAATCCTAAATTCATACCCCGGATTCATCCCTATCTAATTCAAGGATAAAATAATGTTCCTTAATATTTTTTCGAAGTCCTTCACTCATCTACGGACATTTCCAAATAACCCGAATTTATTTCTTCCTAAAGATGTCAGTCTAATGCACCCTTTCGTAGAAAAACTATAATTAATTAAAAAAAATCAGACAAATACGAGGTTGGCGCCCAAATGACCGTGACAAAAAGATCTACAGGATCATGCTTTACAAATATTGAAGGGTCGATCAATCGACGAATATGGTCAATCGATCAATCGATTAGATATCCATCTTCTTCCACGATTATGTTTCCATCATTTTTGAAACCTCAAGCTTTTTAACTCACTTCCCAACACTTACCCAATCACAATCAGCATTCAATTCATGAAATAGTAGGTTCTAAACACCCTGGAAACTTTGAATCATCAATAAATCTACAAAATCTAATGTTTACCAAATTGGGTATTTTTCTTGTTTTATTCCACCGATTTGAATTAATCATTCATATTCGAAATTAGTCATCAATACTTACTAATTTTCACCTTACAATATGATTTCAACAGTCCTATATCATAGTCTCACATCAATTGAGTAATTAATCTACACATATTACTCTAATTCGGAAGACCCATTTTAATTGTCAACACACACCCAAAAATAGATTTGATTATACACATCACCATAATATGAATTGGTTATCACCAAATTTTTAATTACACCAAATTAACCACTTGCCTTAATAATCATAGATTCTTATTCCTTTTGTGTTGATAATGATTCCACAAAGAACACCCTCAATTGCTCATTGATTTGTCTCCCAAAGACTCCCAATTGATCCCCTCCCCAATTGCTCCTTATAGTTTTCTCTCAAGATCTTAGGTTTAGACTGGTGTTTTCTACCGTTCAACACACTAGAACTTAGGTTAATTATACCTAATCCTGTTTTTAGGCATATGGGCCAAGCCCAAATGATCCGAACACCCCCGTGTGGACCCGATTATGCCCAAAAATACCTTGAGTTCGATTACTACCCCCGGGTACTCATTTTTTACTATCTCAACCCTTCCAAAAACAATCGTGCACTCAGAATTGTCATCCGAAATACTTTATAACATCCTTTGATTTTTTACCTTAAAATGCGACACAACAATAATCCGAATAATTAAATTTAAATTCGTTAGATTTAAATAATTCCTCTAATTCAAATAACCTCTCCAAATTATAAATTTAAAATTCTCCAATTTAAATAAGTTTTATTTATCCCCATAATAATAAAATTCACAGTCCTCAGGATTACAGACTGTTACATATTTCCCCCTTACAAAGGAATTTCTTCCTCGAAATTAAGTTAAGCCTAGTACTCCAAACCTGAACTAGTTCCCAAGTCACCTACCCTTAAGATCACTACATCCATCTCTCGCACTTCTAATCGTGAATTATTTTTAATAATCAAATTAGTTAACTAGGTAGCCCATGCACCCAGTACCCGTGTGCGACACCCCGCCTAATAAAATACCGAGGTGATCAGTCCTATATAAAATTAAACAGGAATATCATTTGGTTCATTCTTTGCATCATTGTCGTTAATTCATTAATTACTAACCACCTAGTCTTTCATTAAGCTGATGCCAAATTTTATCTTTATTAATCCAGTCCAACCAACATACTAGGAAAACAAATTAACTACTACAAGATATAAACTAAAGATGCCAGAAAGTAAGTACAAGAGTTTGTCGAACAAGATTGGCTACAAGCAACCCACAAAGTGCAAGTATAAAAGTATACTGATACATACCAAGACTGAATATAACAGTATAACCGAAAAAGTCCCTATCTAGAGATAGAATGAGACAAGCGTCTAAACAAAGAACCCGCAGCAATCCACATATGCAGCTACGCACCCTGTAGGAAGAATGAGGCCTAGCGTCCCTGTGGTAGGGCACCTAACAGGTTTTTGAAAATATTTTATAGCAAGGGTTAGAACCCAAAACATGTGAAAATATGTAGCAAGTTTATTTAAATGCAAGAAATGAAAATGCAAATGCTCTCCATATTTAAATTCGTGCCGCACACTCCCTTGAGTTTACCTCACCCCTCAAGTAATGTACACGTCTAACGAACTATACATAATACACCTAGTCACTCTCCCCATAACTAGCCTTGCCCCAAACACTATACTAATTACCCCACTATTATACCCCAAGTGAATATAGTACACTTCTTTATGAGTTATTAATCACATTAACTTCCATGAAGCATCATTTCTCAGTTTAATTCACATAACATTCCAACAAGTTATATTATATATACATTTCACACCATGTATATATATAAATTCCTGTATATAATTTTGCACTATATATACGTATCATATCTCAATATTCCCACACATGTCGGATATAAATGCTATCACCAAACACGTAGGAGGCGACCATAGTTCCCCCTAAAAGTGTTCGCTTCATATTATAACGGTCCCACCCCTACATACGGATGCTATGGCCTCGGGAATGTACTCACCCTGCATTCACTAGTCACGTAACCTCCTAATCATATATGTACTACACATCGACATATATATAGAAATCCAAGCTATCGGAGTATTATGCTCGTACCCAAGCCTAAAACATTTAAGTCTATTGTCCGACTTCAATTTAATTAATTACACACTAATTAATTCTCATTATATAGGCGTAATCCTTTCAAGTATACCCGGAATCTCTATATCTCATCCCGATATTCAATGGTTCCAATCCACCCTTCAATTTCATGGAATCAAGTCTACTCACTTAAACAACGAGATTACAATATGCTATATCATGAGCTTTCATCTCCAATTTCATGCAAACATGTCTAATGAATATCAAGGTTAGGTATTACCAAATTAACCCTAATTCAATACTCAATTTCATAATTCAGTTAGGGTAGGGACTGTAAATTTCCAACACAACAGGATTGAATCAGGGGAATTGATGAAATCTGGCAAATATCGGAGGTGGTTCGAACGAAGAGCTCTATCGTTCGAATGACAATGTATCTTGTTCAAACAAAATACCAGGTCGTTCTAATGACTATGGTATTTCTCCTCTCTCTCTCTTCTACTAAAAACTCAGGCCGCCATTAACAAGTTTCAACCTCTGTTCTAAACATATTTATGCATTAAAACGTCCCCAAATTCATCCTAAGCACATTCTTTTGTTATAACAAATCTAGCCCTAAAAATTTCATCAATTCAATCATCAATTCATCAACTATCAAAACCCCTACAGATTTATAACTCTTATTAAAAGTAAATCCCCAATTTGCTAAAGAACAAACCCTAGAATATGATTGGATTCCACCTCTTTTAATATGAAAAGATAGATGCAATTTAATAATTACAATTTAATCCACTTGCCTCAAATGAAGATCTAAGGCTTTGGATGAAGGCGTTGAACTGAAATTGAAAAGTTTCTCTTCTCTTTGTCTTTCCCTTTAAGCTTTTTCCCTCTTTAGTCTTCTAATGTGATTTAAGTAGCCTAACCTTTACACATTTGGGTTTAAAAACCCTATTCACGTTTGTGGGCCTATGGGCCTTATAAAAAAGGGTCAATACTTTCTATATGGAGATCAAACATGTCTAATTAGGCCCCGACATCCAATATATGCATATAACAACTCATTTCGGACTATTTCGATATTAACGGACTCAACCGCGCGCTCAAAATCACCATCCGGAATAAATTTCTAAAATTAACTCTCACCCGTTAACTTGTTTAAATATATTCACTTTTAAATATTACCATTAATAAATTCTTATTAATTTACGACAGAAGTAAATTACTAATTACTGAATTAATTAAATAAAAGTAATAACCCAGAAATTATGAGGTGTTACATACTTCCCCCCTTACAATGGAATTTCATCCTCGAAATTCGGATAAGCCAAGTACTCCCGGTCTCAACTAGTCCTGCAATCACTTACCCTTAGCATTGCTACACTAAGTTATTGAGCGAATGTAATTAACCAGGGCGCCCATCCACCCTGTATCCATACTTAACCGCACTAAAAGGAGCACGACATTTACTGGCCCTTAATCCGTAATATGACTTCAATTCCACAGTTATAACATTCCCTATACACTCCTCTCGGCATGAAAGTATACATATCCACTCTTATGTAAAAAGGAAATACCTACTACTGCGCCCTTACTATCACTAGTTCCCTTGCATGAAATTAAACCCGAGCTATATCTTCCCACTCAACAATAAGTCCAACCACCCTGAATCACATCAGAAATGTCCCTACTCCTAGAGATTACATTATATAATATTACTATACAATTTTGCAACATATTTTGACATACATAACCTTAAATACACTAGACCTTATCTCAGGTGAAACCTATCAACTATAATTCATGACCTGGTACCGCAAACACCCTGTCTTACCATATTACCCACTATAGCCCTAAACTATAGCTACACAGATGAAACTTGGAAAACATCTATGATAATCCCATAATTCTCGAAGTAAACATCTCTCATCTAATGTAACCTTACTCTTGGTGTACCTTCCACTCTCTTGTGGTTAATGCCCAATTACCCAGCTATCCCATGGTACTTAACCATATACATTATGGCTATATCAGCTAACATTTCCACTAATATCCGATTCACTCGCGGTTCCTATTTGTAACAAATCATAACTTATGACCCACTAAATGTCACACCCAAGCACACCCGCGCTCAATATTTCGTAATTCAAGGGGAAACTCATTCCTATTCCTCCGGAATATACCCCCAAGTCATGTACCTGCGTCTTCACCCTGAATTCGCTAAGTACCCACTCAGTAGGGATTCTGGCTTCTCCTAGGGTTCCCATACACCCTATAACTCGAGCCTAATTGCACAAACTTTCGATCACCAATTACGTAACAAGATATGTTTCGATTTTGACCCCTCATAGTATCGGCGTGGCTATATCCTCCAAATATTTTTCGATGACTTACTCATTACCATTTGATTCTTCCCGATATTACTACACCTTTAGTATCGATGTGATATCCTCAAGATACTCCCTTAGTCCCATACCTAAGGGTCTATGTGATAGAAAAATTGGCTAAATAGATCATACAAAACACATAACAAATATGCACAACCTATCAACTTGTGGTGCCAAATCTTTGCAGTGTTTCTTTCACAACACTTTTCAGCTCCACTGGACCTATCTCTTTGTGGCCCTTTACTCAACGTAATCTCTCCACACATTCTTGAATTATCATTAAATTCGATGACCTCGAATCCAATGATGTCTCCACACTTTCGACATGTTGTGACGGCATATGTTTATAACACCTCCTGGAAAATCCCTAATTAACTTTTCTTAATGAATTATTCATCTGTATTGTCGGTCCTTGATCTCCTCAGAACCCAAGCATAACTCTGGGAATCTCACACCTTTCCCCTACACTCATAAATCTATCTTGGTCTCTCGCGCCTCTAAGAGATCATATAACACTACTCTCACTCTATCACTAAGCCCTTAGCACTAGATATCTATAACGAGCTAAATCTCTTCACTCCACGACAACCCTACATCCCTTGAATCTCCTCAGTAAGAATCCTACACACCGGTATCCAATCATAAATAGACAACTGCACTCTATGAATCATACTTCACATAATATTATCCCTATGATAATGCTCAACCCTCTTCTATGTGAGACATCTTAAGAGAATATACATCTAGCACTGAAACAACGAACACGATAGACTTACTATGATCACCCACCATTGCTATCTCATCCATACCCAAGATAAAACCATACCTCAATTATCACCTCACTAAGGAGCTAGTCCTGAAAAAATACATCGTTTTAATGTATCCCACCCATTCCTCTTAGGTGGAACCGAAGAGTACCCCACTACTCCATGATAAAATACACATACTAGTGACATTAATGATACTTCCAATAAATCCAATTCTCACAAAAATCTAATACTAATACATTGCTATGATTTACTCACGTCACACGAAACAGACCTCAATCATCTAAAAAATAAACCCGTAGTTTCAGTTGTCCATAACACTGCTGAATCAATGATTATTAGACATAAAACCCTCGTCCTAACCAAAATCTAACATTTTTCTAATAGATGACCTTGCTAGACATCCCACTCATGTCCCCAAATTCGATACGAACACTATTCTCCCAAGTATTTCTACTCTCCTAAACATAAGACACCTCACTGTGTCATTCCCCTTCTTCTTGCCCCACCAGCCATGTCGGGGTCATCCTTCTCACGAACCTAGGACTTATTGATGGCCTGGACGACCCTACTGAACACACCCTCACTCGATAAATTTTTTATTGATCCCGATCATTTATATGGGTCCCCTACTGGGTATCCTTCCCTTGGAACCTTACTAGAACTACAAACCAAACTTACTCTTCGATAGAATCACCAACTCTCTTAGCTCCCCTCTCTTGAGAGAATTGATACTAATTATAATTGTACAACTTTGACGATAATGACACCTGTCATTATAGCCGGATCTCTACCCAAAGTAGCATCATAGCCCTCTAAATTCAACATCCAGGAGGTTCGCGATAAAACTCAAACCACCCAATCATGACTCCATACACATGAGTAGACTATTCGCCGTTTCTAGCAACCCAACCACTCTAGAAAAATGGGTCTTAAAATGAATGCGATGTACCAGTATTAAAAGGATTTTACCAACTAGTCCAAGGATAGGGGAACTTACCCTCTACTGTCGGCAGTACTGACGGTGCTGTGGAATCGAAACATCTCGGACGTTATACACACGTTCGTATTGTAACTGTCCCAACTGCTGCTGAATCGGGGGAGCTGGTGATGCCTGAGGTTCTGGTGCCTGATTTTCATGCGAGGCACCCTGCTGTTGGCCCCAAAATCTCTGCGAGAAATCTCTCCTTAAGTGGCCTACTTGACTACAAATGAAATAGCATTTCTGATTGTTCCCCTGATATTGGCCCTGACACTGCGGTCCCTGAGGTTGTCCCTGAGTGAACTGCTGCTGATTAGTGTCCTGTTGTCCTCCTTGTACCTTCAATTCTGGTATAGTATTCTATTGAGGGCAATCCTTTCATTGGTGACTTACTTCTCCATATATAAAACAACGCTTCTTGGAAGGGCATTCCTTCTTTTGATAGCCTTTCCTCCCACACGCGAAGCAACAGTCTGAGCGATCTATCTTTTTCTGGACTTGCCCCTGCTTCTGTCGAGAACTCTGTCCCTAATATGGGATTTCACTATCATTATTATTTATGGTATTTTCTTCTTGACTTACTTCCCTTGTTCTCTTGCTCCCGGACCTTTTTGTCTGACCATCTTGATACTGCAATAGCGTGGTAGTCACTGCTTGTGCTATAATTTCGGCCATCTCCGTGACTGTAATCATTACCTGTGGTGTTCGAAGCACTTATTGTGCTTGCCCGCTCATAAATTCTTCGGTGGCCTTAATTTGTCGTTATCCCTCAATCGTCATCTAAAATTTAAATCGAATTATATAAGTTCGTCTATAAAACCAGATACAAATAGTATAAGCGAGATAACTCAAACTCGCAAAGATAGAAGCGACAGTCCTAACAATAAGGTTCTATATAAAAGAACACTACACTGAAATGTGAAAATCCACGCAGATCCTAAGGAATCTAGAACCTGATGCTCAGATACCATCTGTGACACCCCGCCTAATAAAATACCGGGTGATCAGTCCTATATAAAAAGGAATCTCATCTGGTGCATTCTTAGCATCAATCTCATTAAGTCATTAATTAGTAACCACCTAGTCTTTCATTAAGCTGATGCCAAATTTTATCTTTATTAATCCAGTCCAACCAACATACTAGGAAAATAAATTAACTACTACAAGAAAGAAACTAAACATGCCACAAAGTAAGTACAAGAATTTATCGAACAACATCGACTACAACCAATCCACAAAGTGCAAGTATAAAAGTATACTGATACATGACAAGACTGAATATAACAATACAAACGAAAAATTCCCTATCTAGAGATAGAATGAGACAAGCCTCTACACAAAGAACCTGCAGCAATTCACATAAGCTGCAGCTGCGCACCCTGTAGGAAGAATCAGGCCTGGCGCCCCTATGGTAGGACACCTAACAGTTTTTGACAATATTTTATAGCAAGGGTTAGAACCCAAAACATTTGAAAATATTTAGCAAGTGTATTTAAATGCAAGAAATGAAAATGAAAATGAAAATGCTCTTCATATTTAAATTAGTGTCGCACATACCCCTGAGTTTAGCTCACCCCTTAACTAATGTGCACGTCTAACGAACTATACATAATACACCTAGTCACTCTCCCCGTAACTAGCCTTATCCCAAACACTATAATAATTACCCCACTATTATACTCCAAGTGAATATAGTACATTTCTTTATGAGTTATTAATCACATTAACTTCCATGAAGCATCATTTCTCACTTTAATTCATATAACATTCCCACAAGTTATATTATCTATACATTTCACACCATGTATATATATAAATTCCCGTATATAATTCTGCACTATATATACGTATCATATCTCAACATTCGCACACATGTCGGATATAAATGCTATCACCAAACGCTTAGGAGGCGACCATAGTTCCCCCCGAAAGTGTCCGCTCCATACCGTAACGGTTCCACCCCTATATACGGACGCTATGGCCTGGGGAATATACTCACCCTGCATTCGCTAGTCAGGGGACTCACCCACATCGCGCAACCTCCTATGATGGCATTAATATTGGTATGGATTTACTATATATATTATTCACACACACACACACACACACACACACATATATAAATATATATATATATATATATATATATATATATATATATATATATATATATATATATATATATACTACACATCGACATATATATAGAAATCCAGGCTATCGGAGTATTATTCCCATACCTAATCCTAAAACATTTAAGTTTATGGTCCGACTTCATTTTAATTAATTACACACTAATTAATTCTCATTATATAGACGTAATCCTTTCAAGTATACCCGAACTATCTATATCTCGGCTCGAAATTCAATAGTTCCAATCCACCCTTCAATTTCATGCAATCAAGTCTAATCACTTAAACAACGAGATTACAATATGCTATATCATGAACTTTCATCTACAATTTCATGCAATCAATTCTAATTAATATCAAGGTTAGGTATTCCTAAATTAACACTAATTGAATACTCAATTTCATAATTCAGTTAGGGCAGGGACTGTAAATTTCCAACACAAAAGGTTTGAATCAGGGGATTTGCATAAATCTGGCAAACGTCAGAGGTCGTTCGAACGAAGAGCCCAATCATTCGAACGATAGTGTATCTCGTTCGAACTAAATACCAGGTCATTCGAATGAACCTGACATTTCTCCTCCCTCTCTATCTTCTGCTAAAAACCCAGGCCGCCATTAACAAGTTTCAACCTCTGTTCTGAACAGATTTCTTCATTAAAACGTTCACAAATTCATCCTAAGTCCATTCTTTTGTTATAAAAAATCTAGCCCTTATAATTTCATCAATTCAATCATCAATTTCATCAACTATTAAAACTCCTACAGATTTATAACTCTTATTAAAAGTAAATACCCAATTTGCTCAAGAACAAACCCTAGAATTTGATTGAATTCCACCTCTTTTAATATGAAAATATAGATGCAATTTAATAATCACAATTTAAACCACTTGCCTCAAATGAAGATCTAAGGCTTTGAATGAAGGCGTTGAATTGAAATTGAAGCAATCTCTCCAAGATAACCAAAGTCCCTCTTCTCTTTGGCTTTCCCTTTAAGCTTTTTCCCTCTTTAGTCTTCTAATGTGATTTAAGTTGCCTAACCTTTACACATTTGGGGTTAAAAACCCTATTCACGTTTTTGGGCCTGTGGGCCTTATAAAAGGGTCCATACTTTCTATACAGAGCTCAAACATGTCTAATTAGGCCCCGATATTCAATATATGCATATAACCACTCATTTCGCACTATTTCAACCCTAACAGACTCAACCGCGCGCTCAAAATCACCATCCCGAATAAATTTCTAAAATTAACTCTCACCTGTTAACTTATTTAAATATATTCACGTTTAAATATTCCCATTAACAAATTCTCATTAATTTACGACACAAGTGAATTACTAATTACTGAATTAATTAAATAAAAATAATAATCCAGAAATTACGAGGTTTTACACCATGCTCAACTGCACAAATAATACCTGGCTTCTTTCGGCCTGAAATCGTAATATAACTTCCATCTCACAGTTATAATGACATACATAAACAATAATCGAGGTACCCAACTCATGTACTAATGACCAACCATCTCCACGCTTCCAATGTTGCGCGAAGATTCATGCGTGGGACATCTCGCGAAGCGAAATCCAAATAAGGAACCCCTCCGATACACTACTGTAACACGCCGCCCGTCCGGGGAGAGCGAACGGAGCGCTAATGCGATAAAATAAATCTAAATCCACAAATGACAAGGTATAGAGCATCTAAGTCTCACAACAACAAAAGAGAAACTACAAATCTCAATCTCTTCAAATTAAATACCAAATCTCTCGAATTACATACAACAACTAACTCGAAAATAAAATACAAATCTCCAAAGCTCTATACATCAAAATAATACAAATCTTTTCCAAACAATCCTCGCTAAAATCAATCTCCATAGCGCCCCAAAATCCGCGCTAACCTGCCACTAAAAGAAAATATGGGGAAGTACACAATACGACAAGAAAGATGCTTAACAAATATATGTTAGCGATGAATAAAACGTAACAACACGAGTATGAATATTCAAATCAAAATGCAAATCTCAAAGAATTTATCAATATAATTTCTCAACAACACATCAATGGGTCACCAAGCCTCACCCCATTCGCATATGCTTTATCAAGCCATAGACGGGAATAGGTATTTTGGCGGGTACTCAACATCCGTGCCATATTAAAATCTCATGACAATGTGCTCATCAATAATATAATGATACCACATGAATCAAAATAATTTCAACAATTATTTTCCAGATTTCCAAAGAATTTAACAATTCAAATATGAGTTCAATTAAACATGAAAACAACGGAATAAACTCTCGAGATATTTAAAGGAGCATATTGTGTAAAACCCCATACCTCAAACCATGATGAGAAACCAATGATCACATCCTCAAGATCAACTCAAAATATCTACAAAATCTCCTCCAAGAACTTCCAACAAAAATAGCCTCAAGAATACCTCTAATCTAAGGTTGGAACTCACAAATCACAAGGGCCAATGTGTATATAAAAAGAAGAGGAATATAAAATATATTTTCTGCAAAAATTTGTGCCAAAAGTAGGTTAAAAGGGTTGCCCATGACTTCCTTTTATAATGCAAAGAAATGAAGAGTTGGAATCCAAAAGACTCCTTTAAATAAGGCAAAGAAATGAAGAGTTGGAAGTCAAAACAACTCTTGAAAATTACTTAATGTTCACGAAATCTGGGGTGGTCGATCGATCTACTCCCAGGCTTCGATTGATCGATCGAGCGTGCCCAAAAATTGACAGTTCGCCGACTTAGAATTCCAAGAGTTAAAAACATTTAAAAATAATTTTAAAATTCGTTTTAACTCCGTTTTCGAAACCGTTTGAAATTCTCGCCTTTAAAAATAATAACCAACATATTTGAGCAATAAGAATTTTATCAAAAACTTTATATTCCTCCATTTTCCAGAAATTAATTAAAATAGCCCAAAATTACGCGGGTTGTTACAACTACTACCTAACATTGTCGGTCGTTGAGATCCGTTAGGCCCTCAGTCCATAGCATGTACCCTAAAATACCCGTATCTTGACATAAAAGTATACACATCCACTCTTATGCTGCAACATACAACATATAATACCGCGCCCTTACTATCAATAGTTTCCTTGTGCGAAAAGAATCCCGAGCTATATCACCTCGCTCGAAAATAAGCCTACCCACCCCTGACTCTCATCATTAATCGTCCCCCCACACGGGATCAAACATAACAATATAATCACATATTCATATCAGTATATTATGCCACACATAATAACATACATACACACATACATAGGTTAGACCCTCTTTCACGCGACACCTAGCCAAAAAATCTTAAGCTGGAACAGCGAATACAAAATCATGCTATAACTACCCCCATATCCTAAACCATTGCTAACCAGTCAAAACTCAACAGGTAGTCTACTCAATTCTCATAAATCTCCAAAGAAGTAAACTAACACCTAATGCATCTATCCTTAGTGTACAACCATTCTCTCATAGGCGATATCAAATGTTCCGCTACCCCATGATAACTAATCATACATATCCATCATAAATCCACTACTACCACATCTGACTCACTCGCGAATTTCAGTGCTAATAATCAAATATTGTGACTCACCCTTGTCACTTGAAATGTATCTTGTTCTCATACAGATAAGGTAAATCTCTATCTCCAATTTCCATCTAGCTTACCTGGTCAACAGTTCCTGAGCATAACTCTCATGCTGGAACTGCCCCACAATCTGTTGTAATGGACGCATATCCAGGATCTCATACTGTAGTCTCCCCCTGCCTCACTTTAGGGCAATCCTTCTTCCTATGGTCCCTCTCTCCACAACCGAAACAACTTCCAGAGAACCCTCCCATTTCTGGCCCTACTGGCATCCCTCGGCATTCGTTCAACCCTGACTACCCTGAGGAATGAATGTGCTTATGTTGATATTGAGGAAATTGCTGGTCCTACGTGAACTTACCACTCTCGAGTTGGTCACTTTCAGACTTAAAACTCTTAGTCATATCCTCCTGTTAGGAGTCCCGGTTCTATTGCTGTTGCGCCCCACTAGCACAATTATTGTCTATCTCCCATCCAGACTGTTTCCTTTTCCTGTTGTGGGAAATTTCAATACAGGTGGTCCTACTCTCCACACAGAGGACACCTTATTATTTCCTCTCCTATCTTTGGCCGCACTGGCCATGTTGGCTTGTCCTTCTCTTGGACCTAGTAGCCTTGACCCTCATCACTACCCCTCCTATTGTCCCTTTAGGCTCCGCTGGACCTTAGGAACTTATCATTGGCCTTTATGGACCTGACTAAATCCACCGTCACTTGGTAGGAATTCAATTAATTTAAAACATTTAATTGGGTCCTTTACTTGGTATACCCTTCCGTCGTGCTTTACTAGCACTATTAAATCTCATCTCATTCTTAGGATAAATTCTCCAACCCTATTGGCTCCTCTATCTTAGAAACGTTGATGTAAGCTTGCAATCAAAAGATATTGACCACCTCGACACGAGTCATCCTAGTTGGATTTCCCATTCGTACTTGTGTATTCTCCCTCGGGTCCATTATCCACTTGCGGTTCCTTTATCATTCTTCCTATCCCCTTTGTCGATTACGAAATTCGCTAAATAAGGTATCATCACTCTCACGATCGGTCACTATCTTACCTACTTAATAAACTCTAAAATTCCACTCGCATCCCTATCTGAATAGCGAATGGACAATCTCATGGTCACATGGTATCCAATTTTTCTCGTTTGATTTCGTATATTCTTCTTCCTATATGGTGACTCTCATCACCCAACACTACTCCTATGAGCTAAAATTTGTCAACTTAATTATGATGCCGCTACACTCTATCACACACAATTGCATTTGGATTACCTCCATCCATTGGTCAATCACACTTCCTTTCTTTCCACTCCTTTAGGTGACTCATCCTCCCCGACTCTCCCTGCCTATAATGCTGTATCACCATTCTTTACAACAGTCTGAAGTTGTATCACTATTCTTTATAAGAGTGTTTGGGGAGACTACTGTCCCCGAGTGATTATCCTATTCGTCAACTGCACCAAACATTAATTATGGGGACCTCTATCATGGTCATAGTTCCCCGAATACTCTACGTTTTTTGCCTCTCCTCTCCTCCTGTAGTACTTCTAACGGCCCTCACTGGTCGCCAGATATTGTTTGATGTACCACACCCAATCGAACTCGTACATGAATCACATCAACTACACTTAATAGCAGGAGAACATAAGTCGCATACGTAGAGGAATATAAAAATCCTATAATAAGGCTTTATATCAAAGAACGCTAAGCTGAAATGTGAAAAGCCGCACAGATCCTAAGGACACTAGAACCTGATGCTCTGATACCATCTGTGACACCCCGCTTAATAAAATACCGGATGATCAGTCATATATGAAATTAAAAAGGAATCTCATCTGGTTCATTCTTAGGATCACTGTCAAAACGTTTTAAAACATTACTAACCACCTAGTAATCAAAAGGCCGGTGTCAAATTTTATCTTTTTCATTAGACAAACATAGGATTTAAAAATATAACTAAACCAATCACACCATATGGAATTGAAACCAACTGAATAGTTAATAAGAGGCTTACCGAATAAACCATCGGCTAAAATTTCAATCTAAATAAATATCCAACAATCAATAAAATAAACTAAAACTGAATCTGAAAGTAACTGGGCAACATGCCCTATATGAACAATAACTGAGAATAAATCTCTAATATAGGAAAAAAGGAATGGAACATCTAATAAAAACTCCTGCTAGCATCCACATGTGCCGCAGCTGCGTGTCCCCGGAATAGATATTAAGTCTGACATCCCTGTGGCTGGACACCTAAAAGGTTTTGAAAATATTTTTATAACAAGGTTTAGAACCCAAAACATTTTAAAAATATTTAGCAAGTGAATTAAAATTCATGAATGCTCTTGATATTTAGGTTAGTTTCGCACTCACTTGAGACACTGCTCACCCTTCATCTAGAG
The DNA here is from genome assembly GCA_949130495.1 of Sambucus nigra. Lineage (NCBI taxonomy): Eukaryota > Viridiplantae > Streptophyta > Magnoliopsida > Dipsacales > Adoxaceae > Sambucus > Sambucus nigra. Next base: position 514,566,386 of record OX422221.1, on the reverse strand, counting down.
TGCACACCTAACGTTCTATACTTAGCCCACCTAGATATACTACCCAAGCTAACTAGATTATAGTATTAAACAAAACTTATCTACATGTCTAAGTTTCCTGTACCGCCCATACAGTACATCATTTTATTAACATCTCTCATATGTTAACTAATTCATGTAACATTTGAATTATGTTTTCTTTTCATATTTATATTTAAGTCTCACTACTTAATTCATATAGCATTTCATATCTAACATAATTCAACTTCCATAATTAAGTTTCACTACTTAATTTACTATAGGTATTCCCAATCTATTTTTAATCTTGAAATTAAGTTTCTCTCTACTTAATATACCATTTAGATGTATATATATATATCATCTACAAGTGTACTTTCGCACATAAGTAGAATATCATGAAGTAAATATTTCACATACAATATATACTATAAGGATTTATGGGTCTGGCAAATCATCGACCCCAATAATCGTACCATTTACATTGGTCCGGATATCCCTCGACCCCAATGTAAAGGTCATACATATGTATATTGGTTCGACATTTTCATTGACCCCAATATTATTCATCCTCGAATTTGGTCTGGATAATTATCGATCCCAAATCGAGCTTTCATGTATTGTTCCGGATAATCATCAACCCCAATATATAAATAGGCATACTTTAAATATATATTTTTCACACACAATATATATTATAAACACTTATTATATAATCACCTCCATGTATCACATTTTAGGGGTTATTGGCTCGGAATTATACCTCGATCACCAATAGTGATTTATGTCTCTTGGATCGGAATCATACCTCGATCACCAATACTAGTTATCTATATTGTCTGAGAATCATACCTCGAGCACCAATATATACATATAGTATACTTTAGGTATTCACAAAACCTATGTATTTCTATGGATCAATAGGTATTCACACAACCCGATAATACGTGTTAGTACGTAGTATATATCTCTCACATACTCGTCGTACTGTTATTATTATTATTATTATTATTATTATTATTATTATTATTATTATTATTATTATTATTATTATTATTATTATTATTATTATTATTATTATTATTATTATTATTATTATTATTATTATTATTATTATTATTATTATTATTATTATTATTATTATTATTATTATTATTATATCGCACTATCGTATTTATTTGATCATTCGCCCAATTCTAAGGGCCTTAGTTAACCCTTTAATTATTTTAGTAGTTAATCTATCTCTAACCTACGGGTACATAAAAGTAGTGTCACCCAACCACGATACCCAGATGCATTCACTCTGCCCGCAATTTAACCCTTTTGAATTTATTTCACCAAATTCCGTTAATAAGTTTGACACCCTTATTAAATTTAATACTTCTCAATACTCATCCCATAAGACTCTAAGTATTAGGTTTCATTTAATTTCTATCAATTAAATTCCACCTTAAGACACCAACCCGTATGCTAAATTCATTGGAAATTCCCATTCGAATACGTTCATATATTTTCGAGTGTTGTTCATTCTAAATACCCTAAATTCATACCCCGGATTCATCCCTATCTAATCCAAGGATAAAATAATGTTCCTTAATATTTTTTCAAAGTCCTTCACTCATCTAGTGACATTTTCAAATAACCCGAATTTATTTCTTCCTAAAGATGTCGGTCTCACGCACCCTTTCGTAGAAAAATCATAACTAATTAAAAACAAATCAGAAAAATACGAGGTTTGCTCCCACGCACCTGTGACGAAAATAATCTCATGTTTTACAATAATTGAAGGGGTCGATTGATTGAGGAATATGGTCGATCGATCGATCGACCAAATATCCATCTTCTTCCCCGATTCTGTTTCCACCATTTTTGAAACCTCAAGCTTTTTAACTCACTTCCCAACACTTACCCAATCACAATCAATATTCAATTCATGAAATAGTAGGTTCTTAAAACCCTAAAAACCTTGAATCATCAACAAATTTACATAAATCTAATGTTCACCAAATTGGGAATTTTTCGAGTTTTATTCCACCGATTTGAATTCATCATTCAGATTCGAAATTAGTCATCAATACTTACTAATTTTCACCCTACAATCTGATTTCAACAGTCCCATATCATTGTCTCACAGCAATTGAGTAATTAATCTACACATATTACTCTAATTCGAAATATCCATTTTAATTGTCAACACACACCCCAAAACGGATTTGATTATACACATCACCATAATATGAATTGGTTAGCACCCAATTTACAATTACAGCAAACTAACCACTTCCCTTAATAATCGTAGAGTCTAATTCCTTTTGTGTTGATGATGATTCCACAAAGAACACCCTCAATTGCTCGTTGATTTGTCTTCCAAAGACTCCTATTTGATCCCCAATTTCCCCCTCTAGTTTTCTCTCAAACTCTTAGGTTTAGAATGGTGTTTTCTGTCGTTCAACACACTAAGACTTAGGTTAATTATACCTAATCCCGTTTTTAGGCTTATGGGCCAAGCCCAAATGACCCGAACACCCCCATGTGGGCCCGATTATGCCTAAAAATACCTCGAGATCCGATTATTACTCCCGGATACTCGTTTCCAACTATCTCGACCCTTCCAAAAACAACCGTTCACTCAGAATTATCATCCAAAATACTTTATAACATCCTCTGATTTTCGACCTAAAAAATGCGACACAACAATAATCCGAATAATTAAATTTAAATTCGTTAGATTTAAATAATTCCTCCAAATTAAATAAACTCTCCAAATTATAAATTTAAAATTCTCTAATTTAAATAAGTTTTATTTCTCCCCAAAATAATAAAATTCTCTGTCCTTAGAATTACGGGATGTTACACATAATTATGACGGTTTAGGAGAATACGATATGCGTGCACAAATAGTTGAGAGGTGAGGATCTCAAGTGAGAGCATGTGGAATTAACATGATTACAATATCTTCTCTTATTTCATTTTAAATACTTGAAAATATTTTGAAACTGTTTTTACTCGAGCTCTGACCCGTTGCAAATCTACGTTTGTAAAAAGCTTTTTGGTGCCCAGCCATAGGGATGCCCAACTTAGGAGTTCATTCTCATTTGACGTGTTGTAGCTGCTATGAAAGTTACAGGACCTCGGTTGTATACGCTTCCACTTCTATTAGTTCTTTTCCATTATTTGGCGATCTCAGTCGGGCATGTCTCCCATCTTCAGCTAGTTGTTATTTCAGAAACTTTATACTTCCATTTTATTTCCAGTGTTGGATTTGGTTTTATATTATGGGTGATTGTATTTGGATTTTAGTCTAGAGTGTTTATTCCAGTCACTTTTATTTATTCAGATGTTATAGTATTTATCATATTGTTATTTGGAATGGTGAATATGGTTTACAAATTTATATTCCGGCATGTTAATAAAAAGATTAAAATTTTAACACCGGGCCATTAAGGTATAAGTAATATAATTATGTTTCGACAGTGATGCTAAGAATGAAACCATTAACAATTCTTGCTTAATTTAATAATGGACTGATCACCCAGGATTCTAATGGGCAGGGTGTCACAGGATCGTGAATGAATATATACACATAAATTATGTAACTGTGTGTTTTGTATCAATATGATTTGGTTATATAAAATCAATCGTTTTCATTGTCTTCATTTTGTTGTAAAAGAACTGTTAAAAATGATAGGACTTTACATATTTAGACATAATAGTGTTTGATGGTTTTTGTTCGCAACCCGTTGGGTCGTACAGAAAATGATCGCCTTTGTTCGCGACCCGTGGGGTCGTATATAGGTTAGGTCGAACTCCTTATTCACAAACTTGTGAGGACAAGTTTGTACATGGAGCAAGTTTTTGTGTTCGTTGTCTGTTTTATTTAACGAGGCCATACATTTCCTATTCGTGACTTATTTGTTCAACGAAGTCATACAGTGTGTTTATTTTGTTCGTGACTTATTTTCTCAATGAAGTTATACAGTGTGTGCTTGTAGTTTTATGAGGTATTTAGATATGTGCACACATAACCTATTCCGAAAAGAAAAATAGAAAACAAAACATGGAGGTTGAATATCATTTTATTGATATGAAAGTGCTGAATACATAGCTGAAGTAAACAAGATTTTACTGGTAATATTTTCTCAAATGCTTTGAGTTCCAAGGATTCTTAAACTCTTCTCCCTCTAATGTTTCAATGCGGTAGGTTCTAGGCCTCACCATGCTTGTCACTCGATACAGTCCCTGCCAATTGGGCTCCAGCTTGTTGTTATATTAGACCACTTTTTTAAGGAAATAGTCCCCCTCCGTCAAGATGCTCGAGTTTACATACCGATTGTAGTAATGTGCAGTTCTCTGCTGGTAGGCAACCACCCACAACACCGTATTCTGCCTGAACTCTTCTACCAGGTCGAGGTCTAGTCATCTCATTTGGTCACTCTTTGAAGAATCAAAGTTGAGGACCCTGTGACTGGGGAGTCCTATCTTAGTGGGAACCACAACTTCCGTACCAAAGGCGAGCATGTGCAGCATTTCCCTCGTAGGAGTTCGCGTAGTGGTGCTGTAGGCCTATAGTACACTATGTAGCTCATTGATCCGATTACCCTTTGCATCATCAAGTCTTTTCTTAATTCCGTCAAGCATCGTCTTATTACTGATTTCAGTTTGGTTGTTGCATTATGGACGCCTTAGGGCGGAGTGCAACTTGCGGATATTAGATTTAGTGCAGTAGTTTTCAAAGTCCTGATTATCGAACTGTGTGCCATGATTTGTGATGAACGCATAAGGAATGCCATAGCGACAGATGATATTTTTTAAGATGAACTGGAACACTCTTTCATCGGCCATCTGGACCAATGTCTTGGCTTCTACCCACTTCGTAAAGTAGTCCACTACCACCACAATGTATTCGAATCTCCCTTTTATCCTCAGTAGTGGGCTGACTAAATCAATTCTCCACATCGCGAATGTCTAAGGTGACACGATTGGCACTAACAGTGCTCCTAGTATGTGGTGGATCTAGGCATATTTCTGGCACTTGTCGCACTTTCCTGCATAATATGCGCAGTAGACTTTTATGGTAGGCCAGTAGTAGCCTTGGGTCACAATGCGCTTCACCAATGACCTTCCAGTGAAATGATCTCCGCAACATCCTTCATGTACCTCCCTAATTAGCTTGCTGACGTCCGTGAGATGGACACATCTTAACAAGGAGATGAAATATCCCCTCTTGCACTCAAACTACCACTACATAGTGGGATGCCTTTTAGTGAAACTTTTTTTCTTCTTTTAGATCTGAGGGGAGTTCATCAAATTTAATATATGATCGTATGAATCCACCCATGATGGTCCCAGACTTACATCCATCACTTTCAGTCATCCCTTTTTTTCACTCTTGTGAGCTAGTATTTTAACTAGCACGTTCTCTTTAAATCAGTTCGAGTGGCTGAGGCCAGTCTGTCCAGGGCATCTGCTCGAGCATTCTCCAATTTGAGAATCCTTACTACCTTCGCTTCTATAAATTTCTCCAGCCATTGTTGCACTATGGCCAAGTATTTTGCCATAGACTCCTCTTTTGCTTCATAGACTCCCAATATCTGGGTGACTACTAGTTAGAAGTCGATGTGTGCCATAATGTGGTCGGCTCCCAGGGACGAGGCTAGGCCAAACTCGACAATCAAAGATTCATATTTTGCTTTATTATTAGAATCTCCAGATTGAAAGCGCAAGGCATATTCCACATCTATCTCATCTGGTGTGGTGATGATAATGCCTGCACCGCTGCCCACCGAACAAGATGATTCGTTAACAAACATTTTTTAGATAACACTATCTTGGATGAAGCCGCTTATTTAATTTTCTCGAACTTGAACATCATTTTCTAAGACTCGTAATACTGTTATTTGTCTTCTTTTATTTAGGATCTCTCTCGAATTGGAGTCTGCTCTACTTTAGTAAGGATTAAGATCTCTTCCGGGGAAGTATTTTTGTCTTTAAGAACCAATCTCTCTCTTGGGGGAGTCTGCTCTGATGGTTTTTCCTCATAGGTGAACTCAACAATGAAATCTACCGGTGTTTTCCCTTTGATGGTTGTCCTGAGATCATACTGTATGTCGTACTTATCGAGCTCAACTACCCAAGCCATAAGCCGACCATATTTCTTTAGTTTATGCAGGACCTGCCTTAAATAAACACCGGTGTAGACCACAATGGTGTGGGCTTGGAAGTACGACTTTATTTTTCTCGAAGCTTCCCTTAGCACTAAGACTAACTTCTCTATGTGGGGATACTGGATTTTTTCTCCTCGATATGCTTTGCTAGTGTAGTAAATTTGTCTTTGGAGTCCTTCCTCTTACCTTACTAGTTCTGAACTGACAGCTGACTTAAACACGACGAGATGCAGGTAGAGACTTTCTCCATATATTGGCCTTTATAACAGAGGGGGTGAGGGCAAGTAAGGATTCAATTCCAAGAAAGCGTTCTTTCACTCCTCGTTCCACTCGAAAGACTTTCTCAGCACTTTAAAGTAGGGCAAGCACTTATCTGTAGCTCTAGAGACGAATCTGTTAAGCGCTGCCACTTATCCTATTATCTTTTGCAAATATTTCTTCATCATGAGAGATTACATGTTGATCAAAGCTTGGATATTATCGGGGTTGGCTTTGATACCCCGCTGATTGGTGATAAACCCAGGAGCATGCCTTCTTTCACCTCGAAAATGTATTTTGTAGGATTCAACTTCATCTGGTGCTTTTCCAGTTTATCAAAAGTCTGCCCAAGGTCCTTAGTGTGGTCGGCATTCGTTATTCTCTTCGTGAGCATATAGTCTACGTATACTTTCATGTCTACCCAAATCCGATCCTTAAAGACTTTGTTCACTAATAAATGGTAAGTAGATCCTCTATTCCTGAGATCAAAAGGCATAACATTATAATAGTAAGTACCTATGATGGTTATGAAGTACGCCTTCTCTCTGTTAAATGGCTTTATCCTAATTTGGTTGTAGCTGGAGTAGGCGTCTATGAAGATGAGAAGCTCGTGGACTGAGGTTGTATCTACTAGCTGGTCAATCTGAGGAAATGGATAATGATCCTTAGGGCACGCCTTATTCAGGTCGGTGAAGTCAATGCACATCATCCATTTATCATTCTTCTTGTGCACCATGACTATATTAGCCGACCATTCTGGAAACTTGATATCGTCGATAAAATTAGCCTTCTGGAGCTTAAGGACCTCCTCTAGACGGCAAGATTCTTTTCGACATCATAAACACTTCGCCTTTGCTTGACTGGTTTAACTCCTTCCATTACACTCACCTCGTGGCAAATGATATCAAGGTCAATGTCGAGTATGTCCTTATGTCTCCATGCAAACACATTCTTGTATTACTGTAAGAATTTTATGATCTCCTACCTTAGACATGGATCTAGTGATGACCCAATCTGGACTGTCCACTCTGGGTGATTGGCATCAAGTGGAACAATCTTAATTTCCTCAATGACCTACCCATTAACAAGCTTCGCTTCATCTCACAGGTTAATGGTTTTAATCTGGTAGGTGGTCATTAGCTTCTTCTTCTCTTCTTGGTCTGTCGAGGTGTGGCAGCACTCGCGTGCTTCTACCTGGTTGCTTATGAGAACCCCCACTGCGTACTGAGTTGGAAACTTCAGGCATTGGTGCACTGTAGATGGGATAGACTCAAACCTTATCAATCTAACCCTGCCTAGTATCACATTGTAAGCAGGCAGTACATTTTTATTTAGGATAAATAAATGAACGTTCTTGGTGCGACAGCTTATCTATGTGCCTACTATGACCCATAGCTCCACTGTTCCCAATGGATAAACCTTTTCCCATTAAAAGTTGATCAGGTCAGTGATATGGTTTCAACTTACTATCACGGAGTTTTAATCTTATGAAACAGCTGTAGAACATAATGTATGCGTATATGCCATTATCCACTAATACTCTGGAAACTCTACCTTCCTGGATCATTATGATGACGACAAGAGGGTTATTATGAGGGTAAAGTACTCCGAACAAGTCGTCTTTAGAGAAACCAATGATTATCTTATCCGTATTCACCTTGCGAGGACTGTTGAACACATCAGCAACTAGGTTGATCTGTCTCACATAAGCACAAGCTTTGGCCTCATTCAGATAGGCCTACCTTTCGTCTAGGTCTTCTTCCCCACTTGTATATCCTCTAGTGATGAAGTGACACCCAAAATATATCATTCCAACATCATGTACGGGATCATTGTGCTTCTTTGCGAGGTCAATATCATCCTTTGAGTCATCATCACTTTCCCCCTTCTTGTAGTCTCTCCTGTAACACGGTGACTCCAATCGTCTGTTGGCCTTACGCTCATCAGAATTTGGGCTGCCATCCTAAACAACTTACCTCACCTAATTATACCTTCGATTTCCTACAGCTGACTTTGCAGTCCACCCTCAGCTTTTGGCCGAGCTTTCTTCGTGGGAAGTCTGCTCGGGTTCAGTCGATGCTCTAGAATATTGGTGGGAGCCTCTGGTGATGCATCTGTCTGGGTTACTTCTCATTTAGTTAAGATCGTGAGATATTGTAGCTGCTTGCTAGCGATTGCAATGGGGGCCCAGCCGATCGAACACTGAGACTATGCTCACCTTTCCAACGTAGTGGGAATCTTTTCAGAGTAGTATGAATTGTCAAAAGGACTAGGTGACTGGATGGAGAACGTGGCTCTGAGGCGATAGGACCGGTCGCACTGCAATCCGATTCGCCAGGAGGAACTAGTGTTTTCGTGAGACCCTAGGATTAGCCTCTTGGGATTCTCTAGAGCTTTCTTGTGAGACTCCTGTCTCTATAGAGCATTGGGGGAAATCATCCCCCCCTACTTCATAATACCCCTGGTCCCAGGGTAATGACATTTGGGTTGAGATGCACTGACCCTTCTTGAAGGGTGTGTGCTAATTGTTTAACACTCTCCTGCTTCACTTCCTGCCCCTTGACTAGGCTTATCAATAGACTTTCGTAAATCGCCCACCCCAAGGGGAGGGGGTGGATTTTGGACTACTTCCATACGGCTACTCTCGGGGTTATTCGCCCTTCTCGGGTATTTAAGGTAAAGTGATGAATGGATGAATTCTTGTAGGTATCACAATGTCTTATCGTATTCCCACAGACGATGCCAATTTATTATCGTCCAAAAATAGAGATGTCAAATAATCAAATAATCAGTAAAAGATGAATAATAGTAGAGAATGGGGATGGGAGACAATGAGAATGAGATATATTTTACGTGGTTCGACCCAAGATGGAAACCTACATCCACAGGTGTTATTATCTCTCCTTTCACTATTATTAGGTATACAATTAGGGTTGTTATGATATCAGAATGATTGAGAGAGTCAGTCATATAGAGTCACCTTTTCAGGTGGATCGTTTCCTATTTATATGTGGTTGGTAGAGAATATTTAGGGAACAGGTGGACTGCCTTTATAGGTCAATCAGTTACACCTATATACATGTGCTAAAAAATAAACAACAAACATATATGCCTTGGATCGCATGCTGACATCCCCGATGTGCTTATAAGTAATAGAATCATAACAACCATGCTTCCTTATTACCACGTGACCAGTGCTAAGTCTTATTGGGTGTATATGCGAATACGGGCGTATGGTGTGAGTGAATATCTAAGCTGGAGGAGGAGAACTATCAATGTGGCTAGCTGGACATACTTGTACCTAAGCAGACCACCGGATGGAAGTGAGGCCAAGCACGTTATGAGTCCTCTCTTGATATTATTTTGGGCCCCATGTGATCTGGGACCATATAGGTATAACACTCCTCTACTATTATTTTATATTATTTTATCCCTAAATCATATTTCAACACTGATATTATCTAGTTGGAAAGTCAATAATTTAAACAAATTGACCAAATCCCCGTGGGTTTGACTCGTACGTACACTAGCTATACTATAATAGCCCATGTACTTGCGGTAATTTGTAATTTGACAACAAGAATGCACAAAATATAATATCTTACACAGAAACCCAAATAAGAAAATATCGGATGAGCCTAATTTTATAAAAGATAATGATCTTACAACAAAGAACATATAGTAATTATGTGTTTCATATATTCGTAAGTATTTTTACACATGCTAAAAAATAGTCATCTGTATACTAATCATCATATTAAGTAACATAAATAATGTAAAAATGTGCATCCCTAGATGTGTAGAGGTCTGAAATTAAAATATAAATAAAAAAACATATCTGCAATTAAACTCCAAGTCTAACCTTACTACTAAATCTAAATCAGAAAATTATCACAACCCTATACAAACAATCAACCCTTGAAATCTATGAAGCATCAAATATTCAAATCATTCATTGCACCCGCACTGAATCACCGCACCCGTATCTTATTTTATCGAACAGTTGCACCCTTATTCGCATCTCGCAGTGCTTCATAGATTGAAATACATCATGATCTTAACAACCGTTTCCAAAGTTAGGGACCATCTCATCCAACACACTAGACCCTTTAACCTGTCACATCTACAACTTCAAAACATGTAGATAATCCCTCAAGAAAATTGTATGAGAAGACTAAAATAATGGATTTGCAAATATAGTATTAAAATAACAGTGATATGTATTAACTACCATAAATTCAAAAAACATTTGAAATACCAATTCCAAAGTCTTCTTGGCATGATAATGAAATATATATAAATAAATGTTAGGAATCATTTTAGTCATTTTTATTGTGGAATATAATCAAACTGTTCATATGCAGTCCGAATTCTTGCCAGTAACTTCTAGCATCGCTCTCATGGTGAAATTAATCTACCACGGTTAACCTTTAGAAAATATATGTAGACCTAAAAACCCTTACACAACTCCCGTATTAAGCATGTGTACTGACCATCAAAACACTCTAATAGAACCATTATAGAAACATTATGAAAAAAAATCACCTACGTGAATATCAACCAGTAGATACCACACACTAATACACATAAAAAAATGCACATGAATTTAAATTTTTTTGCTAAGACTAAAAAAATTTATATTGATCGGAGTAAAATTTAAGTTGTCATTGGGGTGCACATTTAAGTAAGCATGAAATGGAGTTACTCCTTTTCTATTGCAATGATCAACAACTAAAATATATCATTTTGAGAGCATTAGGTGTGAGTTGTTCCTCTGAAGGACTCCAACTTGAGTAATCTGTTACAAATACATATCAAGTGTGCAAATGCCTACCAATGTGGCATTATTTAATTCCCAAGTTTAGAAAGTTTTAAAAATATATAAAATCCTCTTAGAATTAATAGTCATGAGAACTTATTTATTTTCTTCCAAAGAAATTTTATCAAATATTAATATAAATGGTCATCCTGAGACCTATTAATATCTATTTCTGAATCCAAATCCCTTAATCTCTAACCAAATACCCCAATAAGAGTTAAAAACAATCAATGCAATAATGTGAAAAGCCAATCCTTTTACATTTTTAACTAACTTCTTTTCTTACCCACCTTTTTTTTCTTTTCACAAGGATAAATTTAATCTAATTTCATTAGGAACACATATCACACAAGGAATTATGTTCAATTTATGCAAATTCACATGCACTCTTAAGAAACTTACATACCTTGCACACCATAGAATAATTTCCAACACCATTTGGTACACTATATGACGAGAGATTCCAATATTCAACCATATATTTATGACCTTCCTCATCTTACATTCTATATGAAGAAAAATGATACTTAGGGTGAGTGTGAGTCGATAAAGAAACCTGATTGCATTATATATATATATATATATATATATATATATATATATATATATATATATATATATACAATACTGCTCTTGTGTGAACCAGTCCGCATTTTAAGAGTGCGAAGCGGACATGTGTCACCAGGCGGTGAGCTTAGAAATTATCGGTTAAATTATAGGCACACACTCTCACTTTTTTGGGCTCACCGCCAGGTGACACATGTCCGGTCCCCATTCTTAAAATGCGGATTGGTCCGCACAAGAGCAATACTGTATATATATATACATATATATATATATATATATATATATATATACATATATATATATATATATATATATATATATTACAAAAAATGTATAATTGGAACATTCGAGATGGATTTCACCATATAAAATTGGAAGCATAAATAAAATGGTGATTAAATTTCACTTTTCTTCCTCATTAATGGGTGTGTTAGTCGTACCTGATGGATGGGATAACATAGAGTTATCGATCATGTAGAGAAAAGAGATGAAGAGGTGCGATATAGAGGAGGGTTATGATAAAATCAGTTCATTGATGATAAATGTGGGGATTTGTATATTTTTTTTTGGTAAACCAGGGTATCCACTAACGACTTAGTGACTAATCCCTTTGCTGATTTGTAGGCACCTCGATAGGTGGGACAGCTGGCCCAGGGATTTAAGGCTGCTCCATGCCCAAGGCGGGAATCGAAGCCCTGACACTTGGTTAAGGGAGAAAGAGCCCCTTCCGCTCTACCACATCAAGGAACTATAGATGTGGGAGAGAGAGAGAGAGAGAGTGAGGGAAGATGGAAAAGTTAATTGTTAACGAGAGAGAGAGAAGGAATATGTAATGGCTAATAGAGGGAGAATAACATGGAATAACGAGAGTTGCATGTTAACAACCTCATTCGAGTGGATATAGGAAGACAAAATGGATAAGGAATTAATGCAAGGAAGGGTAGGTAATAGAGTAAAATAACAGGGTCCTAAGTTTTATGCTCTTTTTAAGTAGTAGTGATAAGACTCTAGTAAGATTTAAACCCACGACCTTAAGGAGAGGAACATTAAAGTAATCATTTACATAAATATATACGCACAAAAGTAAACATGAGAATAATTTTTATACTTTAATGGATCCAAATCTCTCATGCAAAATGGGACTTGTCTTTATTATCCAAAAATGGTCTCAACTTTTCCACAAATAAATATACACACAATTATCATGGTCCATAAACAATATCCTTTGTTTGAAACCAAACCAATGATTGAGATAAATTATACTAAAACAATAATAGTGCATAATGATAAGAATATAAGGAAGATGTTTCACACTTCCCATACAAAGCATAAACTACAACAATATACATTTCATTTGATGAAATGAGTACAATTAAATGTAATAAATAATATAATCAACAATGTGTTCATAGTTCCATAACATGATTATAAAGCGAATTGATGTGCGTTTCACCTCGAAACCATTACTTAGGATGCGTTTAATTACAAAGTTAAAATAAGATTGAAAAATAGTTAACTTTCTAAAAAAGTTATAAATAAATAAATGACTTGGTGAGATGCTCTTACTTTTTCAAGGAATTAATTATTCATTGGTGTAAGAATTGAATTCCATTCAAAACTCGAAAAATAAGAGAGCAGATGACCAAATCACTCGTCATTTTTATCTAACTTTTTTAGAAAATAAACTATATCGCAATATTTTTTCAACTTTGTTGTAGGATAGAGAATTAAAATGATTTGTTACTTTCCATAGCCCCAAAAGTCCATCTCCCCACGTAGTGAGACTTGATTGATCTGATGCATAGACGACACACCCCCATCCTCAAACCTCACCCCTTTAGATGAGTCTTCGTGACCAAGATGAGGAGTCACAAGTCGATGATCAATCATCCCCCATTCATTAATATTCTCATCTCTTCCACCGGCCATACTTTGTGACCCCTCACATGTGCCCACATCTAGCCCCGTCGGCTCGCAAGATTGGTACCCAAGGTTGTTATCACTACCACTTTCACATTCTCTAGAGTTTGACATGAGTTGCTTCACCATTAGTGGAGAATCCGATTGGAGGCTAACAAAGTGGTCGTAGCCTATGGGCTTATGGGTGGGGATGAAATTTTGGGCTTGGAGATTGTGTGGTGGGTATTGGGGGATTCCCATGTGAGGATAGTTGAGGCCTAGATCAAAGGCTTGTTGGGTGGTGTGGGCATGTTGATGTTGTTGTTGTTGGTGAAGTAGATACTGAGTGTCTCGGTGAGAGTAAGTTCGAGAGTGATTAGTGTTGTTGAGTTGATCCGAGGAGTTCATGCTAGCTCCACCTTCGTTTCCAACCTTGAATAAGTTTTTCTTTTTAAAAACCCGACATATTACCCATCCATCTTCCTACACACGCACAAAAGATAAATTACACATAATTTGACAAATTTCATGAAGATTTTATCAACTTAATAAAACAAAAGTGTTTTTAAAACTTTAGTGTACGACATCTGTTTTTATACTTTAGCCTGTAGTACATGTTAAAGTATCTTCGCGGCATAAAATATCAACGTAAAACTATAAAAATAACTGCGTGAGCGTTTAATTTCTTCGCATGCTCTAATATATCATTATGAAGTGAAAAAGATATTAGGTACTAAGCAATTTTCACAACTGGGGATCAGGACCAACAAAACAAATTTAGCACACTACATGCACACGATAAATTTAAGGATAAAGTGAAAAAAAATGCGTTTCAACTTTCAATTTGTTGCAAAAAATGTTTTAAACTATGTATTTTGTTGCAAATATATATTTGTGGAGCCATTTTATCGCACACTTTTAGTCTTTGTACAAGATGTATAGTTTAGGGGAGGTTTTTATATTAAAAATAGTTTAAAATTTCAAGAAAGTTTTGACACTTAGGCCTTAATTTAATGTTACCTGATTTTAATAAATAGTCAAAGAGAAAGGGAATGAAGGTAATATTCAATAAATGGAGTAAGAAGGTCAATAATTCATTACATTTAATAATAATATCTTTTAATGATTGTAAAGTCGAGGAAGAAGGTCAATAATCCTTTAAGGTGCACAAATCCCATTGTTAGCGATTCATGTTGACTTCATGAGTTTTCGGAACCAACACTAATAAGGGTTCCAATATCGAAAAGTTGAAAATTTAGGTTTAATATACAAACTTTTAAGACATCGTTTCCTTAAATATTGTATTGGTTTTGAAGAATAATCTACGGATATCACCCTGCAACATTTTAAATTGGGTGATTTAAAAACCAACCTTATGCATTCTCATCTTACACAAGAAAATATGAATCACAATATTGTGTAAAATTACTAACCCTTGATTAAAGAATTATTCACAAAGCAATTTCAAACACAACTCCCACTAGTGTGTGTGTGTGTGTGTGTGTGTATTTACAAGAAACAGGCCATATATATTCCATGAAAAATATACCATCTTTCATAATTTCTCACTTTTGTGAGATTGATTTCCCATTTCCTATTTTCTTTTAATTTTTAAATTTGGTTATGTACAAAGCCTATATGCATGTTGTGAATTTTTATAAGCTTTTTATTTTTGGAAGTAAATAATTTTTTGTCCACCCACTCCTATCAAACATATCTCTAATCATGTAATGAATATAATTTAAAAATTCAAAAAAAAAGGAATGCTTAATCAATCAAATTACTTAATACATTATTAGCTTTTCATTTTAACATGTACTGTTAATTATACAGTTTTTGGATGTGCTTGATAACACTTAGTTGTCTTGAAAAAAAAAATCAACTTACACTAATATACTAGTACCTAAAGTACAAAAAAACGATTTGTCATGAAAATCATTTTTTTTTGGAGGGGGTAAGAATTGTTTTTCATTAAAACAATGCTATGAAAATTAATTCCACCTTGTTGAATCAAACAAACCCTAAGAACATGCTATTGAGAGCTAATACCTGGACAGCATTACTCCCTTTTAAAATTGTAGAGATTTACTATTAAGTTATTTAGACATTATCAACTTAGTAAAGGAACTCGTTTTAAAATTAAGGGCATTTCCGGTTTAAGTCAAAATTTTGGCAGGGTTTTCTTTACAAAATACTTTAGTGGTATACGGGCCGACACGACACGATTATTTCGGACACGAACACGACACGACACGATACAAACTCATGTTTTTTTTAGTTGACACGAACATGACCCGAATAAAAACAACATGACACGACACGAATACCAGAATTTCTTAAATTGCATACCTAAAAAACACGATAACACGACATGACACGATACTACACGAGTTCGTGTCAAAGAAACACGACACGAACACGACATATTATGTCGATTTCGGATCAATTTCGTGTCGTTTCATGTCGTTTTTTCGTATCGTTTCTAAAATTGTCACCCCTAACCATATCAGCGCGAAACTCTAAAATCACAAAGCAAACACTAGATTATCTTCGCCAAATAAATTAAGGATTATTTGTATTTTTAAGGTCCACTTGTTATTCGTAATATGAGCTCGGGTTTCTAAGTTTTGAGTTTTAACATTTTGGGGCCATGTGAAACTTTTTGCAAAACTTAATTTAAAAAAGCATAGCAAAATGTCTAAAAGAGAATACAAGGTGCAATATTGAAACTTTACGCCACTATCTCTTTATAATGATGAATAGTGAACCTCGAATACAAATAACTCATAAACTAACAAACTATAAAATATAGGGACATTAATTAGTAAATTCCTCAAAGGTTTATTTATAAATGATTAATAAAAGTAATAATTTTGTCGATACCTTAAACCTATAATTTTTTTAATTAACTAAAGACAAGTCCAAATGATATAGTTACACTTATTAATATATATACAATTACACTTATTAATGTATATACAATTGCAATTGTAATTCTATCTATATTAATAAACATAACGGTATATACATTAATAAGTATAATTGTATCTATATTCATGTATCTACACTAATAATTGTAACACATACAGACTTATTGAAAAAAATTATTTTTAGCTTCTCCTTCTCCTTAATTTTTAAAAAGTCAAGTATTTATCCCCATATTTCCCTAAAATAGAAGCTTAACTAAGTATTTATCCCCATATTTCCCTAAAATAGAAGCTTAACTAACTTACAATAAACAAAGACCAGGTTTTCACTATAGTAATCCCACAATGGGAAGTGATCAACATGCCCTTTTCATTATCATTTAAATATTATCCATTAATCTTAGACAGATATAGTTAGTTATTAATGCAGTGATATACCTTTAATACATTAAGTAATTAAACTTTGATAGTTGAGTATCCCACACACCTAATTGAGGAAAGACAATCTGTGTGAGCTTATAATTACTCAATCAACAATTCTAGGTCAACTCACGATTGCAAAACAGAGTAGTGCGACACAGTGACGTGTCGCACCCTCATTGGCCTGTGTATGAGCTCCACTACTGTTGGACGTAGACACGAGCCAATACGGATGCAACACATCAGTGTATTCCACCAAATATTTTGAAATCATGAATCGGCGTAGATAGACTCTTACTCAATATTATATACCAGAGTAATTCTACGCCGACTCAGAATTATGACTCATTTTGTACGATACATTGAAATGTCGTTTTTGCATTCATCCGGGTCTAGGATCCACTGAATATCATTTAAAACACAAACTAATTTCGTGTCTCGTACAAAATAAGTCAGAATTCCGAGTCATCCTAGAATTAGTCTATATGATAAGGAGCAAGAGTATTATTTTCATAAGTAGAGATAGGGTGAGAGATTTCTTACACTAGAAATGGGATTTCCTTGAGGGTCTAGTTGATCACCATCTTCAAGCCGGTACTCATGCATGATCCAATCAGTCTTTTGGCCATGGGGAGCTCTTCCTCTATAGAAAACTAGGGTTTTTCTCATACCAATCTTCTTGAAACTGTTCCTAATACATTTATCCCTCCCAGTGGCCTTCCAAAACCCTGCACTTGTTGCTCTATTTGTCCTAGACCCTGTTGGGTACTTCCTGTCCTTGTGGCTAAAAAAGTACCATTCATTCTGTGGTGTTGACCCAATCTTGCACCTCTCTGCATACATTTACATATATACATCAAACCCCACTACTGAAAATATAGGAGGATTAAGTAATTTTTTACTTAACTGTAACAAAATTTTGTGTAGCATATACATGCAGGGCTACCCGAGTTTATCAAGAATGTAAAAATGAATCAAATAAAAGGCTTTATAATGTTTGTTAAGGTGACATAAAAGACTAAAAAGTGACATAATGGGTTTTACGTTTTTTATGAAGGTTTTATAAAAGGGCGATTGTACATCGATACACGAATCGAACACATTTGGTACGATATATTGACGTGTCGCACCGGTATTGGCTCGTATTCGGGTTCCACAAAGACCCTACAATAATGGAATCCAGACACGAGCCAATACCAATTACGACACGTCAGTGCATCGCACCAAATGTATTTAATTCATGTATCACCCTAGAATTATCGTTTATAAAAAAACTGTCATAATTACCCCTATAAAAAAATGGGACCCTTAATAACAACAATCTCAAGTTTGATATTTCATTCCCCTCCATATATTTTATTCTCTCTTTTCTCTTAATTGGTGATATTTTTTATATTCAATATTCGTTTGTGGGCCGCGTTTGTTTTTATTATTGATGAAAATAGTTTTTTTAGGATTTGAGGTCGTTAACTTCAATAGTTAACTAAATTAACAATAAGAAATGGAAATGACAATGGCTTCTATTCGAATTTTCGTACACCATTGGAGAATCTCTAACTAAGTAAAGAATATTCCTTTTCAGTTGCATGTAATAGTACTGTAACACCGAGTTTACCAGTTGTGAATACAATAGATTTAAGCATAAAGGTAAACATTTTTAAAACTATATCCAGTCAAATAGCCCTTCTTGATACAAGTGAAATATCTAGATTATTGCAAACTATATATATATATATATATATATATATATGACAATCTCTGCAGTAGTATCTTATGTTTTGAACCTCAATAAATTTAAAAGATATGCATGAGTAAACTATGTTTTTATTATTTTAAGATTTTTATTTTGTAGTTTTAGAACACACGTTATCGGACCACATATATATAATTAGGAAAATGATAATATGTGATCTTAGAGCACGTGTTTTAAGCTTCAAAATAGAATAGTAAGTATAGGAGTTTTATATGATTATCCGTGCCCTATTAAATATATGTCGAAACTTTATCTCTATTATTTTGGAATTATTAGTGTCTACCCTTAGGGCGCATGTTATGAGGACCCATATAATTATTCTAATCTATACATTTTAAGTAATCCAATGCTTAGTTCTTTTTTTTTTTTTGAGAGAGAGAGACCGTAAGCACCCAGTCATCCTGAATACCGGAGACATTAGTAGAAGATCCATGTAAATTTCATCCAACTGAGATTGAAAAAAAAAAATTCTATATATGCTATCCTAAATATGGGGTTATTATAAATAGGCTCTCAAAGTCATTTCATTTTCCTATATATAGTAAAAATTCCTCATTGACTGTTGAAGATGGAAAGTTGTCCCTCTAAAAATTTGAAATAGAATTGGATATCAACTCTTATGATGTTTCTGGAAAAAGAAGGTAAAATTGTAATAAGAATATATATTTTATCAACTTAATTACATACAATTTTCAGAGATTTATATATAAGTTGTTTAATCAATTAGTATTAACGAAAAATATTTGTTGGATTTTAATTTACTGTAACTGATACGTTTTTATTATTCGTTAACTTCTTTGGTATGTATTGAGCTTTAATTTAGTTTTTATTCTATAGGATTTTTAATTTACATTAGAATTTCAATCTGCTTTGTTTGTCCGATATTCTTCGACCTTCAAAATTTGTGACTCCACCTATATTCCAGAGTTTTGATTGGAGTTTAAATTACAAAATTCAAAAATATAAAAAATTGACACATTCAAGTCTTAGTAAAAGAAATAAAACTACAATTATATGTTGAAATGAACTCCTTTTCATTTTTATCTTCTTTAAAATACTAATTGTCAAACTAGCTTCAAAATGCGATATACGATATATAAGGAGAAATAAATTTGAAATTATAATATTGAATTTGAATTTTAAGAGTACAAAAAAGAGATAATTTAATTATATCTTGTAAAATTCTAGGTCCAATTATTATATTTTAGATTCCACAATTTTAAAATAACTTTAGAAAAACGTAAAAGTTAATTTTTTGGGAGCGAGATAGATAACTTTAAAAAAAAACTTGTTATTACCAGATTAGCTTGAAGTTGGATCATATGATAGCACAAGGAACTAAATTTGAAATTTTAAAGTAAACTTTCAAATGTACTAAAAGAAATTAATTGAATTACTCTTTTGTATAATTCTTGTTCGCAATGTTATATTTCATGTTCCATGATTCAGAAATAAGTTTAGGACCAACAAAATAAAATTCGTTATTTTTTCAACGGGGTATGTTTCTAATTACACCTTGGTGCCTTTACAAACATTGATGGTTATTCCTTATAGACTTTACTATCCCATAATTCAAATTCATGCAAGAAAAAAATAGTACAAATAAAAAAAACTATAGGTAGGTCTGCAATCGAACCGAATCGAGCCGGGCCGAATTTGAGTCGAGCATAGCTAAGCTCGTTTATTAAACGAGCTTGAAGTTGTGTTAGAGCTTGGTCTATTTACTAAAAGAACGAGCCGAACATGAGCTATAAATGAGCCGAACGAGAACCGAGCTCGAGTAACTCGGTTTTTAGAGGCTTAATCGAACTGGTTATGCATTAAAACCCGAACACGAGTCGAGCTCGAGCCCAACGATCGCAATTTTTTTAAATGAGCTCAAAATCGTGCTCGAGCTCGATTCGTTTTCTTAACAAAGGAGCTGAGCTCGAGCTTTAATCGAGCCGAGCTCGAGTTCTTCATGAACAGTTCGATTCGTTTATAGCCCTAATTATAGGGATACCAAAGATAAAATACTAAAATCAACAAGATAACTATGCAAAAATTGTTCAAACAATAAAACATAGAAGTTCTTCGAGAGTGAGAGACTATAACCTTAGACCTAAGAAAGCAGCTAATTAAACCCATAAAGATAAACTTCAAATCAAACAAAAAAATTGAATGAAACATTACCTTGGAAGTCCCATGGCTCTATCTTATTCAAATCCACATCCCTTATCACTTCCATATCAAACTTTTGAAGCAAAATCTTCTTCATCAAATAATAATGAAGAAGCTCTTCATCCGTTGGATGAAACCTAAACCCCGGTGGTACACCACCACTTGATGTAGCCATTTTAAATAAGGTAACAATTTTTGACAAAATAATTTATTTACACTAATAAAACAATATGGTCCGAATCCGAAGATAACACACGAGACAAATATGACACGAATAATACAAATTCACACCCACCCTTGTTATCAACCACAAAAATACTCTTTCTTTTTTTCTCTCTCTCTATATAAAGAAAATATAATGGAGATGATCCATAATTTGAAAAGGGTTTAAATATCCAATGAGGGTTAAAGCTAAAGTAGATTTTTTTTTAAAGAGAATGAAGCTATTTGGAAGAATTTCCAATGGGCTTTCGTTAGAATATTCATTTTCATCTCTAGACCATGCGTGTTTGCATGCAATAGGAACTAAGATTGAGTTTATACGATAGATATAAACGTAAAGTAAATAGTTTTAAAACTATTTCCAGTCAAATACGCCCTTCTTGATTAGGGTGAAATATCTTGATTGTAGTAAACAACATAGAAAATCCAAATATATGCATATGGGACAGCTACTAAATTATTGTAAGTTCCGTACATTTGAAGAGATCCAACAATGACTTTTTTCACATTATACTATGACACATACTTTGGAGAGCGAGAGAACTATAATAATTCTAAGCCGACGTTCAAATGCCGCACATTTGGTATGATATTCATACATGTTATATTTATATTGACTCGTATTTGGGTCTCACTATGATTGAGTCTGAACATCAATTAATACGGGTGCGGCTGTCGCCCCAAAATATAGCGATTTTTGGTGTCGATATCAACTTGATAGAACTAAGTTTGAGGTACTCATTAATTATGAGCCAAAACAATTATGCATGCATGCTGCCATTGCTATTTTTTAAAATAAAAAGTTTATTATGAAAGCATATATATGTGAAAAGAGGAGTTTTATTCTTCAAATTATCCATGAGACCTCTCGAAAATATGAAGTAAACTATATCATCAAGGTTCATGCTCCATCAGTTCATAATTAATAGTTTGGAGTTATTCTAGACAGAATTCCGATTTATTTTTTGCAATTCGGTGATACATCGTGTCTGCATTAATTAGTGTACGAGATGCATTGATTATAAAATTCAAATACGAACCAATACCTAATAGAGATTTAATTTATTGTATTGCGTTAGAGTTTTTACTATACTATTGTTTTTTAATACAAATTAGAACCTCAAATTACTTTCTTTGTCCATTATCTTGTCCCCTTGTTTAAAATTTCATACTCCACTCATTTTCATGAGTTTTGATTGAAGTTTAAATATGCACAATAATTGACACACTGAAATTATAATACAAAATTTCTCAGTAAATATATTTATATGTTGAAATGGACACCTTTTCATCTTCATTAAATTGGTAATTATGTTCTTATACCATAGAAAAGTGAGATAAATTTGAAATTCTAAAATTGAACTTTCAAGTGTTCAAAAGGAGTTTTTTTTAATGATAGTTTTGTTTAATCAATTTATCTTCCATAATTTAGAAAAGAAAATATATATATATATATATATATATATATATATATATATATATATATATATATATATATATATATATATATATATATGGAAAAAACATAGAAGTTCATTTTTTTGGAGAGAGAGAGAGAGAGAGAATTCTATTTTAATATCAAATGTTAACTAGTTAATATGATACGAGCTTCCAAAGATGTGATCATATGATAACAAACGAAAATAAATTTAAAAATCTTGTGAGTAGAACGTTCAAGTGTACCATATAAATTGTTCGAATTAAACCTTTGAATAAATCTAGCTTCCGAAGATTTTTTTAATCTAATTTTAACTAGTTATTATCAAAATAGCGTTTGAAGACGTGTTCATGTGATAGGAAAAGGAACATAATTTGAAATTTAAAAATTGAAATTCTAGTGTGGTAAATGAATTATTTGAATTATACTTTTGCATTAATTCTAGATTCCTCGCATTACAATTTATGTTCCATAATTTCCAAATAGCTTTAGGACAAAAAAATATTATTTTTCATTTCGGACCTTATTAATGATCATATTTAGATTTTGGTACATCCAAAACTTTTTTTTTTAATTTTGGCACTAACTTTTTAGACTTTGCTAAGCATAATTCTCATTAAATGACGGAACTTTTATATATTTTCTTTTACATTAAACACTAGGCATGGCCGAATTCATCAAACTTTATTTTTTGGTTGTTATGTCTTTTTTCACATAATATATTCCATGAATGAAAGGAGATATAGTTTTAAATTAATATTAAAATTCATACGATTGACATTTTTCTTTTAAAAAAATTACACTGAAATGTTCAATAAAATTCCAAACTTTTTTTTAAAGTGTCGGAGTATTGATAATTGTAACACGTGCATACCAAAGATCAAAACAACCAAGTACAAAAAATTAACTCTTTACTAACCGCATCTTTTTTCCTCATTCACATTTCATCAAATAGGTTATTTTCATAATATAAAGATTAAACAACCTCTATAGCTTTAACCCCCCAAAATGTAAGCATATATAGATTAGTTTTACAAAAATAGGCTTAGTAAAAAAGTACTATTTAGACTTCTATCATATTAAAAATATGTTGGAATGCGAAATGAATGGATTGGAAAATGAAAAGAAAAAGAGGATGATCGAAAAGTTAAGATGGATGACCCTAATGACATTCAATACGAGTAAGATAGAAATCATTATGATACGCCACATGACAAGTTAAAGTGATTTTAGGTTACAATTTTATATATATACATCAAATGTTTGTGTCACAAACAACTTATGTTTGCCTAATTTGAATTCGGTTTAAGATGATAGGTAGGACAATTTTTCTTCAACATCAAAGTCTTCAATTTTTTTTAATGTACATTTTCAATTCAAAATCACCCAAAAATCAACACACATATAAGAAGCAACTAATAAAACCTACAAAAATAAACTAAACCTCAAACAAATTACCTTGGAGGTCCCATGGCTCTATCTTGTTCAAATCCACTTCTCTTATAACTTCCATATCAAACTTTTGAAATGAAATCTTTTTCTTCAAATAATAATGAAGAAGCTCTTCATCCGTTGGGTGAAACCTAAACCCTGGTGGTACACCACCATTTGATGTAGCCATTAACAAAAACAATAACAATAAAAACAACAAACCAAAACTCTCTTCTCTCTCTCTCTAGATAAAGAAAATATGAAGGAGATGATCAATCATTTCTATTTTGAAAAGGGCTTAAATATGGCATGAGGGGTTATATGAGAAAGTTGACGGCCGATGACTACGCCGGAGGGGGGGCTTAAAGCTAACGTAAAAAACAAGTCAAAAGAATGAGACTAATTTGAAGAATTTCCAATGGGTTAACTTAGCTGCAATGTTTCAACTACTCGCATGTATAGAGCGTGTGTTAGCATGAAAAAAAGAAAAGACCTATTATAGAATTATTGTGATATTCTATTTCTAGTGTGTTATGATACCTCTGGTCCGGATCATTTTTTTCTATATATTGATCCGCGTTAGCTCAAAACATATTTTTTGCTATTTAAAAAAATGTGTGAAAGTTCGATCCATATGCATAAGCGCTCCGATCACCTATCCATACCACTGGCGCAGACTATTTTTCTCTATATGTTGGTCTACGTCAAAGGTACGTATTCGACCACCTCTACATACCGCTGACGCGGACCATTTTTTTTTAAAATAGTAAAAATGTTATTTTTAAAATAATACAAAAATTAATTTTTAATCAAAATAAAATTTGTAAACAAAAAAACACTTTTTTAAAAAACCGTTTTTTAAGAAGACAAATTTTACATTTTATAAAAAGTTTTTTAATAAAAAAAATAGATAAAATTCGGGTCGCCCTAGTACAACTTTTATATATATAAGTGACTATTTTAATAGCTAAAATAGTTTATTTTCGTAATAAAAATATCTTATATTAAATAGAACATTGTTTCAGTTTTTATAAACAATTTTTAAAAAAACAGTTAATTTTTGTTTAAGAGAATGAAATTGTTTTTTTTGTTTTTTAAAACACTTATAAAAATAGCTTTTTTTTTAATAAAGTGGAAAAGAGAAAAGGAAAGATTAAAAGGGAAAAGAGAGTGGTTTGAGAAAAGGAGTGTTAAAAGGGTTATAAGGATATTAATGTCTTTAGATATATAACGGGTGCGGGGGAAGTTTAAACGGGTGTGGGAATAGACCTTCCCTTTTTTAAACGATACGAATACGATAAAAAATTGATTCGATATTCCGTATTTATGTCGAGTCTTTTCAATATGACAACGTGTGATGTTCCTATAGAAAATTATAAATCCTGTTATTGTGTCTTGTCATTTTAATCGTGTTTTATTCGGATTATCATGTCCATTTTTGTTTAATTGAGTGTAAAATATTTTTAAAAAATGTGTTAGTCTCGTTGTGTCGTGTAATATAAGGGCCGTGTTCGTGATTGAGATACCCCCCCCCCCTTCGGGATTAATATTCACTTTTTTGAATTTGGCTCCCATTCTGACGTATTTTATTAGATATGTTTGCCTAAAATATTCAATATACCCATAATTTTTTATCTGATGACCATATGTCACTATAATATATTTATACATTATATAATTTTCAATAATAGTACTTCCATCTATTACACATACTGGTATGAATAGGAGTGTTAATTCTTGAAAGAATATAAAGCTGGCCTCCAAACAGTCCCTTATCTTTTATGAGTTTTTCTATTCATTTTACAGTTGTCTAAACATAGTTAATTAGAGTAATAACAGAATTAGTTAGAGAGTTAGTTATCTCTAACTGACTCAGTTATCTCTAACTGACTCAGTTATCTCTAACTAACTCTTACACTTCTTGCATTTGCTATATATAGCTATAATAGAAGATTATGAGAGTTAATGAGAATCAATTTCTAATTTTCTCTCATACAATTTTTATTTCTCTCTCTCTCTCTCTCTCTCTCGTTCATCTTCATTTACAGAAGAACTAATGTTCTTGATATTCTTTATGTTATCAGAGCCTCCGATCGAAGTGACCTAACTAATTCATAGCTAAAATCAAGCAAGCAGCAATGGCAAATGCAGTAAATCGGACCAATCTACCTCCAAATCTGATGTTCTTTGTCTCTAATCTAACCTCCTTAATCACAATCAAACTCGGTCATAGCATTTTCAAGGTCTGGAAATTGCAAGTGAAGAATGTTCTAAAGGCAAATCATTATTGGGTTTTGTCGATGGATTCACATCTATTCCACCTAAACAAAACATTGATCAAGATGGTAATACATCTCCTAACCCTGAATATGTGAAGGTTAGATGTAGATAGACAATTAACTAGCTGTCTAATTGTTGTGAACATGCCCATGAGATATTTTACCCCAAATTCTTTGTTTTGAACATGCCCATGAGATATGGAGTTATCTCAAGAATCGATATGTATCTGTATCAAGATCACATATACATGAGTTGAAATTGAATCTTCTAAATGCCAAGAAAGAGTCTCAAAGGGATGAATATTTGAGAAAATTAAAAGAATGTGCAGATAAATTGATGGATGTTGGTTGTCCTATACTCGAAGAGGACTTAGTTCTTTACACCATTAATGGATTATCACATGAGTAGTCTTATCTAAAAACAACCCTAAGAACAAGAACCCAACCAATTACCTTTTTAGAGCTGCAAGACCTTCTTAGATCAGAAGAAATCCATGTAAACAAAGAATGTTCACCAACTGAAAACACAACAGCATTAGTTGCATTGGAAAAGAAATCTGAAAACACACTCTCAGTTGGATCTAGTAAAATGTCTAATGAAATGTTTATGCCTGGAGGAAATTCACAGTTTGGTACTAATCAGTTACAATTTTAGAATCAAGGATACCATAACTTTAGAGGGGGTGGTAGAAACAAAAAGAACATGAACGGAAGAGGTAATGGAAATGGAAGGAATTACAACTCAAATCAGAGGATTTTTTGTCAAATTTGTGGTAAGGGTGGCCATTCAGCCTTTGAATGCTATCAAAGATTTAACCAAAACCTACCAAATTCAAACCAAAATTCTTACCCTTACAACCAAAACCAGAATCCTAACCATGTAAGTTCACAAAATGCCTTTCAAGGAAACTTCCCACCTTTTCCTCAATCCTACAACCCTATACCTTCACAAACCTCACAAAACACCAACTCCAATCATTCTTATTTTTCTCCTCAAACAGTGAATTGGAATCCTAACTCACATTATCAATCCCATTTTCCAGAACCAAATTACCAGGAATCATATAACTCACCCTTCTATGAGAATTCTTTTATTAAAGACTCGGACCTTTACTTTCATCCATAAGCCTTCATTGCTAACCAACAATCCCACTCAAATCATACTTGGATCTTGGACACAGGAGCAACAAGTCACCTCACCAATTCTCTTTCTCATCTTCATCACTCAAAGCCCTATAAAGGTTCTGAATCCATCACTGAAGGAAATGGATCAAACATTCCTATTCATCATGTTAGAGATGGACTTCTTCCCACTCCTAATGAGTCCTGAGTCTTGTCTAAAATTCTCCATGTCCCACACATCAACCATAATCTTCTTCCAGTACATCAACTAGCCAAAGATAACCATTGTAGGATCAATTTGATTCTGAATGTTATGTTGTCCAAGACAAAACCACTAACAAAGTTCTTTATCAAGGAACTTGTTCCCAAGGACTCTACTATTTTCCCAACAACCTATCTCAACTACTTCATCATAACATAACAAAACCACCACTGGTCTAGTTTCCAAAACCACCGTACCTCATCTCACCTGGCATTTTAGATTAGGACACCCCTCAACCTTAATAATGTCTCACATATCCAAAAACCAGCTTATCCCTCTCTCACCATCACATTCATCTAATTCTTCTTCTTGTCACCCCTGTTGTATCACTAAAAGTCACAAGTCGCCATTCATAATATCCCAAACAACTTCTCCTAATCCTCTTTATCTCATTCACTCGAATGTATGGGGGCCCACTCAAACACCGTGTATTTTAGGCTTCAGATATTATGTTGTGTTCATTGATGATTTTACTATATTCATATGGACATATTCTCTTCACTCCAAATCTGAATTATATGGTAAATTTGTCCACTTTAAAGCCTTAGTTGAGAACCAATACTCTCATAGAATCAAAAATCTAAAATCTAACAATGGGACAGAATATGTGAATTCTCTTATGAAGATTCTCTTTTACACTCATGGTATCATGCATTAAAGTCTTATCCTCATACCCCTGAGAAGAATAGGATGAGTGAAAGAAAACATAGACATCTCATTGAGACTTCTTTAGCTTTACTTACTCATGCTTCAATGCCATCCACCTATTGGACTGAATCACTACTCACAGCCACCTACCTTATAAATAAATTGCCTATACCATTTCTAAACTATTTCTCACCTCATGAAAAACTCTTTGGTATCTCCCGTGATTATTCCCTTCTCAAAACTTTTGTGTGTATATGCTACCCATGGTTAAGACCCTACAGATCTTTTAAACTAACTCCCATCTCCATACTATGTGTTTTTCTTGGCTATGCTTCTGAATCTAAGGGATATAGATGTCTTGATAAACAAACTGGCAGAGTTTTTATCTCTATACATGTTCAATTCATTGAAGATTCCTTACTTTTTTCTCAACCTACACCTACAACTCTTCTGTCTTCCTCTGTGCTTTCTCCAAATCCATCCCAAATACCTTTATCCCACTTCTCTAATGATTCATCTTCTTATACTGAAACTCGGTCCTCATCTGATATTATAGAAATTCCTACCAACACCAGTTCCACACCATCTTCTACTGATTCTGAAGCTCTTGTAGTCTCTGACCCTCCACCTTCTCTTATTAACATCCATTCAATGCACACCAAATCAAAATCTAAAATACACAAGCCTAAGCATCCCTTTATTTATCTATCCACTACTCATCTCATTCCTAATTCAGACCTAACATCTTTCTCCCAAGTAAAAAAATCACCAACTTGGAAACTTGCTATAACTGAAGAATACCTAGCTCTACTTAACCAACACACCTGGATTTTGGTACCCTTACCACATGATAAACCTGTGATTGGTTGTAAATGGATTTTCAAGATAAAACTTAATTTTGATGGGAGCATTGCAAGGCACAAGGCCAGATTAGTGGCAAAAGGATTTCATCAAACTGAGGGGGTTGATTATTTTGACACTTTCAGTCCAGTTATCAAGCCTCCTACAATCAGATTAGTCCTCTACCTAGATATTAACTCTCAGTGGACTTTGAGACAGTTAGATGTGTCCAATTCCTTTCTTCATGGGCAACTTGAAGAGGAAGTTTATATGGTGCAACCACAAGGATTTGAGGATCCTTTTCATCCATCTCATGTATGCAAACTACAAAAAGATCTCTATAGATTAAAACAAGCCTCGAGGGCATGGTACTCTACATTATCCAAGTTTCTGAAGGATCAAGGTTTTGTTAACAGCAAAGTAGATACCTCTGTGACACCCCGCCCAATTAAATATCGGGTGATCGGTCCTTTATAAAATTTAAAACAGAATGTTCGGTTGGTTCATTCTTAGCATCACTGTCGAAAACGCAGTAACTTATTTAATCACCTAATATAATTATGCTAAGTGTCAAAAATATTTTTTTCTTATTAATTAAAAACCATTTATTTACCAAACCAAGTTATTTAATGTAAAACATCCACGCAGAATTAATTAATACAAATACTGAATCAGAATCACATGCTGCAATAAATAAGACTGGATAAAACATCCTAGTTCAAACTTTAAACCAAAATAATTGTATCCATCAATCCAAATGAACATGAACGAGAAATAGAGTATTATAATCTCTGAAACTATCTAAAGAATGGGCGACACATGCCCTAATGAAAATGTCATAATGGATAGGAATGAAATAATCGAAGCGTCTAAACAAAGTCCTGTAGCTACCATAATAGCTACAGCATGCCACGCAATTCGAAACTCTAAGCCTGATGTCCATGTGGCTGAGCACTTGATATAATACATATATACAGCAAGAGAGAGAGAAGATGCAAGAAACGGGTCAGAGCCCGATGTGTAAAAATATTTGTTTAAGCAAGTATTTAAAATTTGCAGTAAAGCAAGTATCAATTACATGTTAGTTCGAACTCTCTCTTGAGATTCTCACCCATCTTCTATTGTGCATGCCTAACGTGTATCTAAATTTTCTCCTTAGCTATACCTACCAATATAACTAGTCTGAATCCATCCTAATAGTATTTACCCTCACTATTAGTCAACCCATATCGTCCATACAATACGTTATCCAATTAGCCTAAGACGAAAAGCTAATTAATACATTTTCCATTTTCATAATAATTCAAGTATACGATTAAAATTTTCTTAACAAGTTTTCATACCCACATTCATTATTATACACATTAGATTGATTCACAACTCTCATACATATATACATATAGTCAATTTTACCCTATATATATAACATGATACTACATCCCCGGGATATATCCTATTAGTGCACTTAATCAACATATTGTATCCCCGGGTTATCACCCTTTAGTACACTTATTTAAATAATCTTGTACCCCCGAGTTATCACCCATTAGTACACTTACAATACATTTTTGTACCCCCGGGTTATCACTCATTAGTACACTTGTAATAATAAGATTCTCACACCCTCGGGTTATCACCCATTGGTGCCTTTAATAATAATAATACATAACAGGCATACACACGTCCTATTATAATAAATAGGTATTTACCTCACCTACATATATGCTTCTCTTATGCATTTTAATTTCAACATTTTGTAATAGTTATTAGGATTACTATCCCTCTCGTAATCTCCACGGCATATCCTCTCCGTACCTAATTCATTAAAGTATTTAGCTTCTCATACTTCTTTCGAAATTCTGCCTCACTTAAGTTTATTATTAGAAAATATATTTCTCATTTCTGAACTAATAAACTTAAAACTGGGTCCTAAAAGAAATTATAAAAACTTCACTTTGTCCCTCGAACGAGATGGCAAGTCATTTGAACGACTGCTATATGTCGCTCGAACTACTTCGCGCGAGATTGCAATCTCGCTCGAACGACTTCGAGCGACTTCACGAGAGAATTCACTGTTCGTCCCCTGCCCAGATTTTTCAACATTTTCCACCATTTTTAACCTCAAATCTTCTCATTCAACACTCCAAACTCCAAATAACAGTTCTACATCGAACCCGTCAATAACATATGAATTCTAACATCCTAGAATCATCAATTCATTACGTGAAATCCACAATTTAAATTTATCAGAACTCTAGTTCTTCCAATACATATTCAAGAAGCCATAATTTTCATATTTGTTCTACATATAAATTCCTTAAAACATGATTTTTCAGTCTACATACATTAAGGTTTCAATTTAATAAATCACAAAATTTATTTACACCTGCAAATTCCTCAATTTCACCATTTTTATAACCTATAACATAATCCTAACAATCCAACACTAACATAAATCAAATCAATACTGAAATACAACAAGTTATAAACACTTGCCTTGAGTGAGTAGTCTAATTTCTGGATGTTGTTGGTATGGGTGTGTTCCCCTCGTCCCGATCTACACGGTGGTGGTGGTGGTTGTGCAAGGTGATGTCGATTTAGCCATCTTCTCTTGGCAAAAGCTTTCCCTCACACTTCCTATGGTCGTTCCTTCTTTCTGTAGCTTTCTAACCCTAATACAATTATTTTTGGCTGATAAATTAACTCCTATTTTTCGTCCATTAATTAGGCATAAAAATCCAATTTACCATAATGCTCTTTTTGGGTGTCGGTTAGGCCTAAAATTGCCCCGGGACCCAAACTAAATACTCGAGTATACTATTTCGACTATCTCGACCCTTACGGACTCAACGGTACACTCGAAATCATCATACGAGTTACTAAAAATAATTGATATATTTATTCCATCAATTTAGTCCCGACACGACCCACACGCGCGTCAGACTTAATTCATTAAACTGTCGTATTATTATCTCTTGGCAATTTATCAAAGTGTATAGTTCGATATTACATATTGCACAGTAATATTAAACTAATAAGTATTAACCCTTAGCACTCTAGTTAATATTTAATTTTATTAGATCCGGATTAATTAACAATTTAATTCTTCATATTTAAATTTAATTAATCCCGCTCTAATAAAAATCCCTTAATTGTTTAAATCATAAAAAAATATGGGGTATTACATACTGCTCCCCTAATAAAGGAATTTCGTCCCGAAATTCGAAAAAATTAGGCATACCTGGTATGAATAAATCTGGATATTTCTCACGCATATCCGCCTCACGCTCCCAAGTAGACTCCTCCACATTGTGATGTTGCCACTGCACACGAACAAGTGGAACTATCTTTCACCTTAGCCTTCTCTCACTATAATCTAGAATATCTACCGGTCTCTCCTCATATGAACTATCTGGCTATAGTTCAATCTCCTCAATTGCAATGTGAGTGTGTGCCAACTCATCTCGAAGTTATCGCCTCAGTGACAAAATGTGGAACACATCATGGATACGATGCAAGTGCTCCGGTAATCCCAATCTGTATGCCACTGGTCCGACCCTCTCTATAATAGGAAATGGTCCCACATATCTCGGATCCAACTTCCCTTTCTTCTCAAATCTCATTACCCCCTTCATCGGAGATACTCTCAACAAAACCTAGTTCCCCACTTCCCTTTGTAATAGTTATTAGGATTACTATCCCTCTTGTAATCTCCACGGCATATCCTTTCCGTACCTAATTCATTAAAGTATTTAGCTTCTCATACTTCTTTCGAAATTTTGCCTCACTTAAGTTTATTATTAGAAAATATATTTCTCATTTCTGAACTAATAAACTTAAAACTGGGTCCTAAAAGAAATGATCAAAACTTCACTTTGTCGCTCGAACGATATGGAAAGTCATTTGAATGACTGCCACATGCCGCTCGAACTACTTCGTGCGAGATTGCAATCTCGCTCGAACGACTTTGAGCGACTTCACGAGAGAATTCGCTGTTCGTCCCCTGCCCAGATTTTTCAACATTTTCCACCATTTTTAACCTCAAATCTTCTCATTCAACACTCCAAACTCCAAATAAACAGTTATACATCAAACCCGTCAATAACATATGAATTCTAACATCCTAGAATCATCAATTCATTACGAATCATTCATAAAACGTGAAATCCCCAATTTAAATTTATCAGAACTCTAGTTCTTCCAATACATATTCAAGAAGCCATAATTTCCATATTTGTTCTACATATAAATTCCTTAAAACGTGATTTCCAGTCTACATACATTAAGGTTTCAATCTAATAAATCACAAAATTTATTTACACATGCAAATTCCTCAATTTCACCATTTTTCAAACCTATAACATAATCCTAACAATCCTACACTAACATAAATCAAATCAATACCGAAATACAGCAAGTTATAAACACTTGCCTTGAGTGAGTAGTCTGATTTTTGGATGTTGTTGGTATGGGTGTGTTCCCCTCATCTCGATCTACACGGTGGTGGTGGTGGTGGTGGTTGTGCAAGGTGATGTCGATTTAGCCCTCTTCTCTTGGAAAAAGCTTTCCCTGACACTTCCTATGGCCGTTCCTTCTTTCTGTAGCTTTCTAACCCTAATACAATTGTTTTTGGCTGATAAATTAACTCCTAATTTTCGTCCATTAATTTGGCATAAAAATCCAATTTACCATAATGCCCTTTTTGGGTGCCGGTTAGGCGTAAAATTGCCCCGGGACCCAAACTAAATACTCGAGTATACTATTTCGACTATCTTGACCCTTCCGGACTCAACGGTACACTCGAAATCATCATACGAGTTACTGAAAATAATTGATATATTTATTCCATCAATTTAGTCCCGGCACGACTCATACGCGCGTCTGTCTTAATTCATTAAACTGTCGTATTATTATATCTTGACAATTTATCAAAGTGTATAGTTCGATATTACATATTGCACAACAATATTAAACTAATAAGTATTAACCCTTAGCACGCTAGTTAATATTTAATTTTATTAGATCCGGATTAATTAACAATTTAATTCTTCACATTTAAATTTAATTAATCCCGCTCTAATAAAAATCCCTTAATTATTTAAATCATAAAAAATATGGGGTATTACATACTTCCCCCCTAATAAAGGAATTTCGTCCCGAAATTCGAAAAAATTAGGCATACCTGGTATGAACAAATCTGGATATTTCTCACGCATATCCGCCTCATGCTCCCAAGTAGACTCCTCCACATTGTGATGTTGCCACTGCACCCGAACAAGTAGAACTATCTTTGACCTTAGCCTTCTCTCACTATAATCTAGAATATCTACCGGTCTCTCCTCATATGAACTATTTGGCTGTAGTTCAATCTTCTCAATTGCAATGTGAGTGTGTACCAACTCATCTCGAAGTTATCGCCTCAGTGACAAAATGTGGAGCACATCATGGATACGATGCAAGTGCTTCGGTAATCCCAATATGTATGCCACTGGTCCGACCCTCTCTATAATAGGAAATGGTTCCACATATCTCGAATCCAACTTCCTTTTCTTCTCAAATCTCATTACCCCCTTCATCGGAGATACTCTCAACAAAACTTAGTCCCCCACTGCGAACTCACAGAAGAACCTTTTTGCATCGGCGTAGCTTTTTTGTCTGTCCTGGGCTACCTGTATGCGATTTCGAATCATCTCGATTCTGTTCGACATCTCCTGAATTACTTCTAGTCCGTGTAGCTTGTTGTCTCCCACCTCTAGCCAATAAACTGGGGAACGACAAGGTCTGCCATACAATGCTTCGAACGGGGCCATGTCAATCGTAAACTGATTGGAGTTATTATAAGAAAACTCTACCAGTGGAAGATACTGCTCCCAACCTCCCCTGAAATCAAGGATACACATGCGTAATATGTCCCCGAGCTTCTAGTTAGTGCATTCAATCCTCCCATCGGTCTGCGGGTGATACGCTGTACTCAACCGCAACTCGGTACCCATAGCTTCCTGGAAGATTTCCCAAAAATGAGATACAAATGTCTTGTCTCTATCTGACACAATGTTAAGAGGTACACCATGCAGTCTCACTATCTCTGCAATAAATAGCTGAGCATACTGTCCCGCTATGTAGTCTGTCATGACGGGCAAGAAGTGGGCTACCTTCGTTAATCGATCTACAATAACCCATATAGAATCATGCCCCCTCTGCGAAGTGGGCAACCCGATGATAAAATCCATAGAAATGCCTTCCCATTTCCAGGTAGGAATCTCCAATGGCTGAAGTAAACCTGGTGGTCTCTGATGGTCCACTTTCACTAGCTGACAAGTGGTACATTTGGATACGAACTCTGCAATATCCTTTTTCATCCCGCTCCACCAATACTACTGCCTCATATCCTGGAACATTTTGTCCCCACCGGGATGCACCGCAAATCGGGACCCATGCGACTCCATCATGACTGCATATCAAAGGTACTCCCCCTCTGGAACGACGAGCCTCCCATTGAAGTGCAAACCACCCTCAGAACTTACTGAATAAGACTCGGTTCCCCCGGCTAAAAGCTGCCTAATCCGATCTTGACTGAACGAATTCGTTGCCTGTGCCTTTACTATTTGCGTAATGATCTGAGGCATAACTTTCATCGTAGACATGAATGATCGGGCCACAGCATACTCATGTCCCAATTCCTTCCATTTTGCTTTCCACACCTCGGCCGTCTCATCGACCGGCATGCGGCTCAATGCATCAGCAACCACATTAGCCTTTCCCGGGTGATAGTGTGTTTCGAACTGATAATCTTTTACAAACTCAAGTCACTGGCGTTGATGAATATTCAACTCCTTCTGTGTGAACAAGTATTGTAGTGACTTATGGTCCATAAATAAGCGAAATTATTCTCCCAATAAGTAATGCCTCCAAATTCGAAGCGCAAACACAACTGCTGCCAGCTCTAAGTCGTGGGTGGGGTAATTCCTTTCATGAGGCTTAAGCTTTCGGGAAGCAAAATATATGGCCTTCTCCTCTTGCTGGAGTACTCCCCCAAGCCCCTGTAATGATGCGTCAGTATAAACCAGGTATTCCACTCCCCCTCTGGGAAGTGCTAGAACGGGTGTTGAAGTTAACTTGTCCTTCAACTCATCAAATGCCAACTGGCATGCATCGTCCCAAATAAACGGTATACCCTTACGAGTTAAATTTGTCATAAGTCCCGCAATCTTCGATAATCCCCGAATAAACCGTCTGTAGTATCCGGTTAATCCCAGAAAACTCCGCACCGCCATCGGTGTCATGGGATATCCCCACTCCCTCACAACTGACACCTTACTAGGGTCTACAGATACCCCTTTTTCTGATACAATGTGTCCCAAAAATTGTACCTCCCGCTGCCAAAACGCATGCTTCTCGTATTAGGCATACAACTCATGCTCTCGTAGGGTCTGTAGAACCATACGTAAATGCTCGGTATGTTCTTCTTCAGTGCGGGAATAAATCAGGATGTCATCTATGAAGACAATGACAAACTGATCTAGGAACTCTCTGAATACTCTATTCATTAAGTCCATAAATACTGTTGGGGCATTGGTTAGCCCAAATGGCATAACCCTGAATTCGTACGATCCATACCTCGTTAGAAAAGCAGTCTTGGCCACGTCCTGCTTCCTGATGCGTAGCTGATGGTACCCGGATCTCAAATCTATCTTTGAGAAGTGGGCCGCTCCTCTCAACTGATCAAACAAGTCATCGATCCAAGGCAACGGGTACTTATTACGTATCGTTACTTTGTTAAGCTCTCGATAATTAATACAAATCCGTAGGGACCCATCCCTTTTCTTTATAAACAGAACTGGGGAACCCCAAGGCGAGGTACTCCTACGGATGAAGCCCTGTCCCAGCAACTATTCTATCTGATCTCGTAGCTCCCTCATCTCTGCCGGAGCCATACGGTAAGGTGCACGTGCTATTGGACGAGTGCCTGGTGCTAAGTCTATCAAAAACTCGATCTCCCTACTCGGAGGCAACCCCGGTGTATCCTAAAATACATCAGCAAACTCGCAAATGACCAGAATCAAATTCAGTGGAACCACGACTGCAGAGGTCTCATCCTCTATATAAAATAAGTGGGTGCACGACCCTCCCTTCGAGCGAGGCATCGCCACTAAGAACATCTCCTGGCCCAGAATGGCGAACAAAATACTCCTACTGAAGCAATCAATCATGGCCCTATACTCGACTAACCAATCCATACCAATAATGGCGTTGTACTCGAACATATCTAATACTATCATATCAGCCGGTAAGATTAAACTGCCAATCTCTATGCCTACTCCCCGGCATATAAAGAAAATCAATGACCCATTACCAAGTGGTGAGTCTACACAAGTCACTGTACTCTCTGCCGTGCTTAACAACCCAGTGGCCTTTGCAAAGCTAGTGGCTATAAAAGAGTGTGATGCCCCCGTGTCAAATAAGATGCGACCCAAAGTGCCATGGATAGAAAACTTACCCTCCACTGCAGGTGGTGCCTGTGGAACTGTGGCCTGGTGGACGTTATAGACACGTCCATACTACAACTGTCCCTGCTGCATCGGAACTGCGGGTAAAGCTGGAACTGGAGCCGGCGCTGGTAGGGCGGCGGGAAAAATGGGTCTCTAGGGCTCCTGGTGAGCACCCTGCTGTCGAGGAACTCTGTCCCTATCCGGGCACTCCTGTTTCTTATGGCCAATCTTGCCATAAGTATAACATTTTCCAATGAACTTTCCTCCTCTCTTCCCCTGGTAGCCTCGGCCCGGTTGGCCGTTACCACTTCTACCTTGGCCCTGTTGGCCCTGTTGTCCTCCTTGCTATTGACCCTGCTGCTTATTTTATAGCTGGCCCTGTGGCTGGCCCTGGTGGCCCTATCTCCAACCCCCATGACCATGCCTGAACCCTCCAGAACCGAACCTCTTAGCAGACTCCCCCTTCTGGGAACCCTGCCTCTGACTCTGCTCAACTGGTACACCACTGGCATTACCTCCCCCTGTCTTTCCGAACTAGTTGGGCTCTCCCCCTCGCTTTCTTACCTTAGCATGAAAGAGATTGTCCTGACAATGCAATAAGGATGCATTCAGAACGTCGGTATATGAGTGTAGGGAAATGTTACCCTATAAATGCTGTCGTATCTTCCAAGTCAAGCCATCCATGAACATCTGAATGCGCTTATCCTCAGTAGACACCTCCTCCGATACGATGTTTGTCAATCGTGTGAACTCTTCCTCATATTCCGCAACGGTCTTCCCTTCTTGGGTGAGGTCTAAAAGTTTTTGTCTCATCTCAGTCTTAACGGCGGAAGGAAAATACTTGTTGTCAAACCGCACCCAGAATCACTGATAGTCATTAAATCTCTTTCCTCGGTAGTAGTAGTGGACTCCCACCACTATAAGGCTGCCCCTATCAGCTTGAAGGTAGCCAAAATTTGCCTTTGAACCTCTGTTCACTCATACATGCGAAGATGCCGCTGTATGTCCTTCTTCCACTGACTCGCGGTAACCACATCTGAACTGCCCAAGAACTCTGGGGGACAAGCCCTCTGAAAGGACTCTCTAACTCTCTCCCATGCAGTGGGAAATGGATGCACTAGAACTGGTGCCACTGCCTGAACCTGGGGTGGGGCTTGCTGCACCACCGCTAAGGCTGCATTTACCATTTGTGCAACTATCGCGGCAACTTCTGTTGCGTTCATTGTCCCCTGAGCCTGTATGGACGGTTGTTCTGGCTGGGCCTGTCGGTCTCTCGGTGCACATCGAAGAGGCATCTGAGACGAGAAAGAATATTATTAGTCCACATTTATTCCAAAATTTCAAATAGCTGAAGACGTAACCGCAAAATATAAGATCACAAAAGTCCTAAAAATAAGGCTCTACATCAAAGGACGCAAAGATGAAAACATAGTAAGCCGTACGAATCCTAATGGACACTAGAACCTGATATTCTGATACCACTTGTGACACCCCGTCCAATTAAATATCGGGTGATCAGTCCTTTATAAAATTTAAAACAGAATCTTCGGTTGGTTCATTCTTAGCATCATTGTCGAAAACGCAGTAACTTATTTAATCACCTAATATAATTATGCTAAGTGTCAAAAATATTTTTTTCTTATTAATTAAAAACCATTTATTTACCAAACCAATTTATTTAATGTAAAACATCCACGCACAATTAATTAATACAAATACTGAATCAGAATCGCATGCTGAAATAAATAAGACTGGATAAAACATCCCAGTTCAAAACTTTAAACCAAAACAATAGTAGCCATTAATCCAAATGAACATGAACGAGAAATAGAGTAATATAATCTCTGAAACTTTCTAAAGAAGGGGCGACACATGCCCTAATGAAAATGTCATAATGGATAGGAATGAAATAATCGAAGCGTCTAAACAAAGTCCTGCAGCTCCCACAATAGCTACAGCATGCCATGCAATCCGAAACTCTAAGCCTGATGTCCCTGTGGCTGAGCACCTGATATAATGCATATATACAGCAAGAGAGAGAGAAGATGCAAGAAACGGGTCAGAGCCCGATGTGTAAAAATATTTGTTTAATAGCAAGTATTTAAAATTTACAGTAAAGCAAGTATCAATTACATGTTAGTTCGAACTCTCTCTTGAGATTCTCACCCCTCTTCTATTGTGCACGCCTAACGCGTATCTAAATTTTTTCCTTAGCTATACCTCCCAATACAACTAGTCTGAATCCATCCTAATAGCATTTACCCTCACTATTAGTCAACCCGTATCGCCCATACAATACGTTATCCAATTAGCCTATGACGAAAAGCTTATTAATACATTTTCCATTTTCATAATAATTCAAGTATACGATTAAAATTTTCTTAACAAGTTTCCATACCCACATTCATTATTATACACATTAGATTGATTCACAACTCTCATACATATATACATATAGTCACATTTGCCCTATATATATATATAACATGATGCTACACCCCCGGGCTATATCCCATTAGTGCACCTAATCAACATACTGTACCCCCGGGTTATCACCCTTTAGTACACTTATTTCAATAATCTTGTACCCCCGGGTTATCACCCATTAGTACACTTATAATAATAAGATTATCACACCCCCGGGCTATCACCCATTGGTGCCTTTAATAATAATAATACATAACAGGCATACACACGTCCTATTATACTAAATAGGTATTTCCCTCACCTACATATATGCTTCTCTTACGCATTTTAATTTCAACATTTCGTTATAGTTATTAGGATTACTATCCCTCTCGTAATCTCCACGGCATATCCTCTCCGTACCTAATTCATTAAAGTATTTAGCTTCTCATACTTCTTTTGAAATTCTTCCTTACTTAAGTGTATTATTAGAAAATATATTTCTCATTTCTGAACTAATAAACTTAAAACTGGGCCCTAAAAGAAATTATCAAAACTTCACTCTGTCGTTTGAACGACTGCCACATGTCGCTCGAACTACTTCGCGCGAGATTGCAATCTCGCTCGAACGACTTCGCGCGAGAATTCGTTGTTCATCCCCTGCCCAGATTTTCTAACGTTTTTCACCATTTTTAACTTCAAATCTTCTCATTCAACACTCCAAACTCCAAATAAACAGTTCTACATCGAACCCCATCAATAACATATGAATTCTAACATCCTAGAATCATCAATTCATTACGAATCATTCATAAAACGTGAAATCCCCAATTTAAATTTATCAGAACCCTAGTTCTTCCAATACATGTTCAAAAAGCCATGATTTCTAGATTTGTTCTACATATAAATTCCTTGAAACGTGATTTCCAGTCTTCATACATTAAGCTTTGAATCTAATAAATCACAGAATTTATTTACACATGCAAATTCCTCAATTTCACCATTTTTATAACCTATAACATAATCCTAACAGTCCTACACTAACATGAATCAAATCAATACCGAAATACAGCAAGTTATAAACACTTTCCTTGTGTGAGTAGTCTGATTTCTGGATGTTGTTGGTATAGGTGTGTTCCCCTCGTCCCGATCTACACGGTGGTGGTGGTGGTTGTGCAAGGTGATGTCGATTTAGCCCTCTTCTCTTGGCAAAAGCTTTCCCTCACACTTCCTATGGCCGTTCCTTCTTTCTGTAGCTTTCTAACCCTAATACAATTGTTTTTGGCTGATAAATTAACTCCTAATTTTCGTCCATTAATTAGGCCTAAAAATCCCATTTACCATAATGCCCTTTTTAGGTGTCGGTTAAGCCTAAAATTGCCCCGAAACCCAAAGTAAACACTCAAGTATACTATTTCGACTATCTCGACCCTTTCAGACTCAACGACACACTCGAAATCATCATACGAGTTACAGAAAATAATTGATATATTTATTCCATCAATTTAGTCCCAACACGACTCACACGTGCGTCTGACTTAATTCATTAAACTGTCGTATTATTATCTCTTGATAATTTATCAAAGTGTATAGTTCGATATTACATATTGCACAGTAATATTAAACTAATAAGTATTAACCCTTAGCACGCTAGTTAATATTTAATTTTATTAGGTCCGGATTAATTAACAATTTAATTCTTCACATTTAAATTTAATTAGTCCAACTGTAATAAAAATCCCTTAATTATTTAAATCATAAAAAATGTGGGGTATTACAACCTCTCTGTTTGTATGGGCTTCTGCTAGTCACATCCTCGTTATACTTATCTATGTAGATGACATCATAAGTATAGGTAGATCTCCATCTCTAATGCAAGACTTCATTTCTGTTATGTAGTCTATTTTTGCTATGAGGGATTTGGGCAAGCTACAATATTTGTTGGGCATTGAGGTTACTGTTTCTCCTAAAGGGCTAATCCTATTGCAAGCCAAGTATGCAATTGAGATTCTAGTTAAAGCTGCTATGGTAGAATGCGAACCATCTTACTCTCCACTTCCCACTAAACCACCTCTAAAATAAGACCTTACTTCATTCCCTGATCCACAACTCTATAGGAGTTTAGTTAGTTCACTTTGATACCTCATAATGACTAGACCAGATCTGGATTTTGCTGTATATTGGGCTTATCAAAACATGCAAACACCCCTTAACACTCATTTTCAGTT
This sequence comes from Sambucus nigra, assembly GCA_949130495.1. NCBI lineage: Eukaryota > Viridiplantae > Streptophyta > Magnoliopsida > Dipsacales > Adoxaceae > Sambucus > Sambucus nigra. The sequence goes on along the minus strand of OX422221.1, from coordinate 514,524,057 downwards.
AGTCAAACGAATCTTGAGGTATGTTAAAGTAACTATACACAAATGACTTCTATTTCAAGCTGGATCTCAGTGTTTTTTTATTCTGACTGGGCTGGGGATAGAACTGATAGAAAATCCATCACTAGTTACTGTGTGTTTTTGGGACACAACCTTATTTTTTGGACTGCTAGAAATAACCAACAGTTGCCAGGTCTAGTAGTGAGGCTGAGTACAAAGCCTTGGCTAATACTACTATTGAATTGGTATGGATTCAGTAATTGATATTTGATCTGCATTCTCCCATATCTCAAGTGCTTATTATATGGTGTGCCAATTTGAGTTCTTTATCATTGTCTGGGAATCTAGTGCTACACGTAAGAAGCAAACATATAGAAGTGGATTATCATTCCATTACAGATAAGGTTGCTCACAAACAAATTCATCTGGATCATGTCTCATCTTAGGACCACCTTGCTGACATTTTTACTAAGCCCCTATGCACTCCTAGATTCAAGTATCTACAGGACAAGATGATGCCATCTTAATCTACTTCACTTCATTCCAGTTCTTCTTTCTTCAGATATGCCTCATCTTGAGGGGGAATGAAAGAATATAAAGCTGGCCTCCAAATAGTCCCTTTATTAATTTTGAGTTTTTATATTCCTTTTACAGTTATCTAAACAAAGTTAATTAGAGTAATAACAAAATTAGTTAAAGAGTTAGTTATCTCTAACTGACTCAGTTATCTCTAACTAACTCTTACTCTTCTTGCATTTGTTATATATAACTCTAATAGAAGATTAGGAGAGTTAATGAGAATTTATTTCTAATCTTCTCTCATATAATTCTCTCTCTCTCTCTCTCTCTCTCTCTCTCTCTCTCTCTCTCTCTCTCTCTCTCTCTCTCTCTCTCTCTCTCTCTCTCTATTTTCTCTCGTTATCTCCTCTAATTCGTCTTCATTTATAGAAGAACTAATGTTCTTGATATTCTTTAATTATTTTCGAACATCCAAATTTTCTAATTTTTGTTCCAATTTTTTTGGATTTTTGCTTCATTTTTCAGTTGTCAGTTTTTGAATTTTTCAAAAAAAAAATAGAATTAAATTTGAAATCATATATAAATTTTCAATCCAAATTTTTCAATATCACGCCGATCCAATTTATCTAAAATATTTTTTGAAATATTAATATTTTTATATTTTTTTACATGTCATTTACTTACTTATATAAAGTTTATTGTTTGTAAGTTAATAATTAGGACCCTCCATTTTAAGATTTCTGAACCATTAATATCCTAATATAAATACTAACTAATTACTCTAACCCTAATTTTACTTTCATAACACAAAATAATGACAAACAACTGTTATCTCCACACTCACAACCACAATATTAGACAATGCTTAAGATACTATGAAATTGTTAGATTATAATTTGTTGTTTATGTTCTCTTATTAAATCTACTTCACAATTAATGTATATTTTTAACTGTAATTGGAATGAGATATTCATAAACATGTTATTTTCAATATTTTTCAAAAAATATAAAACTAACAATTTTGATATTTTTGATATTTTTTCGAATAATAATTTTGCCAAAATTTGTGAATAACCGAGCCAGCCGAATTGATAAAAGTAATATTTTTTGATTTTTTTATTTGGAAAGGATTTAAAAAATTTAGAACTTTTTTCGAACACCCCTATTCTGATCTGATCCAACCGGAACACACCGTTGTATGCAAGTGTACATGGCGTACCCGATGTATGCACTCACTAATAAATGTAAGACATTTGGGATACGCCACTTAAGTAGACAACTTTTATTTAGCTCCGAAATGATATGTCTTTTGGGTCACGAGAATATATATGGTGCACCTTGGTAAAACTCTCATACCAATAAGTATAAGACATTTGTAATAGTAGTGAGTGATTATTGCACTACGTCGAATACTAAAAATGGTCACGAATTTGTATCGTGACTAACAGTTCGGGTCACGGGTCTAGATCGTGACAATTTTAAGGGTGACCATTTGGGGGGTCATGATCCAAAACCGTGATCATAATATAGGGACACTGATTAAGCATAAATATTTCATTTTTATCCTCTTAATATCGGTATATTTAAGGTTCTGTACAGTGTATTTAAATCGAATTTATCTCAAATTTAGGCTACTAACCCTTTTTTGTGAGTATTTCTTCTTTTGGTGTATTTCTCTATGGTTTTACAGGTAATTAGTGAAAGTGGATGCAAGAAAAAAAATCGAAATGATGAAAGAATTGTAATAAAGAAAAGTCAAGGGTATATTTATAATTTTTCAAGTGAAACCCAGAGGAGGAGCCAACTGAAAAGTGAATTAATTTGAAGTCATGAGCACGCTGAAATACAAAGTACCCTAATGAAAGCTCAGGTGAAAAGTTATGAATATTCGAAGTTGGGATGAAATTCCAGGGGCACAAAGTGTAAATAAAATAAAATAGACCACAGAAGGATCACTTGGGTAGAGCGAAGGACCAAACCAGTTCGGCTGCTTAGGGCGAACCGGTTCGCCTAGTGAATGGGTTTGGGTAGGCCTAGGGTGAATGGGATTGGGGTACCTGTTACTAGATTTTTTATTTTTGGCCTATCTTTTAGCCTAAAGAGTTTCATCGTTTGAGGACTCTTCTAAACGACTTGTGACTTATGTAAATAGTTATTAAGAGTATTTTGTCTTAATTATCATTCATTAGAAAGCTAGAGATCAAGGAGGAACATCTAGGGAACAACTCATTACTTTTCATGTATGAAATTTCAATAAAGACCTAGTTATTTTCGATTTTCTTTCAATACTTCATTTGTGCATGTTTTTCCTTCTATACATATTTGGTAATATCATTTTAATGATTAATTTTTATTATTCAATCATTATGCATTCATGCAACTTCATTAATTCATGCGTAGTTAACTTAAACATGTTCAGCTAAATCATTAGAGGGTTGAGGTACGTGAGCCCAACCTAGATAGACGAGTTAGATATAAAATTGGATATAATTGTATATATAGTTATTAGGCTTGATATTTGAGAATAATATTATAAGTCTATTAACTCCGTTTGATGTAGGCAATCGGAGTGTTGAGAATATAATACACGTGTCGACAAACTCGTCAAATTATTTATTTATTAAATATTATGCAGAGTAAATTTCTCATATATATATTGCTTTGATGAAATTGATGTTTTCTTCTAATTATGTATACAATTATTTAAAATTTTATATCTAACGAAAATACTGATGGTTTGGGAGATTTGATCTCGACTCCGTTTTTTTCAAATAGTTTTCTAAAATCAAATTTCTAGATTTTGTTTCTTTTAATTGAAATTGCACTTGCTCGATAGGCTTCTTTAGTTAAGTAGAAATATTCACAAAAATCGTCACCTTTTCTTTCTTCTCTCGGCATTCAGTACCTAGGTTTTAGAAGTCCACCCTGTAGTTGTCATCACGATTTTTGTCCTAGTCCTTGTGTATTCGACCCCGACTTACAGGGTGTTACTTGAGCAACCAGATTACACTTGAGCTATAGGTACATCCATAGCACACACATTCTGTGTCGCGTCAAGTTTTTAGCGCCGTTGTCGGGAAAATAGGTAGACATACTAGGTTAGGTCGAATTAATCTAAGAATTTGACTCTAAATCCTAAAAAGCCAAAAAAATTTATAAATCCCAAAAAGTCAAAAAAATAAAAATAAAATATTTAAAATATCCCAAAAAATCAGAAAAATAAAAATAATCTCTCGAGGATTTAAATGCAAAATACTCAGTCCAATCCAAATCATGAGCCTGTAGTGAACTCCCTCCCTCTAGCAATACCACTCTGAACACTCCAAATTTATGGGTATCACCTCCTACGCCGAGTAGTCACACCACGAATCGAACGTCTAGGAGCTTCTATGAGGAATGTGTTTTATAAGTGTGAGTGCGATGTCTGATCACACTAGTTTCGGAATGGAAGGGGGAGTGATGTCGTATCGTCCCATAAGAGAACTCGTATACTTCGAGCAAACTATCACTCTGGGATTCAATATATACTCATATAACGAGGAGAAATTCCACTTTAGGAATGGGATGATTCAAATTCCCCCAACTTTTCACGATATGGAGTCAGAGAAGCTTTATCTCCACAATAGAGAGTTCTAGGAGGCGTGCGAGACGTTTAATGATCAAAATTGCACCCAAGACGTAGTGTGCCTTAAGTTTTTCCTTCTTTCACTTAAAGACAAGTCCAAGACTTGGATTTGGTCACTAGCACCGAACTCTATAGCTACGTGGAAAGACATGTAGGCTAAGTTTATCTAAAAGTTTTTTTGTGCACATATGACCAACTCTATCCGGGATCAAATTCAGAATTTTAAGCAAAACGATAACAAGATTTTTGATTCATGTTGATAGAGGTTCAATGAGTTATTTAACATGTGCCCACATCATAGGTTTGAGAAGTGGAGACTTATCTCTTACTTCCATCATGGGCTTAGTTTAAGCTCAAAACAATCGTTGAAACCATGTACGTGGGTGAGTTCTCCGGGTTATATGCGAATAATGTAGAGGCCCACTTTAAGAATGTCTTCAAGACTACTCAAGCTGGGGACATCGGATCCAAGCATCCAACCCAAATCTAGAATCACGTCCACAACTCCTTCTGAGTCCGGACTCTATTACTTGGATAAGGAAGTCGAGTTGAAGATCCAAATTAACCAATTATCCAAGAGGATAGAAGACGTGGTCGAAGCTAGGAGGAGAGATATCTTCGTCCCATCTCTACCTTTACCGGAGGAGAGATGCGTGATTTACGAGGAGGGATATTTAACGAAAGAATGTCCGACTATACCTGCCTACAAAGTTATGCTACATGATCAAGTTGAGGCGGTGGGAGACTATAAGAATAATTTTAACGTCCCTCATGGGTATTATTTTAATCCTTCACGGCGAAACCATCCCAGTTTGGTTAAGCGAAATCGAATGCAGTGATGAACACGATATAACACCCCGTATTTTTTAGAATATTTAAATTTAATTATTTTGGGGAGAAATCAAACTTAATGTAATTTGGAGGAATTTAAATTATGATTTAGAGAAGTTACTTAATTTGTAGTATTTATTTAATTTGACGAATTGAGATTTAATTATTCAGATTATTTTTGTGTCGCATTTTTTAGGTTAAAAATTGGACAATATCATAAAGTAACTCGAATGGCAATTCTGAGTACACGATTGGGTCCGAAGTGATCGAAATAGAAAAATAATGTACTCGGGTATTAATTGGGTCTCGGTGAATTTTTAGACATAACTAAGACTATACAGGGGTATTTAAGTCCTTTTTATTTAAACCATGGGCTTAATTACGGGATTAGAGAAATTTAACATAGGTTTATGAGTGTTGGGAAGTAGTTAGTCATTCTTAAACACAAAAGGTTGAGAGAGGAGATAATGGAGAAAGAAGAAGAAGGAAGACAAAACGATTCTGTGCAAATTTCGACAAGAGGTCATCGGATTTTTATTCAAAGAGGCAAGTATTTTCTTGCTTTAATGTGGGTTGTGGTTGTAGTGTTAATAATTGATTTTATGTTGGTAAATCTGGGAATTAGAGAAAAGCATTGCGTAAGAAATTGATTTATAAAATTTTGGGGCTTTAGATGTGGAAGATGATGATTACACCATTAATGGGGGGGAGATTTGAATCTATGAGAAATTAGGTTAAATGTTGTGTCAAAATTAATTTGGAGAAGCTATTAACATTAAAATGATTGGGTTATTAAGTCCCTAAATAATGGTGGTTGAAAAAAATAATGAATATGAGAGTCTTGCTTTTAATTCATGGAGAAAGGGTATTGAAAGAGGAAGAAATCGCACCTGCAAAAGGCAGCGTGCACTGAACCTGGAGAGACCGATCGACCGGGGTCCTAGGGACGATTGACAGGAGGGGGGGGGGGGGTCGTGTTGTGCTAGTGCGCGTGGAAGATAAGGGGCATTTTAGTTTGTTTTATAATTTTATTATTTGAAATTGTTAGTGCAATTTTAAAGGTGAATATTTTGTTCATACGAAGTAGAAATTTCATGTTGTTCGCACCACGCAAGGCTAGTGGCAAGGAGTATGGATGATTAGGAATATTATCATTTAGACTTATAAAGTGAAAGGTCTAAAATTCCCCTAAAGTTGTACAGAGAGGCAATATTCCTTATTCCTTTAATGAAAATTCAAAATGGCATAACTTGGTCGTACGAACTTGGATTTACGTGACGTTCATGACCACGCATAGCTATTGTAATGGAGTATGCTGTCATGATGATGAAATGATTTAGTCATAAATACCCTTGAAGTTATATAAGTGATAAAAATTCACGGAATCGATACCAAACTTGTTAGGAACCTATGTGAGACTATTATGATCCCAACCGACTATATAGGAGGTGATATATATATATATATATATATATATATATATATATATATATATAATCCTATAATTAAAAACAAATAGATGGGTGTAGATATTTTGATATTGGGTTATATGTAAGACAAACGGACTTATTTATACGTGGGATATATACATGAATGTCTATGTAAGACGAACAGACTTATTTATATGTGGGATATATACATGAATGTGTAAACTATATATATATATAGTTTATTATAAATGGCGGTCTGTAGCTATTTAAAATGAGACATGGAAATTACGAATGGACTCATAAATACTTGGCATATATATCACAGTGTGAATTATATATGTACCTATCGATGATTGATTATGTATAATCATACCTACGCTACTTGTTATCACGGGAGGTTAAGCGTCGTGTAGAGTCTTATTCTGATGAGCCCATTTGAGGGGATATTGACTTATACAGCAGGACATAGAACTTAGGGACTGAGCACCGCTTGTGGGAAAAAGGGTGTGACTGTCCATTTGGGTGCGTTAGGTATGAGCATAGCTCAAAGACTTAGAACTGTGCTCGCCTCTAATATGTGTGATTTGTTTGGGTGGTTCTAGGGTGATATCTGAATCAATGTCCTTATACAGTACATGATGTACCAAAACTAGATAGCAGAGTATTCCTACACCACAGGTCTCCACCTAGGGGTGTTGTACACATATATATGATTAGAGTGATGCATATTCATGTATGTGTGATTGATTCTATTATGGGTATATTAGTAAATCAGATAGATAGTGATATCTAAATTTCTCACATTGTATGAGAATGTAATCAATTGCTAATAACTCTTGATGATTCTAAAGAATTGGACTAATGTAGTATTGTATGGTATTGGCTATACCGGTGGGAAGAATTAATTATTAGGCGAAAAGTGATGACTCTACTTATGATTTTGATGTGACATTTAGTGTGTGTGTGTATATATATATAAAGTGATGACTATCTATTTCCAGTATCAATGAAATATTTTGTATATTCATATAAAGGAGAAATAGTTTACCATAGTCATAAGAGTACACTTAATTTACGACGGGATGAATAGCGGGCTAGTTAAGATAGCTAGTATGGTCTAGTTGGCTTGCGTAATAATTAGTTGAAATAAATGAATGTAATAGGTGTGCACTATAGAAGAAAGGTGAGATGGTCTTCATGTGAGTGCGACCGCATAAAATCAATTATGAACATTATATACTAGCATTTCATTTATTGTAATAAAATGCTTGCTAAACATTTTTTAAATAATCGGGATCTGACCCGTTTGTAAAATATTTGTCTTTTTTTAAACCCTTTTTAGGTGTCCAGCCCTAGGGACACCAGACTTAACTTATTTGTTCTAGGGTTATGCAACTGCAACATGTGTGGATGGTTACCGAATTTGAGCTAGATGCATCATTTCATTATTTCTTGATTAGGAATCTTATTCCAGTTGCAGTTCATTTAGGGCATGTTTCCCACTCAATTTCAAATCCAGTATTTGGTTCATGTATTTATTTATTGGATTATTATATCAGGAATTTTAGTCGATTATCTATTCGGTACCCTATTTATTCATTCAGTATGGTTTTAGACTAAATGATTGTATATGGTTTAAGCTTAATTCTACTCCACATGTTTATCTGTTTAATGAAATATAAAATTTGTCACCGGCTTTTTGAATACTAGGTGGTTAGTAAAATTTAGAAAGGTTTTTCAAAAGTGATGCTAAGAATGAACCAAATGAGATTCCCGTTTTAATTTGATGTATGACTAATCACCCGATGTTTTATTGGGCGGGGTGTCGCAGATGGTATTCGAGCATCAGGTTCTAGTATCCTTCAGATCTATACAACTTTTTACATTTCAGCGTAGCGTTCTTTGATATAGAGCCTTATGATAGGATTTTTGAATTCCTCTACGTATGCGACTTACGTTCTCCTGCTATTAAGTATAGTGGATGAGATTCATGGTCAAGTTCGGTTAGGCTTCGGACACCGAGCATAATAGGACGACTAGTGAGGGAGATTAGAAGAACTGTAGGAGGAGAGGCTTAGCAGAAGATAAAAAGTATTCTAGAAATGGTGATCGTGATAGAAGTCACCATAATTATTATTCAGAAAGGTGATGATAGGATAATCTCGGGGACAGTAGTTTCCCCAAGCACTGTTATAGATGACGATGGTGCAATCTTACACTCACCCAGTATAGTCGACAAGGGGTGGGGAAATTCGAAAGGACTCTTTACAGGATCCATATATAAGGATTCGGGAAATATAGGAAATGTTATAAGCTAATGGAAGGAGGTAATCCAATGAAAATTGTATAGGATGGATTACAACGATACCCATGATTAAAATTTTCGAGTAAAATTTTTAGCTCATAGGAGCAGTATACCATGACGAGAATCAGTCACCATATATAAGAAGTATATGAAATAGAGCGATGAATTTGAGTACAATTTGATCGTAAGATCTCCCATCTGCTATTCAGACACAAATGTGAATGGGGTTTTAAAAATATCATTTGTGGGAAAAATAGAGACCGAGAGTAAGAGAGAAGTTGACTTCTTTAGTGAACTTCGTACTCGACGAAGGGTATAACAAGAATAAGACGGTTCATAAGTTGATAAGGGACTCATGAGTAGAATACACAAGTGTCAGTGTAAAATTCAGATAGGATGACTAGTATCGCTGTCATCCAGGATGTGCGTTTACAAGTTTATATTAACACTTCCATAAGAATGGAGCCTAGGGGTAGGAAATTGACCCGCAGATCAAGACTGGATTTAACCGTGTTAGGAAATCACCACAGAAAGATATATCCAATAGGGCACCATTTCAATGATTCAAGTCAAGTGAATTAATACTAAGTGACGGTGGATTTAGTCAAGGCCATCGAGGACAACAACGAGTCCTATAGGGACAACGGATCCAAAAGGACAATGGGGGTGGTAATTGGTGATAAGACTACTAGGTCCGAGAGAAGGACACCCCGACAAGGCCAGTGGGGACAAAGATAAGGGGATAATACAATAAGGTATCCTATACATAAAGAGTGGGGACACCTATATTGAACTTTTTATAAAGAGAAAGATGGACTAGTCGGACTAGGAAAGTAAATGGAAATGGTGCCAGTGGGGCACAACAACCATCAAAAGAGCAAGATTTTTGCAACATAGGAATCAGGCTAAGAGAATTGGGATCATATGTTTATGAACCTAGAATGATGGGTCTAGTCAGGATGAGTAGGGTCCTCAGTAAAAGCAATATTTTGTTCTTCATGGCTGTCAGGGCCAAGAGAAAGGTTAGGAAGGCCAGTAGGGACAGGATCAAAGATAAGTAGGGACAGGACCAAAGATAAGGGAGTTCATTGGCAATGTCCCAATTATGGAGAGACGATACACATGAACCATTGAAGCAGATCGTGGGTCATCCCCATCATTAAAGTTACATTTGGGGACCTAATGATTGGGTGAGGCAGATGACATAGGGAGGTATCTTATGCGTGAAGAGTAGGAATAGCGTGTAGATCTTGTCTACATGAATTGGGGGTATAAGGACATGATACCCAATAGGGGCAATAGTTATAAGAACTCTGGGTTTGGTTAGGACGAGGGTGTTAGGTCCATGAACCATTTGAACTGCAAATAATTGTGATAACTGAAAGTATGAGTTTTATCCTAGGGCGTTAGGAGTCTATTTTTATGACACGAGTGAGTCACAGGAAGTTGTGAAAACTAGATTCTCGTGTGAAACGAGTTTAGTAGGGGTGTTATTAATTTTAACATAGTGTGTATATGTGTATGATTGAGTAGCGGGAATCTCTGTAGCTCCATCTTCATGGAGGCAGGTGTGGACACTAAGATGATGCTTTACATTATGTGGTAGTTTTTTCTCCTTATGAGGGTTATATGAAGAGAGCGTATTATTGTCTTGCGTAGTGACTTGATACCGAGGGTTGGAATAATATTAGACTATATGGTAAGACTATTGTGCTCCCTATGCCACGATAAGATATTTGGTTTCACGAGACATCATCTGAAAGAGGGTCAAGCCTGCATATATAGAGTATTGTATCATAGGATTTGGTGGGTATAGTTGTATCGTTATGTTCAATCCCAGTAAGAGGGGACTTTCACTAAGTTGATTTATTGGTATATCAGGTTTACCACACTGATCGGAGAGATTTAGCTCATTGTTGCTTACGGGTTAGAACCTAATGATAACTAGAACATCATATTATGTGACGCCTGGGAGGCATAAGCACAAACGATTTATTTATGTGTCGAGAGATGGGATTTATGATATCTTAGTTTTGTGCTTTGAACCTACGGATTCTATTGGTACTACTAGGATATAGTGCATAGAGAAAGTTCTTTGAACTTAGTTGTGGAATGTTACACATAGGGACCTCAATTAATGTTCGGAGTTATGAGACATAGTTGGATGTTAATACATCAATTTTATATTTTAATTATTTAATGTGTAGAGTAAACACTTTAAGGTGAGAGCTGCTAAAAATAAAGGATTAGTGGATGAGTACATATGGTATAGTATACATATGTGTGTATAAATGTGATAATGTGTTGCATAATAGACATACATGAAGATGTTTGTATTGTTATTTGTAATCCCGATGAGCATGAACGGTTACTGACGTGAATTAGGGTAGACTGGCTTAATACAGAGCTTAAAGATATAGATCCTAATTTATTTGTGCTAAGAAACTAGTGATAGTAAGAGCATCATATTATATGTTATCTTTTGTAGCATGAGAGCGGATGAGTATACTTTTATGTCAAGATATAGAAATTGAGGGGTACGTGCTATGGATTTAGGGCCTAACGGATATCGACGACCGATAATGTTAGGTACTAGTGCATGAGGGGGTTCTTTGTTTGAATTTTTCTTTGAGAGACATCCCACGCATGAAACTTAGTACACCATTGGAAGTGGGGAGATGTTTTGTCATTAGTACATGGGTTTGGTACCTCGGTTACTATACATGTATGTAGTTATAACTATCTGGATTATTATATGATGATTTTTTCACTTTCCATATATAGAAAAGAAATATAAAGAGATAGACTAGAAACGACATCTGTTATGTCAATGACACCAAAAATTTCAGATTGAAGTTTGAAACTCATGCCATGCCATTAACCTCTTTTGGTTAACCCCCAAAAATGGGATAGATCTATGACTGTCCTAGCTCTACCGTATCTTTTGTTTCATTTCTTCTGGAATAATCACAAACACTTTTTTGACACCAAACCATCCAATGTAAAGACGGTTTTCAGTGCGCCCTTGAACCGATAACCATCTTTCGGCTAACCTAGCCTCCTCCGTCCCTCGGGACCAACAAGGGGTAGTACAGGAATATTCACCTGTTGTCCATCGACTACGCCTTTCTTGATAGTTATATTACTACCTAAGCCAAGTAGATCCATATAGTGTTGATGTGAGAAAACATTATGGAAGATTTACACCATGAGTAGATCATTAGGGTAACCTAGAGAGCTAAGTAGTTGCAGATGGTTGGGTAGTTGAGTATAACCTTATCGTATAATCGGGTCAAATATGAAAAGCTTAGATAAAGCAAGTTTATTATGTTCAATTGACTTGGGCAATTATGCGCAGTATATAGGGTGTGTGGGCGCCCTAGTTAGTAAGATTATGAGTATCGCCCGTAGTCGGAAGATGTAGGAGTATGTGTATAATAAGAGTAAACGAATAGGGGAATCAACACATGGGGATGTTGGGATCTTTCCCCACTAGAGGAAATACTTCAGATATTAGTGGATAGGCTTATAGTAGCGACAGAAGTTGGACGAAGTTGCAAAGTGTTGTGCAGACACTGAAGTAATTTGATAAATTATATAATCAAGCATTTGAGTACGCGATGACAAAAGAAAATTGATCACTAGAATGAACAATAGTGTGGGACCATTGGATGAGGGGACATCGTTAGGAGAAATAAAACAAGAACACCAGGATGATTTATATTGCGTGGGAAAGAATGGATGTGTATGAGAAAATATATGAATTTTTGAGTACTAGTCTTATTCGAATTTTGAGGATGAAATTTCTTTGTAAGGGGGGAAGTATGTAACACCCCGTATTTTTTAGAATATTGAAATTTAATTATTTTTTGGAGAAATCGAACTTAATGTACTTTGGAGGAATTTAAATTGTGATTTGGAAAAATTATTTGATTTGAAGTATTTATTTAATTTGACGAATTGAGATTTAAATATTCGGATTATTTTTGTGTTGCACTTTTTTTAGGTTAAAAATCGGACAACGTTATCTAATAACTCAGATGGAAATTCTGAGTGCATGATTGGGTCTGGAGTGGTTAAAATAGTCAAAATAGTGTACTCGGGGGTAGTAATTGGGTCTCGGGACGTTTTTGACATATTTGAACCTATACGGGGAAGTCGTTTTTATTTGGCCCATAGGCTTAATTACGGGATTAGGGAAATTTAACCTAGGTTTAAGAGTGTTGGGAAGCAGTTAGTCATTCTTAACCATAAAAGTTTGAGAGAGGAGATAAAGGAGAAAGAAGAAGAAGGAAATAAGGAAGACAGGACGATTCCGGGCAAGTTTCAATAAGAGGTTGTCGGATTTTTATCCAAAGAGGCAAGTATTTTCTCGCATTAATTTGGGTTGTAGTTGTAGTGTTAATAATTGAATTTATGTTGGCAAATCTGGGAATTAAAGAAAACATTGCGTATGAAATTCATTTATAAAATTTTATGGCTTTAGATATAGAAGATGATGAGTACACCATTAATGGGGGAAAATTAGAATCTCTGAGAAATTGGGTTAAATGTTATGTCAAAATTAATTTAGAGAAGATAAAAACATTAAAACAATTAGGTTATTAAATACCTTAATAATAGTGGTTGGGAACAATAATGAATAGGATAATCTTTCTTTTAATTCATGGAGAAAGGGTGTTGAAAGAGGCAAAAATCGCACCTGCGAAAGGCATCGTGCGCTAAACATGGAGGGATGGGTCGATTAGGGTCCCAGGGCCGAGCGACTAGGGGGGTCGTGTTGTGCTGGCACGCTTGGCGGATAAGGGGGATTTTAGTTTATTTTTTTAAGTTATTTATTATTTGGAATTGTTAGTGAAACTTTAAAGGATAATATTTTGGTCATACAAAGTCAAAATTTCGTACCATTCATGGCCACGCATGGATGGTGGTAAGGAGCATGCATTATTAGGAATATTCTCATTTAGACTTAAAAATTGAAAGGTCTAAAATGCCCCTGAAGTTGTATAGAGCGACGATATTCCCTATTCCTCTGATGAAACTTCAAAAGGGCATAACTTGGTCATACGAACTAGGATCTGTGTGCCGTTCACGACCACACATAACTAGTTTAATGGAGTATTCTGTCATGATGATGAAATAATTTAGTCATAACTTATGAAAGGTCTAAAATACCCTTGAAGTTATATGAGTGAAGAACCTTCACCGAATTGATATCGAACTTGTTAGGAACTTATGTGAGACTATTATGATCCCAAATGACTATATAGGAGGTGGTATATATATATATATATATATAATTAAAAATAAATTACAAGGTGTAGCTATTTTGGTATTGGGTTGTATGTAAGACGAATGGACTTATTGATACGTGGGATATATACATGAATGTGTGAATTTTATAGCTATACATAGGGATGCATAATCCTATTATTTATAATAAATGGCGGTGTGTAGCTATTTAATATGAGACATGGAAATTACAAACGGACTTGTAAATACTTAGCATATATATATATTATGTGTGTGTGTGTGAATTGCATATATACATGCGTGGTGTGAATACATATTGATGATTTAATATGTGTAATCATACCTAGGCTACTTGCTATCACGGGAGATTACGCGTCGTGTACGGTCTTATTCTGATGATCCCATTTGGGGGGTTATTGACCTGTACTTCAGGACATAGACCTTAGGGGCTGATCACCGCTTATGGGAATAAGGGTGTGACCGACCATTTGCGTGCGTTCGGTATGAGCGTAGCCCCAAGGCTTAGAACTATGTTCACCTCCGATATGCATGATTTGTTTGGTTGGTTCGAGGGTGATATCTAAATCGATGTCCTTATTTAGTACGTGATGTACCAGAACTGGATAGCCGAGTATGCCCGCACCGCACGTTGCCAAAAAGGGGTGATGTATACATATATATGATTAGAGTGATGCATATTCATATACGTGTGATTGGTTTTATTATGGGTATATTAGTAAATCAGATATATAGTGATATCTAAATTTCTCACAGTGTATGAGAACGTAATCAATTGCTAATAACTCTTAATTATTCTAAAGAATTAGAATAATGTAGTATGATATGGTATGGGCGATACGGGTGGGAATAATGAATTATTAGGCATAAAGTGATGACTCTATTTACGATTTTGATGTGATATTTAGTATATATGGGTATATATATACATAAATAAAGTAATGACTATCTATTACCGATACTGATGACATATTTAATATATCTATATAAAGGTGAAATATATTTTACCACAATCATATGAGTACACTTAATTTACGATGGGACGATTAGTGGGGGTAGTTAAGATAGCTAGTATGGTCTAGTTGATTTGAGTAATAATTAGATGAAATAAATGAATGCGATAGGTCTGAATAATATAAGGCAGGTGAGATAGTCTTTAAGTGAGTGCGATCGTAAAATCAATTATGAACATTATATACTACCCATTTCATTTATTGCAATAAAATGCTTGCTAAACACTTTTTAAATAATCGATCTTTTACCCGTTTGCAAAATATTTGTCTTTTCTTAAAACCCTTTTTTGGTGTCTAACCACAGGGATGACAGACTTGAGTCAGCTGTTCCAGGGTTACACAGCTGCAACAAGTGTGGATAGTTGCAAGATTTGAGCTAGATCCATCATTTCGTTATTTCTAGATTAGGAATCTTATTCCAGTTGCAGTTCATTTAGGGCATGTTGCCCACTCACTTTCAGATCCAGTATTTGGTTTATGTATTTATTTGTTGGATTATTATCTTCAAAATTTTATCCAATCGTTTATTCGGTAGGCTATTTATTCATTCAGTGTGGTTGTAGACTCAGTGACTGTGTGTGGTTTAAGTTTAATTCTATTTAGCATGTTTATCTATTTAATGAACGATAAAATTTGGCACCGACTTTTTGAATACTAGGTGGTTAGTAAATTTTTAAAAAGTTTTTTAATCGTGATGCTAAGAATGAACCAACTGAGATTCCTCTCTTAATTTGATATCGGACTGATCACCCAATATTTTAGTAGGCGGGGTATCACACATGAATCCATACGGTTCCCAATAACCTCCACCACTCCCACCTTACCAACAAGTGCCACCTATTCAAGCGCCTCCTCCCGCGCCTTATGTGATAGCACAATGGAAGAGTATCGAAGACGTTCTTTCTTACTTCATGCAAATTCAGTCAGTGATAAATTCCTAAAATACTTAAAATTTTGCCAACTTAAAGGCATCACTTTCTAAGTTTCAATCTTCCTTAAGTGTTCAAGAGAAAGGCAAGTTTTTTACCCAAGGCCAATGACCTCCCCATGGTCAAACTATGTGATCTCTACTCCTAATGAAAATAAAGAGAAATTTCAAGCAGTAACCACTCTTCGTAGTGGGAGAGTTGTTCATTTGTTACTACCCCAACAAAACGAGCAAAACGATAAGGAGGTTTTGCTCGATACGTAAGAGGATGAAGATTACCCTTTGGAAGAAGGTGAAAATTACGATATAGTTAGGCCCTAGGGGGTAATGAAACCCCATATAGCTGCACCTTATTATCAATGGTTGATCCTTCCTCCTAAAAGGGCCTCTCGTGATGATATTGTAGAAGTTCTTAAGAAAGTAAATATTAATTTACCTTTTATTGAGGCTATTAAG
This sequence comes from Sambucus nigra, assembly GCA_949130495.1. NCBI lineage: Eukaryota > Viridiplantae > Streptophyta > Magnoliopsida > Dipsacales > Adoxaceae > Sambucus > Sambucus nigra. The sequence continues at coordinate 514,507,682 of OX422221.1, read as the reverse complement.
AAAATTCCTATGTATACTAAACTCTTAAAGGACTTAATCACGATGAAACATAAATTAAATGTAATAAATAAGGTATTATTATCTCCAAATGGGAGTTCAGTACTTCTAAGAAACCTCCTACCCAAGTATAAAGATCCAGGTGCACTTACCATTTCATGCATTATTGAACATAATAAAATCAAGAGATCTTTATTGGATTTAGGGTTGAGTGTCAACATCCTACCCTATTCCATCTATAGGAAGCTGGATTTGGAAGATCTTAAGCCCAAAAATTAATTTTCAACTCAAAAATTGTTCTGAGAGCGATAAGGGCGTAATGGATATTAGTTGGGTCCTCCGATTTGAGGAATTACCACCAAGGTAATTGTGCACGTTTCCAACCGACATTAAATTCCAAAAACTCGAATTGAGAAAGCTTCCTTCCAATCTCAAATAAGCTTATTTGGTAGAGGATGAGATATATCCCATTGTTGTATCCTCAAGCTTGAATGAAGAGCAAGAAGGGAAGGTCATGGCCATTTTTGAGGAATTACAAAGGTGATTTTAGTTAGTCCATCACAAATTTAAAGGGTATAAGTCCCTCAATTTGTACCCATAAAATCTACCTAGAGGAGGACGTGAAGCCTTATAGGGAGATTCAATGGAGTTTAAACCGGGTCATGAAAGAGGTCACGAGAATGGAGATCATTGAGTTACTAGATGTGGGCATAATCTATCCCATCTAGGATAGTAAATGGTTAAGTCCTATTCACGTCGTCTCGAAGAAGTCGGGAATAACTGTGGTCGAAAATTCAAAGGGGAAACTTATTCCAAAGCATACCACTATTTGGTCGCACATTTGCATTAACTACCAGAAGCTCAATGTCAGAACTAGAAAAAACCACTTCCCTTTGTCGTTTACGGATCAAATGATTGAGAGAGTCTCGATCCTCCCCGTTTACTATTTTTTGGATAGTTATTCCATGTATAACCAAGCCGAGGTGAATGTGATAAATTAAGAGAAGACTACGTTCACATGTCCCTTTGGCATGTTTGCTTATAAATATATTCCTTTTGGATTGTATAGTGCACCTGTAACATTTTCAAGGTGCATGCTTAGTCTATTTAGCGACATGATCAAAAGGTAATTTGAGGTGTTCATGGACTATTTTAGTGTCTTTGGTCCTTCCTTTGACCATTGCCTTGCTAATATAGAAATGTTCTTTCCCGGTGTGTGGAGAAGAACTTAGTAATAAATTTGAAGAAATGTCATTTTATGGTTAGTGAAGGAGTATTTCTTGGCCACATAGTATCATCCAACGGGATATAGGTCGATAGGGTCAAAATTGACATTATTGTCGAACTTCCACCACCCAAGTCACTAAAGGATGTGCACTTTTTCTTGGGCCACGCAAGGTTTTATCGTAGGTTTATTAAGGATTTTATCTCCATATCTAGGACCTTAAATAACCTACTTGCAAATGATGCCCCTTTGAGTGGAGTGAAGAGTGCTAAGAGGCTTTTAAAAAATTAAAAAGCAAGATAATCTTCGCTCCCATCATGCAAGCCTCATATTGGACCCTTCCATTCGAGCTTATGTGTGATGTGAGTGATTATACCATAGGGTATGCTTTAGGTCAAAGGAGAGATAAGAAGGCCCATCTCATATACTATGCTAGTTGGACGTTTACTTGACCTCAGTTGAACTACTCCATGACAGAGTAAGAGTTGTTAGCGGTAGTGTTCGCCTGAACAATATCCATTCATATCTTATCTGGTCACCCGTAACGTGCTTTACCCTCCACGTGGATGATAAATATCTCCTTTATGAGAAGGATTAGAAGCCGCACCACATTAGGTGGATCTTGCTACTCCAAGAGCTCGATATTTCCATTAAAGACAAGAAAGGAGTAAAGAACTTCATAGCCGATCACTTATCTAGTCTCTCGTTCAACGTACTTAAAGATCCCATACCCATAGACGAGTATTTTACATATGATAAATTATTTTCAACTTCCTCTCTTCCTTAGTTTGCAGATATTATAAACTACTTAGTCACCGGGGTCGTTCCCTCTGATTGGACACTGCAAGAGAAGAGGAAATTCTTTACTTAGTTGAGCATGTTTTTCTGTGACGATCCCTATTTATTCAAATATTGCACTGACGAAATAATCCGAAAAATGTGTGCTGACGAGGAGATCCCCAGTATCATATGGTTTTGTCATTCGAAAGCACGTGGAGGATACTTTTCCACGAAAAAGACGATTGCAAAAAATTTAGTGATATTTTTGAAGATTTTAAATTCCAATTTTTATTTATTTTGAAAAAATATTTTGACATTTTCAGAACTTTCCAATTTGTTTAGGAATTTTTGACATTTTAAAATTTGTGTGAAGTTTAAAAATTTATGTGCACCCCTCCCCCCCCCCCCCCCCCCCCCCCAACTTAGACTTTTGCATTGTCCTCAAGTAAAATGACTAAAAGCTAAATAAGAAAGAATAATATGAAAATTAAAAAAGAAATTTTTTAAATGCAAATGACACTAAGAACTCCAATTACATAGCATTAAGCAAGAGATGTAAATTACATAATTTCTCTGAAACAATACATCGATAAAATCAAAGAAACTATATAACAAGATAAACCCATCCACCAAAGCTTAATTAAAATGGGTCGGGTGCATAGGGGCCACAGGTGTATGGGTTATAGAAATAATCTAAAAATTATGTATTTGAACCCCTGTTTAAACGATACATGTCATCTTAAAGGTGCGCGATCATGCTGATGTCGCGCCGATAGTCACGCCTATCCACCTCGCGATCCTCTTGATACTCGGTAATAAACCCGTCAAGGTGAGTCTCCAAATGGTCAATACGGTTATCAATGACCGCCATATTATATGCATGCTCATTAAACTTGACCTCATAGTCAGGGTTAGATTCCTCTTGCTCCTCGTATTCCTCCCCCAACTTTGTCCCCCTCCACACTTTCTTCTTCATCATCATCTCCCTCCACCATTTCAACATCTATACAAATAAGTGGGGAAGAGGTTTCACATTCCTCATTCGGATTGTTATCCCTCTAATATAAGTGGAGTTAACGGGCTTGGATTCACGTACAGTAGAGCCCTATCCGATGACATGATAATATAAGCAAAGCGAACAAATGAATTGCGCGTAAGGAAGAAACATTTTACTGATTTTGTCAAAAATGGAGGTAGTGATCTCTTGGAGATAGATGTGAGGTCGACCATTACGGTCTTGCTCATGAAGGAAATGATAAAGTAACGTGTCATGCCTAAGTTATATGGTGGAATTTTTTTTTTGTCGGGTGGATCGTGTCGCACGTAATGAGATTCGTGTGGCAGATATGCTCAGGTATTTTCCCGGTGGGGAAAGTGTCTTTGGTCCATTCATCGTTGGGAGCCCAACGATCGAGACATTCTTGTTTTTTTTTGTGTGTGTGGGGGGGGGGGGGGGTGCAAAATTTACGTATGTGGGATTTTTTGTTAATGGTCACCCTCTTAGCCTAAATTTTTCTCTTAATGATTTGGAGTTTAAGCGGGACCATTTTGCCATTGACGTAGGCCTTGTAATGGCCTTGTGATTTGCGAACTAATGTCACGTAGAAAAGACAAACAATTTTCTTGTGGACTCGATCGACGGATGCTAACCATTGATACCAGCCAAAGTGATTGAAAAGTATAGTAACCTCAGCGATAAGGTCATCCAAACCACTTAAAAATCACGACGACATCTACAAGGTAGCTTTCTAAAGCCTAGGTATCAACTCTTGAGAAAAGAAAGAAAATGTGATGATTTTAGTGAAGATTTGTACTTAACTAAAGCTGCCTATCTAGCAAGTGCAATTTTAATTAAAAGAAACTCAAATTTGATTTTAGAAAACTATTTGAGAAAAATGGAATCGAGATCCAATCCTCGAACCATCAGTATTTTTGTTAGATATAAAATTTTCAATAATTATATATGTAGTTTAAAGAAAACATCAATTTCATTAAAACACTAAAGATATGAGAATTTTACTACGCACAATATTTAGTTAATAATTAATTTGACGTGAACGACAAGCTTGACGGCACGTATATTATATTCTCAAACACTTCGGTTGCCTACGACAAACGGACTTAAGAGACTTATAATATTAGTCTTGAAAAATATCAAACCTAATAATTATATATATATAATTATATCAGATCTTATATCCGACTCATCTACCTTGGTTGGGTTTATGTACCCACCCTCAAATGATTTAGCCGGAAATGATTAAGTTAACTAAACATGCAGTAATGAAGTTACATGAAGTCATAATGATTGAATAATAAAAATAAAGCACTAAAATGATATTTACAAAGATGTAGAGAAGGAAGAACATGCACAAACCAATCCTTGAAATAAAACCATAGATAATTAGCTCCTTATTATAGAGGCATGCATGAAAAGTAATGAGTCATTCCCCAGATGGTCCTCCTTAATTTATAGCTTTCTAATGAATGATAATTAATATAAAAGACTCTTAATAACTAATTACATAAGTCATAAGTCGTTTAGAAGAGTTATTAAACCATAAAACTCTTTTGGCTAAAAGATAGGCTAAAAATAAAAATCCAATAATAGGCACCCTGAACCCATTCGCGGCCTACCAGAACCAATTCTCCAGGCGAAGGAATTCACCTCAGGAAGTTGAAACGGTTCGGTCCTTTGCTTTGCCCAAGTGCTCCTTTTGTGGTCGATTATCTCTAATTTACACTTTGTGTCCCTGGAATTTCATCCCAATTTCAAGTGCTCATAACTTTTCACTCATAGCTCGGATTAGGGTAACGTTTCATCCAATATGCTCGTGACTTCAAACTCTATGAATTTTTGTAAAATTATGAATATGCCCTTGACTTTCCTTTCTTATGATTCTTTCACCGTTTGGTTTTTTCTCTTGCATCCACTTGCACTAAATGCCTATAAAACGAAAGAGAAATACAAAAAATAAGTAATACTTGACAAAAGGGTTAGTATCATAAATATGGGATAAATTCGGTCTAAATACACTACATAGGATAGTAAAAATACCAAAATTAAGGGTATAAATATGAAATATATATGCCTAATCAAATCCCCTAACTTAAAATTGTACTCATCTCGATCAATGTAAAGAAATAATAGCATGAGTTTAAATGGACTTTTAAACAACTAAAATGATAGGATATCTCTTTTGCAGGAAAATTATTGCATTTGGCCTAAGCAATAAGCCATTAAACCTTAAGGTTACCCTAGAAGGACGAATGATGTCTCGTGAGGGTTTGCAGTGAATTTACCCACAAAATTCATTTTTTAGATGACTCAAAGAAAATATAAAAATAATTAAAAATCATACAATTTAAATTCCAGAAAAATAATCACTTAAAATTTTCATTCAATAAAATCTCAATTCATAGTGTGTGTAACTTCCTTCGATTAATCATTACGTTACTTTCTGAAAATTTGTTTTGATTCAATTTCTCATGAAATGCACTCACAAATGAATCACTCGGATCATGGTTGTTTTCTCTCTATATACATGATATAAAGAATAAATGTAATGGAACACAATTTCAGACATAAGAATTTGAAGACAAAATTTTGTAGTGAAAAGATATCATGAACGGATTACTGTCATTGGAAAAAGGAAAACATTATCTTTATTCTCTTTATTATCTTTTCATACTTTAGCTCTCCACGCTACAATTTATTTCGTTATTCGGACTCGGTTAGGAATTTTTCAGGTCAAGGTGTTTTGGGTAAAAATGGAAATGCTTCGGAGTTTTCGGAGTTCAAAAATTTCTTACGATGTCCGTTGGCACTTTTTCAGGTCGTTTGCTCATATTCTCACTTTCTTTTCTTTTTTCTTCAATTTTCCTAATTTTTTATTTTATTTTATATTTTTATTTTTGTTTGAGCGTCTTTCTAATTTTTTCCTGCCCCCTACCTTTTTATACTATTTGGATTTATTGATGAATTTTTTTATTTTCACAACTCTAGGCCAATTGGATTTTTAGGGTCAACAAACGAAAATGTTATAAATTATTAGTCTCAAAGTGGCTTGCAATTTTTATGGACTGTTTATGACTAATATTTTTGGATAAACAAACGATGATCTAACTTCATTTATCCGAATTAGTAATTACGTTACCATATGCTTCTCGAGATGAATTTAATTTTGAGACATTTTTAGCACGCTTTCAAAATAATATTTCACACGTTTTTTGTAACCGATCAAACACTAAAAAGAAGCTTAAGTTAACCAATGTTTTATATGGATTGGAGTTTTATATGGATCTTAAATATTATGAGCTTCATATAGAATGTGATTCAAAGGCTCTTATTGATGTCCTGCACGGGAAAGCTCAAGTCCCTTGGAAAATCAAATGGAAAATCCATGAAATCAACCAATGTTTGAAACAAATCAACTTCTCTATCACTCATATTTATAGAGAAGCTAACCAAGTAGCAAATGTCCTAGCTAAACATGGATGTATAATTGATCAAGAGATTTTCTCTCATAACCTTGAAGACTTTCAATCTAAAGAAAAAGTCATGCTTAAAGTCGAAAAATGGGGTCTTCCAAACTTCATCAATGAATAATTGTTCCTGGGGTTTAATGCTATCCTCATCTGGTCTTAAGTTAGTTTTAATTTTCTCTATATTTATCTCATCTCTTGTAAAGGTTATGCCATATAAAGAACCTTATTTAAGTATCTTCATTTTTAATCCTTAAGAGAGTTACAATGATGTAAGCTATTTAGAAGAGGCTGGTCTTCTACTCCTATATCTGAATAAACATATTTAGTTTTTGTTAAAAAAAAAAGTTAACCTTTAACTTTGTATATTTAATTACTCGAAAAAGTGATTCGCTCAAAAATCTCAACGGGTTAAGAAATCTCCATTCTTATTCGTTAAGTCGTCAATTTTCGCTCACTTTCCATTTTTGGTCAATTTTGACTTAGTGTATTAAGTTTATACAAATTGAGACATAAAAAAAACTTTTTCTTAAACTAACATAACCCAAATTAATTAAGCACCAATTACAACATTTTTGTTGTTAAACCAATTTGATTTTTCTAACCAAAGCATGCATCTAGGTGAATCGCAAGATAAAATAAGCGATTATGCCCTATGTACGAGGAAAGCCCACAACTAAAAAAGCTTTGGACGGACCAGCCACAAGTCCACTAAGTACGGTATTACAAAAGGACACGATAGAATAATTATATAACAACTTGACACCCTCACAATCCTTAACACTCTTTGTTCCTTCAATCTTCACTTAGTGATAATGAAGGAGTCCACCTACATCTTGGAATAGACCAATGAGGCATAACTACCATCACGCATACGGAGTCCATTGTATTTATACTAATGAACACGATATCCTTTGTGAGAAACAATCATCAATGATGTAGAGAATGATAAACTCAGTGCCAAAACTGATCTCAAAACATATATATATATATATATATATATATATATATATATTGAAACTTGGAACAAAACAAATGCGGTGTAAACTTAAATTTTGTTAGAAGGATTAAACCATGAATCATAGAAAAAACTCTCTTGGACTTTTCTAAAGGTTTATCACACTTTTAAATTGATCTCCTGCACTATATAGATGGTTGGAAAAAATTAGTGAGAAGTTATGGATAATAACTGCTTCAAAAACTATTTTTTTAACATAAACTGCCCCAGTTGTTCGAACGAAAAGCTATCTCATTCACACGACATATCCATCTCGTTCGAAATAGATTAGAATGAGTCTTCTAATGAGAAATAAACATAAATGAAAAAGAGACTTTGTTAGAAGTCACTCTAACAAACACCACATCTCGTTCAAACGACCTAGGAAAGTTGTTCTAAGGACCTGGGAAAAACTCAAATATTTCTCTTCAAAAAATATATAGTAATTTTAAAAAACCTTGGCAAAAATTCTGACACCCAATAATAAGCTTTCATGGTCCAACATAGTAAAAGAATTCATACTTTAGATATCCCTGAAATGTTAATCATAAAAATGAGGAACAAAACACGACATATTAATCTCTTTGACTTGCCGACATGTCTTCAAAAAAAATGTAATAGGCTTGAAAGGTCAGAAACATAACTTCTACCATATGAGTCAAAGAGTTTTGTCCGGACTTAAGCCAATACATACAACTTGACTCAATTAAAAAAATTTCCATACAAATCTCTCCCTTTGGCTATTCCGGGACAAAATCTAAAATATAAATCCTATGGGTAGTCAAGCTCATCTAAAAAACTGAATCTCACCCCAAAAGAAAAAATACAAACACTTGACTGACACATATTCAGAAAGTTTTGCTTCCATTAAAACTTTATCACATGATTAAAACATGCATACTTAAACACACCATAAAATACATAAAGAATGTGATAATATAAATTGCATAATTAAATTCCCCCTTGTCTAACAATGTCTATCTAATAAAGGACATATCCCCCTAAGTAAGAAAATTCCCCCTAATTGAAAAGAGTTTTATACCATTTCTCTCCCTTTTTGTTCTAGTATAGACAAAATTTAAGGTACATAAAATAATTTGATTCTCCATAATATAAACAAATTCTCCCCTTAAATTAAGCAAAGGTTAAGAATAAAGGAAAAACAACTTTGTGTAATGTTGTAGAGTGATACAAGAAATAATAAAGTAACTTGGTAACATAAGAACATATAATCAACATAAGAAACAATATATACGAACTATGATGTGATAGCAAAATGAAAATCGAAACAGTATAGATACTAATATGAACAAATAACATACAAGGACTAGATGTAAAAGTAAATACTTAAAATAAATTATATCACATATATATATATATATATAGACACACACACACACACACACATACAAGATACCAATGAAGCATAAGCACACATATATAGGTATAAACACCACACAAGACACTAAACATAATAAGCTTTCCACTCATATGGCATAAATGTGTCTAAATCAAATGAGGTAGAGTGAATGGGTGTGAACTAGAAACAAAAGAGTTATGAACTAATGACTTAAATATGTTTTAAGGAGTTCTGTTTGATGGAAGATTCTTTTCAAACATATATTTAGCCTCATGTGACAAAATAAGTGAAATCGAGGAATAAACAAGTACAATGTACGCAAGCCTGGAGTTTTGATAATTCTAAAAATCAATAGATTCGTGCAAAGTAAATATAACTAGGATTCATTATGCAAACTCATTGATCTTCAATTGGACACCTCAAATGATAAACATATTACATATTTTATTTTATTTTCTATATTCTTTTGAAGTTGTTTACTTTGAACGATTCAAACTAAATTATGCTAGCCTTTGATATTTTTTTTGTTTTTATTGCATTTAATCTTTTCAATTGGTTGTTGCCAACGGTCACTTTCTCGCAAAGGGTATTATATCCTTTCATAGTGCTTTCCCGTGAACCTTCATTTATTTTCAAAATAATTCATATAAAGATCATAGGTAATGGTTCTTACATGCATAAATCCTCCATAGTTACAAAACATGTAGATGACAAAATTCATGGGAGACATCTCACAAGGCTCAAATATACATGTGAAGTTAACGTTCAAAAGAGCTGTGCATGTGTGTATGGAGGCATATACAAAGAGAATCCATTAATAATATCAAATTCAAACTAAGCCATTCAAGCATGATAAAAAATAATTTAAGAATTGAGATTCATAACCAAAAGTTCTAGCCGCGTGGATATGGAAAGTGATATAGGATTCAAACACAAGGATATGCCACACAAAATGTGTAAAACTAAAATACACATAAAATAAAATCTTTTTGAGTTTTTGATTTTTTAAACAAATTTTAAAACAAAGATAACTCAAAGGAAAAACAAAATCATTTTGTATTTTTCAATAAGACTCAACAAATGCAAAATCACAATACAAAAGATACACTTGTCATGAATCTAGCAAAACATATATTATGAAGCATAGACTAGAATATGACTAACAAACATACAACTAGCAACAATATATAGTAAAGCACAAGTAATTTATGTAAAAAAGCTAACACAATCAACCTTTAGATCCAGCATTGGAAGTATCATGTGCAAGCAAGTAGAATAAAATAGTTTATCAAGTAAAGCCTCCAAATCGGATCTCCTAACCGACGTAGGTGTAACGTAACTTTATCGAGTTTTGGTGACCTTTGTGACTCTATGCTTGGAATTCCTAGAACTATTTATAACATTAAAACAAAACCTCCTAAGGAAACCATTCCTACCACAATGTGTGCAAGTGAAACTACGATGAGAAGCATTACCAAATGGTTGATCTTTCCTAGCGTTACTAGCTGATTATCTAAAAATCATGGTTTTGGATTTATTAGTGGAATAATATCAAAGCCATTACCACACTTATCATTTTTTATTTGGACGATTACCAACATCTTATCCAATTTTTAGGACCTAGACTCCAAACTAAACTTGACCCAACTCGAGCCTCTCCTAGACTCAAGTAAACTCCTACTCTCTTTAAACACAAGAAGATATTTTTTCATAGCCTCTATTAAACCTCGAAGACTATCTCTCTCACCTCCAATATACTCTAACTTCTCTTGAAGAGTCCTCTGACATGCTTTAAAATATTCAATTAACGCACTCTCTTCATTATCGATGACTCGTTCTTTCATCCTAGATTCTAACTTCATGTTAGCCTTTTTTAATTTCAAAGATTCCGCATACAACCCACAAAAGGCAACTTGGAGCTCACTCTCCTACTCCCTTTATTCATTATCATTCTCTTCTCCACTCTTTACCATCAAACACTTGGGATTCATAAACAATGGCCTCAGAAGTGTCATGTGAAGACATATCTTCACGAGAAGATTCATTATCAATTCTCACATAACTAGCCACAAACATGGTGAAGTTTCCCTTAATGGAGCAATTAAGTCCTTCTTTTGGTCCACTATGACTAAGGGTGACATTATATGAAATTGGTTTTTTCCATCCTTCCTTAGTTTAGTATATCACTCGACTACCCTATGACCGTAACCCTTACAACCAAAACATCTATTCGAATCGTCCCTCTTAAGATCATCATTACTATTTTTAGAAGTTTATTGACTTTCTTATGCTTAGACTTCTCAAATTTCTTAATATTATATTTAAATTTCTCATTATTAAACTTAATAAATTTTCTAAATGTCTTAGCAAATATAGCCCTATCATCTGAGTCGATGTTTAACTTATCATTCAAAACAGGTGTTTCCTCCTTTCGAGCTTCCAAATTTATAATTGTATCCTTCTTCTTCGCATCCTTGGAGGAAAACATGTCAAGCTCATAGGTTTTATGTCACCTACAAGCTATTCAAGTTTCTTAGAGTTTAAAGTTCCTAAATAATTCAAAACGGTCACTTTTGGATTAAACATATCAAGTAATGATATCAAAATTTTCTTTATGATACGGTTGTCGGGTATCTTCTTTCCCATGTTGAAAAAAGAATTCACAATATCGAACAACCTAAAATATAACTCATCGAAAGTTTCACTCTCATCATTTTTAATGGTGTTAAATTGAGAGGTGATGTTTTTCAGTTTAGGATCCTTATTGGAACTAGTACCTTCATAAGTGAGTTACAGTGTGTCCCAAGACTCTTTAGACATTTCACATGTCATAACATGACAGAACTCCTCCAGATTGACCACACGAAAAAGAGAATTTAAACCACGAGAACTAAAATTTTCTAGCTTAAGCTTATCCTCACTCTAAGTTTCTACGGGTTTCATAACATGAGTTCTAAAACTAAACACGTTGGTGGGGACCACCCTCTAATGACTAATTGCCAAAACTGCGCATCTAACGACTTAAGTACGGACCTCATACGTGCTTTCCAGTACATGAAGTTTAAACCATAAAAAATTAGAAACCTAGAATAAGATAAATTTTCCATATTGAAGCCTAAAAATATCTAACACGACAATTTAGTGCACCTACTTCGATACCAATTTAAAAAGTGCGATGGTGGGATGGAGATTTTGAATTTTCTTTTTTTTTTTATATTTCTTTAAAACGTGAATTTTGCCAAATTGAACTTTTAATTAAACTAATACCACCCAAATTAATTAAGCACTAATTACGACATTTTTTTGGTTAAACCAATTTGATTTTTTAACCTAAGCATGCATTTAGGTGAATTGAAAGATTAAATAAACAACCACTACACCCGATGTACGAGAAAAACCCACAACGAAAAAACCTCGGAGGACGAAACCAAAAGTCCACTAAGTACGAATTACAAAAGGACATGACAGAATACTTACACAACGACTTGACACCCTCGCAAGCCTTGACATTCTTCGTTCCTTCAACCTTTGCCTATTAACAACGTAAGATTCCACCAACGTCTCGAAATCCACTGATGGGGCACAACTACCATCACGTATAGGGAGTCCACCGTATTTACACCATATATATATATATATATATATATATATATATATATATGAATTCCTATGCAATGATGTAGATAATGGTAAACCTGGTGCCAAAACTGATCTACAAACAAATATGTATGTTGAAACTTGTATCAAAATAAATGCGCGTAAACTTGTGTTTTGTTTAAAGAATTAAACCATGAATCATGGACACAATTCTCTTGGACTTTTCTAAGGGCTTCTCACACTTAGAAGTTGGAAAATTCTCTATAAAAAGTGATCTCCCACACTACATAAATGGCTGGCAAAAAGTACTTGGAAGTTATGGAGAAAAACTGCTTCAAAAACTATTTTTTAACAAAAATTGCTCCCGTCGTTCGAACAAAAATCTATCTCATTCGAACGACATATACATCTCATTCGAACGAGAAAAAACTAAGACTTATAATGAGAATTTTACACAAATGAAAAAGAGACTTCATTAGAAGTCGTTCGAACAAACACTAAATCTCATTCGAACGACCTGAGAAAGTCGTTTTAACGACGTGGGAAAATTTCAAATATTTTTCTTGAAAAAATATAAATCATTTTAAAATAGCTTAGGAAAACTTCTAACACCCAATAATAAATTTTCAATGCCTAACGTAATATAAGAAATCATACCTGAGAGATCTTTAGACTGTTGATGATGAAAACGAGGCACAAAACACGACATAAGATGTGATATTTCCGACTTGGCTACTACGTCTTTAACAAAAATATCATAGGCTTGAAAGGCCACAAACATAAATTCTACCCTATAACTCAAAGAGTTTTGTCCAGGATTAAGATAATACATACAAAATGACTTAATTAGAAAATTTTCCTTACAGAATAAGTACACACAATAAGAGAGGGTCAAGAAATAAGTCTTTGTAATAAAGGACTCGAATCCCAAATGTACTTTGGGACGCCTATGTAGCCAAATAAACTAGCATAAAATTATACATAGTTCGATCACAATAGAAAATTAGAATGTTAATGTCCAATTTGTAATTTGTTTAATGTGTTCAATTATCCAAACATTGAAGTGAAAATCTTAATAGCATTAACAACGTATTGTTCAGAGGGGATTAACCTTATTAGAGGGCATCGAGAATGAATCTAAAGACGTCATGTGAACTCATTAGTTGAAATGAAAGCTATTAGGATGTTTTATAGGCTTGGCTAAATTTTAGTTACACACAACCTTATTTTTCCTAAGCCTATACACCAGGCTAATAGCATCTGTTTCACCCGACAGGTTCCATAAATTTGAATGCAATTTTTTTTGTGTGTGAATATTGGTATTAATAAAGGCTATTCAAAAATATAATTTTAGTGTTATGTGAGTACACTTGAACTTTGTCATTCAACTATAAAGAGTCAAGCTCACCAGGTTATCCCTAGCTTAATAACAAGAATATGATATAATCTTGTCATAAGTCGAAACATCTAGTGAGTTTGACTTGTTACATTTGGAAAATAAAGTTCAAGGGTACACATATAAAAGTATAATTAAATTTGTGAGTAGCCTTGATCAATATCCATATTCATAACATAATAATCATATTCCCAAATTTGGAACCTTTCGGGTGAATCGTATTTTATTAGCAAGGAAAATAGACTTGGGTAAAAGATGATTGTGCATGGCTATAATTTGACAAGCATATAGGACCAAGTAATATTCTTAATTTAACTTATATATGGAACAAAATGTCGATTACAACCACTCCCAATTCCCCAATAAGGTTAATTGATGTGGAATTTTGTAAAACCATTTATGTGGAATTTTTTAAGCTTTTGCATGAAAGTTGGAAATTTAACTAGGAGTGCAAGCCTTGAAGAGACAACACTTAATTTTAAAAGCATCAGTTATTAGTGGATATGTATTAGGGCATTTTTATAACATATACATAAGTAACCACAACAAAAAAGTGACAATTACCTCTTTTGATACCCAGGCCCTAAAATCATTAATCGTGTTTCTCTTCTGGTTATAGTTAATTTCTCTCTCATACTTCTATATATTTTAATAAAACTATAGAATTCATATAGTAATATAGAGAATACAGGTTATCAAACAAAAATACGTTTATATGTGGGTATTTATTGTATCGAATCTTCAATTTAAATTTGTATTTCGTAGACATAACGAGTTGCTTACTCATATGTCCGATTAGTGAGTATGACCTCTTTAGAGTTCCTGAAAGGAAATTCATCATAAGTTCCTCAACCACTTATTCTCCACGAGCATTGAACCTCGTGAGACCTTGTCCCGACATATGTTCTCGAGCATATAATGATAACTCTTTAGTTATGAATTCTTTTAAAATTGACCCTCGGATATACCATGTATTCTTAAGGTAAATTTTGAAGGTTTTCATTAACTAGTCGAAATGATACTTCAAATGATGCCTAACGGGTCCACATAATAAAGACTAATGCATATACGCATAAGAAGGTGAACATTGATGTTGAAGAGAGATGGATGAAAATATTTCTTTTATTACCCCATGATTTTTAAAACCTTAAATAACTAGTTTTGAAATTAAAAAATTAGAAAAATAATTTTTAGCATTTAATTACTTTTATTAATTAAAAATGTTGGTTCGATTTTTTAGAAAAATGAGAATTTTGATGGAAATTAAAATAGAATTTAAAATGGTACTTTAAACTTTATATTAAACTCGTAGCAAAACTAGGTCGTTCTGGATATCCGAGCCGGTTCGGATGGACTGACAAACAGGTTCGCCAAGTTAGAATTTCAACAGTTCACTACTTTTGACGAATCTGAGTTGGATTAAAACACTTGCACTTAATTATATAAAGGTATTTCAGGATTAGAATTTTAAAAACACATATACATAAAACCTAAGATAAGTAAACTCCTCTTTTTCATCTTCTTCCATCTACAAAACCCTAGCCCCATTTAAAAGAAAGATTCAACCCAAGATTTGGAGGTTTAAGCCGTTTTTTTTCTCAAGATAATCCAAGAACACATTTTTGTCATCTTCTCGAGAGGAACGTGATCATCAATTAAGAATTTTCAATCTATTTTTCTAAAGCATGGATACTTATTTTCTGTCTCTTTAATATTATTCGTTTTAAATATCGCCTAAATATTAATTAGCATGATCTTCTTAAAATAAACTAGAAACCTTAATTAGGGAAGGTAAAATCTATGTTGGGTCTATTTTTAGGAAAAATCTTAATATGAATTTAGACTTATAACCTTTGTGTGGTTAAGGTAGATAATAAGTTTTCGTTAATATGAATGTAGATTCACATGTTAAAAAATCATAGTAGCCTTATTAATTGAAAGTGACTCGTGAATTCATATAAATTATACCGATGTGATAAAAGAGAAGTTATTATTGTGTGCACCAAAAACTTGTATGATGATGAAATTATATTTGTATCATAAAATAAGTTGTTTAATTATGAAGATTGATTAAACGAATGAAATTAGATTAATTTGTGATCTTATGAGAAATTGTTAGAATTGTTGAAAACATGTCTTATGCGACTTATTGATTTAATTACATTTGACGTCGCGGGACGATGGAATTTCGAGTAGTTATGCTCCCACCTTAATTTTAGCATTGCTTCCTAGGTATGGAAGTAGTTAGTTTAGATTCCTATGAAGTGGATATTCCGGGGTGGGGATCATTTTTATGTCGTTCCGTTGATTTGATAGTCTAGACGCGAGACTAGGAGATGCTTGTAGGTAGAAATTTATCCTATAGGATAGGATATGACATGATTTTTTTTATATCTCTAGGTATGGGACTAGGGAAGGTTTTGAGTTTTTACACTCAATAAAAGGGTGGGGCTAACATAAATAATGAAAAACTTAGAAATTGAGAATTAATGCATAAGATAATAAGCTGTTATTAAAAATGGTTTTGCGTATTCAATAAATGAAGGACTATCAGAGTACGGGTTGGTTGGCTATTGCAGCGTGAGTATGTGTTGGCATCATCAGTAAGTGCAGTGCTTATAAAATACGCGTTGGCTGACTATTATGGTGTGTCGTTCGCGGGACATCGTCAATAAGTGCAGGGCTAATGAAATTGGTCTGGTTGGCTAAGCGAGAGGAATGTATGTGGTGAACAAAAAAAAATTAGGCGGGCACGAATAAGTAAAGGACTAATAGGAAGGTCGACTGACTATTACGATGTCGCTATAATCATAATTTGATCAATTGAATTAAATGGAATTGATCGCTTTAATATAACCGAGTGACAGAAAAATAATAATAATTGGACTTATATATTGGCGATCTATTTATGTGGATAAATAGTGATAATTTATTTTAGTCGTATCGTTAATAAATATCTATTTTATTTATATTACTCTATTGTGATTTTTATTATGAAACTATTTGGATTCATGGATCCTAATTGGGAAGATTAGATAGTATTCATGCAGTGGGCTCTGACCTACCACGCTGCCTAATATTTTAGGTCTAGAACTGGAGTAGCTGCAGAAGAGTGAGTGAAGATATTTTTGGAGATGCAGCTGGAGGTTTTTTTTAGTAGTTTAGAATTAATTTACATTCTATCGCTTTTCTTATCACACTTTTATTTTGTAACACCCCGCCTAATTAAATATCGGGTGATCAGTCCTATACACAATTAAATTAGAGTATACAGTTGGTTCATTCTTAGCACCACTGTCGAAAACATTTTTCTTTATTAATTCACCCAATAATTAATTAAGCTAGTATCAAAAACTTTTTCAATTTAATTTAATTAAAACCATTCCATAAAGGGGATCAATAATAAACAATATCAAACCACAATTGAATAAGAATAAATATGACTAGATTAACTCTCCAGTTAAAATATTTTACTATTATCAATTAAAACTGATAGTTGCAAAAGTGGTGATCAATCCCTAAGTTCTATGTTCTCGAGTGACAAATCAAAAACCCCCATGGATTCATTAGGATATGACTGCCCTCACGCGTAAACCTCCCCTGATAGCAAGTAAGCTAGGTATGTCATACACATAAATCATTAATCAATAGGTATTATTATATCCCTATATAAATTTAGGTATGTACACTACCTATATCATATTAGGAATTCATCCTATCCCAAGTACCCGTCGTATTTATTGAATACTACCCATACTTGTAATCATGATTATCATCATATATTTTATTATGTAATTATCACTCACATATATTTGATCTGACCCAGGTACCCGTAAATATATCATCAATATTACTCGTACTTGATATAAGGATTATTCTCCTCTTAATCGTAATATAATTATGTAGAGATCTCTCACAAAATTTAATCATCAAATCGAAATAATTTTCCAACATTAACCCAAGTCCCTCGCTCCTTGTTAATGTACGAAAGTTTATAAAATCTCACCATGGGCCAAATTACCATTTTCCCATTTTTTTTATAAAGGTACATTCTGCCAGAAATATAAAATTTTAATTTTGAGGCTTTTCTGCTCCGATTTTGAAAAAAACTTAAAACTGCAAAGTTGTGCAGAACGTAGTTTTATACAAAACACACGAGCACACTGCCAATTTCCTCTTAAAATAGTCATAATATTATTATACAATGTTCGTCCTTTTTCAACAATTTTTTCATGTGTTTTATTTATTTTCTTTCACCCAAACTCACATGAAATATATTCTAACGAATTCTAAATATCTCAACATCATTTCTACATGATTATGGGTAATTATAATACAAGGAAAATCTCTAAATCACCAAGTTTACTAGAGAATTAACATCAAACCCAATTAACCCTCAATATTTCATTTATCTAAATTCTCCATTTTTATACACTAAAAAAACTCATAATTTAGAACTATCATTTCATATCTAAATCATCAAATTTCATATTCAATATGGGTTGGATTTTTCTACATGCAATTCCTATAATCATTTTCAATATCCTCAATAACATATAATTTTCTCTACATGTAAAACCTATAATTTTCATCATGATCATAGCCTCTACATGTTTATACTCAACTACATGAATTTTCCTAACCCTTATCTTTGATTTGTCAATCATTTTAAATCCTAAATTCATAAGTTCATCAATTCAAAATAAATCCTATTCTAACATGGATATTATAAGCACTGAAAATTAAAGCAATCACTTGCCTTATAAGTTGGTCTAAACTGTTGGTGAAGATAATTTTGGAATATCCTCTTCCCTTTTTCTGAAGACTTTTTAGCGACTCTCCGGTGGTGGTTCAAGGTGCAGAGATGGTGGTTGTTCCCTTGGTTTACCCTAGGTGACTCCTTATTTCCAAGCAACTCTTCCTCTCCTTAAGTTAACCTTTCATTTTCTCTCTAAGGGTTTTCTTTTATATCAAAATTCCTCACTTATTTTTGGATGAAATGAATCTGATGTAGAGTCTAAACTCACTTAATATAATAAGTCTCCAAGGCTAGCTAAAAGACAAAAACGTGTATAATATTCATCTCCCAAGCAAAATGACTAAAGTGTCCTTTCGGGATGTCCTTTCATCTTCTAATTGACCTGAGGCCCAAATCAAAATCCCGGGTAGACTTTTCTGACTATTTCGACCCTTTCGAACACAACGGTGCACTCGAAGCGAACATAAGATTAATATAAAATAATATTTCTTTTTATTCATTTAAATTAGTCCCGACACGTCCTATAACCACGTCCCAACTTAATTTCCATTATTATCATATTACTAACTCACGACAATATAAATAACATCTTATTCATATATTACTTATATATCACTAAGTAATATTCAAAATCATATATTTCTTTAATTTGTAGTAATATTAAATCCAAATTAATCCTAATTAATTTTATAAGTAATTCCAATTAATCCCCATTAACTTTTTATTTTTTCTCATTTTAAAAGTTATTAAAATTACGGGGTATTACATATTTATGGATTTGGTGGGCCTATCGATTCCATAGTTGTTTGTAAATTCAGTCAGACATTTATAGTTGTATTATTTCATTTTGGTTTATTTATATATTTGGAGTTGGATTTTTGGAGATAACATGATGATGGATTTTATTATTACATGAATGTTTATACTGATGGGATTAAATTTAAATATTATCTTATGGAAAAAATTTATATGTCTCATATATCTGTCACATGCTGAGAATGATAACTTATTTAGTGACGCTCGGTGAAGTTTGACCGTGGCAACTGTCCACCCCGCTTGTCAGAATGCACGGGGTGTTACATATGGTATTAGTGCATGGTCTTATGTCTCGTAGGTTTTGAGTTCGTTTTAACTTCCGTATTGCCTATCTTTAATTCCTTTTGATGGATTCTACTCTTAGTTATTCTGAGTCTGATGTTATTTGTGTACCTGTATTTTGAGATGTCGAACATTAGGAGATCTGGAGATAGGAGAGAAGGTTCATTTTTCGGTCCTGCAGCTTCAGGGAGGCAGGGTCAGATTGTTTTAGGCACCGAAGAGTTAGCAGTTATCGTTTATTAGGTCACGTCGGCCAGTATTAAGATTGAGAGATAGAGGTGGGTGAATCTAAAGGGTTGAGGTCTAGTTTCTATAAGGGAAATGCTCCCACCTTCACAAGAGGATTTGACCTAACAGTTGATCACCAATGGAGGAGATATACGGAGAGGTACTTAAGGATGGTGGATTGCATAGATGTATGGAAACATATTTTGACTACATTGAAGCTGACAGGAGATGCACTGTAGTGGTGGGAGAGTGTCACCACATCTGAGGATAGAGATTGTTTGAACTATATAGACTTTCTGGTGAAGTTTAATGATAAATATTTTTTGTATTCGATTTGAAGCGCGAAGAAGAGGGAGTTTTTGAATTTAGGGGTGGGGTCAAAATCAGTTGTTGAGTATAAGAAGGAGTTCATAAGTATGTCGATGTTTGTACTAGAAGAGGTGAATACCGAGGAAAAGAAGATGGAGTACTTCATTAAGGTCTTATCTTGTTATCTTAAGCAAATAGTGTTGGGGAATCCAACGTACATGACTTACACCCAAGTGGTGGACGCCGCGTTTTTATTATGGCAAGAGAAAATGAACTTCCAAAAGAAGTTGGGAAAAAGATAGGATTTAAATGGTCGAGGAGGGGAGAACAAGGGTTATAATGACCATCCATGGAAGAGACAACGAGTAGGACAAGAGTAGAATACTTTTCAGCAAGGCAACGGTGTTCCGTAGGCCTTCAGGGCCAGGGATAGTAGGGTGAGCAAAACCTCGGTAGGCATACCGAACCTTTTATGGGTTCATATTTTTTTTGTGGAGAGGTGGGGCATCGAGCTTCTAGGTATTATAAGAAGCAGGGCCAATAGGGAAAAAGAGCATAAGGATAAGGGTGTATAACACCGGAAGCACCAGGTGCACAATGAGTGCCACTAGCACCCATAACGGGTAGTATTTTTTACTTCCAGCTAGAGAGACTCAAGCAGACTAGGCACAAAAGGAGCCAAGGTGTGGCTAAGAGGATAGTGTGATACGTATTACTTTCCCAAATAGTCGTATATATATAGCTAGGATGTATATTGTACCTTTTCTCATGGGGTAAGTATGTTTGGGATTGGGTGTATTGGAGCCTAATCATGGCATTCTATGGATAATCATATGTAAGCCTTATTTTATTTTGCGCATTTACCCTTTGTCAAATTTCGAGGATAAAATTTATGTTCTAATGGCGAAATATGTAATACCCCATGATTTTTAAAACCTTAAATGATTGATTTTGAGATAAAAAAATGAAAAAATATTTATTAGAATTTAATTACTTTTATTTATGAAAAATGTTGGTTTAATTTTTTGAGAAAAATGAGAATTTCGATCGGAATTAAAATAAAACTTTAAATGGAGAATTTAACCTTTATATTAAGCTCGTAGAAAAATTGGGTCGTTTAGGACATCCGAGCTGGTTCAGATGGACTGGCGAACCAGTTAGACGACTTAGAATTTTGACAGTTCACTACTTTTCACGAATTTGAGTTGGAGTAAAACACTTCCACCTAATAATATAAGGTATTTTGGGTTTAGAGTTTTCAAAACACATTAATATAAAACCTAAGAGCAGTAAACTTCTTTTTTTCATCTTCTTCCATCTACAATACCGTAGCCCCTTTTAAAAGAAAGATTCAACCCAAGATTTAGAGGTTCAAACTGGTTTTTTCTCAGGATCATCCAAGAACATATTTTTGTCATCTTCTCGAGAGGAACGTGACCATCAATTCACAATTCTAAAACAATTTTTCTAAAGCATGGATACTTCTATTCTTTCTCTTTAGTATTATGCATTTTAAATACCGCCTAAATATTAATTACCATGGTTTTCTTAAAATAAACTAGAAATATTAATTAGGGAAAGTGAAATCTGTGTTGGGACTACTTTTATGAAAACTCTTAATATGAATCAAGACTTAAAAACCTTGTGTGCTTAGGGAGAGGATGGTTTTTTTGTTAATGAAAAGTGTGACTTTGTGATACCGATTAAATTCGCAAATATCCAATTAAACCTTATTTAATTAGAGTCTATTTAAACCAATGTAATTCGGCTCCTACACATCCCACTATGTGTGTGCGTTTGTCAAACCATAAATAAATAAAGCATGTGACTCAAATATTCAGGGAAAATCCCCGAAGGGCAAAACCTTTTATTTCTAGAACTTTGAAAAATTTACAAGACCATTGACTTACATAGAACCTGATAATCTCCCACAAGTGTAATGCACGGTGTCTTCGTCAAACCTTCAAAGCAACGGCTAAAAATGTCGTCAGCTGGAATCTACCGCAGGAACTCCAGGTGGTCAGCAATGAAAAAAAAAACGGCTTCTCTATAAGGGTTGAACAAAAGCAACGCAGTGTTCTTGGGTTCCAAAAGATTCATAAAAGTAAGTAGGAATTTTGGTGTGAATCAAACATGAGTTTTGGGACTTAAAAATATGAAGACTTGAGCTAATAGAACTCCAAAAAACGTCTCTCCAAGTCTTGTGAAATAACTCCCCCGAAGTTGGCTTTTATAAGGAAACCAAAAAGAGTTTTACGATTTTAAAACACTTGCCAGCATCAGCTACCCCGAACCGATTAAGTGTACCGCGAACCGATTCGCCCCCGAACCGGTTTGGCCTTTGGTTCGCAAAAATTTGCTGGAACTTGGGGCTTAAACACTTAGCATTTTTCCAAGGTTTTTTCTTGGATTTTCACCATTTTCAAAGGGCCATAACTTCTTCACCGTAGCTCGTATTGCGGTTCTATTTTTTCTAGTATCTTTGTTGAGACGAGCTCTTCAACTTTCCAGTTGATCGAACCTCCGGAGGCTGGCTGTAAAATTACCAAAATTCCCTTGAACTTCCATATCTTTCCTTCTTTCACTGTTTTGACTTCTCTTGCGTACCACTTGCATTAAGTCCCTAAAATCATTGAACATGAAGTTGTTGAGGAATATGTGGGACACATGATGGAGATGTTGAATGCTTGATTCCCAAAATTCAGATTGAGGCCGTCATGTGAGATCGTTAAGAGAAGTGCCTTTTGTAGCGGCGTACGACATATTTACATGTAAGTTATCGGACATGAGAAATATGTCCTTACAAATCTCCCCCTATGTCTATGCCGGTACATATATAAAAAATCTGAATTATCAAATAACAAATTGCCTATAAAATCTACCCTCCCATGAACCGAAAACTAGAAAGATACAAATGAATAAGTCTTCCTCGTTTGTTCTTCAAATCTTTAAAAATCTCAAAGCTTTTCTCATCAGGGTGTGCAATTCAGTGATCATCAATGTAGTACCTACACACATGAGATAAAGAAAATACCAAGTGACGTATCGAGTTTGAATAAGTCTTCCTTGTTTGTTCTTCAAATCTTCAAAAATCTCAAAGCTTTTCTCATCAGGGTGTGCAATTCATTGATCATCAATGTAGTACCTACACACATGAGATAAAGCAAATACCAAGTGACGTATCAAGTTTGAAGTGAGATAAACATAGATACCAATTTATGATGAAAGAATAAGTCAAATATAAAAACTCCCCCAAAATGATAATTCGTTCTCCCCCTTTTTATTATGTCCCCAAATAGACAAATGAGAAGAATAAATCAAATAAGCAAAGTCAGGGTGACACGGTATTCAAAACAAAGGATCAACCAAATGGCAAACGTGCTCTTCCAAGGAGATGCTAAAAAAATATTCACAAACTATTTTTTGATTTTTCAAAATTTTCATACAAAAATAAGATACAAATAAAGAAACACACCATGAACGAACACAAAAACAACCAAGTCGATGATAGTGTAAATGTATGGGTGTGAACACATTCGATAGGTAAATCAACTCAATCAATCATATGTGCACGATGCATATGTGTACCCCTAATGAATGAACATCAAAAGTATCCTTAGGTGTAAAAATTATTGAATTTAGATGACATCGTGTTATGCAAATCAACAAATCAAAGTCAAAATGATTTTCACACCAATAACATCCAAAACTATGCAACACATTTTCAAGAATTTCAGGGACGTGAAAACCCGTTTTAATTCTCCATCTGAACTCCCTCATATATATTTTCTTTTAGAGGTGTATAAACTAAATTCTCAAACTTTGGAGAATTGGTGCAAAAACCTAATTGGCCCATAATTGGCATGAATTTCTTTTTATTGCCTTTAAATTTTTTCGATCTCTTTTAAACCTCTTTGGACCCCGGATAATAAAATTCCTCCATTTTTTAGGTCCAATTTAACAGTGGCTTAGTATTCGCAAAGGTCAACTGTGAACCTTTCGCAGCCCTTCCCCGTTTTCAAATAAAGCACACAAACTCAAAAAACGGTTCTAATATGCACAATTTCCTTATAAAAATTTATCACGCTTGGTTCATTTTAAAGGACAGTATTAAAGTGAAAACACCCAACCAACATGTGATAAGACAAGCACAATAATCAAATAAATACGTACATGTGTGTAATAAAGGAAATCATGAGTCAAACATGTAGTTAGAAACACTTAATTACATCTTAATGACTCCAAACATTATAAAGCACAAGGATGAATTAACATATTGTCTCAAAACGCTATCAAATAGTCATATAAAAAGAATCGAATGATGTTGTGACTTGGTTATCCTAAGTGTCCATCCATAAACGGTGCAAAGAAAATACAAAAAAGCTTTTTGGATTTTCTCAAAATTTTAGCAAAAAAATCTTTTTGTATTTTTTCTATTTTTCAAAAAAATTTAAAACATACAAATATGATACATACTAGCAATAGGAAAATAATATCATCATGAAAAACATCACATGCTAGTAAACAAGTCAAACCTCAATCATTAGGTGCTGAGGGGTTTTCCAAAGGTGGTGACAATTTATGAAAAACGTCCATCAATTCTTGTGAAGTTTTGACTAAAAACTTGTCTTCCTCACCTAACTGTGCAAACTCTCTCATGTAGTCTCCGGGAGCATGTAAAGTATCATGTGTGGGTGCATGTGTGTCAAAAACACGTGTGGTAGCAAAACGTGACACACACCCCATCTTAAAAAAAAATTCCCTAAGGTGACCTCTCCTCTTGCAATGAGAAAAAACATAAATAGGCCTAGAAACACCTTTCTCAAAAACTCTAGGACGCTCTCTCATAACAGGAATGGTATGCCTAGGTGGGTTAGGGTGAGACTTATGTGAATCTATCACTAAAGTGGGAATTGGCTCGAGTGCTGATTGGGAAGTAGAAGCACCGTTATGACTTATTCCAAACTTCTCACCTTTACACTTAAGAACCACCTTTTCAACCTTCTTAGGTGTGTTCTCAAAATTGACTTTGACCTCCCTGGCACGTTCGAGATCACTATCGAGTTGGGATGCACGTGTCGTCAGACTAGACAACGTGTTGGTCAAAACACACTTCTCCTTTCTCAAAACCTCCTTCTCTCTCTCCAAATCTAAAACCCGGCGACCTAAATATCGATTATACTTCTTTGTTTTCAAGGTCTCGGTGTACAAATCTCTAAAAGATTTTTGGATCTCACTTTCATCTCCACTCTCCTCCTCGTTTTCTTTCTCACTCGAAGAACACAAATCACGATCATCGCTCTCATTTGCACTCTCGTGAGACAAAGTGGGTGTGCTCACACGACTAGAAAAAGTGACAACCATCCCATGGGATACATCTTTATTGGACTCATCTCCCTCATTACCCTCATCACCCTTACTATCACTAAGAGTGGTGGTCATAGCAGTCTCTTTTCCCTTTCTCTTTATCCTAGTGGGACACTCTTTAGCTATGTGCCCTTTGCCCTCACACTCAAAGAACCTGGTCTCATCCTCCTTGTCACTATCTTTGGCCTCCACCTTCTTTTTATTTGACTCAAAAGATCTCTTTTTATAGGAAGAATTTTGTTTATTCATTATTAGAAACTTTTTAAAAAAATTCGCAAATAAGGTTGTATCTTTAAAATCAAAATCTTCCTCGGACTCACAAACTTTTTCTTTATTTTTTTAAAAATGAGTCTTTAAAGCAATGCCATTATAGTTAGCCTTAATAGTTTTGGGAAACATGTCAATCTCATAGGTTTGAAGATCTCCTACAAGTTCTTCTAACTTAAGTGATTTCAAATTTCCCAAAGAGTTCAAAACAATGACTTTAGGAATAAAGCGTTTTGGAAGAGATCTCAAAACCTTTTTAATGACACACGTGTTATTAATCACCTCACCCAAATTAAAACATGTGTTAACAATGTCCGACAAATGTTAATAAAAATCATCAAAGCATTCAGACTCAGACATGGTAATAGTCTCAAATTGGATGGTCAAATTTGGTAATTTTGATTCTTTAACTGCGTTCGTACCCTCATGTGTCAATTTTAAAACATCTCAAGCCTCTTTAGACGTGGTGCACGTCATAATTCGGCGAAACTCGTCAGGAGTGACAGCTCCAGAAATAGCACTCAGACCACGGGAATTAATATTAGATATTTTATAATCATCTTCGGTCCACGCTGACACGGGTTTTAAAGAGATGACGTTAGTAACGGTGACCGTGGGAGGAGTCCACCCATTTTCACAAAGCAACCAAACACGCTCGTCAATGGATTTTAAACAAGATTTCATACGAGCTTTCCAGTAGGCATAATTAGACCCGTCAAAAATAGCCATCATATTAAATGAATGTTCCATTGGAAAAATTGCAATTTTTCACAAAACTGATTTTAAAAAAATCAATATCACACAAATTTTTTTGCATAAAACAAAGATCACGCGATAAGTTACGTAATCCGCTTTGATACCGATTAAATTCACAAATATCCAATTAAACCTTATTTAATTAGAGTTTATTTAAACCAATGTAATTCGGCCCTTACACATCGAACTATGTGTGTGCGTGTGTCAAATCATAAATAAATAAAGCATGTGACACAAATATTCAGGAAAAATCCCCGAAGGGAGAAACCTTTTATTTCTAGAACTTTGAAAAGTTTACAAGACCATTGACTTACATACAACCTGATAATCACCCACAAGTATAATGCACGGTGTCTTCGTCAAACCTTCAAAGCAACAGCTAGAAATGTCATTGGCTGGGATCTCCTGTAGGAACTCCAGGTGGTCAGCAATGAAGAAGAAAATGGCTTCTCCACAAGGGTTAAACAAAAGCAAGGTAGTGTTCTTAGGTTCCAAAAAATTCACAAAAGTATGTAGGAATTTTTGTGTGAATCAAACATGAGTTTTGGGAATAAAAAATATGAAGACTTGAGCTAATAGAACTCTCAAAAACATATCTCCAAGTCTTGTGAAATAACTCCCCCGAAGTTGGCTTTTATAAGGAAACCAAAAATAGTTTTACGATTTTAAAACACTTTCCAGCGTCAGGTACCCCAAACCAGTTCAGGTGTATCACGAACCATTTCGAGTGTACCGTGAACCGGTTTGCCCCCCGAATTGGTTTAGCCTTCAATTCGCAAAAATTCGCTGGAACTTGGGGCTTAAACACTTAGCATTTTTCCAAGGGGTTTTCTTGGATTTTTCTCCATTTTCAAAGGGCCATAACTTCTTCACCGTAGCTCGGATTAAGGTTCCATTTCTTCCAATATCTTCATTGCGACGTGCTCTTAAACTTTCCAGTTGACCAGACCTCCGGACGGTGGCTGTAAAAATATCAAAATGCACTTGGACTTCCATATCTTGCCTTCTTTCACTGTTTGACTTCTCTTGCATACCACTTGCATTAAGTCCCTAAATTCATGGAACGTGAAGTCGTTGAGGTAGATGTGGGACACATGATGGAGATGTTGAATGCTTGATTCCCAAAATTCGTATTGAGGCCATCGTGTGAGATCGTGAAGAGACGTGCCTTTTGTAGCGGCGTACGACATATACACATGTAAGATAACAAACATGAGAAATATGTCCTTACAGTTAATATGAATGTAGATTCGCGTGTTATAAAATCATAGTAGCCTTTTTACTTAAAAGTGGCTCATGAAATCATATAAATTATGTAGGTGTGATAAAAGAGAAATTATTGTTGTGTAGACCATAAAGTTGCATGATGATAAAATTATATTAGTTTCTTAAAATAAGTTTTTTAATTATGAAGATTGATTGAACAAATGAAATTATATTAATCTGTGATCTTATAAGAAATTGATAGAATTGTTGAAAAAATTTCTTATCTAACTTATTGATTTAATTATATTTGACACCGCGAGACAACGAGAATTCTAGGTTGTTATGCTCTCACCTTATATTTAGGAGTGCTCCTTAGGTATGGGAATAGTTGGTGTAGAGTCCTATAGAGGGGATATTCCTGGGTGGGGGTGATTTTTGAGTCATTGCCTTGATTTGATAGTGTAGGGGTGAGACTAGGAGGTAATTGAGGGTAGAAATTTATTCAATATGATAGGGTAGAATGTGCTTTTGTTTTCGAGACCTCTCGGTATGGGACTAGGAGTGTTTTTGATGTTTTACACGCGATATAAGGATTGGGACAATAAAAAGAATGAGAAATGAGAATTAATGCCTAAGATAATAAACGAGTATCCAAAATGATTTTGCATTGTCAATAAGTGCAGGACTGATAGAGTACGGGTTGGCTAGCTTTTGTGACGTGGGTGTGTGTTGGCGTCATCAATAAGTATAAGGTTGACAAAATATGGGGTGGTTGTCTATTATGGTGTGGCTTGCATGGGACCTCATCAATAAGTGCAGGGATAACAAAATTGCGTCAGCTGGCTATAGCAAGGGGGATGTGTGTGGTGAAAAAAACTTTAAGAGGGGCCGAATATGTGTAGGACTAACAAGAAGGTCAACTGGATATGGCGATGTCACTATAATCATAATTTGACTAATTGAATTAAATGGAATTGATCGTTTTAATATAAGTGAATGGCAATAATAATAATAATAATAATAATAATAATAATAATAATAATAATAATAATAATAATAATAATAATAATAATAATAATAATAATAATAATAATAATAATAATAATAATAATAATAATAATAATTGGACTTATAGATTGGTGACCTGTTTATGCGAATAAATAGGGATATTTTATTCTACTCGCATCGTTAATATATATCTCATTTATTTAACATACTTTATTGTGATGTTTATCATGTATAATGCTACAGTCTGGGTTCACGAACCCTAATTAGGAAGAGTATCTAGTATTCATGTAGTGGCTCTGACCCATTACGTTGACTAACATTTCAGGTATAGCACCGGAGTAGATTGCATAGGAGTGATTAGAGATATTTTTAGGGATGCATCAGGAGATTTCTTTTAGTTACTTTAGTAGTTTAGAATTACTTTCCATTCCATAACTTTTATTATGAGATTTTATTCATGGATTTGGTGGGTCAATCGGTTCCACAGTTATTTATGGATTCAATCAGACATTTATAGTTGGATTATTTGATTTCGGTTTATTTATATATTTGGATTTGGATTTTTAGAGATAGCATGGTGATGGATTTTAATATTGCATGAATGTTTATATTAATGGGATTATATTTGAAAATTATCTTGTAGAAATTTGTTATAAGTTTCATATATCTGTCACATGCTGAGAATGATAACTTATTTAGTGCACCCTACGCAGTTTGGCGGTGGTGGCTTGCCACCCCGCTTGCTAAAATGTGCGGGGTGTTACATTTCTCTGACACACAATTAGACTCGACTAAAGTTTATTTCACAACCTTAATGTGATTTTTGTGTAACACTTGTGTAGATTGTAAGGAGAAGGACAAGCTAATCTGCAAAATTTCCTTATGGAGATCTTTGTGCTCGAAAAAATAATGCTTAAATAATAAAAGGATTAATGGAATGATGACATGCCAATCGTGAGACTTGCACTTTTTTAAAGTCTTTTAGTTTATAAACGTTTACAAATTAATGGAATAACCAATTGGAGTCTTTAAGTTGAACAACATGTCTAGGAATCTTTTTCTCACTAGTAGTCAAAGTGAAAGACACGTGGGAGTCAAATTTCTTCTTATTTTAGTATCAATTTTCAACCAAATTTTTTTTCATCTCCTTTATATCGCAATGGATCTTATCTTCATCTTTAAAATGAGATTCAGCCAAATATATTCTTAATAGTTGTTTTGCAAAATTTTATATGTGCATCACATTAACTACATGTCTAAAACGGTAGTCTTTTCAATACGGCAAGACAAATAAGATTTACCCTTTGGACCATGCATTCATTTGACTAGGACCTTTTGGATCCTTCTTATTTCTTCACTTATGTATTAAAAACTGATGGTGTCTACCTATAAACTTATTCCTCGAAGTCTCAAACTTCTCCTTCTCCTCTAATTGATAACTGGAAAGCGGAGAAGGTTACAACTACGCTACTAAAAGGGGGATTGTTCAATAGAAATCTATGGTGACCGGCACAGCTTTTCTTACCACTATAATGTAGCCAAGTGGAATCCATTTCCTCCCCACATATGGGATATTCATAATAACCATGAACATTACAACTGGACAAAGTCCCTAGATAGAAAAGTCATGGATCACCCATAACACCATTTCTTTAAGTGGGAAGTCTTCACCATTATAAGTTTCAAATGCCCTCACGCCTTCATCCCATAACTTTGCAAGTTCTTCAACTAATAGGGCTACAATAATATTAATATTTTCATTGGGAGTAACCAGCCTAGGTATAAACAAAGATAATAATGTGAAATTTTTTCTCATGCACAATGTCAGAGGAAAACCTAAATGCTCTAAACCCATTGATTGATAATCGAAGATAGGCATTGCTTGATTCCTTTGTAAATTTAGGGGATTGTTGTTTTTAAATTTGTCACATGATTGAATCAATAGTATAATGTATAGACTATATGATTGAATCAATAGGGTAACGCATGAGATTCTCATCCACCTCAGCTCGAATGTGCCATGTCATGGCCTCTGTTATCCACGATACCATGGAAAATCTTTATAATAATGGCATGAGGGGAAAATGCTTCAATACCTTATGTCGAACTTGTGAGCACTTACAAAATTTTATGAGTTTTTCATTTGCACTCTCACAAAACTGATATCATGGATCATTGCATATTGATCACTTATCCTTCAGTTGGTGTCGTTGAGGTACAATTTTCAATCATACTTGCATGAATGAATAGATTTAGACTTAAAACCAAAATCCTTCAAGCTCTTCTTGATGGTCGGATAATTATATGCTAACATTTTATCTTTTAGGATAATATTGATTCGTATCGAATATTTCTTTTATTTACCCTCTGTACTTATGCATTTTATCCCCCTTGGATACCTTAATTCCTATATTTATGCTCACTAACTATACAACCTAGTTTATGTATGTTTATATGCTTTACGAGGTACAATTAAGCTTTTGTAGGTATTATAGTGCTTAGCGCGATGTTTGGTCGCATTTTGGGAAAGTTTCATCACCAAGGGGACATTCAAGGGATTATTATTCATTTTATAATTTGGATTTTTGGCCCAATGTCTTATTGGAATTGTATACCTTTGAGTTAGCTTTATGTAGCCTCTAACCACGCCTAATTCCAATTTATAATGAAGAAGATACGACGTTTTTCGTTTGTTGATCTAGGATGAAGAATGCAGATTGTAAGGGGCGAATCAATTCGCCTATTTGGGAAATCGATTCGGTTTGGACCAAAAATGAATTTTGCCTACAACCAAAAAGGATAATTAAATTTTTTAAGAAATTAAAATTTAGAATATTTCGTGAACCATCCATTTTGAAATTAAAAACTTGAATTTTTCGGGAACCTACGTTCCAACAAGTGGTATCAGAGCATATAATTTAATAAATCACATTCTCATATTGGTTACAAGAGATTATAACGTTATGAAACCACATTCTTAGATTAATATCAAAGTAGGAACACAAATTTATCATGTTAGGTCCTTTAGGTATGAAAATATGGAAAAGTCATTAGATGAGTGGGTTTGGCTCTCGATCATTAAAGAGTGATCTCCACCAACGTTTCTAGTAGGAGAATCTCATGTTCTTAAATCTATAGAAAGATGGAATGAGGATGAGCTTAAGCTAGAAAATTTCAATTCTCTAGGTTTAAATGCTCTTTTTAGTTCAGTTACACCGAAGAACATCCTCTGGATTATGATGTGTGAAACTCCTAAGGAGGCTTGGGACACACTCTAACTCACCTATGAAAGTACTAGTACAGTTAAGGCTTCTAAACTCCAGAACTTTAAATATCAATTTGAAACTATTAAGATGTTAGAAAGTGAGACTTTTGATGAGTGTGTTCGATATTGTGAATTATTCTTTTAATTTGAGAGAAAAGATACCCGACAACCGGGTCACAAAGAAAATTTTGAGATCCTTACCTGATAGATTTAATCCAAAAGTGACTGTTTTTAAATTCGTAGGCCCTTTAAACTCTACGAAACTTGAAGATCTTATAGGTGCCTTACAGACCTATGAACTTGACATGTTTACGTCCAAGGATGTGAAGAAGAAATATAAGGGCATGTCTTTGAAAGACCAAAAGGAGTAAACACCTATTTCGACTGATGAGTTAGACATCGACTTCGATGATATGGCTATGTTTGCTAAGAAGTTTGGAAAATTTCTTAAGATTAGTAAAGAGAATCTAAGTGACGATTATAATAAATTTAAAAAGTCTAAGTATAAAAAATTGAGAAACTCCCTAATGATGATCTTAATAGGGACAAGGATAATAGATGTTTTAGTTATGAGGGTTATGGCCATAGGGCAGTTGAATGTCCCATTATACTAAGGAAGGAGGGAAAGAAATCAATTTCATATAATTCTACCCTTAATGATAGTGAACTAGAAAAGTTACCCCCATTGAGCATAACTTCACCGCATTCTTGGCTAGTCACATGAGCATTGATAATCAATCTTCCCATGAAGATATTTCTTTACATGATACTTCTGAGGCCATTATTTTTGAATCCCGTGTGTTTGATGGTAGGGAGAGTGGAGAAAAGAGTGAGAATGAAGACGAGATTGGAATCAAGGTTTCTTTTCATGAGTTGTATGTGGAATCCTTGAAGTTAAAAAAGGAAAACTTGAAGCTGGAAGCTATAATGAGAGAACGTGCCATAGGTAGTGATAGACGTGTTTTAATTGAAGATCTTAGGGTATGTGAGAGAACTCTTTGAGATAAGCTAAAGTATATGAAAGTGAGAGAGATAGTCTTCTAAGTTCAATAGAGGTTATGAAGAAAGAGATTCATAAGTTTGAAGAGACTAGAATTTTACTTGAATCTAGGATATTGGAGCTTAAAGATAGATTGATAGACTCGAGTCATGTGAAGTTTGATTTGGAGACTAGGTTCAAAAAATTGGATAAAATGTTAGGTACCAACCAAATCAAAAAATGATAAGTGTCGCATTTGCTTTGATGCTCAAAATTCTTCCGCTAATAATGTCGAAACCATGATTTTGGGAAAATCGTCTAGGAATGCTAAAAGAGGTCAGCCCGTAGGTAATACTTCTCACCGTGTTTTTACTTGCACATATTATGGTAGGAAGGGTCACCTTAGGAGATTTTGTTTCGATCTTAAAAATGGTCCTATGAATTCCAATGGTAGAGCCACCATGGTCACCCAAACTCGAGAGCATCACTTTACACCTATGTGGGCTAGGAGATCTGATTTGGAAGCATAACATGATAGGCTCTATGATTCTAATTTTCTTAAACATGATACTTCTCCTATTAAATCTAAAGGTTGATTGTGTTATCTTTGTTTACATACACTAGATGTGTTTCATGATACATTCTTGCTAGTTGTATGTTTGATTGTCATATTCTAGTATATGCTTCATCATATAAATTTTGCTATATTTTGTATTTTATTTTTTTTTCATTTTTGGGTCTTATTGAAAAATACAAAAATATTTTGTTTTTCTTTTGAGTTATCCTTGTTTTAATTTATTTTTCAAAATTTAAAAACTCAAAAAAGGTTTTTTTATGTGTGTATTTTAGTTTTACACATTTTGTGTGGCATATCCTTGTGTCTGAATATTATATCATTTCGCTCTTCCATGTGTCTAGAACTTTTGGTTATGAATTTTAGTTCTTAAATTGTTATTTTTCATGCTTGCATGGAGAAGCTTGACTTTGATTTGCTTAATGGATTCTTTATATATGACTCCTCACCAACATGCAAGAGTTTTTTTGGAACACTAATTTCACATGTACATTTCATCCTTGTGAGATGTTCTTCCATTAGTTTTGTCATCTACATATTTTACGACTGTGGAGGATTTGCGCATATAAGAACCATTGCTCGTGAGATTATTTTGAATTGTGTTGAAAGTAGATGAGGGTTCACGGAAAAGATCTACGAAGTGATCAAATCTCCTTGGATTGAAAGTCACCGTTGGCAAGAGCCTAAAAAGTGTGGCATTGTAAAAAGTAGTCAAGGCCAACATAGCTTAGTTTGATATGATCATTCAAAAGAAAAGAAAAGAACTATTATTTTTGAGGGATTTTGGATGGATACATCAAAAGGTTTGAACGATGACAATGAATCCTAATTATGCTTATTTTGTCATGATGCTATTGATTTATAAAACCATCAAAATTCCAGGCTTGTGTGCATTGTGCTCGTTTGGTATTTGAGTTCGCTTGATCTTTTCACATGAGGCTAAAAGTAAGTATATTTAAGTTTTACAATCAAATATAACTCCTTGAACATCTTTAAGTGATTGGGTCATTTCCTTTGTATCTAGTTCACACCCCTTCACTATGTTTACCACATGATTATTTTGACACATTTATGCTATATGAGTGTGGACAGCTTATCGTATTTAGTGTCTTATATATATATATATATATATATATATATATATATATATATATATATATATATATATATATATATATATATATATATATATATATATGTGTGTGTGTGTGTGTGTGTGTGTGTGTGCGCGCGCGCGCTTGTGTGTGTGTGTGTGTGTGTGCGCGCGCGCTTGTGCTTCATTGATATCTCTTTCACTTTAATATATATAACATCATATTTTTAATCTTTGCTTTTATATATATAATCCTTGTATGCTATTTATTCATTCAATATCTATCTTGTTGTGATTTTTTATTGGTATCCCATGCTCATTTTAGTTCATTATAGTTGATATCATTTTGTTATCGCATCATAGTTGGTACGTATTATTCCTCATATGGATTAGTTGTTCTTGTGTTTCCATGATTTTTTTGGTCTCTTATATCACTATAGACCATTATATGATATGCTTGTTTTTCCATTATGCTTATCCCTTGTTTAATTTAACAGCATAATTGAATTAATCGGGGAGAAATGGGTTATTTTATGCACCTTACTATTTGTCTATACCTGAACAAAAAATGGGAGAAATGGTATGTAAAAATTTTAAATTGGGGAGATCTAACCTAGGGGAATATGTCTTTCTTAGGTAGATAATGTTAGACAAAGGGGGAGGGTTTTATATTATATTCTCTATGCATTTAATGGTGTGTTTAAGTGTTCAGATCTTAATCCATATAAAAAAGTTTTTAATGCAAAGATGCTCAAATTATTAGTTGCTCAAGCGTCTGTATTTTTTTATTTTTGGGCAGGATTGTGTCTTTTAGATGAGCTTGACAACCCGTAGGCGTTTAATTTTGGTTTTGTCCCGAAATTGCTAAAGGGGAGATTTGTAAGGACAAATTTTCAATTGATTAATTTTGTATGTGTTGGTTTAATTCTTGACAAAACTCTTTGAATCATAGGATAGAAGTTATATGTGACCTTTCAAGCCTATGACATTAATAATGAAGAAGTAGCGACCAAGTAAAAATAGATCACATCATATTTCGCGCTTCGTGACTTATGTTCATTATCAATATTAGAAGGGTCTCTCGGGTATAAATGCTTATATTATGTTGAGACATGGGAATTTATTAATAGGTGTTAGAATTTTAGTCAATTATTTTTGAATTTATACTAACTAAAGAACTTGTTCTCGAACACCTTTTATTAAAAAAATCATAAATAATTAAAAAATAAGAAAAATGAGAAACTGGTGGCCATGCGTTCACATCAAAATTATCTAGATTCATGGCTAGAAATATCGTTTAAAAAATCTTGTACTAACGAGATTCAAAAGTCGTTTGAACAACCCTTCAAACGAGATGCTTTTTTATCATTATTTTTTCATTCGAACAACTTCATTAAAACAAGATTCACATGTTGTTCGAATGATCCTTCTGGCGAGATGATTTTTTATCGTTATTTTCTCGTTCGATTTGACGTCCTAGATGACATTAGAATGTCATTCGAACGACTAGACAATTTTTTTCAAAAATGGGCAGTTTTTCAGCCCTTTTTTCTTAACTTACGACTATTTTCCCACCCATTTATATGGTGCGGGAGTTAACATTTTCAAAGACTTTTCCAATCCTTTGAGAGAAAAAAACACTTTTCCAAAAGACCTTTAATTTTTGTTGATCCTTAATGAATTAAATCCCAAATCAAAAGCATGTTTACACCCAATTGTTTTTATCATCCAAGTTTCAGAATGATATTTTTTTGAGATCAATATTTTAGCATCGGGTTTTATTCTCTACACTGTAGATATTGTTTCTTACGGAGGATTTCATGTTCGTAGTGTACATATAGTGGACTCTGCATGCTTGATGGCTGCTTTTTTCGTCGGTGGACTTCAAGACGTAGGTGAACTCCTGCGTTGTCACTACGCAAAGGTGGAAGGAACGAAGAGCATAAAGTCTTGCGAGGGCATCTAGTTATTGTGTAAGTATTCTATCATGTCCTTTGTAATTCCATACTTAATGGACTTCTGGTTGGTCCGTCCAAGGTTTTTCTCACTGTGGGTTTTCCTCGTACATCGTTGCATTGTAGTTTTGTTAATTTATCTTGCAAATTATCACCTATATGCTTGCTTAGGTTTAATAAGATAGAATTAGTTTAATCACAAAAGTAGTGTAATTGGTGTTTAACTAAATTGGATAATTCATTATTGAAGTCGGAATTATCAATTGGTCAAAATTCATGTTAATCTTTAATTAAACATGTTTTAATTTGGTTTTTGTATATTTTAACTTGAATTGAAGTTGTGCTTTTGAAGAAGATAATTAAATTTTGAAATAAATTGAAATTTGGAATATTTCGTGAATCATAACTTCTGAAATTAGAAACTTGAATTTTTTGGGAACCTACATTCCAACAAGTGGTATTAGAGCATATAGTTTAAGAAATCACATTCTCATATTGGTATTGGAGCTTATAACTGTAACAAACCACATTCTCAGATTGGTATTAGAGCAAGACACTAATTTATTGTTTTAGGTCCTTTAGGTTTTAATATGAAAAATTTATCATTTTCAAGGTTTCATGTGTTTGATGGTTCTAAGTACGTGTACCAAAAGTGCGTATGAGGTCAGGACAAAAGTCGTCAGATGAGCTAGTATATCACTCGGTTGTTAAAGGGTGGTCCCCACTAATGTGTCTAGTAGGGGAAGCTCGTGGGCCTAAACCCGTAGAAACATGGAGTGAGGATGAGTTTATGCTAGAAAAATTCAATTCTCGAAGTTTAAATGCTCCTTTTAGTGCGGTCACACCGGAAGAGTTCCGCCGGATTATGACGTGTGAAATGTCTAAGGAGTATTAGGACATACTTCAACTCACCCATGAAGGTACTAGTGTCATTAAGGATTCTAAACTCCAAACACGTACCACTAAATTTGAAACCATTAAGAAGTTAAAAAGTGAGACTTTTGATGAGTTCTATGCTATATTTTTCAATATTGGGAATTCGTCTTTTAATTTGGGAAAAAAGATACTCGAAAACTATGCCATTAAAAACATTTAAGGACATTACCCAATAGTTTTAATCCAAAAGTGACCGTTTTAAATTCTTTAGGCGCTTTAAACTCTACAAAACTTGAAGAGATCTTAAGTAACTTAAAAACTATTCACTTGATATGTTTAGCCCCACGGATGTGAAGAAGAAAGATAAGGGCATAACTTTGAACGCCTGGAAGGAGAAAACACTTATTTTGAATGACGAGTGTGACATCGACTCCAATGATATGGCTATGTTTGGGAAGAAGTTTAGAAAATTTCTTAAAATTAATAAAGAGAATCTTAAAAATGATCATAAGAAATCTGAAAAGTCTAAGTATAACAAAGCCGCTAAACTCCCTAAAAATCGTAATGATGATCTTAATAGGTACAATTTAAATAGATGTTTTGGTTGTGAGGATTATGACATAGGGCAACTGAGTGTTCCGTTATACTAAGGAAGGATAGAAAGAAACCATTTTCATATAATGTCACCTTAATGATAGTGAACTGGAAGAGGGACCTGATTCCCCCATTAATCATAGCTTAACCATATTATTGGCAAGTCATGTGAGCATTAATAATGAATCTTCCCATGAAGATATTTCTTTACATGAAACTTCTGAGTCCATTGTTTGTGAGCCCCATGTGTTTGATGGTTGGGTGAGTGGAGAAGAGAGTGAGAATGAAGAGTAGGAAGAGGAGAGTGATCTCCAAGTTACCTTTCGTGAGTTGTATGTGGAATCCTTGAAATTAACAAAGACAAACTTGAAGTTGGAAGCTATAATAAGAGAACGTGTCATAGGTAATGATGAATGTGTTTTAATTGAATATCTTAGGGCACGTTAGAGAAATCTTCGACATAAGCTAGAGTATGTTGAAGGTGAGAAAGATAGTATTTGAGGTTCAATAGAGGCTATAAAGAAAGAACTTCTTGAGTTTAAAGAGACTAGGACTTTTCTTGACTCCAAGATAGTGGAGCTTGAAGAGATATTAAGTGACTCGAGTCGTGTGAAGTTTGATTTAGAGGCTAAGTTCAAAAAATTAGATTAAATGTTAGGCACCATTCAAATAAAAAATGATTAGGGTGGTATTGGCCATGATACTCAAAATGCTTCCACTAATAAAGCTGAAACCATGATTTTGAGAGAATCGCCTTGGAAAGCTAGAAAAGGTCAACCCTTGGTAATAATTCTCACTGTATTCTTACTTGCACATATTGTGGTAAGATGAATATTAACTACACCAAAAATAAAAAAACATTTTGGTAACTTGGTCGCGGTCTAAACCCACAACTAGGTTGGTTATGGTCTCTAACCATGACTATCCACTAAAGATCATGACACGGACCGTGACCTGTTACAGGGGAGAACTTTGCCAAATACTTGTCATGGTTTTGGAATGTGACACTATTGTTCAATGTCAATGACCATGAATTTATACATGGTAAAAATATCACCAATGTGGTCATGGACCTTAGTCACGATCCATGATCGTGACTCACTATTAATGACTTTGACTATAATGTAATGATCATTAACTGTGACCACCATCTGTGACAACACTGGAATTCAAAACGTTTACACCAATTAGGTCATGATTCTCGATCGCGATAACCTTAATTGAATATACATTATGTCACAGTCATGGATCGAGATCTATATATAGTAATAATGGTTTTTAAATTAAAATGGCCACAAACCTTATCACGATAAATGACGATGACCCCATTTTAGGTATATATACACCCATTATGGTTTATTTTCCTTTAATTATCTCATTATAATTCTCTCTCTTTGCAAAATAAATTCCATCCATACTTATGTCCACACACCACCTTCCACCACCACACTACACCTTAGATCATCACTCTCTCCACGATTATGTATGCATGTATGTATGTATGTTTGGTTTTGTTATGTTTTTAATTGGTTTGGTATTTTAGGTTTTGGTTTGTGTGAACGATTAATTGGGTATTTTTTTATTGACATAAAATTTTTATTTTCATATATATGTGTGATTAGATTTTTAATATTTTAGGAGATTGGTTCCTGAAACTAAATTTGTTGGAGACCATCTTAATGGAGCATTTTATGTAAATTTATTCTCTATGTATCCATACATTTGTACATTTTTATGAAAACATTGTAAAATAATATTAGGTTTCAAAACCCTCATGACTATTTAGGGCTTTGATTGAATGTAATAAAAATGCAAATACATTTGATAAGTAAATATGAAATTATAAATTAGGTATATATAAAAAACAAATTGGGTATATGTACGAACAAATTGATATGTAAATATGAAATTATGAATTTTTGAAGTTTAAAAATGAAAAATTTGAATGAACACTCGTTAATGTAAAATATCACATTTGAAAGTCTTATTAATCATTTAATTTACTGAGATGGAGACATTGTGGATTAATACTATTTAAAGTCACTAATTGGTGCAAATAAAGTACAATTAAAACCTCTCATCAAATATCCCAATGTTAAATTATGTAGAACCGAAGAGAACAAGAAAATGCATTAGTTTAATAGGGAGGCTATGATAGTATGAATAAAAATAGGACTATGAACCTATTTTCATGACAAAAAAAATCTGGGTAAATTCTAAAACCTAAAAATAAATTGGGTTTAAAACATATGCTTATGAACCTATTCTCTTAATACAAGAGGTGCTTGCACATTTGAATATATATATATGTGTGTGTGTGTGTGTGTGTGTGTGTGTGTGTGTGTGTGTGTGTGTCTGTGTGTGTGTATGTTTACATTTGTATAGATATACAAATTCACATATATGTAATTAGGGTTGGTACATTTGTATATAATTAATTATGGTTATTTACTTATTTGTAAAACATTTAAATTTATATGGTGTCTTATAGTTTATCCTTTTGATAATATTTTTTCGTTTATTTCCATGTGTTCATGTAATTGGAGAACAATTATTGAAGTTTATCTAACTCTAGTTGCTTTCTTTATTCAGATAATTTTACTTATCTTTTCTTTCATGCAAAATAGTATTTTATATATATATATATATATATATATATATATATATATATATATAACTTATTGGTTTACTATTGTGGTCATGTTCACTCATTCCTTAAGTGGTTGATATTTGAGTGAACACAAATTGACGGAAGGACTTTGTCATTTGGTGAACACATAATAATTCTAGGATTAATTGAATTAAAATGAACTAACATTAGAATTATTGTGTTTGATTTCGTAATTGAAAAATATTAATTATTTTTGATTGATTAATTAGATAACATTAGTTACTTAGTTGACTCATAGTAATTTTATATTAATTAAACTAGGAGTCCTAGTATTTATATGTTTTCCCACATGCAAAAACCCTTTTATACATTTTTTGTCTTCTCATTCGCATTTTAAAATACTAGCCATATACAGATCCATCCTTTATATATATTATCAGGATAAAATGAGTCATCATAATAAGTAATTTCAACGAAAAATTGGTAGGTTAAAGTTGGTCGGATCAAAAGTTCTTTTAATAGTGCGCATCATATAAAGGGTATACTTATTTACTATCTGGGATTAGGAAAATTGATCAGTCTAATAATCTTATAAATCATGGATTCCTCTTTTCATTGACAGAATGTTGGTAAGGCAATAGAAAATATATTTCGATATTATAATCCCGATAATGAATTATCGTTAGTAACACTATTAGAGAAGGAAGAAAAAATATTCATCCATTGTGGATAAAATTCTGTGAATAAGGAGTACACCAAGATTGTTATGTGTCGAGGCAGATGCAAAAAAAATGGATATTTTCAAAAAATTAAAGAATAAAAGATTTCGAGTTTATGTTATGAACATATATAAGGCCATCATAAATACGCTTTTATGTAGTTAACTAATTCAAGCTTTCCATCGATTTTAAAAAAAAGAATCCCATTTGAATTGAAATTAAACACATCAAGCTTATATAATAGGTTCTTATATATATATATTAAATGTGACCGTTGTATATTATTCGCTAACTGTTTTTAGTTTTTTGTTGGAAATGTCGAAGAGGAACAAATATACTAAAATATACAAAGACACTCTTACTCCATCTCAATTATCTCCTAATCTACAATCTCAACTTTTCACTCCTACGAGTTCTCACTTATCGACTCCACCTCAGGATACTTCTAGTCAACCGACATAGTGTCTGAGTCAGCAAACTCCCTAAAGTCCCGTTAAACTTGTTGGAGATAGGATTGCCATTGAACACAAAAAAAATGCATACTTAAGAAATTTGATGAATCATTCATTGAAAAGTAAAAATAACAACTAGGTTTAAAGAATAAACCTAGGGTTTTGAATCATGACACCCTTATGGAGAAATATTTTGATGAAGATGATGATCTTACTGCCCTCCCAAGGTTTCCAAAAATCTTTATAAAATCCACTGAAACCCTCTAATCTTCTATTATACAATCAACCCAAAGCAAGCCGTGTGTTCAGGCAGTTTTTAAGATGGACAAATAGTGAAATATACGAGAAATCACTTTCCCTCTCCTAATCCCTTCATAAAACGTGAATAATATTTTACCTCTCCCTCTTTAACCCTCCATAATGGATATACAACTTAAAATTCTAACTTACGTCGATATATATATATATAAGACATGGGTTTTGGCTAAACTAGGTTTTCACAGAGTGTAAGCTTACAACTTGTGTAATAAACAACACCGTGGACCCAATTTTGAATAACTAAATTGGCCTCCAAATATATACGCGAAAATCCCAAATTACATCATCAAAAATTTATTTTCTTTATTATTTAATTACAATTGATTCCACTAAATAATCACGATTACACTACAATTCAATTATCTCAAAATCACTCAGAATGAATAGATATTTATTTGAAAATTTTCTATGGTACATAATATGATTCCCCGTAGTAAGTATATAGTACATGCTTATTCAAATAAATTCACCATTAATTGATTTTAATTAACATCTTATGTATCCATAATTCTCACACTAAACTTATTTGATAATCTACCTTATTATAAAATCCACCAGTCAAGTTTATTGGTATAATCAAATCTCATAAGTCTACCAAGGGAGTATAACAATCCAAGGCCATTCTTAGACGTAGATCCCTCCGTATTATGATCTCATACCTACTCACATAATGATTTCCCAACCTACGGAGATTATGATCTAGACTGAATATTTCACCTAACAGTCAAAATAGCGATTAAGAAATCATTCTAATCCTTGTAATCGTTGTGATTAAGAACCTATGCACCTTGTCAAATGTTGTGATATTTCCCAAGTCTAATCCAATCAACACCTAGACTTGAATCTCATGGGTGGTACTATTCAATATATTCCTTAATATACCAGTTACAATCCTCTCTGAAATTATCAAATAAGTTCTCAAACCATCACAAAGTTCATGTAGTTTAAGATAAACTACTAAGATTACACATGTAGTTACATTAATATGATGTCATAACTTATCTTAGTTGTGAATTTTTCAATTGTACTAGAATAGAAATTCTGATG
The DNA here is from genome assembly GCA_949130495.1 of Sambucus nigra. Taxonomy (NCBI): domain Eukaryota; kingdom Viridiplantae; phylum Streptophyta; class Magnoliopsida; order Dipsacales; family Adoxaceae; genus Sambucus; species Sambucus nigra. Next base: position 514,464,364 of record OX422221.1, on the reverse strand, counting down.
TTCTATGATCAAGATGAACCCAAGTCACTAGAATTTATACTAATTTTAATTATCTGACATGGTATACAATATATTAACCATAAATATAAGGCATTCTCAAAAACATGACTCACGTTTCAAAGTAAACTGACACTCCTTTACTGAAAAATGAACGGCATACATGTTTTTATGAATAGCACCCTATCAATATCCCCCGTAGTCTCAAAGCCATGTAACTATGCATCCAACTCCAAACCCATTTACTCGATAGTCTATAGAAATAGTTGTAAAAGATTTAGCCTGGTGTTATTTGATGCAAACCTATCCATAAACTTATCACATACCTTGTTTTATTTCTCAAACTATGTGTGATTAACCCCTTTATGGCCTATGGATATGATTAACCCCTTTATGTCCTATGGATTATGTCTAACTTACAATAGTTCCACTCTGAAAAAAATACAGTTTAATAGTTATCTGCACTTAAAGGGACCTCACCTAAGTTACTTAGGAAGTTTTCGAGCCATTATCCTCTTTAGTTTCCTCCCAAATGGTAATAACTTTGGACAAAGAAAGATAGCTTCACTGTAACACCCCGCCCGCCCATGGAGAGCGAACGGAGCGCCACTATCGATAAAATAAATCCATATCCACAAGTGACAAGGTATAGAACATCTAAATAAACCCACAATAATATAAATCCACTAATCTCAATCTCTTCAATTACAACAAGTCTCTCGAATTAAAATTACAACTATCTAACTCGAATAAAAATACAAATCTCCAAAGCTCTATACATCAAAATAATACAAATCTTTCCCAAACAATCCTTGCTAAAATCAATCTCTATAGCGCCTCAAAATCCGCGCTAACCTGCCACTAAAAGAAAATATGGGGAAGTACACAATACGACAAGAAAGATGCTCAACAAATATATGTTAGCGATGAATAAAACGTAACAACACAAGTACGAATATTCAAATCAAAATGTGAATCTCAATAGCATTTCATCATTATAATTTCTCAACAACACTTTAATCGGGTCACCAGGCCTCACCACATCCATATATGCTTTATCAAGCCATAGCCCGAGAAACAGGAATTTTAGCGGGTGCCCAACATCTGTGCCATATTAAAATCTCATGACAACGTGCTCAACAACAATATAATGATACCATATGAATCAAAATAATTTCAACAATTATTTTCCAGATTTTAATGAATTTATCAATTCAAATATGAGTTCAATTAATAAGAAATCAAAGAGAATGACACTCGCGAGATTTAAGGAGCATATTGTGTAAAACCCCATACCTCGAACCATGATGAGAAACCAATGATCACATCCTCAAGATCAATACAAAAGATCTACAAAATCTCATATAAGAACCTCCAACAAAATAGCCCCAAGAACACCTCTAATATAAGGTTGGAATTCACAAATCTCAAGGGCCAATGTGTATATAAAAAGAAGAGGAATATAAAATATATTTGCTGCCAAAATTTGTACCAAAAGTATGTTAAAAGGGTTGCCCAAGACTTCTTTTTATAATGCAAAGAAATGAAGAGTTGGAATCCAAAAGACTCCTTTAAATAAGGCAAAGAAATGAAGAGTTGGAAGTCAAAACAACTCCAAGAGTTAAAAACATTTAAAAATCATTTTAAAATCCGTTTTAACTCCGTTTTCGAAACCGTTTGAAATTCTCGCCTTTAAAAATAATAACCAACATATTTGAGCAATAAAAAATAATTTTCCCAAAACCTTTATTTTCCTCCATTTTCCAGAAATTGATTAAAATAGCCCAAAATTACGCGGGTTGTTACATTCACACTCCTCCATCATATAACTCCAACTTGTAAGATAAGCACATATTCCAAGGAAGAAAACTTGGAATCCTTATCTAATTTAAAATCAAGTCTTTGTACCTAAATGGTACAAAACAATCATGCTGAAATTTGTATACAATTTGAACGACATAACAAATATTCGGTCTGGATTATAACATAACATACATGAGATTTCCTACCACTGAAGCATTAGTTATATTCCTCATTCATTTTACCTAATCAAGTGTTTTAGGAAAATTATCTATAAAAAAGATTTATTCTATACTCTAAAGGAAAATCCTTTCTTGGAATATCGATGTAAATCATATGAGTAAAACATCAATAAGTGACTTTGGATAATCCCAACATCTAATATATCATATTTAGCGAAAGATTAATCATCAAGATGTGACTAGTTTATCCTAAGTAATTTACATCGAGCTACTTAAACAACCATACTCTTATGTAAGACAATACCCCCACCCTATTTCCAATTATGAGAATATTATCCAAATATTGTAGTAAAAATACCACCAAGTTTTCATGAGGCTATTTTTGGAAATAAATATTATTCGGTCTTCGATCAAAATTAAAAGGTTGACTCCCTACTAAAACTAAATTTTTTAAATGTATCTCACAAGCTTACAGACTTTACTTTCCTAATTTTATACTATGTACATACCAAGATAGTCGTTTAAGAACGTAGTCTTAATGTTAGAAGAACCCCATCAGACTTTAACATGGCTACCGGTGAGAAGGTTGGCTCATAGTCAATCCCTTTATTTTTAAGTAAAATCTTTCAGAATAAGCCTAACCTTGAAGGTTTCCACCTTCACATCCATCTATCTATTAACGTTTGGTAGATCCACTTGCACCCGATGGGTTTTATCCCATTAATAAGTCTACAAGTCCCTAAAACTTTACAAGAATACATCAAATACTTTTTGGTATTTATAGCTAAAGTTAAAGAAAAAATTCCTTGTCTCGAAATGCATAGATGTAGTTCGCAGAACTAGATTCGTGTTTACCTGAGGTTAATTCGAAATGATCACCCCAAAACACTTAGCATTTATGATTATGCCTGATGCTCCCACTATGATGTGGCACCATTTGCTATCCAATATAAGTGACATATTTATCCCGATCATAGTGACACTTCCATTACCATTAGGTATTGTATTATCAATACCAACATGTATTTCATACTTTACAGGTGATCTAGAAACAACGATAATATAATGTTCCTTTTTTTTGTTATGAATCTAGCTTACTCTTAAGCCGATGGTTATTACATAATATTCTTACAAGAATCGGGCATTGATACAACGAATGACTTTATTATACTTAAGAATATGATATAAACTAGACTTATAACATTTGGGATAACCAAGGAAGAGACATACTTCCGTCATTGATTTCAATTTCATTGGCTCCTTCCACAACACAAGTGTTGGGCACCCCTAGGTACAAACATATCCTAGAAAGATCTTGTGCCCTCTCCCTAGTTCCATAGGAGTTGAAAAGAATGATTTAGATGAAACTAACTTCATAATGTATATAGCCGCCTCTTACGTAAAATCTCAATATGAATGTCATAATCCTTAATAACTAACCATGGACCTTATAATATTTAAAAGAGAATTTTCCTTCATTTCCTCCACAACATTCCGAAGTGTAATACCTAATGTAGACAAATGAGATTTAATCCTCACCTCTTATAAATGTTTCTTAAATTATTCTAAGAGGCATACACACCAACTATCAGATCGCACACTTTGGATTAGTTTTACTCACCTATGATCCATCTTAGCCTTGTAAAGTTCAAAATAATCAAAGGCTTTACACTTGTGGTTCATAAGGTAAACATATCCATACCTTGAGTAACCATCAATAAAATTGATGAAGTACTCAAGACCTCCTCTTGACTGGATAGTCATTAAACCACATAAATCTAAATGAACTAATGTTCAACACATTCTTTATTCTTTAGCTTTTATATGTGAAGGTCCTCTTAGTCATTTTATTTTCTAAAAGAGATTCATAGACTATAAGTGTAGTTACTTCCAATGAACTCAATTGTTCATTTTAGACCAGTCATTAAAATTCTTGTAGAATAAACTAGACTAAGCGTAAGTGCAAAAATTGTGTTTGGTTCAACTAAGAAGAAAAGTTTATCCTTAATAAATATCCATAAAAGTTATTCATATTAGAATTTAGTAGTATTTGTTAGACGAGCCTTATAATGTTTAAATTACTTTCCAATGTATCAAAATATATAAAAGATGATATCCCAATTTTGACAAAAAAAAATTATATTAAAACATCGAATATATGTTCAAAACTAATTTAGAAATTAAAACAATTCTTCTTCTAAAACCATGTACATTAAATAATTTACATACATTATCATTATGTTTTCACCATAATCTAAAACAAACATCCTCCACTACTACTATTGTCTTATTCTTATTGTCATTACTAGGAATATGTCTCTTTTAAGTAGTTGTCCGATCACCTAGAACCTCCACAAAGAGTTGCAGTCCTAATTTGTGACTTTCAAATCTACACACTAGGTTCCTATATATCGGACCATAATTATTCATTTAATTTTAAGTGAAATACCATTACCATGTCATTTCCCTTATAGGTCTACGAAACGGGATATATTTTTATCAATGTTCTAACTAATCGTGGTAAGAACACCCACCTTTTAAATTTATTATTACTACCGAGGAATATGAAAATTTGTAACCCTAAAATCATTGCACTTGAGAATTAGCCTTATCCTTATACCTCCCTTTCAGGAAACAAGTGAAGCTCTTCTTAATAACTAAAAACATCGTTTAACTACTAATGATGCTCATATTTAGATTGTGAGATTGACTCAAGCTTTTTCACCATATCTAAGACTAACAATACCTTATTGAAGCAATGATAAAAATCATTTAAGAACATGATTCTTACTTGAGCGTCATAACCAACATCGGTGTTTACAAATTACCATTGGTCAATTCTTTAAAATTAAAATGTTCATAAAAAACATCCATGATAGGGGGCCGAACATACGTAACACTTCATTTTAAATAATTACCATAAATTTTTATATACCATGATTCTGTGATCAATTTCCTTCAATGGGGGAGGAAAGAAAAATTATAATAGAAGGAATAAATCACATCATAATTTAAAAATGAAGATGGAAATATGAGGTTAAATGAGTTTATTATCCCCTGAAGTTAGAACAATGTCCTACTACATTTTCATTCCTCAAAATATATTATAGTTAACAAAATAGGACTAAAATAAATGGGTGAAAGTTGAATTCATTTTTAAAATCTTATATTCATCATTAAAAAAATTATTTTCCAATTAAAAATGCGAGAATTAGTTCTATTAAATCTTAAGTTGGTATCCATATCCAAGTAATAAAAAATAATCTCGTTGGATATTCGAGTTTTCAAACGAAGTGAGATTCTCTATTTGAGATTAAATCACATGACCCTGAACTAAAGAAATTTTCATATTTCCATATGTTCCCAAGACATTCTAAGAAACCTATGTCCTATATAACTGAATAGTCAGTGACTTTTGGTCCCATGTATAATGACAATAACTTCGATGAGGAGGATATAATTAGTTGTGTTTAAGTGTATAGCATTAGTTTGTTCGTTGAAATCAAATTTGATCGTAAAGAAATTCCTCGGTGGGAGGACCAAAATCACTCACATTTAATTTCAAGGAACCATCACTTAAGAGTCTTAAGAATACTGGATGTCATGATTAAAATCCATTTGATGTAAGGGTAGATTAATCTGACATAAGGAAGTAATTACATCACATTCATAAAACACCAATAGAGGCCGTCGGACTTATATTGAAACTCCTCTCCCATTTAATATTTTAAACTTGAGGGTTATTTTGAAAAATAATCCATTCAATTCTAAATGCACGAATTAAATCATTGGTAATTATTACTAATACAAATTAAATTTTCCACTAGGTATAAATTAAATTGTGATATCCAAGTTTTAAATTTATCAAAATAAAACCGTTTTAAAATTAAATTAAAACTTGGATATCACAATTTAATTTATACCTATAATTTATTAACCCATCATATTAAATTTTAAAATAAATAAATAAGTAAGGATTTTCCATAAAAATACATGATCCAGGTCGGTAAAGATAATAATCCATATTGTCCATGATAACATGGGATCCTAATTAATTAATTAATTAACACTCGATAATCATCAACATGAGTAAGATGATAGAATTAGAATAAAGTACAATAATATGCAATCACAATTCAAATAGAAATCATATTCCCCTTTCCATTATGATCTAGAGTTCTTCTTGAAGTAAAACACTTCAAGAATATCACTTGAATTAGACTTACTTTTGAATTAGAGTCCTCCTTGAAGTAGACTTAAAAAATAGATTTCTTTACTTGTTTAAAACCTGGAAAAGTCCTCTCTACTCCTCAAAATATCAAGAAAAAGATTCATTGCTAAACCGGTGAAAAACATCAAACAACAAACATTTGAACCCACTGTCAGGGTTGGATCAATTCGAAAGCTCGTTGGATAAATCGTATGGGGGTTTGAATCGAACCACCCGTGTAAGTTATCTTTTTCATCTTAAATTCTCCATATGCAGGGAAAAACCTCCATTAAAAACTTCACGAACTCCATAAAATTTTGTCTAATGTCGTAACCTATGTAAATACATGATTTTAACTTGTAAAAATTAATACATCTCCTCAAAATATCCTATATATACATTGATTAAAGCAATAATTAAAATAGCATAATTAGAAATATCAAGTCAAATATATGAAGAAAATATCTACGGGTAAACCACCTTTGGATCCATTCACACAAAACAAAATCATGTGACCATGATGGAAGTGATACAAAAATTATAATCTCTGCAAAACCATGTTAGTATGAAGTAGCATACAATTATGTATTTTCTTACAACATGTAAAACTAGGGTTTCATGGTGGACAACATGGACCTTTCCAAAACATGTTCAATCTATAATCAAGGCTTTAATACCAATTGTTGGGCATAAGATTGATATTGAACGGGGGAAAATTTTATCCCTAAGAGTTTTGATTGATTATGAAATGGAAAATAAAAACTAAAACAAGGTTTATAAAGTAAAACTAGGTCTTTGAATCAAGATACCCTTATGCATTTTATTGGTGATTCAAACAATGAGAAATACATTGATGAAGATGATAATGTTTCTACCGTCCTAAGGTCTCCAAAAATCTTGATAAAATCCAATAAAAGCCTTAAATATTTAAGTATATAATCTACTCCCCCCAAAAAAACTTGTGTGGGCACTCTTGGAGATGAATATGTGGTGAAATGTGAGAAAAATAACTTTCTCTCTCCTTGGCCCTTCATAAATATGTGAATAGTATTTTTTCTCTACCTCTCTTACCCTCCATAATGGACATAAATCTTAAAATCCAAGCTTACGCGATTATATATATGTATGAGATATGGACTTGGGTTAAACTAGAGTTTAGAGATTCTAGTACTATTACTTGAGTAATGGACTATACTAGGGACCCAATACAAAATAATTAAATTAGGTCCCAAATAAATACTTAGAAATCTCTAATTTTACCCTCGTAATTTATTTTCTTTCTTTCATTAATCATGATTAATTCTACTAAATAATCACGACTGCACTCCAATTTAATTATCTTAAAATTACTTGGATGAAGAAGTCTTTGTTTGTAAAGTTGTTATTCTAAATAATATGATTCCCCGCCTTAAGTATATAATACCTTTTTAGTCAAATCAAGTCACCGCTAATTGATTTTAACGAACACCTTATTTATTCATTGATCCTCAGGCCTAACTTATTTGATAGTCTATCAAATCATCAAATCTACCAGCCACGTTTATTGTTATAATCAAATCTCATAAATCTATTAAGGGGGTATCACAATTAAAATATTTCTTGAACGTAGATTCCTCCAAATTATGATTATAGACCCACTCACACACGACTACTCGACTTGTGGAGATTCAAATCCAACAAGATATAATATTTACGATAATAGTTAAAGAAAAAAATATGTAAGCACTCCAATCTTATAACCCTCGGCATTAAGAACTTATGTACCCCTTGCGAATGTTGTGTAAAACAATTTATATCATCCTCCGCATCAGCGTAAATATAAAAATATCCATAAAAAACATAATTTTCCAACTGAATAATAAACTGAAACCCCAATTAAAGATGAATCCACTACTTTAAAAATATCTTATTATGAATCTTCCAGCTGAATAAAAGAAATACAATAGGTACCGCCTCTAAATCCAACTCCTGAATATTAATGACCACTTAAATGAAACATCACATCTACTTAAGGATGATGAATGAATATACAATGCTACAAGTTTGACCACTCAGCCTTGCTAAACCTGTATAATAACAATAATAATCTTATGGGGGAGGGGGTGAGATTTACATATTTGGTTAAGAGATTGAAAGTTGCATGAAATAACTTATAGTATCAAAACAGTAATAATCATGTGACTCATTTACGATAACACTCGCATGCAAGGGATACCTCACCCATCATCATAAGTGAAATACTATATGAGTGCTATGGCAGAAGACATAACTATACTAAAAGTCTCTATGTCTAAGCTAATAAGTAATAAAGCATAAGGAATTACTAACACGGGGTGCAAATAACCGCTCAAGCACATAATGAAACCCAATATTAAATCTTTAAATTATTTAGATTCCCATAATCTTATGACTTAACATTTTACTTTATATTAACAACTTTAATTAAATGAGTTCTTCACTGATCTAAATTGTATGTACCAATATTACCTCATACTGTCACCACTCATGTCACCCAAAAGATAAATTGTGCATAATCTCATAAAATGAACATGAATGTGACATAGGGTCTAAGTCAAAGTGTCCATCACTGGACTAATGTCATATACACGTATATAAATCTCATAACAACCACACGAAAGTATCTACCTTCGGAGGACCATCTTTTGCTTCATTTAATAAACCCGTATAAGATTTTTACCTCACAAATTTTAAAACAAACATACAGATAAATAAGAGAACGAGGGAACACTATGTAGTCACACTTTCGGGTAGACCCATGCCAAGACTTCACCAATGGCCAGATCATCGACTTATCTCCGTATGAAGTCGAGACTGACTAAATGTATGATCTAAATGTCTCAACAGGCAATAACACCATCACCTAAATTTCCCCGATGGGCCCTCATCTCTTCTCATATGAGGATGGCCATCCTAAATGTGTATTCAAAAGACATCAACCTCTATAAAAATCTTTCATCAACAATCAAGTATGCATTACTAGGTGACACTAACTTGAATCTAAACCCCGATCAATAAATTAACCAGGAGTAACTGGTATGTTCACATATATATACACATTGGATAACACATACTCTCAAAAGTACCTGAATCATCCCAATCCCTAAACACGGGATTTTCCCTTAATTAGGTTTATCATCTCAAAAATCGTAATTACACAAAACAACACAACATATCATACATAGGCCAAAAAATAGGATAACGCTTACCTTTGACCCATACTATCCTAATCCCCATCATGAGGTTGTCCAATTTATTCTTATCTTATTAATTCTCAAGCCTTAGCTAAATCATACATATACTATAAAATAGGACAATGCAGACTCTCAAGTGTACCCCCATCGTCCCTATCACTAAGTACCGTAGGGTTTATTCTACTTGAAACCCATAATAATGTCCTATCTCATCATTCCTTACTTTATATATATACCCATAATAATGTCTCGTCTCAATATTCCTTACCTAAATTATCATCATAAACTATACGAGTTCATAACAATTACCCAAGAATTTTTTATGCCCCTATAATCCAAATCAATCATTTTTTGCCCTGAACCACGTCTAACAACATAACTCGTTCGAATAACACTACACAAATCGTTCAAATGAAACATCATACCTCATTCGAATGACATATTCAAGTCATTTGAAGGAGACAAAAATATCGTTCAAACAAAACTGTCAAAATTAGTCCTTTCGCCCCATAAATGCAAAAAATAACCAAAAACTCCATTAATGAGTCTTAAGCTCAATTTCAGCAACCCAAGCACCATTATATTCAACACCAATAACATATATATAATTATAAATTATTTCTATAATGTTTTAAGATCAAGAGTTAATTTAAGGGGTCTAACCCGCAAATAAAACCCTAGTTCATTCTTTACACAATATGAGTCCAATTAAATGTATGATTTTAGTCCCAATCATCAGTTTAACATATGGATTCAACTAATAAATGAAATTAAATACTAAATATGGGTTCTAAACACGTAGTCAAAGGCCCAAAATGAATCAGTTCATAAGCTCCAACAAAACCCCAATTTTAAGCCATATTCACTTCTAACAATGGTTTAATTGAACAACCCAATTAAACCCATGTATAAATATGATTAATAAAGGAGATTAAATATTAAACATTCTTCTACATATTAGAATCCATTATATGACAATGGAAGAATAAATTAATTACATATTACTAAGTGATGAAATATGAGATTTCTTTCCTAAAACAATGAACACATGATTCCTCCTTTTAATCCCTTGTTCTTACTCCTATGGATCTTTCCAAAGTGTCCTAACTCTCTAGGGCTGCTAGGGTTTGTGTTTGTGTGTAAAATATCCAATTAATAAGGTTAGCACCCTTAAAATAAGTCTAATTCCAAGGTCCATAGTAGGCCTATTTTTGGGCTTCTAAATGGGCTCCAAATACTATCCAAATCACTCTAAAACTTTGTCCAAAGGTTACCTACTCCATAGTCCCAATTCAAACTACTAAAAACACATATTCGAGCCTCCATGATACTTCATAATCAAAGCCAAGAAGTAGTACCTCACACATAAGGTAATACCTCATGACATAAATAATTATACACTTAATTATTATATGCATACACATAGTCCAATATTATATAATTAATATAACCAATTAATTAATCCAAACACACATTACAAATATACACCGCATGCTAAATTTTATTATCATTTAAACCATGAAATTTGTTATTATCAAACAACACAAGTAATAATTAATCCCATTTATTATTTATATCTCACTTAATAATTCCACAAAAATACACGGTATTACATTCTCCACCTTAGTACATGAAGCATAATGTCAAAACGTAAACCCCACAAATATCATAGGCTTTCACACGACCATCCCATAACCGTATCCCTCGAGATAAAGTAAAAAGGCTCCCATACACCTACCATAGTGTGCTATGATCGAAGCACCCACACACCCAATACCATGTGTACACACACACAAGCATCACATACTCATATCACACATATATACATTCACAACGTAATCATATATCTAAAGCATAACTATAGAGTAAATTTATACTCGAATTCCTTACTAATCAGGACTCAACTTTTCTTAAGATTGTCCCATCTATATTACTGGTGGAACGAACGTTCCTTGGTGCTATCAACATTATACTCCTTGGCTCCGTTGTCCCTAAACCTTGAAATATCTCATCGCTCAATGTGTTATCTCTCTACATATGTATCATTCAATGTACTATACCTAGGATAGTTTGCCCCTACGTATTGGACTTTCTATTTCATTCTTAAGTACTATAGAACTATCTATATTATTCTCGAGGTATTTTTGGAATTCACGACGGTTGAATTTATCTCTCCAATTTGGGGGAGATTTTAGTTTTTCAGGCGACATCGAATCTCTACTTTCTTGTATTTCCTCTAGGATATGGTGCACATAAATAATCATAGGATTATATTAATCATACATCCTATTTTTTAACTTTCCTGTTCGTCTGCTCTATCTTCTTGGAGCCTTTATTTCCATCGGCCTTAGAGTTATAAGATTGTATAGCAGCCATAGCCTTATTGGCATTCATAATTTTTCCCGCTTTAGCCATTAATTCAGTAATGGTCTTAGGGGTATCTTTGGCTAGGGAATAATATATCTTCTTAAGGAGTAAACCGCTCATCGGTGCAGTGATCTACATTTTTTCCTCATATGCCACAACTTCTAGATTTTTTCTATTGAAATGAGTGATATATTCGCGCGTAATCTCTCCTGGTCGCTGGCAAAAGCTCAACAAAAGAGCTACTTTCTTGACTGGTTTAACTTCAAAGAATAAGTTACTGATGGACAACTCAACGAGCTATTGAAAGTTGTAGATATGTCCTCATGACAAGTTGTCATACCAAATTTACACCGACCCTGTAATAGTGCTAGAAAATTCCATGCAACACATCTCCTCTGGGAGTGAGTAAATGTCAAAAACATCTTGATATTATTCTACATTAAGTAAAAGAGAAGTTTTTCCATTATACTTAGGAGTTACCATAGGCGTTTTAAACTTTGTAGGTGTAAGGAGGTTCACAATTACTGGGATGAAAGGTGATGCCGTCACCAAACTCTTGTGCAAGGAGTTTTTATATTTGTATATGTCTCCCAAATGATCTTTTAACCATTGAATAGAACTTTTAAAGGGATGCTCGCATGGAACAATTTTGATTGAAATAGGTTTCGATGCTCGACTGTTGGTTTGTGCTAAGATCTCGTCTAGAGAAGCCTACTCGGCATATATGGATCCTCGCATACTAGTTCTTAACCTGATAGAACGCTCTTAGTGATCTTGTGATCTGGAAGGCTCTCTGTGATTATGACCCTTAGCAGCCTTGGAACCCAAAAGATAAAATGATGAGCCCCTACTTAGCCTATCCAGGTCACTCATCCTCTTTTGAGAAAGTGAAATTCCATTAGAGTAATCAATAGATCTGATTTATGAGGTTGCGCCAAGGTGCTGATATTGGTTGTTAGTCCATCTAGAGTACCTAGATCTTCTCCTTTTCTATCTAGGCTACATGTTCCCATAGGGTGCAAGAGGTAACACTTATCCTCTAGTGGTTGGACTAACTGTGGTCCTAGTTAGGAGCTTCTGTGTTAGGTGTCTCACTATCTCTTGCATAGCCTCTTGACCCATGCATATGTTTAGCAGAATACCTTGTAGATCCCCTATACTAAGGGGTAGAGGTATTGAAGGCATCGCCATTGGTGTGGCTACCCTTTAGATTGTTTGTCATTTTCAATATTTAATGGAAAATGAGCGAAAAACTATTGCTTACTGGAAAATGGGTAGGAACTAAACAACGACTTATCGTTTCCCATAGACAGTTCCAATCTTCTAATGTCTAAATTTGGTTTATTGATTTAGATAATTCTTATCTTAGTTAAACCAATAATTATAAGCCACAAATAAAGTAAGAAAGAAGTAAAATAGAGAGAGATGAGAGACAAAGAAAGGTACATAATGATTTACTTAGCTCAGCCCAATGGGGTACCTACATCCATGAGTATAATATCACTATGTATTAGGGTTTAGTACATGCTCTTAGAAACTCTCTAGGGTTTTGGATAAATTATTTTCAGTTGACCTTAGCTGAGAGAGGTAGTGAGCTATTTATAGTAGTAGAAAAATGATGAGATAGAATACCTTTATACATTAGGTATTTATATCTTTACATTAGCAACTATATTTTTTCATGTACATGTGCATGGTGACTATTGAGAGTCTCATGTGTGTCTATGTACATTATTGACTGTTCATATTATTTGGGTTCGTCGGCTAACGTGTTGACCACTGAGAAAATAACACCGAACACGATTTCCTTTTCTTTTTGAACCCACTGATTATGATGACATGTGTCACCTTTTTATTGGTCCACTTGGTCATGTTATTTTAGGTTACAATGATATAGGAGTTTTTCTACAAGAACCAAATTTCTTGACTGAAAAAATGGGACCGAATGTTGACCCACTAAATAATGAATTAGAAGAAAGGGAATCAAGAGAGCTGGTTGAAATTATAGGATTAAAAAAAATTATCTTTGTCTGCATAGTTCAAAATACACAATTTTAATATAGGATTAAAAATAAACATTTTCAGCAAGTGTTAATGTTTCCTTAAAAAAAAACTACAAAAAGTATTCAGAATAGTACTTACATTGACATGTCACTTCCACATCACCTTGTGATGTTGTCATATCTAATGTCATTGTTAATCAATTGGTGTCGTCATTAGACTTTTTGCTTCTTATAAAACTAAGATGGAATAAAACTTAACCAAATTCACTTTTAAGTGACTAAACATTAATTAATCCCATTTAATATTATATATTTTAGTATCATGCATTATTCTATTTATTATACTTATTATTTTTTTTCTAATTCTTTCGAATTCTTTTTTTATTTGGTAACATATATGACTCGAAATATATGATATTTTACAGAGTATAAGTATAATGTAACCAACTGTAAAAGTAAGTATAAATATAAGAGAACCAAACATCTACAAAACCAACTTTTTATTTAATGCAAATTGTATATGAGCAATGAGCTACTTAACTCGTCTTTATACATTTTATCCTTTAATAATGTCTCCACTTCATTCAATCCCTCATTTTATTTTAACGAGAAAATATATAATGAACATATGTCCATCACATGTCATGTTTACGTGGTGCACTTGCACCAATGCAATATAAAAAAAAATGTGACCTATAAGCATGTGCTAAACTTTAACAATCATCTGTTATTATCTCAAATATCTTACATTTAGTAGTGGAATGTACACAGCGAGGGTAGTACATATTCTCCTATTTAACTATTAGGCCATCCACAATAGGGGCCGTTAAATTTATAGGTTTATCGAATGAAAAGAATGATTAAGCCATAATGGGGTTCTTGAGGATTTGGTCCCATACGTGGGACATTTTTTCGTTTGGAGGGTGGAAATTTCCAAACATGGATATGTACTATGTTTGACAAATTTGAGGTTCATTCATGGGACTTTCTCAAGTTTGGCTCCAATGTTCCAATTTCCAATTGTTGCTCTCAGTTAGCCATTTATACACGTTGAAAATTACCTATATAAATCCATTAATATCCACTTCAATCCATGACATGTTTTCACTTCTAAATTCTTATTCTCCTACTAAAATTTGTATTTTACCAATCTTCATAACCTCTATCTCTCCCTCAATTTTGTCTAATTTTTCTAGCATGGAGGTCTTAATAAAATTCAATGAAAGTTTACACGTCCGAAGGACGAACCCCTTCCCAATAATTGCCACCCTCCGACTCCCCGGTGAGATGTGGTGTATCTCGACCGTCATATTTATACGACGACGAGAGACATACTGGTAACGATATTGTCATCACGACAACGTCACTAACAGTTGATTTTATCAAAACGCGGGGTAGTGTTCACAGCGCATGGGAGGTTTATTCCAAAATAAAAGGCAACGAACAAGTCAAACAATTTATTGATATGTTTGGATTTTCCTTGATATTTGCCGAAATGTTCTCGAATTCGGACAACAAATTAGTGGAGTTCCTAGCATCCAGATGGTCCCCTAATACCCATACATTTTATTTTCATTATGTTGAGGTTGGAATAACCCCATAAGATTTTGTTTATTTAATAGGTTCATATTTATTTGAATTACTTTCATTTACTTCATTACATTTCATTTCTTTTTTCGATTTAACTAAATCAAAATATTATTTTTTTTCAAAAATTATAGTCAGAGTGAGAGATGCACTCCCTCCTTTTCCAACCTAATCCACTCAAATAGTTGAAACGATGGTTGTGACATATTTTCCCGGGATTAATTACTTTAACATCAATGGGAGAAATATGGCATCCATTTATGTAAAAAATTATTTACAAGAGTGGTGGAATATAAGGGAGAATCACCCAACTACACCTTTACAGATAGCCAAGGTATTCATGATGTTTGTTATCAGAGAGATATTCATTCCAAATGCAAATACTATTATTTTAATTGACTGGGCTGCGTATCTAGATGATTTAAAAAATATAGCGTAGGTCGGCTTGGGCTCTTCTATATTAGCGAGGATAATTTACGCACTCGATGTTGTGAGTCATCAAGGGTCAAACAATTAAATTACATGTGGCAAGTTTTCGAGGTAATACTTTATAGATTCTTTTTAACATATATCATTATATTATGAGAATACTTTTTACTAATAAATAATTTTTTTTTTCAGTATTGTGCATACGAGTATTTACACTATGCAACGAACCTTATTAACTATTCCGTTCATTTCAACGGATAATATATGATGCTTAAATTATTCATTATTTCATTTATTCCAATGTAGTGTCATAACTATTCAATATTTGGATAATATATATGATAAAGTAAGGTTTGAATACTCACTTACACAATATTGAACTGAAAATGAATGACTCTAAACAGAAAGGATAAATACACCACTTATAAAAGTCGCATATAATGTAGATAGTCTAATAGAGATACAAGGCTCCCCTAAATTCAGTAAATAGATACGAAGGTGGGACTTTCTTACAAAACCTTTCCCACGCCTCATCTTTACGCACAATGCGTGTAATGGTCGATGCATTCTAACAACTATCGCCAATTGTAATAGCTAAATGATAGAGGTCTAATATAGACTTTAACACCATGTAACGACGTTGCTAGATAATGAAAATGTGGACCAAATCTCGTCTTGTTTCTTCCACCCACACATGGTACGTATTGGGGCAAGCGTAGCCAATTCGGTTTCCTTGTCATAGTATCTATCGGTCAATTCGGTGAGGAAATAATAACCTCGATAGTTGAACAGTGTGGGTGATTCATTGTGTGAGGTCTAAAATAAAAACTACTACAAATGGGTTTGCATGGAAGGATTTTGGAATCATTTATTTATAGATTGCATTCCAACAAAATTTAATATTATGCATATATGAAATAGTTTCATGAAATGTCATTTCATAATTGTTAAGAAGGGAAATATTTCTACGTTTGGCAAATGTCATTTCATAATTGTCTAGAAAGGAAACATTTCCATGTCTGGAAAATGTCATTTTATGATTGTCCAAATGTGAAACATTTCCACGTCTTAAAACCCCCTTAGAAGTGACTATAAATTGTCTAGTATGTGCATGCATTTCTCCAAACCCCTCATAACTCAACAAGCTAACTGTATAACAACCAAGCTATTAAATTCTTCAAAAATATCAAAAGATCCAATGGAAGAATATTTATTATCCACAGCTTCATCGACCAACCAACGTGTACAGGTATATGCAAGAGCAACTGTTGCATATAATCAATACCCAAGAAATATTTCCATATCCAAAAAATTAAATGATTCGGGAGAAATTTCATAAAAAAGAGTTATGCACCAGGATAGGGAAGCTACTCACAATCGTATATGGGTGGATTACTTTGCTAAAAATGCGGTTTATATTCCCAAATAATTATGTCTTTGATTTAGAACGCGAGCGCATTGTTTATGAACATAATGGAAACCTTTGAACATAAGGATAATTACTTTGTTCATAAAAGTGATGACCTAGACCGAAAGGGGCTTAGTTGTCTCCAAAAATGTTGCACTGGAATGCACATGTTAACCTACGGTTATGCGATAGATATGACAGATGAATATATAAGCATTGACAAAATAATTTCCATTGAGTCCGTGAAGAGGTTTTCATATGGAATTGTGCGGTGCTTTTGAAAATAATATTATCGGTCACGTACTATAGACGATGTTGGACGATTGCAAGAAGAGAATGCGACAAAAGTATTTACTGGAATGATAGGAAGCATTGACTGCATACAATGGGAATGGGACAATTGTCCACACGCTTGGAATGGATAATATAGTGGTCACGTAGGAGGTGCAACTATAATTTTTTAGGGAGTAGCTTCATATGATACATGAATTTTGCATTCTTTCTTTAGCTTGCCTGGTGTGTGTAATGATTAGTCATGAGAAATACACGAATTTATCCCCTTAATTTAGGGATTTTTATCATCTCGAATAATGTAAAATGTGTTTATTTATATCATTTCCTTACTAATGACTCCTTCTAATTAGTACATCTAGTTTTGGGTATTTCTTATGAATTTTGTAGGCATTTAAAGTATCGAGAAAGAAAAAAATTGGAAAAACATTGAAAGAAATCAAAGAAGGAAAGTCAAAAGGGTATTTTCGTAACTTTTCAGTCTTAGTCGGAGGTGGGTCCAACTGGAAAGTTGAAAAAATTTCAATTAAAAGAACACTGGAAAAAACGGCATCTAAATCCGAGCTACGGTGAAGCGGTTATGATCAGTTGAAGATGAGAGAAGTAGAGAAAAAAGTTCTGGAGGAATTTCAAGAGCGATCCGGACCGATTAAAAATCAAATATCCATACCGGTTGGCAATAAAATCTCTTAATGAAAAATAAGAGCGATCTGGACCAATTAAATTAAAGGATCCATACCACCCCTATGTAGATGCCTGACTCAAATGAGGGAGTGATCCGGACTGCCCAGTCCCGCCGATCAGGACTGTTTTAGATTTTCTCAGAATTTCATTTTCTTTCTTACGAGTTTTATGCTGGCTCAATATCTTGTAAGTTTTGGGGTCTATTTATTCAAGGTTATTACACAATATTAGGGGTTCGAAAAAATTAGATTTCCAATGGTAGTAAAAGGGTTTTGTAACCAAAAACCCTAGTTTTATCAAAGAGTTAATTTTGAGTGAAGATTGAAGTTTTATTTCTGGGATTTCTTCAAAATACAAGTAATATTTTTCCTTTAATCCTTCAGTGTTTACTTAGATTAGTTATTTGTTTTGATTTAGCACGTTCTTCTTCCACATTCTCCATATAGTACGATGTTTTGTTTTTCAAAAATTGTGCTTCTATTTAGTTTAGTTATGTCCGGCTAAGTTTCTAAGGGTTGGGATGCACGAATCCAACCCGATGTTCTTTACATATGTATGAAATTAAGTTTTTGAATTAAATAATTGGTCAAATGGTGTTGTGTGGTGATCACAACCATTGTAGGACTTTTGATCTCATTTGCCCTAGGTAACCAAGATGCTTAAGAATGCAACGCGCGTGTAGCTATCTCGACACCGTTTTATTCTTACTTTTGATTATATATGATGCTGGCTTGAATCTCATATATATAATTTTTGGGATTAATAAATTACGGATTTAATCATTTATTTCAATTCGAGAGTTGATTTTAACATCGGTAAATGCACTATGGTTGGAGGATTGTGTCCAAACCTATTGTTCTCATTCGTAGTTAAGTCTTCAATACATTTGTTATATGCTCCTAGATAAATTAGCATAGCTTCATTTCATTAGTATTTAGTTCAGTTAGTCGTTAATACTGCATTTAGTTCATAATTAATCTCCCATTTAAAGCATTTTTTCACTTCTTTTAGAGTCAAGTTAGGGTTCTTCGTCTCTCCAAATGTCGTCACGATTTTCTAGTCTTATTTCCTGAGGATCGATACCCAACTTAACGAGATTATTACTTGAGTGACAGACTTGCACTTCAGCTTAGATAAGCACGCACTTTAGAACACTTTTTAAGTCGCGTCATGTTTTTGGCGTCATTATTGGAGAATTAGGTAGACTGTAGGTTAGATGTAGTTAATCTATAACTTTGACGAAAAAATAAATAAATAAATAAATAAAAAGAAAAAATAAAAAAAAAAGAGGAAAAAGACACCACATCTCTCAAAATCCTGTTAATGAAACATCCACACCAAACTCCTCAAAGAACTCCTATGCACGGAAAAGCTGATTGTCGAGTACAACCCAGATAGCCCACACATGCCTAACAATCCTCAATTTTGGGTTCCATCTCCTACATCGCCAAACTGAATAGCAAGCTACCCATCTGGTTATACTTCATGTTACACTCCTAGTACACCAAGTGAGGATACCGAGTCGTTGAGTTAGAGAGCCATGCCACAGCTCGAAAGCATAGGCGTGGGTGAGGGAGAGGCACCTTATCGACCATTGAGAAAATTCATGTACCTTGAGTGCCCAGTCACTCCGGGATGCATTTTTCTCCCATATAATGCAGGGAAATTATGTTTCTGGAATGGAATGATCCAAATCCTTCCCACATAGCATGAAATGGAATCAGAATATCCCTATCTCCACATTCAGGAGTTTGAAGAGGCGTGTGAGACATTCAGCGATCAAATATGCACGAAAGATGTGATTTGACTTAAGCTTTTCCCATTTTATCTCAAGGATAATGCTAAGACATGTCTATGGTCTTTACTTCCTAATTCGATTATGTCATAGAATGAGTTACAATCTAAGTTTCTCAAGAAGTTCGTCCCTCCACATCGAACGAACTCCATTAAGGCTCAAATTCAAACCTTTTAACAATTAGAAAATGAGACATTTGATAGACATTTTGAGAGTTTCAACGAGTTAGTTACTTCATGCCCTTATCATGGACGTGATAAACAGAAAATCATTTCATTCTTCTATCATGGGTTGAACATCAAACAACTTGTTAAAATAATGTGTAATGGCCCTTTTATCGACCTAGATGCTAGTGATGCTGAACTCCACTTGAGGTATGTCGCTAACACCACTCAAGCGTGAGGCACAGCTGATCCTAGCGCTCAGAATCAAACTCGCCAAGAGGCCACCACTCCATTGGCTTCCGGTCTATTCAATATTGACAAAGATACCATGGAGGACCGTAGACTCTATCAAATTAAGAAAGATATGAGAGAGTTACTCTCCATGCACATAAAAGAACCAACTGGCCCCATCCACACCCATGTTAAGAAGGTATGTGCTATTTGTGAAACTGGGCATTCAACAGAGGAGTGTCCGACGATTCCCACTTACAAAGTTATGCTTAATGATCAGGTAAGTGGTGTAGTAGGATTGAAGGGTAATTTTGGTACCCCGCACAGAAATTATTATAACCCTTCATGGAAAAATCACCCAGGTTTTAGATATGGGCAACCGCATGCTGCATTGAATCCTAATTCACATGTTTCCCCTCCTCCACCTCCACACTTTCAATAAGAACCACCTATGCAAGGACACGGGTTATCACCACCTCCTCCAACTTCATATATCTCTCCACTGCGGAGAAATCTAGAGGACACGATATACCAATTTATAAACTCCTAAAGTGAAACCACAACGAGATATGATCACATGTTCACCGACAGAAACGCGAACATTTCAAAGTTGTAATCATCTTTGAGTGTCCAAGAGAAGGTTAAGTTTCCTACTCAGGGCCAAAGACCTCCCCAAGGTCAAAGTAGTGTTATATCTACTTCCACTGAACATCAAGAGCAATGTCAAGTTGTAACCACTCTACGTAGTGGGAGGGTTGTTGATTTATCACCTCCCCACACGACGCACCGAAAGACAAGGAGATTTTTCCAGCACGAAAGAGGCACAAGATGCCCCCTTGAAAGAGAGTGAAAAGGAAGACACTAGCAAGCCCGATAGTAGTAAAACCACCCACCATAGCACTATTTCCTCAACGGTTGGTGCCTTTTCAAAAAGTCAACCCCTGTGATGATGTGCTAGAAGTACTTAAGCAGGTGAAGTTAAACTTACCTTTCCTCGATGCCATCAAGCAAATTACCGCTTATCCAAAAGTTATCAAATACATATTGATGATGAAGATGGGGCTTAAGGAAAAGAAGAACATAGTCCTATCACAAAATGTGAGCTCTGTTCAACTCAATGATCTCCCTCCAAAGTTTAAGTATTCGGGTTCACCTACCATTTCCTGCATCATAAGAGAGAATTGAATCGAAAAAGCCTTACTCGATTTAGGGGCGAGTGTCAATATCCTCCCCTAATCCATCTATAGGTAACTTGATTTGGGTGACCTCAAGCCCATAAAGATCACTCTCCAATTAGTGGATCGAACCTTGAATATACCAAGAGGTATTGTGAAGGACACGATAGTCCAAGTTAATAATTTTTACTTCCTATTAGATTTTGTCATTTGGGACACGGAGCCCTCCTTCGTCTCGAGTAATTATGTTCCTATTATCCTTCGGTACCCATTCTTAGCTACGACTAACGCTTTGATTAATACTCACAAAGGGAAGATGCAACTCATTATAGATAAACATCTTCAACATAGCCTAACATGTGGGGGAAGAAGATGATCTTCACGCAGTAAGACTTATAGACAAGATCGTAGAGGAGAAAATTGAGGAAAATTATAGTGGAGATGTGTTAGGATCTTGCCTTGTATCGGGTAATGAGAGTGCAGGAGCGTACACTAACTTTGAAAAGGAAATAGGAGTTGAGAGAGATACTTGATGAGAGAGCGTCGGACGAGGACGTGAGAGATGTAAGTTGGGTTTTTAAATTTGAGGAACTACCACCGAGGGAGCCACGCATCGTTCCCTCTTGTGAAAAATTTCTTACCCTATAATTAAAGAAACTACCCTCTAATATCAAATATACTTATTTAGGAGAGAAAGAGACATTTCATGTTGTTGTCTCATCTAGCCTAGATGAAGAGCAAGAGGGTAAATTGTTAAAAATTTTGAAGAAGTACCAAAGTGATTTTGGTTGGTGCATAGCTGATTTGAAAGGTATAAGTCCTTTGATTTGTACCCATAAAATCCACCTCGAGGAGGATGTGAAGCCTTCGAGGGAAATGCAAAGAATATTTAACCATACCATGAAAGATCTAGTGAGGCAGAAATTATTAAGTTATTGGATGCCAAGATTATCTACCCAATCTAGCAAAAAAGTGCGTAAATCCTATACAAGTTGTCCTAAGGAAGTCGGTCATGCTCGTTGAAAATGCTAAGGGTGAGGTAGTCCCCCAACATACCACCACGGGGTGGCGCCTTTGCATTGATTATCGAAAACTCAACAAGGGAACTAGGAAAGACCATTTTCCCTTGCCATTCATTGATCAGATGCTAAAGAGAGTAGTGGGACACCCTTATTATTGCTTCCTAGATGGTTATTATGGATATAACCAAATAGAGGTAGATGTGCTTGACCAAGAGAAGACGACTTTCACATGTCCTTTTGGTATGTTTGCCTACAAGCGTATGCCATTCGAATTGTGCAATGCGCCCATGACCTTTCAAAGGTGAATGTTAAGCCTCTTTAGAGAAATGATTGAGAGAGGACTTGAAGTGTTCATGGATGACTTTAGTGTTTTTGGCACCTCTTTCGATCTTAGCTTAGATAATCTTGAGAAGGCACTTGCCCGTTATGTGGAAAAGTACTTAGTGCTGAATTGGGAAAAATGCCATTTTATGGTCATCGAGGGAATTATTCTTGGCCACATTGTCTCATACAAAGGAATTGAAGTTGATAGAGGTAAAACAGATATCATAGTCGAGCCACCCCCACCAAAATCAATAAAAGACGTGCATTTTTTCTTAGGCCACGCGGGGTTTTATAGAAGGTTTATTAAGGGCTTTAGGGCCATCCCTAGGACCTTAAGTAACCTTCTCATGAAGGACACCCCATTTGAGCGGAATGAAGCATGCTAATGTGCTTTTGAAAAATTGAAAAGCTTCTTATTTTTTTCTCCCATTACGCAAGCTTTGGATTGCTCCTTTCCATTCGAGCTCATATGTGATGCGAGTGATTTCGCAATAGAGGTTATTTTAGTCCAAAGAAAAGACGAGAAGGATCATGTCATCTACTACGATAGTCGGACGTTAATCGGACCACAAATCAATTACTCCACGATGGAGAAAGAATTTCTAGCGGTAGTATTTGCTTTAGACAAGTTTCATTCCTACCTCATCGGTTCACTCATTACTTACTTCACCGACCACACAGCGTTGAAATACCTCCTTGCAAAGAAAGATGCAAAGCCACACCTCATAAGGTTGATCGTACTCTTACAAGAGGTTAATCTTTCCATTAAAGACAAAAAGGACTAGAAAAACATTATTTTCGATAACTTATCCCGACTTTTGTCCGACGTACCTAGCGATCTTATACCCATAGACGAATATTTTCGGATAAATAACTCTTTGCCACCTTGTCTCTTCCCTGGTTTGCAGATATGGTCAATTATCTTGTCACGGGAGATGTCCCTCCTGATTGGACACCACAAGATAAGAAGAGGTTCATTACTTGGTTACGTATGTTTTTCTGTGATGATCCATTCCTCTTTAAGTATTGTTGGGACAAAATCATCCGACGATGTGTATCGGATAATAAAATACCTAAGGTATCCAATTCTATCATTCAGAAGCATGTGGAGGTCATTTCTTGACGAAAAAGACGGCTGCTAAAATCCTCCAAAGTGGCCTCTACTAGACCACAATGTTCCGGAATGTGAGTAATACTTGCAAATTATGCGATAGGTGTCAAGGGATGGGGGATATTAACCGACGAGACATGATGCCATTAACACCCATACTCATTATTGAGATTTTTGAGTGTTGGGGTATTGACTTCATGGGTCCTTTTCCCTCATCTTTTGGATAACTATACATCCTTATTGCGAAAGTGGTGATACATTTCTTGTAGGAAGACATACTTTCTCGCTTCGAAAGCGATAATTAGTGACAATGGCACGCATTTTTGCAATAGGACATTTGAGAAGCGTATGAAAAAGTATGGCATGGTTCACAAGGTTGGAATGACCTATCACCCACAAATGAATAGGAAGTCCAAGTTATCAAATCGAGAAACTAAGAACATCCTCGAGAAGACCGTTGATCCTAATTGAAAAGATTGGTCCCTTTGATTGAATGATTCGCTATGGGCCTATCATACCGCATACAAGAATCCAATCGAAATGTCCCCGTTCCACTTTGTGTATGGCAATCCTTGCATTTCTTTCAATTGAGTTAGAACATAAAACGTATTGGGATATTAAGAGGTTGAACTATGACATGGAGAAATCCGGTGAAGCTCGCAAGCTTCAGTTAAATGAGTTAGAGGAGATACACAATAACGCGTATGAAAATGCTAAAATATCCAAAAAAGGATGAAACTGGCACACCATAAGATTATTCGACACAAAGAGTTTATTCTAGAGCAAAAGGTGCTTCTCTACAACTCTCGGCTTCATCTATTTTCGAGTAAGTTACGGTCTTGGTGGACTGGTCCATTCGTTGTAAAGAATGTATTCTCCCACGGAGCTATGGAATTGGAAGATAAAAAGGGGGAAGTATGTTAAAAGTTAATGGACAACGCCTAAAGCCATATTTAGAGGTGTTCTTAGAGGATATCAACACCATTTGGTTGTCGAACCCCATTTACGGGGTTGAGTGAGCTACAGTTGAGAGGTCTTCGCACCCCCGACGCATATGGGGTGACTTTTGTGTATGGTAGAAGTGTGTCGATTAGGATAGGTAGAGTAGGTTAAGTCAATAGGTGTAGATCACCCTAGGCAGGTTTGGAAGCACACCACATTGTGAGAATGCCTAGGAATTTGAAACTAGGGTTAAGAGAAATCGGGTTCATGTTGAGTTGATATCATAGCGGGAGAGACTTAAGAGTATGAGAGGGGAGTAAAAATCCAACACAAGGAAATATGCTACAAATTAAGCATCAGTACAGACCACCCCTAGGCAACCAGTCTGGATCGGCTTTAAGGGAAATCTACTACAAATTAAGCACCAGTCCGGACCACCCTTGGGCAACCGGTTAGGATCGCTTTTAAGGGAAATCTGCTACAAATTAAGCACCGATCCGGACCGCCCCTGGGCAACAAGACCAAATCACCCTCTGGTTTTCTTTGACAGTTCACTAGGTTCATACTTCTTCCTACCAATCCTCACATTTCCCTCCACTTCGTTTTTCTCCATCCATTAACTCCCAAATTCATCCTCCCCCCCCCCCCCTTCCCTCCAATTCCAACCTTTTCCCCTAATATCCACCTATAAATACACCCTTTCCCCCTCATATTTTCCCCACCATCTCTTCTAAGATCTCCTCCTTCTTATACTATAAATTGCTCCTTCCCACACACCATTCCTCCCATGGCAAACCAAGCCCAACCCCAAAAGTATTACTCCATCGAGTTCATCGACAACAATCCCGCATACCGCTCCAATTAAGAGAAATGGTGGTGCGAGCAGTTTTTAGGGATGTCTCGCAAGCTCAAAATTGAACGAGCGGTTCATTGGAAAGAGTTGCTAAATTTCGTCACCAACCTTTTTGCCCCAAAGAGTTGGTACCTCTATCTAAACTAGCCTCACAATGCCATTGGGGCAGTCACGGTTCGAGAGTTTTATGGCACCCTTGTCCGCACCGCTGACTTTGTCGCCGAGGAACATGTGGACGGCCAACGCATTCCCTTTTTCGTCGAGACCCTTGTCTCGAAGCTTACCGAAAAGCAGGTCACAAATCCCACCAACTTCACCTACCCTAAAGATCTTGCCCCCAATGACAAAGATGTTTTCATCCAACGTATAGTGACCGGTGAGGTTTAAGGATCGAGTTTTTTTAGGGTCGGCCGGATGAGAGAAAAGGCACATCTCACATTTCAAATCGTGTGCGCCAACATATTACAAAACTCCAAAGACTCCAGCATGAGACCTCGACAAGCTACTCTCGTTTATCACCTCTTTGACCGCTCATCCTCCATAAATCTGGTACAGATAATTTACAGAGATGTTTTCTTTACTGTGCTAGAGGAAAAGGGTACCACTCCTCTTCCGTATGCGCGTCTCATTACTTCTATTCTCACTGACATACTTATTGTCCCACAAGCCGGTTCCCTTATCCTCCTAATCACGTTTGGGCAGGCCACCCGAACAAGAGCGAGAGATAAAGAACAATTTTTCGTGGCCGGTAAGATGAGGATTTCGATGATGAGGATAGAAGTACCGAGGAGGCGGATGATGTTGAGATCGGATATCCAGATGAGGAATACGATAAGGAGTTTGATTCTGATTTTGAGCTTCCAAGGACTAATTTTGACAGGAGCCTCATGGCGTTTAAACCAAAGTTGACGTGTTAATTACTAAATACACCATGGATCAGGAGGCCAACCAGCAAGCTTATCAACGTGATATAATCATGATGCATCGCCTTCAAGATCAAATGTATCAATTGTCATTTGGTACCCCGCCTCCAAGTTATTGCTATGATCCTTACGACCTTAGTGCGCTCGGTAGTTTCCACCCACCGCCCAAGTGAAGCATTTGTATGGTGATTGTGTTGGTTGTTTTTTATTTGGCTTGGTTGATATTCATGTTTGTGTTTCCCTACTCTAGTGTACCATAACCTTGCTTATATAAAATTCAGCATTTTCCCCATTTGTTTGTTTTATTTATTGCACTTCTTATTTTACCTAGTTTAGTCTTTAGTCATTTTGATTGGGGACAATGCACAAGTCTAAGTTGGGGGGGGGGGAGGGGGACGGGGGGGGACGAGTGAGTATTTCTAAAACTTCAAAATTTTCCAAAACGCCCAAAAATTTCCAAAAAAAATTGAAAAAAGTTTGAAAAAGTCAAAAATATTTTTCTTCAAAGTAAATAAAAATTGGAATTTAAAAGCATAAAAAATGTCACATTTTTTTCTGTCTCAAATTGAAAAATTCAAATGCACAATGCCAAAATTGATCAAAGACGGAAATTGAGCAAAAATTGACGAGTTAACAAATAAGTGAGGCGATTAATCACCCCGGTGAGATTTCGAGCCTATCAATTTTTTTGATTTTTTAAATCAATCCGAGTTTATGATTAACTCAAAGTTATTTTCAACATTTTAATAAGTTGTTGATGATCTATATTTTATTGTTTTGATCACTTATGGAAAATGTGTGAGATATTGTCTTGAATAACGTGCACTAAAATATCTCTAAACTAAATTAATCTTGAGACGCATATGGTAAAGAAACTTGCATTTGGATAATGAAGTAGGCCATCATTTGTTACCCAAAAAGATTAGCCATAAAAAGTACTGAAAAATTCACCACTCTGTAACCCAACTTGAGCCTAATATTTTTTTTCCTTTTCGTTTGATAACCCCAAAAACCCAATTAGCCGGAAATTATAAAAATCGAATATTCATCAAATAAAGTCCGAAAAGTGCATAAAAATGGGCAAGAAAAAAAATAGAAGAATTTTCAACAAAAATAGAAAGAAAAAGAAAAAGAAGAAAAGAAGAGAAATAGAAAAAGAAAAGAAAATGAGCAATAGCTAAGGAAAAATCACAATGGACATCACAATTGAATTCTCTAATTCCGAAGTCCCCACCACTTCTATTTTACTCAAATACACCTCAAACCCAAGAAAGTCCTATCGAGTTCGAATTGCGAAATTGTTTATCGCGTGGAGAGCTAAGGCACAAAAGATAATAAAAGAGATTATATGGCGTGAAAAAGATATGATGTTTCCCATTTACCTATGACCGTATTCCGATTACGAGATCTTTTCACCTAAAAAATTTTCTTTTTTCAAAATGGTGTGTGTGAATTTGTGTCCATCGTATATACTATTTTTATCACGCATACCGAGAGAATAAGCCACATTTTCGAATGATTCGTTTGTGAGAGCATCTCGTGAGGCTTTGAAATCAAAGCGAATTTTCAGAAAGTAACGTAGTGATCAATCGATGAAAGTTAGCGGTTTGATTTTTGGCTTCGCGCATACACACACACACACACACTATGATTTGAGACTCTTTAATATGAATTTGCAGTGACCATTTTTGGGCAGTTTAAATTGTACAATTTTTAAGTTTTTTAATTATTCTTTGAGTCAATAATGAATTTTGTGGGTATATTCACTGTCAATCCTCACGAGACACAACTCATCCTATTAGGGTAACCTAAGGGTTTAAAGGCTTGTTGCATATTTTAAATGCAATCGCTTGCCCGCGAAAGTGGTATTTTACCTCAATAAGTGAAATTTGATAATTTAGATGAGTTTAGCATTCTTTTTTTACATTGCTCGAGATGTGCAAAGTTCTAAGTTAGGAGGATTTGATTAGTCATGAGAAATATACGAATTTATCCCCTTAATTTAGGGATTTTTATCATCTCAAAAAATATAAAATGTGTTGATTTATCTCATTTCTTTGCTAATGACTCCTTCTAACAAGTACATCTAGTTTTCTATATTTCTCATGAATTTTGAAAGCATTTAAAATATCGAGAAAGAAAAAAATTGAAAGAAATAAAAGAAGGAATGTCAAAAAGGGAATTTTTGTAACTTTGTAGCCTCAGTCCGGAGGTGGGACCAACTGGAAAGTTGAAGATATTTCACTTACAAGAACACTGGAAAAAATGGCACCTCAATCCGAGATACGGTGAATAAATTATAATTAGTTGATGATGAGAGAAGTAAAAAAAAGTTCTAGAGGAATTTCATGGGCGATCCGGACCGGTTGGTAACAAAATCTCTGAATGAAAAACAAGAGAGATATGGACCTATTAAAATTAAAGGATTTGGACCTCCCCTATGCAGTTGCCTGACTAAAATAAGGGAGTGATCCGGATCGCCCAGTCCCGCAGATCCAGACCATTTTAGATTTTCTCAGAATTTTATTTTCTTTCTTATGAGTTTTATGTTGGCACAATATCTTGTAAATTCCAGGGGCTATTTAATCAAGTTTGTTACACAATATTAGGGTCAAAAAAATTAGACTGTAGTGGTAGTAGAAGGGTTTTGTAACCAAAATCCCTAGTTTTGTCAAAAAGTGAATTTTGAGTGAAGATTGAAGTTTTATTTATGGGATTTCTTCAATACAGGTAATATTTTTCTTTTAATCCTTTAGTGTTTACTTAGATTAGTTATTTGTTTAAATTCATCACATTCTTCTTCCCCATTCTCCACATAGTATGGTGTTTTAATTTTCAAATATTGTGTTTCTGTTTAGTTTAGTCATGTTCGACTAAGTTTCTAAAGGATGTGATGCATGAAGTCATCCTGATGTTATTTACATATGTATGAAATTAAGTATCCGAATTAAATAATTGGTCAAATTGTGTTGCGTGGTGATCACAATCGTTATAGGACTTTTGATCTCGTTTTCCCTAGGGAACCAGGATGCTTAAGAATGCAACGAGCGTGTAGCTATCTTGACACCGCTTTATTCTTACTTTTGATTATATATAATGCGGGCTTGAACCTCATATATCTAATTCTTGAGATTAATAAAGATTGGATTTAATCATTTATTTCAATTCGAGAGTTTATTTTAACATCGGTAAATGCACTAAAGTTAGAGGATTGTGTCCTAACCTTTTGTTCTCATTCATAGTTAAGTCTTTCATACATTTGTTATCTGCTCATATATTAATTTGCATAGCTACATTTCATTAGTATTTAGTTCAGTCAGTTGTTAATATTGCATTTAGTTCATAATTAATCTACAATTCAAAGCATCGTTTCACTTCTTTTAGAGTTAAGTTAGGGTTCTCCGCCTCTCCAAACGTCGTCATGATTTTCTCGTCCTATTTCCCTAAGGATAGATACCCGACTTACCGGGATTATTACTTGAGAGACAAGATTGCACTTGCACCTAGATAAGCATGCACTTTAGAATACTTTTTAAGTCACGTCAAGTACCAGTTTATTTTGTCCTTATCTTTTAGCCAAAAGTATTTTATGCTTTGGGGACTCTTCTAAATGAACCAAGACTTATATATAGTCTTATTAGCAATCTTTTTATTCAAATTTCATTCATGTAAAAGATCCAAAACAAAGAAG
Source organism: Sambucus nigra (assembly GCA_949130495.1). Taxonomy (NCBI): domain Eukaryota; kingdom Viridiplantae; phylum Streptophyta; class Magnoliopsida; order Dipsacales; family Adoxaceae; genus Sambucus; species Sambucus nigra. Next base: position 514,433,963 of record OX422221.1, on the reverse strand, counting down.
AACATCTAGGAGAAGAATTTACATATTTTGCACCTTTAATTCGAGAGTTTTTCCAGTTTTTCTTCAATCTTTGATTTCTTCTTATATGGTTGTGTTGTTCAATCTTGGTAACCTTAAATTCCATCACTTTTATTATTCTTTCTTTACTTTCACATACTTAATAATGGATTCTTGTGTAGTTAATCATAGTTACACCATGCTAGGCTATATTTTTTAGGGGTTGGGGTGCATGAACCCAACCCGATGTGTTTTGAATGTGTGTGAAATTATTTACCTAAATTAAATAAATGATTGAATCATGTTGGGTAGTGATCACAACCTTCATAGGACTTTTGATCTCGTTTGCCCTAGGTAATCGTGATGCTTAAGAGTGCGACACGAGTGTAGCTATAACGACACCGCTTTATTCTTACTTTTGATTATGTATGGTGCCGGCTAGTACCCTCATATATATAATTCTTGAGATTAATAAATGTTGGATTTAATAAATTATCTAATTCATAACTAGTCTTATACCCAGTAAATATACTAGGAATTGGTGGATTGTGTCACTACCTTAATTTTCCAATTAGTTTTAATTAACTTCTTTATTTTTCACATTTTTCCTTTCTGACCCCATCATCATCTTTTACACTTTATTTTTGAAGTAATAAATCAATTAAAATCTATCAAACATTCCTTATGGATTCGATACCCAGACTCGTCGCTATTCTCCATAAGAGTGTAGTTAAAGTTTAGTTTTTTTTATATTTTGGTCGAAAGCTGATAACAATGATTTGCGTATTACATGGACGCTCGATTTTTCCACTCGATCATGTAAAGACTTTAATGTGTTGGCTAAATAAAAAGTATTTGACGAACTATTAGAGGGCAACACAACTCCAATAGAATAAAAAATAAATGGAAACTCTTACAACATGGGCTATTACCTAGCCGATGGTATATACCCACCATTCGCAACACTGTTAAGAGTTTCAAATGATCAACAAATCTAAAACAAAGTGTGTAAATCAAATTTCAAGAAGGAACACCCAAAGATGTTGAGTGTACATTTAGAATATTACAACAAAAGTTCCATTTCATTAAGAACCCAACTCGATTGTGGCAACACAATGAATTGAAGGTAATTATGAAATCATATATAATATTGCATAACATGATACTAGAGGATGCATGACGGGATCCTAATTGGCTTACTGAGTTTCATCCGACAACCCATATGCCACCAATTAGTAGAGACAATCTAGTTAATGCATATCAGTACAGAGTGCATGAGGCAATGATTTACAACAAGGATAAACACAATCAACTCAGGGATAACCTTATGGAACATATATGGAATTTACATGTGGATGCCAATATCGACGAGTAGCCTGAGAACCCATATTACATTATCGTTCTTCAATTGTATGTTAATGAAAATTTATGTGTGGATATGAATTATATTTTAATTTAGTTTCTTCTTATTATTATGAATATTGCTCGGATATCAAAGAAATATTTTATTAACTAGGATTTAAATATATTAGATAAAATTACGAGTAATAATAAACTTAACATAACTAACTGATTAGGCTCAAATTCTTTCGAATTTATCCCCTTAATTTAGCAACTTTTATCATCTCAAGTAATGTAAACTGAGTTGAATTATCACATTTCTTTGCTACTGACTCCTTCTAATAAGTAAATCCAGTTTCGTGTATTTCTCATAAGTTTTGCAGGTATTTAAAGCATTAAGGAAGAAAGAAATAGGAAAAGCATTGAAAGAAGTCAAATAAGGAAAGTCAAAGGGCAATTTGGTAATTTTTCAGCATTAGTCCGGAGGTGGGGTCAACTAAAAAGTTGAAGATCTTGAAAATACAAGAACACTGGAAAAAATCGGAGTTCTAGATAAAAAGTTACGAACATTTGAAGATGAGAAAAGTCCAAAAAAAGATCCCTGTGTGAAAAAGGCAGGAGGTCCGGACCGCCCAGAAAAAGATCCGGATCAGAGTAGAAAGCAAACTCTATATGAAAATTGAAGGGAACCTGAACCTTTTATCCAAAAAGTATCCGGACCGCCCTAGGCAAAAAGTCATTGTATAGAAAAGGGGTGAGATTCGGACCTTTTTCCCAAAAAGTATCTGGACCGCCTTAAGCTATGGAACTTTGTTTAAAATAAGGGGGCGATCCGGACCGCCTCCCCCGATGTGTCCTGACCGCATTGGATTTTTCTTAAATTTTTCTGTTCTTTCTCAGAGTCTTAATGGAGCCAAACTCTTGTAAATTTCGGAGTTATTTATTCAAATTACTTACACCATAATGGGAGTTCGATATTTAGATTAGCTAATTAGGAGTAGAGGGTTTTTGTAGAAAAAGAACCCTAGTTTTTCCATAAGAACATTTTTTTGTAAGGATTTGAGTCGAATTTCTGTAATTCAAGTAACATCTTTCCTTTCAGTTTTCAATTGCTCATTAGTTTGATTGTTGGTTTGATTCTGCAATTCTCTTTTCATCTATTTTCTTTAGACTCAATGTTCTATTTCTTAAAAACCATGTTTTTCTCTAAGTTAATCATGTCTAGAGAATTTTCTAAGGGTTTGGATGCATGAATCCAACCCGATGTCTTTTACAAATGCTTAAAATTAATTTCTGAATTAAATAATTAATTAAATCGTGTTGTGTGGTGATCACAACCATTGTAGAGCTTTTGACCTCGTTCGCCCTAGGTAATCAAGATGCTTAAGAGTGCAACGCGTGTGTAGATACAATGACATCGCTTTATTCTTAATCTTGATTATGTATGATGCGGTCTTGAACCTCATATATGTAATGCTTGAGATTAATAAAGACTGGATCTTATCAATTATTTCAATTAAAAATTTGGTTTTAACATTAGTAAACGGACTAGGGTTGGAGGATAGTATCCTGACCTATCTTTCTCACTTGAAATCTTTTCAGTTAAAAACCCGATTTCAGAAGTAGTTTAAAAAGTATTTTAGTAGTAATTTCTCAGTTTAGAAGTTAGATTTTCTCATTACTTCTAGTTGTAGTCACATCCCATACCAAATCATCTTTTCTATTTCATTTTTAGAGACGAGTTTGGGTTCTCAATATTTCCAACGTTGTCATGATTTCATCATCCCATTTCCCCATGGAGACGATCCCTACTTACTGGGTTTATTACTAACGCGACAAGCTTGCACTTGAGCCTATATCAGCACGAACACTAGATACAAATTTGTGGTCACGTCAAGTTTTTAAAAACTCGACGTGGCCAAAAATATGTCTTATGTGCATGCTATGTAGGCTCAAGTGCAAGCATGTCGCTCAAGTAATATCTCGATAATTCGGGTATCGATCCTCAAGGAAAAGGACAAACGAATTTGTGACAACATTGGAAAGATGAAGAAATCCTAACTTTGACTCTAAAAGAAACGAAAAGATGATTTGGGGGATGAAACTACTACGACTAGATGCAAATTTTAGAGTAACTGATAATGAAACTAAGAAATGACAATATGTAACTATGATAATTAAACTAAATGGTAATGATAAATGGACGAAAAGTTTAACTATGAGATAAGAACAAAAGGTTGGATTACAATCCCCCACACCCTAGTAATCCACTTCATAGGATACTAGATTCGGATATAAGATTTTAAATGAACCCAGTCTTTATTAATCCTAAGCATTCCATATATGAGGGATCGTAGCCTGCACCATATGAAATCAAAAGCAAGAACAAAGCAGTTTCGCATTAGCCGATACACGCGTCGCACTCTTAAGCATCCCGGTTACCTAGGGCAAACGAGATAAAAAGTCCTACGATGGTTTCAATAGTTATGCAATAAGATTCATCTAAGATTTTAATTCAAATGTCTATTTCCCATTATGGTGAATTACATCGGGTGGGGTTCATACAGCCCAACCCTTAAAAAATTAGCGAGACATGATTAACTTAGAGAAAAATAAGATTTTTAAGAAAGAGAACATTAAATCTAAATAAACTAAGTGAAAAGAGAGTTGTAGAATCCAGCTAACAATCAAACTAATGAGCAATTGAAAACTTAAAGGAAAGTTGTTACTTGAATTGAAGAAATTCGATTCAAATCCTTACAGCCAAATGTTCTTATGAAAAAACTAGAGGGTTTTTTCTACAAAAACCCTCTATTCCTAATTAGGTAATTTAAAAATTGAACTCCAATTATGGTGTAACTAATCTGAATAAATAGCTCCGAAATTTACAAGAGTTTGACTCCATTAAAACTTTGAGAAAGAATAGAAAAATCTGAGAAAAATCCAATGCGGTCCGGACCCATCGGGGGAGGCAGTCCAGATCGCCCCCTTATTTTAAACAAAGTTCCTTAGCTTAAGGCGGTCCAGATCCTTTTTGGGAAAAAGGTCCGGATTGTACCCCTTTTCTGTAAAATAACTTTTTCACTAAGGCAGTCCGGATCCTTTTTGGGAAAAAGGTCCGGATCGCCTGGATTTTTCATTCAGAGAACGTTTTTAGGAACCGATCCGGATCCTTTACTGGAAGAAGGTCTGGATCGCCTTGGTTTTTCATGCAGGGATATTTTTCGTGGTTCTTCTCATCTTCAAATGTCCATAATTTATTCTCCGTAGCTCGGATTAACTTTTCATTTCTTCCAATGTTCTTGTAATTGAATTCTTTTCAACTTTCTAGTTGGCGTCAACTCCGAACGAAGGCTGCAAAATTATGAAATTTCCCCTAGACTTTCTTTCTTTGATTTATTTCTTCGCTTTTCTAATTTCTTTCATCCTCAATGCTTTAAATACCTGCAAAACTCATGAGAAAAACATAAAAGTAGATGTACTTATTAAAAGGATTCAGTAGCAAAGAAATGCAATAATTACACTCATTTTACGTTACTCGAGATAATAAAAGTCTCTAAATTAAAGGGATAAATTCGGAAGAATTTAAGCCTAATCAAACCCCCCTAACTTAGAACTTTGCGCGTCCCGAGCAATGTAAAGAATGTAACTATGGATCAACTATAAAAAATTTATCTTTATTTGGATTGAATACCACTTTCGCGGGCCATGGATTGCATTTAGCGTATGCAACAAGCCTTTAAACCCCTAGGTCACCCTAGTCGGACGAGTTGTGTCTCCTGAGAGTTTGCAGTAAATATACCCACAAAATTCGACTCAAAGAAAATTCAAAATACTCAAAATTGTATAATTTAAAATTTTCCAAAAAATACTCATTATTAATTCAATCTAAGAGTCTCAAATCACAATGTGTGTGTGTGTGTGTGCGTGCGCAAAGCCAAAAATTTAACCGCGAATTTCCACTGGTTGAACATTATGTTACTTATCCGAAAATTCATTTTGATTCAAATGCTCACGGAATACTCTAACAAACAAATCACTCGAAAATGTGGCTAGTTCTCTCGGTGTGCTTGATTTATAAGAGTAAATCCAATGGAACACATGTTCACGCACCCAAAATTCAAAAGACAAAAATTTATGGTGAAAATATTTCATTATCGGACTACAGTTAACAGGAAATGGGAAATACTGTCTCTACTTCATAATTTTAATCTCTTTTATACCTTAACTCTCCACACGTTAACCAATTTTACAATTTGGACTCAATTAGGAATTTTTCAGGTTTTGAGGTGTAATGTGTAAAAGGAAATGGTTGGGAACTTTGGAATTGGAGAATTTTCTTTAAATGTCCATTAGGTTTTTGCTTGTTTTCTTGTCTTTTCCTAAAAAAAATCATTTTTTTTTCTTGGTATTTTTTGTTGAGCATTTTCTATTTTTATTTCCCCTTTTTATTTGCACTAATTGGACTAAAATTCTGGAGTTTCACTTCTCTTAATTCCGGGCCATTTAGGTTTTTTTGGGTAATCAAACGAAAAGGAAAAAAAATATTTGGCTCAAATTGGTTAGCAAAAGGAAGATTTTTTACGACTTTTTCTGGCCAATATTTTTTGGGTGACAAACGAGGGCCTACTTCATTTCCAAATTATTAATTGCTCTACCAAATGCGTCTCCAGGTACATTTTAGTTTAGAGATTCATTTAGCGCATTTTTCAAAATAGCATCTCACACATTTCCCGCAACCGATCAAAACAAGGGTATCGAGATCATCAACAAATTTTGTAAATGCTAAATAGAGATTTTGAGTTACCATTAACTCTAATTAATTTATAAACTCACAAAAAAGGATAGGCTCAAATCTCACCGGGTTGGTTAATCTCCACACTTATTCGTTAAGTCGTCCATGTTCGCTCAATTTTCATCTTTGGTCAATTCCGACTTTGTGCATTATTTTTTTACAATTTCAGACTTTAAACCAAATTTCAATGATATTTTTGAAAATTTTAAATTCCAATTTTTATTTATTTTGAAGAAAAATATTTTTGGTTTTTCTAACTTTTTTCAAATTTTTTGGAAATTTTGAAGTTTTCTATTTTTTTGGCATGAAAATTTGTGAAGTTTTAGACAGACGAGCACGTCAACCCCCCCCCCCCCCCCCCCCCCCACACACACACACACAACTTAGACTTTTGCATTGTCCCCAATCAAAGGGACTAAAATCCAAATAAGACAAAATCAGAAGTGGGATAAATAAAACAAGCAAATATATCAAATGCAAAAAGACACTAAATGAAACTAACACGTGACTCAATAATGCAACAAAAATCACCCCATACGCGTCGGGAGTGCGAAGACATATCATCTCTCCCCAAAATCACCCGACCCCATGAATAGGGTCCAATGCTCTCCTCGTCTCTCCCATTTTCATATCATAAACCAATAATCGGAACAAGTTGGGACCTCGCCCATAGATAATGGAAATACTGGGAGACTCGTCGTGACTACTCGGAAAGGGATCCTCGTGATGCTTACTCAAAGTGTGGCCTACATGCACCGACTCGGAGGGAACACCTGAGTTTCTTTCAATTTTGGGAACGCATGGGTCTGGCTCTATGTCGTACAAAACATAACTTTTCTCCTTAATCACCTCCGGGACCTCAAGTGGTATGGGTGGATGGTCACAAAAAAGGAATTTATCGATTTTATCTTTGCATTCGCTTTCTTCTAAGTGACTACAAGAGCCTAATAGGGATTGGACTTCAACTATAAGGCTCTCATCCACCAGGCCGAATTCTTTTTCTAAGTCTTTAAGACTTATATCTCCTAAATCTCTCTCTCGAGTGTTTTTCGAACATTTTCTTTCACTCTCTTCTGAAAAATTTTGTGATGTGGATGGATGGTCATTATGAAGGAATTCATCTATTGTATCTTTCCATTAGCTCTCATCCAAGTAACTAAACGAGTCCAATAAAGGTTGGACTTCTATATTCAGGATCTCATCCACATGCCCAAATTCTTTTTAAAAATCTTCCATGCTCACGTCCCTTAACTCTATCTCGCGAGTAATGCCTACATCCTCACTTACTAGCTCGATCTATAATTCCACTCTTTTTCTCTCCTCTAACCACTCTCTCTTGCTCTCAATCGCGGTCACTACACACACCTCCCCCACCTTTCTTTCATCATCAAAACTAACGCTCTCACTTGATGAAATAAGGCACACCCCTAATGGATCTCTCTTATGGGACCTCTCATCCTCGTGTACCTTCTCTTCCATAAGATCCAATTCTTGCGATTGGCACCTCTCGCCCTCGGTATTGGTGGTGTTGAATATATTTGTTTCAAGAGTCATATTCTCGAACGTATGTTGCATACTCCCATTTCGTGTGTTGATCAAGGCATTAGCCATGTCTAAGAATGGGTTATCTAAAATGACGGGGACATGATTACTTGGTACAACAGAGGGCTCCTCATCCCAAACGACAAAATCCATCGGGAAGTAGAATGTGTCAATTTGGATGATCACGTCCTCAATGATTCCCCGAGGTATCTTGACAGAACTATCTGCGAGTCGGAGAGTCTGGTTTGTGTGATTTAGGTCCCCCAAACCTAATTGCTTATAGATTGAATAGGGGAGAATGTTGACACTCGCTGCTAAATCTATTAGCGCTCTCTCAATTCGATTTCTCCCCATGACGCACGAAATAGTGTGTGCACACGAATCTTTGAATTTGGGTGTAAGGTTGCTTGATAGTAATGTGTTGATGTTCGGTGCTAGGAACACATTTTTTTTTACCTTAAGCTTTTGTTTCATCGTAAGTAAGTCCTTAAGAAACTTAGACTACACTGGAATTTATTTTATGGTGTCGAGAAAATGTAAATTAATCTTTACTTTCTTAAGAACGTCTAACACATCTTCACAAGAGGCCTCTTTGGGATGAGATACTAGACGTTGGGGAAACGGAGTGATTGTGGGTGGTTTCTCTACGACTTCGGGCTCACTAGTGTTCTCCTTATCACTCTCATTCAAGGAGGCATCTTCGGTCTCTTTGGTACCAGGCAAAACCTCTTTGACTTTAGGTGTGTCGTGCAAGAAAGGTAATAGATCAAGACTTTCCCACTACGTAGAGTGGTTATCGCACAACATTGCTTTTGATGTTCTGTAGAGGTGGAGCTAACACTAGTTGACCTTAGGGAGGTCTTTGGCCCTGGGCAGGAAACTTTCCCTTCTCTTGTATACTCACGGAGGATTGCAACTTGCAGATGTTAGCAAGCATGCGATCATATCTAGCATTGGTTGCACTCTCGGAGTTGATAAACTGTTTTATTATATCCTTCTGGTTCCTCCGCGGTGGAGTAATATATAAAGCTGGAGGAGGTGGTGCTTGCTGAAATTGAGGAGGGAGTGGAGGTGGGACAACCTGTGAACGTGGGTTAATCGCAGCTTGTGGATGTATGTAGTTAAAACCAGGGTTGTTTCCCCATGAAGGGTTGTACGAGTTCCCATGCAGGGCATTAAAATTTCCCTTGAACCCTCTTATATCATCAACGTACTCAGTGTGCATGGCTTTATAGGCGAAAATCACCGGGCATTCTTTGCGGAATGACCCACCTCAAAGATTGCACACACCTTTTCTTTCGCGATACGTATAGATCCGTACATATCTCTCAACCGGCTATCAAGTAAATCTTTCATGTCTCTCTGAAATTGATCAAATCAACGGGCTATTAAGGTATTACTAACCAATTGGTATATACCGGATGCAGTTGGAGCTATAAGTGCTTGTCTAGGCCGGACTTGGGTATTATGATCAGATGTGTCCCATTATTGAGTAGTCTCTGTAACATACTTAATATGGGCCTCAGCATCACTAGTGTCTGATTCCCAAAATGGTCATTCACACATAGTTTGCACAAGTTGTTTGGAAGTCACTGTCAACCCATTTTGGAAGAAAGAGATCAAGTGGTCTTTTTTAAATCCATGATGGGGGAATGCGCTTACCAAATCTGGAAATCTTTCCCAATACTTGTCAAAAGGCTCATTATCTTATTGTCGAAAAGCTTGGATTTGAGTCTTGACAGAGTTGATCATGTGCGGTTGGTAGAATTTTGAGAGAAAATTGAATTGCATATCATTCCAGGAAATAACAGAGTTCGGGGGTAGAGACCATAGCTAGGTCTTAGCTTTATCCTTCAAGGAAAAAGGGAAAAGCTTTAGGCAAACGACATCCTGCGTGCAAGCTTGGTCACTAAATGTCTTGCATGCCTCTTCGAACTCTCTTATGAGAAGGTATAGTTTCTCCGAATACATGCCATGGAAAGTAGGGAGAATCTGTATCATCCCATTACGGAAGTGGAACTCACCGGCATTATAAGGAAGTAAAATGTAACCCGGGGTGACAGTTCGTCCAGGAAAGAATAAGTCTTTCATGGGACGATAGGTAGGATTTCCCTCTCTAGTGCCAAAACTAGCGGTGTCAAACATCGCTCTTTCTTCAAAGGACTCGAAATACTCACTCGGTATCCTAGATGTGTGACTCAAGGATTGACTTAGAGTATAACTAATAATAGAGTGCTCAGGAGTAAGAAGTAGAACCCAAAACCGTGGAATGCGAGATGTATGGGGACTGTCAGAATTATACTCAACAATTGGATTTTCGTGAATTCTTGTTGAAGTATTTTGAGGAGTTCGAGTATGTTCAGGATTTTAAATTAAAGGTTTTTGAGAGATGTTTTTTTTATTTATATTTTTTTTGAATTTGTTTTTTGGTCTAAGCTTTAGATTTACTCGATCTAACCAAAGTCTACCTAAATCCTCGGCAACGTGCCAAAAACTTAACGCGACCACAAATGTGTATCTAGTGTTCGTGCTGATATAGGCTCAAGTGCAAGCCTGTCATGTTAGTAATGAACTCGGTAAGTTGAGATTGTCTCCATGGGGAAATAGGACGATGAAATCGTGACAACATTGGAAAGATTAAGAACCCCAACTCGACTCTAAAAACAAAACAGAAAAGATGATTGGGTATGGGACGTGACTACAACTAGAAGTAATGAGAAAATCTACCTACTAAATCAAGATATTACTACTGAAGTACTTTTTAAACTACTTCTGAAATTGAGTTTTTAACTGAAAAGATTACAAGTGATAAAGATAGGTCACAATACAATCCTCCAACCCTAGTCCGTTTCCTAATGTTAAAACTAAATTTTTAATTGAAATAATTGATAAGACCCTGTCTTTATTAATCTCAAGCATTACATATATGAGGTTCAAGCCCACATCATATATAATCAAGAGTAAGAATAAAGAGGTGTCATTGTAGCTACACCGCGTTGCACTCTTAAGCATCTCGATTAACTAGGGAAAATGAGATCAAAAGCTCTACAACAGTTGTGATCACCATACAATATGATTTAATTAATTATTTAATTCATAAATTAATTTTAAGCTTTTGTAAAAGACATCGTGTTGGATTCATGCTGGACATGATTAACTTAGAGAAAAACATGGTTTTTAAGAAATAGAACATGAAGTCTTAAGAAAATAGATGAAAAGAGAATTGTATAATCAAACTAAAGAGCAGTTGAAAACTTAAAGGAAAGATGTTGCTTGAATTGCATAAATTTGATTCAAATTAAATCCTTACGGCAAAATGTTCTTATGGAAAAACTAGGGTTTTTTTCTACAAAAACCTTCTACTCCTAATTAGCTAACCTAAAAATTGAGCTCCCATTATGGTGTAACTAATCTGAATAAATAGCTCTTAAATTTACAAGAGTTTGACTCCATTAAAACTTTGAGAAAGAATAGAAAAATCTAAGAAAAATCCCATGCGGTCCGGAACCATCAGGGGAGGCGGTCCGGATCGCCCCCTTATTTTAAACAGAGTTCCTTAGCTTAAGGCGGTCTGGATCCTTTTGGGGATAAAGGTCCGAATCGCACCCCTTTTCTATACAATGACTTTTTCACCAGGGCGGTCCGGATCGTTTTTGGGAAAAAGGTCCGGATTGCCTGGCTTTTTCATACTGAGAATTTTTTAAGGAACCAGTCTGGATCCGTTTTTGGAAAAAGGTCCAGATCGCCTTGTTTTTTCATGCAGGGATCTTTTTCGTGGTTCTTCCCATATTCAAATGTCCGTAATTTATTCTCCTTAGTTCAGATTAACTTGTCGTTTCATCTAATGTTCTTGTAATTGAATTCTCTTCAATTTTCTAATTGGCTTCAATTCCAAACAAAGACTGCAAAATTACGGAATTTCCCCTAGACTTTTTTCTTTGATTTCTTTCTTCCTCAATGCTTTAAATACCTACAAAACTCAAGAGAAAATACGAAACTTGATGTACTTGTTAGAAGGATTCAGTAGCAAAGAAATGCGATAATTATACTCATTTTACGTTACTCGAGATAATAAAAGTCTCTAAATTGAAGGGATAAATTCGGAAGAATGTAAGCCTAATCACTAACTAAACAAAATAAATATTAATTGCCTCTGGGTCGTAGGTTTTGCTGATTTTCTACAAGTCTACATGCCAGTATTTGATTTGTTTGCATTTCATGAACTTTTAACTCAACCTGAAAAAAGTAAGAGGTATCCATGAAAATGACCGCATTCTTAATTTTCTATTTTCTTAGCATAATTAACTCGTTCAGCTTCGTATTAAGCTCGTCTTAGCTACATTGTGTTGCTGCCGAAAATTCTTTGTACGATTCAGTAAAACTCTTTGAATTCTCTATTATTCCACTGTAAGCTTGTATACTGGTAGAAACATCCTTACGTTTACCTCTCTGTTTTTCAGCCTTACATACGGCTCAATGGTCGTTCTAATGGGGTATGCATTGCTTCAAAGTCCTCAATAAAATCAACGTCTTCTCCACATGTTGATGGGTCTAAATCTTGTTCAATGAACTGAAAAGAAGTGTTTGTTAAATTATATTTTTGGACATCCTTTAAAATGTCAAAGCAATGATAATACGCAAATTTAAGCCCAGTCTCATTTTTAAAGTCGTCAAGAGCACGTTGAACCTCTTCAAAAATATTAGGAAGAGACAAAATATATTAATAACACGGGGTGTAATACTACATTAAAAATTAAACATTAATAACATCTCTCCCGTAAAACTAACGCACTAATAGAGGATCATATACACATTCTACCGGATATAATGCCCAATGTGACCCAAACTAACCCATTGTAGAAGACCCACTATGGGTTTATGGTGCCTGTTATGGATGGCCTTAGGATCAAATATAATTTTTGGATATATAGTGTCATGTTCAATCATTTTCTACTTTTCTATTGTGTTACCTAGGCTTGTGTTTCAGTCAAATCGGATCGAAAAATACCTCTTCGGAAAAAAATTCAATTTTTTCGAAAATAAAATAATTATTCCAACTTTCGATCAGATTTTTTTGAAAAATTAAAAAAAATCCGAATTCGGAAAAATGGAAAAAAAATCGAAAATTCACAAAATACATTAAAAATCAAGAAATTTTGAAAATTCCAAAATTTAAAACAAAAAAATAGGATTTTCAATTACTCGAAATTCTCACTTTAAAGAAACAAAAGGTTTAACCCAACTTATAAATACATGAGGATTTGATTAATTTTTTCATTTGTGTAGAGATTATGAGGATAATCTTTTTTTATAGAACACTACTCTGGAACCCTCGTCCTCTCCCAACTGATGTGGGATCTGAGAAAGTTTTTAGAAATCGGGAAAAAACGAAAAAATTGAAAATCAGAAATAATTGGGAAAGAATCGAAAATAATTGGAAAAAATCGGATCAGAAAGATCGGTAAATCGGAAATAAATTCCGAATTATTTCCGATTTCGGATCCGATATTTTTCAAAAAATCAAATATTGGAAAATCGAAAATCGACGAACTAAAATTTCATTCAAAATTTAAAAAAAATCGAATAAATTGAAAGTTCGAAAAAAAAAAAGGCAACCCTAATGTTACCCATAAATCCACATTCACCTCTAAGTACAAGTATCCAACCCACATCCTGGTATATCGCGTTAGACCAATTATCTCTGTACATGGTCTAATGGTTCATTTGTACTATTAAAAAAGAAACAAACGATCCCGAGGAAATAACAAAGATTATAACTGTGAGGATATTTGATTGTTTTCCTAAGCAAGTCCTGGAAAAACAGCTGCTAAACCCTCTTGGGATTGCCACTATTGATTGGACGGCAAATTATTAATAGTGCATTATTAGCCTATATGAATCAAAGGGTTAAATTTTATTATTATTATTATGGGTTTATCTAGTTAAGGTGTTAATATGATTAACATATGGAGGCGCAGTCGCCATAGCTTGGGCTCATGTGCACATGTGGGGACGACCTTGAGGAAGTTTGAGATTAATTTACTTGATTCATTTGCACGCTTCCTTTTTATTTAATTAGTTTCTCCTAATTCTTCCCACTTGTTATTATATTAATGACACGAGCCCTTACCGATAACACACATACAATTTGATTTTTTTTTTTTTTACTTTATTTCGTGTTTGATAATTTTTTTTGAGGTTATGACATAATGAAAAGATTTAACAAAAAAATAATTTATTGACCTTATGATAATGTTGTATTCATATATACTCCATTATATGTTCAATAATTAGACTTACCCAATATCATAATGTACAAATGAGTCGATGCATAAGGTACAAGAAAGATGATTGCACATGCGGGGGGTTAAGTCCAATTTTTTTAAAGCGAGAAGTTATATTTAATCACGACTTTATATCAAAGGGTAAAGTAAAAAAAAAAAAAAAATTATGGTTCAGCCATATTCAACCCCTTTTCAGTGTGGTCCATATTCGTTGGTGTACACTAGAGGTTTTATATGTGAAATTTTGTAATGTACATGGGATTCTTTGTAAAGTATACATAAATTTCGAAATGTATACATGAAGCTATATATTGTTGACATGAATTTTGGTAATGACGTGTTAGGTTTGAGCATACAATAACATATAAGGTATATATTAAGAGTGATGTACCTTAATGCTGAAAAATATATGTTAGTGGACAACAACCAAAATAATCTTATTGATTAGACTCATTTGAGAAGCGCCTTTTTATTTTTAGTATATTTGATCGGCTTCATACTTGCGACACTATCTAAGTCATTTTGTAGTTTTAAAACATTTATAGGATAACATCTAATTGTTTTACCATTTACAGGCTAAAAGATAAATGTTTTACTTTTTTTTTTTAGATAAATCTAAATGTTTTACTTTTTAATAAGGATTTAAATAAAAAATAGTTTTTTTTTTTATTTTAGTCCTATTTTTAAAGTTCTGTTTGTCTCCCATCTCATATCTTTTTTAAGTTGTTTTAAGTTTCATACTCGTCCTCAACTTCCATATAACTTCTCATAATTGTTCATGGCTTTTTTTGTAAAAAATGACAAATGTAAAAATGTAGAATTAACAAAAAAAAAAATAATGACATGGGATTAAACACACATATATTCAAAAAAGTAGGACTAAAAACTTGTAATCCTAAAAAATCAATAAAAAAATTATCACATATTATGATCATTTTTTTATTGAAAAATATTTAATAAAAGCGGAGTTTGAATTATTTAAAAAATATTCTACAATATCATATAAGTTGTTAAGGTGCATTTGATAGGCAAAATTTAATATGACATATTTAAATACTTCGATTTTATCTAATGTTTAATGTGTGATTGTCACAACTGCTGTGGAATTATCAGGTTCATCGAAACTACTATCCCAAATTCATGTTTTCGCCATCTCTAAATGTATTTTTTTTTATTTTGGTGGGATTAGGAAAAAAATTCACACTCTTATTAGACACCCTTAGAGTAATAATATTATATGGGATCAAATACCCAAAAGTCCCTCAAATATTTTTTAATACACATTTAGTCCAAATCTTTTATTTTGTACTAAAAAGTCTCTTATTCTCTTATCTTTAAAGGTCCACGCGAGCGGCATGGTAAAGTCTTTTTCGCATGGTGAAGAGCTTTTTGGTGCAAAATAAAAAGGTTTGGACTAAACGTGTATTAAAAAAAGTTCGAGTGACTATTTGGTATATTCCCCTAATATATAGAGAAATTAAAAAAATATTTTAAGTCCTATATAACATACCATGCAAGATACTTAGAAGATATATTCCGTATTATATAGACAATTGGTGAGATGCTTTAGAGATCCCAATTTTGTGTGAATGAGGTGTGTCTCTATAGACTGGTTTGTTTATCTTTAGGTCGGGGACCAAGCAGAGAAGGAGGGGATTATGGGTACGTGCTTGCCCAATGCTTACGTTAAAATTCGTGTGCATGACCAAAGGATATTTCTTAGCTACGTTACTTAGTGTTCCTCAAACCCTTATTTGCATATTGTTTATGTTTGGCTTCACAGTCAATTACCTTTTTCTGTCATTTATCTTTTTTTGATCTTCCATTTCCTCCTCGATCAAAGGGTAGTACATGTGGGAGCTTGAACACAATAAAGTGTTGACATTTATAAGTAGTCGGTGGTTGCTCGTACCCAGGGTCGGTTCTGAGATTAATAAAAATTGATAAGGCTCCGTGCAAAAATTATATAATAAGCGTATTTTATGTGTATTGATTTAAAAAGATGGACCCTCAATATATAAATAATTACAAATTGACAGGCGGTGCCCTTGTGCGAGTGCTCACTTGGCACATGTTCAGGGCCGCCCCTACTTGTACCCAAGAGTGAGCCATGTATTATTTACAAGGGTGTGTAGCATAACTGAAAAATCGATAAATCGAATGCATTGTGGTGGGTTGGTTTGATTTTTTCATTGACGGTTCGGTTCCAATTTCAAAAGTTGCAGAACGTATTGTTTCGGTATGATTCCCAATTCCACCACCAACACAAACCGAATTATAAACCGATCCGATTCGAAACCGGACCTAGAACTTAGGCCAAATTGGAACCAATAAGATCCCAACCTGTTTTTTACACTTTATATATGTAAAAAAATGTCGTTTTCTTCTTAATTTAAATATTTTAAAATTAATTTTGACTTTTGAGACTTTGGTGACATTTATAATGTTTGCTTAGAGTGTCATATTTGAGAAAAATTATTATTGTATTTATATTATTAATACATTTTTGGAACCGAGAATCAATCCGAACCAACCCAAGAACCATCGGTTTGGATTGGTTCAATTCTAGACATAATCGATTCCAGTTCCGGTTCAAAAAATGTAGAACCGATCAATCCTGATTCATGTTCTAGATTAGTAGTGGAACCAAAGCAATCTGAACCGTGTGCACCCCTAATTATTTATACTAGTTTTCAATCCTGTGGGATATGCAGACTCTTTATAATTCTTGTGTTACAACAAGCAAGAGTCAAATTTTAAAATTATGATTAATTACACTTACCCCCAGAACTTTTTCCATTATTACTTCACCATCCGAACTTTCTTTTTCAGGATTTAACCACCTGAACTTTCAAAACCACTACAAGTAATCCTCTAACGTTAACATCATTAACTTTTTGGATGGAAAATGACATGTGATTTTTTAAGGAATATTGTTGTCTTTTAACTTTTTAGGATTAAAAACAACTTACCCATCTCATTTTCTTTCTTCTTCTTTCTCATCCTCCCTCTTTTTCACTCTTATGACGGTCATGAGGCTTATATGGTTGCACTCTTCTCTCTTCATCTTGTTCTCTTTCCCACTCATACCCACACACATACTTGGATGAACACACACGAACATGCATACACAAGCACACACGAATTGTAACTCCCGAATTTTGTTGAATTAATAAAGTTGCATTACACTTTCCAACTAACATGATTCACAAATTATATGGACTCGGAGTTATGAAAAATTATGAGATTAATTCAATTAGAACAATCTTGTAATTAAAATTAAGAAGAAAAATTCAAAAATGTCGTGTACCGCGTTACACGTGTTAAATTAAGTTACGCGTTTTAAATAGATTTAAAAATGATTGTACGAAATAAATTATATAATCACACTTATAATTAAGTTATAATATCATAAGGGGAAAAGAAAGAAATTCAAACAAAAAATATAAAATAATAATAATGGGTTTTTCGTCAAATAAAAAAAATTTAACTATATGTAAAATTCAATTCTAGACAATTTTTCCTTCTTCGACGATGTCAAAAAAAATTGTTAAACCAATTTAACGGTATTTTCTGTCTGAAGCAAAGTATAAAAAAGAATTTTTTGGTCAAATAATCTGCACCTATTAGGTGAGAATTGATTCTCAACCATCAGATCCCTCCCTTTTTTATCAACTTTATGTGTTGTCTTTTGACGGCTCCCTTTGGATGTGGACCTCTTTCCATCTAACTTTTGACCTTTAGGCAGGCAGTAGGGTAACAACTCCTAATGAGTATGGGTCATGTGAGTTGGCTAAGGTAATGTAGAGAGGCTTGTAGGGAATACCTATCACAGTTTATCCCTTATATGCTGAGTAAAATCTGTATTTAGTCCAATCCGAAAATACACATTCTTTTCACTATTTTAACTCATCAAGTGCTTATTTATTCTCTTTATAGTTCACTCATACTACCCCGCATGATTACCCTTCTATAATCAAGGGCTTTCAAGTGTTATAGACGTGTTATCTTGGGTATAAAATACGATTACTAGAAGAACTAAAAATCAGAAAGTTTGGAGCTTATTGGGTACTCTTTTCAACATCTCCATCAAAGTTATTATGTTCAAGAGATAGCGATTTTACACTATTTTCAAGTTTGAAATCAAAGCATAATATATATATATATATATATATATATATATATATATATATGATAAACTTAAAAATTTTAGTATACTAATCACATGAAATGATAAAAAGTTTGAGAAACTTGAAGAAAAAAAGTAAAAGGGTGTTAGGTGTAAAAGTAGTAAACATATAAATGTTCAAATGTGTAATATTAAAAAGTTAAGGCCCAAAGTAAAATAGGGAACAAGGATAGTAAAAAAAAGTTATCAATTCGTAAGACAAGTCTTGAAATGTTAAAAGTATAGTTTTGGGGGGGCATAAGTATGATTTTATAGCAAGTTTGGACTAAGTAGTAACATTTGCAAAAATGAGTATTGTTTTGAAAAGTTGATTTTGAAGAAAGAAAAAGACGAGGTAAAATGATGAGAAGTAAGGTTGAAAATGCAAACAAAATATTTTTAAAGGTAAAATCTTGCAATTACAAAAGAAATGTTTTAGCACAAAAGTGTCGTTTTATGTGAAATATGGACTTAAAAGTGATTTACCAAACTAAGAGTAAAAACGCGGGTTATATAGATTCACGTATATATTAGGTCACATACACAACAGATTCACTATTTAGCCAAATTTTATCTTAATTAGATTTAGATGGACATGCAAGATAAATGCCAAGTCTAAAATGACAAACCAAACAGTAGTAAAATATAAGAAAAAATCCCTTACAGGCAAAACTTTTTTCAGCACTGCTTAAGATTGGACAGACTAAGACTGACTTACATACAACTTAGAGCTCCATTAAGTTTAACGCAGTAATGTCTTCGAATATTCAATAGAATACGGCACAGTCCAGTACCGTTCACATCAAACAACTCTTGCCTCGGTATCCACCGATCAACCTCAAGAAACGGAGTTCCTTTTTTCTTTAACAATAGAGATTAATCTTCATAAATCAGTAGTGGAGTAGCACTCCACAAGGATTTGAATGTGTATGCATATCTAAGGTTTGACTAAACTCAACATATCATTCTATGAGAATATGATTTGGAAAACCAAATGTGCTTTTGTAACAAAACTTTTGAGACTTTGGGGACACGTATGCAAAAACGTTTTTCACTCAAAATTATAAGAAAATTAATCCACGAGAGTTCTTCTTATAGAAAACATGAAAATCGAGGCGGCGGAATTCATTCAAATGAAAATAGAGTTTTGTTCAAATGAGCTCAAGATTCGTTCGAACGAACTGGTTAATTCTTTCAAACGGCCTTCGAATGACCTTCTAACGGTTGGGATTTTTACAGGATGAGAAACCATGTTGGAAGTTCGTATGATGTTCGGTCCAACAAACTCAAAAAGTCATTCTAAACAAAAGAGAACCTCATTCAAACGAGATGAATATCTCATTCTAATGAAAGTCTGATTTTGTTCGAACGACCAAACAAAAAAAAATCATTTTATAAAATGCCATCAATAAGATTTAAAAACATCCCAGAATAATATGTATAAGTCTTAAGTTCAAAACCTTATACCATATACCTCCTCGATAGTGTAGTGATGATTCGAACTCATGCAATCATCGGTTTGATGCTCGGTCACTAAATTTTCTTCATCTAACTTGAGAACTATATGATGATGCGGTGTGTATGGTTTGGAATATAATACTCCAAAATAAATAAAAGATGAGCAATCATAAAAAATTGCTCTAAAAAATCTCCTCCTTAGGCTATTTCGATACAAAACATAAACTGAAATTAAACCCCTAAGACAAGTTCTATAATGCCCTCCCAAACTCAAAAAGGAAAGACACTCAAGACTTTGTCTTTAACTGAAAATTTTCATCTTGTGTATTCCATGAGATCGTCATCAAGTAACGACCCACAAACATGAAGCAAACGAAATATCGTGACTCATATAAGAGTTTAAATAAACATAAAAACTCTCCATCACTTTTTTCTCACCCTTTTTGTCCGTAATAGATAAAGGGTTAGAAACTAGTCATGAAAAGTTAGCATCACCAGAATCCAAATGTAAAATAACATCACAAATATAATCACTTAAGCACATGCGATGAAATTCCAAAGAAGCAACCAACTATTTTGCAGATTTTTAAATTTTTTTGTATGAAAAAAGTATACCTGTATAAAAAATACATATAGTTACAAATACATCACGCAATAGAATAGCACTAAAATATCCTAATCATGAAAGCGGAACCTAATTTCGTAAACTTTAACCATGGGAAAATAAACATAGGCATACAAAACAAAGGTGCATGAAGTCAATGAGATACTTCTAAACAAAGAACTCAATGCCAACCTTAGGTATAATAATGTTGAACAAAGTGAAATTGACTCGACATATGAAAAATTCCATGAATTTTAATGATTGTCAAATCAATAATGCCAAACTATTTAATATTTTCAAGAAAGTCGATTGTGCAAACTCATTGATCTTCTACTTTATAACACCCTCAAAATCTCATATTTTTAAGTATGCACTCTCAAATTTGTGAAGATATTATAATTCTTGTGAAAGCGAAGCATCATTAAAATTTAAAAATTGGACTTGGCACCTATGTTTTTGTGTGTTGTTAAATTTTTTAGGTTCTTTTCCAATGGTGGATTTTAACGCAAAGAGAATTTTCTCTTTAGTAGCCCATTTCCATTACTTAAAATAAAATAAAATAAATTTTTCAGGAAATGAAATTTGGGTAATGGTTCTAACAAGCACAACTTATCTATAATACATTTGGTTTCTTATTAAACACTATTGAGATGAGAACAACGTATTCGACATATGACAAGTAAGTACAATGTTAAAAAAGTCTGAGCATATGTGTAATAAAGCTGATAAAAAGTTTAACGTGAAAAAAGTGATCATCAATGAATAATGAAATGCTAGCCACGCATTATTAAGCACACTAAACAAATGAAGTCATGTATCAAAATATCATGAAAATTTCATATTAATGGATAGTATGTTGTTGTGATTCGAACATGTTAAATTCACATCCATATATTGTGAAAAACAAAATACAAAATCTTTTTAAATTTATTTTCAAAATTTTTATCAAAAATAAAATCTTTTTGAAAATTTTCAAACTTTTTCTCAAAGAAAATATAATTTGTCTAGATTTTTTAATAAATATAAACATAGAAATACAATCTAGTAATAGGAATAAAATATAGTAACATGATAATCACCCAATACTAGACCAAATGAATAACCTCAATCATCAGACCGGGAGGTGTTCTCAAAATGCGTAGACATCTTCTAAAATTCCTCCATTAAACTTTGATAAGTCTTGACTAAAACGTTCACTTGCTTTCAAAAACTATCAAAATTTTTGTTACGATCTGTGGGAGAATATGCAAGAACACATATGGGAGCATGTGGAGAGTCATGTGCACGCATGCGAAAATCAACCGGTCTAACATTCAGTGCCTCCAAAACTAATTTCCTAACCTAAATAGATGAATACTTAACACATCGGGTTTTAAGAACCAAAATGACACTAAACTGTAACTTTCTAGGGTCTTTTCTAAGATCATAACAAAAATTCCTAAGGCTACCTTTCCTATGACAGTGTGTGCACGTGTAAACATGACGAGGAACGACAACTTTGATTTGACCTTTTCTAACACCCTGATATGCGGTTGAACCTCTAAGACAAAGAATGGTCTTAACTTTAGGAACGAAGGAACTAAAATCATGGAAGCCAATATCATGATTATCAACACTACTTGAGTTTCTCAAGTCATCTTTTATCCTCGAAATCCTAGACTCGAATAAGGAATTAGATTCTTGAAGCGTTTGGAACTCCTCCCCCTCAATGCAAGTGAACTTATCCTTAAGAGCCTTCTCATCTGCCCTCAAATCGTTAATCAATTTATTATTATCCTCAATGGCACGTACACTAATCATAAAAATTTTAGAGTCCTCTAATTACTTCTCTAAAAAAATGGATTCTATCCTCAATCTCTTACTTGGAAAACACTAAAGATGTAAAATCACAGTCCCCGTCCATAAGCTTCTCACGCCGGATATATCTTTGAATTTTAATATATTGTAAAAATTCAGTTTCATCTTTAAAATGAGATTTTTCTTTTTCAGGAATTTTATTTCTTTTTGCAAAGACCTAATGTTTCAGCACGGTTATGAAGTTTATTATACTCATCTCGGATATCAAAGTCATCATCGTCGCTAAACACGTTGGATAACTAACCACAATGATGAACCATCGAGAGAAAACAAACAAACACAAGAGAAAGAGAGAAAAAGAGGGAGAGGGAGAGAGAGAGAGAGAGAGAGAGAAACAAACCACTATCAAACAGCACGAAACAAGGATCTATTCAATAACTTATTGTGCCTTCTCTGATACAAGTTTGAAAAAAAATAATATTCTAAAAGAATATGCACCCAACACAAAGATCACATAATATTTAGTGTAACTTTCTCTGATACCAATTTGAAAATACAAGTTGTATAGATTCACTTATGTATTATGTCACACACACAAAATTTTCACTCTTTAGGGAAATTTTATCTTGATTAGATTTAGATGAATGTGCAAGATAAATTCCAAAGCTAAAATGACAAACCAAACACTCAAACTAAACATAAGAAGAATATAAGGAAAAATTCCTTACGGGCAAAACCTTATTAGCATTGTTTAAGATTGGACACACTAAGATTGACTTATATATAACTTCGAGTCCAACTAAGTTTAACTCGGCAATATCTTCGAATTTTTAATAGAATATGACATAGTCTAGCACCGTCAATAACAAGAAGTTCTTGAATTGGTATCCATCGATCAGTCTTAGGAAATGGAATTCCTTTATCCTTCAGCAGTAGAGATCAATCTCTATAAATCAGCAGTAGAGTTTCACTCTACATGGATTTGAATTGACTACTCAACAAATCATTTTATGGAAATATGATTTGGAAAATCAAAAGTGTTTTTGTAAAACAAAACTTGTATGACTTTTGGGATAGGTATCCAAAAACGTTTTTCGCCAAAAGTTCTAAGAAAATCATTCCATAAGAGTCCTTTTTTATAAAAAAAAAAAACATGAAAATCGAGGCAGCAGACTTCGTTCGGACGAAAGTAAGGTTTTGTTCAAATGATCTCAATATTGGTTCGAACGATCGGGCTAATTCTCTAAAACGATCTCCTAATGACTGGGACTCTGCTAAGGTAGAGAAACCCCATTGGAAGTTCGTTTGATATTCGTTCCAATGAACTCACAAAGTCGTTCCAACCAAAAGATTACCCCGTTCAAATGAAAGTATGATTTCATTGGAACGTCCAAAACAAAAAAATTATTTTATCAAATGACTCGAATAAGATTTTTAAAAATCCCAGAATAATATGTATAAGTCTAAGTTCAGAACATTATACCATATACCTCCTCGATAGTGTAGTGACGATTCCAACACATGCGATCTTCAGTTTGATGCTCGGTCACTAACTTGTCTTCAAAAAACTTGGGAAGTATATGAGAATACGGTGTGTACGGCTTGTAACGGGATACGCAAAAATAAATAAAATATGAGAAATCATAAAAACTTGCCCTTACAAAGAGGACTCTAGTTAAAGAGTTGGATTTTATATGGTGAAAACTCATGTTTTTGTAAAGTAAAGATGAAAATAAGTATTTTTGGGAAAATATATAAAATGTAAATTATACAAGCGCACATGAATAGTGAAAATCACATTAAAGTGTATAAATGAGTATTTCATCATAAAGGTTAAGTTTCACAAGAAATGGTAATTAAATTTATTTTCAAAAGATGAAAAATAGAGTCTCATGTAAAAATGAAAACGGACTTTTTATAAAGTGTGAAACTTAGAAATAAAGTGTATTGGGACCTGTCTCGTCCCGAATATTTGGCATCATCGATGAGTAAAAAGGAAACAAAGGAAAAAGGTTTCAAAGTGAATAAGAAAGAAAAAAAAAGGAAAAGGGGTCATATAGATGACAAGTAAAAGGCACTCGGAGGTAATCGACAAATTTAAGATGGGCTCGGAGCCCTAGGATAAGGCTTAATGCTTAAACCCCCAAATAGCTAATCAGTACCATATTCCATCATCGTGTGAGTCGTTGAAAGGTTGTATAACACTCATGGACTGGTCCCTCGATTAATCAAGTAAAAATATGATTTTGAGCATGACTCTCATTGATGTAAAGGCAAGTTTATGAAACAAATTGGAAAATTTGAAAGTATGCTAATGGTTAAATTAACGGGACATGGGTGGTATTAGACAAAAAAGGTTGAGTGTAAATGGGCTCATTGCCCAAGTTACATGGTCAAAACGTCAATTGCTTTTCAAGTGGAATTTTTCATGAAAAGACTTAATCAGATGGATGATTTCATAATTACTAAAATACACTTTATATGTATAGATATTCTTTGTATGTATTACTTTGCTAGTATTTATCTTACTTGGCACACACTCATACCCTACCATTTGCCAAACCTCCCAAGTTCTTTCGAAAAAGATAGAGGCAATGAAGGATTTACATGCCAGTAGAGCTATGTTTACTATTTACTTTAAATGTGTTATTTAAATAAACTTTGAGTACATTATTTGGAACTATTTCGAAGCACTTTAAATTTGGTTTGTAATAAGACATGATGATGTGGACTTTCTTAAATTGTTATTTATTTTATGAAGTTGGCAAAACTCTTTTTTATAAATTTCGTAAGCCGTACATCATTTCATTAATTCAATTAAAGTAATTATAAGACACGAAAATGTAAAAGCAAAATATAAAAAGTTTTTTGTATTGGCCCTCTAAAATTAAAACATCACTATCAGATCATAGGTTACGTGCGTGTCAAAGACTACTCTTACGTTTCGTTTTTATTTTAATAAAGTTATCTATATTCTGATCTATGCTAAGGTATTAATTCATTTTGTCTATGATAAGGTTAAGTGTAACAAATGGTTATTATAATGGGATTTAATCATTCAATGTTCAGGTTTGAGTGAAAGATAATCTGTAAAGTGAATTTAGGATTTTGAAATTATTTGTGTACGCAAATGAGGTATCAAAGTGATGGAGTTGTTTACATTGAGTAATAACAAGTTAAGTTTATAAAAGGTCATGCCATTGGCCGTCGTTCATGAGATTAATAATGCTATTGAAAATTATTAGTATTAAGGACATGTGACACAATAAAATGATTCAAGCGGGCCCTTGGAGATAAAAATGTTAATATAGGGATCTAATACGACAAGTGTGTTAGTCTAAAACACAAGTTTTAACAGTTAAGTAAGTGTACAGTAGTGTACAAATCTTGATTACATGGAATAAGTTAGGTATATGATATAAGAATAAGAACGGTCTCTCGTCTTTATGACCCACGGGGCATGTTGAGATGTGAAGTCACTCCTTTTAATCGGAATAGGTATAAAAAACATTGGTCGTTTTCTTAGGATAGAATGATTGAGTTTCATAGAAGATATATGACAAGTCACCCAATGGTGTCTTATGATAAGGAAATTTAAATTGAAGTTTAAAATTGAATTTTTGAGTTTTTTATCCTTCTCAAAATAAGAAGTTTGTTCTTGATGAAAGTGTAATGAGGATTTTAATTTAGTATCAAGTATACCCAGTTCTAGAGAGTTTATTATACAAAGGAAATGTGCGCATTACCCTCTACTACTAGAGATTTTAGTATGCAAATACATAAGAAAAGACTTTCGAACAATTATAATCATTAAAAGGTAGAGTTATAAAGACTGTATAATGGTTTGATGTATCAATTAGTACTTTGTCTTAGTGGGGAACAACTTAACAAGATATCTTACACACACATTAGAATCTACTGCTCATAGGCTAGCTGTGGTTGTGGTAATATAATAGCACAAGTAAGGCAGTAGGGCCTTGAGTATAGATTCACCCCTTAGATAGACTTTGAGATAGGTTCGGTTGATTAATATAATGATTTCTACTAGTAGCAATGATTGGAGAAAAAATTATTATGGTGACTTGTAGAATTTTTAATTCCACACAAATTAAAGGTTAGTTAGTGTAAGTTTCCACGTAGCCCTGGTAAAATAATAATGGCAATAACCTTATGGAAATAGTATCCTAAATAGTTTAAGTGTATCCCAATACAGTAAGGGTCAATAATGGTACTCAATGGGAAAGTACTAGTGATATCTTAGGATATGATTGTAAGTTTAAGCATGAACTATTAGGATTAAAGAGTTAATACATACAATACTCATGGGAGCTTGGGTTGGTGTTCATTCTATTTTGTAGCATATTATGATAAATAAGTAGGTATGACCTCTAAGGAGTGAAGAATCATAGTGCTTAGTGATAACACCCCCTTTTTTCTAAAGCTTTTCATGTCACCGTTCGACTTAGGATGATGGTTTGGGTTGAGGATCTCAATCCAATTGGAAAAATACATGGGCCATAAGAAAATGATTTAAGCAATAATATAGGAAACGATGTAATTATGTGGTCCCACAACGGAGAAGATAAGGTTCATAGTCTATAAGTCACATGTTTAAATAGTACACAAACTCGTTGCAATTGTAAACAACGATTGCTATTCTATTATCTATAGTGGTAAAGACAATGTTTGTCCAATGTTATCATGAATAGCTATAAATTAAAGTCTTCTTGATAGTTCAGGGTGATGAGTTAAAGAAATAATAAAATGCTTAAAGTGTGTAAATGATAGAAAGTTTCTATTACACATGATTTGTTGATTGACTTAGATTCAAATAATCTATGATGTTTGGGTCGGTGAGACTATAATTGGTTGCTCTTAAGGTTTAAAGTTTTGATTTATGATGAACTAGTATTCTCACTAAATTCTAAGTTGCCGACTTAGTGGAGAAAACGATTAATCATGAGTTATATATATGGGGGAGAGAGAGAGAAATTAATCATGCAAGTTCATATGTGAATTGAAGGGGAAAGTAATAGGCCTTGATGATTAATTCATTATATAACACGAGAAGTTGTCATGGGTTTTATTTGTGCGTAGAAAGTGCATGGTTATATGCCATCGTGATGTAAGCAATTATTCGTCTAAGTTTAAATATCGATAAAATCGAGGACTTAGTAAATTTAACTATATAACACTTTTGTGATAAGTTCGTATGAAGAATCTATGAGATTTATTGATGAAAATACATTAAGAAAAAGGGATTTTTAGAAATTAGAAACAATTAAAATGTTGTGGATTAATGTGAAAAATTATGATACCGAACAGTAAGTTAGATTAGCCTTGTTTAGATACTAATGCAATTAAATAAAAAGCGTTGAACTAAGAAATTATCTTATGATCATAAGAAGTAATTGTACATATAAGCATGGGATAAAAAGGGGTTTGTCGTCATAACTCAAAAGAATAAGCATTAAAAACAAGTAAGAATTCACAAAAATATTTATGAATCGATTATTTGAATATGTTACCTAGTAAGGAAGAAGTCTAATGTTTTGTACAAACTAGAAGTAAGGTTGTAAATGCAGGGAAACGCATGGATGTTTAAGGTTTATTCAAATAAATTACACTGCATAACTTAGTGTCTGAAAATACCAAATGATGTTTAAAGTAACAATCGAGGATTCTGATTATTTTGTGGTCATTAATGTCAAGTTTAGACCTAAAATACCCAGTTTGGCAAGAGGGATAATCCTAGGGCCTATTGAGTGTTGTCTGTTAATCGATAAGTTAGGAATTATGAAGGAAGTCATAGAAGACGATTTGTGATTTGAAAGCTTCCTTGATGACTAAATGATAAAGAGACATATCATGCATGATCATATATAATGTAACTCAATTATAAAGTAAAAGGTTAATCATGATTCGAATTCATAAACAGAATTGTTGGGTTTTAAATTCGATAAAGGTTATTTGAATAAACTGTTCAGCCTAAGCAAAGTTGCATAAATTATCCAAATAATCAAAGAGTGTATATCCAAATTAACATGTCAACGAGGCTCGAGGTATCAAAGGTAGTGTAATGATAAACAATTGATCTATGATCTTTAGTATGAATTACGAAGTGAAATAATGAAGGCAAAATCTTCTTGTGTAATGTTTTGATTTTGGGG
Organism: Sambucus nigra; assembly: GCA_949130495.1. Classification (NCBI taxonomy): domain Eukaryota; kingdom Viridiplantae; phylum Streptophyta; class Magnoliopsida; order Dipsacales; family Adoxaceae; genus Sambucus; species Sambucus nigra. The sequence goes on along the minus strand of OX422221.1, from coordinate 514,405,807 downwards.
CCAAACATTCCCAAGGCGAGAAAGTTGTAACACTCGGATTTTGTTGAATTAATAAAGCCACATTAAATTTTAGGACTCGCATGATTCACAAATTATATGGACTTGGAGTTATGAGAAATTATGGGATTAATTTAAATATGTTATTTTTAACTGAAATTAAGGTTAAGGAGAAAAAAATCCAAAATATCACATACCGCGTTAGGCATCTTCAATTAAGTTACGTATTTTAAACAAGATTAAAGGAAAATATATGGGAGAAATTATTGTTATATTTTTATTATATTATCACAAGGATGAAATAAAGATATTCAAAGAAAATAATAATAATAGTAATGGGTTTTTCATCAAAAAATAAAAGTGCTTCAAAAATCTTGAAAACATTCCACGAGATGTAAAATTAAATTATAGACAACTTTCTCTTCTTCGATGACGTGTAGATGGAGTTTTAAAAGAAAATATTTTTTCGTTGAGGTCGTTCAAACGACATGTGAATGTCGTTCAAACGACAGGAGCAAGTCGATCAAACGACTACTTTAAGAGACATTGCATCTCACCTGAAGAGGTCGCGAGAAGCTCGCTTGATCTTTACATCTAACGACCCTATATTATTTCATATTTTAATGGTCGTTTGATGGTCGCACGATCCCTAGATCGAGCAACATTTGATCTCGTTCGAGCGACATCGACTTCTCGTTCGAGCGACCCCGCCGACTTAAGTTTTATATAAATACATGTTTTATGAGTCCTTTTTCCTTAAGACTTTTGGCGAAATGAAACTGGAAAACTGCAGACTTTTAAGTCTTCACTTTTTAGGTTTAAACACCTTGTTGTCGATTCATAAATCATCCCAATTAGTTTAGTGAATCACTTTGGAACCCAAGATACAAATCTGTTGAGGTGTCTCTTGTAGAGACAAAATCTCTACTGTTAACTTCGTGGTTCTCGAGGGAGTTTCTTGATGATGATTGCGATCATTGAGGATACTCGGTGGTGTTCTTTGCTGAGGAAAGTTGCGGTTCTTATGGGTTCTTGAGGGAGTCCATTACTAGTTCTAGGTTGTGGCCTATGTGAGTGTTCTGCAGAATATTCATTACAAATTTCAGTGTGTATATGTAAGCTGCGATTTACTGTTCATAGTTAAATAAAGGTTTGACCTGAAAGGGATTTTTTATGAAATTTGTTTGTCCCGCAATTTCTGTTTGGATGTTTGATTTATTAACATAGATGCATGATTAGGGTTTAAATAAAATTGGATTTAATTTATTTGGATCGAAGATAAAATCTAATTGAATAAGTTTGATATTTGGAAATTTGCGAATCACATTTAAGAATTGATATCATGCATTCTCAAATTGGTATCAGAGCTTTTTCTCGTGTTTACCCTACTTACAAATTGGCATCAGAGAAGGTTACTCCAAATTATAGAGTGATCATTTTTTCCATAATTTTTCTGATATAATTTTTTTTCTAAAAATTTTATTTTTGAAAAATCGCAATTTATTCTCGATGGATTCCCATACTATTGATGTTGTTAATCGAGATATGTTTGATAAGATTCACGACCATGCCGAAAAAAATTAAATCTTTTGAATTTGAAGTTTGCAAAAAAAATTAAAATTTTGGAAGAAAAAATTCTTCTTTTAAAAATGTTATTGAATATTTGAAAACATTTCAAACTCAAAGAGATATATGTCATGAGCAGTTTGTTGCCTTGTTTAAAGACTTTATTATTTTAAAAGTGGGCAAAAAGGAGAGTGATCATAAAGTCCTTGTTTTAGAAAAAGAGTTGGAGGACTTAAAAAATTCTAGGGTTTGTGTTTGTCCCAATGGAGATAAAAATATTTTGATCGATGATTTTATGATACGTGAGAAGACTCTTAGGGATAAGTTTGTTTTAATTGAGGGGGCACAAGATAACCTTCTAGGTTTGATTGATAATTTAAGGAATGAGTCCCTAAAATTGGAGGAGTCTAATTCTTTTCTTGAATCTAGAATTTCGATGTTAAAAAATAATTTAAAAGAATCAAGTAGTGATGGTTATGGCGTTTCTATTTCTAATGCTTTCGTTGCTAATTCCAAAACCATTGTTTATTTTAGAGGGTCAACCAATTCCAAGGACGTGAGAAAAGGCCAACCCGTAGGTACCATTTCCAATGTTTACACATGTTCACATTGTGGTAGGAAATGTCACCTTAGGTGAAAGGGGTGATTTCTTAGCGTATATGCTTTAATACCCAAATTTTAAAATTCTAAATGAGAGATGGTTCACACAATATACCAAACTTAAAATTTCTTCCAAATTTAACAATTAAAATTCTCAAATTTTAATTTCCACAAAATTAAAATTAAACTCAGCTAAACAAATATTTAATTTTCCTTCAAACAAAAATTAAACAAACCCAATTCAAGTTCTAGATATGCCAAACAAACCAAGCATTAATATTTTTAAATTAAATTTCTTGACTTGAATTAAACTAAATTATCCAAACATAATTAGCACCAAAATTACACTAAAGTTGTGATTAAATATTTTTTTATATCTTTTTAATCCTATACATGCATCTACGTAATTTTTCAAGATAAAAAGAAACAATCACAACACAAGACCACGATGTACGAGAAAAACCCATAACGCGAAAAAATCTCGGACGGCGCAACCAACAAATCCACTAGGTATGGTTTTACATAAATAAGACAAAAGACTTACTTCCTCGACTCGACTCCCTCTCAAGCCTTGACGCTTATTCTTGCTTATACCTCCGCCTAGTTGATAACTTTGAAATCCACCGAAGTCTCGAAATCCACCAATGGGGTCCAGCTACCGGCAATCGCACACGAAGCCTTTCTTCATATACACATTGCAAAAAAACGAACGGACTCCTCCGTAGGAAACTTTTCTCCTTTGAGTAGAGTTGAAACTCGATGACAACAATATATTTAGGAACTTGGATCAAACTAAAACATGGGTGCAAACTTTATCTTTTGGTAGAAATTAAACCATGAAAAATCAACACACAAAATGGTGACTTTTTGGTTAAGAATATTTTCTCACTAATCCTCTCTAACGTCTGAAAAAGTCACTTGGCAAAGTTGTTCCCGAAGTCTTAAAAGCAGGTATAAAATTAGAGGGAATGTGGAAAGTTTTTTAAGCAAAACTATCAAAAACTAACATCGATCGTTCGAACGACTTTTGAATGTCGTTCGACCAACATAGTTCGAACATGTTTACTAACGAGATTACTAACGAAAATTCAGTGACAAAAGTCATTAGATATGTCAATCGAACGAAACTGCTAACAAGAAAATAGTGAAAATCTTGTTAGATAAGTCGTTCGAACGAGAAAAAAATATCAATCTAATGACATTTCAGAAAAAACAAATTGCTTTTTAAATGATTTTCTGAGAAAAATAAAAAGTCGTTTTGACAAAAAATCTATAAAAGGACACCCATGAAAAATAACCAAGCCTCTCTATATATTAAATGCATCCATATCTTTAGAGACCTTTGAATCCAAATGTTGATGACGTAAAAGCTTGGCATATTAACCGGAAAGGATGTAATCTTCAAACTCTTGGTTGCTACGTTTTCAACTCAAATGTCATAGGCTTAAAAGGATATGACAAAGTACTATCCTATGACTCAATTAGTTTTGTCCAGAATTAAGCCAACACTACAAATAGACTCGATTGGAAATTTGCCCTTACAAATCTCCCCCTTTCGTTATTTTGGGACAAAACCGAAAATAAAAAAATCCTATGGGTCGTCAAGTTCTTCCAAAAGTCAAAAACCCTCCAAAAATAAAAAAATACAGACGCTTGACTCGACACATGGGATGGAATGCTTTGTTGTTTAAAAAAGGTTGCCACTAAAGATGAAATATTGCACACTTAAACACACCATTAAACGCATAGGTAATATAACAAGATAAATAACATAATTAAATACTCTCCCTTTGTCTAACATGACCTACTTAAGAAAGCAACGTCTCCCCCTCAGTTAGATCTCCCAAATTAAAAGGTTTAGATACCATTTCTCCCCCTTTTTGTTCAGGAATAGACAAAGATTAAAATGCATATATTAACTTATTTATCCCCAATTAAAACAAATTCTACCCCTAAATGAAACAAGGGGAAAGAATAATGGGAAAACACGTATATCGTGCAATAGTGAATAAAGTGACAAGAATAATAAAGCACATGGCATAAGAAGAAACTAATCTAACACAAAGATTAATAAATACTAACTATGATACGATAGAAAAACAGATACCTAATAGAATAGTCTAATATAAACATGAGATATCAATTGACCCAAGATGAATATTTATTTCAACATGAATCATACATGGACTAGATAGCAAGGCAAACACTCAAAAAATAAAAGAAATACCGTAATACCAATAACGCACAAGCACCCACACATATACATAGGAATAAACACCACACACGACACAAACTATATTAAGCTTTACACACTCATATGGCAAAAATGTGTCTAAATAACATGTGGTAAACGGAAGTGAATAGGTGTGAACTAGATACTAAAGACTTATGACCCAATCACTTAAACATGTTCACGGAGCTTTTATTTTACTACAAAACTTTATCAAACTTAAATATAGCCGCATTTGACAATATAAAGTGAACTCAATGAACAAATAAGAACAATGCACACAAGCCTAGAATTTTGATGATTCTACAAACTAATAGAGTCATGACAAAAATAGCATAACTAGGATACATTATTATTGTGCAAACCCATTGATATGTCCATCCAAACATCCTCGAATATAATAATTATTTTCTTTTCTTTTGAATGTTCATATCAAACTTAACTGCTTTGGCCTTGACTAATTTTAACAATGCCACATTTTTTAGGCTAAATTTCAATGGTGGCTATTTACGCAAAGTAATTTTGCCATTCGCAATCCATTTCCATTAATAAATAATTGCACCAGATAAATATTTTTTCAATTTTTTAAATCGAGGCAACGGCTCTTACATGCACAAATCCTCCATAGTCATAGCAACATGTAGATGAATAACTTGATAGGATAATATCTCACTTAGCTCAACTATACATGTAGAGTTAAAGTTCAAAAGAGCTCGTGCCTGTGTCAATCGAGGCATATAAAAAGAGAATCCATTAAGGAAGTCAAAGTCAAACTACTCCATGCAAGCATGATAAAGAACACTTTAAGGATTGAAAATCTTAACCAAAATCTCTAGTCATATGGAAGCGGGGATGATATAGGATTTGATAAGTCTTTATTTGTGTTCCTTCGGATATGGATTTGGAATGTCGTTGCGGTCAAACTTCGAGTATCAAAATTCCTAGAATCACCTACAAAACTTGTTAAAAATTCAGTATCGTGGTAAATTCGGGTATCAATCCAATTTCAAGAGTTGAAACAGTTATCGTGAAAACTTGCAATTTCAATTTTTATTAAAAAAAAATTTGTGTTTTTAAATTTTTTAAAAGTTTTTTTATATATTTAAAAATAATTTTCAAGGGAGGAAACGAAAATTTATGCAACTAAAATGACTACGAAAATTTAAAAAAATAATATAGTTTAGAATTTATGAGAAAAAACGGGAGGTGGGATTACACCGCGTAGTCAAATTAATTTAATGTCCTAATTATTCAATTGAATAGTTATAAATAATATTGAATTTAAAATTTAACTCTCGTTACAATCCTAAATTCAATTTCATATGTTTCAGCAATTAAATCAGGAATAGTCACAACACAAAAAAATTTAAGATTCATAATCATTTTAACGAAATATCCGCTAAGATTAATTTATTAAAATTTGGTACGAATCTTTAAATTGCATACTCATAATTAATATTTAAATTTAAGAATAATACTTATCTCTAAGTCAAATCAGATAATCAAATATTAATTTTCACCATTAATTTATTAACTCTCGTTATATAAATTAATGTGTGATTTTTCCCAATTTAATTAACCTAGAACACATCAACGAACAATTATTCAAATAAAACAAATCAACCTACGCGTTTCATCCCACCCTTTGAATGGGGTGTTTAGCCAGACATAATCAAAGATTTAGCGCAACACAATTAAAGAACAAGAAATTAAAGAATAAGAGAAAGAAACACAATACGCAATAATTCCTTGTGTCAAGTGTGCTTGAACACGCATCCCAAACTTGTCATAAAATTCGACTGGAATACAAAACTAACAGCAAAACTGAACCTACAAATTTATCTAAATCTAAAACTATATTTTTTTCTGACTATTTTTCTACCCTTTTTTTCTTTTTTTTGTCTCTCACGTTCGCTCTCTCTGTCTTTTTTTTTTTAATCTGAGAGTCTTCTTAAATGAACCTCCCTTTTTTTTTATAACCCACGACTTCAATTGGACGGAGAGATTTTGTAGGGATTTATTTTAGTTTTTTCCAAAGAGTTGGTTTTATATTTCATTGCTTGTGGGTTTGGATTGCACCGATTTTTAGGGGATATGGTTGAATTGGGTTTATAGGCGAGGTCAGGAATGAACATGGAAGGTGGGTAGGTTCGGGTTAAAGGTTTGGTCACGGGTTGGCCATTGTGTCGGGGCGGAGCACGTTAAACTCGGGTTTAGAAGGTAGTTCGACCGGGTTTTTTTTTTCCTTTCATGATGCCTGTCTGGTTTGGCACGATTTCAGGGTAGCTGGGCAGTAAGGGTCTCGATCTTGTTGGGTTGAAATAAGGGTGGTAAATCGGGTTTAAGGGTGGTAAATCGGGTTAAACCCATTTGGGGATGTTGGGTATAGTGGTGGTGGTGAGGTGGGTATGGTGGAGAGGTTAATGGAGTTTTGGGTGAGAGGAGATGGGGTTAGAGTTTTGTGTAATAGAGGTCGAAGATGGGGGAATGGAAGTGGGTTTGGTGTGATGGAGGAGAGAGAATCGATTGAGTTTATGAAGAAGATGGAGTGGGGGGTATTAAAGTGTGTGAGGGCGTAGGTGAAATGGTAAGGGTGAGGATGATAGAAGGGGTGATTAGGTGTGTGTATGTGTATGGGAATTATGGTGTGAGTGACGGATGTGTTTGAGTGTGTTTAGGTATAGGGTTTTAGGGTGTGAGTGGGTTGTATTAGTGTGTATATAAGTGTATGGGTGTAGGATATATGTGTGTGCTTAAGTTTGGGGTTATTTAATGTGTGTTTAATTTCTACTCCTAAAAATAACACAACTAAAAAATATAAAACTAACAAAAACAAAAATCTAAAAATAAAATACGACTCTAAAAATAAAATAAAGACTCAAATAAAAAAATAAAATTAAAAAGAAATAAAAATAACAATAAAAATCTATTAAACTAAAAACTAAAATCCTAAAAATGTAAAATCTAAAAAAATAAATGAAATCCTAAAATCTAATCCTAATAAAATAAAATAAAAATAAATGAAAACTAATAAAAAATCAAGATATGAAAATAAAAAAAACACTAATAAAAATAAAATACCCAAATAAATTCTAAAAATCCTAAATAAATCCTAAAAATAAAATGACTCAAAATAAAAATCGAAGAAAATATAAAATGGTACAAACTCAACACACACAGGCTCGGGTGATGGACTTGGCTCGATCTAGGCTTAGATTTAGTTCGGAACAAGGTTCGGGACATCGGGACTCTTTTGGGCAAGCTTAATGTGGACTCGGACTTCGTGGTCTCCTTTGATTTCTTCGAAGCACTCTTTTAACCACTCCTATGTCGCAAATACGTCGATTTAGCATAATTTGATATTGCGACTGCTGATTGACCTGCAACGTAGATAAATACGAATATAAGGCCAATTTTAATTAGAATGAATGACTAAAATGCATTTATTCGGGGCATAAATTATACACTTTTGGGTGCTTATCAAGATTCAAACACAAGTATATGCCACATAAAATGTGTAAAACTAAAATACACAAAAATAGAAAATCTTTTTGAGTTTTTCAAAGTTTTATACAAACACAAGGACAACCCAAAAGGCAAATAAAAATCTTTTTGTATTTTTTTTAACTAAGACACAGTAGATACAAATTAAATACAAAAGATACACAAGTCAACATTCTAGCAACACAGAGGGGGTAGTGGGGGATGCTATGGGGTGGCGGTGCAGGATGGGCAGGTTGATACAGTGTTAAGGCCGAACGTGTTTATTTTGGGGATTGTTGGGCATCAGAGTGTGCCCCCTCATGAAGATGATTGGGCTAGGATAGACTGGTGGGGAGAGGATGCGGTTCCCAGGGTGCGGGTGTTGTTTTATGACCCCCCTTACTAGCGGACGAGGAGGATACTGAGATCCTCTTGCGGCATTGTGAGCATCACAGAGCCAAAGTGGTGCATCCGATAAGTTTTATGACCCATTTCCTCTTTATGCTTGTCATCGCATGCTTTTTGTGTTTAGTTATGTTATCTTTAAATGCTATATTTGATGATGGTATTTTTTATATGTCCTAAAAAGAGTACGATAATTGGGCATGGGCTAATGAGTTAAATATTTATTGGGCCTTTGTTGCTAAATAAACAATAATAAAAAATGAGAAAAGTATAATTGGGGGGTATCCCTTATGGGGAGAAAAAATAGTGGTAATTTAAATCAGGGGAGATGGGTTTTTGATATGGTGGTAGTAGTTTTAAAAATAATGGAAATAGCCTTAAAGAATAGATAATTGGGTTTAGTGATGACAAAATAGAAGTAGAAACTCGCTTTATGCGTGAGTGAAAAAGAAATCGAGTATATATACATATAGGGCCAGAGATATAGCTTAATGTGAGAAAATAAATCAATATGAGAGTACAGAGATGACGGGTCAGACCTATGTATCATGTGTGTAACCTTTCATGATAAAATAATAATAATAATAATATACGGGGGGATCGAGTCGTCCTTTGGTTTATCCTTCCTAGTTAGAAGGAAGTGGGGGTATGGAGACTACGTGGAGGCGTATGGGGTTTAAAACATCGAGAGGGAGAAAGTTTTGGGATAGGGTATCTCAATTCTTAACCATTGTTTTAATCAAGATCTGAACTATTCCAACCCCTTCAATTTAGGTCGCTCTAGGGACCAAATGCTAAAATGTGGTTTCGGTGGCGTCTAATGGAGTATAAGATCACCTCATGTCTGGTTAAGCTCTCTAGTTAGTGAGAACCGAAGAGATGTTTCTTAAGTGCGAATGTGGGGAAATTAAATCGCCGATAGGGAGAAAGATTCGAGGGGTGCAGGTTATCTAGAATTTCGTCTTTGGTTTTATCAAATACTCAAAATATCCCAACCCCTTCTATTTTTAGGTCGTGAGGGGACCAGGCTTAGAAACACGAGGTTTCAGCAGTGTCTATTAGGGTGTAAGATCGCCTCATGACTCGTTAACCTCTCTAGTTAATGGGAATTGAAGATAGGTGGCTTAAGTGTGAATGTATGGCGATTAAAACACTGAGAGGGAGAAAGCTCTAGGGATGAAAAGTATCTCGATTTTAGACTTTGATATAAGAAAAGATTTAAAATATTTGAACCCCTTATATTCTAGGTCGCTCAAGGGATTAAATATAGAAACGCAAGGTTTCGACGATGTCTATTTGGGTGTAGGATCTCATCACAAGTGGTTAACTTCTTTAGTTAGCCGAAATTGATGAGAGGTATCTTATGTGTGAACATAGGGCGATAAAACATGGAGAGGGAGAAAGATATGATGGGTTAAGGGTATCTCTATTATTAACTTTGATTTTATCTAAGATTCAAAATACTCCAAACCTTTCTGTTTTAGGTCGCTTATGGGACCAAATGTCGATATGCGGGGTTTCGATGGCATTAATTGGGATGGAGGATCGCCTCATGACTGATTAACCTCTATTGTAATGGGAATTAAAGATAGGAGGCTTAGTGTGTTAATGTGGGGAGATTAAAATACTGAGAAGGAAAAAACTCTTCGGGGTTGCAGGGTATCTCAATTTTTTACTTTCGTTTTAGTAAAGATTCAAAATATTCTAACCCCTTCTACAGTATGTTGCTCAGGGGACCAGACGTAGAAACATGGGGTTTCGACAATGTCTATTGGGGTGTAGGATCACCTCACGAATGGTTAACCTCTCTAGTTAGCGAGAACTAAAGAGAGGTGGGGTAAGTGTGAACGTAGGTCAATTAAACACCTAGAAATAGAAAGCTCCATGGGGTGCAAGGTATCTTGATTTTCAACTTTAGTTTTAGAAAAGATTTAAAATATTCCAACCCCTTCTATTTTATGTCGCTCAGGGGACTAGACGTAGAAAAACGGAGTTTTGGAGGCCTCTATTGGGGGTAGGATCGCCTCATGATTGGTTAACCTATCTAGTTAGTGGGAAAAATAGAGGTGGATTAAGTGTGAATGTGGGGAGATTGAAACACTGAGAGGGAGAAAGCTTCAAGGGGTGCAAGGTACTTTGCTTATCCACTTTAGTTTTAGGAAGATTCAAAATATTCAAACATATTCTATTTTACGTTGCTTGGGGGACTAGACATAGAAATGTGGGGTTTAAACACGTCTATTGGGGAGTAAGATCGCCTCACGACTGGTTAACCTCTCTAGTTAGCATGAACTGAAGAGAGGTGGCTTAATGTGAACGTAGGAACATTAAAACACCGAGATGGATAAATATTTAGGGAGTTCAGGCAATCTCAATTTTAGACTTTGGTTATATCAAAGCTTCAAACTATTCCAATCCCATCTATTTTAGGTTGCTCGGGAGACTAGACCTAGAAACATGGGGTTTTTATAGCGTCTATTGGGTTACATGATCGCCTAAAAATTGGTTAATTTCCAGTTAGTGGGAACTGAGAAGAGATAGCTTAAGTGTAAATGTAGGGAGAATAAAACACCGAGAGGGAGAAAGCTCCGGGTTTTTCTACTTCTGTTTTTGCAAAGATTAAAAATATTTTGTAACACCCCGTATTTTTGTGCATTTAATATTTAATTAATTCGGAAATTTTAAATTACTTGTGTGTTGTAATTTTAATTGAATTAATTATGGCAATATATATATTTAAATATTAATCGGGGAGTGAATGGTTAATGTTTAGGGAAATTTATTTACTAAGTGAATAGTAATAATTTAATAACGTCATTTCAGGTATTAATGACGGGGTGTGCACTTATCCCATCCGAGAGTCGGTATAGACTACATTGGGTGTGAGATAAGGATTTTTATAAATTAATTCGGATTCCAATTCTGAGTGCGCGGTTGTGTCCAGATGGGTCGAGATAGGCAGAAAAGAGTACTCGGGGTAGTAATTGGGTCTCGGAGAATTTTTGGGGCATAGCTGGGCCCACACGGAGTGATTTGGGCTATTTTAATTAAGCCCATTAGGCTACAACGGGATTAAGGGTTTTTAACCTAATTGGGAGATTAAGGAATGGCAACCAACATAACTCTAAACCTAGGGTTTGAGAGGTGATTTGGGAAAAAGCAAATCAAGAGCAAATTGGAGGTTATTAGAGCCAAATTAAGAGACATCAACAACGATTCAGACCCTACGAGTAATTCCAGGCAAGTGGTTAACTGTTTTTACTCCTAAATTGTGATATCCAATTCATATTTTAGTGTTGTGTAACTAAAATTCATTTTGGGGATAAATGAGTACAAAAATGGGGTTTTGTTAACGAAACAAATTGAATGGGATTTAAGGTGAGAATTAGTTGTGTTTTATAATTCTAAGTATGAATATCTGATTAGAATGTGAAATCCAGTAGAAATTAGGAACGAAATTGAGTTGACTTGATGGAATTTGGATTTAACATGTATAAACCCGGAAATTACCCAACTCGAAAAAAGTAGAAAATCGTGAGATTTAATTTCAGTTTGATGTTCCATAAAGTTCTTTGATCCTATTCCTATGTAGATATAGGGTTGATTGGGCTTGGGTTAGTCCAGGGGAAAGAACAAAAGTTGGAGGTTTTCGTTAATGGTGAAACAGCCTCTCGAAGAAGACGAAGTCAGGGACGATCGATCGATCGACCGACCCAGGGGGTTCGATCGATCGATGATTTAGAATTCTGGGCAGTTCACCTAGTTTGTATATAAGGGGGAAATTAATTAAAAATTAATTTCCATACATTAATGTGTGATAGATAATTATGAAACACATATTCCTAGTAATTATGGGGAAAATTAATTGGGACTAGGGGACATTTATGTGGAGCACTTTATGGATGAATTTGATGAATGTTATTCTAAAATAGGGAGATACGGATTAAGTGAGTGAGTCCGGGTATATTGGCTAAGCGATGCCAAGGTAGTGAATTAAGTATGGAGATAAACTAATTAATTTAGAGTCGGGATATAGACTCGGGAAATATTTAATTTTGGGCCAAGAGATCGAGTTTGGGGTATATTGATAATTATAGGTAAATATAATTGGAAAATTTATGAAGATGCATGTGTGACACAATGTGGGCGAAAATGTGGGAATGAAATTATGAGAGGTAAAATGGACCAAGTGAGCGAGTCCGGGTATGGACCAAGTGAGCAAGGGTTAAATGACACCAAAGTATTTAATTAACTATTGAGAGAGAGTAATAAATTTGGAGTCGGAATATAGACTCGGGAAATATTAAGGTATGGGCCAAGTGAGCGAGTCCGGGGATATTGATTGGGTGACACCAAGTTATTAAATTAATAAGGGTGATAATTAATTTAATTAGAGTCGGATTGTAGACTCGGGTAGGATTAAATTAATAGGTGTGATAATTAATTTAATTAGAGTCGGACGATAGACTCGGGGAGGTATTAAATTAATATGTGTGTTAGTTAATTTAATTAGAGTCGGACGATAGACTCGGGGAGGTATTAAATTAATATGTATTAATTAATTTAATTAGAGTCGGACGATAGACTCAGGGAGGTATTAAATTAATATGTGTGTTAGTTAATTTAATTAGAGTCGGTGATAGACTCGGGAATGTATTAAATTAATAAGTGTGTCAATTAATTTAATTGGAGTCGGACCATAGACTCGGGGAAAGTATTATATAAATTGAAGTGTGAGTTAAATATATTAGAGTCGGACCATAGACCCGGAAAGACGATAAATTATTAAGTGAGAAAATTAATTACGTTGAGTCGGGCCACAGACTCAAGAAATTACAGGCAGTGTATGGGATTTTTAGTACACGGTAAAGTCGGGGTTTATATAATATATATATATATATACCTGTATATATTGTGTATGATATTAAATTACAGGCAGTGTACGGGATTTTGAGTACACGGTAAAGTCGGGTTTATATTATATATATACGGTGTAGTGATAGTAAATATATATACGTGTATATATTGTGTGTGATATTAAATATCAGTGACTAGATATTTATTTAATTTATATACTCTAATGCTATCAAGGGAGGTTGCGTGATGTGGGTGAATCCCTTAGCGTGAGGAGTAGGGCGAGTATATCCCCAGGTCATAGCGTCTGGTATATATGGGTGAGGGATTTATCTCACTTTCAGGGAAGGAATATGACCGCCTCCACTACGTTTATATTTTGGGCTAAGTTGGTGAGCAATTCCAACTTGGGGAAACTAGGTTTTGTGAGTACACCTAGTGAGATAACATTTTATAGGGAATCATCCGGCGAGGGCATACTCGAAGCGATGGATATACGTATGTTTTATGTGTGGATTTTGTGGTAAAGGTAGGTATATAATGGTAGTAAATATTATATACGGGTAATAATACAGTGTGTGATGTATTTACTTTATATAACTTGTGACACATTTATATGCTACTATTTAAGAGGAATTAATTAAGTTAATTGTGAAATAACTTATAATTCAGGAATCATTATACTCGGGATAGAGTAGTATGGCAAGGGAAGGTTCTACCAGGACTAGTTGGATGGGGTAGCACAACTAGGTGGGGTTAAGGTAACCGGTAGGTGTGCACAATAGTGGAGTGGTGAGAATGTCCACAAGGGAGTGCGACATTAACTTAAATATGAGGCGCATTCATGCATTTTAAATTACTGCAGCTAATTCACTTGCTAAATATTTTCAAAATGTTTTGGGTTCTAACCCTTTCTATAAAACTATTTTCAAAACCTTTTAGGTGTCCAGCCACGGCGACGCCAGGATTGATATTCTATTCGAGGGACACGGAGCTGCGGCATATGTGGATGCTAGCAGGAGTTTGGATTAGACGCATCATTCATTCATTCCTAAAGTAGGAATCACTCATCAGTTCTTGTTTTATTTAGGCCATGTCGCCCAGACTTTCAGTTCAGATTTCAGATTTGTTTTATTCCGATGTTGAATATTGTATTGGATTATTTCACTTTGGTGGCCAATGGTTTATTCGGCAAGTTGTGTAATTAATTATTTGAGTTGAGTTTTATTCATTTATGTGAATGGTTTATATTTATTTTCGCATATACTGTTTTGTTTAATTAAAAAAATTACAATTGGCATCAGTTTTTGGAATACTAGGTGGTTAGTAAGTCTTAAAAAGTTTTTCGACGGTGATGCTAAGAATGATCCAACTGAGATTCCTGTTTTAATTTGGTATAGGACTGATCACCCGGTATTTTATTAGGCGGGGTGTCACAGATGGTATCAGAGCATCAGATTCTAGTGTCCTTAGGATCTGTGCGGCTTTTCACATTTCGACTTAGCAATCTTTGATATAGAGCCCTATTATAGGATTGTTGTATTCTCATACTTATGCGCATATACGTTCTTCTACGAAATTTATATTTAAGAGTGAACTCATACAAATTCGATTCTCATTCCAGATGACGCCCAGGAGAGAGAGAGAGCAGCTAGGGCAGCAGGGGGAGATGAGACTAGAGAGGCTCATCCGGAGAAAGAGTTACCGCAACAACTTCCGGAGATGATTTTGGCAGCACAGGTAACTGAACTAGTGGCGCTGGCGTTTGAAACGACTGTGGTCGCAACAGTAGGGTACTTTCCACAGGATCAGCCACAAGTGTTCGTTGCGCCGGATGTTCAAACCCACGCGGGTTCATGGGGTGGAAGCAAGAAAGAGAGGTTATTTTTAGTGGGAACCCACCAGAATTACGAGGGGGTTCAGATGTGGTGCTAGCGTGTCAAGGAAGAGAGATATCCAGCGTCACCTACGCATGGGAGATTATGATAAGGTGCGAAAGCAAATGCTAGCCACTTTTAGTTTAGTAGGAGCAGCGCCACGATGGTGGGAGTCGATCATCACAGTTGAGAAAAGTGATACGCTAGCTATTGTAGGGTTTTGCGGTGTGGTTCGACCGCACGCATTTTTCCCCCAATGGTTGAGACCGAAATGAGGAGAAAATTTTAGAAAGGTGACTCGGGGAGACTGTTCAGTGGCCGATTACAAGGAATAATTCACTCGTTGGCAAATTTTGTACCGGATGAGGTAAGCGAGGAAAGGAGAAAGAAATCAAGGTTTATGGATGGGTTAGTTTGGAGAATCAGACAACATTTAATTGGTAAATACGCATTAGTAGCTTATATTGATGTCGTTAACACAACACTCCGGTACTATCGGGAATATCGCTTCCACGCGAAAGGAAGCGGGAGGGCAGTGGGAACTAGCCAGTCGGATAAGGCAGGAGGGAACAATACCAGTGGGGTATCCCAGCAGCAGACTGGGAGAGATTAGGGGAAGGATTTTTTACAGGGAAATCATACCAAACGATTTAAAACTGGAGGCTATCGGCAGGATGGCCAGGAATTCCAATAAGGTCGGCATGGAAGGGACCAGTGGTAGGGTGAATGTATTATAAGGTGTTTCGTCTATGGGGAAAGTGAGACACTTGAAGAGAGATTGTCTTAAGCGAGGTAGGGACAACTACAGGAAGAGGTCCTGGATGTACAGCCACTAAAGCAAGTCATGGGTGCATTCGGGCAGGGAGAAGCTACTCTGGAACCCAAGAACCAGCCGTTGCAGCTGGAGTATAGAGGTAATTATTTTTACCCTAGGGGCATGGGGTATATTTTTGAGTGAAAAAGAGGATGTCACAGTATAAGACTTATTTTTCACTAGAGTTCGCATGTGAGTCGAACTTAGTGGGTGCGTTGGCGGTAGCAGCCATAGTATGTGGATAAACTTTTCGTAGGGTAGCAGAGTTCCTTGGTGTTATTCACGGAAGAGTGGAGGTGTACACTGAGTGATTGTTTGAATTATGCGAAGAGTTACTACTTTCGAGAATTATGGGAGTAGGGGTGATAATATTTTCTAAATATCGGCTGGATAGCGATGGAATTTAACTAGTGTGGATAGTGGTGTTAAATTTTGGTGTTCACGACACCAGGGTAGGGTTGGTACTAGGTATCACCAGAGAGGGCGTATAGCCTGTATATATGTGGATGTACATATATTGTATTGTGTGGTGCGATAGCACATAGTGAGGTTTTGTGTTCTCACATTTTATCCCTGTAAGTGGGGATGTTTACTGAAGTGAATCAGGTGGTTAAATTGATTTTCGAGCAAAGAGAGATAGCTCGGGGTTTATTTTGTGCAAGGACTACTGGGGCGCGGTATTTTATGTTGTCTTTGGTAGCATAAGGGTAAGCGTATATACTTTTGTGTTGAGAGACAAGTATTTATGGGGAGATGTTTGGACGTTAGCGCATGGGTTGGGTACCCGGGCAGTATATATATATATATATATATATATATATATATGATATGACTAAGGGTTCGTAGTTATATTACGAATTACGATTAGCATAGTCGGGTAACTTTCGTGCGGTAGAGCGCGGGGATAGGGTGTATGGGCGCCCTGGTTAATTTTAAATGCATATTTGTGTAACGTATGGTTAGAAGCGGATGGGATAGATATAGCGGGCTTGGAGGCACATGACTAGAGAGTAATATGCGAAGCTTGGAACATTACACTCATCTTAATTTCGAGGACGAAATTCCATTGTAAGGGGGGAAGTATGTAACACCCCGTATTTTTGTGGATTTAATATTTAATTAATCCGAGAATTTTAAATTACTTGTGTGTTGTAATTTTAATTGAATTAATTATGGCAATATATATATTTATAAATTAATCGGGGAGTGAATGGTTAATGTTTAGGGAAATTTATTTACTAAGTGAATAGTAATAATTTAATTGCGTCATTTCGGGTACTAATGACGGGGTATGCACTTATCCCAACTGGGAGTCGGTATAGACTAAATTGAGTGTGAGATAAGGATTTTTATAAATTAATTCAGATGCCAATTCTGAGTGCGCGGTTGTGTCCGGATGGGTCGAGATAGTCAGATGAGAGTACCCGAGGGTAGTAATTGGGTCTCGGGGCATTTTTGGGCATAACCGAGCCCATACGGGGTGATTTGGGCTATTTTAATTAAGTCCATTAGACTAAAAACGGGATTAAGGGTTTTTAACCTAATTGGGAGATTAAGAAATGGCAGCCAACATAACTCAAAACCTAGGGTTTGAGAGGGGATTTGGGGAAAAGCAAATCAAGAGCAAATTGGAGGTTATTTGAGCCAAATTAAGGGACATCAACAACGGATAAGACCCTACGAGTAATTCCAGGCATGTGGTTAACTGTTTTTACTCCTAAATTGTGATATCCAATTCATATTTTAGTGATGTGTAACTAAAATTCATTTTGGGGATAAATGGGTACAAAAATGGGGGGTTTTGTTAACGGAACAAATTGAATGGGATTTAAGGTGAGAATTAGTTGTGTTTTATAATTCTGAGTATGAATATATGATTAGAATGTGAAATTCAGTAGAAATTAGGAACGAAATTGAGATGACTTGATGGAATTTGGATTTAACATGTATAAACCAAAAAATTACCCAACTCGAAAAAAGTAGAAAATCGTGAGATTTAATTTCAGTTTGATGTTCCATAAAGTTCTTTGATCCTATTCCTATGTAGATATAGGGTTGATTGGGCTTGGGTTAGTCCAGGGGAAAGAACAAAAGTTGGAGGTTTTCGTTAATGGTGAAACAGCCTCTCGAAGAAGACGAAGTCAGGGACGATCGATCGATCGACCGACCCAGGGGGTTCGATCGATCGATGATTTAGAATTCTGGGCAGTTCACCTAGTTTGTATATAAGGGGGAAATTAATTAAAAATTAATTCCCATACATTAATGTGTGATAGATAATTATGAAACACATATTCCTAGTAATTATGGGGAAAATTAATTGCGACTAGGGGACATTTATGTGGAGCATTTTATGGATGAATTTGATGAATGTTATTCTAAAATAGGGAGATACGGATTAAGTGAGTGAGTCCGGGTATATTGCCTAAGCGACGCCAAGGTAGTGAATTAAGTATGGAGATAAACTAATTAATTTAGAGTCGGGATAAAGACTCGGGAAATATTTAATTTTGGACCAAGAGATCGAGTTCGGGGTATATTGATAATTATAGGTAAATATAATTGGAAAATTTATGGAGATGCATGTGTGACACATTGTGGGCGAAAATGTGGGAAGGAAATTATGAGAGGTAAAATGGGCCAAGTGAGTGAGTCCGGGTATGTTAGTTAAATGACACCAAAGTATTTAATTAATTATTGAGAGAGAGTAATAAATTTGGAGTCGGAATATAGACTCGGGAAATATTAAGGTATGGGCCAAGTGAGCGAGTCCGGGGATATTGGTTGGGAGACACCAAGTTATTAAATTAATAAGGGTGATAATTAATTTAATTAGAGTCGGATTGTAGACTCGGGTAGGATTAAATTAATAGGTGTGATAATTAATTTAATTAGAGTCGGACGATAGACTCGGGGAGGTATTAAATTAATATGTGTGTTAATTAATTTAATTAGAGTCGGACGATAGACTCAGGGAGGTATTAAATTAATATGTGTGTTAGTTAATTTAATTAGAGTCGGGTGATAGACTCGGGAAGGTATTAAATTAATAAGTGTGTCAATTTATTTAATTGGAGTCGGACCATAGACTCGGGAAAAGTATTATATAAATTGAAGTGTGAGTTAAATATATTAGAGTCGAACCATAGACCCGGGAAGAAGATAAATTATTAAGTGAGAAAATTAATTACGTTGAGTCGGGCCACAGACTCAAGAAATTACAGACAGTGTACGGGATTTTTAGTACACGGTAAAGCCGGGGTTTATATAATATATATATACGGTGTAGTGATTGCCTATATATATATGTGTATATATTGTGTATGATATTAAATTACAGGCAGTGTACGGGATTTTGAGTACACGGTAAAGCCGGGTTTATATTATATATATACGGTGTAGTGATAGTATATATATATATACGTCTATATATTGTGTGTGATATTAAATATCAGTGACTAGATATTTATTTAATTTATATTCTCTAATGCTATCAAGGGAGGTTGCGCGATGTGGGTGAATCCCCTAGCTTGAGGAGTAGGGCGAGTATATCCCCAGGTCATAGCGTCCGGTATATATGGGTGAGGGATTTATCTCACTTTCAGGGAAGGAATATGACCGCCTCCACTACGTTTATATTTTGGGCTAAGTTGGTGAGCGATTCCAACTTGGGGAAACTAGGTTTTGTGAGTACACCTAGTGAGATAGCATTTTATAGGGAATCATCCGGCGAGGGTATACTCGAAGGGATGGATATACGTATGTTTTATGTGTGGATTTTGTGGTAAAGGTAGGTATATAATGGTAGTAAATATTATATACGGATAATAATATAGTGTGTGATGTATTTACTTTATATAACTTGTGACACATTTATATGCTACTATTTAAGAGGAATTAATTAAGTTAATTGTGAAATAACTTATAATTCAGGAATCATTATACTCGGGATAGAGTAGTATGGCAAGGGAAGGTTATACCGGGACTAGTTGGACGGGGTAGCACAACTAGGTGGGGTTAAGGTAACCGATAGGTGTGCACAATAGTGGAGTGGTGAGAATGTCCACAAGGGAGTGCGACATTAACTTAAATATGAAGCGCATTCATGCATTTTAAATTACTGCAGTTAATTCACTTGCTAAATATTTTCAAAATGTTTTGGGTTCTAACCCTTGCTATAAAACTATTTTCAAAACCTTTTAGGTGTCCAGCCACAGGGACGCCAGGATTGATATTCTATTCGAGGGACACGGAGCTGCGGCATATGTGGATGCTACCAGGAGTTTGGATTAGACGCATCATTCATTCATTTCTAGAGTAGGAATCACTCATCAGTTCTGGTTTTATTTAGGGCATGTCGCCCAGACTTTCAGTTCAGATTTCAGATTTGTTTTATTCCGATGTTGAATATTGTATTGGATTATTTCACTTTGGTGGCCAATGGTTTATTCGGCAAGTTGTGTAATTAATTATTTCAGTTGAGTTTTATTCATTTGTGTGAATGGTTTATATTTATTTCCGCATATACTGTTTTGTTTAATTAAAAAGTTACAATTGGCATCAGTTTTTGGAATACTAGGTGGTTAGTAAGTCTTAAAAAGTTTTTCGACAGTGATGCTAAGAATGAACCAACTGAGATTCATGTTTTAATTTGGTATAGGACTGATCACCCGGTATTTTATTAGGCGGGGTGTCAAATATTCCAACCCCTTTTATTTTAGGTCGCTCAGGGGATCAGATGTAGAAACACGAGGTTTCAACGAAATCTATTAGGGAGTTAATTGTCTCACGACTAGTTAACGTATCTAGTTAGTGGAAACTAAATAGAAGTGGCTTAAATTTGAACATAAGGCGATTAAAAGACTAAGAGGGAGAAAGATCTAGGGGTGCATGGTATATTGATTTCTTTTACTTTAGTTTTAGAAACGATTCAAATTATACCAACCTCTTATGTTTTAGGTCGCTCGGGGGACCAGACTAGAAATGTGGGGTTTTATCGGCATCTACTAGGGTATAGGATAACCTCACGACTGACTATCCCTCATTGTTAGTGTGAACCGAGGGTCGAAAGATTAAGTGGTGATCTAAACATCGAGAGGGAGAAGGCTACGTGGGTTTTTTACCACCTCATGAGTGATTATCCTTCCTAGTTAGTGGTAATTGAGGGTATGGAGATTAAGTATGAGTATATGGTGGTCCAAAAAATAGGAGGGAGAAAGCTTCAGGGGGGTTTCCTGTCCACCTTATGACTGATTATCCTTCCTAGTTAGAAAGAACCAAGGCTGAGGGGTCAAGTGTTAACTTAGTATGAATCAAATATCATGTATAGGGAGAAAACATTGTATGACTAACATATTTTATTTTATCTTGTGTTTTATTTCTTACGTTCTGGAGGGAGGGCCCGAGTTAGGGACTATGTAGCCCTGTTGGCTAGGGCTTTGGCGAGGTATCCTGCTTTTGTTTGAGCTTTCGTATTTTTTATGAGATTTGGTTTGTCAGTGGTTTCCCTCTCTGATGTGTACTTTAAAAGGAGATGGATGATTACTACGGCCCTGGGACAACACTGGTGGGATACTACCAGTAACTTTCACTTACCAATAAGGGAGATGCCCATGACTTCCTTAGAGATCTATGCTCTTATGGGACTCCTTTTTTTAGAGTGCCTCTAGTGGTAGATCAGTCTCGGACTTTCACTACAGTGGGTCTAAGGAAGGCATTGGGGATAAAGGTTCCTCACGTTGGAGGGGAGTATATTGATGCTAGTGTTTTGTCTACCTATTTGGAGGAAGTGGTGTTGGATTCGGGGCTCGATGTAGCAGTGGCGATGTGGTATGTACAGAGTATGTTATTTCTTTTTATTGGAGAGAACTTGGTGTTGGGTACTTCTGGTAGGATCTGTAATACCACGTATTTCTGAATATTCCAAATATTCTATTTAATTAGATTGGAGAATTAAATGAGAAAATACCGGCTTAATTTAAATTACGTAAGAGTAGTAATTAAAGAGTTTTATTTAAAATTGTAATTATGGAATATTAATCGAGAGATAGTACCGGTTTATATTGCCTCATTATATTTACTTAGTGCGAGTGGTAAATAGTTACTTAACACGTGTAGACCGTGTTGGGGTGAGAACGAGTAATATTTATTAAGTGACTCAAATGATAATTTAGAGGTCACCGATGAGTTCGGAAGGGTCAAATTAGTCAAAATAGTATACCCGGGGGTACTAGTTGAGTCCCGGGGTAATTTTGGACTAAACCAAGGTCGTTCGGGGACGTTTTGGTCTTTTAACATAAAAGGGTATGGAGACCTACGAAATTGAGAGCTTTATATCAGTCGTATGATAGAGGGGTTAGGGTTAGAAAACACATGAAAACACACCATAGCCATTAGAGATAAGAGAGATACCATCCTCAAGGCAAAAGGAATAATTGGGAAGGATTCAAAGGGATTTTCACTATCAACTTGTTGGGGAAGAAGGATTGAAGGATGAAGATCGTCAATCATCAACAACAACCACGAAATCAGACCCTACTGATCATAAGGCAAGTTGTTTATTGCAAAAATTATAAAGTTATAATACCCATGTGTAGGGTTTTTGAATAGTTTTGTTTAAATCATTATTTTGATTGGAGAAAGATGATATTTATACATGTTGGGATAGGAATCGCATGTAGAATGATTTACCTTATGTAGAGGATTAAGATTCAGATTAGACTTGATGATTTTTTGGATTAAAAACTGGATTTTGAATGATAATATGGGAAGAACACCATAACTAGGGTTTCAAGAAATTTTGGGTTTAATTCACTATTTCTTTAAAGGGATTGGAGTTTGTGATGTATTTGTCACATTACAAATTGTCCTAGTATACGTGAAAATATATTAGGATCATTGGGTCGAAGTTTGGTGGACTATAATGGAGTTTAAAGATTTGTTAATGGAGAAAAAGATTAACGAAGAAGATGAACTGCATCTGTCCCTATTCGATCGATCGATCGATCCCAAACTATGGATCGATCGACTATATCGATCGATCGAACCCAGCTGTCGATCGATCGACGCAAGCTGTTTGCCGAAATTTTTGTGTTTAATTTTTCATTGATTTTCGGGAATGAATGAGTATCCTAGGATTTACATTATACTGATATGGGAGTGAGAATAAGACCAGTAGGTATAATGTTAAGATCCGATAACGCCATTAGGTGTAGGGCTTGGATTACGGACTGACGAGAATAATCCAATTTAGTAGAGTATCGGGGACTTCAGAAATTGAGTTACGAGGCGAAGTAAATTCAATTTGAGTAATAGACCAGTAGGGTAAGAAATAACTACTGAAATTATATGTAAGGGGTAACTAGGACCCTTAGAGTTGTGTGAATACTCAAATAAATGCGATTAATGAGATAAATCGTAAAGCGAATATTGTACGGTAGATATATGAGATTTAAAATATTACGTACGTATATAATTAATAGGTCGGGCATGTACCTACTGAATTATGTGATCTTTTAGGTTGAGTGATTTATACCTAAATTAATTATATTAGGGTCGATGAGACATTCCTAACTAACATAAAGTTATTATATGTTTGGGGTCGATGAGAAATGCCGAACCAAACCTTGAACTGGTGTCGCGATGAAAGAGTCCCGAACCTGAATATGTGTATATATATACTTTTAAAATAGTTGGGGTCGATGGATAATTCCGAACCAACTCTCACTTAGGGTCGATGAATCATTCTGAACCAAGAGATCTTTATTTGTGTATATAAATAATTGGGGTCGATGTATCATTCCGAACCAATTCTCACTTGGGGTCGATGAATCATTCCGAACCAAGAGTCCTTTACGTGTATAAAAAGGGAAAAATAGTAATGACTGATATTTAGTATATATTGTGTGTGAAATATATATACTTGATGATATTCTACTTCTGTGTATTAGTGGATTGATATATATTATGTATTTAAAGATACATACTGAATTGGTAAGTTAAGTAGTGAAACTTAATTACGAAATGCACCTTTAGATAGAGAAAATCTATTTAGTAACTCAAGTAGCGAAACTTAATTACATAAGTGGGAAGTCAACAATTGTGAGGATTGTAGTAATTTTAGTAGTGAAACTAAATGAGAAGTCTTGAAAAATAACATAGATGAAACGTTACTTGAGAATTAATTAACATACGCGAGATGTTAGTGAAACGGTTGTACTGTATGGGCGGTACTGGAACTTGGGTACAGATAAGTTCAGTTGACTACTTTGGTTTTAGTTAGCTTGGGAGGTATGGCTAGATAAACTAAGTGTAGAACGTTAGGTGTGCACAAAAGATGAGGGGTGAGTAAACTCAAGAGAGTGTACGAGAACCTAACATGTGTAATCAATAACCGCATTTTATATTGTGATAAACGCTTGCTAAATATTTTCAAAATGTTTTGAGTACTAACTCTTGCTATAAAATATTTTCAAAACCTTTTAGGTGTCCAGCCACATGAACGCCATGTATGACGATTCCATTCCAGGGACTCGGAGTTGTAGCACAGTGGATGCTTACAGGATTTTGACTAGACGATATCTCTTTTTCAGATCTAGTACAGGATCTCACACTATTCTATGTATGGACTTGTTGTCCGGTATTAGTCTCAGATGTTAGTCTCAAACTAGTGGTTATTCTATTATGTTTGGGATTTTTAGCCGATGGTTGATTCGGTAATACCTTGTTCTGTTGTACTTTTACTTTGTTGTTTGAATTATAGTACATGATTATTTGTACTTCATTCCGCATGGTTCTGTTGTGTTCTTATTGATTTGGAAAAGTGATATTCAAAGATCTAAGGGGTTTGGATGAAAAATAATAGACTTTGATCACAAAAAGAACTGTAAAAAGGCTTGGAGAAAAGTCCAATCCCGCATCTCTATTTATAGGAAATGTTATTGCAGATAGATAGGTATTAATGATTTGGAAAGATATATTTTAAAAAACAAAAACATGCGTACTCATTTCAACGATGTAGCCTTTCTCATTTGATCGTGCTTCCAACGAAATTTCGAATGACATTCTAGAGCGTACCCAAAGGTGACGTTCTAGATCTCATTCAAACAAAGGACCCTCATTGTAATGACCCAATGTAACTCATTATAATGACATACCAATCTCGTTCTAACGAGTTGATGAGTTTTTCAAAAATTCTTTAAAAATCATTTTAAAACATTTGAAAACTTTCAAAATGCAAACTTTTTAAAAATAATAACCCTTGGATAATTAAATCTTTACCAAACCACCTCATAACTCTTCTAAATGATGTTGTGATGAATGATCTTCAATCTTCCAAATGTCATCAACTTTTTCTCTTCAAATACGAGAAAGTAGTCACGAAGGTGCAGTAGGATGTAACGGGATAAACCAAATAAAAAAATTGCAATTATAAAACTTTCTCTTACAAATCATCCCCTTTGGCTATTCTGGTACAAAACACAAACATAAGCCAAATTAAGTCCTAAGACAAATACAACTAATGCCTTCCAAAATCAAGAAAGGAAAATGCATAGATGTATAAGTATTCAACTAAAAAGTTTTCATCTTATGTGGTCCATGAAATCATCACCAAGGTGAAAGGACCTACATACATGAGATAAAATAATACCATGATGCGTACGAGTTTAAAAAATAAATAAACTCCCTCTCAATCCATTTTTCCCCTTTTTGTCTGTACTAGACAAAGGATTAGAAACTAATCAGTAATAGTAAGCATCACATAAATCTAAAAGAAATAACATCACAAAGATATACAATTAAGCACATGCGATATATTTCGAAGAAGCATGCCAACTATTTTTTAATTTTCGTAAGTAAAAAAAATAGATGTATAAAACGTACATATTGGTACAAATAGAATACACCATGGAATAACACTAAAATATTCCATTCATGGAAGTGGAATGTAATTGTGTGAATATTTTCGATAGGCAAATCAATATAAGCATTCATAATATAGGTGCGCAAAGTCAATGAGATACCTCTAGAGAAAGAACTTAATATCAACCTTAGGTGTAATAATGTTGAACATAAATGAAATTGACTCAACTTATGTAATATTCCATTAATTTAAATGTTTGTCAAATCAATAA
This sequence comes from Sambucus nigra, assembly GCA_949130495.1. Lineage (NCBI taxonomy): Eukaryota > Viridiplantae > Streptophyta > Magnoliopsida > Dipsacales > Adoxaceae > Sambucus > Sambucus nigra. The sequence continues at coordinate 514,379,848 of OX422221.1, read as the reverse complement.
TGCCAAATTATTTAATGCTTTTCAAGAGAGTCCGTTGTGCAAACCCGTTGGTCTTCTACTTTATAACACCCTCAAAATCTCACATATTTAAGAAATCACTCTCAAATTCGTGAAGATATCATAATGCTCATGGGTAGTGAAGCATCAATGAAATAAATTTTTCCGTAGCACTTTGTTTTGTGTGTCGTTAATCTTTCAGCCACTTTTTGTAAATGATGCCTTTTAACGCAGAGACAATTTTCTTTTTCAAATCCCTTTTCCATTACTTAACATATAACAAACATTTAGGGAAATGAAATTAGGCCAATGATTCTTACACATATGAAAAGCAAGTAAAATTTTCAAAAAATCTGTGAATGTGTGCAAAAAATGTGATAAAAAGTCTATCATGAAGAAAGTAATCGTCAATGAACAATAAATGCTATCCACACATTATTAAGCGCACTAAAGAAACTAAGTCATATATCAGAACACCATAAAAAAAGTCACATGAATGGATGAAATGCATGGGTGATTCGAACATCTTAAATGTACATCCATATATGGTAAAAAATAAAAATACAAAAAAACTTTTTTCCTTTTTCAAAAATTTTATCAAAAATTAAATCTTTTTGGAATTTGTCAACCTTTTTCTTAAAAAATTAAAATCTTTTTGGATTTTTCAAAATATAACAAAAATAAAAAATCATAAACAAGTATAAGCATAATAATACAATAGGAATACAATATAGCAATAGGGATAAAAGATGTGAACATAATAATAACCCTATACTAGACAAAGGTCTAAACCTCAACCATTAGATTGGGAGGAGTTCTCAATAGGAATATACATCATTTGAAATTCCTCCATCAAACATTTAGAAGTCTTGACCAAAAATTCAATTTGCTCTTGAAAACTCTCAAAATTTCCTTGGTGTTGTGCGGTAGTAAGTGGAATAACATGTGTGGAAGTGCGTATGGAAAAATGTATATGAACTCATGTAGGAGCATGTCGGGAAATATACGGATGTGAAACTCTCCCAAGATTAAAACAAAATTCCCTAAGGTAACCTCTTTGTTTTCAATGGGAATAAATATAAATCGACTTGGGTCTACCTTAGTCAAAATGCCTACGACTCTCTCTCTCTATAGAGGATTGGGTCTCCTTGATAGGTTAGGTCGAGGCCCATACGGATCCATCACAAACTCGATAATCGGTTCAGCTACGGCATTAGAAGTGGATGCACCATCATAACCTATTCCTTGCCTCTCGTTGAAACCTAAAGCATAACCGAAGAACAACTCTCCAACCTTCGTGCACGTATCCTCTAAAGTGACCTTGACCTCCTGAGCATGTTCAAAAACTTTATTGAGTTCGGATACATAGGATTAAAGTTTCACACGAGTCTCTAATGAATCTTGAAGATCTCTCGTAAGACTAGACACGGTGTTGGTCAAATCAGTCTTATCCCTACCAACCACAATCAATTTCTCATACAACGAAACTTTTAACTTTTCGGGTTGACTCAATGACTCCTCACACTCTCTCAAATCTATCATTAATTTCTCTAAATAAAATACCCTAAGAGTCAAACTTCTATTTTTCTTTTTGGTTCTTAAGACTCTTTTTAAAGTTCGGTGTGCACTTTTTGAAGACCACTTTCTCCCTCACGTAAAATCTCAACATCATCCTCACTCTCTCCACAATGGTTCAACAAATTATCGAGGCTATCCATTTAAAAATTTCCTCATAGAAATAGGATGATATAGATGTATTATTGTGACTAATCGTGAATGCACAAAAATTAGGTTTATATGGTGATTCATCCCTGGAATCCACTGACTCAACATCACTATCACTAAGAGTCGCTTTGTATGCAGTTTTGCCCTTTCATTGTCTCTTTAGTCTATTGGGACACTCATGTGTTACATCCTTTCCTCTCACATTCAAAACATCTCACTTGATCATCCTCACAATCATTCTTTCCCACATTGTCCTTTTATTTTTCTTAAAACTTTTTCTTTCTTTGAATGAAATTTCTTTGTTAAATTTGAGAATTTTTTTGAAAATCTTCACAAACACGGCAAGATCACCAACCTCAAAATCAAACTCGAAGTCAGATTCACAAAACTTTTATTTTTCTTTTTAGACTGGGGTTTCAAATCAATCTATTTTTCTTTTAGCTTTTGAAATTTAGGGATCATATCGATTTTATAAGTTTGAAGGTCTCCTAGAAGTTCTTCTGGCCTAAGCATATCTGAACTTCTCATCATATGAAGCACCATAACTTCAGGGATAAAGCGGTACAAAAGGGACCTGAAAATATTTTTCACAATGCGTGTATCGAGAATTCTCTCACCCAAATTAAAATTAGAATTGAATATATCAGATAATCTAGCATAAAACTCATCAAAAGTCTCAAATTCTAGCATAGTGATTGTCTCAAATTGTGCGTTAGATTTTGTAGCTTAAGATCTTTCACAAATTAGGTACCCTCATGAGTGAGCTAAAGAGTATCACATGCTTCCTTAGACGTGGTGAACGTCATAATGTGGCGAAACTCGTTAGGGGTGACGATTTTCGAAATAGCACTTAAACCACTAGAGTTCAAATTACTCCATTTAAAATCATCATTTACCCAAGCAGGTTTAAGACTTTCGACATTGTCGTTAGTCACAATGGGTGGTGTTCACCCTCTTTCACACACAAGCCAAACCCTTTCGTCAATTGATTTTAAAGTAGACCTCATTCTAGCTTTCCAACATGCATAATTTGACCCATCAAAATAGGTAGTCTACTATACAAATTATCCCGATAGTCCCAAATTTAAAAGAGCACACAATAAATTTGTGTAACCCGCTCTAATACCAATTTGAGAAAGTAGGGGTTATATCGAATTACTTAAATCTTAGGCCAAACACGTAAAATTAACTTTTTACCATATTTTATCTTGACTTAAATTAACGTGAGCATGCAATAAAATTATGAAGACAAATTCCAAACCAAATTAGAAAGAAGAAGAAGTAGAAGAAAAATTCTTTTCATGCAAAACCTTTAATTCGACACTGTTTAAGACTCAACAGACCACGATAGACTTACAGACAACTGAAAGCTCCACTAAGTTTAACGTTGTAGTGTCTTCGAATCTTTAAAATGAAATGATGCAGTCCAGGATCGCTCACAGCAAGTCGCTCTTGCCTCAGCACCCACCCACCAGCCTCAAGAATAGGTAATTCTCATCTTCTTCAACAGTAGATTCTCGACTCCACAAATCAGCAGTAAAGAAAATCTCTACAAGGGTTTTAGAACTTTGATTTTGTTCTTATTGATTTGGAAAAGTGATCTTCAAAGATCCAAGGGGTTTGGATAAAAAAGAATAGAGTTTGATCACAAAAAGAACTCTAAAAAGTCTTAGAGTAAAGTCTAATCTTGTATCTCTATTTATAGGGAAAGTTGTTGTAAATATATAGGAATTAAATATTTGGAAAGATATATTTTACAAAATAAACACGCATCCTCGTTCAAACGAACTGCCACCTCATTTGAAAGATATACCATTTCTCATTCGATCGTGCTTCCAACGAAACATCGAACGGCATTCCAGAGCATACCTAAAAAGCAATGTTCCAAATCTCATTCGAACAAAGGAACCTTCTTCTAACGACCCTAAGTAACTCGTTCCAACGACATACCAAACTCGTTCTAATTAGTTGGCGAGTTTTTCAGAAATTCTTTAAAAATAATTTTAAAACATCTTAAAAACTTTTAAATGAAAAATCTTATAAAATAATAACCCCTATATAATTAAACTCTTCACTAAACTAGCACATAACTCTTCTAAATGATGTTGTGATGAACGATCTTCAATCGTATAAATGTCATCAACTTTTTCTCTTCGAATACATGAAAGTAGTCATGATGGTGCAGTGGGATGTAACGGTATAAGACAAATAAAAATAAAATGAGAAATTATAAAACTTTCTCTTACATGGATACATACTTTGATCCTTCTTGGGTCATCTAGCCAATGGAATGTGTTTTCCCTCTTTATAGGCGATATTTATGAGGGAATCTGAGGGTGGGATCATCTATATCATTAGCGATAACCAGGGTACTTTTGAATAAGATGACCGTAGAGACGAAAAGTAGTTCAGTAAATTTTACTTTCATCATTCCCTTCTTACTGTGAGTACCTATATTTTTATGTTAACTTGATCTTTATTCTTGGTGTTTTCTTATCTCAGGTTCCCCCAGGTTTGACTCGTTATGTGTCAGGTGAGGGTGTTGTAGCATGGGATTTGTCGAGGAGGAAATTATTATTGGAGGAGGAGTATGGGTTCATTTTTTACTTGGGTGAGAGGGTGACTCATCAGTATGCGTGGGATGTCCCGGTTAGGGTGATGTTCCCCCTTTCTTACCTTATGAGTCATACATAGGGGTTGATTGAGGCGGATAGGTAGATGTTTGTTGATGGGGTACCTGTTGTGGATTTTCTTCGGGGGGCTTGATTATTAAGGATTTTTAGAGTGGCGGGTGATGATGATGCCTCTCCATATGCCTAAGGAGGTCTTCCTAGCTTGGGCGGTGGTGGTACCAACAAGGGAGGGGCCTGTAGTGGTGGATGGGGAATCGATATCCTCAATAGGCGAGCCGTAGGTAGTAGGTGAATATCATTTGGTTCTTGACATTGAGTATTATGAGGAGGAGGAGGAGGAGGAGGAGGAGGAGGAGAGGGTGCCCGAGGGTGGGGTTGGATTTCACGGGGTATCACTTAAGGTGGGTGCTAGGGTCAGAGTATACCAGAGTGGGTTCTATAGGGTTTGAGGGGACTATAAGGGATCCTGGGCCTTTGATGAGAAACTTCCCATGGGTACCGATAGATTTTCTTGGGCTAGGGATATGATGGGGACATACTTGCATCTTGGCTCGAAGGTAGCTCGCACATCGAGGCAGGCTCAAGAGAGTGTAGGGACCACTTCTTTCAGGCATTTTATAAATTATGAAGGGTTATTTTTTATATTGGGTCCTAGGTCAGGTTTTGAGGATCTTGACCTTTGGGGTAAGTGGTAGTTCGCGGAGGAGGGGTTTTACAAGTCACGGGCCAAGCTGGAGGGTGTTGATGTAGTTCATATTGCCACCCTGGAGGCTAGGGTGAGGGAGTGGGAGCAAGCGTCCATACGACAGGAGTAGGAGGTAAGTGAAGTTCAAGGTGAGGTGACCTTTAGGAGTGTGGATCTTTGTGCTTTCTCTTTTGAGGTGGATTCCTAAGATTATGGCATCTCGGATTCATTTCCCCTTTCTTAATCCACTTGTCACTTGGTTCGCTTGGCTCCTGGATTTAGGGGGCTTTGGGAGAGGATAGTCTAAGCTTCCATTTTTCCCTAGCATATTTTTTTATTCTTCTCCTTTTTTTGTACTGATAATTTCCTTATTTTAGTGTTTTTAAGGATGTGTTAGTTTTGGCGTCTGCTTTATAGAGGGTGATGCTTCACTGGTTCTCGTTGTATCGGGAGTTTTCCTACTCTATTCGGGTTCAATGCCCTTTGACAGCTCATCAGAGTCGGACAACTTCTCGAGTGGCATCCCTCTCTCAGTCACATACTCGTACTCGCGTGCCCTTACATCTTAAGGAGGTTTCAAAGTTGGCTACAGGGTCTGTGAAATTTCAGGGGTCTGATCACATACCTTCTCCTCCATCTTAGTAAAGCTCCGAGCATCTTGAGGATCCCGTTATTTTTGGTACGGTTGATGATGCGGCTGAACGGGCTAAGAAGTTCTATTATGATTAATTTTTTTTTACTTTTTTTGGTAGGTGGAGGTATCTTCTCCACTGATTTATACATTTGTTTGTTTCCTTTTATTCTTTCCTTACTGCATAGACATCATTATTTTTTATTTCTTGGCAACTAGATACTGGAGATTTGATAATTTTTTAACTTTATATGCCCAACATGTGTGTAGAGATGTAATGAAACTAAGCCCTTTAAAATTAGGTAATGTACATAGGAGAAAAACGTAATAGAATTAAGGGATATATACATGTATGGGAATAAGAAGGTGAGTCCAAGCTCTTTTATAAAAACGAGGGTGACACATATAAAAAGAAGAGATACATATACACATAGGAACAAAAGTGCCTTGTCTTTTTTATAGTTTTCTTTTAGAGAGACAACTTTTATCTACTTAGTGGTGAGTCATTTGTCTATACTTACGTTGGAGTGGTAAGGGGAGAAAGTTCCCTTTTCTTTTCTTGGTTATCGGGAGAGAGACTATTGACATAGCTCCAATATCGGAGTGTCATTCCTTATTCCTGATAAGATGCCATTTTTTAAGTCATCCTTAGTGGTCCTGCTTGTTGATGATCTTTGTCCCGGAATGCGGGGCAATTTAGGGGGTGTATATTTTTCTAGGAAGAGAGTTAGTGTATTATCCCTTTTTGGTTTCTTTTGACCATTGATTTCATGGTATTAGACTCCATGTGATGTTTTTAAATAAGGATGACCCTGAGGAGTACTAAAATGCTTTATATCATTATCTTATTACTTGACATTTAGCTTATTTATATTGTGTCATCTCCTTTTTAATGAGGCACAATGACCATAAATAGGGTTTTCCCATAAAATAGGGTTTTTTATTTATTTATATCAGGCTCGAAGTGATATCTCGGGTTGCATATGTATCTTCGAGTCAAGGAGAACTAGGTGTCTATAATGAATGTTTGCGATAAAAATATAGCGAGGAATTAAGTCAATGTAGTTATCTTAAATTGAAATGATTGAGGCTCGAAGTATTTTAATTGACTTCAAGAGAACGGTTGGTGGTACCAGTGGGCTTTTAATGTAGGTTTGGGAATGTGTATGGTTTTCCATAGTCTTCCTTACCCTATGTGATGGATTGGTTTGGTGTTTAAACCGATCTTTTCCTTTTCAACAATTGGAGGTCTTAAGGAAAGAATATCTTCAATCGGTCAAGATTTAAGGGTTAGTAAAATGTGACTCCTTCAAGATCAGCTAAGGTAGCCTCCCCATCAGAGTTTATTTTGGTGATGAGGTAGGTTTCTCCCATTTGGGTGTAAATTTACCTCCGCGAGTTCGAGTAAATTTGAGATTATCTTTTAGGACTATAGTGCCCTATTGTATGCTTCGCTTATTGCTCCTCTTATTAAATTTTTTGTTGATATATTATTGGTAACCCTGTTTGTGATAAGCATCCTTTAGTCTCCTCTCTTCGAAGAGATCTAGTTCATCATAAAGGTATAGGAACCAGTCAATTTTGGCCACTTGGCTTTCGAGCATGACCCATAATGATGGTATTTCAAGTTCTATGGGTAGAACTGCCTCCATTCCACAAACTAAATAGTAGTGGGTGTCCCTTATTGAGTTTAACTTTGTAGTGAGGTAGCCCCAGAGGGCGTATAGGTGTTTGTCTAACCAAACGCTGTAAGTCTCAATCATCTTGTTGATGACATTTTTGATATTCTTGTTAGCGACTTAGAGTGATCTGTTGGTTCGCGATCTGTATAGAGATGACTTATATCGAGTAGTCTTTTATTCGTGTAGTAGGTTTGATGCCTCTTTCTCGAAATGAGACACATTATCTGGTTTCAACTCCTGGGGCACGTCGAAGCGGCGGATAATGTTATGATGTATGAATTTAGCTTCGAACCATTTTGTGAAATAGTCAATGGAGACCCAGATGAACTCATTCCTGGTGCTGGACAGGGTGATGTCATGTAGTAGAGTTCTCGACGAGATGGATACTGTTGTGCATCATATAGATGACATTTGAGGTGCGTCCTGACATAATTCATCCAATCCTTTTGCATGGTAGTCATATAGTATGACTGTCTGACGATTTTCTAAGAGAGGGTTTTGCTATGGATTTTGTCCATGATATCGAAGGTCTCATCCTCGATGATGCACTGTAAGTGTATTCCGTCGAACCCTTTTTATAGATTTCACGCTCACAGCTAATGAATTGGGTTGTCAATCCTCTTAGGGTCAGACGATCATTTTGGGAACATTAGGTGGGTAGTTGTTCTTATTGAGCAAGTTCCATATATCGTAGTAATCGTGGCTCCTACAGTTGTTTCCTCGATGACATCGACCTCAAATTAATAGGGAAGGGTGATCCGGCTGGTCATAATAATGTGATTTACGTAGTTTATTCTGGTATGTCTATCATGGAGGCTAGGGCGGCAAGTGTTTGTGAAATTCTTCTTATCCCTCGGGAGGAAGTCAAATTTAAGATGTTCGAATCATGAAGCTACCTCTTCTAAGTAGGCATGATATTTTTAGAGTTTTCATCCCAAATTTCTATTTATGTAATATCTAATTGATGACTAGGCTAGAATTTCCAAAGGCTTTTATGTCGGTGATTCCTATTTTTAAGGCCATTTTGAGACCCGTGATGCAAGCCTCGTACTTGGCCATGTTATCGGTGTATTTGGAAGTAAGCTTGTTAGTTGTGGGGAGCTGTCGTGGGTCGAGAGATATGAGGAGCATTCTTATGTTGAACCCCCTTTTCTTAGAGGCCCCGTCAAAGTAGAGTTATTAAGTTTTTCTATCGTTTAGGGTGAATTGATCCTATTCGGAGAATTATGACTCATTTTAGTCTTCTTCCTCTATCAGAGGTTACCCTGCGAGAAGGTCAGATATGGCTTGTCCTATGGTGGATTTTTTCATGACGTACGTGATCTCGAACTTAAATAGAATCAGTAGCTAATTAGTTATTCGAATAGAGATAGTGGATTTCTCAAAGAGGTAGTTCAGGGGATCCATCCTAAATTTGAGTCATATGTTGAAGAACATCATGTAGTGTCATTATTTGTGAGTGATATATGGAGATATACACAAGCTTTTTCTTAGGCAGTGTATTTGAGCTCATATGAGACTAGTTTTTTACTGACATAGTAGTGACACATTACTTTCAGTAACTCTCTATGTATTGGGCCAACATCGCTCCGATAGCCAATGTCAATTATAGTCATGTAAAGAAGGATAGGTTGTACTGGTTGGGGAGGTACTAACATCAGTGGGTGAGTGAGGTGTTCTTGTATCTTCTTGAATGGTTGTTAGGACTAAGAATTCAATATTTGAGTTATTCCTTCTTGAGTATATGGAATATGTGGTCACAAATGGTAGTAATCTATTTGATGAACCGACTAATGAACTCAATTTGGCCTAGGAATCCTCTAACTTCTTTTTTTTTTGTTTTGGGTGATGACATTTTTAGTATGAGTTTGACCTTGACAGGATCTAGCTCAATTTCGTTCTTGCTGACAATGAAGTTGAGTACTCTACCTTTAGTGACTCTGAAGATAATTTTTTTGGATTTAGCCTCATTTTGAAGATTCATAACCTTTGGAAGAATTTTCTAAGTTTCATTACATATCCTTCTTAGTATTTGTATTTGATAATCATATCGTGTATGTATACCTCTACTTCCTTGTGTATGAGGTCGTGTAGGATGGTTGTGGCCTCTCTTTGGTAAGTCGCACCTATATTTTTTAGACCGAATGGAATTACTGTATAACTGTATATCCCCTGGGGATAATGAACCCAATTTTTTCTTGGTGGTCAGGGTGCATTTTTATCTAGTTATAGCCTGCAAACCCATCGATGAAGGATTTGTGTGTGTTATTAGTTGTATAATATACCAATAATTCCGTGTGTAATGGAGGGAAATCATCTTCAGGGTAGGACCGCTTAAGATCCATATAGTCTATACACATTCGAACTTTTTTGCTGGCTTTGGGTACTAATATGATGTTGGCTAGCTAAATGGGATATTCGATTACTCAGATGAACCCGACACTGAGTTGTTTCTCTACTTCTTCCTTTACTTTTAATTACCATTCGAGTATTAGCTTTGCTTTACGAGTTTTGAATTAGGGAGAGTAGTTATCTAATGCATGACGATAATCAGGTTGATGTCAGGCATGTCGGCGTAAGACCAAGTGAGTAATACTACGAAGTTGGGGAGGAGATCTGTGAGCTCCTTTTATTTGTTCTCATCTAGGGAGTACCCAATTTTTAACTATTTAGGGTTTCGGGGAGTGCCCAAGTTTATTATGTCATCCTCGTTGGGATACACATGTCTATTTTAACTTTAGTTTAGTTTTTATAAGTGTTTCAATTATTTTAAGTCCACAGAGTCATCTTTATTAGGTGTGGATTATAATCCATCATTGTATTCATAATCATAACATGCAATATACGTAGGGAAATACTGGAAATCACTATTTATTTTGCCCTCAAGGGGAGGCAGAACATCACTAATAAAGCATAAAGCTCATCTTTATAGAGGAAGATATTAGGAGAAGGGATAAGGAGGGACTCTTTTTCTAATGGACAGACTCAAAGGGCCTTCGGAGGATAGGCGTTGGGATGCATTTAACAGAGTTTAAGTTGTTAAGTATCACATCTCCTGCGATATTGGTGATGAGGTGGGATGGATTCTGCTAGGGGACATTTAGAGTGGTTTTTAGGGACTTTAGGACCTTGGCACAGACTGTAAGCTGGGGCAGGCTGTGGTCTTTAAGTCGAATTATTTCTTCTTTAGAATTTTCCATAGGGTCCTTTATAGGGTCGATCATGAGATCAGTGTAGGGTAGTTCCTTGGAAAGGGATTACATCAAAGATGGTGTCTTTCCTCACTCTATTGATAGTCCCAATGGGTCCAGCAGGTAATATCCTACGGTTTGATCGAAGGCAGTGTTTTAATGGGTGGGATTATTGAGTCTAACACTCGGAAGTAGAGATTGAGTTCAGGTATGCTGATTATCCGTCCCTTTTTAGTAGTTATACCTCAAGATCTGAGGCGGTGTACTAGTCGTGGAAGGATTGTGGAAGAGTTATCTCTAAAGTTATCAATATGGAAATCAGGGAAATATCATTAGGAAATAGTGTGGGAAGTCTCTATTCTTTTTTGGGCTCAGAGTTCTATCTGTATTCCTCTGTGACCCATGAGAATCTATCTTATTATTTCTTATCTTATGGATCTTCCTACAGTCTACGTATAATTATTTTTCGTAGAGTATATCCATCCTTGGTTAAAAGGATTTCTTAGTTTCCTCCCATTGTGGTTTGGGGAGCCCTTGATAGGTAAATTCCTCTTCTTTGAGACGTAAATGGTCATTTTACCCTTGATGGGGGTCTTTCAGACTGGATGCTAGAGTTTTATTGTTAGGTGTATATTCGAGATTGCACTTTCACTTATATCCAATGGCAGAGATTGATTCGAGCGTCCTTGTTGGTTTCTTTCAGAGGAGAACGTTGGCATATATCCCATTTTGTGGATTATTCGGGTGACCATACTGTGAATAACCGACTCCTCTTCTATCATACGAGTAAACAGGACGACTCAGAATTTGTTGAGGTAGATGTCGTTAATGTCGTGGTGGGTCTCCAGGAGGGGAATGGTATTAGTTCTGGCGACTTTGTCCCAACCGTCGTCCTCTTGGACTGTGATGACCTCTGTATCGAATGGGAGCTTGACTTTCATATGCAATGATGAGGGTAATGCCCCCATGGGGTGGATCCAGTCCCACCCGAGCAAGATGTTAATTTTTTCTTAGACATTGAGAACTTAAAAATCCACATCACACTTGATAGTTCCTATTATGAGAGTGATGTAGATAGACCATAGAACTTCTCAACGAGTTATCATAATCCATGATGGTCGTAGAGGATGGTTTGAATTATGAAGTGGTGTATCTTAGAACGATAGCAGTATAGAGGAGGAACACATTGATGGTGGACCCTATGTTTATTAATACCAGGGATACAATTTATTCAGGAGTCTCAGTGGTGATGTGCAAAGTGAATTAGTAATTAATCCCTTGCATGGGGTGGTCTTCATTAGAGAAGTTGATGTGAAGTTTCATGGTGATGGATTTGATGGTAGCCGATATCTCATTCGGAGTTAGAGGTACTTTACCATGTCATCTCATTTGCAATCCATGGTATGGTGAATAATATCTTCAACCTTGGAATCAGGGGGAAATGTCTAACTATCTTCAGAGGTACTTTACCCTCCCCATTTATTCCCAACCTATACCTGGGTAGGTTGCATACTGGACATTTTACCTTCATTGAATGTTCTTTTCTATATAAAATACAATCATTTTTGCATGCATGAATTATATTATAATCCAGACCAACTTCTTTGATTATCTTCTTCATGGCTGGATACTTGGATGGTACTGTATTTCCTTTCGACAAAAACTCTTTAAACACCCCCAAAATTGTCGTAACACTATTATCTGACAAACCATATCTTGTCTTAACATTATTCAATTTGATAAGAAAATATAGTGTCGTATGTTTCTCAGGACTTGACGAGGTCACGTAACTTTTTGTATTTTAACTCCTCATTAGTCTCGTCATGATTGTCACTTCCCCCCATTCTAACATGCTCACTTGATAAATGATCTACTTCACGATTAAACATTTCGAATGCGTCGTAAACAAGCTCTTCCATTCTTGGATTGTCGAGGACAGGGTCATTACATTCAACACTTTCAGTGGGTTCTTTTTCTTTTCTTTTAACGACTTCCTTTTCACCATGAAAACGCCAAAACGTGTAAGACTTGCATATACCATAACGAAGCAAATGAAAATGGACATCTTCAAGCTCCAACAACTTTCCATTTTCACATTTTATGCATGGACATGAAAATAAGGTTTCGCCACCACAATTATTCTTCACAAAATCAATGAACGTAGCAACCCCATTAATGTATTTTGCACTTCCTCTTTCACATTCCTTCATCCACTCTTTACTAACGTCCGACGACATTCTGTATGTTGAGATACGTTAGTAAAAAATTAATATATACTATTTAATATCTAAGGGTCTGGCAACATGATCTTAAAATCTCATATAATTGAATTTATAACCAAATGAAATATAAATTAAATATTTTTATGGTTGAAACCAAAAATAATCTTCTCTATATTCGAAAGATAATATAAACACACCCAACCTGAAACCCAAACACATCAAACCCCAACTCAACATTACTTCTTGGTTCGAAAAAAGAAAAGCAAACCAAATTTTAGTTTCGAGGAGTACTTACAGGGAGTTTGTATCAACCTGTACATATTGAAGGTTTACCTTGTCAATGACTTTGACTCTCCAATTTTTTTTAATAATTTTTTTGAAACGTGGTTGACAGACCCAAATCTCTTTACAATTATTCAAAACCCAAATTTGGGAGACCCAAATCATTAATTTAACTGTTAATCCCCACTTGAGGTGAAAATCACAAATTAGACATACGCACTATTATTCCAAACCATTAATCGTGTATGAATAATACGCACCAAATATTTAACAGACAGTTATCAAATTAGACATACGCACCAAATAGAATAAAACACACCAAATATTTAATTGTGTATGAATAATACGCACCAAATAAAACATACGCACCAAATATTTAACAGAACAAGACATGCACCAAATGAAACCCTAAATCGTATCTTTAATAGAATAATACGCACCAAATATTTAACAGAATAAGACATACGCACCAAATAAAACCCTAAATCATATCTTTAACAGAATAATACGCACAAAATAAAACCCCTAATCTTATCTTTAACCCGTTGAAAGATGATCGCATGAAAATATTTAACAGAATAATATTGATTGCATCTTTAACCCTAAGCGAAGGCTATGACGGTTGATTTGTTAAAACGTTAGAAATACTTAACAGAAAAAATACATTATGTATTTATGAAATTTTTTTATCTTCGAATTTAACAGAATAAATATTGAATGTATTTATGAAAATACATTCAATATTTAACAATATTGATCATGAAAATACATAACGATAGTTTTCCCAAAATTTCGTTATGTATTTTCGTTACCAAAATTTCGTTATGTATTTTCGTTACCAAAATTTTGATGAAAAAGTTTCAATCAGTAATTTCGTTATGTATTTTCGTTACTTTTGATGAAAAAGTTTCAATCAATAATTTCGTTACCAAAATTTTGATGAAAAATTTTCAATAAGTAATTTCGTTAAAATGGAGAAATCAAGAAAGGAGAGATCGCACCTTCGAAGGTTTGGTTTGGAGAAGATCGCACGAAGGTTTGATTTGGAGAAGATCGCACGAAGGTCGGACTAAAAAGGAGAAGATCGCACGAAGATCTCACGAAGGTTTGGTTTGGAGAAGATCGCACGAAGTTTCAATCAGAAATTTTGTTTCCACGGTCCCACCTACAAATTTCATTTTAGAGGCAGAAAATTCGTTTCGTACTAAAAAGTAATTTTTTTTAAGTATGCAACCCTTTTAGGTTATCCCACGAGCCCACCTACAAATTAAGTAACTATCACAAATTTTACAAGGGTTTTGAACACTTACAAAATTTATAAGTGTTCAAAACCGTTGTAAATTATGTAAGTGTTTTAAACACTTACAAATTAAATAATCAATTAGTTGCTAAATTTTCATTATGGTGTAGTGATGATAAGGTTGGTCACACTCAAAAGTTATATCACAAGATGACTCATCATCACTCCACATGGGGGAAACAATGGGTTAACTTGGGGTGAAATTCGACACTCTCGCACACTCAAATTCATTTAACCTTTGTTCAAGATGTTGAAGGGCATGAGTAGCGTGCTCTTATTCGAGGATGAAATTTTTCAAGAGTTTTTGAGAGAGTATGTGCATGATGGTGGTGAAGTGTTGGCGGGTGTATACAGTGGTTGAGGTATACACAACTCGCTATGGACACTAAGATGCGGAGAAAATAATATGAAGTGTGAGGAACGGTGGGGAGCAGAGTGAGGAAACATATCGGGATGGGGTGTACTGGGTTCCGATGACGACTGTCGAAAATTGTAAGGATCCACAACTTGGGGTTGGGATTCATATTGCATGGAAGGGGGATCAAGCCTCCATGAATAGCTTGGGTGATCATACCCCTCGGCAATGGATAGGCCATGAAAATACGTCGAGGGTGGTTCTAAAATAGTGTCATATGGATACACTTGGGCCATAGTGGGTTCGGATGAATAGGGAAGATATGGACACTCATGGGACAATTGATCGATTGAAAAGTAGTAAGTGCTGGGTGAAGCATTTGACTCATTGACACTCATCATCGGAGGTGAGGGAATATGATATGCGTGCGTGGACGATGCAAAACTGTCAATATTTTTTTGTGAGAGAGTTAAAGCAACGAAATAAAGTATGGAGGTTTGATTCGACCTCAACTTCAAACATCGTTCGAGATCATGGGAAATGGCCAAAGTATTCCCGTAAAGGAAGTTCTTTGGCCATGACAAGAGTAACATTTTTTCATTTTACAAATAGTTTTCAAAAGAAAAGAAAATCTTTTTGTGATTTTTGAAAATAAGAAAAGGAAAATATTTTTGGCATTTTGAATTTTGAAAAAGAAAGAAAATCTTTTTGTGATTTTTTTTTAAAATATTTTTAAAAAAAGAGAAAATACTTTTAGTATTTTTCGAAAAAGGGGATAAAATTGACTCTTGTTTTAAACTCAACAAGGACGGAGCTGAAAATAGACTACCAAAAGAGTTGTATTAGACATGTATAAGCAAAGGAAAAATCTTAACGAGCACGTCGCCAATTTTTTTCTTTAATTAAATGATGGGGTAGTCAAATTTTAATTAATCTGCAGGCGAGAAAAGCACGGAGTGTTATACGTCGCCTTTGAAAAATGTGCTTCTTCTTTCTTCCCGGGGAACAAGAGGCTTACTAGTTAAGGCTCACCACACTAGCTACTACAACGATCGATCGTGCGATACCACATTGGGGAAGGCACAAACCCGTTTTACTGGGCAGCCTCACTTAAAACCCAGTTTCCATAAACAAAAGTCATAAGAAAGTCAATGGAAGACTGGGAGGGATGGAAAGGACTCGCTAGAGTATCCTTCGAGTGTCTCATTCCAAAAGGTTCCTAATGAACACCGAATCCTACTTGGCTTGCTAGTTGATTGATTTTAATTAAGTGATAGCACAGGTAACAAACAAATAAGATAAAGTGATTGAGTGGGTGATGAAATCCCAACTCGTTTCAATGATCGGGTCTATGTCTTAGGGTCATAGATTCATCAAACCATTCAAATTAAGCGCGATGCGATAATTAAAAGCACATAGGAGCAAATATTCACACAAAAAATGAACTCACTTGCAGGGGATTCGCGAGTGATAAATAAATTTACCTCCCACGGTTTTTACACACTTAGGGTGAAGACCGAGTTGAGTCAATCGGGAGGAAGTTCTCCTAACTTTAGTCGTCCTCAGGAGTCCTACGAACCCAAAATATAAAGA
Source organism: Sambucus nigra (assembly GCA_949130495.1). Classification (NCBI taxonomy): domain Eukaryota; kingdom Viridiplantae; phylum Streptophyta; class Magnoliopsida; order Dipsacales; family Adoxaceae; genus Sambucus; species Sambucus nigra. Next base: position 514,363,552 of record OX422221.1, on the reverse strand, counting down.
CTTCAAAATCCACTCCAAGGGCGCTCTCTCTCTATTTCGTCATGTTTCCCTTTTCGCTTTTATTTTTGTGAATAATTATTACAAACCAATTGGTGTCAAAAATGCACCCAAATAAATAGAACGCCTCAATAATCCTAATGCAATCAGTCTAATGAATAAATAAATAATAACTACACTACAAATTAATTACAAGCCTTCAATTTGTCTCCTCATCAAAAAAGCGGCAACGGCGCCATTTGATATCTCATCATTTGATAACTTGCTTTTTATGTGTCAGTCGTTGTCTTCAAAAGCCGAGTATTAAAATTCTCTAGAATTACCTACAAAACTTGCTAAACAACTCGTATCGTGATAAGTACGGGTATCAATCCAAATTTCAAGATGAAACAAATAGAGAGTATACATGTAATTCCATTTTTTATTAATACTTTTATATGTGTGTGTGTGTGTGTCTATATATATATATATATATATATATATTAATTTTTAAAACAACTTCAAAGGGGAATGAATTAATTAATGCTAAAATCAAATGTGATTAAGTAAACTAAAAATAATACATAACCAGGTGTAATATATGTAAGAAGATTCAAAAGATGGGATTACGCCGCGTGATCAATTATTTTTAATTTCTTAATTTATTGAATTGACATATTTCGAGATAATATTAAATTCATTATCTAACTCTCGTTACAATTATAAATTGAATAATATCTTTTTCAGAAAACTAATTTAAAAATGTCACACTTTAAAAAACTAAATTTATACTCTTTTTAATAATTTACCCCCTAATATCAATTTAATAAAAATTGTATGAATGCCTGAATTTTAACACCGAATTAATATTCAAAATTTAGGAAAAACCTATCTCTAGTTCGATTCCCAAAATCAAAGATTAAAACTAAATTAATTTACTATCTCTCGATACGTAAATTAATTAACAATTAATTCTCCTAGAAATATGACAATCAATTCGATTAACTAATTAATTAACATCCTATGCGTTTCATCTCACCCCTTGAACGGGGTGTTTAGCCTAATATTCTCACATTAGAACATAAACAACAATGAAGAAATATAGAGACATAAAATTTAATCAAGAGATAGAACACATATGCAAGTGTCCTGTCGAATTGCAGTCTTTCAATGCGTCCAAGGCGTCTCACTTCTTCACAATATCCTCACTTTATTATAAAAATTAAAATGAAAATTAAACCTAAAAACTATTCTAAAGCTAAACTAATTTTTTTGTATTTTTTTTTGAATTTTTTATTTTCCTAAACTATACAAAAATGATATTGCAAATATTGTAGTCCAAGTTTCTCTCTTTATTCCCTCTGTGAGAGAGTTTACTCAAATGAGCATCCTTCTTCTCCTTTTAATAACCCACGGATGGTTTGGGATTGAGAGATATTTGGGATTTTAAAATCCAAGTCAAAGTGTATCTTTTTCAAATTATCTTTCCACTTGGGTTTTGAGATAACTGTTGGTTCTAATATCTGTAGGCATAAGGTTTTCGGTTGAGCAGGTGGAGATCAAGATTATGGAGTAGGGTTTGGGTTGAAGCATCCATTTTTTGGGTTTCGGGTTCGATGGAAATGGGTCTTGGAACAGGCTCAGGTTGGTCGCCTGAAATGGATGGGTTCTCCTCGATTTCGTGGGGGTTTGTGGGATTTTGGGTCGTCGGGTTATTTGGGTCTGGTCGGACAGGAGGTTTGGTGTGGAGGTGAGAGGAGAGAGAAGGTGGGGGTTAGGGGGAGAGAGTGTTATGTGTGGGTGTGTATATGGTAGTATGGTGTGTGTGTGTTTAGATTGTATAAAACTTAAAATCAAATTACCTAACACTTTAGACTCAAAAAAATATAATATTAATAAAACTAAATAAAATCAATTAAAAATAAAAATGAAAATGAAAATCTATAATTAAAAGACTCAAATATAAAAATAAAACAAACCTAATAAAATTCAAATAAATAAGATAAAGTAAAATAATAATAAACTAATAAAAAAACTTAAAAAAAATAAAATAAGATAAATAAAAATCTAATACAACACACACCTATTATATTTACATAATTAATATAAAAATACTCGACTCACAGACTAAAAATACTCGAACCCTAATATTCACAACTAAACGCACACAAATTACAAACTACACACACATGAGGCTCGGGTGATGACTTAGGTTTGGTTTAGGCTTAGGTTTTATACAATTAAGGGTTTAGGGATCGGAACTAATTTGGGAAAGCTCAAAAAGGGACCTCTATCTTCACAGTCGCTTTGATTTTTTTCATTTAATGAATTTGACCGCTTCTTTGTCACAATTATGTCGATTTAACATAATTTAATACTGCGACTGCATATTGATCTGCAATATAGAAAAATATGAACATAAGGCCATTTTTATAAAAAAATGAGCGATTAAAATACACCTATTTTGGGTATAAAATAGACACTTTTTGGTGCTTGTCACTTGACCCTTAAGTGATTTACTCTTTAAAGATGCCTTTTTTTAGTTGAGCGAAGCGTACCAAGAGGCTTTTGAGAAATTGAAGAGCATGCTCATCTCCGCTCCCATCATATAAGCTCAGAATTAGCCCCTTCCATTCGACCTAATGTCTGATGCGAGTGACTATTCGGCAGGGACTGTTTTGGGGCAAAAGAGAGATAAGAAAGCACATGTCATATACTATGCTAGCCGAACTTTAATCGAACCTCAATTAAACTACTCCTCCATGGAGAAAGAATTTCTACCTATAGTGTTCTCTCTTGACAAGTTCCATTCATATCTTATCGAGTAACCTATCATATTCTTTACTGACCACGCGGAACTTAAATATCTCCTTTCCAAGAAGGATGCAAAGTTGCACCGCATTAGGTGGATCTTGCTACTCCAAGAATTCAATATTTCCATCAAAGACAAGAAAGTAGTAAAGAACATCCTAGTCGACCATCTGCCTTGGGATGTTGCATCTTATCGGACCGCATAGAAAAACCCCCTTAGGATGTCCTCATTCCGCTATGTGTATGAAAAACCTTATCATTTCCCTGTTAAGTTGGAGAACAAGGCGTATTGGGCTATTAAGAGGTTGAATTTCAATTTAGATAAAGTTAGTGAAACTCGTGAACTCCAATTGAATGAGTTGGAAGAAATACTCAACGATGCATATGAGAGTACCTGTATCGCAAAAGAACGGATGAATCTTGCCCATGAATGAAATGTAAATCAAAAAGAGTTTCATTCGTACCAAAAAATGCTCCTTTACAACTCTCAACTACAATTTTTTCTCAAAAAATTATGATCGTGATCGTCTGTACCATTCGTTATGAAGGAAATCTTCCCATACAATGCTATAGAGTTGGAGGATCCTAAGGACGGGGCCACATTTAAAGTTAATGGATAACACCTAAAGTTGTATCTAGAGGCATGTATAAGGGAAGTGGAAACAATTTTATTATCGGATCTCGTATATGGATATGAGTAGGTTTAGAGAGCGGTCATCGCACCCCCAATGAGTATGGGGTGAGTTTTTATTATACATTTGAGTCGTGTGAGTGCGTAGTGTGCTTAGGAGTGAGTCATGTGTGTTTTAGCGAGAGTGGAATTATTTCAGTTTTTTGAGACCCCTCCCAAGAATGAAAAATGAGCACACAGTGAGCATGATGATTTTCGATCAAAAATGATGAATTTTGGTTAAAATTGGTGAGACTTTTAGTAATCTTAACCCCATTCCTGAGGGAGTGGGAGAATTGCGAGGAAAAAGTCAAAATGTAAAAAAATGTGTTCAGAAAATTAAAGCCTCGGTGAAGGGGTTTGGTCCCAAAATCTAATCCTCGGAGCTTAGGGTTTGGTCTTGGCAGATAAACAAATCGAAACAGTTCGGTCCTAGGTTCAAACTGGTTTGCTAACCGAACTGGTTTGGTCCCCAGGGCATACCAGTTCGCTTTTTTGTGCTACGAACTCGAAATTTCCCCCATTTTTCCTCCTTTGCCTCCAACCCTTTCACTTTTCCTCCACCTAAATTCATCCCATTTCCCTCTAACCACAAAAATTCATCCAAAAATATTTCCCCCGCATTCAAAACCTTTCATTTTCCCAAATCCTTTGATTTCTCACCTAAACACCTTTTCATTTTTCCACCCTTTCACACCACCTCCAACCTATAAATACCCCCCCCCCCCCCCCCCCCCGTCATTCTTCCTCACACCTTCAACCTTCTCTCTTCTCCTATAATCCTCTCTAAATTCTTCTTATATTTCCCATCTCTCCAAATGGCCCCCAAGCTCAATCAAAAGAAATACAATTCCATCGATGTTGAGGAGGATGACGACCGACAAACGTTCTGTTCCACCCAGGAACGAAATTATTGCCGAGAATATTTTAGTGCCTGGTGCACATTATTTATCATGAGGAAAATCATGGGGAATGAAATACTCAACGACATAACTTCTCTTTTCTCTCGATTTGGGTGGAGTGAATGGTTTTCCAATGACTCGGACCCCGTCTATGAGTCCTTCATCAAACAATTCTATGGGTCACTTGTCATCACTTCCCAAGGCCAATATGAGGCCTATATTGATGGAGTCATAATCAAACTCAACCTCCAAATAATCCAATGCAAGATGTGAGCAACAGGTATAAAATATTTTGAGTCCTACACCTACCCATACTAGCGTAAGGACATCTCTTATCTCCAACTTTTAACTCGATGGGCCCCGAATACCCCATGGACTCTCGAGACCTTCCCCTCTAAGAGACTTCCGACCCATGCCCGCCTGGCCAATTTAGTCACTTGAGGTACCATCTTCCCTTCCGAAAATGAATCATCCATCCATTTGAACCACGAGACTTTCTTATATTTCTTGTTCGATATGGTGGATAAAATAAGCCTCGCCCATATCTACTCCGATGAGATCACCGCCATGTCACATTATCCCATCGGAACGACTTCTCTCCCATATGTCCGCTTCATCATCACCTTATGTCTCGTAGAAAGGGTCATTCCGTTGGTTAACCAAGTCCGCGTACCAAATCCAATCAATGCCAAATCCATCGATCGAAGAAATAAGGAGCCCGCAATGCCCCACCTCCCCCCGAGCCAATTCTAGAGGATGATGAAATGGGGGAGAAAAGTGAAGAAGAGGGAGAGGATGAGGATCAGGAAAGTGAAGAGCAAGAGGGGAGTTTTAATGAGGGTGCGCGAGAGGATGATGACCCGACGGACCCAAACTGCGAATGTGAATTTGATGAGCATGCCTACAACACGACGGTCATTAATAGTTGAATGGGTCAAATTAAGGCCCATCACGACGGGTTCATGTCCGAGTATCGAGACGAACAGGACAACTACTGTCGGGACACGCAAATGATGATGTTGCTCCAAGACGATCTTTATCGCCTAAGCATAGGTTTTGGGCTTCTAATTGCCCCACTACGTTTGGGACCCCAATGCTCTCTATCTTATATATATATATATATATATATATATATATATAATACTTCACCCCAGGACACAAATGCGGTGCCTGCATACTCTCCTATCATGCCACGTTGCATCGCTCGTTGCATAAAGGACTAAAGGTTCAATCTTTCATGAACCATCAAACTAAAACACATATATTGGAGGTGAACATAGTCTAAAACCAATGGCTACACACATACCTATGCACCCATACGACCACCATCACTATCGTTCTCAGAGATAGTCCGTACCTAGGTTCTATGCTCTAGTGGTACAAATCAATATCCCACCCGAAGGCTCCTCAAGGCATGATTTTCCACAACACGCAACCTCCGCTCAATAGCAAGCAGCATAGGTATGTTATACACAAAATAGTTTAATCAATAAGTATACACACAACTTATTTTATACAATGGGATTCACGTAACCAAAATCCCCGAGTTTATATGTAGCAGTATCGTCTCTACTACTCACAATGTTTCAACCATACAACGTATCTCTCTAATAAGTAAACTCCCTTTAAGGAACTATTATCTCGCTATATCCCTAGAGTAGCCATGCTCTCATCTCACTACTAACTAGGAGTTTAAGTCACTCGATGTTAGTGTAGGTCAATTTCTCTCACTTGGACCAACTTAAAAGGATTTTAACTTGTTCGGGCCACAAATAAGCATTCTGGAATCTCATTCGAAATCCAGGATTCTCGTTTGAACGAGCTCATTAGAACCTTCCTTTAATGAACTCTAAATCAAATTATTGTTGTTAAACTCGTTGGAATTCTCGTTCAAACTAGGATTCCAGGATCTTCCCTGTCCTCCAAAAGTTTATTTTTCCTAAATCTTTTAATAGCAAAAACACCACAAACTCATTTTAATCCAAAATATAACGACTCTAAACTATATCCCCTAGCATTAGAACTCTTTCCCATCCATTTTAACATCAAATCCTTAAGATTTTAACACGAATTTCAATAATTTACTCAAATCTTCAATAAGCCCTAGTTTAACATAAACTCCATTAACAACAACACAATCCCAGATTTAATTTCATGAAATCACATATAAAACTCAGATTTAATATACCCAGAACATGGTTATTCAACTATATGCAACCCTATACTCCTAAATTAAAGATTAATGCCCAATTCAGTCTCAAATTCATAGCATCCTAGTTATCTCATCAACTAATGTTAACATAAATCATATATGCTCAAAAAGACAGTAAGATAAACACTTACCTTTTTATGAACTTCTGAATCACTGAATGAATTTGGTATCCTCTCTTCGCGATCTACGCGTTGGTGTGGTTTCTGATGGAAGAACTTGAATCCTTAGCCCAAAGCACCAATGGAGTTCTTCTTCTCCCTCTTTGGCTCTCTCTCTCTATTACGTAAGTTTGGAAACTGTTAGGTAACTCAATGCCCACGTTCTTTCTCTTTTTAATTTCCCATTTTCGTCCATTTTAATTCCCAAAAATCTCAAAAGACCAAAATACCCCTCTTGGGTGTCAGTTTGGCCTAACTTGCCCCGAAATCCAAATAAAACACCCAAGTAGTGTTTTTTGACAATTTCGACCCTTCCGGACACACTAACGCACACAAAACGGCCATCCAAGTTACTTAAAAAAATAAATTATCTTTTTAACCTGATAAAGTAATACCGACACGACTCACATGCGCGTCCCAACTAAGTGTATTACAATTGTCGTATTATTCACTCCCGATCATAATAACATTTTCATATTTGTATATTACTTTACTCGCTAAGTAATATTCAACATAATTATCGCCAATAAATACTAACTCCCGTCACGCTAGTAATTATTACAATTAAATCTGGATTAATTATAAAATAAGTTTCTCCGTTTAAGTTAATTAATCCTAATTCCATAATTAAAATAAAATCCCATAAAAATATGAGGTATTATATACTTCCCCCCTAATAACGGAATTTCATCCTGAAATTATGAAAAGAACCAAATAAAGGTATACCTGGTAGGAATAACTCTGGATATTTGTCCCGCATGTCATCCTCGCGCTCTTAGGTAGAGTCATTTACATTATGATGCCACCACTGCACTTGTACTAACGACACTACCTTTAACCTCAGTTTCCTCTCACTACGATTTAGAATAACCATTGGTCCCTCCTCCTAGGAACTATCAGGCTGAAGATCAATCTCCTCCAATGCAATGTGGGTGTGGGCCAAATCATCCCAAAGATATCTCCTCGTTGAAGAAATGTGGAACACATCATGAATTCGATGCAAGTGATTCGGTAACCCAAGTCGATAAGTTATTGTCCTTATCCGCTCGATAATAGGGAATGGCCCAGTATATCTCAGTGCCAACTTCCCTTTCTTTCAAAACCGCATTATCCCCTTTATAGGAGATACTCGCAACAACATCGGATCCCCCACACTAAATTCTCTAAAAAATCTTTTGGCATCGGTGTAACTCTTCTACCGGTCCTGAGAAACCCGAATAAGACTCCGTATCAACTAAATATTAGTCGAGGCATCCTGAATCACCTCTGGCCCAAGTAACTTATTGTCCCCCACCTCAAGCCAACATGTTGGAGAATGACAAGGTCTTCCATATAACGCTTCAAATGGAACCATGCCAATAGTAAACTGGTAGGAGTTATTATAGGCAAACTCCACCAATGGAAGGTACTGCTTCCATCCCCCGCCAAAATCTAGGATGCACATCTGCAACATATCCTCCAATATCTGGTTCATCCGCAATGTTTGCCCATCTGTCTGCGGGTGATAGGCCGAACTCAATCGTAACTCCGTGCCAATAGCCTGCTGAAAGCTCTACCAAAATTTGGATACAAAAATCTTATCCCAGTCGGACATAATATCAAGGGGCACTCCGTGGATTCTCACTATCTCAGTAATGAAGATCTGAGCATACTGCCCCTTAGTATAGTCTGTCTGAACTGGCAGAAAATGAGCTACTTTGGTCAATCGTTCCACAATCACTCATATCGAATCGTGAACTCTATGCGATATAGGTAGCCCTGTAATGAAATCTATGGAAATGCTCTCCCATTTCTACATAGGGATATCTAATAGTTGTAGTAGTCCTCCTGGTATCTGATGATCTGTCTTCACCAATTGACAATTGGCACACCTCGAAACAAAGTCGTCGATGTCCTTTTTCACTTCGCTCCACCAATACTATTGCCTCATATCCTGGTAAATCTTATCCCCTCCGGGATGCACCGCAAATCATGAACTGTGCGACTCTGCCATCACCACATATCGTAACTCCTCCCCCTCTGGAACTAGTCTGCCATTATAGTGTAATCCTCCATCTGATCTCAAGGAGAAGGACTCTGATCCCTCGACAAAGGAGCTAGATAATCCATTCATGATAGAAGGAATTCGTCGCCTGAGCCTGTATCACCCTGGTAACTCTCTCGAATGTAACCGTCAATACTGATATAAACGAGAGGACAACTACATCTTGATGCCCGAGTTCCATTTCTCTTACCACACTTCGGCCACCTCACCTGTTGGCCTACGGCTCAATGCATCTGCTACCACGATAGCCTTCCCCGGGTGGTAATGGATATCGAACTGGTAGTCTTTCACAAATTCAAGCCACTTTCGCTGATGCATATTCAGCTCCCGCTGTGTGAACAAATACTGGAGTGACTTATATTATGTGAACAAGTAAAATCTATTCCCCAATAGATAATGTCTCCATATCCGCAATGCAAACACGACTGCCGCTAACTCTAAGTCGTGGCTGAGGTAATTCCTCTCGTGAGGCTTAAGCTTACGGGAAGCATAAGCAATCACCTTATCCTCCTGCTGAAGCACACCCCCAAGTCCTAATAAGGATGCATCACTGTAAACTAGGTATTCCACACCCGGCCTGGACAATGCTAGAAGTGGTGATGAAGTCAGTTTGTCCTTCAGCTCATCAAAAGACAATTGGAAGGCATCGTTCCATATAAATGGCACCCCCCTGTGATTCAAATTTATCAACGGACCCGTTATCTTCAAGAATCCCCGAATTAACCTCCTGTAGTATATCGCTATACCCAAGAAACTATGTACCTCAGTCGGTGTCATGGGTTATCCCCACTCCCTCACCCCTAACACCTTTACCTGATCTATCGATATCCCCACCTCAGAAAGTATGTGCCCCAAGAACCGGACCTCTCTCAGCCAGAACACACACTTCTCATACTTTGCATACAACTCGTGCTCACGCAGTGTGCAAAATAATCCTCAGATGCTCGACATGCTCCTCCTCAGTCCGGGAATAAATCAGAATGTCATCAATGAAGATGACGATAAACTGATCTAAGAACTCTCTAAACACCCTATTCATTAAGTCCATAAAAACGGATAGAGCATTCGTCAGTACAAATGGCATCAACCGGAACTCGTAGTACCCATATCTCGTTAGGAAAGTAGTCTTCGACACATCTTGTTCCTAAATCCTTACCTGGTGATATCCCGATCTTAAATCTATCTTTGAGAAGAAGGAAGCTCCTGTCAATTAGTCGAACAAGTCATCGATTCGGGGCAACGGATACTTATTCCGTATCGTGACTTTCTTCAACTCTCAATAATCCATACACAACATCAATGAACCATCTCTCTTCTTTACAAACAACACTAGATCACCCCAAGGAAAGGTACTCCTATGAATGAAGCCCTATCCCAACAACTGCTCAATCTGGTCTCGTAACTCTCTCATCTCAGCTGAAGCCATACGGTAGGGCGCACGGGCTATCGATCGAGTGTCCGGCATCAATTCTATGATGAAATATATCTCCCGACTAGGCGATAGTCCCAGTATATCTGGGAACACATCAAAAACTCGCGAACTACGGGAATCGAATCAATGGGAATCACTATCTCCCTAGAGGTCTCCTCTTCTGTGTAATAAAAATGGGTGGATGATCCTCCCTCAAGACGAGGCATCGCCACTAGGAACATCTCATATCTCAGTATATAAAAGACAATAGTCCTACTAAAATAGTCTATTATGTAACTATAAGCAGCACGCCAATCCATGATAATAATGGCGTCATGCTCGTGCATATCTAAGACTAGCATATTTGTTGGCAAAATCAAACTCCCAATCTATATACCTAATCCCCGACATGTAAAGAAAATCAACGACCCATTCCCTAACAGTGAGTCTACACAAGTCACTGCACTCTCTGTTGAGTCTAACAACCCTGTGGCCCGTGAAAAACTAGTAGCTATAAAGCAGTGTGATTCCCCCGTGTCAACCAAAATGCGCCCCATAGTACCATGGATAGGAAACATACCCTCAACAGCAAGTGGAGCCTGATGAAATGGGGCCTGATGGATGTTGTAAACACGCCCGTACTGCAATTGTCCCTACTGCACTGGAGTTGCTGGAATAGATGGCAAAGCTGGAATCTGGGGTGGTGCTGGGAGGGCGGCTGGAAATAACGATCACTAGGGCTCATGACGAGTGCCCTGCTGCTGCTGGGGGGCTCTACCCCTCTGAGGAGAGTCCTGACGTTTGTGGCCAGTGTTGCTATAAGTAAAACACCTCCCTGGAAAGTGTCATCCCCTCTTCCCTTGCTTACCTCGACCCTTATGGCCATTGCCACCACTCCCCTGGCCCTGTTGAAAATGTTGTTGCCCCTGCTGGCCAGGATAGCCCTGATGGCCCTGCCTAAAGCCTCCCTACCCCAACCTAAAATATCCGGTGCGGAATCTCTTAATAAGGTCCCCTTAATGGAAACTCTTCTAACCATAACAGACATGTCCCTGAGCTGCGGGTGCTGCACTGGCACTACTACCTCCTGTCTGGACCTACTGGATGGACTCCCCAACTCGTTTTCTTCCCTTCTGGTGGAAGCGGTGGTCTTGGCAATGTAGTAGGGAAGCATTAACCACATCAGAATAAGTGGATAATGAAAGATTCCCTAGCAGGTGCTGGCGAATCCTCCAAGCCAATCCATCCATGAATCTCTTAATTTTCTTCTCCTCTGTCAGTATTTCATCGGGGAAAATATTTAGAATATCGATAAACTCCTCCTCATACTCAGCAACTGTCTTCCCTTATTGCTTGAGATTCAACAACTTCCTTCTCATCTCGAACTGCACAGTAGAAGGGAAGTACTTGCAGTCAAACTACACCCAGAACTCTCGGATAGTCATGATGTCTCTCTCCTCCGTAGTGGTGATGGACTCCCACCACTGTAATGCTTCCCCCACCAACTTAAATGTAGCCAAAATCTGCTTTTGCACACCCTGTCTAATTAAATACCTGGTGGTCGGTCCTTTATTAATTAAATCAGAATATCCAATTGGTTCAGATTATGCATCACTGTCGAAAAACTTTAATATTAAAACTAAGCACCTAATATTTAAAAAGGTTGATGTCATAATTTTATATTTTCATTTAAAATAAAACAGTTTAAGGAATTTACTAGACATTCACCATTCAGTCCAATCACATAAGAAAATAAAATAATTAGCATAATAAAATGGATTGGAGTAAACACTTCCAGCCAAAAGTCAAATACAATAGTCCAACTAAATGAATCCAATAACTGAAGAGATTAAATAGTTAAATCCAAAATCTCTAAACATCTTAATAGAAGGGGCGACATGCCCCAACTGATGAAATAATCCAAAGGAGGAAATGATAGGTATAGAGGCGTCTACTGCCAAGGTCATGTAACCTCCACAATAGCTACAGCTCGTCGAATGAGTGGAACTCCTGAGCCTGGTGTCCCTGTGGCTGGGCACCTAAAGTAATTTGACAAGAAAAAGAGAATTGCAAAAAATGGGTCAAAGCCCGAGTTGAAAATAGTTTAAAATCAGCAAGTGCTTAAAATGATTTATTAGCACATATATTATTCATGTTAGGTTATCGTACTCACTTGGTATGCTCAACTCTCATCTAATGTGCACACCTAGTGTACTTTCCAATCCTACTAGTTCCTATTACCAAACTAACTAGTCATCCTGACTAATATCTACTCGTAGCCGAATATCGTTCCCATGTATTTCCCTCGCAATATAATATATATATAGGCACTTTCCGTTTAATACAATTAAGTGTTCGCTACTTAATTCATTTCATATTTTATTATTAATTCTACCTACTTAATTCACACAGTAGATATTGTCACAAGTATATATGTATATACACTCTCTATCATATAAATATACAATATTGCATCCCGAGACACAGCTGCGGTGCCTGCATACTCTGCTATCATGTCCTGTTGCATCGCTCAATGCATAAAGGAATAAAGGTTCAATCTCTCGTGAACCATCAAAACAAAACACATATATTAGACGCGAACATAGTCCCAAGATGTTGGTCTATGCACATACCTACGCACCCATACGACCGTCATCACTATCGTTCTCAGAGATAGTCTGTACCTAGGTTATATGCTCTAGGGGTACAAATCAATATCCCACCAGAAGGCTCCTCAAGGCATGATTGTCCACAACGCAGAACCTCCGCTCAATAGCAAGCAGCGTAGGTTTGTTATACATATAATAATTCAATCAATAAGTATACACACAACTTATTATATACAATAGAAATTCACATAACCCGAATCCCCAAGTTTATATGTAGCAGTATCATCTCTACTACTCACAATGTTTCAACCATACAACTTAACTCTCTAACACGTTCATTCTCCTTAAGGCACTATTATCCAGCTATATCCCTAGAGTATTCACGCGCTCACCTCACTACTAATTAGGATTTTAAGTCACTCGATGTTAGTGTAGGTCAATTTCTCTCACTTTCACCAACCTAGACGGATTTTAAATTATCCGGGCCATAAATAAGCATTTTGTAATCTCGTTCGAAGTCCAAGATTATCGTTCGAACGAGGTCGTTAGAACCTACTTATAACAAACTTTAAATCAAATTCTCATTATTAAACTCGTTGGAATTCTCATTTGAACGACCTGGGTAGGTCTTCAAACGAGAATTTTGGGAGCTTCCTTGTCCCCCAAAAGTTTATTTTTCCTAAATCTTTGAACATCAAAAACACCACAAACTCATTTTAATTCAAAATATAACAACTCTAAACTATATCCCCTAGCATTATAACTCTTTCCATCCCATTTTAACATCAAATCATTAAGATTTTAACACGAATTTCAATAATTTACTCAAATCTTCAATAAGCCCAAGTTTAACATAAACTCCATTAACAACAATATAATCCCATATTTAATTTCGTGAAATCACATATAAAACTCATATTTAATATACCCAGAACATGGTTATTCAACAACATGCAACACTATACTCCCAAATTAAATATTAATGTCCAATTCAATCTCAAGTTCATAGCATCATAGTTATCTCATCAACTAAAGTTAACATGAATCATATATGCTCAAAAATACAGCAAGATTAACACTTGACTTTTTACGAACTTCTGAATCACTGAATGAATTTGGTATAGTGATCATCCTCTCTTCGCGATCTACGCATTGGTGTGGTTTTGGTGGAAGAACTTAAATCCTTAACCCAGAGCACATATGGAGTTCTTCTTCTCCCTCTTTGGTTCTCTCTTTCTCTTGCGCAGGTTTGGAAACTGTCAGATAACCCAATGCAAATGTTCTTTATTTTATTAATTTCTTATTTTCTTCCATTTTAATTTTCAAAAATCTCAAAAGTGCCATTTACGTATTTAATAATTCTTTTAAGAAGTTAGATGGCTCTCTTTAGGATTATTTTGGTAACGAGCACATACACAAACACGATACATTATTATATCAGGACGCGAGGCAGTAAGGTATAGCAAGGTTCCTATCATACTACGATATAGAGCTGGATCTATAGATTTTTTAGTTTCATCTTTAGATAGTTTGATCGTAATACTCATTGGAGTTTTAGCATCTTTAGCACTCTCGAGGCCGAATTTTTTGACAATCTCTAATGCGTATTTAGATTGAGAAACAAATAATCCTTTTGAATTTTGTTTGACTTGAAGACCCAAGAAAAATTGTAACTCCCCCATGAGAGACATTTAAAATTCTTTATGCATAATTTCAGAAAAAGATTTAACTTCTGAGGGAGAAGTTGATCCAAAGATGATATCGTCAACATAAACTTGAAGCTATAATGATGTGTTTGTCAAAATGTTTGACAAATAAAGTTTGATCATTTCCACCTCTCTTAAAACCTTTATCTATGAGAAAATTGGAAAGGCGCTCATACCAGGCTCTAGGAGCTTGTTTTAGGCCATACAAAGCCTTTTTAAGACGAAACACATGATTTGGATATTGAGGGTCAATGAACCCTTTTGGTTGTTCTACATAGGTCTCCTCAGTCAATATTCCATTGAGGAATGCAAATTTAACATCCATTTGGTAAAGTGTAAAGTGCAAGTAGCAAGCTATGGCAAAGAGAAGACGAACAAATTCTAAATGAGTAACAGGAGCAAAAATCTCGTTAAAATCTATTTCTTCAATTTGGGAATATCCTTGAGCAACTAATCTAGATTTGTTTTTAATGATTATCCCACTTTCATCAGATTTATTTTTAAATATCCAACGTGTGCCAATAACCTTTTTATGATTAGGCCTAGGTACAAGATACCAAACATCATGAATGAAAAATTAAAGAAATTCTTCCTGCATGGAAAAAATCCAGTGAGAGTCATTCAAAGCCTCATTTACATTCTTTGGTTCCACATGGGAGATAAAGCATGCATAATGAGCATAATTTCTTAATTAAGATCTTGTACGCACGGGCTCACTAGGATTACCAACAACGCTGTCTATGGGATGGTTTTTAGAAACCCGGTTAGGTACTTCAGGTGTCTCAATTGGTAAGGAATCATCTACTTTTGGAGAGTCATTTTCTAAAGCATTTGCAGGATCTTCCACAATAGTTAATTCCCCGGTCTTACTCTCTACATTAGTGTCACTTACAATTACATGTATAGATTCCATTATGGACTTAGTGCGAAGATTATAAACATGGTAGGATCTACTGTTAGGCGAGTATCCTAAAAAAATAGCTTTATCTCCACGACTCTCAAATTTGGACAAGTGTTCCCTGTCTTTGCATACATAACAGGTACTACCAAAGGTTCTAAGGTACTTAAGATTGGATTTTTTCCTATACCAAAGTTCATAAGGAGTTTGTTTCGAATTCTTCCTAAGATAGACCCTATTGATAATGTGACATGTAGTACGAATAGATTCTACCCAAAAATATTTAGGTAAACATTTAGCATATAGCATAACACGTGCCATCTCTTGAAGAGTACGATTCTTTCTCTCAGCGATACCATTTTGTTGAGGAGTCTTAGGGGCACTAAACTCATGTTTGTAACCATTATAGTCGCAATACTCTATTATACCGGTGTCTTTTAATTCTCCACCTCTATCACTACGAATTCTATTTACTTGAGTGTCCTTCTCATTTTCAATTCGAATAAGTATTTTTAAAAAAGTATGAAAAGTGTCAGACTTTTGTTTTAAGAAGGCTACCCAAATAAATCTAGTGAAGTCATCAACCATAACAAGAATGTAACTGTGTCCACATAGACTAACAGTTTGAGAGGGACCCATTAGGTCCATATGGATGAGCTCTGTAACACCTCGTGTATTTATTAACTATTTTTATTAATTTATTTGGAATTTTTGAGAAAAATAAATTTTTGAATTTAATAATTTTTATTGGCTAAATATGTTGGTTATGATTTTAGAAGAATAAAACTTCAAGAGGAATTAAAATCGAAGTTAAAATGGATTTTATATTGATTTTACAATTATTGTCCCTTATAATTTTTTTGGGCAAACTGTCAGATTTTAGGCATGATCGATCGATTGATGCCTGGGGGTAGATCGATCGACCCTCCCAGAAAACGTGCGATGTAAGCTGTTTTTTGAGTTTGTGTAGGATTAGGACTCCTAATCACTATATAACCTTATTAATCCGTAGGGGGACTTCTCATAATCACTTTTTCTCCAGTTTTTCACCAGAGAAAACTTCCAAATATTTTCCTCTTTTCATAATCATCAACCTTCAACAAAATCAAGTTTTTGTCACAAGTTTTGGCACAAATTTTTGAAGGCTTAATTGGGGTTTAATCAAGGTCGTTCAAGAACACTCTTTTGCTAATTTTTCGAGAGGAATTCAGATTTCTAATCAGATTTTCAACACGATCTTCACAGGCATGAATACTCTATTCTTTTCCTTTAGTATTATGCGTTTTAAGTGTCGTCTAAACACTTAATTACATATTTTTTTAAAAATAATTAGTAACGTAATTAGAAAAATTAGGTACTAAGTATGGGGTTGTTTTTATAAAATCTTTTAATCTGAATAATATTCATAACCCTTTGGGTACGTAGGATTCATGAGTGATTTTGGGTTTTATTAGTGTAGGTTGCATGTAGAAAAACCCTAACTTTAAAATAATTTATTTTTGGGTGCGTATAACTCATGTAATACATGTAGAGATAATAAAATTTGGTTTTTGATGTATATATGATGAAAAATTGGTATATTTAATTTAAAATAATTAAATGAGATTATTTGGGTATTATTGACGTTGTGATAATTAAATTAAAGATTTAATTGAATTGGAATGTCATGCGTAGTTTTATATGTTGATTAATCCTTCTTGTTGGTATGACTTGTTCGTATTGTTAAATATCATTGTGACGACGGGTTGTTGGGTATTATTTCTCTCCCTATATTTTAGAATGCCTTCTAGGAATGGGACTAGTGAGGGAAGATTGTTGCGTTTTTATCACCTTGGGGTGGGCTGATTTTTATTACTTTATCGTCGTTACGCTCGTCTAAGTATGAGACTAGGTTATGATTTATGTTAGAAAATCCTCCTATACATAAGTTAGGACGTATTGATAACCTGGGGACCCTTAGGTATGGGACTAAGGAGTATTTTGAGGATCTCACATCGATAAATGGGTGGGGTAAATTATAAATTGTGAATTGAGAAATTGAGAACTAATACCTAAGATAATAAGACGGGTATTAAAATATATTGGCGACATAATCAGCGAGGGCCGACTATTTAAACGGTCCAGTCGGTGTTTTATGTCGTGTCGTGTGTGGAACCTCGTCAATCAGCGAGGGCCGACAGTTTAAACGAGTCAGCCGGCATTTTGACGAGGGGATGTGTATTTTTGGTGGAGAAATCACCCGAGGCGGGAGGACCGCCATAATAAAATGAGGATATAATAAAAGCTAGTTAATTTAATGAAATTAACATCGTGGGACTTGGGAATTTAAAATCATATTGGTGTGCCTTTATAAATGGGGATTTCTGCGAGTAGTTAATGATTTATGTTTATCGCGTTTAATTATCCCGTTTAATTTAAAATATTCTATTGTGATATTTATTACGTATAATGCTACTGTCTGGATTCAAGGATCCTATTTGAGGAGAGTAGTGTGTATTCTTGCTCGGGGCTTTGGCTCTGACCCATGAGTTGACTAATCTTTTTCAGGATTAGAATTGGAGAAGCTGCATAAGATTTTTTGGAGATTATCATTTGGAGGTGCATCGGGAGTTATTCTTTTTATGGCATAGTTTAGTTAGACTTTCCTTTCAGTCGTATTTAATTATGAGACTTCATTTGAGTTTTATTGGGCCATTCGGTTCCAAAGTTGTTTAGAGGATTTCTTTTGAGATTATTTCAGATTTTTATTTAATCATTATTGGAGAATGGATTTTTTGGAGTTAGCATGTGATGGATCTTTTATCATTAGTTGTTGATGATCATTTGAGATTGATTCAATTATTTATCTTATGGACTGATTTATTTATGTCTCATATTTGTCTCATGCTAAGAATGGTATTTTATTTACTCATGCCCGGCTTAGTTTTGGTGGCAGCCGACGCCAGAATTAGGCAGGGTATGACAAGCTCCAAGGGGTTAGTGGTAAGGATATCTTTGACTTTCTTATGAGGTGCCTTAACAATTTTTCCTTCCTAACAGGAACCATAGACAATATTAGAAATAGGTTTGATTTTTGGAATATCTCTAATAATTTCTTGAGAATACAGTTTACTAAGATTATCGTAATTTATATGACCCATCCTGTTATGCCATATCTCATTGTCATCCATTCTGGAAACATTACAGATTTCAGAACTATTCATGACAGTATAGCAATTGTCAGGAGCCTGAATCCTGTAATTATGCATTCACCCTTTTCATTTAAAATTTTGCAATTGTTCTTTGAAAAGGTAACAGTTTGATCTGAGTCACAAAATTACGAGATACTAAGTAGATTAGCCTTAAGACCTTTGATTAGAAGAACATTTTCAAGAACATGTAGTCCTTCTTCTTGGAGGGTTCCTTTACCTATGATTTAAGATGATACTCCATCACCAATAATAACTTTTCCTCCAGCAAAGCTGGTTTTGTTTAAGAGTTTTGTATCATCACCAGTCATGTATTTTGAACATCCAGAATCTAAATACCAATCAGAAGATGTGTGTTCATATTTTAAAGCAGTAATAACAATGTTACACTTCATCTGGGGTAATAGATCATCTTTTCTAACCCAAATAGCTCTTGTTTTCATTTTGCGTTTATTTCCTCTCATTTGATAAAATTTGCGGGCATTCGATTTTTGTTGAAAAATGTTTGGCACATAATTTTGAATTTTATGAGACACGTGAGCATTTGGCTTAGGAAAGTGTTTAGGAATCCTTCTAGGAAATGTACTTTTAGGTTTGGTCTTTCTTTTCCTATAGTTAGATTTTTTGTCAGGTTGTTTACGCAGAACATAATTGTTACGACTTCCTCTAGAATAGTTTAAGTTTTTATAAACAGGAGGGTTACAGACAGGTTTAACTAGCCTTCTAGCATAGCATCCATCAAAAGAATGACCGTATGTATCGCAGTAGGAACAATAAAGATTGCCTTAAGAGGGTTTATCCTTAGGAAAGTCTCTAAACATAGGCTTTAAGGAATATTGGGGTTGAACCCTATTCCTAGGTAGAACAGTTTTAAAGGTAGAGTCACTCTTCCTAATTGGGGGAAGACATATTTACCCTTAGGTGAACTTTCATGCTTAGATTAACTTAGTTGCCCAATATCAAACTTTTGATGTTCTGTATGGAACTCAGTTTTTAGAGAATGAAAATCTGGGCAAGTTTCTATAGGTCTTTTGCCTCCTAACACAAACTTGATAGATTCAAAAGATTTTGTTTGTGTCTTTAAATTGGGACAAAACCATATTCCAGTTCGATCATCAGAATTAGTTTTTGAATCAGCAACAAAACCATCAAAGCAGTTTGAGTTATTTTTAAATTTTATAATTTTTTTAAAAACTGTTGTTGTCTTCTCTTTTGTTTGTTCCAATTCTAATAATGTCCCTTTGTATTTTTTTCTCCAGAGTTTCATTTATTTCAGTCGAATCTTACAGTTTTTTATCAAACATTTTGATTTCATTTTCATGAGCAAGACATTGGGCAGTATACTCTTCAGCATTTTGACCATCAAGCTTAGATCTTCTAGTTTCTTAGTGAGATATTTCACTATCTTCTCCAGTCTAGTGCTTTTCTTGAGAGTTTTCGCATAAAGTGTGTGAATATCAGGGAGGTCTTAAGTGTCCGAGTGACTAAGTGTGGTGTGTGAAGTGACCCCTAAGGATTCATTTCTTGAACTCACGCACCCATGTACATCATCATTATCGCATTCCCCTTGACTCACACACCCCGTGGTTGAACTAACAATATTCTCAGAAAGTAAAGCATCTAAACCAGTAGCAGCATGATTCATAAAAGTATAAGTAGAGATACTATCATCATTATCATACATAGGCATATCATCATTGTATATTATCTTAGCAAAGAAACACATGCAAGGATAAAAAACATCAGATGACTCGGGTTCCTCATTTTCAGAGTCGCTTGAATCATCCCATGTCTTGCGAATGTTGGCCCTAGTATGCTTATTGTGAGTGTTCAGTTTCACTCTACAATCTTGTGATATGTGTCCTAGTTTTCCACATCTAAAGCATTCAATCTTCTTAAGGTCTTTGTTAGGTCTCGTATGAATGTCCTTGTGATGTTTGTCTTGACCTTTCTCAAAAGGTTTGTGATTAGAGTGAGTTGGATAATTGGACTTGCCTTATTTATTTGCCATGTTATTTCTAAACTTTACAATTTTCTTAAACTGTGTTGAAATCAAGGCAATCTGATTATCCAAACTTTCTATATCACATTCCTCATCAGAGTCACAATTGGGAATGTTAAGCTCGGGATTAATCAGCTTAGAAGAAAAACTCAGATTGGAACTAGTCTATTTCCTATGGTACTTGGTCAATTATTTCTTAAATTCAAATTCCATTTCCACAGTTCTTAGTTTAATACTGAGTAATTCAGGAGTGAGATTTTGGTCACACATTTCCTCAATAGCATATCTTTTATTGTCAAATTTCTGTGGTAATGATCTTAGAATTTTAGATACAATTTCATGTCTATCATATGTTATCCCATTAGCATGCAGTTTGGTCACAATATCAGTCAAATTCATATAAAAGTCATCAAATGACTCAGAGTCAGACATAATTAAAGAGTTATACTGTTGAATGAGCATTTGTGTTTCAGCAGCCTTAACTCTAGTGTCACCTTCATGAGCAGTAACCAAAGTGTCCCAAGCTTCCTTAGAAGTAGCACAAGATGAGATCCTTTTGAACTCATGTTCATTTATGGACATAAATATGGCATTCTTTCCTTTGTTATTGTTGCGAGAAACTTGTTTCTCTTATTGTGTGAACTCACTTAACACTTTCTTAAATCTCTCATTACTTCCTACAGTGGCTGGTTTAGTAGGATAAATGTATCCATTTTCAACAATGTCCCAGACATCATCTCCCAAGGTTCCTTGAATGAAAGCAATCATACTTACTTTCCAGTAAGAAAAATTGGTTCCATCAAAGAGAGGAGGTCTGGGTCAAGTTACCAAATCTTTCATTTTTCTTGTCCATGTATGATTTTCAGAAAATAATTCCAGAAACACAGAATCTTTTAAAATAAGTTTGCAAAGCTCTGATAGCAATTGAAATACTGTTACTAAAGTCGTTTAATATAAAATTAAACTATTTAAGTAACTCCGAACTATTTTTTGAAGAAACTCTTTTCTTATAATCAAATCAAATTAATCACAAGATGTGTTTAACAAAATATGTACGAGATCTGTTCAAGATTGGTTAGTAGGTTTATCAAATCAGTTTAAAAACATAAAATCAACACAACTATAAGAATTAGATGAGGAGATGTAGAAAGATTAAGAACAAGGGATTTTTTACGTGGTAAAACCTCACCCAACTGAGGAAACATCCACGACTCCCTCTACGGAGTAAACCAAAAAAATTCCACTAAAACAAATTATAACAGTTACAAACTATATTACACACATGCACACAAATCAGACCTATACAAGTTTAGGAATGTACCCACTGGTGTCCTTTTAAATTTTCTGCAATTCTGTTTGTTGATGTTGTTCTCCAGTTTGCTAACTTCCAATTTGTTCTAGTTCTTTACGTCGACTCTTGTTCTTGAGATCTTATTACCAACACTTTTAGTGTGGTAGGTTGATAGTGTTTGTGAATGTGCTTTCTAACACATGTATGCACACACACAGACTTATTTATACAAACAGTCCTATCAAATTACATATAAGATCTATATGTTATGATGTTAAGTTTCTCTCTTCTTAGGAAACTTTGAACCTTATTTGGCCTTTAATACTAACCCAGAATCCACGGCTATCTTGATCGAAAGATGTTTCAAGATCTTAATCAATCTCAGGTTTTGAAAATATTTTTGAGATTGAAAATCACCAAGTGCGATTCCAATTAGGTCGAAGGTCTTGTTTCAAAAGAACTAGAAACAGAAAATGATTTTGTTGATTTTGAATATGAAAATATTTACAGAAACAAATCAACAAAGGTTTTCTCAGGATTAGAAACTATAGATGCAGATCTATGTGTAATATAACATGCAACGACTAGATCTAAGATTTCTATAAAAGTAGAAACACAAATCTGATCAAATGTTTAAGTTGAAAACAAGATCTGAGAACGAAGAGGTTACGTCATCAAACAACTAATAAACGAACACTCAAAACTCTCAAACACTCAAGGTTGTGTTTGGTATATACTGCTTTTTGAAAGAGGTTATGGTTTGAAAAATGTTTTGGACGATTTAGGGTTAGGGATTCCTAAATCTGGTTTCTCTCTCTCTCTCTCTCTCTCTCTCTCTCTCTCTCTCTTCTCTCTTCTCTCTTCTCTCTTCTCTCTTCTCTCTTCTCTCACTCGAATAAAACGAAGTGGCAAAATTCTCATTTGGTTGAGGGTAAGGATCCTTATATAAGATGCTGAGAAGATTCGAGAACGAGGTTCAAAATCAATGGCTATGATTAAGTCTAGGCAGATTGACTTTGATCCAAGGGTTTAAAAGAAGCGGTGGATAAAACGTTTGTGATTGGCTTGAGAGAGGTTCACAGGGATTATATAAATATGCATGAAGATTGTCGATTAAAAGCAATCCAAGGGCTGGAACTAAGCACGGCTAATGTTTCACAGAGAAAACGCAAAATGGTTCGATGACAACCTGACAGGTGTAGGAATATGACTGAATACCACACGCGCATCCAAAAGAAATTACAAATGCATCCTGATGTCTCTAGCGCTTTTAGATTCTACCCAAGTGAACTTTCAGCCAAAAAAACCAACAATCCAAAATAGTATAATGACCCCAACACTTTATAAAACCAATTTTAATTAAGAAAAAACTTGTTTTAAAAATAATTAAAATTCCTCAAAAATATTAAGAATCAATTTGAGGGAAATTAATAAACACAAACTATATGCAATCAATTTATGAAATAAAATACCCATGTATGCAGTCCTAATTGTGTGTGAGTGTTGGTACATATACCTTTGATTAGACAAACAAGAGGAATTAATTGTAAACAATTTTCTGAGCCTCTTTGGATTCTAAGATAGGACACAATTTTGTTACTATTTCCAAACTAGATGAGTACTTATACAATATAGACTCAAGTGAGTCATGAGTATAAGGTGCTTCAGCGATTAGTAATTCGAACTATGAATTAATGTCATCGTTTGTTCACCCAAAAATATTTGAAATAAAAATTGATGAAAAATATCCTTTTTGAAATTCAACTTGAGCCTAAAATAATATCTTTTTTCATTTGTTAACCCGAAAAATTCAAATTGACCCAGAGTTGTGAAAATCAAAAAATTCAAAAATTAAGTCAAATTTTAAATGAAAGGGGCGAAAAAATAAAAAATTAAAAGCAAAAAAATTAAAAAATGAGAAAACTAGGAAAAAAAGAAAAAATAGAAAAGAAGATAAAAATGAGCAAAAGCCCGAAAGCGTACAACGAACATTCACAAGAAAAATTTTCCAACTCCGAAAATTTTCAAACACATTCATTATTACCCAAAACACCTTAACCCGAAAAAGCCCTAACTGAGTCTGAATAACGAAGTTAATCACCGCATCAAGAGATTAAAGTACAAAAAGATAATAAAGAGACAAAACGGTGTGAACAAAGAATGATGTGTTCCCATTTTTCAATGACCGTATTCCGTTCATGAGATCTTTTCACCATAAAATTTATGCATTTCTAATTGTGTCAGTGAACTCATGTCCAATTATATTTACTCTCAATTTAGGCACACCGACAGAAAAACCACTATTTGAGTGATTCTTTTGTGAGTGCATCCCCTGAGAAATTAAATCAAAGCGAATTTTTGAAAAGTAACGTAATGATCAATCGGTGAAAGTTAGTTAACTTTTGACTTCGCAAGAACACATTATGAATTGAGATTTATTTAATAAAAAATTGTTATGATTATTTTTCTGGAATTTCAATTGTATGGTTTTCAATTATTTTGATATTTTCTTTAAGTCTTACCACGTGGTACAAAATGAATTCTGTGAGTAAATTCACTGCAAACCTTCACGGGACACCACTCGTCCTACTATGGTAACCTAGGGGTTTAACGGCTTGTTGCATATACTCAATGCAATCATTTTTCTACGAAAAATGTATCCTATCCCATAGTTTAGAAGAGGTAATTATAGACCCTATTTATCATTCTTTTACATTGCTTGGGACTAGCAAGGTTCTAAGTTAGGGGTTTTGATTATGCACAAATATTCCATACTTGTCCCTTAATTTCAGTATTTTTATGGTCCCGAACATTGCATTTATGCCGGATTTATCTCATATTTATTGTTACTAACCTTTTTGGCAAGTATTCCATGTTTTGTGAATTTTTCATGTGTTTTACAGGTAAATCGTGCAATTGGATGGAAGAGAAAAGTCAAAACAGTAAAAAATTTACAAGAAAGGGAAGTCAGGGTCAAAATGGTTTTTAGCCAAAAAATAGATAAGGAGACAATATAAAAGTTGAAGATCTCAAGTTCATAAGAACATTGGAAGAAACAACACCTCAATCCGAGCTACGGCGAAAAAGTTAGGGTCTTTTGAAGTTGAGAAAAAATTCGGGGACAAAGCTGCAATTAAGGAGAAAAGTTACAAAGTTGAAGACCAAACCCATGGACCAAACCGATTAGGTTACCAAACCGCTTTGCTTTTTGTAAGGGTTATCTCCCTGAGGGCCCGGTTTGACCTGAGATTTCGATCTCTAGTGGGATTTCTTATTTCTTCTTAGATTCTAGCTAATGTAGTTTGGGTCTAACTTAACCTCTTTAACCAAATGTTAGCATTTGTTTAGGCCTTTTAGGAGTGTAATTAACATTATTTTAGTCTTATTTATGCAACTTATGAACCATTATTGATTAGAGAACAAATATTGCATTTTTTTACATCAAATTAATTAAAGAATTTATCTTTTTTTGGATTTCTTCCATTGGTGTGGATTCTTTACATTGCAGGTTTATTTCTTCAAGTTTGGTATAACATTATCTACTCTTTTCTCTTATTATTAAATTATGAACCATTGCATAATGATGAATACTAGTGTTCAGATTAAACTCATGTCTAGCTAAACTAAAAGTGGGTTGGGGAACATGAACCCAACCTAGGGTTTTCAAAGTTAAATATAAAATTTAACATAATTAGATAATTAATTCTTAGACTTTGATACTTTAATCGATACTAATATTGTAGGTCTTTTAACTCCGTTTGTTGAAAGTAACCAAAATGTTTGAGGATACAATACACGTGTCAGTAATTTTATCATTCGCATCAATTAATTCGTTGACCAAGTATTGTGTGGATTAACACCCATACATTTCGGTTAGTATTCGCATAAATTTGGTGCTTCCATTTAGTATGTTCTCTTCTATCAATTAATTTAAAAAATCGAGAATTTTATATTTAGCGATGATACTCTACGGTTCAGGGGATTGGATCTCAATTCCATTTTCCCAAAGTATTTTTAAAACCAATTTTCAAGTTCTTGATTTTATTAGTATAATTTACACATGCTTAATTTAATTTTCTCAGTTAATTAGAAGATTCTCCAAATACAAAATCACCTTGTCTTTCTTTCTCGGGTAAAAACCTAGATCTTAGAAGCCAACCCTACTTTCATCATCATTTTATGACCTATTTCCTAAGGATTCGATTTTGACTTACTGGGTTATTACTTAAGCGATCGGCTTGCACTTGAGCTATTGGTACACACGTAGCACATATATTTGGCATCGTGTCAAGTTTTGGGGTCCGTTGTCGGGGACTAGGTAGGTTGTAGGCTAGGTCGAATTGAACTTAATTTGACTCTAATTCCTAAAAGGACAAAAAAATCATAAATCTAAAAAATCATAAAAATAAAAGGAAAAATAAAAATATTTCTCCCAGGTCTTTAAATGCAAAATGCTCAGCCCACTCCAAATCTCGAGCCAATAATATAACTCCCTTCTTCTAGAAATAACACTCTAAATTTTTAGGTACCAACTCCTACACTGAGTAGTCATATCACTAGTCTAATGTTTAGGAACACTGATGAGGATATTGATTCTTTAAGTGTGAGTACAATGTCAAATAGCGCTAGTTTCGAAATGGGAGAAGATGTGATGTCGTACCGCCCTATAAGAAACCTCTTATAGGAGGAGAAAACCATCACTCTAGACTACATTGTATTCTTGTATAATGTGGGGAAATTTCACTTTAGGAACGGGATGATACAAATTTTTCCCACTTTTCATGGTATGTGATGATGCTAAGATTTAGCACCACCGGATAAATGATAGTGAGCTCAAATAGTGGCAACCATGGTAGTCATAGAGATGTAAGCATATAAGTGTGTAGAAGGATATGAGTGTAAGAGGAATAAGACAATGATGTATAGTGGTTCAGCCAATTTGGCCTACATCCACTGTGAGTGTGTGATCCACTAAGTATGGGCACTAATGGCCTTAGATACAATGCACATAAGCTCACTTTCTCTCTCTCTACTGTGTGTACAAGCAGAGTTTTAGCTAGGGTTACAATAAATTGATCGATCCCCTTGTAAGGTTGTAGGTGACAAGTATATATAGGTCTTGGGGGGTGTAGTGTACCCCCCAGGTATGCATGGTGCATGTGAATGGTGATCTAGTTAATCCCTTGTTGACACCTGTAGATGCCAAATGATGACATAATATTCCCTTACGTGAGGGTGTGATTTTGTTATAACGGTCTCCCATGTGCCATGTGAGCCTCACGCGCACTATTCCACGTGTCTCCCAAACCACGCGATGTGATGATGTCACCCTCGGCCTTTGATATGAGGCCGAGGGAAAGGTTCCTTCCGGTAATGAGTCTGGCCTAATTTAGGCCTCGTACTGTCGTACACTCAAGGGGTCGTCCGGAGCCTGATCAAGGGTCAGCCCCCTGAGGGGTCGTCCGGATCCTGATCAAGGGTCGGCCCCCTGAGGGGTCATCCAGAGCCTGATCAAGGGTCGGCCCCTTGAGGGGTCGTCCGGAGCCTGATCAAGGGTCGGCCCTTTGAGGGGTCGTTCGGAGCCTGATGAAGGGTCGGTCCCCCTGCGGGGTCGTCCAGAGCCTGATGAAGGGTCGGCGCCTTGAGGGGTCGTCTGGAGCCTAATGAAAGGTCGGCCCCTTGAGGGGTCGTTCGAAGCCTGATGAAGCGTCGGCCCCCTGAGGAGTCGTCTAGAACCTGATGAAGGGTCGGCCCCCTGAGGGGTCGTCTGGAACCTGATGAAGGGTCAGCCCCCTGAGGGGTCATTCGGTTGGAGGGTATATATGGGTATATCAATCACCCCCAGCCCTCAGCCATAGATGATGCTGAGATGGCTGAGGGATAATGTTACTTTTGAGACAAGTGTATTGTCTGTTGGATGAGTGACACCTGGGCGGATACTCGTTATTATTCCAATTTCCAAGGTATGGCGGTTGCACACGACCTAGGACTTTATGCCCTAACGATGCCCTCCTCGTGGGTTGTGCTCTACCTTGGTTAATGGGCCCACTCATTACTAACGTATTTAAGAGATTTTTAAAACCTTTCCTTATCTTCTTCTTCTTTGCGCCCAAGATCTATCTCTCTAGATTTCCAACAGACAGACCTGCATATTTCGACATTTCGAGTTTGGCACCCTCTTTCTCCTTCCTCAGGTAATCCCTCTACCCAGTGTCCTCTTTCACTTTAATTTCTTTCTTTGCTTTAGGCTTGTATGGTCGGACTTAGGCTATTTTATATTATTTTCGGCATCTCCTCCAGTGACTGGTTTTTGAATGTTCTTGATCTTTCTTGAGTAAAACCCTTGATTTCTTTTGTTTCGATCCAAAAGTCCAACCTGGTCAACTGTAAACTTGTTTGTAGCTAGCTTAGTTAAAATCTCTAAGTGTGGGGTATTCCCTTTAATGCTTAGGAGGCTTTATAGTTTAGCATCTAAATTCCCATCCTTGAGAGAGAAGCTCTTTGCAGAGATCAGACGAATAGAGGAAGAGGAAGAGAGGAGACGAGGGGCCGACCCTAACTGGGTACGACCCATCTTTCCCATTCCTCTAGCCATAATAAAACCATTTGAACCGTCTGAGTCTTGTGGGTCGTCCTCTCGTCCAGCTGAGATTTACTCAAGTGAGATGGATGAGAGAGCGTCATCGCCAAGTGGCACTGGACCTTCTGGGAGAAAAGAGATGTCTGATCTAAGCCCAGGCCGACAGGCCGAGGGTATAATTGCTTCCGAGGTTGTCCCTGTGACGACCTTATCTCCACATGCTTTTCAGGTGGCCTTTACCTAGGGGCCTTTGGCAGATGCTCAGGCCGAGGGAGGGGGGACTGAGGACGAGGGCGATGATTCAGATGACCAGGTTGATACCTCCCATGCCTCGTCCTATATCTCCTCAGTTAGGGATCGCGACCTCTTATTGTGGAGGCATGCCCATGGAGTGCCCCACAGCATAACTATGAGGGTTCCCTCTGAGGACGAGAGGGTTTTTGAGGGTGAAGAGGGTGAGGTTGCAGTATATGAACAAATGTTCAAGGTAGGTGTCAGACTCCCTTTACATCCGGTCGTCGTAGACATTTGTTCGGCCCTCGGCGTTACCCCCTCTCAACTTCCTCCCAACTCTTGGAGGACGATCCTGGGATACATCTCCCTGTGGAAGAATGCTTTCACTGATGAGCCATTGGCTGACATATTCTTGGCCTGCTACAATATCACCTCCTCGTCCAAACAGCCTGGGTATTATCATCTAGGGGCGAGGAGATCTGAGAAAAAACTTCTCCACGTGGCTCAAACCTCCAACCAAGATTGGAAGAAGAGATTCTTCTTCGTCTCAGGGGATTGGGAGTTCTCCGTAGAGGCATGACCTATATCCGATGGTTCGAGGGTCCCCAGATGATGGTCTAACCCGTCAATGAAGGCCATGTCAGACCCCGGACTTAGCCTGGAAGAGAAAGATATAGTTGAATATCTGAGAGGACGAGGGAGAGGGGGTGAACTTCCAAAGTTTGAAGATTTGATGACCCCTCGTCTCCTCAAAGAAGCTGGTCTGAAGGTTGGCCCCCTTACAGAACTATGTGAGTTGTACTTTTCTTTACTTTTTTCAAGTGTTTCCTCTTCATCTCTACACTTTTCTGACGTGTCGTCTTCTTTTCAGATCGTCTTCCTGGTATATCATATTCTTTCTGGAAAATGACTGCTCCTAGTTTATTGTCAGACTTGGCGAGGAAGAAAGGCAAGGAGCCTCAGCAAGATCCGAGGAAGACGAAGGCCGTGGGGTCGACGGTTGTTGAGCCGACAACTGATAGCCACAAAAGAAAAGAGCCTGAGATTCCTGTTGACCCTCGACCAGATTCTCGAACGAGGGCAAGGGTCGAAGCATCTGAAGGGACTGCTTCTTCATCTATCATGGGGGCCTTTTGGTCCCAGAACTTAGCACATCTGAGGGCCGAGCCATCATCGCTCATCGCAAATTTGAGGGCAGCCAAGGCATCAATATTTTCTGCTCCCTCGGCTGCTGATTACGAATTTCTGTCAAAGATGCCTCCAGCTAAAGTGTATGACTATGGTCTGCATGCTCTAGCCCAGGTTTTGGTCTTGGTTCATTTCTTTAATTGCATTCTTTCACCAACTGTTTCCTCGTCCTCTTGACATCTATTTATTTTTTTGTGCAATCTGTATGCGCCTTTACCTTAGCAACTAAATGGATGGCTGAGAATTAGGAGAAATTCCATGAGGCCGAGAGGGCCATCCAGCATGAGGGCGACCTGCAGGCTGACTTAGATACTACAAAGGCTGAGCTAGAGAGTGCCAGAACTGAACATGCACGAATTATGGACGAGCTGACGAGACAGCATGATGAGGACTTGAAGGCCAAACACTTGCTTCTGAAGGAGAAGGATGAAGCCATGACCCATCGGGAGGCCTAGTTTAAGATTGAGCTATCTGAGGCTGTGAAGAAAGCCGAGGCAGACGTTGTGGAAGACTATAAACTCTCTGATGAGTTCCAAGGCTTCGGCCTTGAGTACTTGGAGAGAGGGATAAGGACGGCTTATCGGTGGGTCGTCCTCAAGTTCGGCGACGTCGTCTCTTCCGTCCGTCCCTCTCTGGAGGTCATTCAACTGGACGACCCCCTGATTGCCGAGGCTCTAACCGAGGTGGAATCCCAAGTGCAAGTCGAGGGGGTCGGAACGTCTGAAGATCAGCCAATTGTGGTCATTGAGGAAACCCCTCTTGTGGATGTGGAGGCCCTACCTTCTGATATTGTCCCATAGGGTGGTTGTCTGTAGCCCACACCCTTCTGATGTAATTAACATTTTTGTACTCAATCTTGTATAATTCTTGATATTTCATTTATACTATCATATCCTTTGTTGTCTTCCATGTTTTGCCTTTTGCATTATTTGTGTTGTGAATCTTTGTTAATTCTACAAACCTCTCCCTCGTCTCTCTTGAGGGTGAATCGAGGGGTCGTCCCCTGGGTTGGCCCTCATTATAGCCGAGGATTAATCACTAAATTAATAGTTTTAAACATACTATTCCCTCATCTTTCTTGAGGACAGTGGTGGGGTCGTCCCCCCCACTGGCCCTCATTATAGCCGAGGGTTAATCACCAAATTAATGGTTTTAAACACAGTATTCCCTCGTGTTTCTTGAGGACAATGGTGGGGTCGTCCCCCCCACTGGCCCTCATCATATTCGAGGGTTAATCACCAAATTAATGGTTTTAAACAAAGTATTCCCTCGTCTTTCTTGAGGACAGTGGTGGGGTCATCCCCTCCACTGGCCCTCATCATAGCCGAGGGTTAATCACCAAATTAATGGTTTTAAACACAATATTCCCTCGTCTTTCTTGAGGACAGTGGTGGGGTCGTCCCCTCCACTGGCCCTCATCATAGCTGAGGGTTAATCACCAAATTAATGGTTTTAAACAAAGTATTCCCTCGTCTTTCTTGAGGACAGTGGTGGGGTCGTCCCCTCCACTGGCCCTCATTATAGCCGAGAGTTAATCACCAAATTAATGGTTTTAAACAAATTATTCCCTCGTCTTTCTTGAGGACAGTGGTGGGGTCGTCCCCTCCACTGGCCCTCATCATAGCTGAGGGTTAATCACCAAATTAATGGTTTTAAACACAGTATTCCCTCGTCTTTCTTGAGGACAGTGTGGCCCTCATCATAGCCGAGGGTTAATCACCAAATTAATGGTTTTAAACAAAGTATTCCCTCGTCTTTCTTGAGGACAGTGGTGGGGTCGTCCCCTCCACTAGACCTCATCATAGCCGAGGGTTAATCACCAAATTAATGGTTTTAAACAAAGTATTCCCTCGTCTTTCTTGAGGACAGTGGTGTGGTCGTCCCCTCCACTGGCCCTCATTATAGCCGAGGGTTAATCACCAAATTAATGGTTTTAAACAAAGTATTCCCTCGTCTTTCTTGAGGACAGTGGTGGGGTCGTCCCCTCTACTGGCCCTCATTATAGCCGAGGGTTAATCACCAAGTTAATGGTTTTAAACAAAGTATTCCCTCGTCTTTCTTGAGGACAGTGGTGGGGTCGTCCCCTCCACTGGCCCTTATTATAGCCGAGGGTTAATCACCAAATTAATGGTTTTAAACAAAGTATTCCCTCGTCTTTCTTGAGGACAATGGTGGGGTCATCCCCTCCACTGGCCCTCATCATAGCTGAGGGTCACCAAATTAATGGTTTTAAACAAAGTATTCCCTCGTCTTTCTTGAGGACAGTGGTGGGGTCGTCCCCTCCACTAGCCCTCATTATAGCCGAGGGTTAATCACCAAATTAATGGTTTTAAACAAAGTATTCCCTCGTCTTTCTTGAGGACAGTGGTGGGGCCGTCCCCTCCACTGGCCCTCATTATAGCCGAGGGTTAATCGCCAAATTAATGGTTTTAAACAAAGTATTCCCTCGTCTTTCTTGAGGGCAGTGGTGGGGTCGTCCCCTCCACTGGCCCTCATCATAGCCGAGGGTTCCAATTACCAGATTAGTGGTTTTTAATAAAGTCTTCCCTCATCTTTCTTGAGGACAATGGTGGGGTCGTCCCCTCCATTGACCCTCATTATAGCCGAGGGTAGTTCTCTAGTAGATGTTTTCACGTGTATTAGAACTGATAACCACAGGATGAGGGGAAACACTGATATTTCTCATTAATTTTCCAAGTGTTCTGTTGGAGCAACTCTTATTACAATTATGGTCTATCAAGACCTTACAACACTACTGATAGTATTTTTTTAAATGATCTGCATTCGAGGGGTTGGAAAAAGGTTCCCCTTCTAGGTTTTCTAGTCTATAGGTCCCAGGGATGACTTCATCGATGACCCTATATGGGCCATGCCAATTAGTATGGATCTTGTTGGGATTTTGCCAAGTCTTCTTGAGGACCAAGTCCCCCACTGCGATTGGCCTCTGTTTCACCCTCTGATTGTAAAACCTTGCGGTCCTCTACTGGTAGGCGGCCTGCCTTATCTTAGCGTCCTCCCTCCTTTCCTCAATCAGGTCTAAGTCGAGTCTCCTCTCTTCTCTATTTCTCTGGGGGTCATACATTTGGACCCTATGAGTAGGAAACTCAATCTCGGTGGGGATGACGGCTTCTGACACATAAGCTAGCATGAATGGGGTCTCTCCAGTAGAGGTCCTCACTGTCGTCCTGTATGCCCACAGCACGGCATATAACTCATCGACCCATCTTCCTTTTGCCTCCTCAAGCCTCTTCTTGATTCCATCTAGGATTGTCCTGTTTGTAACTTTTGTTTGCCCATTGGCCTGAGGTCAAACTGGGGTGGAGAAAAATTATTCGATACTCACCCTTTCACAGTACCTCTGTAGAGTGGTATTCTTGAACTGAGTCCCGTTATCCGAGATGAGGGTGTTGGGGAGACCATATCTGCATATAACATTTTTCTAAATGAACTGGAAGGTCTTCTGCTCTGTTATCGTGACCATCGGTTCGGCCTCCACCCATTTTGAGAAATAGTCAATAGCTATGATGAGGAATAGATAGTTATTGACTTCTCTTGGTAAGGGTCCTACAAGGTCGATCCCCCACACTGCAAATGGCCATGGGGATGTAATGGAGGTAAGAGGCTGATGGGGTTGGTGAGGGATGGTGGCAAATCTCTGGCATTTATCGCACTTTTTTACATATGCCGCTGCGTCTTTCCCCAAGGTCGGCCACCAGTACCCCTGGGTGATCACCTTCTTCGCTAAGGATTTGCCCCTAATGTGGCTTGAGCACGATCCTTCGTGCACATCTTGCAAAAGGGATGAGACCTCAGATGGGTGCACACACCTAAGTAAGGGGAGTAAAAATCCCTTTTTGTACAAGGTGTCCCCAATGACTGTGAACTTTGCAGCCTTGTATCTCAACTTCTTCCTTTATTGCATTGCTTCTGGCATCTCCCCCAATTTAATGTACTTGATCAGAGGGTCCATCCACGAAGCTTCATGAGAAACATTTAGGCAATTGCTAAGTATTCCCTCAACGTCTTCAATAGTTGGCCGAAGAAAAATTTCTACTGGGACCGTCCTCCTGATGTCTGTCCTAGTTGCCGAGGCCAACCTCGCAAGGGCATCAGCACGGCCATTGTTGAGCCTAGGTATCCTCTTTAATTTCACTTCTCTAAAGCCTTTCAGTAATGACCTCACCTTCTCAAGGTACCTAGCCATCCTCTCGTCCTTGGCCTCGTAGGCTCCTAGTATCTGATTCACTACTAGCCTCGAATCACTGTGAACCAAAATCTGGCCGATACTAAGTGATCTGGCCAAGGAGAGGCCTGCTATCAAGGCCTCATACTCAGCCTCATTGCTGGAGGCCTTAAAGTTGAACCTCAGGTCGTACTCAATGTCTATGGTGTCAGGTGCTGATACTATTAACCCAACTCCGCTCCCGCTTTCACAAGAGGACCCGTCGACGAAGAGACTCCACACGGTGTGTACTTCTGAGAAACCTCCCTCGGTGAGTGACCCCTATCTAAAGAGATATCTTCCCTCTTCATTTTCAACCACTTTCCTTCTAGCGGTGCTCGTCTCAGCCTTATCTGTAGGCATATCGGTGAGCTCACCCTGTCGGGTATCTATCTTCTCGAGGCCCTCATCCTCGGCTTCATCATCTTCCCAAGTAAACTTAGCCTCGAAGTCTGCCAATGTTTGCCCCTTAATGGTCGTCCTAGGCTAATACACTATGTCAAACTCCCCCAGTTCTATAGCCCAGGCCATTAACCTCCCTGATTTTTCAGGCTTGTGTAAAACCTGCCTAAGGGGAGAGTCAGTGAGGATAACCATCGTATGGGATTGGAAGTATGGCTTCATCTTTCTTGATGCATGGATCAAGGCGTAGGCCAACTTCTCCATCCTTGGATATCTTTGCTCTGCCCCTGGAGTGCCTTGCTGTTAAAATACACAGGCTTCTGTATTCGGTCTTCGTCTCTCAAAATGGCTGCACTGATGGCTGACTCTAAGACGGCGAGGTACACATAAAGTCGTTCACCCTGCACGGGTCGTGACAACAGCAAGGGAGATCCCAAGCCTCATCGCATTCTTCACTCTATTCTAAGGCTTTTCTGGGAATTTTGAAGAATGGTAGACACCTGTCTGTGGCCCTAGATACGAACTTGTTCAAGGCAGCAACTCTCCTTGTGAGCCTCTGAACATCTTTAATGGACTTGGGGGTCTTCATCTCAACAAGGGCCTTTATCTTTTCAGGATTGGCCTCGATGCCTCTTTGGTTGACAATGAACCCCAAGAACTTCCCTGCTCCGACCCCGAAGACACACTTGGTCGGATTAAGCTTCATCTGGTATTTGTCCATCATATTAAAGGTCCTCTCTAGGTCTGCCACATGATCCTCTGCCTTCAAACTCTTAGTCAGCATGTCATCTATATAGACCTCCATAGACTTCCCAATTTGGTCTTCGAACATTTTATTTACAAGGCACTGGTACGTTGCTCCCGTATTTTTTAGGCCAAAGGGCATGACCCTATAACAGTATGTCCCCTTGTCAGTGATGAAGGCTGTCTTCTTCGAGTCTTCAGGGTTCATGAAGATCTGGTTATACCCTGAATAGGCATCCATGAAGCTCATGAGCTCATGGCCTGCAGTAGCGTCTACCATCTGGTCAATGCGGGGGAGAGGGAAGCTGTCTTTGGGATAGTGCTTGTTGTGGTCTGTGAAGTCCACACATATTCTCCACTTCCCGTTGGCCTTTGGAACAATGACTGTATTGGACAGCCATTCGGGGTAGATGACCTCTCTGATAAACTCAGCGTCTTCTAATTTTTTGACCTCATCCCTAATGACCTCATACTTTTCTTTAGAGTAAATTCTCCTCTTCTGCTTTACCGGCTTCACGCCCTCTACCACATTGAGCTTATGGCACATGATTTCAGGGTCAATCCCCGGTATATCTACATGACTCCATGCGAAGACGCTTCGTCTTCTCCTTAACAGTTTAATGAGGTTTTCCTTGATATTAGGCTTCAGAGACTTGCCGACTTGGATGGTTTTTTTCGGGTCATCCTCATCGACGATTATGGATTCTATCTCTTCTGCGGCCTCTCCTTTCTTGAGCTTCGTCTCATCCCTGGGGTCTAGGGTATCAATATTATAAGTGGTCGTAGCCCTCTTGTGTGCCTCCCTTTCTTCAGCGGAGTTGTAGTAACATTCTCGCGCTGTAGTCTGGTCTCCCTGAACTTCCCCCACCCCGTAAGGGGTAGGAAACTTAATCATCTGATGGACCGTAGATGGCACAGCTTCAAACCCCTTTTCCCCACTGAATCCAATCAATGGATGATGGTATGGGACGAGTCTGGCACGGCTGAGACCTAAGGCCTTGAAGCGCGGCCAAAACATTACATCTGCAGAACTGCCCCTGTTGACCAATATCCTCGGTACCTCACACCCGTGAACCCTTGTTGTGATGACGAGTGGGTGGTCGTGTGGTGATAGGAGGCCTTTAAAATCAATTCTCGAGAACCCCACTATCAGGGTGTCCATATCAACCTTCTTCCTCTTTTCTGACTTGGCCTCCATGGAGGTTGAGTGTACCGTCTTCGTCACTGCCTTGGCCTCAGCCATATGGGCCTTCCTGTCAGCGACCTCAGACCCTCCTCCTGCTAGACCCCCAGAGATCATTCCCACTCCGAGCGAGATTATATTAAGCCTCTTGACAGGGCCTTGGTCGTCTCTCGACAGGAGGTCAGGGTCATCCTCATCATCAGAAGAGTCGTCCCCTCTTTTTTGAGGTCCCTCTCTACATGCGTCGCCTCGCCTCTTTCTGAGGTCGTCCCCTCGGCCCCTCTTGAAGGCACCTTTGTTGACGTACTTTATGAGCTTCCCTTCTTTCAGCATCTTCTCAATCTCATCTTTAAGAGCAAATCATTTGTCTGTTACGTGGTCGTGGTCTTGGTGAAATTCACACCACAGGTTCTTATTCCTCTTGTTGTGGGATGCCCTCAGCTTCTCAGGCCACTTCAGGGACCGATCACTCTTTATCTCATTGAGAATCTGTTCACAGCAGACCGTTAGAGGGGTGTAACCAGTGAACTTATCATCCGTAGACCTCTTCTTCCCCTCTTTGTTCTTCTTAGGGTATTTACCCCCACTAGCGCTATCTTTTTCATCTTCATATTTTGCGGCCATCGCCTCTTCGGCGTTCATCACCTTTCCTGCTGTCGACAGTAATTCAGCCATCGTCCTCGGAGGGTCTTCAGCAAGATTCCATAACAGCTTTCCCTTTTGGAGTCCTCCAATCAGGGATGTCATAGCTATACTCTCCTCATAGTCTTCCACCTCTAGCTTCTCTTTATTGAATCTGGCTATGTAGTCCCTCAGACTTTCATTCTTCCCCTTCTTAACATAGAGCAGGTGGGTGTTCTTCTTCTGTGGCCTCACCCCAAAGCAAAAGTTGTGGATGAACAGGTCTCCCAACTACTTAAAGTTTTCAATGGAATTTTTTGGAAGAGACGTGTACCAGACATGCGCAGCCCCAGTAAGGGTACCAGAAAAGGCACGACACCTCATCTCATATGAGATAGAGTATATGTCTACTGCTGATTGATACATCTCAACATGGTGGACAGGGTTGGTGCTCCCGTCGTATCTTGGGGTAACCACAGGTGGCTTGAACCTTGATGGCGTAGGGAAGCTGACTATCTTCGCCACAAAGGGTGAGCCTATGGTGTATCCCTTCTGAAGAGGGTCCCAGCTCTTCATTATATTACCGATCTTATCCTCTAGTCGCTGGATTGAGTCATTCCAGGGCCTCACAGGGTCGGCTTGGCCGATGTTATCCCCTGCCGCCTCTTTAAGGTGGACGGAGGGTTCTGCTGCGGCAGGCCTATGTCGGCTGTTTACTTCCCTTTGGCCGCCATCCTGTCCTTGGGGTTGGCCATCTGCTGCCTCCCTCCTGGACCTCGCAGCATTTCTTGACCTGGACAATTTTTCCCGCAAGTCATTTACTGGGCCCAGCCTCTCAAAGGCTGACCCCCTGCTCAAGCGATCAAAAGCAGAGCCTCTCGGGCGATCATCAGGATTTGGTCTCCCGCACTTTCCTCCACTTCCCATGAGAGGTCGTACAGTATTGTTGGAGACCTCATATGGTTCCCATCATTCTATAGGGGCCTCCTCTCCCTCCAGGTCGTCATACCTGTCCTCAGGGCAAGGGTTTCCTTGCCTCCCCAGGCGTAGATGCCGGGGGTCAGCAACATCCCTACGCCGCTGAGGGGGTGGCAGGTCTTTGCATGGTGCCTGGGGTGGTCCCCTGGCTTCATGCTGTCCCGGAGCTGCTGCCGTCGGGGTAATCATCTCAGGTGAAACCCCTGGTGGTCTTAGTATGTTCTGGCTTAGAGCTGTGAACTGTTCCTGCATCATTCGCTGGCTTGCTGCCAGAGACTTCAAGGTTGCCGCCACATCAGCCATCTCAGACTGAGGTGGTGGTTGACTGGAATTGGGTCCTCCCCCATCATCCGACGGGGGAAGTGGTGGTGGTGGCATCTCAGGTGCCATGTGTTTGAGTTATGAAAAGCTGAACTGAAGAAAAGACTGGTGAACTTGATAACCTTAGTGGGTCTCTTTCAATGGTGAAACATCTCCTCTCAGGGGGGGAGTTATCTCACCACCAGAGTGCCCAGTGAGGTCAAGCTGTACAAAGGAAGAGATGTCTTCTAGTTTCCCACAGACGGTGCCAAACTGATGATGCTAAGATTTAGCACCACCGGATAAGTGATAGTGAGCTCAAACAGTGGCAACCATGGCAGTCATAGAGATGTAAGTATATAAGTGAGTAGAAGGATATGAGTGTAAGAGGAATAAGACAATGAGGTATAGTGGTTCAGCCAATTTGGCTTACATCCACTGTGAGTGTGTGATCCACTAAGTATGGGCACTAATGGCCTTGGATACAATGCACATAAGCTCACTTTCTCTCTCTACTGTGTGTACAAGCAGAGTTTTAGCTAGGGTTACAATAAATTGATCGATCCCCTTGTAAGGTTGTAGGTGACAAGTATATATAGGTCTTAGGGGGTGTAGTGTACCCCCCAAGTATGCATGGTGCATGTGAATGGTGATCTAGCCAATCCCCTGTTAACACTTGTAGATGCCAAATGATGACATAATATTCCCTCACGTGAGGGTGTGATTTTGTTATAACAGTCTCCCATATGCCATGTGAGCCTCACGCCTACTGTTTCACGCGCCTCCCAAACCACGCGCTGTGATGATGTTACCCTCGGCCTTTGATATGAGGCCGAGGGAAAGGTTCCTTCCGGTAATGAGTCTGGCCTAATTTGGGCCTCGTACTGTCGTACACTCGGGGGGTCGTTCGGAGCCTGATCAAGGGTCGGCCCCCTGAGGGGTCGTCCAGATACTGATAAAGGGTCGGCCCCCTAAGGGTTTGTCCGGAGCCTGATGAAGGTCGGCCCCTTGAGGGGTCGTCCGGATCCTGATGAAGGGTCGTCCCCCTGAGGGGTCATCTGGAGCCTGATGAAGGGTCGTCCCTCTAAGGGGTCATCCGGAGCCTGATGAAGGGTCGGCCCCCTACGGGGTCGTTCGGAGCCTGATGAAGGGTCGGCCCCTTGAGGGGTCATCTGGAGCCTGATGAAGGGTCGGCCCCCTGAGGGGTCATCTGGATCCTGATGAAGTGTCAGCCCTCTAAGGGGTCGTCCGGATCCTGATGAAGGGTCGGCCCCCTGAGGGGTCGTGTGGAACCTGATGAAGGGTCGGCCCCCTGAGGGGTCGGCCGATTGGAGGGTATATATGGGTATATCAGTATGGAGTCGGAGAAACCTTATCTCCACATTCGAGAGTTCGAGGAGGCGTGTGAAACGTTTAATGATCAAGCTTGCTTGCAAGACGTCGTACGTCTCAGGATTTTCCCATTTCCACTTAAGGACAAGGCCAATAGTTGGCTTTGGACTTTGGCATCGAACTCTCATACTATGTGGAGAAATATGCAAGTTAAATTTCTCCATAAGTTTTTTCCTGCTCACAGGACCAACTCTATTAGGGTCCAAATTTAAACTTTTAAGAAAAATGATAATGAGCCCTTTGATATGTGCTGGGAGAGGTTAAACGAGTTGGTTAACATGTGCCAACATCACGATTTTGAGAAGTGGAGACTCATCTCCTACTTCCATCATGGGCTTACACTAATCTTAAAGCAACTCGTAAAAATAATGATTTTGAAAAATATGTGTCATGTTATGTAATGGAGATGAGTCTCCTACTTCCATCATTTCATTAGCATTTTTTAACATATGAGCATGTCAAGTCAATTAATAGAGATGTTGGGTTAAAAACCAAGCTTTAAAATATAAATGTTGTAAAGTGCATACCTGCTCCCCTAAATGGGGGCCAAGTTAAAAGAGATAAAAAAAATATAAACAATTTATCACTATATATATAGGGGTGTTTGATCCAAAATTTGGGTAGGGTTTCTTTACACAATATATATGGGGGGTGTTCGACCCAGAATTCGGTCAGAGTTTTCTTACCCTTGTAGCATGAACCAAATTTTTCCCATTGTATTGTCCTCACTTGAGGTGCCCGAGGTGGGCAGAGCTCTGTTTTTAATCGGGCGTAGCTTTGTTTAGAATTTTCGACATTTGTGGAATGCGTGTAGACGTTTGCCTCTATTTTTCTCTCGAAGGCGACTTTTCAGAAGTACTAACCTTTTTTAGGACTAAAGAGACTAAAAGTATGAACTTTCCCAGCGGAAAGAACCTTTTTCAAAGTACAAACTTCTTTGGGACTTTTCAGAGTAATCTTGAGTATCTCGGATGCTCGGAGGGGAAGAAAGTGAAAAAAACTAGATAGAGCTCGGGTTTTAGTGACCTTTTTGTGGTTGGTGGGGATATTTATTTGTGGGGGTCTGGCCTGAGGAATTTAACTGGTCGGTTAAAACCCTTAGAGGGTGGATCCGAGGGGTGAGACGTGTGTATGGATGAGAAAATATTTTTAAAGATCTCGTAATGATAACTCTGGAAGGGGATAAATGATCGGTTATCAGTTTGGGGGAGCTTTAACCAATCGATTAAATGTTCTATAAGGACTGTTTGGTTTGCTTTTCCTTTTTGCATATCAACCCTTTGAGGTCATATTCTTAGCTTTCTAACCCTTTGAGCTTCTATTTTTGGTTTCGGAAGTTGGTAAATATTATGGAATTTTCTAGGGGGCGTGTCCATGGTCATTTGTGATAGGACGAAACGTATCACACCCCAGTTACATATCAGGGTGTCCATATAGGCTAAGAGTGTCCCTACCCTATGGGACTTTTCTCTCGTACATCATAATGATATTCAACATTCATCTCATTCCTAGAGAGAACATAACTGGTCTGTTTCTCATATGGATGCAACCAATGTTCACCAATATGATTCTCGTGTTCCTAAGGAGGCTCAAGTTCTACCTCTTGGTGCTTTATAAGAGGATAATGCCTTTTGGTCATTGTCACATCATGTTATCCGCCCACACATCCATACTGAGAACTTCATCTATTATACCTCCTCAGCCATCTCAATAATATTTTACCTTTGCATATCAGTTTACCTCTTTTTTAGGAGGAAATGATTGAGTCATTATTTCAACAGGCAAGGGAAAATCTTATTTACAGGCCCATCTTGTCACATTGTTGAAGTGGAGTAACTTAGAGCATCTCGTGATGATGCAGAGTACTAACGCTAGTTGCAAGTGTATCATGATAGAGAACGGAGAGATGGGGGAGGTTCTTACCAATCCCTAAATGATGATGGATTAGATTGATATGCTTGACCTATACCGTGGAAGTGTTTTTTAGAAAGAGATATATAGATATTTACTTTGACATGTATCATTTACATTATTCTATTTTACCCTGATGATTCATAGATTTTGTGGATATGTTTTGTACTTGGATGTCTATTCATTTATGTCACAACTATGGATTTGTACATTAATATTTTACATTAGTATATCTTTATTGCTAGCACCTTTGACTTATTATGCTTACTGTGTTGGATCGTTCTAGTGTAAACGATGTTATTCATCATGTTGAGATATGGATAGTTGTACTTAATGGTATATATGCTTTTTATATTTTTATTTCCATGTTTTTAGATGCACTTATCTTATTAATCACGTGTTATTATTGTATTATTATTATTTTTGTTTGATTTGATTTATTAGTGATATATTGGTGGGTTCTTTTCCTCGTCTATTATAGAAAAAATAGGAGATATTTTAAATTCATGGCAGTATATGTTAAGGGGGAGTAGTTTAGTACATCCATTGCATTTTTAAAATCCTATCTATTTTTATTATACTCTTCTATCCCTTGTATGACACTAAATATATGTTAAGTGTTCAAGAATTAGATGACTCATAATGTTGATTTGTTGTGGATTAAAAACTCGTACATCATTATCGAGTCTGTCTCGTGGAGATTGGGGACGGGTAGATTGATTTATAGGTATTTGATCTAGTAATTTTTTCTTATCTTTTCCATTTTTTATTTTGTCTATGAATATCCAAAGGGGAAGATTTGTAAGGAATTTTTTTACACTCCCTAGGTCTATTTGTACTGGCTTTGTTTCAGAACAAAAATTTCATGTCGTGGCATCTTTATATTGATTCTATTGAGTTGTAACTTCACATCATTGAATACAAAGAGACAAAGCACCATGACAAAGATTATCGAACCAAACTTTTTAGACGAAAGATGATTGGAGATTTGGTGAAGTTTTCAGGTTTTGTAATTCCTTTCATTTATCTTTGAAGTAAGGAATTGACATGATAAACATGATTTAAAAAGTGTGTAAAAGGTTTTTTTAAGGTCTTTTTATTTCACAAGAATCCTGGAAAAATGAGGATCTAGTTCGAATGAGAATCCCTATATTGAAAAGAGTTTTGATGCAAGTCAATGTTTCTAAACAGTGGAG
Source organism: Sambucus nigra (assembly GCA_949130495.1). Taxonomy (NCBI): domain Eukaryota; kingdom Viridiplantae; phylum Streptophyta; class Magnoliopsida; order Dipsacales; family Adoxaceae; genus Sambucus; species Sambucus nigra. The sequence continues at coordinate 514,320,723 of OX422221.1, read as the reverse complement.
CTCTTAAGATAAACTGCTTCAAACTAGAGGACCTCGAAAGAAGTAAGTTTCGTACGAGGACCCTAATTTTTATCCAAGGGACTTCAAACGATAAAATCTTCATTTCAGAGGACCTCATTTATTCGAGGTCACTGGTTCAAATAGGGGACTTACTTTTAGTGAAACATGTTTTAGTCAAGTTCTTCCACTATAAAGTATAAGTAACTTTGTAACTGCGTCTTTCAAAGTATAAAGTTAAGTTTTTGTAACACCCCGACTAATTAAATATCGGGTAGCTACTCCTTTATTAAATTAATTCAAAATGCCAAGTTGGCTCAGTTAATAGCATCACTGTCGAAAACATTTTAATTTTTACTAACCACCTAGTATTTAAAAAGTAAGTTTCCAAATTTTAATTAAAGTCTGGTTAACATGCAACAAGTGTAATGAAGAAATAAGTAACACCATTCACCATAATGAAGTAAAACAATAACCATCACATAGTGTAAATAAAGTCTGGAGGAAAACTCCTCACTACAAATCCCACAACTGAAACAACTAAACTGAATATTGAAATAATACATGCCAAAGTCTGAAAACTGAAATGTAAAAGATGTCTCTAAATAGAAATGGGCAACATGCCCTACAACTGATAGATAGTGACTCTGGAATCCAAAAGATAGAAGCGTCTACAAGAAAATCCCTGTAGCTTCCACAACCAGCTACAGCTCGTCACCTGAACGAGTATCCTATGCTTGGTGTCCTTGTGGCTGGGCACCTAAAATGGTTTTACAAGAAAAAGATTTGAAAAGCAAACGGGTCAGAGCCCGAATGTGGAGTTATATTTTAAAAACCTGCAAGTGCTTTAAAAACATTTAAAACATTAAATGTAAAGTACATGTTAGGACGTACACTCACATGATATTCTCACCTCTCGTCTAACTGTGCACTCCTAACGTAAGTACCCATCTACAACGATATAAACCCCTAGCTAAGTGACATCATGACTAGCTAGACTATAATAGTTACTACCCTTATTACTCAGTTCTATTAACATATAACGCTCGAAATTAGATAGGGATTTAATGTAAACTCAAATGCTCAATATGCAATATATTTCTCTATCAGCTAACTCATTATGTTTCTTGAAACAATACCGTAATTATTTATACAACATTAACATGAATGTTCTCATTAATTAAGTGTATATTATTCACATCATAAATATACAATACAAGCACCCCGAGAACTAATCTGCGGTGCACACATACTCTGCTATCCATCCCGGTACATCACGTACATAAGGATCACATATTCCGAATCTCTCAGGAATAGTTCAGATAACACAAATCACAAATAGTGGAGGCGAACACAGTCACATCACATGGGTCACGTACATACCTACGCTCCCACGATCAGCGGACTTATTAACATCCCAATAAGTCTTTCTCTGACCTATGTTCATCAAGGTACCAGTTTATATCCCCCCCGTAGGCACACAAGGATTAGAGGGTCCTAAGCGAACGCAACCTCCCGTGATAGCAAGTATGGTAGGTATGTCATACACACAAATAATATCAATACTAAGTATATACGCATCTTAGTAATCACCGTAGTTTAATTGTAATACTTATCGCATTCTCGTACTAACCTATAATATCTACACTTATATTATTCCGGTTTATCATCATACGTGCCTTTATCTATTCTCACGTCGTAGTAGACACTCACGTCTCAACCCAAACGGTTCATTGAATTAAATCTCTCGTATATAAATTTACTCCTCGCAATAACCCAAAAGTCCCAAATCTATCCTTACATCATCAAAGGAAGGTTATCTATATCCTCGAACAAGTTTACGGGACTCCAAAAAATCAAAACAGTCCAAAAAGGACCAAACTGTCAACTCGTTAGAAGTCTCGTTCGAACGAGACTGTTCGAACGAGATTCCTCTGCCAACTCGTTAGAAGTCTCGTTCGAACGAGGCTGTTCGAACGAGATTCCAGTTCATTCGAACGAACTGTACCTTCTAACGATATCTCGTTCGAACGAGATATCCAACGAGATCCCTTCTCGTTAGCAGCGACTGGTCAACTCGTTAGAAGCTCGTTCGAACGAGTTCGTTCGAGCGACCTGGGTAAGGGCTTCTAACGAGCTACCAGATTCGTCCCAGATTTTCTAAGTTACGTTTCTCACCATTTTTAACACCTCAATCCTTCTCCAAAGTTCGTTCTAATAGAGTTTTAAGTCCTCTAATCATACTACAACATGCTAAGGTCATATACTAACATCTTTTAATACTTTAATGCATCCTAAACATCATTAAATCACAAGATTTTATACTTTTCCCCAATTTTATCAAGAACATGAACCCTAGATATATATCATCATCAAATCCCAGAATTTAATCCAATTTAATTTCTTCTAATCACCATTATCATGAGAATAATCATCTACCTATCATTCTACATGCAATTCTCTTCAAATTATTCAAGTTCTAAACTCCAAACTACATGGGTTTTCATTCATCTTTCAAGAACAATTAAAATTCCTCAATTTCTAACATGGAAGAGACATTCTCTGAAATTAAATGGAATAAAGTCACTTGCCTTGATTGTCTCTGAGTTTGGTGTAGGTTTGGTAGAACTTTTCTGCAGAATTTCTTCTCTCCAAGCTTCTCCTCCAATGGTGGCTTAAGGTGGCTAGGGTTTTGATTTGGGAACTTAGAAAACTCTTCTAATAACCTACGTAGCCTTATAGGTTAATATGGTTTGGTTAATGGGCTTAGTGGGTTTAATCCACATCAGATTTACATCTCTAATTTTCGTCACTTTTAATTCCTCAAAATGTAAAATTACCAAAATACCCTTTTAGTTGTCGTTATGGCCTAAAAATACCCCGGAATCCAAACTACACCCCCGGGTAGTGTTTTCTGACTATCTCGACCCTTCCGGACGCGTTGGCGCACTCAAAACGACCATACGGTTTATAGATTTTAAATTCACTTTATATAATCAAAATATTACACCGTGACGCGGCGGTCCCACGCGTCTCAACAAAATTTCCAAATTGCCGTATATAAATCTCATGACAAATTTTATAATACCAAATTCATATGTAATCATATATGCACATAATCAAATACCAACTCGCATCTCATTAGTATTTATAACCCGGATTAATTTCCAATTAATACCCATTTAATTAATTAATCCCAAAAATAAATATAGCCAAAAGTACGGGGTATTACAGTTTTTATGAAACCTTTTCCTAGTTTTAAGAGATATTTTGAGAGTGTGAAATCCTGTTAAATTCCATGACTTTAAAGAATATTTTAAGTACACAAAATCCTTTGAATCTTTTACATCAGTAGAAGAATTGTGCAAGAAATCATCTGGGTGATTAAAACTTTTGACTACGTGTGGGAAGATTGTCATCAGCCATTCAAATAGGTGGATACTGAGGTCTGGGGGGTTGTGCAAGTTGAGTCCAAGTGTGGAGTATCTTATTTTAGTACAGGAATAGTCAAATATTTAGAGTGCATGGGAGAGGCATCATAGCAGATATCGTTGTCATATATGTAATTCATGTATAAGTCCTTCTATGACTTGTATTCAGTACTAGTGGACTTGTGTGGGGTTGGAGAAATAGTGTTTTTCTCTTGAGGGCTTCCACTCTAAAATACATATGTGTTGTTTGTGATTGTTTCGTTTATTTCTTTCGTTGATAATCACATAAATGCAAATTTATACTAGATAATTTCATTTGGTAAAAGTAAAATTCGTTCAAATTAAAACGGATTTATTTTACCTAACATTGTAATTAATTAATTGAATGTTGTGGGTGAAGAATCTCATTAGAACTTCATCGGCCTCATGCACCTGTGACTAATGAAGACTCCCAGTCAGAGAAGAATCATTCAACATCATCACTTGTAATAGCTAGTCATGATCAAGGATAAGTCTAAACTCTTAGGGATAGCTATTAACAAGGCGTAGGACTCTCCTTTGTTTCCTTATAAATGTAGACTCTACCCATATAAAAGGGATGTGCATAATTATAATATCGAGCAGTACTAAAACTTTATCGACCTGAGTTCTTGAGTAATAGAGAGAAAAAACTCTATCACCCTATGGATGTAGGCAAGCTGTCGAACCAAGTACATTTTACGTTGTTTATGTGATCTCATCCTTTTCTAGTTTTATTATTCCTATTTGGATTATGTGCAGTGATTATCACTACCTATAGGAAATTACCACCTATAAACTTACACCTTTAAGAATATACTTATTTCAAGGTGAGCCCTGGCGAGTTTACCCTAAGGTATGTTGGGTCCTGTAGTTGTTCCAGATATATTTTGTATGGGTTCAAGGATCAATTTATGATTGGGTAAGGTGTTAGGTATTCCACTTGTTATTTATCCATTTTGTATGTTTTTTATATTGCTAAATTACTTCTTATATGAAGGATAAGGAATTATTTAATAAACCTTAGTTGTTAGACCCCAAAGACATGTATAGATTTTATTTAAGCCCAAAGAGTGATTGACCGTGAGAAGCCGAGGTGGTGACCTCCATGGGTGTATAATAGGGTGATGCTTGTGTTTGTATGCCTCGAAGGTGCAAGTGAGAATAAGTGTATTAGATTACAGTCATAACAGAGAACTTAGTAATGTGACCACATACTCGTTCGTCAATGAGATCAAAACAAATGTTGTTCTATATGTGATTTTTTACATAAAACGTATTTTAGGCATGGATGCATAAAAGTGTGGAGATTGGCATAGATAATGTGCTTAAAAATTTGAGGATTTGCGATTTGACGTGGGGGGAGATCTCTCACTATCTCACAAATGCCTTCTGGACATAGAGCTTGATGTCATCTTTTTTTTGTTTTTAGGAACTTATATTTAAGAGACTGTGAGATATGGAAGTTCTAGACATGGATCTTTCTATCCCTAATCAGATAACTTATAATCGAGAGGTTACGTGGATCATGGACTACGTAGTTTGTATGTGTGGGTAATTTAGAGGTATCGATATATCTCGTATGTTGAACATAGAATGTCGAACGTTGTGATATTATGTATCTCGGTATAGAGAATAGTGTGTTATGAGGAGATATTGAGACATCTCAAGATGCAACATATTATCGGGGTATAATATGAGGTGAATATCATAAGGGTTTATGCTCACGAGTGGGCCTCTATTTTGTAATTATGTACCTGTTAGTTTGTGGAGTCAAGTCCTAGATAGTTCATATGTGGGTATACTAACGTGTTCGTGTGTATTGTGTGATTGGGAGATATCGTGATAACTCGTTGGGTGAATTCGAGAATCCGTAGGATTGAGAAATTATGTACCTCGGGGTGGATATCATGTTATCGCGAGGAAATATTGAGGCATCTCAAAGTGCAATGCATTATCTAAATGTATTATGGGGTGATAAATTGGGGATATATCACAAGGTATTATGCTTATGAGTGGGCCTCATTATTGGGCCAATGCACCCATTTTATAGGGGTCAAATCCTACATAGTTCTTACCGCTAGGGTTTGCAGGTTTAAAGGTGCAGATTGATAAGCATGGATTGATGAGGCGGGGAGATATGAAAGAGTATATCTATAGGGGAAATATATCGAAGGACATGCTACAGAGGTTTGTGCTCACAAGTAGGGAATCAATCTTATGCCTACCTACCAAGTATTCATAGTATCAAAGTCTACCTAGTTCGTATTGCTGTGGTTTGTGGATTTATGAGTGAGAGGTTTAGGGAACTGAACATAAATTATGAAAATTCTAGTTACTTTCAGAGTTAGGCTCCATTAAATAACATGTGTTTTATTAATAGGTGCATTATGTTCATGTTTTTTTAAGAAATGATCAGTGACATTCTGGTAGATATTACTTGAAAATACGATTTTAATTATGTCTGGATTTACACTGCGAGATATTTGTTTGGATAAGAGGTGCGTGTTATTTCGACTTTCAACTCTAAGCGTATCAAAGAATTCACGATAATCCTAAACACGAGATCTTTCCTGAAAATATTTTTTACATTAAAAGTAAATTTTTAAGTTATATCTCTTGTTACGTGATTTTATTAGTTATTCTAAAGTTCACAAACGTAATAACAAAGTCAAATAAGAATTTCCATATCAGGACTAGGTTTAGTGCTAGATGAGAACCAGAATTGAAAAGTATTTAAAAATTTCATAATGCATGTCCGATCTCCTGGTGGAGGTGAAGTTTTGTGTTAAACTTGTTTAGGATATTCTTTAAACCTATCATTTTTTAGAGGTTCAAACAAAATTTTGGAACATTTGTCTTTGGAGTGTGAATGGAGTTTTGGTCTAGATTTTAACTTCTGAAGATGGGATCATGACTTCATGAAAAGGTTCAATCTTGGTGTAGGAGGGTAGTGGTACTGGGGTCAATGAATATACTGAATCAGATGAGGCTTGACCCACTCCAATGGAAGTTACCTTTAAAGTGTTTAAGGCATCAAGAGAAGCAAGAAGATGAAAACTAACTATTCTGGCAAAATGGCGATTTTATGATTGCGGAATGAGGAAGACATTGTTTAATTATGAACTTTTCACTAACAACAAAAGAGAAAATGGATGACTTGGAAGTGATGATTCTTGGGAGTGAAGAGGCAAGCACTTCAAGTACCAAGAAGAGAGAAAGGAGATAATATTTTTGGGGCTATTTGTTTAGAATAACAATGTTTCAATTATGTTATGTTTTGACCTTGCCCAAGGGATCTATTTATAGGTAAATACTAGGGCTGATGTGGCATGTGCAGGTCAAAAGGATATTCTTTGAAACAATATTTGTGTTGTAGTTTTTGTCTTATTTTACTGATTGTTCTCTGTCCAACCTGACAGACGACATATGGTGCAACCCAAAGTCAAAAAGAAAATATGTCAGGCATAATGCCAAAAAGTATGATCTGGTAAATATTTTCTCAACAGTAACTTGGTAAATAATCTTTTTAAAAATGTGTGAGTGGCCTTAAGAGCCACTTGCCAATGTTTATCTTAAAAACACTTTGTGAGCGATGCCTTGGCTGCTCGCCTATTTGACTAAGTGTAAACTGTGTAAGTATGAGAGTGGCCTCTTAGGCCCTCCTATTAGTATTCTCTATTTACGAAGCTACTAAAGTCGTTGGGCCTTAGTTACCTCAAAAATACTTGCCTCTCAGCCTCCAAATATAAACTCCCAAGGGATCCCAACTAGCCATCTGATCGAGTCCTGCTTGCTTGACTAAGGCTTCTTGCTAAGCAATATTGTGTACAAGAAATAACAAGGTGTTAGCAAATAGTTTAAATAAACTTATTTGTGACCTGGGCTTGGGGTTGCTCGCAAAGTACCCCCTCGTTATCTTATGATTGCTCATAGATCACCCCCCTCGTTTGACTTGGGTCCATTGTGATGGAACCCTCTCATTGACTTTTGGATTATTCTTACGTCCCCTTGTAACCAGGGCTTGGGTCTGCTCGCAGAGCACCCCCTTTCTATCTTTGGGTTACTCATAGAGCACCTCCTCATTTGACTTGGATCCATTGTGATGACACCCTCTCGTTAACTTTGGGGGTTTTATTACTTCCCCTTGTAAACTAGGCTTGGGGTTGCCCACAGAGCACCCCCTTGCTATCTTGGAGTTCCTCATATATCACCTCCTCATTTGACTTGGGTCAATTGTGATGGCACCCACTCGTTGACGTTGGGGTTTTTCTTACTTCCCCTTATAACCTGGGCTTGGGGTTTCTCGTAGAGAACCTCCTTGCTATCTTGGGGTTACTCCTATATCTCCCTTTCTTTTGACTTGGGTCCATTATGATGGAACCCCCTCATTTGGCACCTCTTTCCTTAGTACCTGCTTTATTGGCACCTCCTCGCTTAGCACCTACTTGTTCCCAAGTAAACTTTTTATGAGATTAGGGGGTACCCTCCTTATGCATTATCCCCCTCGTGTAAAAGTGTTCATTTGGGTTGAAAATGAAGAGTTTTATTAAAATTCAATGAGTCTTTTAAATAATTTGAGGGGACCCAACAAGTACATCATTATCTCTATTGTGCATTTAATGTTGTCTATCCAAAAGTCATACCTAGGCATCTTTTAATGTCTCCAGGAGACATGTGTCTTATTCGGAACTCTCCTTTTATGATTTGGGCAATGATTACCCTATTTTTTTAGTAGTCAGGCGTGCGCATTTTACAAGGTATAAATACTCTTTCCTAAATTTTAAACTTTCACCTTCTCATTTGCCTTATACTTTTCTAGAGATAGAGAGAGAAAGAGCAACTTCGTCCCACCAAAACCATTCCTTCAATTTTTATCCTTTTCCCAAGCTTTTTTAAGTTCGAATGGCTTCTCTGCTCCAATGTTATCATCCGCCTCTTCAACTTTCGTGAGTGAGATTTGGGTGGGTTATTTTCCTATCCAAGTCACCATCTCCACTAGCACCACCACCGATGCCATCACTATCACCACTTCATTGGCTTTTCCTACCACTAACTCCACCGTTTTTGGTGTGTCGGGTCCATATTTAGGTAACTTCTCTACCTTCCCATCGTCTTACTGTCTCACCCCCTTCTTTGGCAAGGACAATAGTTTCATGTCCTTGCTCGAGCAATTTGAAGAGGAATATGTGGAGAAAATCAACGAGCGACCACTCGTAGGTTTTATATAATCTGAAGACACCCCAGTGGTTCTTGCTGATGGTATATTGCACGTTTGAGAGGATATGGGTGATTTCCCCTGCTCAAATGTGAATCTTGAGGTATGTGGGGGATCCCCTGAAGAATGAGACTTATGGATGGATTATGTTATCAACGTCCCTACCTACAGTGTCATTATTGACGAGTTGGGACTAACTTGAGCAATCATCAGTCTAAAAAATTACCTTATCTCCAAAAATCCTAGTGCTTATAATATTTTTCTCTCGCGCTGGAGTGTGGACTCTCATACCTTTGTTACGAATTGGGGAGAGTTATCTATTACTTTGGAGGATATTTGCGAGTTAACTGTTTTACCAGTCCTAGGAAATTATGTTTTCACTGATGGGTATGAGGACCCTCTCGAGAAGGAGATGTGCGAGGATCTCTACCAAGCTTTGTCAGAACATCCTCGTTATGTCACACGCCCCAAAACTGGGGCAACCAAGCATTCTTTTTCTAAGTGGCATCATTAGTGGTTTAGGGATTTTGAGGTGGTGCCCAAGGAGGGCAGTTCAACCAAAGTTCCTAGGAGCCAAGATGGTCCCAAGATCAGTTTGAGGACCCACTTAGCTGCCTTTTTGTCACTTTTTTTAGCATGTTTCTTTTCCTAGGAAGACCAAATGACTCTCCTCGCGATTTACTATTTTACTTAGGAGGAGTATCCTCCTTGCTGCCTTTACTTTTGTGTCTATATACACTTGATTGGATCTCACACACATCAACATGGATCACTTGCATGGTCCTCTTGATGTGGTAAATTTTATCAACTCTTTTTTATTGATGGGCTTTACTTTTTAGCGATTCCCCAACTGGGCATAAGAAAGACCCCAAGCACACCCTTAGCTTGTTCCTGGATGACATAGATGAATTTTTCGCCCTTACGCTAAGCGAGTGGGTGGAAATTTTCATGGCGCTTCCACTCTACTTCATCTGGGACTTTCGTCTCTCCTGCTAACGCTGAGTCTGTAAGAACCTATCCCCATATTTTTATGATGGCCTTTGTACTTCCTTGCATACTACCATCTCTAGCAGAACTTGGATAAGGAATATAGTTTTACCACTCTAAGCGGGTCAGGACGCAATTTGAATATGACCAAGTCACTTACACCCTAGAATTTTCCACTTCTCGCCCCTAGAGTTATATTCAACGGCATTTCCAACTTTACCTCTGAGGGGATGGTGCATAGGACTGCCAGTTTGGGGAACTTTTTATACCCTCTTATGACTATCTCCCCTCTTTTAGCCGCTCATGGTTCTGCTTGTTGAAATGCCAAGCTTCATCAATCAAGAAGTGCATTCAGGGTGTCCCTCACGAGTTTGTTGTTAAGCGTGACTCCTCAAATGATAAGTATTTGACCAAACTCATAAGGAGGTTTGGCATCATAACCAATCTGAGAAGTCCCCACTTGAGTAAGTGGTCCCTATCCTTATAAATCATCCCTATCTATAGAGAATTTATTCTAAACACCCAGAGACCCAACCCCACCCAACTAAGGGGGAAAATTAAGGGAAAGTACAAGGCCAAAGTCCCTTCGAAGAGGAAGCATCCTGACACCGAAGATTCAAATTTTTTCCCTGTTCCAGTTAGGGGATTCTTCCTCCCCCTCGCCTGTCAAGACACAAGTGGCTAGGCAGAAGAAGAAATCCACCAAGTCAACTGGCCCTTCTATTGTTAAAGACTAGAGTTTTCAGACTGATGCTCTAGGGATTGATAAGACATTCCAATCCATTAGCGAGCAGGGCTATGAGGCCCTCGAATCCATCCTTTCTCAGCCCCTTACTCCATCATCTGCTCACCCAGTGGAAGGTACTCTAGTTTCTCCCTTTTTACTTAGTAAAAATTTTAAGTGGTGGAGTCACAAGTGCTTGATCCTCACATTGTTCATCCGAAGAGGAGTTTATTGATTATGAAATCACCCCTTCTTATGATTACCACAGTTCTTCTTCAAATGACACTGGTTTACATGGTTTCAATAAAGATCACTTGCCTGACACTTCTCCTTTTTTTCAAACACAAGGGGATCAGTCACGGACGTGGATCCTCCCATCAGTGATCATGATGATACCATGATCTACTCACCATTTCTATCAGTCCCACCACTGGGCCCTTTCCTTATGGGTAAGCTCCTGAGGATGATCCTGTAAGTATTTGCTAACATTTCCATTCGTTTTCCTTGTCATACTTTATTTTGAGTTGTGACTTATTCTAATTACTAACTCTCATGTATATTCTTTATTTTCAAGCAGGTGCTTTTTGCAGGGGCAAGAAACACCTTTAGGGTGGGGGTAACCCCAACCAGTTCCCCTATCCTTCCTCATACTCCTTTTCAATACGAGAGGAATTCCATGTTGGCCTCCTCCTTGGTCCTTACGCGGGAGTTTTGTATACGTATTAAGTGTACTTATTTTTCTATCCTTTAATTTCCTTCCCTTGGTAAGATAACATCCCATATTTTCTCTAACAGCTCTCTACTGTGTTTCCCACTTCTGTGAGGAGTTCCTTAGTGACTGCTCACTCCTTCCAGGCATTTGACATTTCTCAAATGAACTTTTTTTGCAAGTCATTATTTGTACTCTCCAGGGACTTACACATTGTTACTTTCAATAGGTGTATGTGCCCCCCTCACACCTACTACTAAGCCACCCATTCCCTCTGCAATGAGCAGTTCTCTAGCCCAGACCCCAACCCATACTATGGTGGCTGTCTCTGGAGGGATATTTTTGAGCACCCTATTCTTTTTCATACATTGATTTTGTAACTAACAAACACCTCCCTTGTACTCGTTTTCATTTTAGGCTTCCCTTTTCTAGTGACCCACTCATTAATAAGGGTATATTATTGCCCATATGGGTAGTCATCCTCGGGCTACCTCCTTTGGGGAGGATATCTATCCCAAGGTTGTATCTCCCCTTGAACAACAAGCCCCAAATCAAGGCCCTTTCCACTCAGCCCATTTATAATATTTTTTAGAGTGATCCTGTCTCTCAGGCCACCAACTCGGTGCAGTTGCTTAACCATTGGACATTGAAACTCTTCTTTTTCTTTGATTAACTTTCCATTGATAGATTCTTCCTTAACAGGCTAGTGTGAGTATCCTTCCATCTTCTACCATGGACTCAGCACTTCCCCTCCTACTATGGTTCAGGTACTTGAGCTGACACTTGCTTTCAAAATTTGTACATCTTGATTTTCTTTCGTTCGAACGGTCATGCATTTTATCTTCTTTTAAATTTAGGCGAGCACTACTGGTGCCCCCTCGTCATGTTTAGTCACTACTACTGTGAGTGTGACTGTGAGTCCCATGTATTATTTCTAGCATACTTTAGCTTTCGAAACCTTATTGACATTGCGCAAGTATTCTTATTCTATTTTCTCTGCTCCTATTTTTCAGGTTAGTGGTGTCAATGTTCCCTTGCCTGTGGAACACTCTGTGGATATTGTTTCTGGTGCTTCTCAACTATTACTCTGGCATACCTAGTACTTTTATAAGTTTCTCTTTTTATGCAAGTGTTTAAATAGCACCTCCCTGTTTCCTTATTTTTAGGTCAATGCTATGAGTGTTCCTTTGCCTATGGAACCTCCTTTGGACTTGGGAGCAGGTACCCCCAGGTATGACTCTGTCATTTATATTCTTTCTCTTTTTTTCAACTTGTTTTTACTGTGCAAGTGCTCAAATGACACATACATGTTTCTTTGTTTTTTTGGTTAGTGCCACGAGCGTTACTCCGTCAATGGAACAGGCTACGAGTGATATTGCAAGCACTCAAGTATAATACCTTCATACCTCTTTTCTTTTGTTGTTTATCTTGATTTTGTTGCACAAGTTCTCAACTAACACTTTCTTATTTCTTTGTTTTCAGGTTAGTGTCGTTATCGCTCCTTTGTCTGCGGACAATCTGTGAGTGACGTTGCAATCACTTAGGTATTATACTTTCATACTTGTTTTTTTTTATACTTTCTTTTTATCGTGCAACTATTCAAGTGACTATCTTCCTTTCCTTTGTCTTTTTTAGGTTGGCACCGCTAGTGCTCCTACTTCTGTAGAGCCTTTGGTTACCCCGAGAGAGCAGTGTCGTCTGTCTGGCCGAATGCTGACCCCTCTTAACTTGCGAATAAGTGTCCATCCCTTTCTTTAGAATATTTCCTCGGACACTAATTTTTTTTGCCATATATATTTTACTCATTTTCTTCTCTTCCCCCTTTTTCAGGAGGAGGTAAATGAGACTGATGGTGACGAAAAGGCGGAGGCAAGGGATGATGATTCTGAGGCCACACGCTCTAAGGGCAAGTAATTCGGAGAGGAGTCCCCACCTTCTGAGGGTAGATCCCTGGATACTGGAGTCAATGCGATAGAGATGGATGCTCCGGATGTCTACATGAGGGATATGTAATGTGAGCACTACCCCAGCAAGTTTATATCGACTGGTCATGATGTCTTAGACTTGATCTTTGAGCACCACCCTGAGGCTTTCATAGTTAGGAGTATCTGTAATGTCTATACTTTGACCATCTACAACTAGAAGGTCCTTTCTAGCCATGTCCGTGAATTCACATCCACTCATCCTTCTGAAGTTACCAGTGTGTAAGGACATTGTTGTCTGTTATCAATTTATATGTCGTATACACGCTACACCATCGAAGAAGATCAAGATCACATTCACATCAAGACTGATCCGAATAATCAAGGTTCTTCAACAAATAATCTTTGCAAGGTTAACTTTGGTAAGGTTACGTTTTAGAGTACCTAAATAATGCACTTAGAGTATGGGGATTATTTTTCATAAAATATTTTCAAAGTGTTGGAGGCGAGCTTTAAAAGTTTTATTAAATTTGTTTTTGAAATCATACTATCTAAAGATTTTGTTCTCGGACACCTTTCCGTAGAAAAATCATAATTAATTCATAAAAAATCAAAAAAATACGAAACTGGCGGCCGCGCGTTCGTATCGAAATTATCTACAATCATGGCCTCATTTGATAGGTAGTTCAAATGAGATAGGATATCATTCGAACGAGATAAGGATCTCATTCAAACGACATCGTATGTCATTCGAACAAGAAGAGTTATTTTGTGACACGTCACAGCCTTAATTTTTAGTATTTAAAGGTGTCAGACTACTAGATTTGGTGTGGAGAAACACTAGTTTTAAACAGAATACAATTTTGAGTATTTTACGTTATTCTCCAACATTAAAATAGTTCAATCTCTTATTTTACAATTCACACAATCCCAATATCTTTTTTTTTGAATTATTTTGGAACCTAAGAACATAACCTTCCTATTGTTCATACTTTATAGGGAGATCTCTACAACCGGAGGGCGGTGTGCTACTATGGAGGGAGTATCTATAAAGCTTTTTGACTGCGTGTCATAGGGAGTACTTGCAGGTATTCCTGGGTTGTTCAGACTACGTGTCCTTGTGGTATAGTCGCGCGTGAACCACTACAGATTTCTAGCGACGCTTTAAAGGTTTAACGAAGGCACCATGCGTTACACTTGAGGGAAGTTGTATGTAAGTCAATGGTCTTATAAACTTTTCAAAGTTCTAGAAATAAAAGGTTTTTGCCCCTGTGGGGGATTTTTCCTGAAATTTGGTTTTATTTACATGCTTATTGCTTTATGATTTCATATCACTTAGATGCATGTCTTAGGACTAAATTAAAACTTGGGTTACATTAAAACTGCTTTGGTTGACACACAATTAAAATTGATTTATTTGATAAGTCGCATTTATTCCCCTGTAGCGGCTCTTTCAAATTGGTATCAGAGCTTTTTATTTAAAAGAAAGTGCATACCTTTTATAAATTGGTATTAGAGCTATATTAAAAGCGAGTGCATACCTTTTACAATTGGTATCAGAGCGGGTTACTCTAAATTATCGAGTGATCCTCATTTTTTTAAATTTTTTCGCTGATACAATTTGACTACTCACATCATCAAATTAGCATCAGAGCGGGTATCGCTAATCTATTGCGTTTGATCCTGTTTTCAAAAATTGTGTTGAAAAATTAGTTTTTGATCCTGTTTCTCTCAAAAATGGCATTTGGTGGTTTTGAAGATTTTCGATGTCAACTTTTTTAAAAGTGTAATTGGAAAATTCACACGAACTCCTGTTTTATATCTTCTGTTGAAAAGTGTTTTGACAGGTGTTCAAGTTGTGAGGGAATTGGTCACACAATAGATGAGTGTCCCACAAAGTTAAGGAAGAAATTGAAAAAATAACCGTCTCATGTGTCTACCCTTAGTGAGAGTGATTCTGAAGAAGAAGTTTTTTATGTTTCTAGGCGAGAGCTTCCCACTTGTGTGATTAGTGAAGATAGTGAGGGTGATGGGAGTGAGGATGAGCGTGACTTGCAAACGACTTTCAATAAACTTGATGCTGAAGCTTTGAAAATAAAGAAAGAAATTTTGAAATTGAAAGCCCAATTGGAATAACGTGCCATAAAAAATAATAATGATGTTTTAGTTGAAGAACTTAGGGCACGTGAGAAAATTTTAAAAGAGAAGCTAGGATATGTCCAGGGAGAGAGAGATAGTCTTCGAGGGGTGATGGAGGCTATGAAAAAGGAACTTTTAGACTTTAAGGATTTTAGACGCTTACTTTAGTTAAGGATAGGTGAGCTTGAAAAGAGTTTGAAAGAATCAAGTAAGGTGAAATTTGATTTGGAGTCTCGGGCCGAAAAGTTAGATAAAATTTTAGCGACTGTCCAAATTAAGGAGGATATGGGTGGTATTGGATTCAGTGAGAGTGTCGCACCCATTCCCAAAGACAACCCTAAACGTGTGAGAGAGCCTCCTAGGGTTGTTAGGAGAGAGGCACCGAGGGTTGTCAAGTGAGAGCCACCTAGGAACATCGTGCGAGAGGCACCTACGAATTTAAGGAGAGATCCACCTAGGAATTTGAGGAAAGGACCACCTTTAGGTAACATTCACCGCCCAGTTTATACTTGCACACATTGCGGTAAGCAAGGACATCTTAGGCATTTTTGTTACAAGCTTTTAAAAGGACCTAGGAAGGTTAATAAAATAAATTCTTTTTCTATGACCCCCACACCTCGTTACACATCGATTTGGGTTAGGAAATATGATTTAAAAGCTTATGGTCTTTTTGTTCATGACTTTCATTTGCTTTCACGTGACTCACCCCATGTGAGATATTTTAGTTGGTAGTCAAACTAGTCAAACAAATATCAACACAATCAACCAAAAGCTTTATCTATTTGACTACCAAGTTAGAATCCCCTCTTATACACAGCACTCTGATACCTGTCCTCATTGCCTCCAACAGGTACTCTGCCTCATTGTTAGAATATTTGAAATCTAACTTATAAGAGGGGGTAATCATTTCCTTGCTATTGGAAAGAATGATACTTTCCCTGCATGTCCCTTGTGCACACGAGTTATGAAACTCCATCTTCCACTCCTCCATCTCTTTTGCCAAACACGCTTGGAAATGCTCACCTGGTAGCTCTTCACTGAGAGGTTCAGAGTTTTGGCTTGGGAAGTTTGCTAGCAGATTAACCACTTTGGCTCTTGATAGATTTTGGAACAACGCACTTCAGATCATACTCAGAGAGTATTAGGAACCACCCGGTCGCTCTCCTAACCAGGATGGTTCGTGCCAACAGGTACTTGATAGGGTCACATTTTATGACAATATGTACTGTGAATGGGAGCGATTAATATCTCAACTTTTGTGCTGCAAACACTAAGGCTAAATAATGCCTCTCCACATTCGTGTACTCGAATTTCATTTCTGAAATTACACGAGACAGGTAGTACACTGGCCATTCCATTCCTATTTTTTCTTGGGTAAGTGAAACTCCTATAGACCGCTCAGTTGAGGTAAGATATAGCATCAAAGGTGCACCCGCTTTTGGTGGGATCATCGTTGAAGAAGAAGTCAGTATTGCCTTCATTGTCTCAAATGACCTTTTTAGCTCCTCCCCCCAGACCTACTTGGCCTTATTCTTCATGACGGGGCAAAAGGTTGTGTGACCTTCACTAGGGCTGGTATGAACCTCTTTAGGTAGGAATTTTTTCCTAAGAATCTTTTGATATACCTCTGCCTTTTTGGCAGTGGCATCATCAAAATGGCCTTCTACTTTTCTGCATCAACTTTCACCTCTTATCTATTCACCATAAATCCTAAAAACTTTACCACATTCACTCTAAAAGCACATTTGGAGGTGTTTATTGTAATACCCCGTATTTTTTAGGCTTTTAAATTTAGGGATGTATTAAATTTAATTGAGATAAATTAATTTAATATTAATTCGGAATTTTTTTTATTATTTACTAGCGTGACGAGAGTTAGTAATTATTGGAAATTTGTCGAATATTAATAAATGAGTAAAGTAATATATAAGATTGATTTTATCAAAATTGTCACGAGTGAATAAAATGACAATTATGGAAATTTAAGTCGGGACGCGCCTGTGTCGTGTCAGGACTAAATTATGATTATTAAAAGTGAATAAATTATAAGTCACTCGTATGGTTGTTTTGAGTGTGCCAATGTGTCCAGAAGGATCAAGATAGTTAAAATAATGTACCCGGGAGTTTAGTTTGGGTCTCGGGGCATTTTTAGGCCTAATTAGCATCATGGGAGGGGGTTTTGGACATTTCATATTTTTGGGTAATTTAACCCACGAATTTACCAATGGTATATCATATGTTAGGGGTTCTCATCTAGGGTGAAACAAAATTTCCAGGAAAGTATCTATCTTGCTGATTTCCATTTATGTTCCTTCCATGTTAGTCTAGGAATGAGGATCATATATTTTATTTGAAGAATTATATGTTTTAGAAGAAAAATCGCATGTGTTGTAGGGAGAATCTATGTAGCCTGAATTTTGATCATATGTAGAGGTTTTATCACGAAATTGGAAATAATATTAATGAACGAATTGAGGTTGGTTGAGTCCTTTAATTGAAAATTTTGAAACTAGGGTTCTTATGAATTAATTTGGGGATTTTATGTAATCTTAATGATTTTTGATGAATTAATGATTCTAGGAGGTTATGAATGATATATAACCATGTTATTATTGATTGGGAATGAAGATGAGATGTTGGGGATCTAACTGTAGAGGTTTTTAAGCTTAAAAATGGTGAAAAATGAGGCTGCCAAAGGTTGAAGACGAAACAATCCAGGTCGCGCGAAGTCGTTCGAGCAAGATGTAATGTCGCGCGAAGTCGTTCGAGCGAAAGGTGGAAGTCGTTCGAGCGAGATCCATTCTGATTCTAGCGAGATTTTTAATTTTTAGGGAATTTCCTATTTTAGTGAACGGTTAATTTGAGTGAGGAAAGCCAGTATCCGAGGAACCCATAATAGTACAAAATTATTGGGAGTTGTTTAGGCGTAATGACTTAAATATTTGGGATGATGAGTTTACCCTAAAGATCATGGGAGTGAGAAAATCGTAATTAGGATTTATACCATAAGGTAAGTGAGAGTATATCTACTGAAATTATACTTAGTGAGATAGAATACTTCTAGAGATGAGAAGTAAGTATCAAATTAATTATAAATGAGAATAAAAGAGACGAATCCGCTATGCGAGATAATTGAGTAATATATGCTAAGAAAGGATAATTATAATTATGGGTCGTGAGCGCACCTAATTTGGAAATGTGAATGTTTATATATGTATGACTGTGTGATTGTGCATATATTATATACCTGTGTAAAAATCGTACCCGAGCTACTTGTTATGATGGGGGTTTCCGCGCCGAGACAGTCTTATCTCGATTGGGCCTTTATGGGGGATATTGACTCGTACCCTAGAAGATAGTATTCCTTGATTACAGGCTATCTGAGTTATAGTCAGATGGTCCTAAGAGACGTGTGGGTATGTGCTGACCTCTTAGGACTGGGAACTATGCTTCGCCTCCATTTGTATGTGTTTTGTGTTAATACAGTTCGAGAGTGATTTCGAACTAGTATTTCCCTTAGTTTGTGTGATACGGGGACTTGATAGCAGAGTATGCCATTACCATAGATCTTATGTGGGGTGCCGTTAGTATATATATTATATGTGTGACTAATATATATACGTATAATTATATGGTAACTTTATATTGTGCGTATAATTAGATAAGTAATGAATAAATGCTTCAACTTTATTATAAGTGTTCGGGAACTTTATAACGGTAATGAGTTGTTTTAAATAACGTAAGAAATCTTGAAGAGAATGATTTCCTAAAGTAAATATCATAACCTCACTTTTCACATGATAAACACTTATGGAGAATAAGATAGGGAAATTGATGAGATTTATTAGTACGGTAGGCGTGCACACTAGATGAGAGGTGAGAATTCTCAAGAGAGTGTCGCATATTAACATGGTTGTTGCATTAGCAGGTAAGCATTTTAAATACTTGCTAAACTAATTTTAAACTGTTTTACACTCGGGCTCTGACCCGTTTCCTGTTATCTCTTTTCTCTTGTATATATATGTATATATTTCAGGTGCCCAGCCACAGGGGCGTCTTGCGTAGATTCTTTGGACCGGACGTGCTGTAGCTTATGTGGGAGTTGCAGGACATTGCTTAGATGACCTCGATGTTGAATCTACTCATTCTAGTTCTGATTAGTTAGGGCATGTGAAAAGTGATATACTTTTGCATATACACTTATGGAAATCAGATAATTCTTATGGAAATCAGATTTATTAGTACGGTAGGCGTGCACACTAGATGAGAGGTAAGAATTCTCAAGAGAGTGTCGCATATTAACATGGTTGTTGCATTAGCAGGTAAGGATTTTAAATACTTGCTAAACTAATTTTAAACTGTTTTACACTCGGGCTCTGACCCGTTTCCTGTTATCTCATTTCTCTTGTATATATATGTATATATTTCAGGTGCCCAGCCACAGGGGAGTCTTGCGTAGATTCTTTGGACCGGACGTGCTGTAGCTTATGTGGGAGTTGCAGGACATTGCTTAGATGACCTCGATGTTGAATCTACTCATTCTAGTTCTGATTAGTTAGGGCATGAGAAAAGCGATATACTTTTGCATATACACTTATGCGATATACACTTATGGAAATCAGAACTAATCAGAAATAAACACATGATAAACGCTTTTCACATGATTTCCTTACTCAGTTGGATTTGTCCAGAGATTATGTTCATTTATCTTTAGCATTTTTACTCTTTGGGATTTGATTACTGTCAGGATGGTTTTCCTTTGTAGTTTTAAAGTTGGTATTGGATTATCTGAATGATTAAATGCATGGGTGTTTATTTCCAGTCTTAATAATTGTGTGAATCTTAAATTGTTACTTATTAAAGATTTTTCATAATTGGATTTAATAAAATGAAAATAATGTTTTAAATGGTTTTGACACTTAGCTTAATTATTTAGAGTGTTTAAATTGGAAAGTTTATTTTGCGACAGTGATGCTAAGAATGAACCAACCATTCACCTTGATTATAATTTAATAAAGGACTGGTCACCCGGTATTTAATTAGGCGGGGTGTTACATTTATCCTCATTTTATACTTTTGCACCATTTAAAGACTCTTCTGAGATCTTGCACATGTTTTCTTTCTTTCTTGGACTTCACCACTAGATCATCTATATAAAATTCCAATATATCATGAAATATGGGCACCATGATCCACTAATAAACGGCTCCACCATTCTTTAACCCAAAATGCATGACCGTGTAATGAAAATTTCCTAGAGGGGTTCGAAAAGTTACCTTCTCCGCATTTGGTTGTAGTCCACATACCTATCTGTGAAACTGTACATCTCATGATCAGCGATGCGATCCACTACACTGTAAATGCGGGGTAGTAAAAATTCTTCCTTTGGGCAAGTGCGGTTCAAACCTCTGAACTCCACATAGACTCGTATCTTCTTTTTGTCTTTCTTTTCCACAGGTATGATGCTTGACAACCATACTAGGTGTTGGATAGGTTTAATGAATCCAACCGCGAGTAGCTTCTCCACCTCTGCCTTGATTTTCAGATCAAACTCGGGCTTATAAGTCTACGTGGCCTGCCTCATAAGTAAGGCATTAGGTAAAACATTTACCCTATGAGAGCTCATTTTTGGATCTATTCCCAGTATCTCCTTATACTTCCATGTAAAAACATCTGTAAATTCCTTAAGTAGGTCGATGATCTCCTATCGCTATTTAGGACTTAGACTCTTAAAAATGAAGATGGGTCACTCACCAGAACTTTACACTCCTAAATTTAGCTTCTCAAGCTCTTGAAGTTGCTCTCGTGGTCCATCATGTATGCATTATGGTGACTCCTCTGGTAGTTCAATGTGTGGGACTTATTAATTATAAAAAAAATTTGTATCAAATCAATGCTTTTGTCCCAAAACATTGCCCGCGCAGACCGTTATAAGCGGTAAATGACTTTACCATTGGGCAGCACAATCTTTTTACAAGTTCACGAAGGTTTTTCTTCTTTTTCAAACTTCCACTTTTCCCTAAATCTCAGAGGGGACCATTCGTGGGCCTAGCCTTTCATGCATTGACTTCTTGGATTTAGCATCCTCGTGGGTCGTGCGAGAATCCCCTGCTCACGTGACCAGACTTCTTCTTTCTTCATTTAATTCTATATAGAATATTCCATCCACCAATTGTTTATCTTCCACTAAAAATGGTCTTTCTATAGCTTTAATTACAATCTCCGTCCCATGGATGTTAGCTTTTACACATTAATGGAATGTTGGCAACACAATTTCATATGTGTGCATCCACACCAGACCTATCAGGAGTTTCTATCTCGTATTAGCATTGATGATATGAAATTTGATATGGGGTGTAAATTTTCCCAACTTAATCCCCACATTAACATAGCCAAGAGACTGCATCCTCACGCTATCGAAGCTAGAGATCCTAATTGGCACCGGCACAATCTTCTGTTAAGAAATTCAAGTTTCATATAAAGTACTGATGGGCATAATATTTATTGATGCCCCTCCATCTAGGAGCGCTCTTGGATAATTAATTCCATTTACCCAAGCTATAACATATAAAGGTCTATTGTGGAAGAAGTGTACCTGCATATTCGCTTATGAAAATACCACCTCTGATGTTTACCTCTTGATTACCTCCCAATGGAACCATGCCAGTTAAGAGAGGGATCCCCTCACTCCTGGACCGCTTCGAAAATCTTCTTAGTGATCACCGTTCGTATGTCATGCTTCACCCCAATTTTCTCAAAGAACCACTTGAACTTGGAGATCCTTGCAATAGTCTCACATTTTGAGTCTATTTTAACTTCATATGTTTGTGAATCACACACATACTCAGCTTCTGAATTCCCTCCCTCATCCAGGGCAAGGACTGCATCCACACTTCTTTTTCGGGAGCTCACCTGCTCACCCCACTCATCCTTGTGATCTTCCCTGACTAAGTTAGTCGAACACTCTTCTCACACATCATCATTGCTCGACCACTCTTCAGACACGAGCATTTTTTCCTCATCATATGCCACCACCATATTTGTTGTGCCATAGTGGTGAGAAGGTAATGGGTTTTCATTAACATCCATTTGTGGGATCGGCAAAGTGCCATTAGCAACTTGTTCCCCTATTATCCTGCGTAAGTAATAATAATTTTGGCGTCATATTACACTCTCTATTGTAACTCACAAAACTTTGCATCTGCCTTGTTCGCTGTTGGGGGCACTTGGTTATTTGAGTGAGGGGGACTTGCCACCCTTTCATGGACTAATGTTCATAACAGCCCATTTCCTTCGCCACACTGCACGGCAACGGTGGTGGGACATCATCTCCAAACTTTCTTTTTATAGCGGCGTTGTTATTTTTGAACCTTTGGCCCCTTTTATTTCCTTTGGGTCTTCCTTCAATGTAGTTCACTGCTTGTCGTTGTTAAATTTTAAACCTATCAGCTGGCAATAGCATATGTGTCCTTCATCCTTAGGGTCTTAATTTGATTATCATGGCAATATTACTAGCTACTCGTGTGAATTCTCCGAAGGTACCCTCTCGGGTCTCATTGATCATGTGGATTTTGAATTCCTCAAGTAACCCCTCCACGCAGATCTACAACAACTTTGCCTCTGTAACATCTTCATGCACATCTAGCGCCCTCTCACTAAAATGCTTGATATATAGCATCAACTCCTTACCTAGCTTCTTGACTTCTTGAGCTGAGTGTCTCAACATGAACTCATCCACAGCCAATAAAAATTTCCATAAAAATTGCTTTTGCATTTCCTCCCAAGTGGGGATGGTCTTTGGCGCTAGATGAGAGTACCACGTGCATGCCTTTTTAGTGAGACTTTTTTAGAACTCCCATAATTTAAACTCATTGTCATTACCATGCATGCCAACCTACTACATGAACCTCTTGACATGATCTCTAGGATTTTCACCTTTCCCATTGAACTTTATGAACTTGGAAGTAACGTACCGCTTAGGGTATGGTTTTTCATTAATACTGTCTAGGTAGGGGTTCTATAGCTCCTCATACATGAGGGGTAACTCCTTCTGGGAGGAGATCGACTTTTTCACTTCTTTTATTATGACAGCTTTGGAGGGTGATTCCTTCATCCCCAACTTCTTCATAGATGGTGAGCTCATCGGATTCGCCACTTTCTCCATAGTCACCTTCTTAACTGCGAACGTCTCTATTGCAGCTGCCCCTCTAGGAGGAGCCACCATACGTGTCACACAAGCTTAGCCTAAGTTGGTCATATCCACGTTGTGTTCTTTCACTTGATCTGGTAACCATGACCCCCTCATTGGTCATCTGATAACTTTAAACTCTATTAGTATCCGAAGTATCTTCAAAAACTAGTGGCTTCGAAACATTGTAACCTTATGTATCCATGGTTGTGAGAATATCTTCCTAGCGGAGTCGCCAAATATAGGAGGCAAGTGGTAATGGAGTCAATGAATATACTGAATCTGGTGAGGCATGACCCACTCCAATGGAGGCTACCTTCAAGTTATTCAAGGCTTCAAGTGTAGCAAAAAGATGAAAACTAAATATTCTCATAAAATCGCAATTTTATGATTGCTGAATGAGGAAGACAATAGTTAACTATAAACTTTATAGTAACAACAAAAGAGAAAATGGATCACCTGAAAGTGATGATTCCTGGGAGTAAAGGGACAAGCACTTCAAGTACCAAGGAGAGAGTAGGGGAGAATACTTTCTGGGTCTATTTGTGCAGAGTTACAATGCTTCATCTATGTTCTGTTTTGACCTTGCCCAAGGGCTCTATTTATAGGTAAATACTAGGGTTGATTTGGCATGTGTATGCCAAAAGGATATTCTTTAAAACAATATTTGAGTTGTACTCTTGTCCTATTTTATTATGTGCCATTTGTCCACTCTGACAGATGACATCTGGTGCAATCAAAAGTCAAAAGGTAAATACGTCAGGCGTAGTGCCAAAAGGTACGATTTGGAAAATATGTTCTCAAACGGTAACTTGGTAAATAATATTTTTGAAAACTTACGAGTGTCCTTGAGGGATACTTGTTAATGTTTATCTTAAAAACACTTATTGAGCAGTTCCTTGGTTGCTTACATATTTGACTAAGTGTGAAATGTGTAAGTGTGTGAGTGTCCCCTTAGGCCCCTCCTATTAATATTCTCTCTTTCTTAAGGTACTGAAGTGGTTAGGCCTTAGCTTACCTAATAGACTTGCCTCTCAGCCTGCAAACCAAAACCCCTAAGGGATAAGGGATCCCAACTAATCATCTGCTTAATCCCTGCTTGCTCGAATAAGGCTTCTTGCTAATCATTTTTGTGTATAAGAAATAACAAAGTGTTAGAAAATAGTTTAAATAAACCTATTTGTGACCTGGGCTTAGGGTTGATCGTAGAGCACCCCCTCGCTATCTTGGGGTTGCCCCTAAAGCACCCCCTCGTTTGACTTGGGTCCATTATGATGACACCCTCTCATTGACTTTGGGGTTGTTTTTCTTCCCCTTTTAACCTCGGATTCAGGCTGCTCACAGAGCACCCCCTCATAATCTTGGGGTTACTCCTAGAGCATCTCCTCGTTTGACTTGGGTCTATTATGATTAGGGATGTAAATTAAGCTGAGTGAGTTGGGCATGGGGTTTCTCAGTCTCGTCCCGAACTACCTTACCCATTCTCAAGATCGAACTCGGCCCAAACTAATTTTTCCACCTAATCCCGCACTCGACTCATAAATATTATGGGCTTTGGGCCCAATTTCGGGCTCGCCCAATTTCTTTTGTGTTAAAAAAGCTTGAATTAGTTTTTTTTCCTTGTACTTCCATCAAAGAGAAAATGTACATACTAAAATATAATTGATATTTCATAAAATAAAATATATAATTATGAAATATATCAAATTAAAACAAGGGAAGTAAGCGTGAAACCTGCAAATGCTAATTAAATTTCTTACATATAGAATTAGTTAACATAAATATGTTATATTATGTAAAATTAATTATATATTTATTTTATTTTTTCAGAGTTTGGGCTTCGGGCCCAATTCGAGCTTAGTAACGTTTAGCTCATGCCCGACCCGAAATTCATTTGGGTTTGAAATTTTGGCTCAGGCTCAGCTCGGCTTAAACTCAATTAAAGATCGGATAAAAAATAGGGACCGAATGGGCGAGCTTCGGGCTTGCTCACTTCAATTTACAGGCCTAATTGTGATGGCACCCTCTCATTGACTTTATTTTTTTTTAACTTCCCCTTATAACCTGGGCTTGGGGCCGCTTACAGATCACCCCCTCGCTATCTTGGGATGCTCCTAAAGCAGCTCCTCGCTTGACTTGAGTCCATTGTGATGGCATCCTCTCATTTACTTTGGGGGTTTTCTTACTTCTCCTTGTAACCTGGGCTTAGGGTTTCTCACAGAGCACCCCCTCACTATCTTGGAGTTGCTCCTAAAGCACCTTCTCTTTTGACTTGGGTCTATTGTGATGGTACCCACTCGTTTGGCACCTCTTTTCTTAGTACCTCATTTTTTGGCACCCACTCATGCCCAACTATACCTTTTTGTGAGATTAACGGGTACCCCTCTACACTGGGAACTTTGGATGACCAGATTCCTTTAGGGGAACGACACTTTCTCGGACTTCATAATTCGTTTCTTCAAAAGTGACTTTCGCTCCAAATGCTCGGGACAAGATTCGTGGAAAGGATTTTTCAGAAAATCTAATCGATGTTGGATTTTAGGAACTTCCTTTTTGGAAAACCTAATCATTGTTAGGTTTTGGGACGCTTATTGAAATGGATGGGTATTTTTTTATAAGAAAAATCTGCCTACTCTATTTAACAGATCTATTATACAAATAATTAAATGATTGGTTGATGGTGACATTAAACAAATTGTTGATTGTGATGTTGGATTAATTGGCTAAACAAATAAGCAAGTGCTTTTATGAATAATTTATTGATCAATTATTTTTGTTCATTTTTCTCATACTTTGGGGGCTTGTATTGTGACCCAACTTCAAAATATGGGATTTTAAGGTATTTTCAGTCAGACGGCAGACTCGGAGGATGTTGGGGTTGTACATGTGTGTTCTTACAAAGTCGGTGACAATCACTCCTAGACATATGGATATGTAGAGGGGTTTTCGGGTGATTCCTAGGTGTTGTCCAGTTGGATCCCCTAGCCTCTTTGAGAGACTAAATATTGAGTATCTTAGACACGTGCGTGATAATTAGATATGAACAGTGTGCTAAAATAATACAAAATCGATGGGAAATTTATGGGTGGTCCCTAAGGTACCCCAGGATTTTGAGGAGTTCGTCCCAAGCTGTTTTGGGAGACTGGATGTGGAGCAGGTTGGTTGCGCATACCGAAACCGAGTGCAGAATGGACAATTGGCCATTTAAATATTAGAATATAAAAATATGTTCTTTGGGTGTTACCCAAGGAATTTTAGGTGTTCGTCCTAGCTATTCCAGGAGACCAAATGTTGCGCACGTTAGTTGTTCATACCAAAACTACGAGAGGAATCAACACCTGGTAGTTCAGAAATCTTAGGAGATTTATGCGTGCTCTTCATGTGTTTCCTAAGGAATTTTAAGATTTCATCTTATATGTTCTAAGAGACCGAATGTTGTGTATGTTAGTTGCGCATAGTGAAGCCTGTGCGAAATGAACAATTGATAGTTAAAAATTTTAGGAGATTTATGTTTGTTCCTCGAGTGTTGCCTAAGGAATGTTAGGAGT
The DNA here is from genome assembly GCA_949130495.1 of Sambucus nigra. Classification (NCBI taxonomy): domain Eukaryota; kingdom Viridiplantae; phylum Streptophyta; class Magnoliopsida; order Dipsacales; family Adoxaceae; genus Sambucus; species Sambucus nigra. The sequence goes on along the minus strand of OX422221.1, from coordinate 514,293,842 downwards.
TCGTTTTACATTTTTTAGGAGACCAAATGTTGCGCAAGTTGGATGAACATACCATTGAAGATGATGTGTTGTTGAAATTCGATGTGTCTACAGGAACGCTAAAAATCATAAAAAATTAATCAAAATAAGGATCATTAATTAGACATGATTAAAGTATTATTTCATGAAACAAGATGGCCCATTTAGAAAATTGATAAGTAACCACAATTATAGAATGGTTGTTTTCTTTGAGCTAAAGGGAACCTGATGATAAATTTCAAAATCACACATTCCCAATGACCTTATGGTACTAAAATATAGTGTACCACCTTGTGTTTTCATCATAATTATTTATAATGTGACAAGTTATACATATATTAAAGTAGAGAGTAACTTCACTTACCATTTTGGACCAATAAAAATTCCCTTAAAAAATAAAGGAGTTTTACATCTTTAAAAGTTACCTCAAGGTTTACCACCATGAACCTCATTAATCAGGGCTTTGATCAGAGAACACTCCAAAATAAATAAGTGCTAGTTCTTGAAATCCATATTATAGTAACCATCAATGATATGTCCTCTTGGTACACACACACCCAATTTGTCCAAAATATGTGAGAGTTTTGTGTGTTCAAATCCATGAATGGAGTAAAATTACCCAATTAAAATTATCATCGTAATACGAATGATATTTTCGTTTGATTACTTTTAGGTACAAAAAAGAGAACCTAGTTTTATATGATCAAAAGTTTACCAATTAGATAATACCAGATTTTATCTTAAGTTAGATTAGTTAATCTAAATGCAAAAATAGGGTGGTATGAGGAAAACCCCACAACGGAAAAAACCTCAGACCGATTGGAATGCCAAATTCACTACCCTAAAGTATTACAAATAGAAGAGAATGACTTATGATATTATAATGAATTGACCTACTACATGATCTTTGCCACCATTTTTTAATAAAAAACACCAACAGCCGTAGAACGCTACAAAACGAGACCAGTTTTGGACTCTTCCAATGTCTTTCAAAGCTACGCCAAGAATCATAATCTTTTTGAAGTAGAATATGAACTTTTTTGAGAAGCTGGCAATTCTTGGTTACCACTTTCTAGGATGTGAGTTTTCCTAAAGGTTTTGAAAGTGTTAAAAATGATTTTAGCCTGCTCAAACCTAAAAATATGTTTTTGAAGTATTCACACAAGTCTTCAAGAACAATAATATAGTATTATAGCTCAAGAATAAAGGTAAAAGTTTTAAAGCTTCAACATGATTTGTGATTAAAGTTTGAAAATCATATACTTCAAGAAACACTAAGAGAAATGTGAAGAAGATAAATAATGGTTTAACTCTCTAGATTAATAAAACTCCAAAACAAATATCATAAAAAATTTCCTCTTGATCAAGTGTCTTTGATCTCAAAAATATTTTCTTAATAATTTTTATTAGAGTTTTTGGCAAAAGATGGATAAGTTATTAAGTCAAACATCCATTTAACCTAAGCTCTTTCAAGTGTGGAAGACAATCTTAAGTCAAGTGGAAGATGACATCACAAGGAAATCAAAGTACGTGAGTCTAGAGAAGATTTGGCTACCAAAAATTTCTTAACATTTTTCAAAAAGATATTTCATAAACATCTAGATTGTAGGCCATAGGCGCTATACCAGCAAAAATTCTCTTCACTGGCGTGAAGAAATTTCCTGCTGCAGCGATAGACTAGCGAAGGAAGTCACTAGAGGCTTTGGCAAAATTGGTAGAAAAACTCTGGGTAATACTGGGACTAGAGAGTAATGTTTTCGTGTTAGTAAAAGCATACTTTACTGTAGCAACTCACCAAAAAATAAATCTAGTTACAAATTTTAGGGCAAAAACAAGCCATGAATTTTTTAACCAATACACAAACAATCAGGAGATATACTTATGTCAAAAAGTAACTTCAAAAAATATGCTTCTTTATAAGAATAGTATACTTGCAGAAGTTAATAACCTAAGCCAAAGATTCAAATCAAACACACGTACACAGATTTAATTTGAATGTGACAAATTGTGAAAAAGTCTTTAGGAGGTAAAAATACCTCAACCAAGTGGATACACCAATATGAGATCAAGTGGGTGTAGAGTTGAGAAGTTAAAGCAACTTCGAAGCAAATGTACCACAATTGTACTATGCTTGAATGACCTCAAGGTCAAAGAAAAGACACAAAATATATTTCATAAGCGAATACGATAATTTAGTATGTGTGGGGCACGTGAGTATACAAACTCTTACATTCTCCCATTTGTCTATTCTGTGACCATATATACAAACAAAATATTATAGGAAAATAGAAGCAAAACTAAACCCAATTATAGTAATGACACAAGCCTGGCCGAAGGAATACATCACCATATCATCCTATAATCAATAAGAATCCATTCTACCTCTTGTAACCAATTAACTTATTATACACTAGAAACAATATAAAGATGCCAATGTAAATAAAAAAAATAACTAGTTATAATTGTGATGCCCAAAAAATATGTTAGTCAAAGCATGATACATCTAACTTACAAAAAGTATATCAAAGTGTAAACAAACATGCATACAATAATATCACATTAATGCATTGTACTTCATCCCAAGAAGCATATAGACTTCCTAAGATATTTTCAGTTGAAATTACGTATTTTTCTTTAAATTAAATCTCCCCCTTAATGTAGTATTATATACCCCATAACTTATGCCCCTCTTTTGTCATGAAAATTGACAAAGGAAGGTAATTATACCCAAAAATGAATACTAACTCAAGAAATAAGTCTAGTTCAAGTGAGAACATTAAACCGCTAGCATGACCCAGGCATGCATGCTCCATATTGTGTAGAAAATTGACTTTGGGATATCCTCCTCCCGATTCTAAAACTGGCAATAGCTCGAGTGTCATTCCATCTTCAATGGGAATACACTCCTCTTAATTGACCATCTATATTTAACAGGAATACACTCCTATCAACCAACCAAATAGGTCCAAATTATGGCAATGAACACTCACTATGTATTGTGACCCTTCCCCGCTCCCGGTGGTGCATATAAAACTCAGTGAACCATCCATCCCTTAATAAATAGATCTAGAGCTTTCCCATGGTGACTTACTCTTATGGACAAACCCTTGATTCAACACTACGGTATCTACTCTCACAAAACTCTTCCATCTCCAATGGATCCAACTAATAAGGTGCCCTCGTAATGTGCCAAATTCTAGGGACAACACGAAGGATAAAATCTATCTCTGATATAGGTCATAACTCAGTACCTCTTAGAATAAAACTTAAATAATATATTAATGTAGGTAACATTTCTAAGAAACTTTAATCCCCCATGATGTAGTCGCATCTCTAAAATATCTGTACTCACTAGGCCTTTTCCTGAGTCTATATGTAACTAAGAAACAACCCCTGCCCAAAACAGTCATACATAAAAGCCTGCACATAGTAGTCGATATAAGCATAATACATGGATATCCAAACTGACTCAAATAATGAAATCAAAGGGACACACATCTAAAATAATAAATCGGTTAAACACCAAGTCGGCCAAACACACTGTCACATCTCCAAAATCACGACGTAAGGCAACACCCCTGCCCATCGGGGTATCCATTTATATAGAAATCTCAATGGTAAAAGTATATATCTCATAAATCATAGTAAATTCGCTACTAATAAAATACAGTCAAAATAAGATTCGTGCACGTGATCCATAAACATAAACGTAACAATATCCAGACCCAATAAGACTAGTTACCCTAAGGCATATACTAACTAAGTGGTCTTACTTTCCACTAATGTCAAAATTTTCATCTAAAGGAAACATCGAAACAGTAGATCTACTGGCGGCCCTACTGACCTTATTGTGACACCCCACTCAATGAAATACCGGGTGATCAGTCATATATCCAATTAAACAGGAATCTCTTATGGGTTATCCTTAGCATCACTGTCGAAATTTTTATAAAAATTACTAACCACCTAGTATTCAAAAATTGATGTCAAATTTTAATCTTTATTAATCCAGATAAAATAAATGAGGAATTTAAAGTAACACAATCCATGCAGATAGAATCAATCATCACATATAATGACAAAAGTCTTGTCGAATAAACCATCGTCTAAAAATCAAAACTAGCGTAAATAACAGAAATAATAAATCCCGTACAATCTAAAAGAGATACAAAATAAATCTGGGAGCAACATGCTCGAAGTAAACTGAACTAGATCCCTACACTATGAAAAGAAGTGACAGAAGTGCCTATCCAAATCATGCAACATCCACATGTGTTGCAGCAGCATATCCCTGAAATGAATTAAGTCTGGCGTCCCTGTGGCTGGACACCTAAAAGGTTGTGAAAATATTTGATAGCAAGGATTAGAACCCAAAACATTTTGAAAACATTTAGCAAATGATTAACTTGCAGAAATATAAAATGCATGAATGTGCTTCATATTTAAGTTCGTGTCGCACTCGCTTGAGGACAACTCACCCCTTAACTAATGTGCACACATAACGCTTCCCTTATATCCCACCTAGTCATAACTCTTCCCTTAATGCATGATTTATAAGTTATTTATCACCTTAACTTAGTTAATATTCTTTTCTTGAAAGCCATATAACATTCATAAGTTATATAAGTAATACCATTTTCTCTATATATTTAAATTAGCCATGTATAATTATTCACCCCATTATATACGTAAAGTTATCTTACAACAATCACCCATATGTTGAATATGAGTATAACCCATATATAATTAATACAATTCACTTCATGGATTTGATTACCCGTATATAACTATTTATCCAATTATATATGTAGAACCATATTACAACATTTACACATATGTATAACCCATCCTCCTGAGTAATAACTCACCGGCTGTATTCTCTAAAGTGTTATCCCACTAGGTGTTCTCACTTAACCTAGTTACCCCAAGTCAGAATCACTCACTAACTTGACGAAAAATATAAACGTTGTGGAGGCGGTCATATTTCCATCCTGAAAGTGAGATAAGCCCCTCACCCATATACCGGACGTTATGACCTGGGGATATACTCTCCCTACTCCTCAATCTAGGGGATTCACCCACTTCGCTCAACCTCCCTTGATAGCACTAGAGTATAAACTTTAAATAAATATCTAGTCACTCATATTCATAAGCACACATAATATATATATATATACTATCACACACCGTGTATATATATATACAATTATTTAAATCCCATCTTTACCACGTACAAAAATCCGTAGCACTAGCCTATATATAAATCCCGAGTCTATGGTTCGACTCTAATTTAATTAAATTGCACATTAATTAATTTAATACTTTTGGTGTCACCCAACCAATGTACTCGGACTCGCTCTCTTGGCCCGAAATTAAATATCACCCGGGTCTAATCTCCGACCTCAAATTAATTAGTTTTCCTACATAATTAATTAAAATGAGTAGTGTCGCCTTACTACCATGTCTGAACTTGTTCACCCAGTCCGTTATTTTATTCTTTCAGAATTTATTTCTCAAAATTCATACTCAATATGTCGGGCTAACTTTTCCCCCACTACCAATTATATTTCCTTATAATTGTGATGATTTCAACTTCCCTAATTAATTTCCTACTTTAATTAGATTCGGTGGAATTTAAATAGAAATCTCACTTAAATCTCCCAAGGCCAAACTATCAAAAATCCTGAAGGGTCAATCGATTGACCCCCAACCGTCGATCGATCGATCGAATAGGTGGTTGTATTCTCCGAGGCTCTATTTCCACCATTAACAAAAACTTCCAAGTTCTATACTTTCCCCCGGTCTAACCCAAGCACAATCAACACTACATCTACATAGGAATAGGATCAGGGCACCTTATAGAACTTCAAACTCAAATTTAATCTCATGACTGTCTACTTTTTCGATTTGGGGGAATTTCCACGTTTTCACACGTTAAATCCAAATTCCATCTATTTATCCCAATTTCGTCCATAATTTCTACTGGGTTTCATATTCAAATCAGATATCTATACTCAGAACCATGTAACACAATTTATTCTTACTTTGAATCTCATTCAAGTGTTCCATTAACAAAAACCCCATTTTGTACCCATTTATACCTAAAAATGGATTTTGGTTTACACATCACTAAAATATGAATTGAATATCACAATTAAACATCACAGTAAGTTAGCCACTTGACTTTTGAGTTCGTAGTGTATGATCCGTTGGTGTAGAGGCAAGATTGATGATGAACACCCCAAATTCGTTCCTAGCCTTGTCTCCAAAAGGATCCCTAATTGTACTCTAACTGCTCCCTATGGCTTCCTCTCAAAGACTTAGGTTTTAGATTCGTGTTTATGTCATTTCCTCACTCTCAGATTTAGGTATTAAACACAAATCCCATTTTTAGTCTAATGGGCCAATCCTAAGTGGCCCAAATACCCCCTTGTGGGCCCGATTATGCCTAAAAATGCCCCAAGACCCATTTAATACCCCTGGGTACTCTTTTATGACTAGCTCGACCCATTCGGACTCAACCGTGCACTCATAATTGACATCCGAATTAATTTATAAATTTTCTTATCTCATATCTAACTTAGTCTATATCAGACTCCTGGCTGAGATAACTAAGTCCCACGTCACTAATACACTTATGACGAAAATAAATTATTACTATCCACTTAGTAATTTAATTTACATAAATATTAACCATTTATGCTCCCGATTAATATTTATATAAAAGTTTCAATAATTAATTCAATTAAATTACACCACAAGTAATTTAAATTTACCCGAATTAATTTTTAAATGTATAAAAATACGATGTGCTACACCTGTCTCTATGGTCGGTCCTGCTAAAACTGAACTCGAAGGCCCGGTATTCATTGGTCGTGGACCCATTGGCCATAATAAAATTGGCTCTATTGTCCATAACTACTTAGATTATCTACTCCTGGAATCTCTTAGGATTTTCTCCCCTTGTGCGATTTCTTCTCCTGGTGAGGACCTCCCCGGCTCGAGGAAATGCCACACCATCTCTAGTATTTTGGTTCAACTCCGACCATGATCTTCTCAATCTTAGGAACTCTATCCTTTATATATATATATATATATATATATATAATTTTGGCGATGTACAAGGGCAACTTCCACCACCTAGATGTAAGTGGTGAAGGGGGGGTCGCCCAATAACACCAACCGAATCCTACCGTAAAATTTATTCTAACGCGATAACTCATCTGATAAGGTTATTGATAACGCGAATATCCTACTTCAATTCTATATCAATCTCTTCTGGTACAAAAATAAAATACAGCTAAACTCCCCCCTTATATTGCCTACCACACGGTCGCCTTGACGAGGTCTCGGGAACTTTCTTCTTATGTTATTACGGATGGTGATTGGAAATACTTCCCATAAAACTATGTGTTAAACACATACTATAGGTCTCACTCCCAACAGTTCTTAACTCTTGAAGAATCAACCTCATGCGTGATACGTCTCAAAATAGAAATCCAAACAAGTAACCCTCGAATACACTTTGTTCTATTCGAATCGGTCGTCTGGGACAATGGCGCAAGACCCCCTAAGACATCGTTGTTATAAAGAGTACAAATACTATTCAAATTACGTGACGTGAAAAAGCGACGGGCGAACTCAAGATGCTAGGACACTAGAAACTGGAATGCTCTGATACTAACCGTGATACCCCATAAAATTCATTGATAGATTGATCAGGTTTAATACAAAAATTATGGGAATAAAAAATATTTGGAAATATTCTCAGCATAATTAATGAAATAAATAAAAAGAAATTTGTAAAATCAATACAAGATAATAAATCACTAAAACAAATAATAAACCTATGTTACCAATCTCTGCCAAGAGATATAGATTCAACTCTGAATATAACTCTTAACTTTACAAAATCCATCTCGGAATACAAGTACATCTCATACAATCTCTAACCTGAATAAAATAAAATATACCATCCTGAACTAAAATAAGATGAAATGGAGTGATAATGCGCCACACCTACAGCCTAGGAATGATAAATAGAACGTTGTTAGAGATATTCCTCCAACGAAATAACCAAAGTCTACGGCAACAATAGTGGCCTAAGACCTATGAAAAATAAATTCAACGTGGATTAAACCCGATAGGTTCATAAAAAATAAGAACTTAACTGAAGTTGGGCCACAATAATAATAATAAGAAGAAGAAGAAGAAGAATAATAAGAATAATAATAATAATAATAATAATAATAATAATAATAATAATAATAATAATAATAATAATAATAATAATAATAATAATAATAATAATAATAATAATAATAATAATAATAATAATAATAATAATAATAATAATAATAATAATAATAATAATAATACACCTTCCTCCTATATTAAGTGGATTTAATTCATTTAATTTACCCAACCCAAACAACCTAAAATAAGCATGCAGTTCTATTCCCAAACCCATATGTATCACATATGAATATTGTTCATCTCTTAATTGAGTATTCTTTATTTTATCATTCTTAAGTCCATCTTTTGAATAAGAGTCTTTCAGTGTTGTTCTAGTAATAGTAACTCGCGTATTAATCAAGGGGTCTGTAACCGTCTCTTGTTATGATTCTAAAAGTGTGTCTTAAGTTTAACAGTCTCTAATCACTTATTCAATATATAAGTCTCTAGTATATTCATTCATTATTACCGAGTCATAAGTCTATGATTATACATCGCTAGTATAAGTCATAATCAGGTACAACTATCGCAAGGTACCTATAATTACCCTAAAATTATTGAAGGTCATGGCCTTAATAGGAGACACGACCTTAGGCCTAGGTTGGTCGCGGATGCAACTTTACCAGCCAATGACAGAATGTTGGTCGTAAAGTGTAGACCTCAAGAGCTCGGGGAGGAACCATCACATGGTTAGTGATGTTTCCCAATTAGGTCATTTCATGCAAAAAATATTTTAAAGATTCTAGAAGCCTTTTTGAAGGAGTATTTATGGAAAAGTGAGGACATAAGTGGAGACCCCATGATCCATAGTATTTCCTATAAATATCAACCTTTCCACACTTTCCAAATTTACTAGAAACCCTAATTCACACTTTAGAGAGAGAAAGTGAGATTTTAAGGAGAAAATGAATTGTTGACTGAAAAGGTCATGGATACATACTGTGCCTCAACAAGAAAGAGGCGATTGAAGGCGACGGACTTTTACTATTCATCATACTAGGTCCTTTAGTTAAGGAATTCATCTTTTTCCTTTTTTTTCCTTGTTAAAACCCTAATTTCCTTGTGTTTCATTGAATGAGATGATCCCTTTGGGTTTTTCTGAGTTTTCTAGGTTTATAATCCATGGAATTTTATTGTTTATTATGGGTTTTCTGGGTATAGGGACCATGAACTTTTACTGTTCATAGTGATTTCTGAGTTTTATGGGCTTGATGGACATGGACTTTCTCTATTCATTCCATCTTTTAATTGTTAAGTTTACTTATGTAGATTTGTTTTGGGGTTAGATGCTTTGTGCTGGAATGGCCTTTGGATAATGTTCTTGTGAGGTTTTATTAGGGTACTTTACTTATATCTTTAAAAATCTAGGTTATGAGTTATTTTGGGTTCAATACCTTAATTTTACCAATTTACCCTTATTATCTGAAGTTCAAGAGTTTTAACTCCTTCATTAAGACTATGGACTTAGGCAGTATAATATTGTGCCTATCTTGAGCATGATTTTATTAATTTCTGGTGCTCAATCCATGACATTGGTGCATCAAACCGAGGCATCATGTCAAGAGATGGCTTCCTACTTTATGCCTGAGGTCAAAATGGATAATTTAGGGAGATTGAGCCTAGACAAGTTATGTGGCCTGCCCTTTGGCAAAGCTCGACTAAGGATGTAGAATTGACAATAGACCGCATATTGTACATCCTGGAATTGGGTAAGATAGGTGGTTGTTGCTTGTGGAATGATTGGGTCAATAGTAACTTGGAATAAGTCCGTGGAGATTTATAGGTCTAAATTTATGAATAAATGTCGCAGACAACAGGGCGAACCAAGGGAGTTGAGACTTGGCAGAAGCTCAGGAGTGGTGGACCAGGGAAGATTGAGCCTTGGGACATCAGAGTATTCTGAGGGGCTGGGAATTTTCCTTCCTATTTCCTCTTGATAGAAATAATCGTAATATGAATTAGATTTCATAGATTTGTTAGTATATATATTTATATGAATACTAACACTCACAGGTGGGCTGAGGACAATTGATTTAACCCCTATTGTGCTATTGAGCTCATTCCTTTACATTCCTTATTTTTCCCAAGGTGAGTGGTCATGGACAAATTTTGAGGCTACAGATAGAGCACACATATAATTAGATCTTTTTATGTTTGGTTGTGATTACCCCCTTGTTTAATTTTTGTTAAATTATAAAGAGGCTTGTATGGAACTAAGAGATTATCTAGTGTATGTATTAAAGATATTTTTATTGTTATCTTAAAAGAAAGTGTATTTAAAGAATAATTCTCTTCAATTTATGATTTATTAATTGTGGTGATTGGATATTTTACCAAATCTGATAGTGAGGCTTAGTCCTTTTAAAGGCCATGGCCCAGTAAGCTTGACCTACTCAAAAATTTTAAATTTTCGCCATGTGAGATGAAGTGAAATAACCCCTTGGCCTAATAGGGTAAGGACACGAACGTTACAAATGGTATCAAAGTGTTTGTTTCTGGAAACTATAGGAGGACTAGAGAAATATTATACGTAAACTTACGCATAGGAATCTCGTATTAGGATACTAAAATACGTGCGTGATTCTTTTTAGGAAGTGATGGAAATAGGTTATTAGTGAGGAGTTAGGGGAGCCGCAACTAATTATCCCCAACGAAGAGGAAAATGGTGAAAGACTGCCAGAAGTGGTGGTTAGGTTCGCGAAAGCCCTAGAAAGGTCAATAGATGTAAGAACAGCCTATGAGAGGCCATTAGGATGTACCATTGAGCACTTTAAATAATTGGGACCGCAACACTTTAAACTAGAACCTAGCCCCTTGAAGCCCGACGCTTGGATAAGGAAGACTGAGAGGATATTTGAGGTGCCAAACTGAACAGAAGAACAAAAGGTGTCATTTGCCTCATTTATATTTGATGTCGAGGATGATCATTAGTGTACGATGGTCAAGAGAGCACAACTTGGATGTGAGGTCGCGACCATTTCTTGGGCTAGATTCAAGGAACTTTTACTTAATAAATACTTCCCTGTCGTGGCCAAGGAGAAGCTAGAAGTGAAATTTCGTGAGTTCTCAAGTTGCAATGTCCATAGCTGAATATGAGGACAAGTTTATGGAGTTATCACACTTCCCCTTATGATATTAATACCAAGGAAAAGGAAGGCCAAGAAGTTTGAAAGAGGCCTCAAACGTGGAGTTCATAACAAGGTTATTGGGTTAAGGCTGGGGACATACACTGAAAATACGGGGAAAATAATTATGTCGAGTATTATAAACATTAATTAATGACTACTAAAATATGGGTTATTACAAACATAGAGGAAGAGGAGCTAGGTGGGGCCGGGGGTCATTGGTCTGGTGAGGAGTGCATTGGGTGTGGAGGGTTAGCGCTTAGGGAGGGGGTTGGATGTGAGCAAATCTTTTGTTTTTTTCATTTCCTTTTTGTTGTTGTTTTAGTCTTTATAATTTTTTTTTCTTTTCTTTCTAGTATTTTAAAATTTTCTTAATATTTTTATGATATAAACGAGTCAAATGGGTTGACCCAAATCCAATCCAATCCAAACTTGACATGATCCATCCTAATCCGATCACTCTAGTAGACGAATTTAGACCCAACTTGTTAAGTCATGATGTCTTATTAACCTGACCATAACCCAACCATTTAACACTGCAACCACAATTTAAGGGCCAAAAAAATGGGCAACTGAATCCCATAAAACCATTTCATAGAAGTTCATTGATATCTTATTTTTATAAAGCAAATCAACTTTGATTCTTGAGTAATCCACACCACTTTTGCTTCTATTATAACAAAATATTCCTTTTTTATGTAGAAAGGGCCCGTATCAATAATTATGATTTTATGTATGGACAATTCCTCAATATCTTGTTCATTCGCAACAAAATATTTTCTTTATGCTTCTTGTGTGATGACATGGGGTCAAAAAAATGAGAGAGAGGGATGATATTTCTCTCGCTTTTGGCATAGCGGCCCCCCAGTGGGTGGGGATGGTGAGAAGAGACATATTTTACATCCCAGAGGGGCTATAATTGGAGATACCATTGTTTATAGTACAGAAGCTCCTATAAAAATGGGAAATGCCCTACCTTTTAGTGCAGCTTGAACTATTGATTTGCATAATTGGAAGTAATCAATTAGGTCAAGAAGATAAAGACCTCTTCTATCTATTATATCTCATATAATTATATATAAAATTATTGTATTATAATTGTATTTTAATATTTTAATTATTATTATATTATAGTTTTCTTGTATTATAGTCATATATTTTCAAATTATAGATTCCAAAAGTAGTAAATTAATAAAAAGGTTAATACATAAGAAAAGTACAAGAAATGATATGAAGAAATGTGCCCGCCCTTACAGATTTGATACTCATATCGAATAGAACATGCTGAGCCAAATCTTCTTAATATAAAACCTGCTTGATTTAGATCGGGAAAATCATGTAGTTTTATGAAACCATGTGCTCGAATACGTAGTCAATCCTATTTCCAATAGGGACAGTTGACAACTGAATCAAAATTTTCCCATTATTTTCATATCGGTAATAGTGTGAATAGAATGCCCGACTCCAAGTTGTTCAAGAATAGTGGCATTGAGTTTCTCAACCCTTTCCCTTAGGATTACTCAGTTCTATTTCTCGAAGGGGGCAGGGAAGGTATATAACTCAGCGGTAGAGTGTCACCTTGACATGGTGGAAGTCATCAGTTCGAGCTTGATTATCCCTAAACCTGAAGTGAGTTTTTATATTTCTCTCGCTGTGATTAAATGAGAATGGATAAGAGGCTCGTGGGATTGACACGAGGGGCAGGGATGACTATATTTCTAGGAGTGAACTCCGAGTGAAACGGATCTTCTGTTCAGAAACAAAATGTTCTAAATGTTCCTGGAAATTCTTGCTCCCATTGAACCATTTGGATCTATATGCATCAGGATCCGGATTCATGGAGCTCTCGGTTCGAGAAATAAAAATAATGAAGTTATCAAGGCAAATTCTCATCCACTCGCGAAAATTCCAGTACAATGTGGTAGTCAATTAGTCACACAAGAGACTAATTATTTATAATTCAATTACTTGCCTACCATTCTTTAATCTTTTAGCCTCAACAATAAATCCGTAGCGTGGATAATTTCACTCCCTCTTTCACTTTCCCTTATCCAAGATATAGAAACAAATACATAATTTTTGAGAAAATTAAAAAACAAACCTCATTTTTTATGACATATAATATACACATGATGGTATGTACATGTGGAATGTCATGATTAATTTCCTCAGGTGGATGAAAAGCCAAATACTAACACGTGGAATTTAAGACCTCGTGATTAATTCCCCTCGACAAGGAGGAAAGCCAAATACTAACACATGGAATTAATCACAATTCACTTGCCGAATCGATTCGCTCATGGATCCAAATCGATTCGTGCCTGACAGCTCGTCTTCTTCATTGAACCGTTACGTTTTTCCTCCATTTTTAACCCATAAATCCTCATGCAAAACACCCAAACTCCAATATAATTTACCCCAACATCATATAAGAGTATGTATATCTTTTTTAATGAATATCTCGCATTAAAACATCATTAAATCCATGAATCTCAAGATTTCATCAAGGTTTTCTACACAAACCCTAGTTATGGTGTTCTTTATTCATAATAAATTATTTACCCGTATGTCTTCCATAATAATTATCACATATCTTCTGATTTCGTGTCCTCTACATATATGGATTTATTCTACATGAAATCTTATCCCAAATCATGAGTTCTATTCATAAATTCCCAACAGCATCATCAATTCTCATCAAATCGAAAAGTCAACACTACATGGGTATTATAACTCATAACATCTTGCAAGATAAACACTTGCCTTATCAATTGGGTCTGATTTCATGTTGTGTTAGATGATGATTCCTTCCTTTCCTTTCGATTTCACTTCGGTGGTAAAGGTGGTGCAAGAAAGTGTTGGATCCTTCAATAAAACTTCACTTCTTCCTCTCTAATGGCCTCTCCTCTCACATCTTTTGATTCTTAGGGTTAGAAAGTGTTTTTTCTACTGCCCCAATTAGTTAGCCTTAGGTTTATAATCCCAATTCCCAAAATTAGGCTAACGATCCAAGCCCAAACGACCCGAACTCCCCCGTATGGGCTCGGTTATGACTAAAAAGGCCTTGGGACCCAATTACTACCCCGGGTACCTTATTTTGACTATTTCGAACCTATCGAAATCAATTGTGACCTCAAAATTATCATCCAAGTCACTCTAAAATAATTTCCAATCACGACCTCATATATTCTACACACGACCCTTGGTTGAGATATAACAATGCCATGTCACTATCACTCGCTATGGCGTAAAATACTAAATCACTATTCACTTAGTAATTTTATTCGATAAACATTAATTATTTTCTCTTAGATTAATAATTTGATCAACATAAGATATTTTATTTCATTAAATTATGTCACGCATGGAATTTAAAATTAACCCAGTTAATTCAATTTTAAATACTCAGAAATACGGAGTGTTACATATAATCTTAATCGCTCTCTAAATGTTTCTCCTTTTAAGTTTTTATTTTCTCTTTCTAAAATTGTAATCCCTTTATGTCTCTAAAACTAAAAGTTATTTATCTAAATATAACAAATAAAGTTTGGAAAAAAAATAAAAAAAGTTAAACGAAAAACATTTCCCCTAAACCCACTCACCCACCCCTCGCTTAGCCTTGACCCTAGCCCCCACACCACCCAACCCCCTAATCTCTCTTCTCTAATCTCTCTCTCTCTCTCTAATGTGGGGTAAGTTAAGTTATTTTCTCCTACACTATAAAGTGATTACACTTCGCTTGAAATTCAGTTTGTTTTACAGTTGTACTTGATTTACCTTTTTGGCAGTGTCATCATAAATTTCATTTCATATATTTGCTCTATTTTGGAAGGTAGATACCTATTTGTTTATAAAATATGTGTTTAGTTATTCATTTTTCACGTTTTCACCAAATGAATAACCTCATGACTCCACTATTATAAGTTTTTAGTTTATGTTATCCTTTGCCTTTTATTTTCTACCTAATTGGAATTGTGTGACTATAAATCATATGAACATACTTTTTTAACTATTTATTTCTTACCCATTCTAAACGGGCATGTTGGTCAGTTTAACCATGGATATGTTATCATTGAAATGCGGTCGTCACTCTATTGTTTAAGTGTCGTCACTTTACTTTAGGCAGGGTAGACCGGTATGTCGTCACTCTACTATGGTTTCTTTTAGAAATGGTATATCATTGTTTAGAATTATCTTGTATTTGGAATTGTCATTTTATACTGATTTTTCATATTAGATTCCCAAATACGAAGTATTAGTTTGTGAGGTTTCTTACCTTTATTGGGTTTGCATTATGTTGTTCACACAGTGGGTTCTCCAAATTTATTAATGTTTGTTCTTAAAATTGTTATTTTTGAGTTCTATTTAATGTTCAACAAGTGGGACACTTCAAATATTGTAAGGGAATTAAAAGTTACCCAGTTCTATTGTGACCAAGGAAAATGTTAGGCAAAGTTGTTTTGTGCCTCTACACTAATTAAAGTAGTAGGAAAAAATAATTTATGAAAGTGCGAGTTATATGGATTCACTTATATCTTAGGTTAACACACACAAAGATCCCATTTTTTACCAAATTTTATCTTATTTAGTGTGCATGAAAGATAATATCCAAGGCTAAAAAGTGTCAAACTAAAACCGAACCAAACAGAAGAAGAATTGAGGAAAAATCCCTTTCGGGCAAAACCTATATTCAACATTATCTAAGAATTTGATAGGCTCTAATGACTTACAGACTATTTATAGATTCACTAAGTGTAATGCACAGGATCTTAAAATTCAACAGAATGTAATGCAATCCAACACCACCCATATGAAGTAGCTCTTCCCTCAGTATCCACTGATCAGCCTTCAGATGCAGAATCCTTTCTTCTTCAACAGTGGAGATTGAATCTCTATAAAGATCAGTCGTAGAGCAGCACTCTACAAGGGTTTGAATGTATATGTGTATCTAGGGTTTGACTAAACTCAATAAATCTTCCTTGGGAATGTGATTTGGAAAGCCAAAAGTGTTTTTGAAAAACTAAACTTGTGATACTTTTGGGACAGATGTAAAATCATTTTACGTTAAAAGTTCTGAGAAAATCAGCCCACAAAATTCCAATTTATAGAAAAATAATTTTTGACGCAGCAAACTTTGTTCGAACGAAAATGGGTTTTTGCTCAAATGAAATCAAGCTTTCATTCTAACGAGGTCCAGTCTCATACGAACGAGCAGTCTAGTTCATTCCAACAACCTTCCAACGTGCGGACCTCTATAAAACAAAGAGATCCCATTTGAAGCTCGTTCCAACGAACTCAAGCAGTCGTTCCAATGAGTTGAAAACTTCGTTCGAACGAGAACAAAGTCTCGTTCTAAAGAGATGCAAACCTCGTTCCAATAAAGCAAAAAAATTCATTTTGAAAAATCAATTTATAAAAATGCCTAGAGTAAAAATGCCTAGAGTAAAAATACATCACACCATGAATAGCACTAAAACGTCCGAATGAAGAAAAAGGAATATAATTGTGTGAACAAGTTCCATGGACAAATCCACATAGGCATTCATAACAAAGGTGAATGAATTCAATGAGATATTTCTAAAGAAAGAACTCGATTAAACCTTTAGGTGTAAGAATGTTGAACAAAATGAAATTGAATCGACTCGTGCAGCATGACATGAATTTAAATGCTTCTCAAATCAATAGCGCCAAACTATTTGATATTTTTAAAAAGAGTTCGTTGTGCAAACCCATTGATGTTATACTTTATAACACCCTCAAAATCTCACATAACTAAGAATTCACTCTCAAAATTTTGAAGATATCGTAATGCTCATGTGTTGTGAAGCATCAAAGAAAAAAATGGCCTTGGCACTTCTGTTTATATGTGTCGTTAATCTTTTAGGATCTTTTGCAAATGGTGGCTTTTAACGCAAAGAGAATTTACTCTTTCGCAACCCCCTTACATTGCTTAACATAAAATAAATTTTTCAGAAAATGAAATCCAGGCAATGGTTTTTATGAGCACAACTCATCTATAGTACATTTGGTTCGTTATTAAACACTATTGATATGATAACACTGTATTCGACATATGAAAAGTAAGTACAATGTTCAAAAATATCGTGTATGTGTGCAATAAATGTGATAAAAATTCTAGCACGAAGAAATTAATCATCAATGAAAAACGAAATACTAGCCACGCATTATTAAGCAAACTAAAGAAACGAAGTCATGCATCAAAATATCATGAAAAAGTCACATGAATGGATGGAATGTAGGGGTGATTCGAACATCTTAGATGCACATCCATATATGGTGAAAAACAAAATTACAAAAATCTTTGTCTTTTTCAAAATTATTTCAAAAATAAAATCTTTTGGAATTTTTCAAAATTTTTCTTAAAAATCGAGAATCCTTTTGGATTTTTTAAAATAAAAACATATAGAAATAAAATCTAGTAATAGGGACAATTTATGTGAACATGATAATCACCCTATACTAGATGCAAGTCATACCCCCAATCAATAGTACAAAAGGAGTTCTCAAATGGAGTAGACATCCTATAAAATTCCTTGATCAAACTTTGAGAAGTCTTAACTAAAAACTCCACTTGCTATCGAAAACTTTCAAAATATCTATGGTCGTATGTGGGAGCATGGGGAGTAACAAGTGTGGGAATGCACACGGAAACACGTATGTGAACTCTTGTGGGAGCATATCGGAGAACTTGCGTGTGAAAAACTCTCCCCATCTTAAAAAAAACTCCCTAAGGTGACCTAGTTGTTTGCAATGAGAATAAATATAAACATGCTTAGGTATGCATTGGTCGAAACGTCTAGGGCATGCTCTCCTTGGTGGTTTAGGTCGAGGACCATAAGAATCCATCACAAACTCGGGAATCGATTCAGGTGCAGCATTGGAAATGGATGCACCGTCGTACCCTATTCCTTACCTCTCGTTAAAAAATTAATGCAGGAGAGAGGAACATCTTTCCAACCTTCTTCGATGTATCCTCTACAGTGACCTTGACCTCCCGGGAACGTTTAAGATCTTTATCGAGTTAGGAAACATGGGCTTTAAGTTTCTTACGAGTCTCCAATAAATATTTAAGATCTCTTATAAGACTAGACACAACGTTGGTTAAATGGAACTTTTCTTTACCAAACACAATCAATTGCTCACACATGAAAATTTTCAACTTCTCGAGTTGACTCAACAATACCTCACACCCTCTCAAAAATTTCACCTCCTTCTCCAAATCAAACACCCTAAGAGCTAAAATTTTATTTTTTTTGGTTCTCAAAGACTCTTTGTAAAGTTCAACATAGGCGTGTTGAAGTCCACCTTTTCCCTCACTTAAAATCTCATCATCACCCTGACTCTCTCCAGAAAGGTTCAACAAAGTGTCGAGACTATCACGTTTAGAAATTTCCTCGCCAACATGGGAAGAACTCTAAGTGCTAACATGACTGACCATGAATGCAAGACACGATTCATGTGGTTATTCATCCCCGAATCCACCAACTCGACATCATTATTGCTAAAAGTGGCTTTATATGTAACTTTGCCTTTGTCGTGTCACTTTAGTCTAGTGGAACACTCATGGGTTTTGTGACTTTTTTCTCACATTCAAAACATCTCACTTGATCTTTCTTAGAAACGTTCTTGCCCTCATTGACACTTTTATTTTTCTCAAAGCTCTTATTTTATCTAGAAGAATTTTCTTTGTTAAATTTGAGAAATGTTTTGAAATTTTTCGCAAGCAGGGAAAGATCATCAAGCTTAAAATCAAAGTCGGAGTCAAAAACTTTTTCCATTTTCTTTTTAGTCTGGGTTTTTAAATCAATCTCTATTTCCCTTGTCATTTTAGTTTTAGGGAACATATCTATTTCATAAGTTTGAATGTCTCCTACGAGTTCTTCTAACCTAAGCGTATCCAAAATTCCCAAGGAATTAAGGACCATTACTTTAGGGATAAAATGGGACAACATAGATCTCAAAATCAGTTTCACAACTCTCGTATCATGAATTCTCTCATCCAAATTAAATCTAGAATTGACTATATCAGATAAAAATGCATAAAACTCATAAAAATTCTCAGCTTATAACACGGTAATGGTCTTAAATTATGTGGTGAGATTTTGTATCTTAGAAGCTTTCACAGTGTTAGTACCCTTATGAGCGAGTTGAAGGGCATCACTTGGTTTCTTAGACGTAGTACACATCATAACCCAACGAAACTTATCACGAGTGACTGCACCAAAAATTGCACTCAAGCCACGGGAGTTAAAATTTTTTCATTTAAAATCATCCTTTGTCCAAGCAATGATAGGTTTAAGACTTACGATATCATCATTGGTCACAGTGGGTGGTGTTCATCCTCTTTCATAAACAAGCCAGACTCTCTCATTAATTGACTTCGCTGCCGATCTAATTCAAGATTTCCAATATGTATAATTATACCCATCAAAATCAGGTAACCTATTATACAAATTATCCATATAAACCCAAAACAAAGATCACACAATAAATTAGTTTAATCGGTCTTGATTAGTTTAAAAGTGATGGTTGTATGGATTCACTTGTATCTTAGGTCAACACACACAAAAATTTAATTTTTTACCAAATTTTTATCTTGTTTAGAATTAGGTATCCAAGTAAGATAATATCCAAGTCTAAAAAGTGTCAAACCAAAACCAAACCAAACATAAGAAGAATTGAGGAAAAATCCCTTTCGAGCAAAACCTATATTCTTCATGACTTACAGACTATTTAGAGATCCACTAAGTATAATGCACAGGGTCTTCAAATCTTTAACAGAATGTGATGCAGTCTAACACCATCCATAAGAAGCATCTCTTCCCTTGATATCCACTGATAAACCTTAGGATGTAGAACCCTTTCTTTTTCAGGAAAAGACAACAAATCTCTACAAAGATCAGTCACAGAGTAACACTCTACAATGTTTTGAATGTGTATGGGTATCTATGGTTTGACTAAACTCAACAAATCATCCTTGGAAATGTGATTTGGAAAACGAAAAGTGTTTTTAAAAAACTAAACTTGTACGACTTTTGGGACACGTATGCAAAATTATTTTTTACCCAAAGTTCTGAGAAAATCAGTCCATAAAAGTCAAATTTACAAATAAAAAAAATATAATTTTCAAGGTTGAAACCTTTGTTCTAAAGAAAATGGGCTTTTGTTTGAATAAAATTAAGCTTTCATTCTAACGGGGTCCAATTTAGTTCGTTCTAACCAGCTTCCAATGACTTTTTAACGTGTGGACCTCTATTAAACAGAGAGACCTTGTTTGAAGCTCGATCGAAGTTTGTTCCAATTAACTCAAACAGCCAATAAGTTGTAAACTTCGTTCAAACGAGAACAGAGTCTCGTTCGAACGAGATCCAAATCTCATTCCAACGAACCAAAAAAAATTAAAAAATATCATTTTATAAAAATGCCTCGAGTAAAAACAAACACATCCCAAAATAAAATAGTATAAGTTTAAGTCAAAGAGCTAAAACCATATACCTCCATAATGTGTCGTGACAGTTTCAACGGTTTGAACTTCAAAATGTTGATCGGTCACTAAATTATCTTCAATGAATACGGAAGCATATGCGGATATAGTTTTTGGTTTGTAACAGGATACATCAAAATATTTAAACTATGAGCAATTATAAAATCTCGCCCTTACAATTTAACAGCAATGTTATGATTTTAGAGGACTGAATTTTCATAGTTGAAAAATTGGATGGGAGGTAATTTTGACGTTCTATGCTATTACCATTGACATCATCAATCATGAGACATTGCTATCAATGAAATTTTTGGGTTATTCACCCTCTTACTCTATTTTCAACAACACTTTTAAGATTATTAAAAAGGCTAACTTAACTCTAATTAGAATGGGTAACTTTAATATCAGTTTGTCATTTTTCCTCTTCTTGGATCATGATGAACCTGCACAGTTGTAATTTAGAAGAAAAAGTTAGATGGTTTACCTTTTCAAGGTGTTATACTATGTGCAATTGATATTTTTTTATTGATTTCATTTTAAACCATAATAATTTAGAGGTTTACGTACGTATGGCATGCGTGCGATAGGCGTCAGTAGATAATTTTTATTGTACGTCGACTATTCATTATCGTGGTTAAATATAGATTGGCTAATAAGTTTGCCTCTCGCAAATCGGTAGACGATAGCTAGCGGTATCGATTGCAGATAAAAGACGGAGCCACCTGTATAAAATAGCTAGCGACTATAAGTTCACCTCTCGCAAATTATCCTAAACAACCACAATATGGTATCTCTGTTGGTTTCAAGTAATATGTATTTAAATATATATAGCGTTGGAGTCTCACAAACTACACTAATGTTTTCCTTTATGACTTTCGAGTGAAGAAAACTTTCATAATGGATATTACAAGGTAAAATATGCACTTGAACAAGATATTTTCACTAGAAAATTGGTAATTTATTTTAGTATGCACATTATTTTTTACTACATTCTTGGTTATAAATTTTTTGACTGTTTCACCGAATGAAAGTAATCTCACGTTTAAATTCTTCCTTAAAGAATGATCATGATAACATGAATTACTTCATTGTTACTTTTTGTGTTCGACTCTTATTATTTCATTTGTAGCATCCTTAAAATGAATTGTGTAGGTTCAATGTTACTTGAATTCGAATGAATTATGGAGGTTCAATGTTTCTTCTTTCAAGTACTAGAGTTCATTTTATATTAATTTAGTGAGTTTTTGTTTTTTAGTTACGATATTATCTTTCTCTGTACGCATTTTTCAAATATTCGTCAATCATTGAATATTAAATTATAGAGTTTGAATTTAGATCCTCAAAGGATTTTTTAACCAAACTCTTTATAAAATGCATTTTGGTAATTTTTTCTCTTTATTTCTTCCATTGAGAATGTAGTTCTTTTTAGTGCTAGAATTAATGATCTCACAGATAGTGAAGATGATAGGCTGGGCTCTGATATACTAGACTATTACTACCCATAAAGCAGCAATGCATGTGGAGTTTTACAATGAAGATGCGCTGGTGTGACATGGTCAGCTACATGATGATGGTTTAATGATTAGTACAAGGTTTTTCAGTTTAATCTTGAGGATTCACAATTTTTTTTATCTAAAAGTTGGCCTTTTGTTGTTTTCACAATTAAGTTCTTCATATCTTTGACCCGATGTAACACCTGTATTTATAGGAATATTTTAAATTACACGTGTGCTCCTAATTTAATTAAGTTGAAAAATAAAGTTAATTAAATGAATGTTAATTGGCGAATATTGGATTAATATTTATGTGTAATTATATTTACTTGTGTAATAAGTAAATGAAAATGTTTTATTTTACATTACGTCGTAAGTGAGTAAAATCATCGGGGTTTGATGGTATCTCGTTAGGGATGCGCGTGTGGGATCATGTTGGGAATGAGATACGAAATGTATGTTGGGTGACTCAGATGGTGATTTCGAGTGCACCGATTATCCGAAATGGGTCGAGGTAGTTAGAATTATGTAGCGAAGAGTTGTAATCGGGTTTTGAGGACTTTTTAGAGTAAATAGGACCCGTATAGGGGCATTCGGGTCATTTTATAATTAACCCTAAGCATACTTTCGGGATTTGTGATATAAATAGGGAAGGTGGATGGAACGGTCAGACATTCCACCATTTCAAAGGACCTAGACTTGAGAGAAAGGAGCAAATAGAAGCTATAACTCAAGAGGAAGCCAAGAAATTCAATCTGAGAGAGAATTGGATCAATTTTCGGGTGTAGAACCAACACGTAAAAAGGATCCTAAGAAGGAAATCATAATTCTCTACGATTAAAGGCGAGTTTTTAACTTTCTTTGATATTTTATACTGTATTTATAATTCATATTGGACTTGGTGTAAAAATATGGATTTTGGGGTGCAATTCACATGTAAAACGGGATTTTGAGATTGAAATCATTGTGTAGCAAATTGAACATAATCCCATGTTAAATCTGGTAGGGTTTATATCATCAAGATGCGATCTTTGAGGACAAGTACGTGAATTAATGAAATCTTGATTAAAGGTTAAGGAAGTTATTGATTCTTGAATAAATAGACTGAATCCCATGATTTGAATTGCCGCCGAATGAATTCGAATGTTAAAAACGAGTTTGATCATGTTTATAATTGATAGAAAGTAGTAATCTTGGGTTGGATTGGTGAAATATATTGATTTGGTCATTGTGGAGATGATGAATCCAATCTAAACAAATCAGGCCACTGTCAAGAATAAAATCGATTTGCCCTTAAGGGACAAATCGATTCAGTAGGCAAATCGATTCAGGCAGGAAGTCAAATCGATTCAGACATGCTGTTGGGTATACTTTGTTCGTTTGAGTTTTTTGTGGATCATTTAGGTTTTGGATTAATTTAGGGAGTTCGTAATGAGACTTAAGACTTTTAGAAAAAATGTGGGAAATATTATATTTACCTTGGGTTAGTCGAGAATCAAATTCTGGTATAATTGTACGGGTATTTTACACTGAATAACACTCGAGTTATTATTAACGAAATCGGCTTGGGGTTTCGGATATAATCAGGATACAGGCTAAAGTAGAATAGCTTAGTGCCCAAAATAATAATGTTAATAGTGAATTTATTATAACTAAGTGACTACTTTTGTATTCGGGAGTTAGGGTTAGACTCGGGAATTATGGGTTAGTGCTAAGCGATATATGCACGTTTGGCCAGTTATATATATATATATATATATATATATATGTGTGTGTGTGTGTGTGTGTGTGTGTGTGTGTGTGTGTGTGTGTGTGTGTGTGTGTGTGTGTGTGTGTGAAACATACTTACTCTATGGATGCTATCAATGGAGGTTGCGCTTAGTGGGTGATCCATCCTAGCATTGACCAGTAGGTGTTGGGTTGGTTCCCCAGGTCATAGGTCTGTCGCATGACCATAGTATGTGTGTTTAGAGTATAGTGGTGTAATGTGGTGTGGTTATGATCCACAGATGTAAGACTATGACCGCCTCCGATTATGTATTTACGACTTGGGTTAAGTGGCGAGATTCCGACCAGTTGGCCCAGGAATGGTACGTGATATACCTGAAGCCTAATAGTACGCTGGTTATATATGTGTGTGTGTGTGTGTGTGTGTGTGTGTGATGTGATATGCGTATGCGTATGTATGCATGTTAAATATATACTGGTGAATTAAAGAACTATGCAAGCTGTTAATTATATGCATCCGGGAGGACATCTCAGGGATGCTATGTTTATATACTTATATAAGAGTGATATATGTGTATGTGTGAATTAAACGAATGTGTGAACATTGAAATTATAACTAGTGTAAAGTTATGTGAAACGGTTAACGAAAAGATTATAATTGAGAATTATAATGATATAGCTTATGTGATAGCTAAATGAGAAATGAAGCAAAGTAATAATACGTGTAGCATGGTTGGGCTAGAAGATTAGTGTATGGAACTAAGTTAAGTGGTGGTACTGGTTGAGAAGGGTAACATAACTAGGGTGTTTAAATACATGCATTAGGTGCTCACTATAGATGAGGGGCGAGGATTATCTCATGGGAGTGTGACACCAGTTTAAATATGAACGATTACATTGTATATTTATTATTGTATATTAAACACTTACAAAATATTTTCAAATGGTTTTTGGGCTCTGACCTATATTAAAATATTTTCAAAACCTTTTAGGTGCTCAACCACAAGGACGTCAGGCTGATCCATCTTCCGTCAAATGATGTTACTGAGGATGTGGATGCCTCGAGGGATTGATTAGATGTGTCACACCCCAAACCCAATTCCATTACAATCATTTCATTTATATTATAATTAAATCATAATCTTCAGTTCTTTTGAAATGTAATTCATTTATTAATATTTTCATGTGTAATGTACATAATGACCATAATACTATTATTTGTGCCATAACATAATCAACATCAGAGTCATGATTAGGTGGACATACAATACTATGAGTATTTATGATTAAATATTACAATCATCAACTCAACTCATAATAACTCAATATATGCAATGTGAGTGTAGTAAAATCTAAAGTGTGACAATGACAAAATCCCAATACTTAAACCCCGGCTCTTTCTAACTGTGCAACTCTCAAAATTTTCGATCATATGGTATCCTAGCTGGCAGCATACAAACCTGAAAATGTTAAATTATAAACTGTAATCATTAAGCTTAGTGAGGCACTATTTCCATGCAGTGAGATAAAAGTACCATATATCAAATCTATGGATATAAAATCCAACAATCCTGCCCATTGACAATAACTAATCCCGGATCATAAGACCCAAGTAATTCTATCCATTGGCAATAGTAATTTTGCCCATTGGCAATAA
Source organism: Sambucus nigra (assembly GCA_949130495.1). Classification (NCBI taxonomy): domain Eukaryota; kingdom Viridiplantae; phylum Streptophyta; class Magnoliopsida; order Dipsacales; family Adoxaceae; genus Sambucus; species Sambucus nigra. Next base: position 514,268,081 of record OX422221.1, on the reverse strand, counting down.
TAAGTCTGCCCATTGGCAATAATATGTCTCCCCATTGGCAATAATAAGTCTGCCCATTGGCAATAATGAGTCTGCCCATTGGCAATAATATGTATGCCCATTGGCAATAATAAGTTTGCCCATTGACAATAATAAGTCTGCCCATCAACAATAATAAATCTGCCTATTGGCAATAATATACTTGCCCATTGGCAATAATAAGTTTGCCTATCGATAATAATAAGTCTGCCCATTGGCAATAATATGTTTGTTCTTCGAGCTATATTCATATCATCATATCATTCATATATCTGTATATATGAAACAATCGTAAGTATACTCACCTTGGTAATTTAAGAGGATTTCCTTTTTCCTTTGCCTAGCACTTGTTCAACCAGTTCTTTTTCCAAATCATATCATTCTTACAATATTAGTAACATCATAAGAATATCAACAATCCAAATCATATACTAAACATGTTTTAATTTATTATTGGTAATCCAATGATTATCATATTAGGTTTCTAATACAACAGACGAAATCTCATTTCAGATTCCTAGAGGAAGTTATGCCCATTTCTTCAATACATAACAAATCTGCCCTATAGGTTCATCCATCGTTCAGGCAACTGCCAGGAATTTTCATAATTTCTCTACATCATAAATTTCTATTATATTCCACCAAATCTCAATAAATATATTCAATAATACTAAATTAAAGTTTCATAATTTTTGGAGTTCATTTGCTATGTCAGACCAAACATCGAACACATAGAATGCGTACTTATACTTGTGGGGCAGATTTTATACTGAAATTTCCAACTATCACCCAAGATTCATTGCATGGTATATTTACATAATACTCAAACATTTTATACATATATGAGTCTATTTTCATCTCCAATTGTAATTACTCAATTTCAGTAAGTATACAAAAAGATATAGAAGTTTGACTACACAAGGTTCCTAACTGAAGCAATTTTAAGGGTTTACACATTCAATTTTGCGTAAACTAGTATCTATTCATACATATAAACCAAGGCATGAAATTTCTATAAACAATATATGATTTATACCATTTCAATCAATGACAAAAGAAAAATAACAAGACTTACATATAGAATTACATTAAGGACTTTTCCGTAATTTTCCACAGATTTTTCTCCAATTTTTTCTCCTCAATTCTTCTTCTTCGACTTCCCACTTCTCTTCCTCTCAAGAAAAACTCTTTAATGGATTAGTTTTGGCTGAAGGAGTAGGTAATCTAAAGGGTGTAAAGTCGGCCAAACTCACCTCCTTCTTTAACCAATCAAAATCCACCATTTGTTATACTAGTAAGACGAAATATCATTTAACAAATGGACAAATTTGCCCATGCTTCATAACTTCTTGCTCAGACCTTCGTTTAACACGTCGTTTATTGTGTTATAAACCTAACTCATATATATACAACTATCTAGCTTTTACCTTAAGTCAATTGTTATTTTATAAGGGTCAAAACTAGTCTCGAACCTAAATATTCCTACCGAAACTTCAAAATTTTGTATTTGTAACTAATTTGATATTTTATGCTTTCTGAAGGTAGGATTAAACTAAACATAATAACTTAACATTATATATATTAATAACACATTACCCATGTCACATAATCTAAGTATGATTTAAGCATAATTTATCATAATCATATTCGGGTTGTCACAATTCTCCCCCCGTTAGGAAATTTCATCCCCAAAATTGACATACCTTGGTTGTTCGAATCAAACAAATATGAATACAGCATCTTCGTGGTATCCTCTTTCTCCCATGTATCTTATTTTCATGGAATGTCTTATCCACATAACTTTCACAAGTGGGATCACTTTGGATCTCAATATTTGTTCCTTCCTATCCACGATAACAAGTGGTTCTTTTACATAACTCAAGTCTTCTTTCAACTCAATAGGTTGCACCACTAACACATGTGAAGGATACGTTACATACTTTCTTAACATAAAAACATGGAAAACATAGCATAATCGGGATAACTCTGGTGTTAATGCTAACTTGTAGGCAACCAGCCCGATTTTTTCAAGAATTTTATAGGGTCCAATGAAGCGTGAACTTAACTTTCCTTTCTTTTCAAACCTCATAACTCCTTTCCATGGAGATATTCGAATAAACACATAATCCCTTTTCTGAAATTCCAAATCTTTTCGTCGTTTATCCGCGTAACTTTTATATCTGCTTTGAGTTGTTTTCATTCTATCTTGAATAATCTTCACCTTTTCAGTGGTGACTTCAATTAATTCTGGACCCTCTATCTTCCTTTCATCAACTTCAGTCCAACATAGGGATGTACGAAACCGTCTACCATGCAATGCTTCATGTGGATCCATACCAATAGTGGATTGAAAACTATTGTTATATGCAAATTATATTAAAGGAAAATATCCATCCCAATTACCTTTGAAATCCAGTACACAAGCTCTAAGCATATCTTCCAAAATCTGTATTGTTCTTTCAGACTGCCCATCCGTCTGAAGATGAAAAGTTATACTAAACTTTAAGTTAGTAATCATAGCATACTGCAAACTATCCTAAAATTTGGATGTAAAAGTAAGGTCCCTCTATGAAACAATAGAAATAGATGCTTCATGCAATCGAATAATTTCATTAGCATACAATCTAGCATACTTATCAACTGTATACATAGTCTTAATTGTTAAAAAATGAGATGACTTGGTCCACCTGTCTACCCCTACCCAAATTGAAACTGACCCCTTCTGAGATCGAGGAAGCCCAACTATGAAATCCATCGTTACATAATCCCATTTCCATTTCGGTATTGGTAATGGTTGAAGCAGACCAACAGGTTTTTGATTCTCCACTTTCACTTACTGATATACAAGGCATCTAGCAACAAAATCAACTATTTCCTTCTTCATATTATTCCACCAATAATACTCCTTCAATTCCCTATACATTTTAGTGCCACCAGGATGCATATCATAAATGGAATTATGAGCCTCATCTAAAATTTCCACTTTTAATCCATCCACATTAGGCACATATAATCATTGCTTATATAATAAAGTTTCGTCATTAATAATACAAAAATCATCAGACTTACCATCTCAGACATTTTGTCATTTTTTCTCAAGAAAAGGATCCTAACTTTGCAAATCAAATATACGGGTAGCTAACAAAGGCCTCATGCTTACATAAGTAAAGAATCTGCCTCCATCTGCTAGCTGCAATTCCACTCCCATCAATCTCAAGTTCATAATGTGAGTAACTCTAGTACATCGAATACAAGATAACCTGCGTGAATCCTTTCTACTCAGAGCATCTACAACTACATTTGCCTTCCCTCGATGATAGTGAATTGTACAGTCGTAATCTTTAATTAACTCCATCAACCGCCTCTGACTAAAATTCAACTCTTTTTGAGTAAATAAACACTTAAGACTCTGATGGTCAGTAAAAATTTCACATACTTCACCATATAGATAATAACGCCATAATTTCAAAGCAAACATAATAGGGACAAGTTCTAAATCACGTGTAGGATAATTATGTTCATGTTCATGCAACTGTCTAGAAGCATAAGAAATAAACTTACCATGTTGCATAAAAACACAACCCAACCCAACCCCTGATGTGAAGCATTGGTATAAATAACCAAACCATCCCCATCACGTGGAATAGTAAGAACAGGTGCAGTTACTAACCTCTTTTTCAATTCTTCAAAATTATTTTCACAATTAGAATTCTATTCAAACTGAATATCCTTTTTGGGTTAATTTAGTCATTGGCAAGGTAATCGAAGAAAATCCCTTTATAAACCTTCTATAATACCCAGCTAAACCCAGAAAACTCCTCACCTAAGTCACATTATTGGGCCTCTCCCATTTTATAATAGATTCCACTTTTTTAAGATCAACACATATACCATCCCCAGAAATAACATGGCCTAAAAATGCAACTTGTGATAGCCAGAATTCACATTTGCTAAACTTAGCATACAATTGCTTATCTTTCAACACATTCAAAACAGTTCTGAGATGCTTTTCATGTTCAACCATATCACGTGAATATATCAAAATATCATAAATAAAAACTAGCACAAACGAATTAATAAAAGGATGCAGTGCCCGGTTCATAAGATCCAAAAATACTGTTGGAGCATTAGTCACTCCAAAGGGCATCACCAGAAATTTAAAATGACCATACTGAGTATGAAAAGAAGTTTTAGAAATATCGCTCTCCTTAACCCTCAACTGATGATAACCCGATCGCAAGTCTATTTTTTAAAACACTTTAGCACCCTGTCACCACATTCGGAGTAACATGAGCCTCTTTTATCTTAAATAATCATCCACCTGCCTTGGAACCACTAGCTTGTTTTCTTCCCACACTCTTCGCTCCACTTACTGGAGGTAACGTTCTTCTTGCTGCTTCACTAGGTACTACCGGAGTCTCTGCCAACTGCAAATAATTTTTCTTAACATGTCCCACTTGATGACAATGATAGCATTCCAATCCTTTATACTTGGCACACTCAGATTTATAATGCCCTTGTTTTTTACAAAACAAACATGTAATACCTCCTATTGGGGCTCACCTCTTCCTGACTTTCTAACTGAACTCGAAGATCCTCCACTCATGATATTTCTACCAAATCTCCCCTGACCTCTACCTCTATCTCCACCACCTCTCTAAAATTTATAAGGTTCCACCTTAACACTTCCACCCTCACCTCCTTTAAACTGAGATGAGTCGAATATACTTTTCTTAAAACTCTCCCTACTCGCCACCCCTTGATTCATTTACCTTTCTGATATTGTGGCTTTGTTCACCAAAGAAGCATAATCTTCTAACTCATAAGTGGCCACTATATTTCGAATGGGAAAAATAAGCCCGTCTTGGAAGTTACTACATTTATTTTCTTCATCCTCCACATACTTAGTATCAAATCTAGACAAAATTATAAATTTAGCCTCATACTCCCTCAGAGACATTTCCCCTTGTGTTAAATTTATAAATTCCCTCACCTTCTCCCTCCTATAAACTTTAGGAAAATACTTAGCATACAATGGTTTAATAAATTTAGCCCAAGTAATAACATCAGTACCTTCCATGCTGGGCACCAAATGGTTGCGGGCTTCCCACCAATATTTGGCCTCTCTTTTCAGCCTAAACGCTGCTAAGTTCACTTTATGGTTATCTGGAACTTTCATAACTGCAAAGATAGTCTTTAGATCTCTGACCCACATCTCAGCTTCTGTAGGTTATACTGACCCTAAATATTCCGGAGGATTCAGCTTCAAATAAATTTCATGCACGGAATCTTTAGTTTCCTTCCTTGCCTCTTTCTCAATTCTGGCTATGGTTTTTAATTCCAGATATCTAGTCTGTTATTCTTCCATTTGTGCCATATTTATTTCTTATTGTTCCTCCATCCTCAGCATTGCTTGTACCATTATCTGCATCTCTGTAGGTTGTTCATCTTCATTGGCCCTTCCTACAACACTCTGCTCTATTTCGGTATCCTCTATATGAGAAGATATTTTATATTCTCTATGTTATTCATTCCCAGGTTCCATGTGTAATTATCCGTCATACAAAAAAATTCTAACAACCAACATAAACAGTTCATAATACTAAACTATTGGTTAGTACATCAACAGTTCATAATTATCAAATCAACTCAATAACCACCATCTAACCATCACACACGTCCAGAATTAATAACCTAGATGCTCTGATACCACTAATTGTCACGCCCCAAACCCAATTCCATTCTAATCATTGCATTTATATTATAATTAAATCATAATCTTCAGTCAATTTGAAATGTAATTCATTTATTAATATGTTCATGTGTAACGTACATAATGACCATAATACTATTATTTGTGCCATAACATAATCAACATCAGAGTCATGATTAGATGGACATACAATACTATGAGTATTTATGATTAAATATTACAATCATCAACTCAATCCATGATAACTCAATATATGCAATGTTAGTGTAGTAAAATCTAAAGTGTGACAATGACAAAATCCCAATACTTAAACCCCAACTCTTTCTAACGGTGCAACTCTCAAAATTTCTGATCATATGGTATCCTAGTTGGAAGCATACAAACCTGAAAATGTTAAATTATAAACTGTAAGCATTAATCTTAGTGAAATAATGTTTCCCTGCAATGAGATAACAATATTATATATCAAATATGTGGATATAAAATCCAACAATCCTGCCCGTTGATAATAACCAGTCCCGGATCATAAGACCCATGTAATTCTTCCCATTGGCAATAGTAATTTTGCCCATTGGCAATAATATGTCTGCCCATTTACAATAATATGTCTTCCCATCGGTAATAATAAGTTTGCCCATCAACAATAATAAGTCTGCTCATTGGCAATAATAAGTCTGCCCATTGGTAATAATATGTCTGCTCTTCGAGCTATATTTATATCATCATATCATTCATATATCTGTATATATGAAACAATCATAAATATACTCACCTTGGTAATTTAACAGGCTTTCCGTTTTCCTTTGTATGGCACTTGTTCAACCAGTTCTTCTTCCTTTCCGATTATTCTTACAATATTAGTAACATCATAAGAATATCAACAATCCAAATCATATACTAAACATGCTTTCGTTTCTTATTGGTAATCCAATGATTATCATATTAGGTTTATAATGCAACAGATGAAGCATCATTTCAGGTTCCTAGAGCAAGTTATGCCCATTTCTTCAATACATAGCAAATCTACCCTATAGGCTCATCCATCGTTCAGTCAACTTCCAGGAATTTTCATAATTTCTATACATCCTAACTTTTTATGATATTCCACACAATCTCAATAAATCTATTGAGTAATACGAAATTAAAGTTTCATAATTTTTAGAGTTCATTTGCTATGTCAGGCCAAACATTGAACACATAGTATGCGTACTTATACTTTTGGGACAAATTTTATACCCAAACTTCCAACTATCACCCATGATTCATTTCTTGATATTTTTACATAATATTCGGATATGTTATACATATATGAGTCTATTTTCATCTTCAATTAGAAATACTCAATTCCAGTAACTATACAAAAAGATACAGAAGTTTGACTACGCAAGGTTCCTAATCGAAGTAATTTTAAGGGTTTACACGTTCAATATTTGCGTAAACTTGCATCTATTCATACATATAAACAGATGATGCTGGAATTAGCACCACCAGGTAAGGTGTTTCCAAGCTCAATATAAGAATAACAATGGCAGCACAGTTATATAAAGAGAATAGAATGAGATGAGGATAAGTAGAATCAACGCCGGAATATAAGTGGTTCAGCCAATTTGGCCTACGTCCACTGTGAGTGTGTGTGAGTAATATCACTGAATAAAGGCACTAATGGCCATGGATACAACCTCTCAAGCTTTCTCTCTCTACTGTGTATCTAGACAAAGCTTCAGCTATCTGGGATCCTTTTTTAAGGATACTATATATGATCCCTATATATAGTATCTAGGGGGTGTAATGTACCCCCCATGCATGCAATGAGCATGTGTGTGGTAACCTCACCAATGTGGGAGTGCCATCTGTCACTGTCATATGTAAGAAATGATGATGAAATATCCTCCCCATGTGTGGAGAATAATCTTATTACAACTGATTTGTGCCCAGGTGTCCTTATCCAAATGTCAACAGATGCTCGACCGCCATATTGGTGATGACCTCGGCCTGGGTGAGGCCGAGCTGTAAAGGCTTGACATTCGTTCAATTCGAGATGTGTCATAGGGAGTCTCGGCCTGATCTCAGCCGAGACAATATGCTGGGGTCGGCCCTAGCCGAGGTTGGACTGATTCCATGCTGACGATTACTAAGGCTTCTTGTCACTTCGGCCCAAGCCGAGGTTGGACTGGTCCCATGTTGAAGCTTACCAAGGCTCTCTGTCACCTCGGCCTACCCTCGGCCGAGGTTTCCATACCCAGGTATATGAGAATGTTGTTGATGCCTGCGATGCGCGTAGTGTCCATTGGAAATGTAGGTGGTAGTGTCGGCCTGGGCCGACCCTGGTCTAGCCGAGGGATGATATCGTGGGCCCACGGCCCATCTTGGGTTGATCAATACCTCGGCCATCATCTCGGTCGAGGTTGGTGTCTCTAGGCCGAGGTCACACTTGGGGCATATCAATCACCCCCCCCCCAGCCCTTAGTCATATGCGAGAGCAAGTGGCTAGGGGATTAATACACCTCCGAGGCCTGTCCGTCCCAAGCTAATACATGCATGACACCTGTCCCAAGCTAGAGCGTACTTACTTGGCTGGCGTGTGCTGTCAGTCGTCTTTTGGGTTTCCCAAGGCAATAATGGGCCTTGGGAAACGTGCCCAAGTGTTTAAGGGTTTAAACCCTTATTTTTCTTCCTTCTTCTCCATTTCACTCCTGAGCGCAAACTGTTCTTGCGATTTCTCTCTCTCCAAAGCTTCTCTACTCCACGCTCTTCTGCCGAAGCCTTTGTCGATTTTCTTGCAAGTTTTCTTCATTTCATTCGTCGATTCCTTTCCAGGTACTTCTTCCTTTCCATTTACTTTGTTTCTGGTATTTGGTTTGCATTTTTCGGTGACTTTTAAGTTTTCCGGCGAGCCCCATTGTCTCAGGCGACCTGGGTTTGCTTTAACTTCCAAGTTTGATCTTTAAACTCCTTTATTTTACAAGTCAATCGTGTTTATAGTTTTAGGAGTTTTTCCCAAGTTTAGGGTCGTCCTCTGATGCTCAGACCTTTATACCAGCTTCTTGAGGATTTCCCCTCTCTTAGAGAGAAGACCCTAGAAAAGATTAGGCAAATAGAGAGAGCTCGGGAGGAAGCTCGTAGGTCACAGGAGTTTCCTATTAGACCTATCTTTCCCTCACCTCTCAAGGTGGTATATCCTGATCCCCCTGAGAGCTTCTATCAGACAGAGGTCTCTGCCAACCCATTACCGATGTCTGAGTTTGAGTCTTCCACCTCAGACCCCATGTCCATGGACTCTTTCCAGGAAGCCATGGATTTCACACCTTGGCCTGGTCAGGTCCCTGATCAGGCTGAGGTATCCAGCCGAGCTTCATCCCATGATGGCTCAAGCACCTCAACCTCTTCTTCAGAGGTTGAAGTTGTTGAGTCGAATGTGGCTGTGCCACCCATTTTTGACGCCATCCCTCTGTCGGCTGCCACAGAGGCAGAGTTCGTTCAGAGGTTCGCTAATAACCCATCTACATCTACTCAGGCCGACGTTGAGCTTGATGATGATGACGATGCTGAAAGTGAAGTCGACGTCTCTGAGGCGGTCGAGTTCGAGAGCACGGTAACTGAAGTGGATCTTCTATGCTTCAGATATTTGTACTCCATCAGTCCTTCCATCAAATTAAGGAGACCTCTGAGGGAAGAGAGGGACTATCACGGCCGAGATGGAGAAATCTGCTTGTACGAGCAGATATTTAAGTTAGGATTTCGCCTACCCATTCATCCCATCATCAAATCCATTCTCTCTTACATCAACTTGGCCCCTTCACAGCTATCTCCCAATGCCTGGAGAGTCATCATAGGGGCCATTATTCTATGGAGGGCAGTTCACCACTCTGACCTCCCAGTCCAGGTCTTCGTTAGTTGCTATGTCCCAACCTCGGCCAAAAATCATCCGAGCTACTATCATTTTGTGGCTCGGAGGCCTGAGAAGAAGATGCTCCAGGTGACTCAGACCTCAAATCATAACTGGAAGCCCCGTTATTTTTTCGCCTCAGGACCATGGGAATTTGGCCCATGCATCCCTTCTTCAACACTTGAGCCGAGGATACCACTCAAATGGGGCAAGGTCACTATGTCTGCCAGGGCCGATCCTGGTCTAAGTCTTCAGAATATGAAAAAGGTGAAGGCCCTGCAAGACCAAGGGGCACATGGTCTATTTGTCAAGTTCGAACACGTGCTGACCCCCCAGTATCTCTCGGGGACGAGCCTGGGTGGAAGTCCCCTTATTGACTTTGGTAAGGATTTTTATTTTAAGTCTAACCTCTGAACTCATTCATATCTGATTTCTGACCCATATCTTCTAACTTTTGCAGAGCGACCGCAAGACATCCCAGACGACCTGTGGGAGATGGCATCTCCGATCTTGGCAACGCTTGCAAAAAAGGCTGGTCTGAACGCTCCTCCCCCAGCTCCCTCAATATCCAAATCTTAGGCCTCAAAGAAGAGGGCCCCTGAAGCCCATGCCCCTGAGGATCAGAGGCCGACCTTGAGGCAAAGAAGGCCTCTGATGCTGCAATCCCAATCTCTTCGGCTGACACCCTGACGGCTCGTCTGGATAAGCTGAAGTTAACTGACAGCGTGGTCGGCAACAACAGATAGGCCATGGACGCACTCGCCTCTGTAATGACCGAGGCAGACAAGCATTTCTACCGAGCTATGGACACCTCCCTACTGGTTGAGTTCGGCCTTCACAGAGCCATCCAGGTATGATTTGTTCCTTTGTCAAAATTTTATAAGTGCAACATCTGACTTTTCTCCCACTTAACCTCTTCATTAAATGTGCAGGGAGTGACTGCCATGTATCAACTATCAAACTGGGCTATGAGGAAACTGCCCCTCATCCAGAAGGGGCAGGAGGCCGAGAAGGTTGAGAGTGACCTGAATACTGAGGTTGACCGTCTGAAGTCAGAGCTGAAAAACTCTGAAAATAAGGCTAAAGGGTTGGAAAAAGACATTTCTCTACTCGTCAAGGACCATGCCAAAGCCCTGAAGGCAAAAGATGATACTCTGCAGCAGAAGGTCAGCGTGGCTGTGAAGGCTGCCCTTGAAGATGCCTCGGATAAAATAATTTCTGACTACAAAGGCTAGAGGAGTTCATGGATTTTGGCGTTGAATACCTCGAAAGAGGTATCAAGGCCACTACCAAATGGGCTGAGGTCAGAGAGAAAGAGGTCGGGACTCTAAAGGCCTCTGACTTTGTGGGTCTCGGCTTTGCCGACCCTCAATTTGCTCAAGCACTTCAAGAGATGGAAGACGAGGCTGCTGCTCCAGCCGAGACTGCAACTCTGGGAGGGACCGAGCTCGGAGGGACAGACCATGCTGATGACGTGGCCGAGGTCACTAATGCTGAGCAAGCCAATCAGGCCGAGACTGTCAATGTCCCCCCCCCCCCCCCAAACCGGGATTGATTTGTAACTTGTAACAAACAATTTGTAATTTGTAATTATTAACTTGTAATACCATGGTATTTTGTAAGGAATTTGTAACAATGTCTCTGAATGCTATATGATCTCTTCCTTTTTCTGAATGTCAATCTCTTCTATTATTTTGTTGTTTTCTTGTTTATACTCAGTCAATAATTCTGACCTCACCACTGAATTGTTATTAAGCTCTGAAGTCATTACCTAATATGCTGTTCTCATAACCATCTTCACCAAATTAATGATGTTAAGAGTCTGAGGTCATCTAGGAAGGTGTCTGAGCTCAAACCTCGTCACCACCGAGTGATGTTATGAGGGTCTGAGGTCATCACCTATGATGCTAGCCTCATAACAAATTTCACCAAATTAATGATGTTAAGTGTCTGAGGTCATCTAGGAAGGTGTTTGGGCTCAGACCTCGTCACCAACGAGTGATGTTATGAGGGTCTGAGGTCATCACCTATGATGCTAGCCTCATAATAAATTTCACCAAATTAATGATGTTAAGTGTCTGAGGTCATCTAGGAAGGTGTCTGAGCTCAGACCTCGTCACCACCGAGTGATGTTATGAGGGTCTGAGGTCATCATCTATGATGTTAGCCTCATAATAAACTTCACCAAATTAATGATGCTAAGTGTCTGAGGTCATCTAGGAAGGTGTCTGAGCTCAGACCTCGTAACCACCGAGTGATGTTATGAGGGTCTGAGGTCATCATCTATAATGTCAGCCTCATAATAAACTTCACCAAATTAATGATGTTAAGTGTCTGAGGTCATCTAGGAAGGTGTCTGAGCTCAAACCTCGTCACCACCGAGTGATGTTATGAGGGTCTGAGGTCATTACCCATGATGTTAGCCTCATAATAAACTTCACCAAATTAATGATGTTAAGTTTCTGAGGTCATCTAGGAAGGTGTCTGAGCTCAGACCTCGTCACCACTGAGTGATGTTATGAGGGTCTGAGGTCATCATCTATGATGTTAGCCTCATAATAAATCTCACCAAATTAATGATGTTAAGTGTCTGAGGTCATCTGCCAAGGTGTCTGAGCTCAGACCTCATCACCACTGAGTGATGTTATGAGGGTCTGAGGTCATCACCTAAGATGTTAGCCTCATAATAAATCTCACCAAATTAATGATGTTAAGTGTCTGAGGTCATCTGCCAAGGTGTTTGAGCTCAGACCTCGTCACCACTGAGTGATGTTATGAGGGTCTGAGGTCATCACCTAAGATGTTATCCCCACGTGATATCTCTGATCTAAGAATGGATCAAGAACTTGTCATGGAAACTAATCTTTATTAATAACCTCTTCTCCAATAGATGGTACATTTACAAATTACAAATTCTATGCAACATCATATGTAATATCTCTTCAGGTGGTCAGCATTCCATGGGTTAGTGAAAGGTTCTCCTTCTAGGTTTTTTAGTCTGTAAGTGCTGGGCACACGCTCTTCTGTTACTTTGTAGGGGCCATGCCAGTTTGGGTGTAGCTTATTTGCCTTCTGTAGGGTCTTCTTTAGCACTAGGTCTCCCACATCAATGGGTCTTGACTTCACCCTCTGGTTGTAGAATCTCGCTGCCCTCTGTTGGTAGGCTGCTTTCCTGACTTCTGCGTCTTCTCTTCTCTCTTTGATAGGATCCAGGTCTAGCCTCCTCTTTTCCCCATTGCTGTCAGGGTCGTAGGTCTGAATCCGATGAGTTGGTAGTCCTACTTCCGTTGGTATGACAACCTCTGATCCATGTGCTAGCATGAATGGGGTTTCTCCTGTTGGTGTCCTTGCCGTAGTTTTATAGGCCCACAACACTACGTAGACCTCTTCTGTCCATCTCCCTTTCGCATCTTCTAACCTCTTCTTGATTCCATTCAAGATGGTTCTGTTTGTGACCTCGGTCTGGCCATTTGCCTGAGGTCGACCAGGAGATGAGAAGAACTGTTTAATCCTCACACTTTGGCAATACTTCTCTAAGGAGGAGTTCTTGAACTGGGTCCCATTGTCCGAGATGAGAGTGTTTGGGAGGCCATATCTGCATATGATGTTCTTCCAAATGAAGTGGAAGGTCTTCTGCTCTGTAATTGTTATCATCGGTTCTACCTCCACCCACTTTGAAAAGTAGTCAATGGCAACTATCAAGAATCTATAGTTGTTGACATTGTAATACCACGTATTTTTGTGATATTTATTTATGGGATTAATTAATTAAATGAGAATTAATTGGGAATTAATCCGGATAAAATACTAGCGAGATGTGAGTTGATATTTGACTATATTGAGCATTTATGATGTTATATGAATATTGAATTATGAAATTTGTCGTGAGATTGATATACGGCAATTTGATCATTTTATTAGGACGCGTGTGACAGTCGCGTCAGGATATAATTATTTTATTTATAAAAGTGAATTTAAATTCTATTAATCGTATGGTCATTTTGAGTGCGCCAACGCGTCCGGAAGGGTCGAGATAGTCAGAAAACACTAGTCGGGGGTTTAGTTTGGGTCCCGGGGTATTTTTAGGCCATACCGGCAACATAAAGGGCATTTCGGTAATTTTGTATTTTTGGAGAATTAAAAGTGACGAAAATTGGGAGTTTTAATCTGATTGGGAATTGACCCACTAAGCCACTAACCAACCCATATTAACCCAACAAGCTACGGGGGTTGTTAAATTAGGTTTTCTAAGCTTCCCCAAAACAAACCCTAGCCACCATAGCCATTGGAGAAGAAAGCTTAGAGAGGGAGAGAAGGAGAAGGAATTCTGCAGAAAACCTCTACAAAATCAACACCAAATTCAGAGACAATCGAGGCAAGTGATTTAATTTCTTTTAATTCAGAGAATGTTTCCTCCATGTTAGATAATTTGAAGATTTACAATTGTTCTTGGAAGATAAATGAAAACCCATGTTGTTTGGACTTAGAACTTGAATATTGAGGACAAATTGCATGTAGAATCATATAGAGATGATTATTCTGGTATTAATATATGTTGGATGTAAGAAAAACGGATTTAGAATGGACTAATTGAAGACTTAAAAGTTTAGGGTTCATGTTCTTGAAAAATTGGGGGAAAAGTGTAGAGATTTGTAAATTAATTGATGTTAGGATGAATTAATCCTTTAAAACGTGTTAGGATGTGACTATAATATGTTTAGGATTGATTAGAGACCTTAAAACAATCGTTGGGACTAATTTTAGAGGAGATTTGAGGAGTAGAAATAGTGAAAAAACGTAACTAAGAAATTCTGGGCCGAAACTGGTCCCTCGTTAGAAGACCTTCCCAGGTCGTTCGAACGAGCTTCTAACGAGTTGACCAGTCGCTTCTAACGAGGGGAGACTTCGTTCGATACCTTCGTTCGAACGAACTGTATTTCGTTCGATACATTCGTTCGAACGAGATGTCGTTAGAAGGTACAGTTCGTTCGAACGAACTAGAATCTAGTTCGAACAGCCTCGTTCGAACGAGACTTCTAACGAGCTGGCAGTTTAGGCCTTTTTGGCCTGTTTTGATTTTGGGAGTCCCGTAAACTTGTTCGAGGATAGAGATAGCATTCCTTTGATGGTGTATTAGTATACTTGGGACATTTGGGTTATTATGAGGAGTAAATTATATAAATGTGGATTAAATCAAATAGACATTTGAGTCGAGACGTGAGTGCCTACTACGACGTGAGAATAAATTATGGCGCGTATAAATATGGACCGGGATTATATAAGTTGTATATATATTTGATTGGTACGAGAATTCGATATGTACTACAATTAAACTACGGGATTACTAAGGTGTGTGCTTACTTAGTATTGGTATATGAATTGTGTGTATGACATACCTACCATACTTGCTATCACGGGAGGTTTGCGTTCGCTTAGGGCCCTCTAATCCTTGTGTTTCCCGGATTTAGACTGGTTGCCTCGATGAACATAGGTCAGAGAAAGACTTATTGGGATGTATGTTAATAAGTCCGCTGATCGTGGGAGCGTAGGTATGTGCGTGACCCAGGTGATGTGACTGTGTTCGCTTCCATTATTTGTGATGTTGTTATCTGTGAACTATTCCTGAGATATTTGGAATATGTAATCCTTATGTACGTGATGTACCGGGATGGATAGCAGAGTATGTGTGCACCACAGCTTCGTCTCGGGGTGCTTATATTGTATATTCATGTTGTGGAAAATATACGTGTAATAAACTGGGAACTTTCATATAGTATTGTGTGTAAAACTATGAAATAACATAGAAGGCTAATCTATACGAGCTGTATTACTTTTGTATGAGAACCTGAATTTACGTTAAACACCTATTTAACTGAGATCGTTATAAAGTTAATGGAACCGAGTAATAAGGGTAGGACCTATGACAGTCTAGCTAGATATGATGTCACTTAGCTAGTGGTTTGTGTCATTTTAGATGGGTACTTACGTTAGGAGTGCACAGTTAGACGAGAGGTGAGAATTTCATGTGAGTGCACGTTCTAACATGTACTTTGCATTTAATGTTTTAAATGTTTTTAAAGCACTTGAAGGTTTTTAAAATATCTCCACATTCGGGCTCTGACCCGTTTGCTTTCAAATCTTTTTTTTTTTGTAAAACCATTTTAGGTGCCCAGCCACAAGGACACCATGCATAGGATACTCATTCAGGTGGTGAGCTGTAGCTGTTTGTGGAAGCTACAGGGATTTGCTTATAGACGCTTCTTTCATTTGGATTCTTGATTCAGTATTTATCAGTTGTAGGGCATGTTGCCCATTTCTATTAGAGACATCTTTTCCATTATAGTTTTCAGACTTTGGCATGTATTGATTTAGTATTTCGTTACTCATTTCAGTTGTGGGATTTGTAGTGAGGAGTTTTCCTCTAGACTTTATTTACATTATGTGATGGTTATTCTATTTACTTCAGTATGGTGAATGGTGTTATTATTCTTCGTTACACTTGTTGCATGTTAATCAGACTTTAATTAAAATTTGTCAACTTACTTTTTAAATACTAGGTGGTTAGTAATAATAAAATGTTTTCGACAGTGATGCTATTAACTGGACCAACTTGGCATTTTGAATTAATTTAATAAAGGAGTAGCTACCCGGTATTTAATTAGTCGAGGTGTCACAGACAGCTCTTGGCAAAGGTCCTACCAGGTCAATTCCCCATATCGCAAATGGCCATGGAGAAGAGATTGAAGTCATAGGCTGATGGGGTTGATGAGGGATGGTGGCGAACCTTTGACATTTGTCGCACCTCTTCACATAGTCTGCAGCGTCCTTAGACAAAGTAGGCCACCAGTATCCCTGAGTGATGATCCTCTTGTCTAGGGGCCTTCCCCCTATGTGGCTAGAGCAAGAGCCCTCATGGACCTCCTGTAAGACCCGAGGTACTTCCATGGGATGCACACATCTGAGGAGAGACAATAGAAACCCCTTTTTGTACAAGACATCTCCTACCATTGAGAACTTGGTAGCGATGTATCTCAACTTTCTCCTTTCTATCTTGGACTCAGGCAGCTCTCCCTCTCTTAGGTATCTGACGAGTGGGTCGATCCATGAGTCTCCTAGGTTCACATTGTGACAAGGGTTACGTACCTCGCCCTCCTCGATGCTTGCTTTTCCTAAGACCTCGATTGGAATGGTCCTTTCCAAATCTGTCTTCATTGCTGAAGCCAGCCTTGCCAATGCATCAGCATGATTGTTGCTCATTCGAGGCACTCTCTTCAGCTTTGCCTCTTCAAAATACTATAACAACCTTCTTACCTTCTTTAAGTACTTGGCCATCCTTTCGTCATTGGCCTCGTATACCCCCAACACTTGATTGACAACCAACCTTGAGTCGCTATGGAGTAGGAGTCGCTTTACTCGGAGAGTTGTTGCCAATAAGAGACCTGCTATCATGGCATCATACTCGGACTCGTTATTTGAAGCCTGGAAGTTGAATCTCAAGGCGTATTCAATGCTGGCGCCATCTGGAGCTAAGAGTATTAGCCCCGCGCCACTTCCACTGTCACAGGAAGAGCCATCAACGAAGAGGCTCCAGACGTCTGCATTCGATGAGAAGACCCCTTCTCTCATAACCCCTTTCTCGAAGAGGTATCGATCCTCTTCGTTCTCTTCTACTCTGCACCGAGTTTTGCCTGGGACGACCTCTTCTCGGCTTCGTAAGATGTTCGGTGCAGTCTCTTCCGAATCTCGGAAGACACTACGATTCGTCTCTTCGCCGTTATCTAAGCCTTTCTCTGTCTCAGCTTCTTCCCAGGTGAACTCTGCGATAAAGTCTGTGAGGGCCTGCCCCTTGATGGCTGTCCTGGGCTAGTAGGTAAGGTCATACTCTCCCAGCTCGATGGCCCAGGTCATCAATCTTCCGGACTTCTCTGGCTTGTGCAGAACCTGCCTTAGTGGGGAGTCAATAAGGACTACCATGGAGTGAGCTTGAAAGTAAGGCTTCATTTTCCTTGAGGCATGGATAAGGGCATAAGACAACTTCTCCATTCGGGGATAGTTTTGTTCAGACCCTTGAAGGGCCTTACTGTTGAAGTACACGGGCCTCTGGATTCCATCCTCTTCCCGTATGATGGCTGCGCTGATGGCTGATTCAGAGACTGTCAGATACACAAAAAACCTTTTCCCCGTGATGGGCCGAGACAGCAACAAGGGAGACCCCAAGTAGGACTTGAGTTGGTCAAAGGCTTTTTCACACTCTTCGTCCCATTAGAAGGCCTTTATCAGAACTTTAAAGAAGGGGAGACATTTATCCGTTGCCCTAGAAATAAACCTGTTAAGGGCAGCCACTCTTCCCGTGAGTCTCTGCACATCCTTGATACTCCTAGGAGTCTTCATGTCGAGTAATGCCTTGATTTTCTCAGGGTTTGCTTCAATCCCCCTCTGATTAACGATGAACTCCAGGAACTTCCCGGCTCCTACCCCGAAGACACACTTCGCTGGGTTGAGCTTCATTCTGTACGAGTCAATGACATCAAAGGTCTTCTCAAGGTCCGCTACGTGGGTACAGTCTTTCAATCTCTTCGTTCGCATATCGTCCACATACACCTCCATGGTCTTACCTATTTGCTCCTCAAATATCTTATTGATAAGACGTTGATACGTTGCCCCCGCATTTTTCAGACCGAAGGGCATCACCTTGTAGCAGAACGTCCCTTTGTCAGCAATGAAGGCTGTCTTCTCAGAGTCTTCAGCATCCATAAAAATTTGATTATAACCTGAATAAGCGTCCATGAAGCTCATGAGCTCGTGCCCTGCCATTGCATCCACCATCTGGTCTATCCTAGGTAAGGGATAGCTGTCCTTCGGGCAAGACCTGTTCAGGTCAGTGAAATCTACACACATTCGCCACTTCCCATTGGCCTTAGGCACGATGACTGCATTTGAAAGCCACTCCGGATAGGTAACCTCTCTTATGAACTCGGCCTCCTCCAAATTTTTCACCTCTTCACGGATGACGTCATACTTTTCTCTGGAGTAGACTCTTCGTCTCTGCTTTATTGGTCTGGCATCTCTGTCCACATTGAGCTTGTGGCTCATGACCTCGGGGTCGATACCAGGCATGTCTGCGTGACTCCATGCGAAGACACTCTGCCTCCTCCTGAGGAAGCTTATCAAATCTTCTTTGATTCCTTACTCTAGGGCCTTGCCGACCTGAACGGTTTTTTTTTGCTCGTCCTCATTGAGGACGATGGATTCCACCTCTTTCGCGGCCTCGCCCTTCTTCAATTTTGTTTCGTATCTTGGGTCAAGAGTGTTGATGCTGTAAGTGGTGGTTGCTCTTTTATGGGCCTCTCTCTCTTCGGCCGAGTTGAAGTAACACTCCCGAGTCGTGGTCTGGTCCCCTTGCACTTCCCCTACTCCATAAGGAGTCGAGAATTTTAGCATCTGATGGACCGTCGACGGCACGGCTTCAAACTCTTTGAGGGCCACCCTTCCTACGATGAGGTTGTAGGCCGAGAAAACATTTTCGTCCATAACAAAAAAGTTTATCCTCTTGGTCAGCCTCTTAGGCCACTCTTCCCCCATCCGTACATCCATTTCATACATGCCTAAGGGGTGCACCTTTTCACCACTGAAGCCTATCAATGGGTGATGGTAGGGCACCAGCCTTGCCCTGCTAAGACCCAGACTCTTAAAACAAGGCCAGAACATCACATCTGCTGAGATTCCCCCGTCTATGAGGATCCTCCCTACCTCGTACCCATGCACCCTTATTGTTATGACCAAAGGGTCATCATGGGGGGCTAAGATACCCTTGAAGTCGAGTCTGGAGAACCCCACCACGAGGGTGTCCATGTCTACCTTCTTCCTCTTTTGCACTGCGTCAGAAGACGTTAGATTCATAACTCCAGGCTTGTCCACTGACCTGGCCTCTGCTATATGAGCCTTCCTGTCGGCCACCTCAGAGCCACCTCTTATAAATCCCCCACATATGGTGCTAACACCAAAGGAGATCATGCCGACCCTCTTCACCGGGGTGTTGTCATCCTTTGGCGAAAGATCCGGGTCGTCTTCATCATCTCCTTCTGAGTCATCGTCCCTTTTGGCCGGGACATCACCACGACATCTGTCATTTTTTCTTTTCTTTGGGTCTTTTCTTCCACCCTTTGGAGCCTTGCCATCCACATACTTCCTTAGCTTTCCCGATTTCAGCATCTTCTTAATCTCATTCTTTTAAAGCGAAGCATCTATCTGTGACGTGGCCATAATCCTGATGGAACTCACACCAGAGGTTTTTGTTCCTCTTATGTGGTGGGGCCTTCAGCTTTTCTAGCCACCTCAAAGTTCGGTCAGTCTTAATCTCATTAAGGATGTGTTCACAGCTCACAGTCAGAGGAGTGTAATGAGCAAACTTGTCATCACCTGACCTCTTCTTCCCCTCTTTATTGCCTTGGGACCTCCCAGTGCTACCACGGTTCTCCTCCTCATACTTGGCTGCCATTGCCTCTTCCTCATTCATCACTTTCCCTGCGGTTGCCAACAGCTCAGCCATAGACCTATGAGGGTCTTCCGCCAGTTTCCATAATATCTTCCCCTTCTAGAGGCCTCCTATAAGGGCGGTCATAGTTATGCTTTCTTCATAGTATTCCACCTCCAACTTCTCTTTGTTGAATCTTGCTATGTAGTCTCTTAGGCTCTCACCCTTGGCCTGTTTGACATACAGCAGGTGGGTAGTCTTCTTTTGAGGTCTTACCCCAAAGCAGAAGTTGTGGATGAACTGCTCAGCCAAGCCTTTGAAGTTCTCGATCGAGTTCATCGGAAGATAGGTGAACCAACTGTGCGCTGCCCCTGTCAAGGTTCTCGAGAAGGCCCTACACTTCATCTCATCGGGTATCGAGTAGATATCTGCCGTCGATTGGTACATCTCGATATGGTGCGCAGGGTTAGTGCTGCCATCATATCTGGGAGTCACCGTAGGAGGTTTGAACTTAGCTGGGGTTGGGAACCCCACTATCCTAGCCACAAATGGGGAACCTTCAGAGTAACCCCTTTGTAATGGGTCCCTGCTCTTTATGAGGTCCCCTATCTTCTCCTCAAGGCGTTGGATTGAATCATTCCAGGGTCTTCTGTCATCAACTTGGCCGAGGTTATCCCCTGCCACCTCCCTGCGATGGACAGAGGGTTCCCTGACCACGACCCGTTGGATGTTGACCTCTTCCTGCTCCCTGGCTCTTCTTTCGCAGGGTCGGCCTTGGTCTGACCGAGCCTGCCTGTTCCCTCTTTGGGATCCTGCTGCGCTCCTTGACCTTGATAGCCTCTGTCTTAGGTCATTCACTGGGCCCAACCTATCGAAGGCCGACCCTCTGCTTAACCTGTCAAAAGCCGACCCTCTTTGTTGGGCCTCTTCTCTTCTTTGGCCGACACATCCTTGACTCTGCCTAAGAGGTCGTATAGTGTCATTTGACACCTCATACGGCTCCCAACAGTCTTCTGGGGCCTCTTCAGCTCCTAGGTCATCATATCTGTCCTCTGGGCAAGGGTTTCCCTGCCTCCCCAGGCGCAAGCGCCTAGGGTCAGCAACGTCCCTTCTCCGCTGGGGTGTAGGCTGGTCCTTCATTGGCACTTGGGGTGGTCCCCTGACGTCAGGATAAGGCTGAACTGTCGCCGGAGTGATCATATCCGGTGAGACTCCAAGTGGCCTCATCATCATGGTTTGACTAAGCTGGGCAAATTGATCCTTCATGGCTTGTTGTTTTGCAGCTAAAGATTGCAAGGCTGCTGCTACCTCCGCCATTTCGGACTGGGGAGGAGCCTGACTGGAACTAGCCCCTCCACCCCCAGGCGGCGGAAGAGGCGGTGGTAAGTCTGGTGTTATATGTTAACTATATAGAGCTTGAGTAGCGAGTGAGCTTAATACCTTAAAGGACCTCTTTCAATGGTGAAACAGCTCCACGCTAGGGGGAGGCCTGGTTCACCACCAGAGTCTCCGGTGAGGTTAAGCAGAAAAAGAGGAAGAGATAGCTTCTCGTTTCCCACAGACGGCGCTAAAATGATGATGCTGGAATTAGCACCACCAGGTAAGGTGTTTCCAAGCTCAATATAAGAATAACAATGGCAGCACAGTTATATAAAGAGAAGAGAATGAGATGAGGATAAGTAGAATCAACGCCGGAATATAAGTGGTTCAGCTAATTTGGCCTACGTCCATTGTGAGTGTGTGTGAGTAATATCACTGAATAAAGGCACTAATGGCCATGGATACAACCTCTCAAGCTTTCTCTCTCTACTGTGTATCTAGACAAAGCTTCAGCTAGGGTTTTATATCTGGGATCCTTTTTTAAGGATACTATATATGATCCCTATATATAGTATCTAGGGGGTGTAATGTACCCCCCATGCATGCAATGAGCATGTGTGTGGTAACCTCACCAATGTGGGAGTGCCATATGTCACTGTCACATGTAAGGAATGATGATGAAATATCCTCCCCATGTGTGGAGAATAATCTTGTTACAACTGATTTGTGCCCAGGTGTCCTTATCTAAATGTCAACAGATGCTCGGCCGCCATATTGGTGGATGACCTCGGCCTGGGTGTGGTCGAGCTGTAAAGGCTTGACATTCGTTCAATCCGAGATGTGTCATAGGGAGTCTCGGCCTGATCTCAGTCGAGACAATATGCTGGGGTCGGCCCCAGCCGAGGTTGGACTGATTCCATGCTGACGATTACTAAGGCTTCTTGTCACTTCGGCCCAAGCCGAGGTTGGACTGGTATCATATTGAAGCTTACCAAGGCTCTCTGTCACCTTGGCCTACCCTCGGCCAAGGTTGCCATACCCAGGTATATGAGAATGCTGTTGATGCCTGCGATGCGCGTAGTGTCCATTGGAAATGTAGGTGGTAGTGTCGGCCTGGGCCGACCCTGGTCTAGCCGAGGGATGATATCTTGGGCCCACGACCCATCTTGGGTTGATCAATACCTCGGCCATCATCTCGGCCGAGGTTGGTGTCTCTAAGCCGAGGTCACACTTGGGGCATATCATAAACCAAGGCATGAAAGTTCTATAAATAATTTATGATTTATACTATTTCAATCAGTGACATAAGAAAAATAATAAGACTTACATATAGAATTACCTTAAGGACTTTTTCGTAATTTTCCACAGATTTTTCTCTAATTTTTCTCCTCAATTCTTCTTCTTCGACTTCCCACTTCTCTTCCTCTCAAGCCAAACTCTTTAATGGATTAGTTTTGGATGAAGGAGGAGGTAATATAAAGGGTGTAAAGTCGGCTAAACTCACCTCCTTCTTGAACCAATCAAAATTCACCATTTGTTATACTAATAAGACAAAATATCATTTAACGAATAGATAAATTTTCCCCTGCTTCATAATTCCAGCATAACTTCTTGCTCAAACCTCCGTTTAACACACCGTTTGTTGTGTTACAAACCTAAGTCATATATCTACAACTATCTAGTTTTTACCTTAAGTCAATTGTTATTTTATAAGGGTTAAAACTAGTCTGCAACCTAAATATTCCTACCGAAACCTCAAAATTTTGGATTTGTAACTAATTCGATATTTTGTGCTTTTTGAAGGTAGAATTAGACTAAACATAATAACTTAACATTATATATATTAGTAACACATTACCCATGTCACATAATCTAAGTATGATTTAATCATAATTTATCATAATCATATTCGGGTTGTCACAAGATTCTTCAATCTTTGAGATCTAGATAATATGTTTCTTCGGGTTTTATTTCAGGCATGTCGACCAGTTAGACAATACTGTATTATTCAGACTTTATACTTTTCAGTTTTAGGTGGACTTTTGTATTGTATAATTACTGAGAGCCATCGGTTAACTTATTTTTTTCATCTCGTACAATATTTATTTTATTCTGTGGTGAATGAGTATACTAGTTAGATGGTATAATTTCTTGCATTGACTGGAAGTTTTATTAAAGCAAGTTAAGTTGTTAAATTTTTCTAAAAAATTTTGACACCAGGCCTAATAGGTTATTAGTAATTAAATTTATTTTCTACAGTGATGCTAAGAATAAAACAGATGACATTCCTATTTTATTTTAGTAGAGGACTGATCACCCGTTATTAGAATAGGCAGAGTGTCATAAATGGTATTAGAGCATCAGGTTCTAGTGTCTTTAGTATCTGTGCAGACTTACTATATCTTTAGCAATGTTTTATCTTTGATGTAGAGCCCTATGCTTAGAACTGTTGATTCATATTGTGCTTTTACATTCTCTTGCTATTGTGTATAATTGAAGAGAATCTTATACGAGTTCGGTTTGGTTTCATATGCCGAACAGGAGAGGATGACAAACTAGGGCCGCAAGAAGGGCTACAGGAGGAGAGGCTCAGCCAAAGCCGTAAACTATTTAGGGGACGATGATCGCAACAAAGATCACCACTATTATTGATCAAACAATTAAGGTCACAATTAACGCCATGGCACAATAGTTTACTCAAGAATCGACAAAACTGCTAATGGCGTCTATTTAGGCTCACTCAGTGCAGTCAGTATGGGAGAGAATTAAAGAGGCCTTTCAAAAGGACCATCCGCCAGAATTTCTAGGAAATGAGGATATTGTAATGGCTAGCCAATGGAAGAAGGACATCCAGAGGCATTTATGTATGATTGAGTGCAGTGACACTAAAAAATAAATCATAACAATTTTTAAGCTCATAGGAGCGGCGTTGTAGTGGTAGGCGTCAGTCACCATGCCTGAAGAGAGATTGACCTTGATTATCAAGGAATTTTGGGTGCGGTTCAATCGCAAGTTCTTTCCATCTGTTGTCCAGACATAGATGATGAGGAAGTTTTTAGACTTATCATAGGAGGGCCGGATAGTGGCCGACTATGAGAAAGAATTCACTCGTTTAGTGAACTTCGTACCCGATAAGGTGAATACGGAGGAGAAAAGGGTCCTTAAGTTTGTTGATGGACTTACCCGGAGGATTCAACAGTATTTATTTAGAAATCTGGCATTGATGAAAGATCATCTCTTCCATGTTAAGGGAGCCAAGGTATTTGGAGAGTCTAGCCCGTAGGGCAAGACTAAATATAATAGTCAGTGCTAGTGGGGCACCATAGGGGGATACCAAGCAGAAGAACCCATCTAAGAGATTTAAATCAGGGGGACTTTGACCAAATGATGGTAGATTCAGGAAGGGCCAATAGGGCCAAGGGAACAATGAGGGTGGCCATCAGGGCTGAGGCTACCAGGGCCCAAGAGTAGGGCAGCCTCGACATGGCTAGTGGGGACAGAGACAGGGGGATTTTATGATCATGTGTCTTATATGCGGAGAGTAAGGACACATACATTAAGCTTGTTCGCAGCGAACTATATAGGAGTAGAGTGACCACCAGGGGTAACGATTATCACAGTTTTTAGGTCAATTCAGACGCGAGTATTATGTTTAGGAACCGATTAAACAGCTAGTGCCTTTGGCAATTGAAGGTGTGATTGTATACAAGGGAAAATAGGGTAAGTTTTGTGTGATACGAGTGCGCCACTGTATTTCATTAGCACTAGATCTGTGCATGAGATGGGTTTAGTGAATGTACTGTTAGCATTATGAAAATGTGTATATATTTACCATTGAGTACCGGGACTCTCTTTAGTCCCATCTATATAGGAAGTAGGTGTGGACGCTTGGAGGATATGTTTTTGTGGATCTACTCATTTAGAGAGTTATGATATTCGAGTATGATGTTATCCTAGGTATGGACTGGTTAGCAACGGTGGACTGTCTTAGTAAGGCTATCGTGTTCACTGTTCCAGGGAAGAATGTGTTATTTTTGGGATGTCTTGTCTTGAAATAGGGTCGAGCCTGCGTTTATAATATATTATATAAGAGACTTAGAGGAGTATAATTATCTGGTTGTATTCGATCGCTATGCATAGGGACTTTACTAATGTGATTCAAGGAATGTCGGGATTACCGCCGAGCTGAGAGATTGAGCTCGTTATTGATTTGGCATTGGGGACTTTATGATAGTGCGATCGTTGTAGTGTATGACTCCTTTAGAGATGTGGCAAATAAGAATTATAATTGTACACACGGGGGCAAGAGTTTTGAGTGCCCCAGTTATGTGCTTTGGGCCTAAGAATCTCGATGATTGATAATGCTAGGTAATAGTGTATCTGGGGGGTTCCTTATTTGAATTTCACTTGCGAGACATCCCATGCATGAACCCCAGTGAGCATCGTGAGTTGGGAGACGTGTTGGGAGCTAGGGCATGGGTTAGTACTTTAGTTATTACACGTGTATGTAGATAACACTTTGAGCTGAGAATAAATATTAGGATTTAAGGCGAGTGGAGCCATGTAGTGCTGTGTAAAAAACACTGGGGAACGATAGCACCACTAGTTGATAGGTGGGGAATCTCGAGGATAATTAAGTCATGGGTAGTAGGGTAATTAAGTATACCCTTACTGTATGGCCATGCCGAGCATACAGGGTTGACTTTGATATGTGTATGTTGCGACTATTATAATTGTGGAGATATGCACGAGTTATAGGGTGTATGGGCTCCCCGGTTAGTTAGATTTTTAGTATCGTCCAAGATAAGAGGACGTGGAAATGAATGTGTTGAGCCGTATGCCTATAGAGCAATTAGAAATAAAGTTGGAATAAAAATATGGACTGAACTTCGTTGAAGAGGAAGATCATCCGGATATATAGAACAAGGAGAACTACCACACCCGAGATGGGTTAAAAAACTATGAAGAGATAGGCACGAGATCACTCTTGCCAAGGGTGGATCCAATAGTTGTGGAGAATATAGCGGAGTCGTGCTCAATCAAATTCTTAGGGTAGCTTGCGCATAAATAGGATGTTAATTTTACCAAGTGAGAAGGATCCTGGAAGTGCATAGTTATGGAGCAGATGCATGGGTCACAATTTTTGACATACTCCGGGAAGGGGAGTAAAATGGACCATGTAACGTGGAATACAAAACGTGCGGGTCGGTGTGAAATGAGACATAACGAAGTGAGCACCACTCGTTAGATGGAAAAAGGATTGGTCTGAGGTGATCAACTAGAGTTTTGCTATAAATGGTGATTCCAGTGACATAATGGATGGGTAGATCTCTAGAGTTCATTATTGGGTTACCAACATAGCAAAAAGGTCAAGATTTCCTTGGGGTTTTGGGGGTCGATTGATCGAAATGGAGAAGTTATTATTAATTTGGGTGTGTTACACGTTCGAGCAGTTACCCAATTTTATTGGGATGAACCGGCACGAGGTGCCGCCTAACATTGTTGTGGATCAAAATAAAATTCTTCGGTTCCACCTCTAATAGGTATGATCAGGAGGCGATGGGGACGGAGTTGCATATGAACAAGGCATATCTCTTGTAGACCAATGGGTAGACGGGAAGGGTGACTAAGATGTTGAAGGATATGCGAGGGATGCCAATTTTGGATTTTTGGGTAATTGGGAGGAGTAATTACCGTTGGCAGAGTTACGTCTAATAATTCGTACTAGTTTTTTATTGGCGTGGAGCCTTTTGAAGCTTCATAAGGGAGACCTTGTCGTCCACCTTATGGTTGGTTAGAGGTGGGGTGATAACAAGCTTCTCGGGTCGGGCATGATTCAGGATCCGTCAGCAAGGATTGAGTTAACCTGGAGTTATTTTTATGTAGTTCAAGAATGTCGTAGGAGTTATGTCGTCGTGAACCAAAGATTTTAAGACCGAAGTGAGTGGTCACGTTCTACTACGGGTGTATCCCATGAAGGGAGTTATGTGGCTTGGAAAAATAAGGAGGTCGACACTTAGAGATGTGGGGCCTTTTCTCAGTATTAAGATGATAGAGCCAATGGTGTATAGGCTCGTCGTATTGGAGAATTTATAATGGGTTCATAATATTTTTCATGTGCCTCCATTAAGGAGAGACCCTAGGAATGATGTAGTATATCGACATAAAATGATTTGAAGATACTTGTAACTAGTTTTGGGCCGTAGAGAATAGGCCTTCAATCAAATTGGTACTGTTAGTGTATGTTGTCGTGAGTTGATTCAGAGCGTGAGGATGTCATACGGGATGAGTATCCGGAGTTCTTGGTACCAGGTATATCCGAATTTTAAGTACGAAATTCCGTCGTAAGGGGGGAAGTATGTAACACCCCATATTTTGGGGAATATTTTAAATTAAATATGTGCTCGTAATTTAATTAAGTTGAGAAATAAAGTGAATTGAATAAATGTTAATTAGTGAATACTGGATTAATATTTTTGTGTGATAAGTAAATGCAAACGTGTTATTTTACAATACGTCGTAAGTGAATAAAATCAACAGGTTTGACGGTATTTCATTCGGGACGCACGTGTGGGGTCATAATGGAATGAGATGGGAAATGTATGTTGGGTGACTCGAATGGTGATTTCGATTGCACTGATGATCCGGAATAGGTTGAGATAGTCAGGATTTGGTATCCATGAGCTGTAATCGGGTTTCGGGGACTTTTTAGAGTAAGTAAGACCCATATCAGGGCATTCAGGCCATTTTGCAATTAATCCTAAGAATAATTTCGGGATTTGTGATATAATTAGGAAAGGTGGATGGAGTGGGAAACCATTCCACCATTCCAAAAGATCTAGACTTGAGAGAGAGTATAAAAGAGAAGGTGGAACTCAAGAGGAAGCCATGAAATTCAATCCGAGAGAGAGTTGGATCAATTTTCGAGCGTAGAACCAACACGTAAAGAGGGTTCTAAGAAGAAAATCAAAATTCTCTACAGTTAAAGCCAAGTGTTTAATGTTCTTTGATATTTTGTGTTGTATTTATATTTCATATTAGAGATGGTGTAAAAATATGGATTTTGGGGTGGGATTCACATGTAAAACGGGATTTTGGGATAAGAATCCTTGTGTAGCAAATTGAACATAATCCCATGTTAAATATGGTAGGATTTATATTATCAATATGTGATATTTAAGGACAAGTATGTGAATTAATGAAATCTTGATTAAATATTAAGGAAGTGATTGATTATTGAATAAATAGGTTGAATCCCTTGATTTGAATTGCCATCAAATGAATTCGGATGTTAAAAATGAGTTGGATCGTGTTTAAAATTGATAGAAAGTAGTAATCTTGGGTTGGATTGGTAAAATATATTGATTTGGTTAGGGGGAGATGATGAATCCAGTCTAAACTAATCAGGCCACTGCCCAGAATCGAATCGATTCGCCCTTGAGGGCTGTATCGATTCGGTAGAGGAATCGGTTCGGGTCAAGAAGCGGAATCGATTCAAACCTGTTGTTGGGTATATTTTGTTCGTTTGGATTTTTTCGTGGACCATGTGGGGTTTGGATTAATTAGGGAGTTCGTAATGAGACATAAAACTTCTGGAAAAAATGTGGGAAATATTATACTTACCTTAGGTTAGTCGGGAATCAAATTCGGGTATAATTCTACGGGTGTTTTAGAGTGAATAACACTCGGGTTATTATTAATGAAATCGACTTGGGATTTTGGATACAATCGGGATACTGGTTGGAGTAGAATAGCTTAATGCCCAGAATAATAATGATAATTGTGAATTAATTATAAGTAAGTGACTACTTATGTATTCAGGAGTCGGGGTTAGACTAGGGAAGCATGGGCTAGTGCTATGAGTGATCTATGCACGTTTAGCCGGTTATATATATATATATATATATATATATATATATATATATATATATATCTGTGTGTGTGTGTGTGTGTGTGTGTGATTGATATATATGAAACATACCTACTCCATAGATGTTATCGTTGGAGGTTGCACGTAGTGAGCAGTCCACCCTGACATTCACCAGCAGGCGTTGGATCGGTTCCCCAGGTCATAGGTCTGTCGCATGACCACTGAATGTGAGTTTAGAGTCTAGTGGGGGTAATGCGGTATGGTTATCACCCACGGATGTAAGACTATGATCGCCTCCGGTTATGTGTTTACGACTTGGGTTCGGTGGCGAGATTCTGACTTGTTGGCTCAGGAGTGGTACGTGATGTACCTGGAGCCTGATAACATGCTAGAGAATGCATCCGCGAGGTTAAGCTCCGAGGATGCGGTTATACGTATATAGTGAGTGATATATATGTATGTGTACGAGATGTGATATGTGTATGCGTATATATACATGTTAAATATATATAAATGAATTAAAGAAATGTGCGAACGATAAATTATATGCATCCGGGAGGATAGCTCAGGAATGCTATGTTTATATACTTATATAAGAGTGATATATGCATATGTGCAAATTAAACGAACGTGTGAACATTGAAATTATAACTAGTACAAAGTTATGTGAAACAGTTAACGAAAATATTATAATTGAGAATTATAATGATATAGCTTATGTGATAGCTAAATGAGAAATGAAGTAAAGTAATAATACGTGTAGAACGGTTGGGGTAGAATATTTGTGTGTAGCTAAGTTAAATGGTGGTACTGGTTAGGCAGGGTATGATAACTAGGGTGTTTAAAATACATGCGTTAGGTGCGCACTATAGATGAGGGGCGAGGATTATATAATGGTAGTGCGACTCCAGTTTCAATATGAACGATTACATTGCATATTTATTATTGTATTTTAAACACTTGCAAAATATTTTCAAGTGGTTTTTGGGCTCTCACCCATATCAAAATCTTTTCAAAACCTTTTAGGTGCTCAGCCACATGGGCGCCAGGCTTAGCTATCTTCCGATCAGACGATGCTGCAGCAGCTGTGGATGCCTGCAGGGATTGATTAGACGCTTTTATCTTTGTGATCTAGATATGATGCTTCTTCACGTTTTAATTCGGGCATGTCGCCCTGATAGACATTAATGTATTATTCATACTTTATACTTTTCAATTTCAGTTGGACTTTTGTATTGGATAATTACTGAGAGTCGTCGGTTAACTTCTTTATTTCATCTCGTTCAGTATTCATTTTATTTTGTGGTGAATGTGTATACTAGTTAGATGAAATGGTTTGTTGCATTGATTGGAAATTTTATTAAAGCAAGTTAAGTTGTTAAAAAGTTTTTTAAAATCTTGACATTAGCCTTACTAGTATTAGTAATTAAATTAATTTTCGACAGTGATCCTAAAAATGAACCAGATGAGATTCCTATTTTATTTTAGTAGAGGACTGATCACCTGTAATTAGAATAGATAGGGTGTCACACCCGACTTTATAATCTTTTTAGTTTTGTGGTTTGAATTAACTCTGTTAAATTTCTTATTTAACTTTGGTTTTTGAATTTTAGTGGTTATTTACAACAACTAATCACATGAGGAACCCTAGCCAATCCAACTCAACCAACCCCAACCACCCACAAAAAAAAAAAAAAAAAAAAAGAAAAAAGCTGTTAGAAAATATAGGTTTTTACGGTCTAGTCCTTGGACTAACAATTTTAGACAAAAAAACCGGTGAACTAAATTTTAAACGATTAGGTCCAACATATAAATACCCCCAATTTAAAAAAATCATAAACCTAATCGGCTATTGGAGTTTCTCTGCAACTAACGACTATTCTCCGAAATCGAAAATAACATCAATCTTATGCTTTGATCGTCTGTCCTATAATCGATTACAGTGTTCTTATTCGATTCTACCTGTATCACTTGGCTCTATCATTTGTAAGTTTATCTTTATCAGCAGTTGATTTTTCTATTTTCGATCGATTACAATAAGTATATGTCCTTTGTTTTAATTCAAGAGACTCATTGTAATATTCATTCATGTGATTGAATAGCTTTTTATACGTTATATATGTATATGTTTTTAATTTGTGTTTTTTATGCATTTATGTTTGGATTCTTCATAAATAAGTTATATTTATCAATATTTGTAATTCTTAGTTGAATGTGCTGAATGAATATTATTGATGTTTCATTCTAATTTTAAGAGTCCTTGATTTTCATTTGGTATTGAATCACTTATTGATATAGGTCCGCGCCAGCGGAAACAACCAGTTTATTATCAGTTTTCAAAGTACACGCAATGTTTATAAAGTACACGTGATTGATATTTGATAATATGTTTTGGTTTATTGCTTCCTGTATAGGTTTTTAAAAAGTGCCTGTAAGTTTATATTAATTATAAATAAATATTTTTATATTTCATGCATTAAATTATTGCACACATTTTTAGAATTGTTAACCTTGAAGTAAATGTTTTTCGTCTCTGTTTTACTGCAGGACATTATGGTAAGTAGTGTAATAGCAAGGTGTTGTTATTTGGATAATATGGCTTGTATTGAAATATTTGAAGATAGCTCATTAGATTTCATATGCAATGAGTTGTGTATTAGGTTTACTAATTTGAGAAGTGGGAGTTTTTCATTGAGGTATTCATTTGGTGATGAATGTCGGTTCATGTTGGTTTGTGACAACGATGTTTGTTGTATGTTGCGGTCCCAATTGATCGTGAAAGCTAATTTCATTTGGATATATGTCATTGATTCATTACCATTTCCATGTAATACAAGAGATGAACGGGTTGACTGCTCTAATCGAATTTTTGAAGGGGTTGACTGCAGTAATACAAGGTCTGAGAGGGTTGACAGTGGTGATACAAATACACAGAGGTTAGAGTCTTTATCATCAGGCACTAAAAATGATTTTAATAGTTGCATTGAAAATGACTTTTATCTTGGAGGTGTGGAGTCAAGTAAGTCGAAAGTCTATCTTTCGAATGATTGGAAGACTTATATAAGTCATGAGCAGCAGTGTTTTGAAGGAGGTGTAGTGGAATTTCGGGATAAATTGCGAAAGTATGCCGTTGAGGTTGGGTTCAAGTATGTGTATTTGAAGAATGATAAAACTCGAGTGACTGCTGAATGCTCTAAAAAGACTACTGAGAATTGCATATGGAGAATTCATGCTTCATTATCTACAATAAATGGATACTTTTACATACGTTCAATGAATAATGAGCATACATGTAGAGGTGTCTTTCGTAGTCCGTCAGCCAAAATGATAGCCTCCAAGTTGGTTTCAACATTGGTAGCTGATGATCTTAGAGATAACCCGCTATTGAGACCAATTGATGTAGTTAGAGATATGAAGAAGAATTATGGTCTTGATATAGCTTATCAACATGCATGGCGTGCGAAAGAGATGGCTGATGTTGATATACATGGTGATAAAAAGGTGTCTTATGCATTAATGAATAATTATCGTGACCTTCTATTGCAGTATAATCCTGGGTCGCATTGCATCCTTGACGTGGAACATGAGAGTAAAAAATTCAAGAGAATATTTGTAATGTTTAGAGGATGTATTTATGGATTTCAATACTGCAGACCTGTTTTATTTCTTGATGGTGCCTTTTTGAAGAGCCGTTACCGTGGAACAATACTATCAGCTACTGCAAGGAATGGGAACAATGGTAAATGAATTTTAAATATTTTATTTTGTTTATTGCATTGAAATTTTGTTTGTTCCATTCCATAACATCAAAATACACGCATAAAAATATAAATACCTTTGAAGGTCTTTGTTTTAGTTCACGTGTACTTTTCATTTTACTACGTGTATTGTCATGATATGTCTTATTATGTGTAATACTAAGTAAAGTACACGCATAGTGCATGTAAAGTACACGTGAATGTTTTTGTTAATTTCACGTGTACTTTTCATTTTTATGCGTGTACTTTGATAATGATGACTTTATGTGTAGTAATAAGTAAAGTACACGCATTTTACATGTCAACTACACGTGAATGTTTTTCTTAATTTCACGTGTACTTTTCATTTTTATGCGTGTACTTTGATGATGATGTTATGTTGAATACAAACTAAAGTACACGCATTTCACATATCAAAGTACACGTGAATGTTTTTCTTTATTTCACGTGTACTTTTCATTTTTATGCGTGTACTTTGATGATAGGTGTTGTTATTTAGAAATAATAAAGCAAAGTAAATGTTAAAACTGTAAAGTACCTTTGAATGTTTTTGTTTAGTTCACCTGTACTTTACATTTTTATGCGTGTATGTTGATGTTAGTCTTGTTAATAATAAAGCCAAGCAAAAGATTGATGAGTAAACGTGCATTTTATCATGTGTACGGTACATTTTTATGCTTTGTCTTGTTATTTACAAACAATTTAGATTAAACACAATATATTTCCCATGTGTTTTAGGGTCTGCGCCAGCAGCATCAATATACAAAGTATTGTACATGGATATGTTATTTATTTTAATTTTAATATATTTTTTAAATTTCAGGACTTTTTCCTGTTGCATATGCTGTTGTTGATTCCGAAACCGAAGATAACTGGATGTGGTTTCTAGTCAATTTGCATAGTGCAGTAGTTGAGCAATATCGAAACATAACATTTATATCAGATCGAAACAATGGATTACTTGAAGCTGTTTCGAGGGCCTTCCCGTTGTCTGCACATTCCTACTGTATACATCATTTACAAGGGAATATAAAAAAGAAAATTCGTGGGAATTGTGCTGGATTTCGAAAGAAAATTGTTAAAGATTTTTTGTCTTGTGCATATGCTGTCTCGGTTGATGTATTTCACAAGAATATTGAAGCATTGAAGAAGGAAGGAGGAGCTGCTGTTGCCGATTTCATTGATAGTTTGCCTCCCGAGAATTGGTCCTGTGCATATTTCCCTGGTAAACGGTATGGTGACATGGCATCTAGTGTTGCGGAGTCATTCAATTCATGGATATTGGAGGAAAGGCATTTACCAGTAATGAATATGCTTGATAAATTGAGAGTGAAGATTATGAATTTCAATGCAAACAAACTTGTTGAGTCTGACACTTGGGCAAATGAGCTATGTCCTTTTTTTCAAAAGTTACTGAATGAAAATTGGAATAAAAGCCGACATTGAACTATTAGTCGCTCAAGTCAAAATGTATTTGAAGTTCATTCAGAAGTGCGAGCAACAGTTGACTTAGGAGAAAGGACTTGTTCTTGTAAGAGTTGGCAGATTAGATGTTTTCCATGTTCTCATGTTGTTTGTGTTGTGCGGAGGAAAGGGACCAGTATTTATGATTATATTGAGGAGTACTATAAGGTATCTTTCTACAGAAAATCATACTCGATACCTATAGTTCCTCTTCCTGATTTGATTTCCTTAAATATTCCTATTCCTGAAAATCCATCTATCCTTCCACCAATGACTAAGAGACCGACAGGCAGGCCAAGAAATAAGAGAATAAAGTCTTCTGGTGAGATCACAGTAAGGGAAGTTACTTGCTCGAGGTGTAGTAAAACGGGTCATTACAGGTCTACTTGTAAGGAACCCATTTGACTAAAATTGTTGAATTCATTCATTTTAACCATTTGATTGAATAAATTAATTAATAAACCATTTGTTTCACATAAATGAATGTAATTTATTTTTAAGTCTCATATATCAGTTTTCTTTGTGTGTTGCTGTACTCAATTTTTCATAAAACATACATGATCATTATTCCTTGTGTTCACGTGTACTTTGCCTTTGTATACGCATGTTATGTAAAGTACACGCGCATTTTGATGTCCAAAGAAATTATAGGTATTTTAGCAATAGTCCCATTTGTGAATGTTTTGTTTGTCCTAATCCCATTTGACTTTTTTATTCATAATTGGTTGCATTTAGCAGTTGTGGATGGTCAGATCAATATGCGTGTACTTTATAAAAGCATGCGTGTACTTTACGTAATGTACATGCCTGAAGTACACGCATATTATAAATATAATGTGCGTGTACTTTATGAAGTACACGCATTGATAATTAAAGTACACGCATTGATAATTAAAGTACACGCATTTAAATATAATTGTACATGCATGTTTTAGAAAACTACACGCATATTCATATGACAAAAATCTAATTCAATATACGTGTATTTTATGTATTCTGCATGTAATTTTATCAAGTATTCGTATATAAATGAATGTACTATTTCGAAAATGGTTTTTGACATTACAATCTGCTTGTACTTTATAAAAGATATTTGGGTCACTCATATTCTTAAACTCCTATGGGTATTATGGTCCGCGCCAGCGTCATTATTATACAAGTACTAGTTGTAAGCCTTCGCGATGCGCGAGAGAGGCGCAATGTACGAAACATAAGAAAAAATATATCTAAAAAAATTGTAACAAAAATATCCTACTTATTTACATTTGCATTGAAGAGCGAGGTTTTAATTAAAAATACAACTTGTAGTTATTTAATCATCGAGCATTAGAAACATATGTACTACATAGTGCATTATATTATTGTAATGGTTTTTCGAAATGATATTTTTTTAAATATCAATGTTAAAAACCATATTATTTTTCATGTTAATTGTATTGTTGTAAATTGGACCAACATCAGTGTTAATTGTAATAAAATTCTTCTTAATGTTTATTGTGATTATATCAATGGCCATAGGGTAGTGAGACTTGGAACCATTCCACTTTATTTTTCATTACAAAGAGGGATGAAAAGAGGGAGAAAGAAGTACGTTGGAAATGAAGAGTTGTCACTTTTGAGGAAGTTAAATACTTGAAAATCGTAACTGAGTTCGTTGGAAATCAAAGAGACAGATTCACAAATAGAGAGACCTTTAAGATAGTTGAGTAATAATTACCCAATAAATGATGTGCCTCTTGGATAGGCTAATTGCAAAGCATAATAAATGCCATGTTTTGCATTTTAGAGTATATAGAGATTTCAATCTGCTTGTACTTTATAGACTATGCATGTACTTTATAAAGTACACGTGTAATATATAGAGTACACGCATTTATATTTATTTCAATAGGCGTGTACTTTATATATTACACGTGTACTTTGTATTGTACACGTGTAATATATAGAGTACACGCATTTATATAATTTTTTTTGATGAAATGTTATAAATGTTAAAATTTTTAACAAAACACGTGATCATGTTTATAAGGGTTCACGTGTACTTTACTATATTGGATTATGAAATAACTCAGAACACATTCATGAAAGAAATAAAATTTTTATTAAAAACAAAAAAATAAAGTACAATTTTTCAAATAAAGAAAACTGAAAAAACTAAACAGGGCTTCTAGAAGGGATGTTTGTCAAAGGCATCCAGGGTGTCAGGGAGAGAGTCAATGAAATTCGACCAGTGTCGAATTTCTTTTTCTATGACAGCCACAAGGCCTTCATGGAGAGCCTTTTTCTCCTTCAGCTTTGCGATTTTCAGGGGAACTTCCTTTGTATAGAAATAAATGAGTTCTTCATGTGTTTGAGGAGGGTCCTCATCCACATCAAATAAATCTATGGGATTGGGTGGATGTCCAGAATAGCCTTCCCTCACATATGTTTGAAACTGCTCAAAGGCAGTTTCATATGAGGAAATATTTTCCTCAATTTGCCTTATTTTTTTTTTGTTTCTTTCATCTCTCTCAAGAGTTTCTCGCAAGTTTTCTGCTGGAATAGCCATTATGTAATCTTTACCCTAGATGTAATGGTTAAGAAAGGAACAAATATTACTCTTTTATAGGAAAAGTGAAAGTTATTTATTTCTTGACCAGAAGTAGTTGGGAAGTGAGTAGTTGAGCTTAATAAATTGATTTTGGTTATTGTGTCCTTAATGAATTCTTCAAAGTAGTTTTCAATTAAAATAATAAATAATCATTATATTAACCACTGCGTGTACTTTAGTGAAAATGCGTGTACTTTGGATAATTAATTGTACTTAGTAATTATGACTTGTATTTTTCGTGAAAACTAATTTTACATTGTTTCATAACAATCAGATGCATTGTTTGTCTAAACCTTACGTGGATTGTGGTCCGCGCCAGCCGGAAAAAACCATTTTGGTATGTAAATATACATGAATTTACATACCAAAATATCACATGTATTTTGAAAATACACGTAATATTTTCAAAGTACAGGTAAGTATTGGTATGTAAATTTTGAAATATCAGGAATATCAAGTGTACTTTCAAAATACACGTGTATTTTGAAAATACACGTTAAAATAAACGTGTATTTTCAAAATACACGTGATATTTTTCACGTGTATTTTTATAATACACGTTTATTTTAAAGTGTATTTTGAAAATACACGTTTATTTTCACGTGTATTTTCAAAATACACGTGAAAAATTCACATGTATTTTGAAAGTACACGTGAGTATTGCTGTGTAAATTTTGAAATATCAAAATGACACATCCAGTAACTGTGCTAGGTTTTGAACTTGCTGATTTGTCAAGTGAATGTATCAGAAACTCATGCACAGCAGTTGCCCAATCATATTTATCCATTTCCTCAATATTTTCAATGTATTTCAACCAAAATTCTCCAAGGGTGAAGTTTGAGTTGGAAGAAACCATTTTGGTGTAATAAATATTGTAAACAATAACCAATATAACACAAAACAAATTACAAATATATGTTTTGAATTTGAATCACAATTTATAGATGTTTTTTCTCCTTTCGGGGGAAGAAATATTTTGACAGAAGAATTTCCCTGAGTACATATGCTCTTTGTTTAAGCATGTCAGGGTCTTGAAAGGATTTTTGCATTTCTTTGTTTCTGCTTATTTGCTCAATATAGTACATGCAGAACACCCCACAGTCAACCCTGAAATTACAATAAAACAAATATAAAAATTAGAATGATGTGATGAAATTTTTTGAAAGGATACAAATTAGTAATTTTTAGAAATGAAGTTTTTCTTACCCATTATATTGTTTAGGGCATTCGTGATCTCTTATTAGTTCAAATTTGAGATCACTTTGCAACAAGAAATCTACAGTCCTTCTTTCTTGCTCTGTCAATGGATCATCATCCATTGTAAACTCATTTGGGGTGCCTTCCTCAAATTTCCTCTGAATTTTGTAACCATTGATTTTCATTGTTTTTGCTTCAGTCTTCAATTCGGACAGTGATTTTTGGAAGACAGAAAACTGTTAAGAAGACAAATATTTAGTGTATACAAATAAAAGAGTAACTTGGCCCACTTCATATTTTATTTTAAAATACACGCATACTATTAAAGTACACGCATATTTTATTTTAAAATATCACGTGTATTTTATTATATATGATGCGTGTACTTTGCCTAATGAGTTAAAAGTACACGCATAATATTAAAGTACACGTAACTTGTTTTGGTTCATTACACGTGTATTTTAAAATATGATGCGTGTACTTTGATAATCTATTTAATTATGTACAACTCATACAAAGTACACGCATTATATAATGCACGTGTACAAGTGTATAATATAAGCACGAGTAATATTACTAATTAAGTTTAGGCACTAACCAATTTTTTTGCATCATCAAAGAATGTTGTGTTCTTTTCCATGTCATTCGGTCGGAGGGGATCCATGTGGACCACTTTATTTTCTTTAGTGTATATCACAAATAATGTGAAATGTCCTATACTATGTCTAAGTACAATGAACAAATTATTACAACTGCCAAAGTATTCAAATAAATCCTTGTATAATTCCCCCTTCTTATTGACTTCGTTTGTTTTACAAGCTTCTATCTGAATAAAAATTATAGACAAGTGTTAATAAGAAAAACTGAAATATTGTTTATCAAAACTTTCATTTTATTTGTACTTACCCAACAATAATCAGAAAAAGTGTGTGAGTAGGAGAGCCCTTCCTCTGACAATTTTAATCTCAATACTTCGCAAAAGGCAAGTATTATCTGTTTCACACAATATAAAATGGTGAGGAAATAATAATGTTGAAATTTAATGGATGTCTAATATTTGGACAACATACTTGGCTTGAAATTTCTTGATTTTTGAGGACTTCAAGTAAATCTTCCCATGGGACATACGAAACCATCCCTTTGAAAATAAACTCCCTGCATTTTATATAATCAATAAAACAATAGTATAATAATATTAACCTTATTCTTTTGCACCAAAAAAAATATAAATTAGCGAAGTGATAAATCATAAAACAATAAACTTTACCCTGGCTCAGAAAATTTAATAAACTCTTCAATCTTTTTCTTCGAAGCTTCATCGAGATATTTATATGCTTCGATTGCTTCAAGCTTGACGCGAGTTTCCTTCATTTTTTCAGCTATTGTTGTAGGGCCTTTTCTAAGCTTTGACTCTTTGGGTTTCTTCATTGGTAGCTTTTCTGTTTCGCCGTCAGCTTTTCTTTTCATCTGACCTCTAGTAAGAGGTCCTTGGATTTTGGATATTTTGGGGCTGCTCTCAACTTTCTTTGAGGCTAATTCAATCTTTAAACTCGAAATTTGGTCAAGGAGTTGTTTATTAATGTTTTCCTGATATATTTAACAAGGAATGTTGGATTGTTAGCATTATTTGAAAAAATGATTGATTTTCACTTACGTGTATTTTGTATAATACACGCGTGTATTATATAAAAGTGCGTGTATTTTATAAAGTACACGCGTGTATTATAAAATACGTGTACTTTATAAAATTTATAATATAGCGAAAATTTATAATAAAATTAAGAAAGTGTAGCGTGTAATAAATATCTATTGTATTTTATAGATACCTGGTCAGCTTTTTTCAATTCTGATTCTTCAAGCATTTTCTTCAACTCCGAAATTTCGTCATTAAGGATTTTATTATTGTTTTCCTGTAATACAAAACAATGTTACATTTTAAACAATGCATTATTTTTAATAAGTTAATGCATGTAGTCTTCATTATATCTAATATCAAATAAAACTGCATTAAAATATTATGAAATAAAACTGCATTAAAATATTATGAAATAAAACTGCGTGTACTTTGAGAAAACTGCGTGTACTTTGAGAAAACTGCGTGTACTTTGAACGTGTACTTTAGGAAAACTGCGTGTACATTAGAGGAAAACTGCGTGTACTCTGCATTCAAAAGTACCTGTTGAGTTCTTTTCGACTCTGACTCCTCAAGATTCTGCCTCAAAGTCATCTTTTCTAAGTCAGCATCTTTCCAGTGTTGCAATGTATCATCATACTTTCTTTTTAGATCTTCATTAGTCAGAGACAGATATCCATTCTTTTGTTCCAAAATTCGCTTTGATTCATCCAATTCTTTAATTCTATCTGAGTCACTCAAAGTGACTTGATCAAGCTTTTCTTTTAATGAATTGTTTAACTCAACTAGTTGGGCATTTTCTACCTCCAACTTATTTAATAACTCTTTTTCCTTCAAAAGGTTGGAATTCTCCACCTTTAAGTTCTTCACTTCCTCATGGGCTTCAATAAGTGAATCATGATCTACCTGCAAATGTACATTCAAAATGGCACTCTCCACCTCCAAAGATGTCACCTTATCAAGTGCAACATTAATGTCTACAGCTGCTTTAGATAGTTGGTTATTTTTTTCCAACAACTCCCTTTTCAAAACAACAATTTGTTCCTCCAAATTAACCTTTGGTTGATCTTTTCCCTTCTTTTTCTTTGGACTCACAATGTTTTTAAGGGGAATATTCCAACCATGTGAAAACTCATTGTCATCAATATCTTCAGCAACATTGTTTGATGATGAATCAGCATGTATAGGACTTTCTGTAGATATGTTCAAAGAGTAACTTGGCCCTTCAAACTGAGATTCCTTTTGTACAGGACAGTCCTTAGAAGCTGGTTTACTTGTAGCCTGCTTCAAAGATGCTGTTGCGATGTCATTCTTCACAAACCATTGTTTCAAAGACGACAACTTCCACTTCAGGAATTTTGGAGTATTTTCTTTATATTCTTCAACAGGAGAAATGATTTCAAATTTCTCACATGCCCAATACTGAGATCATACAGAAAAAAAAAATGAATTTAATACGTGTACTTGACAGAAGATATAACAAGAGTATTTTGAGAGTACACTGGTTATATTTACAAAACATAGTACACGTGTACTTTGTAAAATACAAGTGTCCTTTCACATGATATAAGACGTGTATTTTCAAAATACAATTGATATTTAGCGTGTATTTTCAAAATAAACGTGATATAAGACGTGTATTTTCAAAAGACAAATTAAATATCAATTGTAT
This sequence comes from Sambucus nigra, assembly GCA_949130495.1. NCBI lineage: Eukaryota > Viridiplantae > Streptophyta > Magnoliopsida > Dipsacales > Adoxaceae > Sambucus > Sambucus nigra. The sequence continues at coordinate 514,226,485 of OX422221.1, read as the reverse complement.
TTTGAAAGAACAAGAGAAAATATCACATGTATTTTGAAAATACACGTAATATTTTAAAAGTATAGGTAAGTATTGGTTTGTAAATTTTGAAATATCAGGAATATCAAGTGTATTTTCAAAATACACCTGAAAATAAACGTGTATTATCAAAATACACGTGAAAAATTCACGTGTATTTTGAAAATACACGTTAAAATAAACGAGTATTATCAAAATACACTTGAAAAATTCACGTGTATTATGAAAGTACACGTTTATTTTAACGTGTATTTTCAAAATACATGTGATATTTTGAAAGTACACGTTTATTTTGAAAATACACGTGTATTTTGAAAGTACACGTTTATTTTCAGGTGTATTTTGAAAATACACGTTTATTTTCACGTGTATTTTCAAAATAAACGTGAAAAATTCACGTGTATTTTGAAACTACACGTGAGTATTGCTGTGTAAATTTTGAAATATCAAAATGTTTTTTTGCTCACCAGTAGGAAAATGACACATCCAGTAACTGTGCTAGGTTTTGAACTTGCTGATTTGTCAAGTGAATGTATCAGAAACTCATGCACAGCAGTTGCCCAATCATATTTATCCATTTCCTCAATATTTTCAATGTATTTCAACCAAAATTCTCCAAGGGTGAAGTTTGAGTTGGAGAAAAATAACGTGTTCAAGAAGTGGAGACACACAATTTTAACAAAATCAGCAATTCCTTCATCTGTCTCCAATTCAACTGATTTCTTCAAACCATTCAAAAATTCCGACTTTCCTATTCTTTTTAAGAAGTATCTTGCTTGTAATCCAGACTTTTTAGCATTCGGGTCCTTTTTCAGTTCTATTGATTTTAAACCCTCCACCAGGGGTATGCCAAATATTTCACTTATATCTATTGACATTATTCGAATACTGCTCTTCATACGGAAACTTTTGGTTTCCGTATTGTACAGCTCGATAATTGATAAAATATTTTTATCCATCTTCTTGTGGTCCACTTCTACTACTTTCTCACTGTAGTAGGCATTGAAAAGCTCCCAAAATGGAGTCTTCTTAAGAAGTTCAATATGGCTATTGTTTATTTTATCTTTAATGTGATGCAAATCATGGAGAAAGCTAACAATATTTGACCGATATTGGTCATTCTTCTTTGCAGGACGTTTAGCTTTCAATGCCACACTAGAACTGGAACTGGAACTGGATGAAGAACTATCATCAAAACTGCTCTTTTTTTGTTTCTTTCCTCTTCTTGCTTTCATCTTCATCCCCATTATATTGATCTATAAACAAAATTTAAATTACTAACCTATAATTATATGTACAAAAAATAAAATACATGCGAATTAGAATTAAAAAATAGACTAAAACAATAAAATACAAGCGTATTTAGCAAAAGTACATGCAATATTCTCACAAACAATTTATACAAGTCTCATCAAAATACATGCTACAGCCGATAATATATATCGTCAGTTTCATGGTAATACCTAACAGAGGTTGTTCGACAAGTGAAAAACCAAGATTCTCTACTCCTAACATATTCAGTAAAGAAGTGATACAATAGTTGAATGCTAAAAGCTCCAACATTATCAAAACCCCTTAAGCAATACTGCTCAATTCGTTTAGCTAAATCCTTCGCTTTCGATTCAGTTACTTGAAGCTGTTCCACATCAAAAGTGCAGTAAATGTCTTCATAGTAGTAGTAGAAACCAAGTAACCTTTTAGCTCTATCGTTAATGCGAAGAAGAAAACGAATTTCGTCCTCCTTAGTACTATTCACTGTCAATGTGAAAGGTTTTGTATTGTTAAGATCTTCGAACGTGCAAGCAGCAGTTTTGTAGTTGAACATGCTTGATCGTACGATTCCTAAACAATAACACAACAATACAAAATAGTACACTCATAATTAACATTAGTACATGGACACTGGATTGAACAAATTGAATTTCAATGTTCGTGTACATGGACATTGGATTCAAATGCAGCTGGCTATTGTACAAAAAACAATCTTAACTAATAACAAAATAATAATACTTCTTAAAAACACATCGAAAATAAATCAAATGCCGCTGGCGCGGACTAAAATAACATAGGATTGATGAAATATGGATTTGAAATTAATATTCTATAGAGTACACGTATAAAACATAAAAGTACACGCATAATGAATTGAGAAATACAATTTCAATGTGCGTGTACTTTCTGTATTTTGCGTGTACTTTATAAAAGTACACGCAAAATACACATAGTACACGCAACACAGGGCTTGTACATGTAGATATTCTATAGAGTACACGTATAAAACATAAAAGTACACGCATAATGAATTGAGAAATTCATTTTCAATTTGCGTGTACTCTGTTAATTTTGCGTGTACTTTTGAAAAGTACACGCAAAATACACAGTACACGCAACACAGGGCTTGTACATGTACATATTCCAATCCATATGATGAATACAATGTTTGATTTCATCAGTCCATATGATGAATACATTCTAAATATATGATGAATAATACGCATGAATAAGAAGAGTGTGATTTCATCAGTCCATATGTCTACAAATTTATACATATGAGAACACAAAATACACAAGGACAAAAAGGTGATAAGAGAATGTATACATACTTGTTAGTGCTGTTTGGAAGAATTTGATTTAGAATGTTTGAAGGAAGAGCGCTAGGGTTTTGATTGAAGAGAGTTAGGGTTTTGATTGAAGAGAGTTAGGGTTTTGATCGAACAGAGTTTCTAGAGCTTCGATCAGGAGTATTTATATGTTGTTGTTGACCAAAATTTGATTGAGAAATAGAATCGTCTTGGGGTTTTGATCGAAGAGACGGTACGATTGATACAAGAGAGAATACAATGTTTTTGGCGCTTCGTTTTCTGAATAGTGCGTGTTTGTTCTACAATGTTTCTGGCGCTTCGTTTTCTGAATAGTGCGTGTTTGTTTTAATTTCGGGGTATTTATATGTTGGACCTAATCGTTTAAAATTTGTTGGGCCTGATTTTTTTGTCCAAAATTGCTAGTCCAAGGACTAAACCGTTAAAGCCCCTAGAAAATATTGTAGTCAACTAGTCACACTAGGCTAAATATGTATGTACACTTCAATTACTTACCTACCATTCTTTCAATGTTTTGGTCTCACAAATAAATTCTTATCTTCATGGCTAATATACATATAACAGTTTGTATAATTTTGAGTGAATAAATGGGTACACCAACTAGTTCTACTCCTACTCAGTCGCTAACGTTTTACGATTTTCTTGATAGAATGAGAAACCCAGCTTCAATTGATCTCGTTCGATCTATCAAAAGGTACTTAATTCATCATTCCCATATTATTTATCTAAATTTGCTTCTGTTTTCCCCTTTTTCTCAACCTAATTGTTTTGCCTACGTAACTGTATTTCCCATAAACAAGTGAAGAATGAAGAACTTGTCAATTTGTTTTTGAATATCATATCATTTGCTTTATAATATGACAAAAAAAATATAACACACGAGTGTAATTAGGGACCATACGCAATGTTATACTATCTCCGTCCCAAATTAATAGTCACTATTTTAAATAAGTAATGGTACCGGTGGTTAGTTAGTACCAGGTAAGTACCGGACAAGCTTTACATGCTTGTACCAGTTCGAATTGACTTGGTCGATACGACAATGTTTAAAATAGGAATAATGCTTGGTTTACCGATAGTTAGAATCGGGTAAGTACCGGACAAGTTTTACATGCTTGTATCATGGTGGGACTTACATTATGGTACAAGCCATTTAAAGTTTGTCTGGTACTTACCCGGTACTAACTACCAGTAAGCGAGACAACATTCCTATTTTAAACATGGTTCAAAGTATCGGTATAGTTGGTTCGAACTCGGACTCGGCAGGTCAAGAGATGATTCCGGGCCACGATACGAAAAAACAAAGGATTGTTTAATGTCGGTTCAACTCGTCGATTTATTGGCCCATCCGAAATATAGGGCCGAGAAAAAGAAAATAAGGCGAGACGGAGACAAGATATCGGGCGAGATATGGATTTTTACATAAAAAAAAAACAGAAAAGAAGAAAGGATCACAAAATTGAAAGCATAATTCTTGCAAATATTCACGTAATCTTATTAACACAACGGACGTCTCTCTCTTCGCATACTTAGTCGGTGGCGATGCTCCTTTCTTTTATTCTTTGTTGGCAGTAGCCCTTTTTGTTTAAACGGTGTACGAAACCCTCTTGGGTAAAAAAAAAAGTTTACTCTTTGTAAGTAAGAAACCCCCATATTTTTTTTGTAAAGTTAAAAACCCTCTCGCTACTTTTTTAAACGAAAAAAACCCTCTTGGATCTTTTATTAGTGTTTATAAGGCCCATAAGTGGATATTAGTTCATGTGGCAGATGGGGCTTTTAGCAGCTGCCATTAGTGCTACATCTGGAATGCTTCAATGCTATAGTTTTAACTACAGTTAAAAAAGTAGTTATAAGAATCTTTAAATAAATATATTAATTTTTTAAATATACCTTTATTAATTTTATTTACTAAAAAATTGGTTACAAATTGTATCATAACATTCTTTAATGAATTATCTTCAATTTTTTTAAAAATAAATCTTTATTTAGCTAAAAGATTTTGGGTTAATTAATGTTTAGTCCATAAAAAATATTCCATTTAATGTTTAATCAAATATATATTCAAAAATAACTTTGCTGACGTAAAGTACACGTCAATGGCTAAAAGAAACAAACCAACCCTAACTTTTAGAGAGAGACTCAAAAGATGTCTTATATTCAAGAATTGAAGAATCAATACAAATGAGAATAGAAGAGGTATTTATATGAGAGGAATTACTTGCTAATCAAGTAATTAGTTGACTAAAGGACCAACTAAAAATAAAAGAATGCCTAATTAGTTTAAACATGCTTGGAGACTAACTGAGGAAAGAAAATACCTAAAAAGGACTAAAAAAAGACTAAAATAGAAAATAAAATGGATTCCGGTGTTGAAGTGAAAGAAAATACCTAAAAAGGACTAAAAAAAGGACTAACTAAGATACGCGCAAAGAGATCACGCTCGTATGTCGGAGGTATGAATGAGGCCTGAAGAGCGGTCTTGAGGTCAATTCAGTCCTGAATGGGAGGGAGTCCCGCAGTCATCTTACGGTAGCAAAAATCATTCCACCAAATTCGGGCAAACCCCTGAAAGTTGGTGGCGGCTAGAAGAACACATGAGCAGTCCTGAACCCGCTTGTAGTCGAAAACTGTCTCCATAACGACTAGCCAATCGATCAATCTACCATCGAACATAGAAAAATCTATGCGTACATCCCCATGGAGACTCCGAGAAATAATCTGAAGTGCTAATGAAAGTGGGTCCCCATCCTGATGAGTGCCTAGACCCATCGCATCACCCGACGCAGGTGTAGCATGATCGACGGGTATCGGTGGTACCTGGGCAGGTGGTGGATGATGAGGATGATCACGGGTCGCTATGGGAGGTACAGCGGAGCCTCGAGGGCGATGGGGACATGTACCAATCAAATGGTCACGTTCCCCGCAATAGTAGCACTGACGGTCTCGTAAAGGGATAAAATTAGGGTCACTGGGTGGGGGAATCCAATCCAAGATGCTACGGTTGAGTGTCCCTCGTATCGGAAGATGAAGAGGAGTCGGAATGGGATATGGAAGGTCATAGTGGGACGGTGCATGACGCGACGCTGGAGGGGGTAGTCGGGGATTAGGAATACCAAAATGCGCACCGGGGCTATAAGATGGGTCGAGGAGGTTGAAATTTTGCCAAAGGGTGGGTGGGCTAGAAATGGTTTCAAGGTTTGGAATGTGTGGAATATGATAAGGGATTGCATGATATTGGGTGTGGTTGGGAAACCTTAGAAAATCAAGATTGGGGTTTTTTCCACTGATGTTGGTGTTTGGTAAGTTTTCTTGAATTTTTGTTGGTTCTTGAATCGGTCGGGGTTGGTTCTTGGGTTGAATTCCAGTATTGTATTGGACGTGGTGTTTACAGTTTGGGGCGGATTTGGTGGAGATTCAGGGTTGTTTTAACCGCAGATGTTGGTTGGGAAATAGTCTGGACCCACTGAGTTGTTGACATCTGCTGAAATGAGGGTAAGAGGGGTCGTATCTGGGGCAGCGGTGGCTGATTGGACAGCCGAAGGTTTATGTTAGCCTAGCGTTGTAGGCAAGAAGTCTGGTTGACCCGCATAGGTCAGATCGTGGTCGGCATCGGCAAATGAGGGTGGTCCGGAAGTCTGGTGGTCCACCGTTTTTGCCGGAAATTGCGTCGAGGCCTTAATCTGGCCGCAAGTGGCTGTATTATGGCACTGGGTCAGTGGGTCGTCACCGGGTCTGTCGGCGGGCTCTCGTTCATCCGAGTCAAATTTTTTTTATTTACATTGTTATTCCGCTGTGAATTGTTTGCCGAACAGTTCTTGGAGAGATCTGCTGTTCTTGATGTTGTCATCATCAATTTTGGGTTGCCACATGGGATTTGGAAATTAGGGTTAGGGTTTTGCAACATAAAAATTTGTTGTATTAGGGTTTCAAATTGAGCTTGTTGTCTTCTTGAAATTTCAGTCACTTCCTCTATCCTTCGTTCGTTCTTCTCTTCCGTTCTTGCCAATTGTTCCTTTAATTCTTGAATCTCTTCAAATTGAGGTTTGAATTTCTTCGGAGCCATCGAGAAAGTAGCGTACGATTTTTTTATATCCTACACACACCGTTACAAACTAACACACGAACACCAATGTTTGGAGCGACACCCGCTCTGATACCAATTTGATGTAAACTACACGTCAATGGCTAAAAGAAACAAACAAACCCTAACTTTTAGAGAGAGACGCAAAAGATGTCTTTTATTCAAGAATTGAAGAATCAGTACAAATGAGAATACAAGAGGTATTTATATGAGAGGAATTACTTGCTAATGAAGTAATTAGCTAAAATGACTAAAGGACCAACTAAAAATAAAAGAATGCCTAATTAGTCCCAAACATGCTTGGAGACTAACTAAGGAAAGAAAATACCTAAAAATGACTTAAAAAAAAGACTAAAATAGAAAATAAAAGGAAAATAAGATGGATTCCCATCATTTAGTCCCTTGAAAATGTTTCATTTAATGCTTTGTCCAATATACATTTTCAAAAATAATGTTTAGTCCCTGCAAGATGTTCCATTTGATTTGATTTTAAAATGGATTATTTTTAGTTTATTAATGTGTCCATAATTTCCCTGTTTTGAGTTTGGTACCTTTAGCTGTTTTTGTACAAATAATTTTCAAATAAGGTTTAGTAATTCTATAAATTCCAAAAAATAATGTTTTGTAGAAAATTCCTAAAATTTATGTTCAAATATTGTTTTGTATAAAATTCCTAAAACTCATGTTCAAATACTGTTTAGTAATTCTAAAAATTCCTAAAATAAATGTCTTGTTCAAAATTCATTAAACTTTTGTATAAATAATGTTTAGAATGCTAAAAAATAATGTTATTATGTGGAATGGTTGTAATAATTATGGAATATTGAATCTAACAAGTTTGTTGTGCTTCAACATAACCAATTGTATAATCCAATACATATTAAATGATGGTTTTGAACGTATCTGATTGGTCCACATTGTTAATCTTATTTTTTTAAAATTTTCTATATTTCTTTCGAAATTTTTTGCGCTCTCTAAATAGCGTATCTTTGTGTATCGTCCGATACCGCGACGGAGTTGAAAATTGGGTGTCCGATTTCAGGAACAATACCGAGGCTTTGAACTATGATTTGAAAACAATGATTTTTAAAGATACACTCAATAAACGACCAAAATAGAGAGTTCGTGTAATTTGGTTTATTGATTAAGTCTAAAAAATGAAATTGGACTCATAATTTGGGATGTCCCAAAAAGGAAAACATGATTATTAATTACAGTACCCCACGATTTTCATACAAACTACCTTTAAGCATACATGCTTTTATTATGTTATTTAATTTTAAATATGTTTAATGCCATTTGTAATTTGCTTTTGTATCGTAGTTTCCATTTTCTTGTAAGAATTAGATGACTTTGATATTGAACACATATCAATAGTTTTTGCTTGGTGTACACTAAGCAAGGTTCTAAAAAACGTGGGACGTGACCAAGGCGTGGAGGCCAAGCCTTAGAAGCCTAGGCGGGCCTTGGCGTAAAAAGGCGTGAAAAGGCATTTTTTAGTATATTTTAATATTTTTTTACTATGACAAGGCTATTTAAAATACTAAATTGGTACATACCTTAAAAATATGTCTAAATATTTGTAAATTAAAATACTATTTTTTTAAAATACAATTTTTTTTTATCTTTTCACGCCTTACTTCTAAAAAACTCGCGTTTTTTCACGCCTTACCCCCAAAAAACGCACGTTTTTTCACGTCTTGCCCCAAAAAACGTTGACCACTAGAGCTGTCAACGGGTCGTGTTAACGGGTTAACGGGTCGTGTTAACGGGTTAACGGGTGAAAACACCCTTAACCCGTACACGACCCGTTAAGACTAACGGGTCAAATGATGATACCCAAACACGACCCATTAATATTAACGGGTACACGACCCGAACCGTTAACACCCGTTAATATTAACGGGTCTAAACGGGTAACGGGTTGGGTGACCCTATATTACCCGTTAGTACCCGTTAATACCCGTTAGTACCCGTGTAATATTGGTTCGGGTCACACGACCCAATAAAACCCGGTACCACTAACGGGTGATAATGGGTATAAACGGGTTTAATCGTGTAAGACTACAAACCCAAACACGACCCGTTATGATAACGGTTCTACCGTGTTGACCCGTTAATGACCCAAACCCGATAAGACTAAACCCATTAACTTATAATTTCGTGTCGTGTCGTGTCGTGTTATCGTGTCGTGCCTCATTTTGCCAGGTCTAGAAATGAAGATAGCTTCAAATACTGTTTCGTGAGTGGGGATGATGTCTGTAAGCCGATAAAGGAGGGAGGTGCGAGTGTGAAGAGCCTTGAGCATTTCAATATGGTTTTTTTGGGAAAATGGTTGTGGAGATTTTCTCTGGAGGAGAATAGATTGTGGGGAAAGCCAATGGTGACTAGGGATCGTCTCTCTATAAATGGGCAGGGGCAGGTGGGGGCACTTTGCTCATGGGGTGGGGTTAAGGAAGAACATTTACACGACGTTCCTCCTAGGATTAGGAATAGAGTCAAATTCTAGAAAGACATGTAGGGGAAGGATGGGACTTTAGAGGAGCTTTTCTTGGGGATCTTTCACACTGTAGAGGAAAAGGAGGCGTTGTGGCAAACCATGTGATGATCGGGCGATATGGAACCCAAAATTTAGAAGGAGGTTAAGGGATTGGAAATTAGAGGAGGCGGAGGCTTTTTTAACTGGTTCGATACGGCAATGGCCCCGCCGGGAGGGGAGGATTGTTTGAGATGGGCAAAAGAGTTAGAGATGGTGCTTTCATGAGAAAAAAAAATTACATAGTTTTGAGGGGTGTGGAGGTGATACTTTTCGATGGAAAAAGGTGCGGAGATCCAAAGCGCCACCAAAAGTCATTTTCTTTATGTGGACCGCATCTAAAAAGGCTATCTTGACAACAAAGGGGTTGCAAAAGGGGGGTAGAATAATGGCTAGTCGGTGTTGATTGAGCAATGAGGCAGAAGATACGACTAACTATTTGCTTACACCGCGTATCTTCCTTTTTTTCGAATTTTTTGGATGAGTTTCATATAGTTAAGTAGTTTTTGTTTTATTGGGTGGGTTTTTGTTGGTATATTTTTGCCACCGAGTATACTTCATGTATACATGTTTCCACCCCCTTGGGTTGGTTTCTTTATATGACATACTTATCAAATAAAAATAATGAAAATTTCTGTGTTTTGACATTTCACCAAATACTTAGTGTCAGTGTTCTAAAAAACGCGCCTAGGCGGCGCCAAGGCGCGCCTAGGGGCGAGGCTTTTTAGATACGCCAAGTTTTGGCCCTAGGCGTGGATCAAGGCGTGGTCATTTCCTATCCACAAGCAATCCCTCATCGTTTTCTCCAAAATTTGATGGACTGAAACCTGTAAAGGCAGAATCGACAAAAAGTAGGTGGGAAGACTCGATATAGTGCTTAACCTCCCTCCTTTCGAGAGATAGCACTTCTTCCATCCTACCAATCTCCTTTTAACCCTCTCAAGCACCGGGTCCAAAATAACTTTAGACTTAAACTAAGACCCCAAAGGAAGTCTAACATACGATGAAGGAAGGGAGCGCACTCTGCACCGTAACACCTCGGCCAAATTAACCACACTTTCTCCTCCCCCATCCGGAATCATCTCACATTTACCAACGCTAATGTGCAACCCAAATACAACCTCAAAACACATAACCAACAACCTTAATGTTCTCACCTGCTCCTCTTCTGTGTTGCAAAAAAATGATAGTGTCATCGACAAACAAGAGATGAGAGATCCGAACATAATGGGTATTCGGAGTTATAATCAAGAACACACTATAACTCTGCCCAAAAGACGACTTAAAACCTCCATAACCAAAATGAAAAGGAAAGGGGGGAGAGAATGACCCTGACGAAACCCCCTTGAACTCGAAAAGAACCCTCCTAGAGTCCCATTCACCAACACTGAGAATTTAACTGAAGTTGTGCACCACTTGATCTCGGCCCTAGAAAATACTCCCAAGCTCAAGTCCATCAAGGGTGGGCCTCCACTCTTCATCCTCCGTGTATAACATCTCATAAAACTGACTGATAGCCCTCCTCACCATACTCGTCCTCTCCCTCTACAATCTTCCCAATATGATTGAAATGGCGATGGGAGTTAGCCACTTTATGGAAGAATTTAGTATTCTTGTCACCCTCCCTCAACCACAATGCCTGTGCCTTTTGACGCCAACTAATTTCTTTCATAAGTAACCTCCTCCCAACCTCCCTTTTTCTCTCCTCCCTCAGCAGCTTCTCCTCCCCCCCCCCCCCCCTTTCTCATCAAGAACCGAATCTCCTCCCAGCCTCTTACAATGGTTTCCCCAACATTGCCAAATACCTCTTTATTCCACCGTTTGAGATCCTCATCGAGAATAGAAAGCTTCCTAGACAAAACATAACTCGCATTACCCTCCACCACGTAACCTAGCCACCACTCCTTCACTCCATTCACAAAGCCATCCTCTTTCAACCACATATTTTCAAATCTGAAAAGAACCTTCACCCCCTCCACCCTCCGCACTCGAAGAGGATTGGAATATTATCCGTCACCCGAGGAAGACAAGATTGATTCACCCCATAAAATGCTCCTCCCTCTCATGTGATAGTAAGAAACGATCTAACCGTGATAAGGAAGGGTTGTCCCTATTGCTGGACCAAGTAAACCCCTCCACATTCTAACGGTAAATCCAATAATTCCAACTCATCAATGAAATCTAAAAAGTCCTTCATATATGAACTCCTTCCCCCCCACCCAGTTCCAATGAAAATCGAACAACATTAAAGTCTCCTCCCAAATGCCAATGGCCTCCCACACCCCCTAATCCATGCTAATTCCTCCCACAACTCCCACCTAATTGAGTACTCAACTGGCCCATATACCCAAGAAAAAATCCACGAGAACCCGTCTTCCACACATCTAAACGAACATGACACCGACGAGTTGCCTAATAGAATGTCTAATTTCTCCACAACTATGGAGTCCCAGATAATAATCACCCCACTGGAGGTACCCACAGTATCTAAACAACATCGCTCTACGCACCGACATCCCGAAATAGTCCGATCCACCTACTTGTCCATATTCCTCAATTTCGTCTCGGGGCTTCCACCTCAAAATAACACTACTAACAATACCTCTTTTCTCGAGGTCATTTAGGCCCCTCACATTCCACGATATCATGCTTAGCTTCATGGAGAAACTTTATCTTCCCCCCATCCAAATCTCCCACCACCACTCTCTTTCTTCCCTCCGTAATTAATCGACCATTGAAATTTCTTGAGTTTTCTCTCCTTTTTGTTTTTTCCAGAAGAAGAATTTCCACCGATCTCTCTCTCCTTGTCTTTCCCCTCCACTTTCTTTCTATTTTCCTAAACAACAGCGCTTCCCTTTGATTCCCCTCGTGTACGACACACTTAAAATTTGCTGAAACCCCCAATCATATTCGCCACCCAACGCCTCCCTTCAACCTTCCTCATCTACCACCTCTAAAGCAAAAGTATCTAACACTCCCGAAGAAGTGCTCGGCATAAGAGAAGCAATTCCACTATTTTCCTTACCTAATACAGATTTCCATCTCCCCCACAGACTCCACCCAGATGATAGAATTCTGAAATCTAACGAAGTCCTCCCATCCTGTAGGAGACTCACGTAATATTTTTTTGCCACACCTTTGCTCATCTTCTCAGTCACTCCCCTTTCACATTTCCACATCAAATAACGAGCAAAATGGTGAACATTAGAAACGTCCCCCCCCCCCCCCCCCCCCCCCCCGACTCTCCAAGATCAAAAAATGCATCAACCCTTTTAACCCGTCTCCCCTCCACTCACTCAACCTCGTGGCAAAGAGAATTGTTATGAATCTTTTCCTTTGCCCCCACAATTACTCTCCTCACTCTCCCAGTCTTTTGCCTTGTCCTTTCTTTTTAAATGATACGATTTGGGCCTTAAATTTTTCACCTCCTATCTTGCCTTTTTTTTTATATAAGGAAGCCTGCTTTACCATGTTTCAATCCATTCTTGTTGGTCCTTTTGTTATTTGAACAGAAAACTGCATCATGACGAATCATATGATCCCAGTTCATATTTGGGGGACCCTTTTTTTTGGAGTTAGAAGAAATAGACAAGCGCTGCCCACTAAGTGACCTCAAAGAGGAGTCCAATTACTCTTCTCTTTCCTCGTACACATCCTCCGAAAAAAAAGGAGAGGATCTCCCAGAATTTGACACGTTAGGCCCAACAATTCGAAAATCTCCACTTAATTGCTTGCCACATTCCATATCTTGCCTATGCAAAGCATGTTGACTCGTACAATTTGACAAATGTACTACAGCTACCGCCTCTAGCCTCAACTCTAATGTACTACTCAGCCACATCAACTACTGGACTGTTCTTGCCGGCATACCCCACCGGATAACTCCCACTCACCTTCTCTGATGATAGCCTCGACCCTAACGCAGATACCTCCTTCCCCCTTCTTCATGCAACTCTTCTTCAACTGGGAGAGAGAACACCCCACTCACCTACTGTCACTTCAAACTTTCCGCCATCTTAATACCATCTCCGGCGAATAACCTAGCCCAACGGAACTTCCTCCCCTCCACCGTATCCATATCCACACTAAAAAAACCCCACACTGCTCCTCGATTTCATGAAACACCTCCTTACCTTAGATTTGCAATGGTAAACCCTCCACTCTGATCCACTGTCGATTTTTACTCTGCCAGAGCTGCACTACACCCCAACGGGTTCCACTTATGTAGTAACACCGGATCTCCATTAAATTTCCACCTTTTAAACTCTAAAATCCTCATTGACTCTTTTGCCGACGCAAAGACAAAAAGAAAAAGATTATTTGGAAATTTTTAACTCCCACCTCACCGGTGCATTTCCACTGCTCCTTGATCAAACTGAACAATGCCTCACACAACGGCTGTACATCTACCTATCCTCCTTCACGTCCCACCAAAGTTTTTTGAAAGACTAATCTTGTTCGACAGGAAGACGGCTCCACAATCTCATCATATTGAGTCTTACCTGTATCTAAAATTTAAAGCTGTTCGGGAGGCCACGACTCTAGGGAAGAAACTTGCAAATAGCTTGGTCTGGCATGATCCATACTTCTGCTCTCTAATATGGCTTCCTCTCTAGTCTGCACTGAGTAGAGATAACACAGGACCACTGGTTCCATTTTCAACAATGCCTTGCCTGCAAACTCCCACCCACCTCCATCCACCGACTCCGGAATAAGAAATCTCACCCTCCTCCCTCCCTCTTTGACAACAATCACAAAAAGGCCTCCTTCCTGACAAAGAATGAGCATGCAATAATCTCCCTTTTTTTGCACCATCTTTTCTTGTAAAATCTCCCTTTTTTCCTGGACGCTTAAAAAAACGCCTGCTCAACCATTTGACCTCTCCTCTAGGCAGCAGGACCAAAATAGGAATAACCTCTGCCTAGTTCTGATGTATATGCATGACACGTGACGCAAGGAGGTGGGTCCGAAAGCAAATTTTGATTTTTAATTGTATTTTACTTTTTATTAGTAAAATAAATGAACAATCCTTTGGAATATTCTAGATTAGGGTATTTTAGTACTTTATATTATGTTTTTTTTGTCTTTTGTTTATTTTGTCCTTTTTAGTCTTTTAGCTTTTAGGGTTCGCTTGACTAGCAAGCTAACCTCACCCTATAAATAAGGCCTTTGGCCTCCATTTGTAATCAAAACTTCTTTTATAAATGAAGAATTGGAGCAAGAGAGTTTACTCTACATTTATCATTGTTGTTGTTGTTTTATAGTGTAATATTCGCTTCTGCTCAATCACTGCCCATCAAATTCCTTCAAACAAAAATGATAAGTGGATGACTTCCAATCCTTGCTCAACTCGAAAGATTTCCAGCCAGCTTGGAAGAAAATCTTCTCTTTAGTAAACTGTTTATGTGGATTATAGTGCTCAGTTCTCTAATTTTATCAAGTAATTCTAAAATTGAACTTTTGTCTATAATTTTCATGCGTTCTAGCATGCCCATTAATAAGAATACTGTGTTAAATATTGTTTTATACTTTCATGATATGCTCTGAATCAGCCTTACCATCAGGTTTTGGTTTGTAAAACCTTGAGATACTTCACCTTATTGCAGCACCAATACCTAATTGGTCTGAAATTTATTTTCCTTTCATAATGTCATGAAAATGTTGTGATAAATCAGCATTAAAAACATCTAAACTTAGATGCATAGAAAGTTCAGGCCTTGAGGATGTTATACATCAGCCCGAATTTGGGCAACTAATAGAATTCACCCATCGAACATGGTCTTCGGCATGCTACTAGTAACGAAGTCTTTACATCACAATTTGACACGTGACATGCTATTAAAATTGTAAGATTTCTCCTCCATTGGATGACATGATTATAAAAGTGGTTATAGAGTACAACGAGTCGTCTCCCAAATTTATAATAATTTGCTCAAACTACTAAACAACGAATTTATCTCTGAAGATTACTATAAACCAGTATTAAAAAGTTATTTTTGTATAATTATATAACTTTTTTTTATAATAATTTTAAATAAATAAATACTTTATTAACTTCCCATACATCGTGGTTGTACACTAGTTTATAATAAAAACTAAAGAGTCCTGCATAAACATAAACTCTAAATAAGAATTTAAAGTAAAAACTATTACCTGAGGGATAAACTACTAGATAATATCCAGATAAATAAAATTAAATACCTTAACTAATATAACTCTTCCCCTTTTTCCCTCAAACAATCGTCTTTCTCTATTTAACTATTCAAGCTGGGGGTCACCCCAAAGAGGGAGTTGTATCCATCCAATTAGTGTCATTTAGCAAATAAAAATCATGAAAGAAATTTAACATTCAGCAGTGGATGACTCATTTCTGAATAAAGGTCGTAACCAGTGCACAAGACTCCCGCTTAACTGTAGGGTTTGGGAGAGGCGGATGTAGGCTGGCCTTACTCCCATACTCATTTCTGAATGAACCTCAATAAATTTTAACTCTTTAAGAGGCAAAAATAAACACAAAATATTACGTCCTCATAAATGATGAATGAACGTCAATTCATCAAGGGGTTATAACAGACGCTCTCTTAGTGTGTTGGCTGTGTTTATTTTTGAAGAAATTGTAGGAAATAAAGTGGATTAATTGCCATTGGGCTTATGTGAAATCTATTTTCAAACCAAAACTACATAAACCTGAATTGTTCTGCCAGTTGAGAGAGAGGGGATTATCTTTCTTTTTCTATAATTATTACTTAGTTATTATCTATTAGTCTATCCTTAGATTTTTAGATTGTATTTTTAAACTCTTTAATCAAAGTCATTAGTTATCTAGGTTTATCTATTAGTTATGTGTTAGATTCAGGTCTGCTGCTAGTTTTTTTGGTAAATAAGGCCACTGGCCTGACATTGTAATCAATTCAATGTTAATGAGAGTTAGTGATATTTGCGTGTTCGCATCATTCCGACACTCTCTGATGTGAACCCAATGATTGCAATTCTCCTCCACACATTGTATGGTTGGAATAAAATTTTGTCGTCAGATGGTTAACGCATCCCACTTGTTGGGATAATGGTTCAATGAAATTTGTTACTTTTGTGACATTCTTGATTCTCACGTTCCCTCGTTGGTTAGGCTTTACGATGGTTGACAACGACGGCCTATTATCATAGAAAGAAATCTCCTCAAGGCCACGACTCTCGCTCCGTTGATTGCGAATAGAGTGATCCATGAACCAAGTCAGCTTTTCCACTTGCTGTTCTAATCTATTTGTTCTATTCTGCTTGTGTTGATTTTGGCCTTCACGTTCTTCATCCCTCTGCTCCACACAAAGACATATGTACTAAACATGTTCCTTCTGCAAGGTAAACTCACAATTGTGACACCCCGCCTAATTAATTACCGGGTGATCAGTCCTTAATTAATTAATTTCAGAATATCAAGTTGGTCCAGATAATGCATCACTGACGAAAGTTCAAATTTTAATTTAATAAAACTAACCACCTAGTATTTAAAAAGCGTGATGTCCAAATTTTATCTTGTTACTAACCAATATGAAAAAGAATACCAACAAATGCCATACATCACAGTAATATAAATAAAGTCTAACGGAAGTAAAATAAATGGCTGGAGTAAACACGTCCAGATACAATCCCATACAATAAATCCAATAAAAGGAAATCAAATTTAAGAGAGATTTTAAAACAACTAAATCTCAGGAAGTAAACTGAAGTAGGGACGACATGTCCAACAGAATAGATAACTGGAAAAGAAGAATAGGCTAAGTCGTCTACTAGCAATTATCCTGCAGCTTCCACAACAGCTACAACACGACAACTGAATAGAGTCTCCTAAGGCTAGTGACCCTGTGGTTGGGCACCTAAAATAATGGAACAATAGAAAGATATACAGAAAAACGGGTGAGAGCCCGAGTTGAAAACAGTTTAAAAATAGCAAGTGCTTAAATTGATTCAATTAGCACAATTATTTTTCAAGTTAACTTAGCGTACTCACTTGATATACTCACCCCTCGATCAAGTGTGCATGTCTAACGAGCCTAACTACCCATACTAGTCATGATACCCTGACCGGCTACTAATTACATACTATGATGTTGGGAAGACTCCCTAAATTTCCCCAAAACCGATATTCTTAAGATTTCAGTATAGATTTAGAATTACCGTAGTTTATTCTCATATTCTTCTAACTGCCCAGCTATTAATACCATAAGTACACATTTCAAAATAGAGTCATTAATATAAGACACCAAATAGAATTCCGGTATACACACATTAATCTCTTTATGTATACATATCAATTTATATATATATAAATACAGCAATATTGCACCTCTAGTTGAGAATCTCTTAATGCTACGCATACTCGACTATCTAGTCCCATTGCAACGCTCACGCATAGAGGACAACTGGTTCAATCTCTCGATAACCAATAAAAACACAAACACCTATTGGAGGCGAACATAGTCCCAAGCCGATGGGCTACGCACATACCTACGCAGCCATATGACCGTCATCACTATCATTTTCACGGATATCCCGTACCTAGGTTCCATGCTCTAGTGGTACGACTCTAAATCCCCCGAAGGCACACAAGATCCGGTCGTCCACAACGCGTTAACCTCCGTTCGATAGCCAGTAGCTAGGTATGTCATACACATAATATTTTGAGCAATAAGCATACACACAACTTATATAAATTCATTGGCTTTCGCGTGGCCTAGTATTTGCAGTACGTATAATATAACCCCTATTATTCCCCCGTACCTTACTCGTTTGTATTTTCCCTTTTATTCTTGCATCTCTAATTCTATGAATTTTAGTACCGTCCGAGGGTCGCCATATTCTCCGTTCACTAATGATTATAAGTTTTTAGTCACTCGACATTCGTACAGGTCTAACGCTCATATAAATAAGCCTACGGGAAGTTCGAAACAAAAATCAGGTCTTAAGGGTCATTCTGGAATCTCTTTAGAAGACCCAAGGAATCTCGTTCGAACGAGGAAGTTCGAATGAGGGTCGTTCGAACGAAGGAACTTCGAACGAACTACCAAACTCGTTAGAAGGGCCATTGGAAACTCGTTAGAAGTTTTGTTCAAACGAGGTCGTTCGAACGACCTGGGCTGGACTTCTAACAAAAATTCCGCAGTTGCCCAGTTCATCTTCAAAGTTCATTTTTCCATATTTTCTCCTCTTCAATTTCAACCTAAACCCATTCCAACCCAAGTACAAGGTTTCTAAACTACTCTAAGTCACTCTAAAACATTTCTTAACATAGTTTAGGGGTCAAATCCTTCTAATCATCAAATAAATTCAACAAACTCCTAAATTTTCCTTTGAATCATATTAACATAAACCCAGAATTATAAATCCATAAAGTTCCATTTTTATCTCGTGATTAGCATCTAATTCTTCTAATTTCACACTTCTATAAAGGGGAAAATCCTCTACATGCAAACCGCATCAAATTTCTAAGATTCCTACACAATCTTATCATTAGTAAACCAAATTTGGTATCAATTATTCTAAAACCTCTACATATGTTAACAAGAATAATAATTGCTAAGAGAGAGAGCAAGATAATCACTTGCCTTAAAAAGGAACTTCTGATTCGCGATTGAAATTGGTATGGGGATGATCCTCCTGACACGATCTACGCTCTGGTGTACTTTTTGTTATGAGAGCTTGAGTTCTTGGCTTAGGGCTCTAATGGAGTCTCCTTCTTCTTCCTTGGTTCTCTCTCTCTTTTCCCCTCTATCTTACGTAAATTGAACTAACAGGCCACTAACCCTAACTGCCTTTAATTAAACCTAATTTTCGTCCATATAATTACCCAAAAATTCCAAAAGACCAAAATACCCCTCCGGGGTGTCGTTTTGGGTTAAAATGCCCCGAACTCCTAATAAAATACCTGAGTAGTGTTTTCTGACTATTTCGACCCTTTCGGACACTGGCACATTCAAAATAGTCGTCCAAGTTATACAAAAATAATTTATCTCTTTAAACCCCCCAACATATGCTAGTGACGCGACCCATACGCATCCCAAATATTTATAACATAACTGCTGTGTATTTTATCCCCGGCCATAATATTATTTCAATAATTACTAACTCTCATCACGCTAGTGATTATTATCATAAAAATTGGATTAATTACAATTTAAATTTTTCTCTCTTTAATTTAATTAATCCCCATTTTCCATAAAAATAAATGCGTAGAAATACGGGGTATTACATACTTCCCCCCTAATAACAGAATTTCGTCACGAAATTCGGAAACGAATATATATACCTGGCAAGAATAACTCTGGATAACGTTCACGCATGTCATCCTCGCGCTCCCAGGTTGATTCCTCCACATTATGGTGCCGCCACTAAGCATGCACTAGTGGTACTATTTTCGACCTCAACTTTCTCTCGCTACGGTCTAGTATAGCAACTGGTCCTCTTCGTAGGAGCTATCAGGCTGTAAGTCTATCTCCTCTAGCGCAATGTGAGTATGAGCCAATTCATCTTGAAGAAATCTCCTCAGCGACGAGATATGAAACACGTCATGGACTCTATGCAAGTACTCCGGTAACCCAAGTCCATAAGCAACTGGCCCAATCCTCTCGATAATGGGGAATGGCCCTACATACCTCGGCGCCAACTTTCCCTTTTTCCCAAAACGCATAACTCCCTTCATAGAGACACCTGAAGTAACACCTGATCCCCAATATTGAACTCTCGAAAGTAACGTTTGGCATCAGCGTAACTTTTCTGCCGATCCTGAGCAACTCGAATACGGCTCCGTATCAACTTTATCCTTGCCGAAGTATCCTGAATCACCTCCGGACCCAGTAACTTAGTGTCCTCCACCTCTAGCCAACATGTTGGAGAACGACAAGGTTCTTTGTATAGGGCTTCGAATGGAGCCATACCGATAGTAAACTAGTAGGAGTTGTTATAAGCAACCTCCACCAGTGGAAGGTACTGCTCCCAACCTCCGTCAAAATCAATAATGCACATACGTAACATGTCCTCCAACATCTGATTCGTCCGCTCTGTCTGACCATCCGTCTGCGGGTGATAGGCTGTGCTTAGCCGCAACTCCGTACCCAACGCCTCCTGAAAACTCTCCCAAAATCGAGAAACGAACACCTTACCTCTGTCAGCCACGATATTGAGAGGCACTCCGTGGAGTCTCACTATCTCTGCTATGAATAACTGGGCGTACTGTCCCGCAGTGTAGTCTGTCCTGGCTGGCAGAAAGTGGGCTACCTTGGTCAACCGATCCACTATCACCCATATCGAATCGTGACCCCTCTGCGATGTTGGTAATCCCGTGATAAAGTCCATGGAAATGCTCTCCCATTTCCACATAGGAACCTCAAATGACTGTAGAAGTCCCGCCGGTCTCTGATGGTCCACCTTTACCAACTGACAAGTGGCACATTTCGAGACGAACTCGGCAATATCCTTCTTCATTCCGCTCCACCAGTACTGTCTACGCATGTCCTGGTACATCTTATCCCCGCCGGGATACACCGCAAATCGGGAACCGTGCGACTCTGTCATTACCTTGTGTCTCAAATCTTCACCCTCAGGAACAACCAATCTCCCATTGAAACTTAGACCCCCGTCTGAACCCACGGTGTAAGACTCAGCCCCCTCGGCTAGAAGCTTCACTATCTGACTTTGGCAGAACGAATCATCTGTTTGAGCCTGTACTACTCCCGTACTAGTCTGGGGCGTAACCGTCATCATAGACATAAACGATCGAGCCACCGCATCCTGGTTCCCTAACTCCTTCCATTTCGCTTGACACACCACGGCCACCTCACCGACTGGCCTACAGCTCAACGCGTCTGCTACCACGTTAGCCTTCTCCGGGTGGTACTGGATATCAAATTGATAGTCTTTCACAAACTCAAGCCATCGACGTTGACGCATATTTAACTCCTTCTGCATGAAGAGGTACTGTAGTGATTTGTGGTCTGTGAATAAGCGAAATTTCTCCCCTAGGAGGTACTGTCTCCAAATCCGAAGTGCAAACACCACCGCCGCCAACTCTAAATCGTGGGTGGGGTAGTTCCTCTTGTGAGGCTTAAGCTTACGGGAAGGATAAGTTATAGCCTGATCCTCCTGCTGAAGTACACCTCCAAGTCCTAATAAGGACGCATCAGTGTAGACTAGATACTCCACTCCCGACCTGGGTAATGCTAACACTGGTGTTGAGGTTAACTTATCTTTCAACTCATCAAAGGTTAACTGACACGCGTCGCTCCAGATAAACGGCACCCCTTTGCGTTTCAAATGCGTCAACGAACCCGCTATCTTTGAAAAACCTTGAATTAACCTTCTGTAGTATCCGGCTAAACCCAAGAAACTGCGTATCTCGGTCGGTGTCGTGGGCTGATTCCACTCCCTCATTGCCGACACTTGGTCCGGGTCAACCGATATCCCCAATTCCGACACAACATTCCCCAAAAACTGTACCTCCCGTGAACAGAATCCACACTTCTCATACTTAGCACACAGTTGATGCTCTCATAGTGTCTGAAGAACCTGTCGCAGGTGCTCGGTATGCTCCTCCTTAGTCTGTGAATAAATCAGGATGTCATCTATGGAGACGATGACAAACTGACCCAAGAACTCTCTGAACACTCAGTTCATCAGGTCCATGAATGCGGCTGGAGCATTTGTCAGCCCAAACGACATGACTCTGAACTCATAGGACCTATATCTCGTTAAGAAGTAGTCTTCTACATCTCCTACTCCCTGATACACAACTTATGGTATTCTGATCCCAAGTCAATCTTTGAGGAGAAGGTAGCTCTTCTCAACTACTCGAATAAGTCATCGATTCGGGGAAATGAATACTTATTCCGTATCGTGACTTTATCATCCTCCCTTATTACACCGATATATTCTCCATGTAAAACATTTGATATCACTTCTTACGTCATATCGTTCGGTTCTACTGACTGTGGGTAGTAATACAATTTAAGTTAAGGTTACGGTTTCTCTTACGGATGGTAACCAGGGTACCAAACTCATGTGCTAAAGACCAACCATCCCCAGCTCCTGACATTCACTAGGTTTCATGCGTGGGATGTCTCGTAAAGCGAAATTTAAACAAGGAACCCTCCCGATACACTACTAACTAACATTGTCGGTCAACGAAAGTTGTGGTCCTTAGTATTTGTCTCGTATCCCACATCCCTACTTCCTGCTAACAATAGCGCATCTATTCTCATGTTACGAAAATATAATCAACACATTACTCCTAGTAACTTGGCGTTAGGCTCTTCAATCTGCCACAAAATTATTCCCATGCCCAGAGATATTTCATTCTTTCCTGAGTTACTATAGTAAACATTTCTACCCACCGGGGTTTGGTGTAACCCGACGACATACTCCACAAGTCTCTGTAGGATTTAATACCTTATGTATACAAGTGGCTCCGTTTCCTCTCGGATGACACTTAGCACAAATTGTTTCATATCCAGGACTAATGGACACCTAATATTATTTTAATGGCCTATCATCACACAAACTTGAATTATCCGGTTCGAAATCGGGATAGCAATACATTTTACGCTCATGTTTCTCACGTAGTAAAAGTAAGCTGTAACGCACATAGGTTATTTTAAATTTTCCTCGTAACTAAAAGGAAGCACTATAAATGATAAAGTATCGTACCTCCAAACGTGGGTGGTAGATGCGGTATCAGTGGCATAACTGCATATCGGACATTATAGATACATCCATACTGTACTACCTGCTGCTGTTGTGAAGTCTGTGTTACTGGGGTGATTATCCCTGTTTCCCCAATTTGGGTATTCTGTGGTGTCGGGTGACCATTCAATGACTGTTGCAGGATCCTGCCCTTGCTAGGGCAATTTCGACGGTAGTGACCCCGTTCGCCACATATGAAACACTTACCCACATCGTTTCTGCTCTGCTGGCCCTGTTGAGCACACTGCTGGCCCTGATGGTCTTGCTGACCTCTACCCTTCTGAGGGCAGTCCTGGCATTTGTGGCCAGTGTTGCCACACGTGAAACATCTTCCTGGGAAGGGTCCTCCCCTATGTCCTTGTTGTCCCCGGCCCTGATGGCCGTTACCACCCCTCCCTTGACCATTCTGGCCCTGCCGAACCTGCTGCTGGCCCTGGTGGGTTTGGCTCTTCCCACGGTTCTCATAGTCTTTTTGGTCTTGATGTCTCTGAGGAGCTTTTCACTGTTGCGACGGTATTTTCCCATCGTTATTATTCCTCGAAATGTCATATTGATAAACTTCTCTTGTTCTTTTGCCCCTGTAAGTTGCACACTGCGATTTTGGTACTGCAATATTGCGGTAGTCACTGCTTGTGCCACGATGTTCGCAATCTCAGTGATTTCCTCTCTTCCCTGGTGTACCTGAGGTATTTATTGGTCTTGTCCCGCATTTACTTCTTTAGCGGTGTTAGTGTGTCTCTCCCCCAAAGGCGACATCTGAAATTTAAATAAATTTTTTATAAAACCGCCGTCCATACATAACATCTATGAAGCACGAACACGTAATATGTGTTTCAACACGCGATACGCGACACGCGACACGTGATTGATAAAAAAACTAGGATATGACACGCTATGATACATATAATATATAGTATATATTTAAATATATAGTATATATTTAAATATATAGTATATATTTAAATATATATCAATGAAATAAAATAGATTTTCTCCATAAAATACATTATTAGCGCATTCTTAACATGAAATTAAGAAAATGGACCATACAAAACAAAATTCTAACACACTTTGACCTTAAGAATCATAAATAAAGCACAATCACCATCACTTGAGTCAAAGTTGGCTCGTGGCTTCCAGGAGAGTGTTCGTACTTCATGGGTGTCCGACACGTTGTAAGACACGACACATTGGTTTCCAGGAGAGTGTCCGTGCTTCATAGCATAACATTGTAGCAGAAGTACGAAATCTACGACACGAATTAAGGATGCAACAGTCCTAATAGTAGGGCTCTATATCAAAGACGCTGAGCGGAAAACGCAATACGCCGAACAGATCCTAAAGGACACTAGAACCTGATGCTCTGATACCACCTGTGACACCCCGCCTAATTAATTACCGGGTGATCAGTCCTTAATTAATTAATTTCAGAATATCAAGTTGGTCCAGAAAGTTCAAATTTTAATTTAATAAAACTAACCGCCTAGTATTTAAAAAGCGTGATGTCCAAATTTTATCTTGTTACTAACCAATATCAAAAAGAATACCAACAAATGCCATACATCACAGTAATATAAATAAAGTATAACTGAAGTAAAATAAATGGCTGGAGTAAACACGTCCAGATACAATCCCATACAATAATCCAATAAAAGGAAATCAAATTTAAGAGAGAGTTTAAAACAACTAAATCTCAGGAAGTAAACTGAAGTAGGGACGACATGTCCAACAGAATAGAGAACTGGAAAAGAAGAATAGGCTGAGTCGTCTACTAGCAATTATCCTGCAGCTTCCACAACAGCTACAACACGGCAACTGAATAGAGTCTCCTAAGGCTAGTGTCCCTGTGACTGGGCACCTAAAATAATGGAACAATAGAAAGATATACAGAAAAACGGGTGAGAGTCCGAGTTGAAAACAGTTTAAAAATAGCAAGTACTTAAATTGATTCAATTAGCACAATTATTTTTCAAGTTAACTAACGTACTCACTTGATATACTCATCCCTCGATCTAGTGTGCACGTCTAACGAGCCTAACTACCCATACTAGTCATGATACCCTGACTGGCTACTAATTACATACTATGATGTTGGGAAGACTCCCTAAATTTCCCCAAAACCGACATTCTTAAGATTTCAATATAGATTTAGAATTACCGTAGTTTATTCTCATATTCTTCTAACTGCCCAGCTGTTAATACCATAAGTACACATTTCAAAATAGAGTCATTAATATAAGACACCAAATAGAATTCCGGTATACACACATTAATCTCTTTATGTATACATATCAATTTATGTATATAAATACAACAATATTGCACCTCTGGTTGAGAAACCCTTAATGCTACGCATACTCGACTATCTAGTCCCATTGCAACGCTCACGCATAGAGGACAACTGGTTCAATCTCTCGATAACCAATAAAAACACAAACACCGATTGGAGGCGAACATAGTCCCAAACCGATGGGCTACGCACAAACCTACGCAGCCATACGACCGTCATCACTATCATTTTCACGGATATCCCGTACCTAGGTTCCATGCTCTAGTGGTACGACTCTAAATCGCCCGAAGGCACACAAGATCCGGGCGTCCATAACGCGTTAACCTCCGTTCGATAGCCAGTAGCTAGGTATGTCATACACATAATATTTTGAGCAATAAGCATACACACAACTTATATAAATTCATTGGCTTTCCCGTGGCCTAGTATTTGCAGTACGTATAATATAACCCTTATTATTCCCCCGTACCTTACTCGTTTGTATTTTCCCTTTTATTCTTGCATCTCTCTAATTCTATGAATTTTAGTACCGTCCGAGGGTCGCCATATTCTCCGTTCACTCATGATTATAAGTTTTAAGTCACTCGACATTCGTACAGGTCTAACGCTCATATAAATAAACCTACGGGAAGTTCGAAACAAAAATCGGGTCTTAAGGGCCATTCTGGAATCTCGTTAGAAGACCTAGGGAATCTCATTCGAACGAGGGTCGTTCGAACGAAGGAACTTCGAACGAACTACCAAATTCGTTAGAAGGGCCATTGGAAACTCATTAGAAGTCTCGTTCGAACGACCTGGGCCGGACTTCTAACGAAAATTTTCGCAGTTGCCCAATTCATCTTCAAAGTTCATTTTTCCATATTTCCTCTTCTTCAATTTCAGCCTAAACCCATTCCAACCCAAGTACAAGGTTTCTAAACTACTCTAAGTCACTCTAGAACATTTCTTAACATAGTTTAGGGGTCAAATCCTTCTAATCATCAAATAAATTCAACAAACTCCTAAATTTTCCTTTGAATCATATTAACATGAACCCAAAATTATAAATCCATAAAGTTCCATTTTTATCTCGTGATTAGCATCTAATTCTTCTAATTTCACACTTCTATAAAGGGGAAAATCCTCTACATGCAAACCCCATCAAATTTCTAAGATTCCACACAATCTTATCATAGGTAAACCAAATTTGGTATCAATTGTTCTAAAACCTCTACATATGTTAACAAGAGTAATAATTGCTAAGAGAGAGAGCAAGATAATCACTTGCCTTAAAAAGGAACTTCTGATTCGCGGTTGAAATTGGTATGGGGACGATCCTCCTGACACGATCTACGTGCTGGTGTACTTTTTGTTATGAGAGCTTGAGTTCTTGGCTTAGGGTTCTAATGGAGTCTCCTTCTTCTTCCTTGGTTCTCTTTCTCTTTTCCCCTCTATCTTACGTAAGTTGAACTAACAGGCCACTAACCCTAACTGCCTTTAATTAAACCCAATTTTCGTCCATATAATTACCCAAAAATTCCAAAAGATCAAAATACCCCTCCGGGGTGTCGTTTTGGGTTAAAATGCCCCAAACTCCTAATAAATACCCGAGTAGTGTTTTCTGACTATTTCGACCCTTCCGGACACTCTGGCGCACTCAAAATAGTCGTCCGAGTTATACAAAAATAATTTATCTTTTTAAACCCCCAAACATATACTAGTGCCGCGACCCATACGCGTCCCAAATATTTATAACATAACTGCAGTGTATTTCATCCCCGGCCATAATATTATTTCAATAATTACTAACTTTCATCGCGCTAGTGATTATTATCATAAAAATCGGATTAATTACAATTCAAATTTTTCTGTCTTTAATTTAATTAATCCCCATTTTCCGTAAAAATAAATGCGTAGAAATACGGGGTATTACAACAATGTACGCAGCGATGTAGTGCACGATTAAGAAATTCTCACAAGATTGAACTGAAGAGCACGCAAAGAGAATAAGAAGAATAAGCACCCCGGTGCTAGAATTCTGACTCTCTTTATATTAAATCATTAATCAATATACACTATTACTAATGAGTTTCAAGTCTTTAATTTATAAAACTCTATAATCCTAAACCTACTAGAGTTAGAAAACTTGGTTGCTACTCCAAGAAATCTTTTACAATTAAGAAACCTGTTACAATGAAGGAAACTAAAAAGAATAAAAAAACTTGTTGAACTAAAATACACTTAATGACTATGACTCCTAAACAAATTTGGTAACTAAATAAAAAATAAAGTAATTAGTACCAAACATTTATTTTCCGATGAATTAATCTCTTAATTTTTAGTAGTTTCTTTTTAGGACTTTTAATGCTATTCGACTCTGTATTTTAAATATCGAGGCCCGTTTGATGAACTTGATGAGAGAGTTCGATAGGATAACCTGCCCAGTGTTTAGTGTTATTAGGAAGGGGAATGAGATATATATTTGAATAATTTTCTCTAAAGTATATTTCTTATCCTATGTATTGTGGAACCATCCCCTTACCTGGAAGTGCGATTATTTATCCTGTTGCCACCAGATCACATTGATCCTGTTGGACCTTATTATCCAGCAATCAAATGGATCCTTATGTTTTCTAAGATGACAAAAAGAAAAATGTCAAGGATAATATTTTAGGGGGTTATGTTATTTAAAAAAAATTTGAACTAAAATGTCCTTGATAACAGTTCATTCTCATGAAAACTATTTCCAATATTGCATTTTTAAGAAGCATATAATTATGGATTTAAGTGATCTAGAATAAATGATTTTGCCAGGTTTTCTCCATCCTCTTCATGAAATTAGAAAACTAAACGAAAATTGAAACAAGTTTTTATGCACACAACGCAAAATATGGGCCCTTTATTTGATTTCATAGACAAGGAAAGATGGATTGTGAGGAGTTCTGTCATTATTTAGTTGGTGTGCCAGTTTAGTTATGTGCGCTAAATACTATTTATTCCATTGCAGCTTCATTGTATCGTTTTCATTTAACCCAGCGAACCCTGAAACTGATGGTAAAAGCTTACAAGATTTCCTCTCCACAATGGAAGTTGCTATTAGGGATCATCCATTGTGGGCTAGTGCAACAGAGGAGGAAATTCACTGTGCTATGGAGGTAAAATTTGGTTAATATCACTTATTCCACCTTCTAAAATATATTTGAATCTTTTGTTCATTTGGTTGGCTAAGTTTGGTTGATCATGCTTCTTGTGTGCACTTCATCTTTGTACCTGTAAAGCACTTGTAAGTTGTAACAATGTCAACATTCAAAACTACTGTTATATTGAAATTTGAATGTGGTATCCAACTAAGTCCTTTCTGTTTTGGTTTAGAATAATGAAGTTTTCTAATTGTTAAATGTCTAACGAAGATACAGAACGAAACATTTAAATGCAATTCTCACTCTGTAACCTTATTAAATGTTTATTTATAAAACCTTCTTTCAGAAAAGAAATGAAACAAGGAATTGAAAACCTTCTCTCTCTCTCTCTCTGACCTATATGAGCAGTCTTGAGGGTATATTTGTAATATGTCTAATTGATTGGTTGTATGGTCATATCTCGTTTAGATTATTTCTTTATTTTATGTTAGTAGTTTAGCTTTAGAAGGTAACATTCCCTTGGAACATTCTTAAGGACCCTCTTTAGTCTTTTTACCCTTTTAGGGTTACCTTTGCTAACAAGATAACTTAGCCTATAAATAAGGCATTTGGCCAACCATTGTACTCATTTTACCTTACCTTTGAGTATGAGAGAGACCTTTATTTCTAAATGGTCTTCTTGTTGTATCGAGTATTTTTGGTACACCTATGTCTAATAGCTGCATTCGCCTTTGATGTGGTCGTTGACGTTCTAGAGCCATGGGCATGACTCGAAGGAACCGGCGAATTACTCCTTTTTATGCCCTCGCCGCCCAGGGTCAAGTGGCATCACTTCTCCACACCAGCATTAACCCTTCACATCGCTTACCTGGGTTGGCATAAGCGAACCCTCGCCGATGTCGGATGAGGTCCACTGCCCCTTTTTTGGTCTTCGACGAGGGTTGCATGCGTCATGCAATGACCATCTGTATAGCCTGATGTTGATCTTCTGTCATTAGTAGATCCTGCACAGTCTGCAACATCCGTATAGGCTTATAGTGTTAACCTTCCTCCTTTCTTGAACAATATTCCTCTTCCCAAAGTTCCTTTGACATACTCTAAAACCCGATGTGCTGCTTGGAGATGGATCTCTTTGGGACTATGCATGAACTGACTTACCAGTCCCACTGCATAGGCTATGCCTGGTCTAGTGTTTGAGAGGTAAATCAATCTACTAGCTAATCTTTGATAGGACTCTCTATCTACCACTGCGTCTTCAACAACTTCACAAAACTTGTGATGTTGTTCGATAGGAGTTTCCACTGGTTTACACTCGAGCTTCCTTGTCTCAGTTAACAAATCTAGCTCATACTTTTGTTGGGATATACAATTCCCATATTGGGAGTGAGCAACTTCAATGCCAAGGAAATATTTCAATACGCCAAGTTCTTTTATTTTAAACCCTTGAACTAGGCACTTTCTCAAGGCTTCTCTTCCTTCCAAGTCATCTCCTGTTACGATTAAATCATCTACATAAACCAACAAGGTAGTGACTTCCCCTGTAGCCGAATTTTTAACAAATAGTGTGTGATCACCTTGACCTTGCTTATATCCCATAGCTTTCACAACTTCGATAAATCTACCAAACCAAGCTCTAGGGGATTGTTTCAACCCATAAAGGGCCTTCTTCAATTTACACACCTTTGTTACCTTCTGACTCACAACCTGGACGAACTTCCATGTAGATTTTTTCATCAAGATCGCCATGTAAGAAGGCATTCTTGACATCATATTACTGCATACTCCATTCATGATTGGCAGCTAGAGATAACAAAATCCTCAGTGTTCATTTTGGCAATCGGGGCAAAGGTTTCAAGATAGTGTATTCCATAGGTTTGTGTATACCCTTTAGCCACCAACTTAGCCTTACACCTGTCAAGTGACCCATCTTCCTTATAATTTACATTAAAGACCCATCTACATCCCACGAGCTTCTTTTCCTTAGGTAACTCAACCAATTCCCAACTTTAATTTTTTTCGAGGGCATCCATCTCAACTTTCATAGCTTCCATTCATTCCTTATGACCGAATGCTTCAGAAACAGTTTTTCTGATGATTATAGTGTTTAGGTGAGTAAGGAAGCTTTTATGGTTCTTAGATAACCTCTCATAGGACATAAAGTGGGACAATGGGTATAATGGACGTTGGGTACACTTTCTCAGACCCTTCCTAATGGCAATAGGAAGATCATAATCATTTTTATCTTTAACATCAGAACTTGTCTCAACATCATCGGTACTATCATCAACGCCAGGGTTTGGTTTTGATTTAAGGTCCTGCATAAGTTGAATAGTGGGTTCTCTCCTCCTTGAATAAACCTGCAGTGGGCGAGTAGCACTCTGAATATATTGATCCTTTCCCATAGGACTTGGAGTTTGATTAGAAGATGGAGGCTTGTTTGACAAAGATGGGGAGAATGAAAGGTCCAGCAAGAGCAAGTCTCTATCCTTATCTTCCATGAATGATGTCTCCCCCCGAAGACAAGGCTTAGAAAATTATTTTTAAATGTTCAACAAATGTAACATCAGCGGAGACAACTTTTTTTGTGGGAGGATGATAACATTTATACCCTTTTTGGGTAGAAGAATACCTAACAAAGAGACATTTAAGAGCTCTTGGATCAAGTTTACCCCTCTGATGAGAATGAATATTAACAAAGGAGACACAATCACAAACTTTAGGAGTTAGGTGGTTCGGAAATTTGGGAAGGATCTTGAAAAGAGTTGCATAGGAGTTTTCTGATCAAGGACTCGAGAAGGAAATCTATTTATAAGATGAGCAACAATTAAAACATCTCCCCCCAATAATTTTTTGGAATATTTGTTTGGAATAGATAGACATGAGTAATTGCTAGAAGATAACCAATTTTTCTTTCTGCCACCGTGTTTTGCTGTGGTGTATTTACACATGAAGACTCATGAATTATTTCTTTTTCTTGAAAGAATGGTGACAAGGCTTGATTTAAGTAATCCCTAGCATTATCTGATCGAACCCTCTTAAGTTCTACCCCAAATTAATTTTTAGTCATGTGAAAGAACGTTTGGAAGGTAGAACTAACAACAGACTTATATTTTAACAAAAATACCCATCACACATGAGTGCAGTTATCAATAAACAACACAAACCAACGAGCCCCAGAAACATATGGAACTATAGAAGGTCCCCAGACATCACTATAGATAAGAGCAAAAGGAATTGACATTCTTTTATTACTTATTAGAAAAGAAATACACTTGTGTTTTGCAAGTTGGCAAACATTGCAATGAAATATTCCCATATCACTCCCTTTAAACAAAGTTGGAAACATAATTTTAAGAACATTGAAAAACGGATGACTAAGACGAAGATGATACAACCAGATTTTGTTTTTATTTGAAAGAGATGACTCAGAAAGAAATGAGACAGAAAAATTATTTCCTAAAGCTATTTTGCCCACCGGATTCTTTTATGGTAGTAGAGTCCATTTTTCTCTCTAGCAATTCCAATCATCTTCCTTGTGTCCTGGTCCTGAAATTCACAATGTGTAGAAGTAAAGGTCATGGTACAATTCAAATCCTTTGTGAGTTTATGAACTGAACAAGGTTATGGACAATTTTGACACATGTAAAACATTCTTTAAAACAATTTTCGAACTAATAACTTCTCTCTGACCAACAACAGTAATGAAAATACCATCTGCAGGACAAGGATTGTAAGAGACAAATTCATGAGAAGACTTAGTCATATGATCTGTGGCCTTGGAATCAACTACCCATGAATTTGTTATGGGAATATTCGAGACACTGAGAGTAAGGGATTGAGAAGCATTACCTGAATAGACTAAGGAGCAAATATCTTAGCCAAGAGGTTTTTCTACAGTTTTCAATAAATTTTTCAGTTTTTTAATCTCTTCCCAGTTGAACTCTGCTTGATCATGGACAAAATCTGTTTCGGCTCCTAGTTGTACTGTGGTCACATGTGATTGTCCTTGTCCTCTTGCTGGTCCAGTCCTTACTTGCTGGTCACCCTTACTGTCCAATTTCTGCGGGTTGTTTGAGGATTTTGAAAATTTGTAGGCTTGCCATGGAGTTTCCAACATTTTTCTCTGGTGTGTCGTGGCCTTTTGCAGTAAGTACTCACAATTGAATCCTTGTTTCTATTTTCAATTGTCATTCTACTAGAATAAGAGCTCGGTTGATGATCTGCTCCCCCATTCCTTGCATTAGCACCCCTAACAACCATGGCAGAACCTTACACAGATTGAGGTTCCAACATAACTCCTCTCCAACTTTCTTCTCCGCGTTCCAATAGTCTCATTCAATGATGGAAGACCTTCTTTTCCAACAACCTGAATTCTAACAACATCAAACTCAGCATTCAATCCAACAAGGAAAATGTAAATTCTTTCCTTCTCCATAAACCTCTTAAGAATGGTAGTGTCTTCACTGCACTTCATCTCAATACATTGATAATGATCCAACTCTTGCCATAAGTTTTGCAAGATATTAGTGTATTCAGCAATAGAACGGTTACCTTATTTAGTGGACGAAATTCAGGTCTTGATATCATAGACTTGAGCATCTTCAAAAACATGCAGGTATTATCGAGTTCCATAGCCACGACATAACCATGGAATCAACTTCGTCCCAGGCATCAAACTTCGGATCTCCTGATTTTGGTCCCGTTCCTAGAAGATGACTCAATTTGTCCTTCCCTTTAAGAAGGGTTCGAACAAATTGAGACCACTTAAGGTATTTTTTTCCATTCAACCGGCAACTTGGTTGAATATTCTGCAAGTTTCCTGTTGAAACCATGCTAGGAGTCTCGGTTGTCACAATTCAAGATGGGTTCGAAGTTTCAGTCGCTTCGGACATGATGATGTTGAGAAAAGATAAGAAAAAAGGAGAATTCTTGGGCAAGATGATAGCCTGATAATTGGGAACACTGTTCTAAAAAACCCGCCTA
Organism: Sambucus nigra; assembly: GCA_949130495.1. Taxonomy (NCBI): domain Eukaryota; kingdom Viridiplantae; phylum Streptophyta; class Magnoliopsida; order Dipsacales; family Adoxaceae; genus Sambucus; species Sambucus nigra. The sequence continues at coordinate 514,193,130 of OX422221.1, read as the reverse complement.
GGCTTGAGGCTTGGGAGAAACGCCTCGCCTTAAGATTTTGACGCCTTATGCTTGGTAAAACCCTTAAGGCGTACTTTTTCTCTAAAAACAACAATGCTTTAGTGAAACGATATCGCCTTTTAAAGATTTTTTTACAAACCGAACCATTATCTCATCCAAAATAATCATATAGTATTTTTATTTGCAAATATTCAGACATATATTTATGATATGTACAATTTTAGTATTTTAATAGCCTTGTTATGGTTAAAAAATATTAAAATATATTAAAAAGGCCTAAACGCCTTTTCACGCCTAGGCCCGCCTAGGCTTTTAAGGCTTAAGGCTTGGCCTCCACACCTCGATCACACCCAACGTTTTTTAGAACCTTGATTGGGAATAGACCAAAGAACAAATTCTGGGCTAAAAAAAGGTTCTACAATTGGCAATGAAGGCCGAAGAACGAATGGTTGAAGGGTGGCAATGCAGACCAGAATTTTTTTTAATTCCCAGAGAGCGTAAGAAGCTTTGATACATTAGACATTTATAGGGAAATAATGTGAAATAATGGGAATATTATTGATTCATTAGACATTTATAGGGAAAGACTATATAAGCCGATTACAGGTAACATATCCCTACCAATTAGGGATATGACTAATCTAAATACAAATTCAAATATACATAGTTATCTTTGACAAATATGCACAGTTGGTGAGTGGATAACACTAGAAGCCTATACAGATGCAGGCTATGCATGATCTATTCATGACAGAATATCAAACATCGGGTTATTGTACTTTTCTTGGAGGAAAATTTTGTAACATGGAGAAGCAAGAAGCAGAATGTGGTTAGATCAAGTGTGGAAGCTGAATGAGAGCAATGGCATTAGGAGTTTGTGAACTTTTGTGGCTGAAAATAATTTTAGATCTAAAAGTCGCGTGGGAAGACTTATGAAGCTTTATTGTGATAGCAAGTCAGTTATCAACATTGCACATTTGGAAGTTGACAGACACTTTATAAAAGAAAAGCTGGACATTGGACTAATCTGCACTTTGTACCTTCATGCGGTCAAGGGGCTGAAATGCTAACTAAAAGGTTAAACGGTTCATCCTTTCGAACTATTGTTGGCAAGCTGGGAATGGATATTATCCACTCACCAAATTGAGGGGGAATGCCAAGGATAGCCAGACCAGCTGTGCATATTTGTCACAAAGATAGCTGTGCATATTTGTCAAAGATAGCAGCGGTGAGTATGACGTAAAATGAAAGCCGTCAAAGGCACAAAAGAGTCACTCTAGAGAGAAAAGTAATACCTCCAAATTAGAATTGATCATTAATGAGGGGGAAGGGGGAGGGGAGAATATTCTAGAAGGGGTTTCCTAAGCTCCTATTGGTTGAAAGAGTCTTGACCCATGTGACATCACATGGGTCTTTAACTACCTTCAATTACATCAAATGCTAAAATATAACCTTCTAGAAGATACAAGCTAAGTATGAGTTGTCATGAGATGAGTTGTCATGACAACCATTTATGACAACACTAACTAATGAAAACTTCTAGAAGCTTCCCTCTTAACCCTTACTACAATTAAAAATGCAACAAAATACCAAATAACTAATAAAAGGAAAAATACAATAAAATAAAAAAATGCAAAAAAAATACTAACCCTAATTTCCAAAAGAATATTTGTTAAATATAGCCAGACCAGCTGTGCATATTTGAATTTGTATTTAGATTAGTCATATTCCTGATTTATAGGGATTTGTTACCTGTAATCTGCCTATATTGTCTTTCCCTGTAAATGTTTAATGAATCAATAATATTCCTAATATTTCACATTTCATAAACATGATTTAAACTTAATCAATTCAACCCTTAAACATCTTGCAAAACTCAAAAGAAACATGAATTATAAATCAATTACAAATGTGAAGATGATATTGAAAGAGATTTCCTGCTTTGATTTTAAGAGCAAATGGGTCCTTTGAGCTTTGATTGTACTCTTCTCCAAAAATTCTCTCAAGCTTCCTCCCAATTTCCCCCAATTATTTTGGCTACTAGGTTTTCTTCCAAGTGAAGAGACCTTATTATAGTTAGGCAAATTTTCTTTATTCACACTTTAATCTCCCAGGTTTTGAGTATTGTTATCCCCCCCCCCTCCTTAATGAGTCCAAAATACTACACCGAATAGTCTAAAACTTAGCCTAAGAGCATACCTATCCCCCGGGTCCAACTTTAAGGCGATAAAAATACACATCCGGGTAATACCTTATAACTTATAGTAATACCTCAGAATCTAAAATAAAACATCCCATTAATTATTTCACATGTGGCCGGATATATTCTAACATAATTAATTGCACTGATTAATTAAATATAACATATGACATAACCACATCACATAACATGCAATTTAATCGTCCTCTAAATATGCATTAACTTCCCAACATAGTTAATTTATTACACTGATTAATTAAGTATAACATGCGGCACTAACAAATCACGTAATATGCAATATAATCATCATCTAAATATGCATTAACTTATTACCAATTGATGTGAATCAAGAATTAGGGGTTGTTTTTAGTATTTTTAGTATTTTATTATATTTTTGTTATTTTCTTTTATTTCCTTTATTTGATGTATTTTCTTTTATTAGTTGTTTGTTTAGTATTTAGAAGAAGGAAGGGTATTGGCTCTTAGGGATGTAATTGTAATTAGATTCTTAGCTTAGAGACCAAGCAACCTCCTTCCTATAAATACCCATATGTAGCCTCATTTGAGGCATTCTTCCATTTTGAGATATAGTGATATGAGAGAGTTATAGGGAGATTTATCTTTTCTTGCTCCCATTTGGCGTCATTTACGTCAATTGGTATCAGAGCCTAGTCGGCTCTACCCGTTATTGTTGTAAAAAACACAAAAATTCGTAAACAACGTCAACGTGGGTCAAAGAAAAGATGAACACCTCCGCGGAAACTCCTAATGCTCATTTCTTGGAGGCCATCAACCGATTGATGGCCCGGATGGATGAATTCGACGCTCGCCTCCCTCCACCACCACCCAAATTGCCATTACACCATGACCCTCTCCAAATTTCGACCTATCCTAGCCCCCCCCCCCCCCCCCCCCCCCCCCCAAAAAAAAAAAGACACCTTGAGCCACCCACCACCATTAACCCTAATTCAAGAATCCCTAGCCCTAGCCCCCAATATTTCTCTACCCACGCTTTCGCAACCCCCCATCAAACCCTAATGTCCAAACCACTGCACCGGCGGTGGCAACAGGCGGCCACCGTGGCCAGCCCCTGTAGGCACCTCCACCTAGCCTCCTAAAACCCATTCCGACCCAATATGTCATTGATCAACATTGCCCAAGTCCGAAACCTGCTTCAATTCCGATTGGAATGATACCCGCCACTTTCGACACTGAAAATCAGTCCAAGAACCAATCCCAATCCACCGGACTTCCGCCTTCCTGCTGGAAAAGTGCCGATCGACTCTCCAGGAAGTCCTTCACTATTTGGCAATCACCCAAGGGCAGATACACCCACCGAGGCCAACGCCGGACACCACAAATCTGTCCGAAATCCTCCTGTAGAAGTCGTGGTCTTCCAGATTACTCCTGAGATCCCCAAGCACCCTATGTCCGTCCCCCGTTCTTGATCAGAACCACCAACAGGTGACTGATCTTCTCCAAATAGGGCCGATCTGCTCCTCTGGCTTGCGTCTGACCATTTTTAACAAATCTGCCAAATTTCTGGTGGAAAAACCACCCGGACAACCTCAAATGGCTCATATTTCAGCGAGCGAACCATTTCTGGCTCCGATCGGCGCAATTTCTGTGATAAAAAACCTAGGGCAGCTTGTCATCCTTTAATCCATGGTCGGATCACCCAAACGGTGGCCAGCGACAATTTTTGTGTTAAAAAACCGGTCTTTCTTTACCCTGGCCCATCCAAGATGCACCCAAAAGTATTCAAGAACCCTTCTCCCACAAATCCCATCCAATTTCAACCCCTTTTGATCCAACCCCCTCCCATATTAACCAATCAATTTTTTGCCCTAGGTGGAACCCACCAACATGCGCAAGAACTAGGGTTTGGCACCAAGAAAATGGTTTTTGACCCCAGGGGTAGATCTTTTTGATGATTCACACGAGTGGCATGGGGAAGAAGATGATCTTGACACAATAGCTGAAGAATCTTCCTCAAATTTTCAGCAAATTCTATTTTGGCCCCTCAAGTTTTGCCTCTTCCGCAATTTTGGGAATTTATGCATTCGACCTCAATTTTAAAGTTCGAGGATGAACTTTTTCGAAGGCGGAGAGAATGATGTGAATAAAGAATTAGGGGTTATTTTTAGTATTTTATTGTATGTTTGTTATTTTCTTTTATTTCCTTTATTTGATGTATTTTCTTTTATTAGTTGTTTGTTAAGTATTTGGAAGAAGGAAGGTTATTGGCTCTTAGGGACGTAATTGTAATTAGATTCTTAGCTTAGAGGCCAAGTAATCTCGTTCCTAGAAATACCCATATATAGCCTCATTTGAGGCATTCTTCCATTTTGAGATATAGTCACTATATCTCAAAATGGAAGAATGACTCAAATGAGGCTACATATGAGTATTTATAGGATGGAGGTTGCTTGGCCTCTAAGCTAAGAATCTAATTACAATTACGTCCCTAGAGCTAATAACCTTCCTTCTTCTAAATACTAAACAAAAGGAAAATACAATGAATACTAAAAATAAAAGAAAGACAAAAAATGGTAAAAATGAAGAAAATGTCCTTATTCACATCACTCTCCCCCCCTCGAAAGAGTTCATCCCCGAACTCATAGGGGAAGGCCTTCAGTATCACCATCGAGGGTAGTAATGAGAGCAGGCTGGGGTGAAATCTCCCGTGCCTCCTCAAGATACTCAGGAATACGTCAATAATACTTGAAAGAGTTCAAAGAACTCTGCGATGGGTGAGCTTCAATTCACAAACCAGTAGATGAAGACACCAAAGTCATTTTCTTTACCAAGGGTCTTGGATAAAAATAAAAAATCTTTAGGACTGTCATGCTTGGGAAACCACCATATCCATCCATGGCTCAAGTGATCAACTCTCTTAGAGGCTTTGACACGAGAGGAGATTTAGAAGATAAATCTCAAACTCAGACACCATGATGTAGACCAAATAGCACAAGAGTATATGGTTACACAGAATTGCCGCAAGTCGTAGAGGCTGAAAAGGTAAAATCAGCCTATACGTGAACATTAACTGCATACATGAACAGTCCCATATGTACTGCTCATAGGTATAGTATCCAGCAGCCCCTAGGATCCTCCTTTGGATTTCCTTTGGATTCCATATCCCTTGCATTCCTTTTGTTAATTTTTTCCCTAAAACTGTCCAAAGTGTGTTTCCCTTTTACTTAGGATTCTCTTTTGTGTCATTATGCTAATAAGTTGTTATCTTTTATGCCTCATAGGATACCCAAAGTGTGTTTCCCCTTTAGTTAATGAGTTAGAATTTTAATAATTGGGTCTTTTGTAGCTCACTATATAAGAACAAGCTTGTAAGTGTTTCAGATCATCTCATCTTCAATTATAATGATTGATAAGGTTGATGAAGGGTATTAAACATTTTAATTACCATGTTTAGAGGATGCATAGTCACGTGATATATATGTTGTTTGCATTAGATTCTAATTGAACTTATGATCGATGATAACATGTTTAAAGCATATAATTATTTATATGGTCAAATGTAATATAAAGTATGTTTTTGATGCATCATTATGTTTATAAAAGTAAACTGGGGTGTTGGTGCGAAATTGGGGATGCTTGGTCTCCAAATGTGAATATTTTGAGATTTTCGGTACATTGCTACTCTCCTGTTTGAGCCCAAATTAGGCATACTAGTTTTATGTTTTTGGGAAAACATAAAATATGAAAGTTGTAGATATACAAGTTATCTACGTGTAAACGCAAAGGGGGAGTAAATCGAGGTATGAAATAGTGAGTTATGGTGGTTTTACAAGTGCGAGATAAATCTGTCATTAGTGGAAATGTTTGATTGGACCTTTTGTCCAACCAATCACATATAAACACAAACTTAATTGCCATTGGACCTCCTTAGAACGTTTTTTTTATTATAAAAATCCGATATCTATCTTCTTCATCATGAAAAAGGACAAGGGTTGAGGGAGTATGCCTAAGGAGAGAAAAAAGAAAGTTAATGAAGAAATTGCTTTAAAAAATTACAATAAATCAAAGAGTTCTATTTTGGACCTAGTTGTGTTAAAAGTGGCATAACTCATTGGATACTTACTGAAATCAAGTGATTCCAATTGGAGATGTTAGATAACATCTATGATTATAACATATTATGAGATTAGCATATAATTCCTTCTAATTTGGCTTGGGTGCTGTTTTGAAGCTGAAGTTTCGTTGCTGTTTTTCTGCAGAAACAACTTGAAAAATGTTGTAGTAAAATGGACATAACTTTCTCTAGATATTCATAATTTCATTTCGTAAGTTGTGTTAGAATCCTAATGCATAGGGTGTTACAGAAAGGTAAAGTAGAATATCTAATTCTTTTCCAGTTATTTCAGATTGACCAACTAATGTGATGTGATGTGTTACTAGATTTAATGTTATTTGGTGTATTCAAATATTAATGATGTTGAATTGATAGGGGGGAAGCGGCTAATACTACCATACCAAGGAAATAGTATTGGTACTAATCTTATTAGTTACTTTAAGGTGAGTGACTAGCCCTATGAAATGTAGATGCTTATACTTTCATATGGAAATGTATAGCTTAAATACATGTGTTGGGATGCTTATGTAATAATGTGGTGTTTATGAGACATGCATATGATTAAAAATGTTAAGTGAAGTTATTTAATTTTATGGACTGTGTGGGTCCTACGGGATGTGATGATCTCGTTAATACAATTTAAGGTTTTGTGCACTCGGGCTAAAATAAAGGGGTGTGGTGGTCCCTATAACCATGGTGGGTTAATTGGACTGTAGTGGTCCAGGCTTACGAGAGTTCAAAATTCCTACTTCGGTTATATGATTTAAAATGTTTATTCAAATTTGTTATATGTGTGGGGTGTGTGTATACGGTCATTCACTAAGCTTTTATCGCTTATACTCCCATAATGTTTTGTTTCAGGCATGCCTATCGTTTGGAGTTCACTACCATGTTAGGACTTTAAAACGAGAGAGTGGAGGATCTATATTATGGGTTGAATATCAACAAGCTTTTTTGTGAAAATGTTAAACTCAGAAACTTAGTTATGTAAAGATGTTTTGTACTTGGTAAGTTACATGTAAATGTAATGAAATTTACATGTAACTTACCAAGTACAAAACATCTTTACATAACTAAGTTTCTCAGTTTAACATTTTCATTAAAAGCTTGTTGATATTCAATCCATATTATATATCATACATTCTCCTGTAAAGTCCTAACTTGGCAGTGAACTATAAACGATAGGCATACCAGAAACAAAACATTATAGGAGTGTAAGCTATAAAAGCTTAGTGAATAACCATATGCACACACACCACACATACAACAAATTTGAATAAACATTTTAAATCAAGTAAAAATTGTGAACTCTCGTAAGCTTGGACCACTATAGTCCAGTTAACTGTGACACCCCGCCTAATTAAATACCGGGCGATCACTCCTTTATTAAATTAAATCAAGGTGAACAGTTTGGTTCATTCTTAGCATCACTGTCGTAAAAATAAACTTTCCAATTTAACACCCTAAATAATTAAGCTAAGTGTCAAAACCAAAATTAAACATTACTTTCCAAATTTTATTTAAAGAAAAAGATTTATTTATTTTATTAACAAAGTTTCAATAAATAAGATTCACACCACAATAAACCTGGAACAAAAATCCAATTAATATAAAACATTCATCAACGAATGTCAACATGCGAGAAAAATAAAGTAATACATCCATCCTAAATAAAAATCCCGTAATAACGAAACTATGAAATAACTGGAATAACAATACCCCAAAATAAAGAAATAAAGGAAAGGGCTACACATGCCCATCTGAATGAAAATGCTAAGAGTGGATCTGAATGAACGAAGTCGTCTAATCAAGAGACCTGCAACTCCCACCTAAGCTGCAGCGCGTTCCTTCCAAGAGATCCTAAGCAAGACGCCCCTGTGGCTGGGCACCTGTAATACATATATATATACAAGAGAGAGAGAGAGAGAGAAGAAACGGGTCAGAGCCCGAAAGTGTGTATGATTTAAAATTTGTTTAGCAAGTAATTTAAATTGATACAGGCCAATGCAACAACATATTAGTTCGACACTCTCTTGAGAAATTCTCACCTCTCTTCTAATGTGCACGCCTATCGTACTAACCTTCCCAAATGGTTTAACTTGACATTTTATCATACTAACCTTCCAAATAATTTAGTTTATCTTAACTTACTCATATGTTTTCAAAACCGAACAATGTCATCGTTTAAAAAGGTTACTTTCAATTTGCAGCACTCCTCTCATTTTAGCTTCATTAAATTATAAAGTTTCCCAGTGTCATATTATACTTTCACAAAACAAGCATTTATTATTGAGTCAACAACCATGTCCTACTTATCAAATCACAGTAGGCAGTTTAAAGTTCATAATCTCATATATATATTAACTACTCGTATAATATATATATATATAACAGCACCCCAACTAAAACTATGGTGCGGGCATACTCTGCTATCCAATCCCTATATCGCTCACACAAAGGGAAATACAAGTTCGGAATCACTCTCGAACTGTATTAACATAAACAAAACAACATTGAGGCGAAGCATAGATTCCAAGTTCAAGAGGTCAGTACATACCCTCACGTCTCTTAGGACCGTCCGACTATCAATTTGATAGCCCGTACCTAGGATCTCTATCGTCTAGGGTACGAATCAATATCCTCCATAAGGCAACACAGGATAAGATCGTCCCAGCGCGGTAACCTCAGGGATAGGAAGTAGCGCGGGTACGTTTTTCACATGTATATAATATATGTACACACAATCATATAAATATACCCATTTCATCATATTAATATAGGTTCCTCTCGTTACCCATAGTCACAACATTTATCCTTAATTTCCCATTATTATGATTATGTATAAGGTTTCGTCTCTAACCTTAACTCGAAGGGTTTTCTCACTAGTTACGTGACACTCGTGGATTCTATCCATCCAAGTAGCAAAATCAGTAGGTAAACGTCTATTTACTATCGTAAGTATTTGACATAATCTCTCACTAGAATTACGTAGTTTCCTCGTCCTTTAAATAATTGTCCCTTAAATACAATTATCATCTCATAATAAAGTTCTCAACACTTATTCATATGCCCTACTGGTCTCTCCTATATCCTAAAACATTTTATTCATAAAGCCCAAAAGCTATTTCACGATGAATCATGTTCAATTAATTAAAACAAGGGGGAAAAAAGAGTCTGCCAGGAAGGGTCGATCGATCGAGGTCTGGGGCTCGATCGATCGAACCTTCGATCGATCGAAGCTCTAGGCTCGATCGATCGATCAAGCAGGTCTGCGAAATCCTGCAGAAGTGCAGTTACGGGTTTTACCAAAATTCTTCATCCAAATTCATATTTTCCAACACTAATCGTCCCAAAACTCCTACTACAAACACAATAACATATTTCCAGATGTTTTTAACGTTAAGCATGCGTATATCCATCATTAAACATGGTTAAACAACCCAAAATCTCATCTAAACATCAAGAACCCTAATGTTTTCTTAACTTTTGTTCTAATCAGTTTTCTCCAGAATTTCCTTCTAACATATCATCAAAAATTCGTGGGTTAATCATCTACTTCACATAATATTTCCAGAATATGGTTATAAGGTTTTCTACATGCAAATCCCTATCAAAAATTGGGGTTTTCTTCTATAGATTACACTCCTAATCATTCCTAAACTAATATGAATATTGCACCAACGAAAATACGCAAGTTAAACACTTGCCTGGGATTTCAGAGGTCTGGTTTCCTGCTGATATTGGTGTGGTTGCGTTCTCCTCCTCGCGATCTACGCGTTGGTGGTGACGGTGGTGCAAACGGTGGTGGTTTGGCCTTGAATCACCTTGAGAGCTCTCTCCTCTCTTCTCCAATGGCCGTTCTAGGGTTCTGAATGTTCTAACCCTAAAAGGCTGACCTAAATAGCTACTAAGGATGGCTGAAATTCGTGGGTTTAATTACCCTATTTTGTAAAATGACCAAAATGCCCTCCCGGGTCACTAATTAAGCCTAAAAACATCCCGAGACCCAAACTAAACACCTGGGTACACTTTTCTGACTATCTCGACCCTTCCGGACGCGTTGGCGCACTCAAAACGACCATACGAACAACTTATAAAATATTCACTTTTATTTAACAAAATAAGTCCCGACGTGACACGGGCACGTCCTTACTTAAATTTCCGAAATAGTCATTTAATTCACTTATGACATTCAATATAACCAATATAATATATTACTATGCTCATCCAGTAATATGCAACAAATAACAAATTTCCAATAATTACTAACTCTCGTCACGCTAGTAAATATTTAAAGCAACATTCCGGATTAAAATTAAATTAATTTATCTCAATTAAATTTAATAAATCCCATAATTTAAAAGCTATAAAAATACGGGGTATTACATACTTCCCCCCTAATAACTGAATTTCGTCCCGAAATTCGGAAAATAAGGCCTATCCGGTAGCACAATTCTGGATATCCTTTTCCGTACACAAACTAACTACACATTATGGCGCTCAATCACTATAGCCCTTTCCTCACAGTAACATTGTTTTGCATTCTCTTTGGAGACACTTCACATTGTGTTCTCAACCGAAAACATTCGCATAGGTCACGCCTGTACGTTATACATTTCATTATCTCACTATCATTAGGAGGCCGCACCTCACTACATGACAAATACTCGGATTTATTCATATACAAAACTCCCATTCTGAGAAAATATTACGAACATTTGATCACTCTTGCTCGTCTAAAACAGTCGTGGAATTCTACCATAGTTATCGGATATTTTCTCGACCGATCCAAAAATTCTGATTATCTACTCTCCTCTAAACATACGGAAGGAGAATAGTCGAGGTTCTTCCATAACAAAACCTTAATAAGTACCTCATATGCGACAAACAGGTACGAGTTCTTCTACAGAGCATTCTTGAAATCATCGTACCAAGATTCCAAAATCTCCTTTACGTGGCTCCACTAATCTTTAATCACCATGCGCTTATTCCCTGGCTAAGGGTGATACATCCTACTTGAAACGAAATTTTATCTCCGCTGGTTCCTGAAATCCCATATCAAAGGTAAGATTCACCAATCTCATCCTGATTCAGAAATTTATACTGCGCCGGACCATGCACTGGCGCGATCCTTCCTTTCAAAGGAAGTCTGGGGCATACTAGTTAATATTGTAAGCCAGTCCAAAGGAATATCAATCACTTCCCTCTCGGCGACTTAATTCGCAAGTTCGGGATAAACCCTTGATCTTGTTTTGAGGATGGCAACTCATCCAAGAACTTTACCGACTTTACCAACCTCTTCCAATTTCAGGAATTTTCGATAACCACAAAATTCTTTGGTTGATTCTCCTCTTTCAATCAAACCTTACCTATGGGTAGTGCATGTAGAGACTACTCACTACGTCTCGCTAAACATCGATTCTTCCCCTGAAATGTCTCCCATTAAATGACACGTAATACTCCCCTTCCTTCCTTGTAGTATGCCGAAAGTTCCACCCGTGCTCTTCTCTCCACGAAGCGCACTTCTGGATCTCTTACACCATACCACATCATCACCCTTTGTATGTGCAAGTCGCTCTTATTCTTGTTTACTAACAACTCTGCTCCGAGTCTTATTCATAACAATTAAATTCTACTCTATTCAAGGAGTACCAATTCTTGAATGGCTTCCTACAGCCTTCCAATCAAGTTAGGGCGTGCTGTTCTAATTGCACACTTATGTATGGATTATCGCCCCTCATGTGACGTTTAATCCACTCTCTCACTTTCACTTCGTTATACTAGTCCTACAAACATATATTTCACATGTCTATCACCACGGCCCTTCAACTTGGACTATTTTAATTGCAGCTAACCCAGATGCCCACATTTTTGCAACACCGCAACCGCCCTGGGAGAGTGAACAGCGGCTACTCTTATGTAGGATTAACTAAATTCAACGGAATAGAAGGAATGGGGCATTCAAATTCCATGACAATAAAAGAGGAATAAATCACTAACGCTCTATTCATAAAAATGATTACAGGTTATCTCTTTTGTATAGTATGAAGTTCTTTCCAGATAATCCATGCTACAAATCATTCCAACTCTTTATTCACCTTGTGTTCTGTACGCGGTTATGACATTTGGGTACTCTCAATCACCCTAGAAATCAAAATTCTTAAATTCTCCTACCACAAAATTCAATAATTTCATACCACGAAAATCCGGCTCCAATGACCTTAAAACAAAATTCAACTCCCAACTTATATACATAATTACTTGATCCCATTTCGACCAGGGTATCGAACTCATGGAATAGTGACCAAACGTCTCCCTATTTCCAACCTTACGCTAAGTTTCATGCGTGGGATGTCTCGCAAAGCGAAATCCAAACAAGGAACCCCCCCGATACACTACTACCTAGCATTGTCGGTTATCGAAATCCGTTAGGTCCTCCGTCCATAATATATACCCTTTTATTCCGTCCCTTGACAGAAAAGTTACAATTTCTCCCGTAATTATGCTTAACAAAGAACGTTTCACCAATTTCACTATCGTCCCGTATTGGTTGGTAATTGGATTTTATAAACCTTGAATACATACTCTCGGAATTCTCGAAATTCCTTTCCCTAATAATAGGGGTATAAATATTGACTCTCACATCCCTAACGGATGAATATAACGATGCATTTTTCTTATCACTAGGTCCGGAGTGCTAAACAAAATACTGAGTCAAATCTTTTCGCTCAATGGTACATCCCTATACATACGGTATTATACTTGACAAAGTCGTTGGCATCGAATATTTCGAGCCCACCATCTCCTCCAAAGTCTCTTGGATAGATATTATAAGTGCAAGTCCGACCTTCTTACAGGTAAAGCCTTGCCAAAACAAACATTAAACATGTTGCACCAATGCAACTACTCTGATAGTTTTGCAATAAATGCCCACTATCATACTACCCATTTCTATAACATTTTAACAAAGATAATATCATACTCGTGTATCGCATCACTACAACGAGCAACCCCAATCAGGTACAAAACTTGTTAATATATTCATCCATCCTCCGCGGATAGCACTAAAGAAGAATTCCGCTACACTAGGGGAAAATTATTCACATAATGGTAACATTTATAATTATATGCATTAACTCGTCTCACATGCTAATATAGCAATGAACAAAATATGGTGACTCGCTCGTGTCACATAAACACGCCGCATCCTCTAAGGATACAACCTATGCTTCCATCTTGGCAATCGTCTTGACTGCACAAATGGTTTCGGACGTAACACGTCTGTCCAAACCAAAACAAAATTATTTTAATCGTTGCCTTTTACTAGGCCATAAAGATCATGTTACTATCTATAATAGTACTTACTGAATTTACCATCACTTGGTAAGAATTTAACTATTTGAAGCACTTAAATGGTTTTCCGGATGTGTATCCACATCTTTTTGTGGTGCTATACCACCACCGTTGTATTTAGGTTATTCTCGACTAAATTCTTCGATTCCTTTAACTTGCCCCACAAAGAAGCGTCATCATCTATATTGACAAAATATGACATTGTCAACCTCCGAATCGGTCGCCCATCATAATTTCCTCCTCGAGTATTATCAATTTATTATTACAAGTTGACCTCCCACTTGGAGTCGTTTCCCCCACTTGTATATACATCTCCTGATTACAAAATTCGCTAACGGTTAAGATTCATATTCATGGATGGACCCTTGACATGCCCTTCCTCGATGAGTTCAGAACCACATTTGCTTCTCATCCTGAAGAGTTGAGGAAGGAACATACGGTCAACATTGTACCTAAGGTTCTCCCATAGGCATAGCATTCCACTTCTAAAATTGGCGGTTGAATACAACCATTATAATTTCGTCCCGAAAGCCAAGAAAATTTTCTTTAAATTTTCTCTTTCGGTTTGCCACGCTCCGTCTTATATTTAAGTCTTTGGATACTTTACCTCCTTTGGTAAACACATACAATTTTTTTGTGTTCTAAAATTTTCCACTGACAGTCTCTACACGTTTTTGTAACACGTTGGGTAAGATTACCCTCGCACCTCATTTGGCTATAACAGCATTTGAAAACTCATTGCTGCACCTTAGTCGCCTTTCTAATCGTGGCTTCTCGTGCCATAATGGAGGTGACCTCGACTACGGTCATCATCCTCGGATATATTTCATAATTCTCAATTGAGCCCTGCCTCCTGATGTACGCTTAACGGTCCTCTTCTGACATCCGTCATCGCTCGGCACACGCACACATCCGAACGAAATTAGAATTCACTAGTGTATACACATTACAGCAGGAAAACGAAATCTCGTCAAAGGAATCGACAATCCTAAACATAGGGCTCTATAACAAACAAAGCAACGCTAGAAGCATAATAAGCCGTACAGATCCTAAGGACACTAGAACCTGATGCTCTGATACCACCTGTGACACCCCGCCTAATTAAATACCGGGCGATCACTCCTTTATTAAATTAAATCAAGGTGAACAGTTTGGTTCATTCTTAGCATCACTGTCGTAAAAATAAACTTTCCAATTTAACACCCTAAATAATTAAGCTAAGTGTCAAAACCAAAATTAAACATTACTTTCCAAATTTTATTTAAAGAAAAAGATTTATTTATTTTATTAACAAAGTTTCAATAAATAAGATTCACACCACAATAAACCTGGAACAAAAATCCAATTAATATAAAACATTCATCAACGAATGTCAACATGCGAGAAAAATAAAGTAATACATCCATCCTAAATAAAAATCCCGTAATAACGAAACTATGAAATAACTGGAATAACAATACCCCAAAATAAAGAAATAAAGGAAAGGGCTACACATGCCCATCTGAATGAAAATGCTAAGAGTGGATCTGAATGAACGAAGTCGTCTAATCAAGAGACCTGCAACTCCCACCTAAGCTGCAGCGCGTTCCTTCCAAGAGATCCTAAGCAAGACGCCCCTGTGGCTGGGCACCTGTAATACATATATATATACAAGAGAGAGAGAGAGAGAGAAGAAACGGGTCAGAGCCCGAAAGTGTGTATGATTTAAAATTTGTTTAGCAAGTAATATAAATTGATACAGGCCAATGCAACAACATATTAGTTCGACACTCTCTTGAGAAATTCTCACCTCTCTTCTAATGTGCACGCCTATCGTACTAACCTTCCCAAATGGTTTAACTTGACATTTTATCATACTAACCTTCCAAATAATTTAGTTTATCTTAACTTACTCATAAGTTTTCAAAACCGAACAATGTCATCGTTTAAAAAGGTTACTTTCAATTTGCAGCACTCCTCTCATTTTAGCTTCATTAAATTATAAAGTTTCCCAGTGTCATATTATACTTTCACAAAACAAGCATTTATTATTGAGTCAACAACCATGTCCTACTTATCAAATCACAGTAGGCAGTTTAAAGTTCATAATCTCATATATATATTAACTACTCGTATAATATATATATATAACAGCACCCCAACTAAAACTATGGTGCGGGCATACTCTGCTATCCAATCCCTGTATCGCTCACACAAAGGGAAATACAAGTTCGGAATCACTCTCGAACTGTATTAACATAAACAAAACAACATTGAGGCGAAGCATAGATTCCAAGTCCAAGAGGTCAGTACATACCCTCACGTCTCTTAGGACCGTCCGACTATCAATTTGATAGCCCGTACCTAGGATCTCTATCTTCTAGGGTACGAATCAATATCCTCCATAAGGCAACACAGGATAAGATCGTCCCAGCGCGGTAACCTCAGGGATAGCAAGTAGCGCGGGTACGTTTTTCACATGTATATAATATATGTACACACAATCATATAAATATACCCATTTCATCATATTAATATAGGTTCCTCTCGTTACCCATAGTCACAACATTTATCATTAATTTCCCATTATTATGATTATGTATAAGGTTTCGTCTCTAACCTTAACTCGAAGGGTTTTCTCACTAGTTACGTGACACTCGTGGATTCTATCCATCCAAGTAGCAAAATCAGTAGGTAAACGTCTATTTACTATCGTAAGTATTTGACATAATCTCTCACTAGAATTACGTAGTTTCCTCGTCCTTTATATAATTGTCCCTAAAATACAATTATCATCTCATAATAAAGTTCTCAACACTTATTCATATGCCCTACTGGTCTCTCCTATATCCCAAAACATTTTATTCATAAAGCCCAAAAGCTATTTCAGGATGAATCAAGTTCAATTAATTAAACAAGGGGGAAAAAAGAGTCTGCCAGGAAGGGTCGATCGATCGAGGTCTGGGGCTCGATCGATCGAACCTTCGATCGATCGAAGCTCTAGGCTCGATCGATCGATCAAGCAGGTCTGCGAAATCCTGCAGAAGTGCAGTTACGGGTTTTACCAAAATTCTTCATCCAAATTCATATTTTCCAACACTAATCGTCCCAAAACTCCTACTACAAACACAATAACATATTTCCAGATGTTTTTAACGTTAAGCATGCGTATATCCATCATTAAACATGGTTAAACAACCCAAAATCTCATCTAAACATCAAGAACCCTAATGTTTTCTTAACTTTTGTTCTAATCAGTTTTCTCCAGAATTTCCTTCTAACATATCATCAAAAATTCGTGGGTTAATCATCTACTTCACATAATATTTCCAGAATATGGTTATAAGGTTTTCTACATGCAAATCCCTATCAAAAATTGGGGTTTTCTTCCATAGATTACACTCCTAATCATTCCTAAACTAATATGAATATTGCACCAACGAAAATACGCAAGTTAAACACTTGCCTGGGATTTCAGAGGTCTGGTTTCCTGCTGATATTGGTGTGGTTGCGTTCTCCTCCTCGCGATCTACGCGTTGGTGGTGACGGTGGTGCAAACGGTGGTGTTTTGGCCTTGAATCACCTTGAGAGCTCTCTCCTCTCTTCTCCAATGGCCGTTCTAGGGTTCTGAATGTTCTAACCCTAAAAGGCTGACCTAAATAGCTGCTAAGGATGGCTGAAATTCGTGGGTTTAATTACCCTATTTTGTAAAATGACCAAAATGCCCTCCCGGGTCACTAATTAAGCCTAAAAACATCCCGAGACCCAAACTAAACACCCGGGTACACTTTTCTGACTATCTCGACCCTTCCGGACGCGTTGGCGCACTCAAAACGACCATACGAACAACTTATAAAATATTCACTTTTATTTAACAAAATAAGTCCCGACGTGACACGGGCACGTCCTTACTTAAATTTCCGAAATAGTCATTTAATTCACTTATGACATTCAATATAACCAATATAATATATTACTATGCTCATCCAGTAATATGCAACAAATAACAAATTTCCAATAATTACTAACTCTCGTCACGCTAGTAAATATTTAAAGCAACATTCCGGATTAAAATTAAATTAATTTATCTCAATTAAATTTAATAAATCCCATAATTTAAAAGCTATAAAAATACGGGGTATTACATTAACCCACCACGGTTATAGGGACCACCACATCCCTTTATTTTGGCCCGAGTACACAAAACCTTAAGTAGGATTAACGAGACCACCACATCCCGTAGGATCCACCACAGTCCATAACATTAAATAACTTCACTTAATGTTTTTAATTATATGCATATGTCTTATAAATACCACATCATTACACAAGCATCCCCACACATGTATTTAAGCTATACATTTCCATGTGAAAGTATGATTATCTATATTTCATAGGGCAGGTCACTCACCTTAAAGTAAGTAATAAGATTAGTACCAAAACTATTTCCTTGGTATGTTAGTGTTAGCCGCTTCCCCAACTATCAATTCAACATCATTAGTATTTGAATACACCAAATTATATTAAATCTAGTAACATCACATTAGTTGGTCAATCTGAAATAACTGGAAAAGAATTAGATATTCTACTTCACCTTTCTATAACACCCTATGCATTAGGATTACAACTTACAGAATGAAATTACGCATTTTCTAGAGAAAGTCATGTCTATTTTACTATAGCATTTTTCAAGTTATTTCTGCAGAAAAATAGCAACGAAACTTCAACTTCAAAATAGCACTCGAGCCAAATCAGAAGGAATTTTATGCTCATCTCATAATATGTTATACTCATATATGTTATCTAGCATCTCCAACTGGAATCACTTGATTTCAGTAAGTGTCCAATGAGTTATGCCACTTTTAACACAACTAGGTCAGAAATAAAACATTAAAGCATAACCTAACATAATTAAGCATACATAATCTCTACTTTGGGTTTTATGACGTAAAAGACGTCAAATGGGAGCAAGAAGAAAATAACTCTCGTCAAAAGGAAAGAATGCCTCAAATGAGGTGACAAAAGAGTATTTATAGGTGGGAAGTAGCTTGGGCTCTAAGCAATGCTCTAATTACAATTATACCCTTAATACCACTTGTCTTTCCCACCTCCAAATACTACTAAAAGAAAAATACAATGCAATCCTTGAAAGAATAAAAGACTAAAAATACATGCTAAAAATGATGAAAGGGCCCTTATTCACATCACTCTCCCCCCCTTAAAAGAGTTTGTCCTCGAACTCAAAGGGGAAGTCCTTCAGTATCACCATCCAGAATAGTAATGAGGGCATGCTGGGGTGGAGTTTCTTCTGTCTCCTCAACATACTCGGGGTTGCCAGATGCGAGTAGGGCTCGTTTCTGAGGAAGAGAACAATCTGAAGCGTGATGGCCAATCACTCAACAATTGCAGCATTTGAAAGTCACAAGATGAGTTGGTGCAGGAGGTGGAGCAGTAGTGGTCAGAGCGACTGAAGAAGGTGTGGGCATGGGAGCACTTGTGACAACCGGAGCAGGCGGGGTCGTGGTGGAGCGGCATGGGAGGGAGTAGTAGTCTGATGGAAGGTCTCAATTTTGGTGGCGTACTCACCCGCCTTCGCAAAGGAGGTGATGTCACGCTAAGAGAGATCTCTCTCTGGATGTAACTCTGCAACCCATGTATATATCTGTTAATCCGCTGCTCTTCGCTTTCGCCGAGGCGAGCGCAAGTGCAAAGAAGCTGAAAATGCTCCGTATAGTCCACTATTGTCGTGTTCTGTCTAAGAGATTAGACGCGGAGAAAGAGGTCGCGCTCGTAAGTAACTGGAACAAATGTGGTCATCAGCTGTGCACGGAGCTTGGCCTGGGACTGGATGGGAGGCTGGCCCTCTAGGACACGACGCTGCTTCAAATCATTCCAACATACACTAGCGTAGCCGTGGAACTTGGTCTCCGCTAACAGAACACATCGGCGACCTTTCAGTCGCTTGTACTAAAAAATTCGCTCCATCGCGGCGAGCTAATTAATAACGGCACCGGGTTGAAGGTGGCCATCGAACATCGGGACATCCACCGGAATATCTCATTGCATGCTCCTCGACAACATTTGGAGGGTTAAGTGTGTGATGGCATCGCCACCCTGTAGGGTCAAATCACCCTCATCTAGCTCGCCATAGCCTAGCGGAGGGTCATCCATCTGGGTTTTACGTCGCTAACTCCGAGGCGGTGGATGAGGAGGATCAGGATCTGGTGGGGGTGCCTTATGGGGTTGGTGGAGGGGGGGGGGGGGGAAATATAGGGTGTTACAACCTCTATAGATGGGGAGGGGGATGCGGCAGGGGTCAGAGGCTGGCGGTAGGGGTAGTGGTCCATCTGGTGTCTTCTCTGTTAGCACAAAAAGCAATACCTCTTTGTGATAGGCACATATAGGTGACCTTCGGACTGGGAGAGTCAAAAGATGACATATCGGTGCGCCAATCAATGGGCGGTGGAGGCTCAATGTTTGGAAGATAGCGGGGTCGGGGTGAGTCAGGTGGAGGGAGACCAATCCACTCCTGTACCCGCTTAAATGAGTCAATAGGGGCAGAATGGGCGGAGCGCGCATTCCTCACAGAATGGGGGCAAGGTACATGACCCGGGTGTCCCGTAGGTGGGGAAATGTGGAGCATAGGTGTGGGCGGAAGCGTGGGAAAGGCAATGTGGGATGTATGAGGGTTAATAGGTGTGGGTGGGGTTGGTGGTATGGAAGGAAAATGATGGAATTCATGGTGTCTTTGAGGGTGGTGGCGAGGGTAGGTTGAAATGTGGTGAAGGTGGGGGTCATGATGAGTTTGTGAGGGTAAATGGGATGATATGAGAACGCGAGGTGGTGGGAGGTGAGGGGATGGAAATTGATGGTGGTATAATGGTAGTTTGTGAGGTGGGGAAGGGTTCTTGGGTGATTCTTGGTAATTTTGGATGGTGGGGGTATGTTGGTTTAGGGTTTCAAGCGTTGGGACATGTGTTTGAGTGGTTCCATCCAAACGTGAGAGGGTAGGTGGGGAGGATAGGGTGTGTTTATGGTTTCTTGGGCCTTAATCAAAATCGTTATCAATGACCACTATGGGGTCAACTAACATTGGAATCATAACATTTGGACATGGTTGCCGGTTGTTTGACTTCTCGACTTCCGGATTGAGGTCGGAACACCTTTGAACACCGTCGGTTGGTGGCAACTGGTTCAGATCTGACCCCTTCGGGCGCTGGAGGCCACGGATGATATCGGCGATCGTTGGGGAGTAGGTTCCGATCACCGGAGAGTGGTCTGACCCTGAGTTGGGGTGTATTGTATTGGAGAGGAGAGGGACTGGGCGCCGGCCTAGGGCGACCTTCGGCGGTACCGATATGGTGGCTTTGGCTCCGGATCGAAGCACCATTGAGGAGTCCAGAAGAACGATCGGCCTTGGGCGGCCGTCGGTGGTGGAGCTCCGATGATTTGGACTCCGGATCGGGGCGGATGTGACTGGGTAGCTGAGATCGACGGTGGTTTTAGAGGTTTGCAGCACCGACGAGTGAATTTCAGCGGCGACCGATGGTTGGAAGATGGTGGCCGGCGCCGGAGGAGCTGGACAGATGCGAGCCGACCTGCTTGGAGGGGTACCGTCCTGGTGTATGGTGATCGGTAGCGGCCGAAAGAGATAGGGAGGCGTCCGGAGGCGACAGTGGAACCCTACCACCCGTGGTGGTCCCGATTTGAGTATAGTGGGATTAGGATTTATGGGATTTGAATTTTTTTGCGGTAAAGGTGTAGAATGAGTCGAATTTGGAGAATTAGGATTAGGGTTTTGAGATGGTGCGAGGTGGTACGAGGGCGGCCAGTGGTGGAAGACGGGCGTCGAAGTCATCCATCCGAGCCATTAACCGGTTGAGAACCTCCTCGATACGTTCATTAGAAGTCTCCACGGGGACGTACTTTCTTCTCGGTCCCATTCTTGATGTTGTACACAACAATAACAACGGGTAGAACCAACCTGGTTCTGATACCAATTGACGTAAAAGACGTCAAATGGGAGCAAGAAGAAAATAACTCTCGTCTAAACTCTCTCAAATCAATATATCTCAAAACGGAAGAATGCCTCAAATGGGGCTACAAAATAGTATTTATAGGTGGGAAGTAGCTTGGGCTCTAAGCAATGCTGTAATTACAATTATACCCTTAATGCCACTTGTCCTTCCCACCTCCAAATACTAATAAAAGAAAAATACAATGCAATACTAGAAAGAATAAAATATTAAAAATACATGCTAAAAATGACGAAAAGGCCTTTATTCACATCATTTTAATTCATGGAAACATATACTAAACATGTTTTAACATATACACACATCATATACATTAATCTCCTAAATTAAAAAGTTTCACAAGAAGGTGGCTCAAATCTAGGGTTTTAAAGTTCAAATTGACTATCCTAACACAAGTTCTTATCTATGTTGTTAAACCATCCTTGTTTCAATCCAATTATGCGACATGGGTATCATTCAAATCTTTATCAAAATCAGAAACAAAAATATATAAAGTGTAAAACTCATTCATGTGACCAACTTTTACAAAGAGATAATTACCTTATAAGAACTCCTTGATTTATTGTAATTTTTCAAAGCAATTTCTTCGTTAACTTCCTTTTTTCACTCTCCTTAGGCATATTCCCTCAAACCTTGTCCTTTCTCATGAAGATGAATATATATATCTGATTTCTGATCAGAAAAAACGATCTAAGGAGGTCCAAATGCAATTAAGCTTGTGGGTATGTGTGATTGGTTGGACAAAAGGTCCAATCAAACATTTCCACTAATGACAGATTTGTCCCACATTTGTAAAACCACCACAACTCACTGTTCCGGACCCCGATTTACTCCCCCTTTGCGTTTACGCGTAGATAACTTATATATCTACAACTTTTATATTTTATGTTTTCCCAAAATCATAAAACTAGTATGCCTAATATGGGCTCAAACAGGAGAGTAGCAATGTACCGAAAATCTCAAAACTTTCACATTCGGCGACAATTTCGCACCAACACCCCAGTTTATTTTTGTAAACATAACGATGCATCAAAAACATACTTTATAATACATTTAACCCTATAAATAATCATATGCTCTAAACATGTTATTACTGATTATAAACTCAATTTGAATATAATGCAAACAACATATATATCATGTGAGTATGCATCATCTAAATATGATAATTAAAATGTTTAATAACCATCATCAACCTTATCAATCCTAACGTATGCTTAATCATGTACCTAACATGCCTAATCATGTTTTAGGGCCTTATAATTCTATCCCTCTTAAAAAAATTTCGACTTTTCCTCTCTTTTAAGTGTGTGCCTTGTGGATTCAATGATAGTTGTTTTATTTTCACGTTTTCCACTACGTTAGGTGGTATCAGAGAAAGTTTCCGAATCCTAAGATTCGCCTTTGTTGTGATGGCTGGTTCATGTGATGGAAGCAACACCTCCAATGACGTTGATCGTAATAGAGTCGCTCTTTTGAGGCCTGAATTTACTGAGTTCCAAACCAACGTCAATAAAACCTTGAGCGATTTGCATGAAATCATGCGAAAAATCCTAGCAAAATGACGGTGGTGGAACTTAACCGCGAGAACGAAAGGATGCCCAACGATGGTGATCATGGACGTCTTGCTGGTAACCGCAATCCAGACATACCAATTAGGTGGCCAACTTAAGAGGGAAACGTCGGTTTCGGTAACAACCGTGCCGTACTAGTGTTTGGAGACGATCGAGGTCGATGGGTGCAAGATGATTCCAAGGACTTTCGTGTGAGGATTGACCTACCAACTTTTCAAGGTCATCTTTGTATTGAAGAATTCTTGGATTGGATTACAGAAGTCAAATGTTTCTTTGATTATATGAAAATCCAAAAAGAGAAGCAAGTCAAATTGGTCGCGTACAAATTAAAAGTTGTTTCGTCTGCATGGTGGGATCTGGTGCAAACTACTTGCGTACGTCAGGGTAAGGAACCAGTCCGTACGTGGGTTAAGATGAAAAAGTTGTTGAAAGCTCGATTTCTGCCCCATAATTATGAGTTGATTCTTTACCAACAATATCAAACCTGCACACAGGGAAATACAATCGGTCCTGAATATGCTAAAGCATTTTTTTGGTTGTCGTTTCCTAACAACCTGGTGAACCTGAGTTTAGTATGATGGCTCACTTTAACGGAGGGTTACGATGGGATATTGAAGAAAATGTGGTGCTAAAACCGTTGTTCAAATTGTCCGACATTGTCACAACAATTGAAAGAACAGAGTCACTACTGGAAAGGGCAAAGAATTGGTCTCGTGGCTTGTATACCCCATGTTCTACACATGAAAAAAGTAAACAAACCAATGTAATTTCTCCTCATACAACAAGAAAAGACACTGAAATGGGTCCATCAAGGGCAATTACCGCAGTACCCGTAACCCTACTACAAGAACAGTCTTTACAGCACGAGAAATATATATGCACGCACATATCTGAGCAAGTCTTATCGGTGTGGAGAGCAAGGCCATAAATCCAACATTTGTCCAAAACGACCCACTGTGAATTTGGTCGAACACGAAGAAGACGGGAATGAAGAAGTCGATTTTGACCCCACTTATGAGGACGGCGAGGTGATTGAGGGGGATGAAGGCGAGTTGTTTCCCCATTCTTTAGTAATAAGGAGGCTAATTTACACACCCAAAAAAGAGGAGAATCCACAACGTCATAACGTGTTTCGTACATGTTGCACTGTCAATCGAAAAGTACGTGACGTTATCATTGATAGTGGCAGTAGTGAGAATATTCCCAGCCCTACAAAATTAGATGAATAAAGAAAGGTCCAGAAACACAAGTGACTAAAACCTGCCTTGTCCCATTCTTGATTGGGAAGGTCTATGCAGAAGAGATACGATGTGATGTGGTTGATATGGATGCTTGTCACATGATCTTAGGGAGGCTCTGGCAGTTTGATGTCGATGCCACTCACCGTGGTAAAGACAATGTTTATGTTCTATACAAGAATAGTCAGATGATCATTCTTGGACCACTAAAAGAGGAGGAATTCCCTAAGGCTACCCTGGACAAAAGAAATCCATTTATACTGATCAATCGAGAAGAATTTCTGGACGAAGTGAAGGCAACTCCTAATATTTTTGTTGTTTTGCTTAAAGGAGAAGTGGTCGAACAATTACCTATTACTATACTAGCAGTTGTACAACCTCTACTAAAGCAATTCAATGATTTAGTACCGGACAATCTCCTTAACGGTCTTCTACCCATGAGGGACGTTCAACACCACATTGACTTGGTGCAGTTTCGGCTTTGCTAGTGCTCAAGAAGGATGGCAGTTGGCGAATGTGTATAGACAACCGTGGAATATGCCGATTTCTCAGTCCACGTTTAGAGTATATATTGGACATGTTGGCAAGAGCACACGTTTTCACCAAAGTGGATCTTAAGAGCAGAAACCATCAGATTCGAATCCGCCCTGGGGATGAGTGGAAAACATCGTTCAAAATAAAGGAGGACTGTACGAGTGGTTATTTATGCCGTTTGGATTATCCAACGCACCTAGCACTTTCATGCGGTTAATGAACCAGAATCTAAAACCGTTTATTGGTCGATTTGTAGTTGTTTATTTTGACGATATTCGGAAGAACACATTTTGCTCTTGAGGGAGATACTAACAGCTTTGCAGGAAAATAAGTTGTACATTAAGTTGAAAAATGCATGTTTTTTACCTCGAGCCTATTGTCCTTGAGCTTTTTGATTAGTGGTAATGGTATTTCGAGTAGACGAAGAAAAGGTGAAAGCCATTCAGGAGTGGCCCACGCCAAATAATGTGAGTGAAGTACGCAGTTTCCATGGCAGAGCTATGTTCTACTGAAGGTTCATCAAAAACTTCAGTAGTGTTATGGCCCCCATCATCGATTGCATGAAAAGAGGGAAGTTTCAATGGCGAGAGGAAGCTGAAATAAGTTCTACCTTGGATCAAAGAGAAGCTATCAACAAAACCGGTATTGGTTCTTCGAGATTTTGAGAAGTTGTTCCAGATGGAGTGTGATGCTTCAATCGTGGGAATATGAGCAGTTTTTTCACAAGAAAGGAAGCCAGTAGCATTTTATAGCGAGAAGCTGAGTGAGGTGCACAGGAAGTGGACTACTTATGAGCTGAAATTCTATGCTTTAGTGCAAGCTTTGCACATGTGGGAGCATTATCTTATCTAATGAGAGTTCGTATTGTTTACTGATCACCAAGCACTGAAATCCATTAATAATCAAAACAACGTTAATCGGATGCACGCGAGATGGGTGGCTTATATTCAACGATTCACCTGCTCGCTGAAACATAAGTCTGGTCAGCAAAATAAGGTGGCAGATGCATTGAGCCGTGGAGCAACTTCTTTGATAACTATGAGAACAGAAATCACATGATTTGACTATTTAAAAGAACAGTACGAGTCTGACGAAGATTTTGGTCAAATATGGACACTTTATAAATAGGGATGGACCTTTAAGGGGTTGCATATGCAAGAAGAATTCATTTTCAAAGGAAACCAGTTGTGCATCCCTCGAAGCTCTTTGCGAGAGCAGGTGGTACGTGAATTACATGGGGGAAGATAGGCGGTCACTTGGGAAGAGACAAGACGCGAGAGCTGGTAGAAGAGCAATACTACTGGATGCAGTTCAAATGAGATGTGGAGAACCATGTACAATCGGGGGCGGATCCATCATAGGCCGAAGCGGGCCGGCCGCCCCAGTTAAAAAAAAAAATAGGGATTTTTTGGTAAAGATGAGGGTGTACGTGTGTAATTAATTACAAAAATTCACTCATGCTTATACCAACGCACGGGGACACCAAACACATTTAACCTATACCTATTTCAACTTTTCTCCTCTCCTCTCACTGTGACCCCCCCCGCTGCTCAACAGTTAAGCCGCTCACCTCCCTCCCTTGTTCAGTCGCTCACCGCCGCTCACCTTCCCTGATGAGCAGCAGTCCTTGCTGCCGGTTCTGCCCTTGTTGGACCTTCCCTCTCCTCTCCTTGATCTGCTCTGCAAAACAAGTATATTTTTTATATGTATTTTTATAATTCCTGCTTGATTGTGTTTAAATTTATAGTGTATTTTAACATTAAAATCCTTAGATTGTGTTTAAATTTGTGTGTAAAACTAGTCTGAAATTGTTGTAAATATATATATAGGAAGTCGTGGAGAAATTTTTTAAACGGAAAAGAGGAGACAACACACAACCCATTAGGGTAATATTGTGTTGAAATATTATAAAAAAAATCCACGAACAAAGTAGGAATCCAAATTTAGTTAATTACTACCTCAAACATTTTTAAGGTTAAAAATTGCAAAAAAAAAGTAAAAATTACCCAAAACAATTGGCTCGGGGGCGCCCGCCCCGGAACCCCCAGGCCTCATCATAAATTTTCGCCCCACATGACTCAAATTCCTGATCCGCCACTGTGTACAACGGTGCATAGTCTACCACTAGCAAAGGCTAATCATAGAATATTGCCCCTTTACACACCGCCTATACTAGGAGGCCCTATGGGAGGATTTATCTATGGATTTTATTCTAGGGTTGTCAAGGACGCAACGAGGAGTAGACTCTGTTTTTGTGGTGCTTGAACGATTTTTCAAGATGGCCCATTTAATTTCGTGCAAGAAGATAAACGATGCAGTTCAGATGGCCAAACTATTCTGTAAGGAGGTGGTTCGTTTACATGGTGTCCCACAGTTCATCACCTCAGATCGTGACACCAAGTTCTTATCCCACTTTTGGTGAACTTTGTGGAAGAGATTCAACACATCTCTCAACTTCAGTAGCACCAGTCACCCCCAAACTGATGGCCAAATGGAGGTGGTAAACAGGAGCTTTGGAAATCTAATTCGCTGTATTTCAGGAGAGAAACTAAAGCAGTGAGATCTTGCCCTTGCCCAGGCATTGTGTTCTTACAATTGCATTGTTAATTGGTCCACGGGAAGATCCCCCTTTGGTGTTCTGTATTGTTGTCCTCCAAAGATGGCTTTGGATATGGTATCGTTACCAAAATTATCAAGAAAAAAATGTTGCTGCTGAGAAAATGGCTGGCTGAGCACATTAAAGCCATTCAAGAAGGTGTCAAAAAGCACCTAGAGAAGGCTTATGCCAAGTACAAGGCGACCGCTGACAAGAAGCGGAGGAAGAAATTTTTTGAAGAAGACGACCTTGTTATGGTGTATTTAAGGAAAGAGAGATTTCCAGTGGGAACATACATCGAACACGAAGTTCTCTACTTCCTTGGCACTCCGAGCACCATTAATTTTAATAGCCTTAAGCTTAGGGTTCCAAACCTTTGGTTTCTCCCCGCGCTCTCAAACCTGTCGAGAGAATGTTAAATAACTCATTAAAATCTCGAAAAAAGTGAACTTACGGAACAGGATCTCAAAGAGCAGTTAGGTCACTCAGAAGCATTTAGCACGCACTTCAATCCAAAGAAGCGTGACGAATCTGTTTTTCTTTCTCTAAGAAATTTAGTTTTCAGGGCTAAAGCACATGTTCTATGTTTTTTTGCGAAAACATTCGATTTTTCATCAAAAACGAAGAAAGTGGAGGATGGCCTACGGTGCGTCGAATCTAAAGGGAACACACTTTTTCAACCACGGTCTCATTCAAGTCCTTAGTCCCACATAAAGCCATTTTTTAAAACTTTTGACAGGTGAACTACTTCCTATTCGATTGCTTTAACAAAAGCCCTCATACTATTCAAATTCTGCAGAAAATCAGTGACAATGCCTACATGATTGATTTACCTGTTGACATATCCATTTCTTTTACCTTCAATGTGGAGGACATACATGAGTATTATCCCTCAGATTCGGGTAACTCAGGGACAAGTTCTTTTCAGGTAGGAGAGACTGATGTAGAACAAATAGCACAAGAATATATGGTTACACAGGATCGCTGCAAGTCGGGGAGGCTGAAAAGGTAAAGTTAGCCTATATGTCAACAGTAACTGTATACATGAACAGTCCCATATATACTGTTTATACGTACA
This sequence comes from Sambucus nigra, assembly GCA_949130495.1. NCBI lineage: Eukaryota > Viridiplantae > Streptophyta > Magnoliopsida > Dipsacales > Adoxaceae > Sambucus > Sambucus nigra. The sequence goes on along the minus strand of OX422221.1, from coordinate 514,164,449 downwards.
GTTTTCAGCAGCTCCTAGGATCTCCACTTGGATCCCCTTTGGATTCCATATTCCTTGTATTCCTTTTGTTCCTTCTTTCCCTAAAACTGTCCAAAGTGTGTTTCCCTTTTACTTAGCATTCCCTTCTATGTCATTATATTAATATGTTGTTATCTTTTATGCCCCCTAGGATACCCAAAGTGTGTTTCTCCTTTAGTAAAAGGGTTAGAATTTTCATAATTGTCTTTTGTTGCTCACTATATAAGAGCAAGCTTGTAAGTGATTCAGATCATCTCATCTTCAATTATAAACTTTAACTTTTCCTCCCTTTTAAGTGTGTGCCTTGTGAATTCAAGGATCATTGTTTTATTTTCACGTTTTCCACTGCGTTACACCCCATCATGCAATGGCCTTTAATGCTGAACGAGTCACCTTCCCATATAGAGGTAGAGGCAGAAAAGATAAAAGGGAAAGTAACTAAATGGGAGATCCAAGAAATGGTTAAGATGAGTTTGACCAGGTAGGTCTTTGTGCATATAGGACTCTTGAACAGGATGGGTATCTCTTACAGTTTTGGATTAGCTTTTAGGTTTACGAGCTATTTTAGTAAAATACGTCAACGTGATGTCTGCTGCATGGCCGAATCAGATCTTTCACTTAATCCCACTAACTTGGTGTTGAGGCTCGCTACCAGATTGTTGGGACCAAGACCTGTGTCTGAGAGTGAGGCCCCTCTCGAGACCCGAAGTCGAGTCTTTAAGGTGTCAGTTTTCTTCCTTTGGATGTCTGATATGTCGAAGGGCTTTTATTGAAGAACATTTTCTTTCTGAAGGCTGCAGCCGAAACCCCAAATGGGTCTACCTGTTTAAGGTCTTTTGCAAAGTGAGAAATTCTTTCTTCAGATAGACGCAGGTTCCCCGAGCTGCTGAACTACTTTATCTTGTTATTTTGTGTAACTCATAACTTAAACAAGTCACTCCCTAAATCTCACTTGACTATGGATTCCAGTTTTTGTGGAATCAACAGTGAAATTTAAATGAATCTTCAGAGGAAGAAAGTTAAGCAGAGTAGCTAATGTTGTTTGCATCATGGACCATACCAACCATGCTATGTGGTTGTTTAAAAGCTTAAACAGGATGAGCTTTTTTTCCAAGTTAAATATCAGTTGATTTGTTGAATAAGCCTAATTGAGCTAAGACGAAGATGTTCATGGGTAACTTAGCATGTGAATCATATTGTGCCTATAAATCGTGTCCACCACTTATTTTGGAAAAAAAGTCGTTGAAACCCCCCTCTTTGTAACCACTTGAGCACTTGACTATGACTACCAGCTTAGGATGATTGCTCATCTACAGTTCATAGAAATCATCCATCCCATGAGTTTTTTAAAGATCATTATATAGTTCCCTTTGAGAAGACAGAATCATGTGATATTTTTGACCGTAGTGGGTTGATATCATTCTTAGTTCACAATAATGGGTACACTATGAAATAGTAATGTAACTATTCCTTAAATAGTAATATTGCATCTGTTTTATTTATTACAGGGTTTGGAGAAATATGTCATGACAAAGTTGTTCTCTCGAACTTTTTCTTCTTCGCCGGAGGATGTGAAGATTGACCAGGAAATCTCAGAGAAAATAAACTCGTTGCAAAAATTTTTGAGGCCTGAGCATTTGGATATACCAGCAGTTTTTCGTAATGAGGCATCTTGGCTGGTATTTTGCAGCTTTTATTTGTTCTTGGATGGCCAGATAAATTACGTGGATTCTTTATTAATTCAAGTTGTATGCTATTTTTTTATTTTATTGTAATGTCACTATATCTGAAATATTTGCTTGATATTTTATTTATTTTTGATGGCGTAAGCACCCATTAAAAGCAATATGCACTTATAAGCATTTTCCTATTTTCTTTTTGAATTTGTCTACAACAATCTATCTTGTTATTTGTTGGCCAGTCTTGTAAAAAACTAAATGATATTTGACAATTTAATAGAGGATAGTAGTATGGTACACATTCCATTTTTCACCTTTTAGACGTTGAACGATCCGTATAGACATTCATTTGAAAAATATTTATTTGATTAACTACCTATCTTAGCACTCTTTTCGTTGTGCTTGAAGTAATCTGTTTAAATCACTCCTGCAACAATCATTTATATCTGATTATTACTATTGTTGATAGGACATTGGGTGACTTTCCGAACCCTGCCTTAGAACATGCAACTCACTGCCGACCAAACTCTACTCAACTAAGCTACGACTTTTCCCAATATTTGGGGTCGGCTTCACGAATCCTAATCTTCATTCCGTTCTTTTCATCGCAATGTCCTCGATTAAACCACATGATATCATGTCATTTTTTACAATATCCCATCAAGTCAATTTATGCTTTCCTCTATCCCTAGCGTTACAATCAATATGAACTAAATCAACCTTCCAGGGCAGTTATTGGTCTACGCTTGATGAGTCCAAATCATCTAAACCGATTTTCTCTCAACTTATCTCCTGTAGAACTACTTATACGAGCTACATCTACTGTTTCACGAATATGTTCATTTCTAATTTTATCCTTTCAAGTTTTACCACAACTAGTAGCCACAATATAGGGAAAAAGAAGTGTGGTTGGATTGCTTGATATTGGGTTAGTGAGAGATTGGGGAGGGATGCCACAATGAATGGGCCTTATGTACCTCAGTAATGTGCAAAGAGGTAATTTAGTGAACGTATATATACAGAGGAAGAGGTGGAAGGAAGGAACATTCACTTGATATAGCCTTTGCAATTGATTTTGAAGACAGAGATTCAGTAGGGGTGTCTGAGCAGGTCTCAGATGCGAAGTCGTGTTTGGTGCAGATTTGTAACGCTTGTTGCGAATATCAAATCGGGTGAGCTCTAGTGTTCCTCCAGAATGTTTAACCAGCATGTTCTAATCAGTGGACGTCCGCATCGGAGGCTTTGGATGCTATGACTGATCCAGGTATTGATAGGTGTCAATTGCAGCATTGTTGAGAGTTTGTATGGGAGGCTATGATGCCTAGATTCTTCAAAATGGTCAATGAGTCCAAATCGCACCTGAATCAAATTGTGATTCGTCCCTAATTTGGCTCCAGTGCATATAGTGGAATGCAATTACGGATTCTTCTAGGATCTTCTAGAAACCTAAATTTAACAGAATATGGAGTAAATTTATAAGCAACGTTACACAAATGACAAGCCAAGGAAGCTATGAGGAGAAATAATGTGGTTTAGCTATAAACTTTAAGAGAGAGAGAGAGAATGAGATTAATAAGCTAGAGCGAAGTGCTTTGTAAATATGTCAAGTAGCTTTTTACCTAGTTTATCTTGATCTAAATGAAAGTATGTTGGATACTAATGCCTATTATTTTTATGTATAACTTTGTAGTACTTAACTCTATGCATAAAAGTCAATCCACTGTCTATGCAACATTAAGAATCAATGTAGTTATTTTATATTATTTTTATTACCCAACATACCTGTATCGTACCTTTTTGGAGTTTTTTTAATTACAAAACTCTCATTGTGTCATATTTGCACCCTGCATCCACATTTGTGCTTCATAGGTGGGAGTAGGCTTTCATTGAGGCACTGCTGAAGAATAAAATTGTCCGACGGTTGGGGAGGTGAGCCAGGTTTTGTGTTTCTTTCTCAACATATGAGGATAAGTCTTTTGAACTTCATGGGGATATTGACCGATAGTGGTGTCCTGATGCTCTTAATGGTTCTAGTGGGAAGGGATGGAATCATGTTCGAAGGTGGATATGAATTTGAAGAAGTTGACTTCCTCATTATGATGCGGGAGAGGGTGATGTAAATCAAATACACAACAAAAAATTTGAATAAAGCTCACAAGAACCCGAAAGGAAAATCTCTCTCTAAGATATTCAGTTAGTAATAAAGAGTCATTTACATCATATATAAAGAGAAAGCACTTCCTCTACAAGCACTTCTGATATAGGAAAAAACCGAGAACGGCCTAACAAAATGAATATTCTCATCTAGTCCACTCCTAGAATAAAAAAAGTGAGGGATATTATGCCATGCCATGTGTGACATCACCTCGTACATTACCCATCCAACACATCACTCTCGTCCCTTAAGAAAGCTCATCCTCTATCTAAGAGGGGAATGGCACCAGGGTCCCGGGGGACTTGCACAATCCGGGCAAGAAGAACGTCACTTTGGATCTCAACTGTAAGGATCTCCGGCTCATTCCCATTGGTGGCTAGGAATGCATGTTTTTTTTTTTTTTCCGGACACCCCACTCGATGCTTAAAGGCACCACAATCAAAGAATTTCAAGGGACCTGCGGCCTTGGTCGGGTCAGTGGTGGCTAGGCCTCCCAGTCCTTTCCCCAGGGGGAAAAACATTTCAGCTTTAGCGCACACTTACTGCCTTGCCTAGGTTGGAAATCCCTTGTCTGCCTTGTCTCAACCTCTAAACTCATGCAAAGAGTTCTTGCTCACATGTCAGAGGTATGAAGGCAAGGCTGGTCGCTTAATATCAATTCCTTTCGCCTCACCAGACCGTTTCACCACATCTTCGCATAGCCTTGAAGTTTAGTGGTGACTAACCTAGCACACTTCATACCCAATATATTTTTGCACTTGAACTTCTTCTCAATCGAGTCGAGCCAGACTACGGAAACATAGATTGGGGAATTATGCGATGGAAACAATGAATTACCTCTGCAACTTCCTATGGTAGCGTCTTATGGGCCTTCTTGTTCGCTCTATTGTGAATGCTTTGGGTTATGCCTATGTTGTTCTTGAAAATCTTCAAGAGTTCGTTTGAGGAAAAAGTGTCTGGTGACTTAGGTGATGACTTCTCTTTGCCTTTGTTGGTGTGTTTGGTTGGAGCATAATAGGATCCAATTTATGGTATTTAAGGGTCATTGTTGTAGCTTACATTGACTTTCTGTAGATATCTCTCTATTCTTGGGCTTTTGGTAATGTTCGGGGGCGTTTGATTTGTTCATAATATATTTGAGGATTTGGGGTTTGGTTGTACGTATTCGTTCTGGATTTAGTTGTTGTCCTTTTATCTAGTATATTTTTGGTTTACTCCTTGTACACAGTACACCTATTGTGCCGTCTATGCACTGTCTTTTTTCTTTTGTGCTAATCTATGCAGTATGCACTATCTGATACGTATTACTTATTCGAAAAAAAAATGAACTAATGTGAGAGACCATGCCTAGATTTTCATGCTTACTTATTGAAAAAACGAAACTCAGGTAAGCATTGAACTCCACAATCGAAATAAAAGTGTGGTATCCTTATATTTTTTATTGATGAAAAAGTATCACAATCAGAAGTCATTTTATCTCACCATCTCACCCTTTCTTTTCATGAGATCATTATAGCGAGGAATTGAAATAACTCAATCAGGGTTCTTAATGATGGAAAATGGTATATGCAGCACAGGTCCTGGTGTTGGACACTGATTGGAACTTGATTTGGGTTTATTATTACTTTCCCATACTCATCTTACCCCATTACACACCTTCGTATACCTTTCCAATTGCGTTGGGGATTTGTTTGCTATTATCCTTCCCCATTTTCATCCTTAGTAAGTATAGAACCGCGATCAAGTGGTGATTTTTTTATCTTTCTTTATAGTGAAGCTACTATAATGTAGCATCCGCTATTCTCTCCCTTCATTGTTTCTCATGGCCATTACATAGTCATCCAATATTCTCTCCCTTAGTTATGCAGAGCCATGCTATGCTGGTGAGATTGAAAACAAGCTATCTATAAAAAATTTATTGTTCTCTTTGGGATTTGGAAGCTACAAGTGTGAATCTTTCTGATATAAACTACACGTCAAAGAGAATCAAGAGGTTTCTTATATTTCAAAATGGAGAGTTTCCTCAAATGAGGAATACAAAGGGTATTTAAAGGGGAAGAGTAGCTTAGGCCCTAAGCTAATATTTTAATTACAACAGTGCCCTTAATTGCCTTTTGTTACTCCTACCTCTAAATACTAAAATAAAAGAAAATACAATGAAATAATAAAATAAAATAAAATGACAAAAAGAAAATAAAATGCAATAAAACCCTAAAAGGGCCCATTTTCATCACTCTCCCCCTATTAAACCCAACTCATCCTCAAGCGTTCAAAAAAATTGGGGACTCGTGAGGAAATTCCAAAAAACAAATGGTGTCAAAAACTTGTGGGGGCCAAAAATTAATTTTTTGAAATTTGAGGAGTGTCGAACCCACAAATTTTCTTCTTCTTTTCTTCTTCTTCACCCAAATTAGCTCTAAAAGCCTCCCCCCGGGTCAAAAATCATCGTTTCAGAGCATTTAGGAGGTGTTGGGGTGGGATTTTGCAGCCTAGGTGGTTTTTGAGCAAAAACGGGGCCGTTTTGGGGTTTAGAGGGGTGCGCGACCACCTAGGGTGGTCGGCGGCCAGGAGGGAGTTTGGGTTGGGTCAGTTTGTGTTCGGGTGGTTTTTTTTTTTTGGAGTCGGGGGGACTGGGGTTTGGATCACGGGTAGCCGGGTGGTGGTGGTGGTCGGCGCTAGGGCAGAGGGGCAGGAACTATCTATTGGGCCGACGGGGTGGGTAGGGCTATTTGGGACAACAGTGCCTGGGAAATGGGTAGGGTAGGGCAGCAAAATGGGTATGGTAAGTGTAATGACCCCACTTTTATATATAGTCTTAAATGTTCTATTATTTCATATGTGACATGAATAATGTTAATTTACTATATTAGTTTAAACCTACCTTCAGAAATCATGAAATGTCAAATTAATACAAACATAAAATTTTGAAGTTTTCGGTAGGAATGTTCATGTTGGAAACTTGTTTTGACTATTATAATATAACAATTGACTTGAGGTGAAAACAATAAAGTTGTATATATACGAATTAGGTTTGTAACACAACAAACGGTGTGTTAAACAGAGATCCGAGCAAGAAGTTATGTCGAAATTTCGAAATAAGGGCAAATCTGTCCATCCTTTAAGTTGTATTTTGTCCTATTACTACACCATGTGTAATACTTTGATTGGACCAAGGGGAGGTAACTTTGGACGACTTAAACACTTTTAAATAACCTCCTTTTTCATCAAAATGGATTAAATCAAAGTTTTATAGCATATTCTAAGCTAAATAATAAGTTTTGGGGTAGAAAATGAAATTTTATGAAACTTTAGGGACTTAATTTTTAAATAAAGAAAGTTTCAAGGACTAAAATGAAAATATATAAAGGACCATTTTGTAAATAAAATATTTTCAAGGACCTCTAAGAAATATTGAAAATATATGGTGTAAAATTACTAAAATACCCTTCAGGTATAAAATGACCCTTATACCCTTAAAACTTTCCACCTCGTGCTTTCTTTTGAACATATCCACTGCACACGTGTCACCTCTATCGGAAAGGATAAGACTCATGTCAATCCTTTAGAAAAGTTAGAACACGTGTCGCCGTTTGGTAAACCAAGACTGCAAGGCTTATTCGTTGCACGAGATGAGAACGACGACTCACCAAAGTGAAACCTTATCACCTAAGACCAATGTTTTAAATCGCGGTCGCGCAGGGTGTCGCGTTCTGGCTCCTAAGTAGCGTCGCGCTAATCGCGTCGCGCATCGCGCAAGCAATTCATGCATTCCCGCTTTTTAATTAAAAAACTTATAAAAAAAAATATAAATAAAAAAATAACATTTTAAAATGAAATTTGTAAGAAAGTAACATTTTAAACTGAAATTGGTAAAAAAAGTTATAATTGAAATTGATTTTTTTTTATTTTTTTCTAAATTTACTTTTTAAATTGGCAATTAAAAAAATAATAATAATAACATTTTAAACAGAAATCTGAAAATAAGTAACATTCAAAGCTAAAAATAATAAAAAAAAAAAAAAAAAATTCTAAAGTTACTTTTTAAATTGCCAATTAAAAAAATAATAATAATAATATTAACATTTTAAACAGAATTATGAAAATAAGTAACATTCAAAGCTAAAAATAATAAAATAAATAAAATTTTAATATGAAATTTGCAAAATAAGTCAAGTTTAAACTTAAAATTATAATATAATAACATTTTAAACATAAATTTATAAAACAAGTAGTATTTTAAATTGACAAATATAATAATAATAATACTAATAATAATAACAACAACATTTTAAACAGAAATCTGAAAAATAAGTAACATTTAAAGCTGAAAATCATAAAATAAATAACAATTTAAACAGATATTTATGACACATGAAGCATTTTAAACTGACAATTATTAAAAAAAACACATTTTGAACTGAGATTTGAAAAATTAGTAACATTTAAAACTGGAAATTATAAAATAAAAAACATTATTTACTGAAAAATGTAAAATAAGTAAACGTTTAAGTAAACCGAGAGTTTGGAATAGAAAATATTAAATAAAAGTAACCTTTTAAGCTAAACTTTTTAAAAAAAGCAAATAACATCATTGAGCCCTTCGTAAATAAGTAAATTGAGGGTTTGGAACAAAGAATACCTCACCCAAACAAAGTCCGTACGTGAAATAAGGTAACACTTTTCCCCCTCCTTAACTAAACTGTGATTTCTAAAAAAAACATGAATAGCGTTCCTGCTGCGCCAAATAGCGCAAAATAGCGCACAATAGAGCAAAATAACGCCAAATAGCGCACGCTTTTTGAGCATCCCAAATACCAGCCTTGTTTGCCTTGCTTTTTTCCACCGCAAAACGCAATAGCGCGCTATTGCGTTCGCAATAGCGCGCTTTTAAAAACACTGCCTAAGACACGTGTCAACACCTAAATAACTTTGGGAAACTATAAATAAGGCCTTAGGATCAGTTCCCATACGAAATTCATTCCAAAGATAAGAGAGAAATAGTGAGAGAAAGTGCGGGGAAGGTTTAAGAAGAAGTTTCGTCAGAAGAATTAACGAGCGATCCAAGACTCTGTTTCTGTAACTTCAGATTTCTGTTCTAAGTGAGTACTCTGTGACATTCCTTGTGTATTTTGATTATATGATATAATTCAAACTACATATATTTTGTGAAATGATTTTATTCTCAAATACATCTGATACCGATGATGCCGTCGTTTGTTATATGTGTATATCTCTCGATATATACATCTGATTTGAATTATGAAATTATTGATTCGGCCTATGGAAACTCTCTTACTTTGTTGGCCTTGACTACCGGGTGGAAATATTTGGGTGGTACCTTCCCAGCTGGTTTATCGCTGGTGTGCCCTAAATAAGGCGTTGTTTCAGATATCATGATTTTCTGTCTGTGTTGTTGCCGGGTGGAAACATTTGGTAACACTATCTGTTTATCTGGGTATTAGAGCGTACATGGCCATCAAAATAAATTTGAATAATTGACATATTGCTCAAATTGTTTTATTTGTTCTGTTCTGAAACTGATTATTCTGAAAACATATGCTTATATATTTTACTGCAAATTCCTGTCCATATATATATATGCCTTCTGTTGGAAATTGAATGGGTATCAATTTTATGAAAAACCATGGAATGTCTGGAGATTAATTCTCACTCGGCTGTTAGCTGATGTTGTATAACTAACCATTTTTCAGGAAATAAGTAGGCTCGCAGGGGGAACGCAAAAGGACTGTGTTGAAAATTCAGCTTTTAGAGCTCCTTTTGTTATTATGTTTCTTTTATCATTTAGAGCATGTTTGGCTCCCTTGTATTAAGTTTTTAAAGTTGTCCTAAAGTTTGTAATTAATCGTTACTTGTAATATAAATAAAGTTTCCTTTTAGAAAGCTCTGATGACGTAATTCCTGTAATTTCAGTATTTTACGATTCATAACCATAAAATTGTATTTCCGTTGCATTTAATTAAGGAAACAATTTAAGTCAGCGTATTTGTTGCCTTGGTGGCATGTCAAGACACTCGTTCCCCACTACTATTTTGGGACGGGGTCGTGACAGTAAGGGTTGGTGGCAGGGGTGGGGAAAGGGTGGTGGCTGGTAGGTTTAGGGTTTGGTTGGTTAGGCTAGGGTTTTGGATTTTGGAGGAGATGAGTTGGAAGAGGGTATTGATTTGTTGTTGTGTTCGTACCAACTCTTTCATTTGTTGTTTCAGCTCTTGAATCTCCTCGTATTGTTGTTTGGATATTCTTTGAGCCATTGTTTGTAGCGTACGATTTTGATAAAAACACACCGATACACCAAACATCAATGTTGGAGCGACACCTCTGATACCAATTTGACATCAACTACACGTCAATGGCCAAGAAAATAAACTAAATCCTAACTTTTAGAGAGAGAATCATGATGTTTCTTATATTTCAAAATGGAGAGTGTCCTCAAATGAGGAATACAAGGGGTATTTAAAGTGGAGGAGTAGCTTAGACTCTAAGCTAATGTTCTAATTACAATAATGCCCTTAATTGCCTTTTGCTACTCCTACCTCTAAGTACTAAAATAAAAGAAAATACAATGACATAATAAAATAATATAAAATGACAAAAAGAAAATAAAATGCATTAAAACCCTAAAAAGGGCCCATTTCCATCACTTTCATGTTATGGACATTTTCCTCCTCTCTTTGGGTTTCGAAAGAAACGAATTTACCATTTGGTTTATTCTTTTTCAATGAAATTGTGATGAGAAATAAGCTAATAAATATTCAGCTACACCTTCATACAGGACTTTGGATGGTGAATTCCTCCTTTATTTTCTTTCGCGGTGGGGTAGTTTTGATTATTGGCGCAATATACTTCCATTTGATAATAATTTAGCATGTATTATGTCAAATTTATTTGTTTGTTTTGACAAATTGGAGAAGATTATGTTGCAAGGATCATTAACTGGTAGATCTCTGTATGTTTATGTATTGTGTTTGTTTTCCAAGTTCGTTCTTCTTAGTAATAGCCACCTTCTTTTCTCCAGCTTGCAGAGAAAGAATTGCTTAAAATCAATGCTTTCAGAGCCCCCCGGGAGAAGCTTCTGTGTATATTGAGTTGTTGCAGGGTAATCAACAATTTGCTGATGAACGCATCAATGTCAGAGAATCGGGTACCTGGGGCTGATGATTTCCTCCCCGTACTTATATATGTTACGATCAAGGCAAGGTCTCATTGGTAATAAGCCATTTTCCTAAACATCAGTATCAAATATTATTTTTCACTTTCTTCAGTAAGACATTATAAACTAGATTGGCAAAATTTGAAGTTGATGGGAAAAGATACATTCATCAATCATTCAAGTATATGAACTTCTGCATTCATTGTACAGTTTTTCTATTTTCCATTACTTTCTGCAATATGTTTGATTTACATGTTTAGTTTGTATGTTCTTCCACCTCAAAAAATAATCTAAATAAATAAATAAAATAAGCTAGCAAGCCCTAATAACTTGTTCTTAATTCCTGTAATAGCTATTTTCCGGTATCCGTGTTTTGTTTGATGCCATGGATGCAGTTTTGTGCAGTGCCTTTGCAGATTTAGTTACGTTTTTCAAATAATTATAGTGGATTTTGTTATTTTATTCTCTATCCTTTTTTTTTCTGCAGTGATACATCATCTTCTGATGTAGGAATCTTCACTTTTGTAATATCAGGTGTTTTTCTGGTGTTTTGTAATGATCAAGGTCTATTAATGCGAATAGATTGATTTTTTTGGATCGTTGGATTATGGTGCTTAGCTTTCGTTGTGAAAAACATGCCAACATTTCTCTCGAGTATGCAATATTGTTAACTGTTGCTCATGGTAGTGGATAAGCTAGTCAGCCCCAGCTATTTATGTGTATTTTCAATTCATAATAATGGAAGGCTGTTTAGTTATTCAAATCCATTGTGCATGACAAATCTTAACATCTGTATGTACACACCCACACCCACACCCACACCCACACCCACATGTATTTTGAAGGCCATAGATCAAGTAGTGAGGGGTGTGGGAAAATTCAAACCTTCTACAAGATGAATACTCATAAGCTTTTCTGGGCTTGGGGTATCTTGGTAATAGCTTAGATGATGCTGAAAAATATTAAAGTGGTTCTCATTTAACTCAAGATCTTATTTGGGCTTTATATCTTTAGAAATGAAAACATTTCGCATGTTGTTTTCTTAACCAGTAGGGATTTTAGTTGATTCCAAGAACAATAAATTAGCTTGCGAAATTATATGATTATGTCTGTGTTTTTTTAACAGGCAAATCCTCCTCAATTGCATTCCAACCTTAAGTTCATCCAATTGTATCGGAGGCAGTCAGAACTCATATCTGAAGCAGCTTACTATTTCACAAATCTCGTCTCTGTGAAGTCATTCATTGCTGACTTGGATGCAAAGTCCCTTTCAATAGATGAAACTGAATTCATTGAGAGCATGCAAGCTGCTAGATTGGCCAATGAAGAGATACGGATGGAACCTTCACATGTGTTGGATAAAATAGCAGACGTAGCCGAGCCTTCAACAATTTTGAATAAACTAAGAAGCATAAAACGTAAGTCCAAGTTTCCGTAATGCAACTTTTCCTGATTAACAAGTAGATAAAGTACTCCCTCTGTCCTAGTCATGCTTTACTTTTTAGTCTGCCCCAAATTAGTAACTCTGTTTCTGAATCAGTATATAAGACTAAGGTGAGATTACAAAGTTACCCATTGAGGGAATAGTGATCCAGGTGCATGTCTTGCATCAAAGTTATCGATTTAGAGGACCATTTGTTTCTAAAAATGTTTACTTTCGAACAGGGACTATTAATTTGGGAAAGGAGTATTATATAGTCTCTTAACTCCCATTGAGCCAAGGGTACATATTCGTTTTGATAAGTTGAGCTAAAGGTACATTTATTCATTTTTACCATATAATCCTTTCGTTCCGCCCCGTGTGAAGTTTCTGATGTTTGCTTCTATATCTATCTGGCTAAGAAGCACAGATACTTCAAAGTTGACAATCCGTGATACCCCACGAAGACTCTCGGATACCTTATCTAGAACTTCTTTATGTGTGTTCATCATTTAATGAATAAATTTTAAATTTGCATACTTTGCGGATGCTGAAAAAGAAATGATCAATCAAACTAACAATAATATCCCACAATAAGTAGAGTGGAAGGATATTAGTGTAGAAAAGTAGTCACACGTGAGAAATAATTCATCATAATTTATGTTTATATAATTTGATGATCAAATTCTTAGTCTCAGACAATAGACACCATACAACGTGGCAATGATAAACATTGACAAGAGAAATCAAACAAAATATTACATTACACTTGGAAAAAAAGGTAGGAAAATTCTACGATAAGGTGAAAAATTGATTATATAAATATGAGAATATAATTACAAGAACATTCTTACAAACATTTGATACTTGGAAGTTTTGATTGGAACAATCCCAAAACTATATATTTTTACTATATATGTGTATAAAATATACAATATATAGCGTATCCATATCATATTGTATCTTTATGCCATATCTGTAGCTATGCTTCTTAGTTATTGGGTTGTATTTGCTGTTATATTCTGAACATATATTTAGTGTTACAAGTTTTTGTACTAGTGTAGGTTCCTAATATACCATATACGTATTCAGGTAGATCAAGCTATCCTTTTATGGAATCAGAGGCAGGTGAACTAACCGTTGGAGATGTAGAAAAACTTCTGAGTTTGTACAAAGATGTGGTGAGAAATTATACTAGCGTTTGTGATGCCCTTCGACACTTGTCTATTTCCAAAATAGACACCACAATTCCTCGCTTAGAAGGAACACATGTCCTAAGACAGCCCGAGGATCAAATGAAAGTAGATAAAAAACAGGAGAATTAAGAGCTGAATTAATATCGTAAGTACTCCGTTACCCGTGAATTATTTGCTTGAATTAATCTGATATCCCTATGTATAAAAATAAATAATGAGGATATTGGAACTTCTATAACACCACCAAAAACTTTGCTGAAACTATAGTGAGATGGGAAAGTTTCAATTGTAAAAGTTTCATTTATGTTATATAAAAATTTATAAGAGTATGTATCTATTGAAATGGGATAAGTTATCGTACTGGTGGTTCCCCAATTTATACAAGACTTGCTTACATTTGGAGGACAAAGTTCAATGAACGAGCTCCAGAAGTATGAAAAACCATATTGCCTAGTATTATACAAAAAATCAGTTCTATAAAAAATAAACATGTTCACTCGATCTAGCTAATCTTCTCCCTTACTTTCATGGTAAAATATAGTTGTCACAAAATTTCCACGGCTCGAGAGTAATCAACTCCATGGAGAAACATTGTTTGCGGACCCCCAAAAATCTGCTGCCTACACTTGCCCCCACCTTTTCGTTCCCGTCATTTCTGTCATTCTTCAACCCCCTATCAAACTATCTGTTGACGTTTCCCCCCAATTATTTATACAGGTACTTGTTAAATATTAGCTGTCAACTTCTCTAGACATTCTAATACTTTAATTATAACTTATTCGTTCTGATAAAAGAGCATGAATTCCATCAATTCTAATATGGTTGTTTTGAAACAATCCTCTCATTTGTTGTAGAAACTTATGCAGAAATCATTTGCTAATAGAAGAGTTTATTACTTTAGAATTTAGTATCTGACAAAAATTAACTATACTTCCACATATTTTCAAATTTGCTAACGTATGTCATCGAACCCACAGACAAGGACATACTATTGCATAACATCTAAAAATGTGAAGTAATATGAAAAAGGGTACATAAACTTGAGTGTGTTTCAAGTGAAAAACAGTAATAGATCTTTCGACTTTTTTACCTCTCTCTCTGTACCCTTTTCAGAGGTATATCTATACCTATTTAAAATTTAATACGGGTTGAGATTGAAGATCAACGTTCCAAACAGCTCCTTCTCCTTCTCCACAAGAATTATGCACCTCTTTCATCCTCTCTACAGATTTGCAAATCCCACTGCACGGCCAATCAAATGATGCTACACACACATTCCCCGATTGCTTCTTCCATTCACAATCTATAGATACATACATAATTTGATGACATTCAGTGTAACAAATCTAATAATACGTATAAACAATGTGAGAAGCAAAAAAATGAATTTTATCTGGATTTTACGAAGAAAAATGATATATACACCCCAACATTCTAATAAATTTGCTCTACTTTAAGAGTAAAATGTACTCCATTCGTATTTTCAAAGTGGAGTGCATTTAGCATTTGCCTTTCAGTGAAATGTGTTGCATACCTGGTGGGGTTCCACAACACATGGAACGGTCATCTACATGCTCCACCTCCAAGCCGATGAACCATGAACCCAAAGTAACATCCTCGTTGGCGTATCTATGCAATATGGCCCTGCGTATATATATATATATATATATAATGCTCACATGGTATCAATAATGTAATCACATAGAATGATGCGATAATACCACATTTGTAATAGTAAAAACATCGACGACTCATGGTTTTGAAATACTTAGATCCCATATCCCAATAATGGGCGGCAACACATCCATATGTATATTCTGCATAATTTTTTTTGGTTATTTTGGGTTTAACCCCCTCTTTCATTCCTAATTTTGCGTTACACCCCCGATTTAAAATAAATGTGCAAAACACCCCTGAGCTTTAGTGACACTTAATGATGATCTTTTATTACACTTTGTTAGATTTTGCGATACTTGTGTGAGGGGCTATAGCAAATTGTTATAAAATTGGAGGTTGTAAATCAAAACCAGTCATAAAAGTGAGGTTAAATTTAAAATAACACCAATCCCCCCCCCCCCCCCCCCCCCTCCTTTTTCGGTAGAACCCACTAAACTTTTCTGAGGTTAGTGGCCTTTTATGCGATAAAAAGTATTAATCAGTTATAGGTATTTATCACAAAAACCTCTCACCTCACACACACACACACACACACACACACACACACACACACACACACACACACAGAGAGAGAGAGAGAGAGAGAGAGAGAAAACAGACGAGTTATGAGAGATATAGGTAGCAAGGTCTTTTGAAATGGCATAAATTTGACCAGTGGCATGTCTGAAGTACTTGTTGCCTTCTTCCCCAAATTTCCAATACTCTGGCTCGTGGTATTTTTCTCCCCTGCATGTCAATCCCAAAGAAACAGTTGATAAAAAGCAAGGTTCTAAAAGGCGCGAGGCGTGGTCGAGGCGTAGAGGTCAAGCCTCAAGCCTTAGGAGTCTAGGCGTAAAAAAACGTTTTTCCTTTTTTTATTATTTTAATTATTCCAAGGCCAGTAATATAATAAAATAGTACATACCTTGAATTTTGAAAATATATCCATATGTTTGGTAGCGATCTTTCTCATATTCATGATCTATAACCAATAACTAATCCTTTGTTTTTTTCAAAAAAAGTGTGCCTTAAGCCATTTACCAAGAATAAGGCGTAGGCGATGCGTTTCTCTCAAGCCTCGAGCCTAGGCGGGCCTTTTAGAACAGAGATAAAAAGCTTGTTAGGCTGAGCTTTTAAAGTATTTAATTTACAAAACTTCTTATTAGATTCGTTTTGTAACATGCATAATTTTTCATCCTAAGCATAGATATAAATATCACATGTAGAATAGTGCATTTTATCATAAGCGATTTAAGTGGTTAGGAAAATTATTGCTATAGTGCTATTTATTGGAACATTTTATGGTTGGGATGGGATAGCATTTATCTTGCCCCTAGTGTATATATTAAACCATGAGATGCTGAAAACCCTTCATTTGGTACTTGTATCTACGTAATATGGGAGAGTGGTACTTTGCGATTCATCTTAAAAAGTAATCTCAGGGTTGATTTTTTTCCGAACAACTTTCAAAAATAAACTAATGACGAAGATCTTACACGTTAGTTTCCCCAAAACATCATCATCACTCCTTTTACTTCAATTCAAACTCCCCATATTTCACACTCCCCCATAAACCCTATAAAACTAAACATTAAATACCTCAAATAATAAAACTTATAAAATGACAACGAGACATATCCTATGTGTGTTGTAGGCACGATGCAAGGGTGTACCGAATGACATTTCGAGCCTAATTGCAAATATGTCATCGGCACGGGCATCCGTTAGCAATGTTTAAAAAGGCGCTCGAGGCGGCGCGCTGAAAAAAGCCCTCGAGGCTTAAGCCTCAGGCTGAATTTGCCTCACACCTCGCCTCACGCCTTTTTGCTGAGGCGCGGAAGAAAAAAAAAAAAAAAAAAAAAAAAAAAAAAATATATATATATATATATATATATATATATATATATATATATATATATATATACAGTCCTGCTCTTGTGCAGACCAGTCCGCATTTTAAGAATGCGGACCGGACATGTGTCACCTGGCGGTGAGCCTAGAAAAGAGAGACAGTGTGCCTATAATTTAGGCGATAATTTCTAGGCGCACCGCTAGGTGACACATGTCCGGTCCGCATTCTTAAAATGCGGACTAGTCCGCACAAGAGCAGTAATATATATATATATATATATATATATATATATATATTCTTTCATCACAAAGTCTGTTTTTTTAAAGGTTAAAGTTCTTCATTTTTCTAAAATTGCACTTAACTTAAAAAAAATGTTGTTTTAATCTACTAACTCTTATTCTTTTTTTTTTTTTTTTTAGTTTAGTTTTAAAATTGCACTTAATTTTGTTTTTCTTTACTAATTTGTTTGAAATAAGTGTATAAATTTGTTTGAAACTATATTTTGTTATAAATATATAGTTTGTTTGAAATAAATGTACTAAATTAACTTCAATATGACTTTTTTTTAAAAAGGTTTTTGTTTTTTTATTTTCAACTTAGATTAATATGTTTTCTTTAACTTATACTAATATATTTTAAAGGTTGCTGTTTTTTTTAATAAACTTAGGTTGATATGTTTTATTATTTTTTTAATAAAGTTACTATTTTTTTAATCTTAGCTTGAAAATCAATGTTTTTTTTAATAAATTTGGTTGTTAAGTTGCATTGATTAATTTATTGTCATATTATATAATAACCAATATGGGAATGAAGCTAAAAAATTGATTTTGCCAGTACGATTTTGCATTGATTAATTTATTGTCATATTGTAAAATAACTAATATGTTAAAATTGATTTTCTTTTTCTAAAAAGTTATCTCGGGGGCAACAAAAAAATGTCAAACTATGTGAGAAAACCCTCAAGGATGTTTTTTTTGTAGTTTTATTTTATATTTCTTTGTTATTTTATTTTTATGGTTTTATTAGTATTTTTTAAACATTATTTTGCTCTTTTTTTTTCTTTTCGTTGAGGCTTACGCCTCGCCTCGCCGCGACTAAAACGCCTCGACTCGCCTTTCGCCTTTTCAAACATTGTCCGCTAGTATAAATAAATATAAAGGAAAGAGGATTGATATTCATTCATAAAAGCAACTCACTTTTGAGAAAGAACCGGTCCAGATTTCATACATCCAATGTAGATTCTGGGTTTGGGTCTGTGTTGGGCTAGTGTATTCACTAGCATACCTACACAATATAAAATGATTTCACATTATTACATATATATTTGCGCGTGTGTTTTAACATAGAAATATGCATACATGTGGGTATACTAATAAGTACCATTACCTGGAAAATAAAGAAGGAAGGTATATATATATATATATATATATTCACGTTGACATAGGATTCTTTTATGTGTGTGTCTGTGTATTTAACATATAAATATTGCATGTACGCGCAACAGAAACAAGGTAGCATGTGTGTATATATTACCCAAGTGGAAGATGGAAATCATTCTTCATGATAACATCATATCCTCATGTGTTTGTATGTGTGTGCGTGTCATTGATATGATATTCTTGTATATATGTGTGTTCACACGCACATGTTTTTAATGCATGCACACACACGCAGACAGAAAGAAGGTAGTGTGTGTGTATACCTCTTCCGTGAAAACATAATTTTCTTATACATGTGTGTAACATATAAATATGTGTGTATACTATTAAGAACACACTATTTTCATGAAATCAAAGGAAGAAGGTAGCACGTATATATATATATATATATATATATATATTTTTGTATATATGATATATATTACCCAAGTTTAGATGGACATCGTCGTCCACCTTAACATAATATTCAGCATCCCAAATTGATACAGCGGTTGAGAAATACAAGCACGTCTTGGTGGAGAGCTTGTGGTAGCCCTCAACATGCCTAAGCCGAAGGAAATCTTTGTACTTTGCCTCTTCAGCATCGATTGCTCGATCAAGGACTCCTCCTGGTGTGACACTATGTCCTATTACAAACCTTATTACTATCCCTTTTTCTCTCTCCAGTTTCTTTAGTTTGGCTCCTGCATTGAAACATTATTCATTTTGTTTGTCAATACAGAATACAGATTGATTTCAATAAAAGCTATCACATGTATATCATCTTATGTCTTCATCTACTTATGCCATACATTTACATCATTTGATATTTCCTAATGCTGCATAAACTGTGATTTAGTTGTGTCAATGTGTCATTTTATATATATATATATATATATATATATATATATATAGAGAGAGAGAGAGAGAGAGAGAGAGAGACCTGTGGGCATCCATGTTTGTCGAAGAGAGTCTCGCCGCTTCTTACTGCTGAAAGCAGTATTAATTCCAATTACAACAAAAGCTTTCTGAAGGCTTTTATTAGATGCTCTTTCGAGGGAAGTTTTGCTGCCAGTTTGGCTTGTCCGAGCTCCTGCTAGTTCCATCTCCAATATCGATACTGTTTTATTGAGTGATCTATATATATATATATAATCCAGAAAAAAATACATTATTAATAATAAGACCCAAACTAAAAAGCACTTTCTTACTATATACATATTTTTTTGAAGGACAAAAATATACTAAGGATGCGCTTGATTGCAAAGTTAGAATTTTTTACGAAAAACTGTTGGAAAATTAGTCAAAGAAGATATTAGTAATATCTTGATGTTCTTTTACTATTTCAATTGTCATTCAATTTAATTCTCACTCATCCCTAAAGAGTTGAATTTGATGAGAAATGGAAAAGAGAACACCTTGACATATCTCTCATTTCTTTCTCCATATTATTCACAATTTGTATCATTATTATTATTAATATTATCTTCGAAAAGAAATGAGCTTGTTTCCAATAGATTTCCAACTTTGTAATCTAGCGCACCCTAAAAGCATTTTTAGCTCGTATAAATTCTATCAATCTTACTGAATAGCTTGACGAGTCTTGGTAACTTCTTCCATAATATCTCCCGAAGTCGTTTGGACCAATGTCTAATTATACAATATTCAAATAAAAAGTTAACAAACTCCATCAACTTAAAACACAATCTATCTAGAAGCCAATCGAAATGGTAATAACCAAATCAGCTAACTCATAAACTTACCCGCTTAGGCTCAAAATCGTGACCGGTAACAGTGCTCATCATCTCGACATGGTCAGGGAAACCTATGATTTCACGTTCCTTATTTTCCAAAGGACGGGCCCACCTTGGTCTACTAAAAAGTGACCCCGCAAGAAAACTGGCGATACAAAGTACAAAAATGACTTTTCCAGGCACCGGCTTTCCCCGCATTTTCTTTCTCGTCTCGTGATTGTCGAGCCGCTCCGGCCACGAAGTTAGTAAAATCCTATTGTTTTCTGCCTTTGTAATGTTCTTCCTGAAGCAAAGCATGAAAGATACACAACTTTATTAGGTATTACTATGCTTGGTCCCAAGTAAGGAAGGCAGACATATTTATACTACACTACCATACATAGCCTATATAAATGTGCAGTCTTCCATATATGTTAGGGTTCACCTTTCATAGCTATTTGAATGATGTTTGAAAATGGGGTTTTAACTTTAAGCATATCATGTGAAAAATGGGCTAGAACAAAGGGTGGAAGCCTTTTTTTCTTGTATATTTAATAAGGGGAAACCAGATATAGGTATCATAAATGGAGTTTTATAGCAAATGTTGACCTTTTAATGTATTCCATTTAAGCCTGTAAACGTGTATATCACACTTGAGTGATTATATAACCACTAATCACTTGATTGTTGTAATATAAATACGTAGAGTTTTGAGGATAGCAAAATGTCATATGCAATGTTGTGGAGTTTGGTATGTATACAAAATTACAAAAAAGTGAGAAATGACAAGTGCAACGCTAAAAGCAAAAAGTAAGATATGGTAAATTAATGTTTTTTTTTTCCCGATAATTTTAGGTTGACTCACAAATCCCACTCATTTTCGGTTCATTTTGTGGGTCCTATGATGTGGGTCCCATTAGGGCCCAAAAATTGGACCAATACAGATGTGA
Source organism: Sambucus nigra (assembly GCA_949130495.1). Taxonomy (NCBI): domain Eukaryota; kingdom Viridiplantae; phylum Streptophyta; class Magnoliopsida; order Dipsacales; family Adoxaceae; genus Sambucus; species Sambucus nigra. Next base: position 514,143,204 of record OX422221.1, on the reverse strand, counting down.
AACGTCAATGCGTTGCACAAAATGAGTCGGATTTGTGTGTCGCTCTAGGACTCATTTTTTTTTATAACTTTAATACATTACTAATCTTCAATTTTAGACTTTAATACAACTTTGCCAGTTTATTAGACTTTAATACATTTTTTGTCGCTAAATGTGAAAATTTCGCCACTAAAAGTGATATTTGATGACAGTTAGTGACGAAAAATGTACTAAAATCTAATAAACCGCTAAAGTCGTATTAAAGTCTAAAATCGAGGATTAATAATGTATTACAATAAAAAAATCCTAAATTAATAAATACTTACAAAGTCCGACGGAAATATTGAGTGCAACAGTTATTTGGTAATTGGTTTCATAATTAATATAAAATTTAAAAATGTGTGAAACTATAAGTGGGAGGTGGGCTAAATTATGAGTTTATGTGAGCATTTAATGCAATGTCACCAAAATAACCATTACACTCTATATTCTCCAAGTCCAGGGCTCAAGTATAGAAATTTAGTGAGTGTTTCTTCTACTATTTGCTACATTTATGGTTAAACAAAGGGTATTTGCCATTTCACCCCCTTTAACATTTTAGTAATATTCGGGAGATTTTTTTTCGGGACCTTTTTTTGTTATCCGGCTGATATGTCAAACACACATTGAGTGGTGTTTGTAATTCACATGGGTCCATTTGGAACACCACCCAATGTATGTTTGACACATTTGATCACAAAAAAGGGCGACGAAAAAGAGTCTCCCTAGTATTACTCTTAACGTTTTTCTTGTTTGAACATTGGCTCTCGCTATTTTTTATTCTTGAACTTCGGAGTCGAGTATGATACTTTTAAAGATTTTCACGACATTTTTTCTTTACGAAAATGAAAATAAAACCCGAAGTTCAAGAACTGAAAATAGCGAAACTCGTGTTCAAACATAAACTTTGAGGGCCAAAAGCTAAATGACCCAAAATCAAACTATAAGTTAAGTACCTCTGAATAAGGTGACACTCATGGGGAAAAAATCAACACCCATGAAGGCATTTTTCTTTACTCTTCTCTTTATCTCTTGGTCTATATATTTTTTTAATTGATGGATGGCTTGATTTAGTAGAGAGGGTATCATTATGTAAGTAGAATTGGCAGGTTTATCATGTGTTTTTCATGGTTCAACAACCAGATTGCTTAAGACATAAGAGGAGCTATTACGTCCATTAGGGTATCAATTTGCAAGCACCATTTGCATGTTTGTGTGCATAAGAGAGGGAGAGAGAGGGAGAATTGAATTTCAAATCATAGTTAAACATGGACCAAAGTTTTAGCCATTTAGATGCTGAAATTATGGGTCACGTCATGTCACAAAAAATAAGGCCCACAAATTTAAATCTCAAAATAACATATGTTAGTAAATAAAGGCCTTAAAGAAAAACCCAACTTAGAAAGATCCTTTCTAAGTAAAAAATTGGCGAAAGAAATTTAAAAAAATAAACAAATGCGATGGTTTTTACAAAACTGTTATAGAAGGCGCCTATATAAAAAGTAGAGAAAAATATATATTTATCACCTTAATTTAGTCCTTAAGGTCCAAATTAGGGGTGGTTATTCATCAATTTGGTCGATATTTGATCTATATCAATCCTATACTAATTTTTTTCCCGGTAATTTTTCTTACTTGAAAATGCTTAGCAATACCAAACCATGCGGTAAATCGCTTTTTTATAATTTTTACTTTCGGTAATACCTTTTTTCCGGTATTTTTAGTTTGATTTTGCTTATTTTTTTATTTATCATTTTCTATTTTTCTATCGTTCGCTTTATGATTTTTTCAATGTCCCAATACAAAAACTAAACTAACACAAACTGTCAAATAAATCACAAATAAATAAGAAAGGATACTTATTTTAAAAATTACTCCATATACTTTGTTAAAAAGGACACATATCCTAAGGGAAGATAAAATTAAGTGATATCTTTCATATGGATGAAAAAATTAATGGTTGATATCACTTTTAATATTAAATTTTTGTGATGTTGAATCCAATTAATGATAGAAATTAACAATATAACATTAATTTGATATTTCTAGGATTTTAAACTGGTATTTAGTGATTGTAGTTTTGATATATGAAATTTGGTAATAAATCGGGTTTTTAAATGTCTAAACCAAAATCAATCACAAAATTTTAGGTGATTTCAATTTGTGGTAATGGCAAGTACTAAATCAAAATCATATTACCTGATTTGAGAAGGTAATATCAATATCAAAATCAAAATCAAAATCAAAATCAAAATCAAAATCTTATTACATTGTATTTATGTGTTTTGCACTTTTGTTTTTAACTAGGTGTGAGCCCGCGCAATGCGCGAGAGACGCGCAATGTGCGGAACATATTCAAAATTAGGAAATATGTCTTGATCATGTCGTGTTTGTATTAAAATTATGAATATATTTTTAATAAGGAAAAAAATAAGTTTTAAAATTTTTTTTTTTTTTATAAAAAATAGTTTATACCTTTAAAGAGGAAAATACCTATGAAAATATTTTTTTAAAGGAAAATAAGTAAACAAATATTTTTAAAAAAACTTTGGAAACATTCTAAACAAAACATTATTTAACTAAACAAAACAAAAATTGAAATAATTCTAAGGAATCTTGAGAGGGGAGAACTTACATGATTTCTTGGTTTTGTTTACACCTTCACCAAGTCCCAAGAGTTTGTACAACAAATGGCAGATATTATATGAGATTAGTAGCCAATTTATTAGAGGCAATGTGCACTCAAAAGGTAGGGAGATCAAACGAAAAGACTAAGGGGTTTCTTGAAAATAGCATTTAAGGGGAAAATGAATAGCCTCTCTTCAAATTTTTGTCTCTTCAAATACTTGATGCAGATGGTTGATGATATAATTGAGCTAAGGGGATGATTATGTGGATAGATTTGGATTTGAGACTCTTAAATGCTTCTATACCATTTTACGGTCCGTTTGATAGAAAAGTAAGAAAATGCAAATGATTCCAAGTGTTTGATTTTACGGAAAATAATTTCAAGGCAAATGAATATTTTTCAACTTGTGTATGTTTGATACAAGTTGGAAAATCAATAATTTTCCACATATTCTATCAAACACAAAAGCTGAAAAATAGATATAAATGTGGAAAATTTGTTTACGGAAGGTTATATATATATATATATATATTATATTGAATATATTATTTATTCAATAAAATATTGAATATATTATTTATTCGATATATATTAAAGATATTGAATATTAAATTCAATATATTATATATTACATATTATATATTATATTATATTATATTATATTGTGTGTTATATATAATATATATTATATAATATATATTATATTAGTAGTGTATGCCCGTGCACGAGGACATGACGATAAATTTGCCGCCGCAATAAAACTCAGTCCATAATTACTCGTCTTTTTTTTTTAAAAAAAAAAACCACCCCTAAAAAAAATTAAAAAACCTAAAAATTAATATTTTTTAAAAAAAATATTTAAATTTTTTTTAATAAAAAATAATAAAAAAATAATGATGTAAGTATGTATGCATGCATGCATGTGTACACATGCAAGCATGTATGCATTAAACACATAAAATGTCATGCATGACAAACCCCCATCCCCATATTGGACTTTATTATATAGAATTGAATAATATAATATATAAATAATATATTATATATAATATATAAATAATATATTATATATTATATTGAATATATAATATATATAATATATATTATATTACTAGTGTATGCCCGTGCGCGAGGGCACGACGATAAATTTGTACCCGTGATAAAACTCAGTCCATAATTACTCGTCTTTTTTTTTTTTAAAAAAACACCCTTAAAAAAACTAAAAAATCTAAAAATTAATATGTATTTTTAAAAATATTTAAAGAAAATAATTTTTAAAAAAAATATTTAAAAAAAAATTAATGAAAAATAATAAAAAATAATGATGTATGTATGTATGCATGCATGTGTACGCATGCAACACATAAAATGTCATGTATGTTTATCATGCATGACAAACCCCAAAACCCATATTGTACTTTATTATATGGATATTATATTATATATAATATATTGAATATATTATATATTGAATTATATTATATATAATTATATATAATATATAATATATATTATATTTGAATATATTATGTATAATATAGAATATATATTATATTTGAATATTATATATTGAATATATTATGTATAATATAGAATATATATTATATTTGAATATTATATATTGAATATATTATTTATTCAATATTCAATATTATATATTCAATATATTATTTATTCAATAATATATTGAATATATTATTTATTCGATATATATTCAATATATTTATTCGATATATATTCAGTATATCGAATATTATTTCAATAATATATTGAATATATTATTTATTTGATGTATATTCAATATATATATATATATATATATATATATATATATATTATTTCTGGAATATATATAGACACACATTACAAAATATATACATATATGAAATATACGAAATATATATACAATTATGAAATATAAAAAATTATATACATATATGTTACATACGAAAATAAATATATTAATTGATCAAATATATATTTATATATATTTATAAAATATAGAGTTTAAAAAAAAAATGGTTTTGCGTGATTTGATACATATATGAAATATACTAAAATCAATCACAAAATTTTAGGTAATTTCAATTTGCGGTAATGACAAGTACTAAATCAAAATCATATTTTTTTGGATCAAAATGATACGGTAGGGTAAAAAATAGTATCGTAAGCACCCCTCGTCTAAATTGCATTTATCAAGCCCTTAAAGTATCATAAGTGTGTTCAATTAGCCATTAAAATTATATCTATATCCAATCAACTCATAAAGTACATCATGTACATCTAAGTAGACCCTCGCCCTTTTAAATAAATGACAATAATATCTCCTATAAAGATTTAAGTTTACACTTATTACCTTGTATTTATGTGTTTTGCACTTTTGTTTTTAACTAGGTGTGAGCCCGCGCGATGCACGAGAGACGCGCAATGTGCGGAACATATTCAAAATTAGGAAATATGTCTTGATCGTGTCGTGTTTGTATTAAAATTATAAATAAATTTTTAATAAGAAAAAAAATAAGTTTTAAAAAAATATTTTTTATATAAAAAATAGTTTACACCTTTAAAGAGGAAAATACCAATGAAAATAATTTTTTAAAAGAAAATAAGTATACAAATATTTAAAAAAAAAACTTTGGAAACATTCTAAACAAAACATTATTTAACTAAACAAAACAAAAATTGAAATAATTCTAAGGAATCTTGAGAGGGGACAACTTACATGATTTCTTGGTTTTGTTTACACCTTCACCAAGTCCCAAGAGTTTGTACAGCAAATGGCAGATATTATATCATATTAGTAGCCAATTTAAGGGTCCCCAGGATAAAACATTAGAGGCAATATGTACTCAAAAGGTAGGGAGATCAAACGATAAGACTAAGGGGTTTCTTGAAAATAACATTTAAGGGGAAAATGAATAGCCGATCTTCAAATTTTTGTCTCTTCAAATACTTGATCGGCAGATGGTTGATGATATAATTGAGATAAGGGGATGATTAGTGGATAGCTTTGGATTTGAGACTCTTAAATGCTTGTATACCATTTTAGAGTATTACTAGCATGTAACCCGTGCAATGTGCGAGCGATTTATAGAAAAAAAATACTTAAATTTATATAAATCAATCCTAATAATATAAATTGATAATAGTTGATACAATTAGTAAATATATTATACTTTATATTTCATTGTATGAGTAGAAATAATTATTCAAAATTAGGGGTAATAATTTTGGTATGAAAGAGTGATACGATCCGAATTTGGTCCAAAATTTACGCACTATATCATTTTGAGTCGTGTTCAGGAGGATGTTTTAGGCATGAAATTGTCAAAATAATCACTTATAATTGTTAAAGAAGTTCTATCATAGACTATCTCAAACTAATCCAATTTTTACTATGTATTTAACATATAAAAAAAATCAAACTAAACAAAACATATTCAGAATAAAGAATACAATACATACATGAATTGATAACACATGTGCATTGTATAGAAATATTTGTTTTAAACGAAAAAAAATCAAAAGAGTGAGCCTCGAAAGAAACCAAAAAAATCAGCTCTCCCACACTGTCGAAAGAAGTTAGTCGCCTCTTAGATTCTATAAGTTGATCATCCACACTATCCGGTGCCTCCTCATTTGTCATATCTTCACTTCCACCGGAACTACCTCCAACATAGGCCTGTCAATGGGTCGGGTCGGGACCCGCACCCGACCCGATCCCGATCCGTATAATAGGGCCTGAGCATATTTTTTTGAACCCGAGATCAGAAGACCAGAAAACCCGTTTATTACACGGGTAGGGTCTGGATCTTATACAAAACTCGGACCCGACCTGAATTGTACATTATTATTTTTTAAATATAAATATATATACTATAAATTTATATATATTTATAAATATATCTTATCAATATAACATGTAAGTATTATATATAAAAATATATATTTATGTATGTAATAAATATAAGTAATATATATGTTTTATTTATACTAATCATATACTACATTACAAAATATTTTAATTGAAGACTAAAAAATAAAGAAAATGGATAAAATAAAAATAAATATAAATATAAAATAAATGTATATATTTGGTCAGAACCGGACCTGGACCCGAACCTGAAGATTCGTCGGATCCGAATATGGATCCAATATTGTAGACTCGATGAAGGCCGGGACCTGAACCCGAACTCGAACTCGATAAAGACCTGATTAAACGGATCTGGATCTCCTTAAACCTGATCCGGCTCCGACCCGTTGACAGGCCTACTCCAACACAATTAGGGGGGCCCGTAGACATTTGAAATTCTGCAAAAATAATTGAACAAAATAAATACAAATCAGATTTAACAAATAAAAGTATATTTTTTGTTACCACTGTTCTAAAAAATTCTCTTAGGCTTGAGGATTGGGAGAAACGCCCCGCCTTACGCTTTTTACGCCTTATTCTAGGTTAAACCCTTAAGGCGCACTTTTTTCTAAAAACAACAATGCTTTAGTGAAACTATATCGCCTTTTAAATTTTTTTTACAAACCGGTCCATTATCTCATCCAAAATAATCGAATAGTATTTTAATTTGCATATATTCAAACATATTTTTGTGATGTGAACAATTTTAGTATTTTAATTGCCTTGCTATGATTAAAAAATATTAAAAAATATTAAGAATGGCTAAACGCCTTTTTATGCCAAGGTTAAGGGTTGACCTCCACGCCTCGATCACCCCCCCTCCCGTTTTTTAGAACCTTGTTTGTTACTAACTCAACTACTAAGAAAGAAAAAGCAAAAGCAAAAGCAAAAAAAAAATCATAAATGATATTCTAAGAATTCAAACAGTAAAAAATATGAGTTCAAACAGCAAAAAAAAAAAGCAGATCTAACTTCTATGAACAAAAAATTCATATTTTTTTATGAAAAAAAAAAAAAAAGCAAACCCGACATACCGAGATGTTCTTCTTTTATAAACAAAAAAAAAAAAAAACAGCAAACTGCTTGTAGAAGATGGGTCTTCAAGCAAACATCAAAACGATTTGAGGGATATGGGTCTTCAAGCTTGGCAGCATTCATTGTAGAAGATGGAAGGTTAGAAGTTGTAGAGGAAAAACTCCAATGAATGTAAGGTTTTGTATTCTATTTTTTTTGGGCCGTCGAGATATGATAAAAGATGGGTAATAGAATATAGATCTCTATCTCTATCTCTATCTCTATCTCTATCTCTACTACTATAAAAGAGCCAACTTCTTCTTTAAATATGAAATGTCTAAACTACCCTCACTAATTTCAAACTTTCTACTATATCCTTGCTAATACACCTAATTATCTATTCCTATTTTCTTCACGCCTGTTAGATCTTACAAACCTAGAAATCTACCCTTTTCATCTTTCGAATCTATCTATCTAGAAATCAAAAGTCGATTCACAAAAATTAATGACAATGCATTCATCTTCCACATTCATCCATCATAGGTTATCACAAATTAACATCAATTCATTCGTCTACCAATGGAAATGCATTCATCTTCTACATTCATCCATCATAGGTTATCACAAATTAACGTCAATTCATTCGTCTACCACATTCTTTCATCATCTGAATTGGAATCGGAAACACCAACGGTTAGGAATGCCTGCCTATGTTATTCCTATATTAGATGTGTCTTTCATTCAAATGCCTTCCTTGCTTTTGTTTCTTCGCCAAAAAAAAGGTTAGTACTCCTACTTCCCTCTCTATTTTTTGCTTTTGTAGTGTTTTCAATTTAAATGTTAATAATTTTCGAAGTAGACCTATTGATACAAAAAAATTTCATACTCAACATTACCAATTTGTAAACTCACTTTGTGCTTATATATTGGATGCATGCTGTTGGATTTTTGAATTTATTGAAATTATATTTGTAATTGTAGATTTTGTAAAATCTTCAACTAAATTGCAAGTTGGATTTTTGAATTTATTGAAATTATATTTGTAATTGTATATTTTGTAAAATCTTTAACTAAATTGCAAGTTTTTTTAGAAATCCTATTTTTACTTTTTAATTAATATTGTAAAAATTTAATCGCCCATCTAAAAATTGTATGAGATTCTACACTTCTAATCTCTTTAAATGAAGTTAGTTCGGAAAAAAAATTTCATCGGCCAACCACACTTTCACTCATTTGTCCTTTTTAATAGTGTAATTTTTTTTTTGATGATCTAAAAACTGTCTGAGATTCTGCACTTCTATTTTCTTTAAATCAAATCAGTTCAGAAAAAAATCTTTTTATTATCTTTTTTCGGACACATATATTTCCATCAATTTATAGTTTGGTGCATATATTTTGGCGCTATAAATCTTTTATTTATCTTTCTTAAGATTTTATCATCTTCATCATATCTTGGAGAATGTGCCCTAACCGAGCCATTAAATTATCATTGCATAGGTTGTTTGATTCCAATTTATCCCTTGGCACTTGGTGGATTCCTGGCTTTACAGATCAAGGAGGAACGAGGTTCTGATTTAATAGTAACTCAAAAGAGCACTAAGAAGACAATTAGCGTGATTGAGGTATTCATCATATTCATTCTTATAAATGATTCCAATTGTTATATCTTTTACGTCTGCATATTGTATCAGTTCACACAAAGCCCCATATGAAAATGTGATTTCCTCATTGTTTTATTTCCCATTAAATCGCAATAGTAATTTCGGCAGTTTTTATTTTTTCAATTAGGTGCTTGAACACTAACCGTTATTGAACATGTATTTGAAGCTAAATCTTTGTCAAAAGTTGCTAATTATTTTATGTTCACCTGTATTTTTTTTTCTTTTTGTTTTTTGGTTGAAAATAGTAGGGAAGAGGTATTAAAAGATTCTTAATGTGTTTAAGATATTTTATAGCAAAAATAGCTTAAAAGATCATATAAGTGGTGTTATGTATACCCTGACTATACCACGAGATACTGATCAAGGGTTATAGTGAAAAACTTCATATTTTCTTTGGCCATCTCCATGCCTACTTGCAAAATTTCTTACAGTTGTTGGTGTGCGTGTATACACTGGGTTCACAATATATATTTCTGAGATCCCTCTTCTATCATTCTTCCCAAATATGATTTATAGGGTGGCTAAATCTACGAATTAAATACCGTTGATATATGAGAATAAAAATGTGGCACCTGGTGCATACACGAGCACCACTAAGTGTAAGACGTTTGGGATAGCAATGGGTGGTTATTTCCGGGCCACTTTTTCCTATTTGTCTTTCACTAATTGCTGCAGATTATATCATGTAGACATGATATATGGTGCACCATATATTTTCTCCTCAAAAATAGAATTTTACACGCCAATTTGCTGCCATCTTCAAATTTAGCATTATACAAGTTGCAATGTGAAGGCTCTTAATACCGAACCAAAGCAATTTTAAAACTTTGATTAAGTTCAAAACATTCCCATGTCAAAAGCTTGGTTCCCTCCTCAATAAATGCTTCATCTGTCAGCTTTTTCCCGGTTAGAAGCTCTAACAGAACAACACAAAAGCTGTAAACATATCCTTTTGCCGTTGCTCTTCCCGTGTCAAAATATTCTGGAAAAAAAGGTTATGTGTTTCCGCTAAAAGTGTATAATTTGTACCCAACATTTAGTTTCCGCTAAAAGTGTATAATTTGTACCCAACATTTAGTTTCTGCAACTCTATTATAAATTATGTTAATACTGTTTCATTTAGTTTCATATTTTGTTTGTTTTTCCACTACAAATTAGTCAGTTGAGTTTCGGTATACAAATTTCAAACAGTTATAAAAGTGAAATCCTTAATAACTATTTCGTAAGGTTACAACAGTTACGACAAACAAATATAATGAAAATATTTTAATGATCAGTACCTATATTGGTACTTTATCCAAATTAAAAAAATAAATAATTATAATCTGCAATTGTTTATTTTGTTCATATTACTATTCAATCAATAGTTTTAATGTTTATCAATTACAGGTTTGGCCTTTGACAATCGTTTACTATCCAATTCTTCATATTTTCAAGTAAGTATTTCTCAGCTATGTAACAAACATCTATATGCACTTTTTCATTACTCATATTTTATGAAAAATAAATTACTAATTATGAATATATCAGTTCAGTAATGTTTAAGTTATACATAAAATTAATTGAAATTATTACATCTTCAATTATATATGTAAAATAATATATGTTTTCCACGTATTAATTTCTACATTGAAGACACATAATACTTTCTCCTTTTCAAACATTATAAAAAAATAAACCTATATTAATTTCTAAATTTTGAAAATTTTGAAGAAATATTAGATTCAAATCAACATTTATTTCAAAATCTATAATCATTCACCTACATTTCTCATTCTCCTCTCTTACTAAACATCTTAAATACTCTTCCAGACAAGTCATTTGACATATTGTTACAAATGTCATCCATTTCAACATCCGAAAATGTCCCTGGTAACCCAAATCCTTCGAAAAGACAACGAGTTACTTGGTTACTTCGAGCACAATTAAACTCTTACAGATATCAAGGTTAGATACAAATAAGTAACTAAACACTTTACGATTACGTAAATAATTTAAGACTAATCAAATAAATATTTAATATTACACTTTCTCTCTTAATAGGAGAAACTATATATGAACCTCTCTACTCTCCATTGCTAGAACTCAAATCAACTCCCAATTATCATTATTGCAATGCCCAGAGATTCCAATATGAACCACCCACATTTTGCTGTAAAAAAGGTCATATATCTCTTGCTGAAACTTTTGCACCCGATGTTTTATGGGATCTTTTCACATCCAATTCAACCGAATCAAGAGAATTTCATGCTAATATCAGAGCATACAGTAGCATATTTTCCTTCACTTTATTTGGAGTTACTCTTGATAAGCAACTAGTGTCCTCAAGATGCGGTGTATACACATTCCGAGTTCAAGGCCAAGTTTATCATCATTTACCCTCATTGCAGCCAAATAACAACCCATGTTACTTCCAACTCTACTTTCATGACACTAGCAATGAGGTTGAGAATAGAATGGGTATCTTACCAGCATTGTCCTTAAACTTTGATATAGTTGAAAAACTATTGAATGTGCTACATGAAAATCCATATGCTTAGTTCTTACGCCGACTAAAGGACTTCCCTTCACTCGATGCACTTCAAGTTCGAATAACTATACATGTCAATCTTGATCAACGTATCTATAATGCTCCTACATCTGATGAGGTTGCTGCAATCTGGATTGAGGGAACTAACACAAATATTCCTTTTCAGCGAGACATCATTGTCGTATCACACTCTGGTCAACGACACCAAATAAAACACTACTTTGGATGTTATGACCCATTATAATATCCATTGCTATTTCCAAAAGGAGAGGTTGGATGTCATCAAGACATAAAATGACTAAATGATGCCTCATCTAGCACATCTACAAATGTCCCATCCTCCGTACTTGCAATCACATGTACAATGAACATTTTCTCATCTGAGCAACAAGGTAGCGACTACACATCGAATATTTTAATACTTTCACTCTAAAATTCAAATTTAATGACATTTCCATAAATAATATCCTATTTCAATTTGCATAGCCTTACACTCCTATAGGTGTTCAACGAGAGACATCATCAAAAGTATCATGCCGTGAATACTATGTGCACAAATTGCAAATACGAAGTAATAGACAATCGACGTTGTTATTCGCTGGCAAACTACTACAACAATATTATGTTGACATGTACATGCAGTTAGAAACCACGCGACTTGACTACTATCGTAACCAACAGAAAAAAATCAGAGCTGAACTTTACCAGGGGTTAGTAGATAGCTTTACGGCGGGTGAAACAAGAGCGAACAAGGTAGGTCAAAGAATTGTTCTTCCTACATCATTCATTGCTGGGCCATGAAATATGCGTCGTCGTTACCTTGATGGAATGGCTTTAGTTGAAAGATGTGGAAATCCCGATTTATTCATCACAATGACTTGCAATCCCGATTAGAAAAAAATCGGTGATAATATTCATCCAGGACAACTGCCTCAAGATCGACCTGATCTAACATCAAGAGTCTTTTGAGCTAAATTAAAGGACCTAAAAGATCAACTTTTTAAGAAAGAAATATTTGTAAAGGTCGCTGCGCACGTACATGTAATAGAATTCCAAAAGAGAGGATTGCCACATGCTCATATTTTGATCATTCTAAAATAAGATTACAAACTCACTACTCCAAATCATTACGATAAATTCATTTGCGCCGAGATACCTGATATTCACGAATACCCATTACTTTATTCATTAGTTATCAAGCACATGATGCATGGGACATGCGGAGAGCTCAACAAAAATAATCCATGTATGAAAAATGGGAACTGCAAATTTCGTTACCCTCGGGAATTTGCGTCAGCTACCTCTCAAGGGCAAGACTCATATCCTATTTATCGGTGACGAAATAATGGGAGACAAGAACGTGTGCGCAACAAATTGTTAGATAACAGATGGGTTGTTCCTTACAATCCATATCTCCTCACAAGATATAATTGTCATATTAACGTTGAAGTATGCTCGGGGCTAAAAGCAGTGAAGTACCTTTACAAGTACATTTACAAAGGGCATGATAAAGTGGTTGTTCATGTTTCTTTGATGAGAACGAAACAAGCAACATCGATGAGATCAAATAATTCCAAGATGCAAGATGGGTATCTACACAAGAAGCTATTTGGAGAATTTTTGAATTCGAGCTAAATGAAATCAAGCCCGTTGTGATAAATCTTCAAATCCATTTGCCAAATAAGCATAGTGTCACATACATGGAGAACCCAAACTTAAACAACGTGCTAGATACCCTGAACATTAACAAGACAATGCTAACAGAATTCTTCAATATGTGCTTTAGACTCAGCGAGACACGCCAATATCTATATAGGGAATTCCCTGAGCATTATGTATGGGACAACCAATCCAAAACTTGGTCGAAAAGGAAGAATAAACTCGACGTAATGGGCCGAGTGAATGGTACAAATCTTGCAGAAGGGGAACGCTACTATTTAAGACTTCTTCTAAATCACGTTAGAGGTTCGACTTCATTTGAAGACCTACTAACTTGGAATGGAATCACTTACTTGACATTTAAGGAGGTCGCCGAAAAATGTGGACTATTAGAATCGGACGATAGCATTGCTGATTGCCTCTTAGAAGCAACTACTTTTCAAATATCGGAGGAAATAAGAAGATTATTTGCAATTATTTTAGTTTACTGTGATCCCTCTGATGTCAGGAAATTATGGGAAACAAACTTTGAATTTTTGTCCGAAGACTTTAAAAGACTACACCCACATTCTTTGGCAGCATAAAAAGATTTCACATTAAATAATATCATCTTCTTTCTAGATTCAATGGGAAAAATGATAAAGGACTTTGACTTGCCTTCATATAACACTAGCGCCTTATCATCCAACAACACAAGTCGCAGAGAAATTATCGATGAACTCAATGTCGAGACACCAGAAGAAGACTACAATTTCTATATGCATTTAAATACAGACCAAAAACATGCGTACTTCATTATACTCGACAAGGTGATTGCTGGAAATTCGGGTTCATTCTTCGTTTATGGGCCTGGCGGAACTGGAAAGACATATCTCTATAGAGCATTACTTGCTAACATTAGAAAGAGAGGTATGATTGCACTTGCTATAACAACATCAGGAGTAGCTGCATCATTATTGCCCGGATGACGAACTGCACATTCTCGCTTCAAAATACCTATTCTTTCCAATGACACAAGCTTATGTAACATTCCTAAGCAAAGTGGCACAGCAGAACTCATACGGAAATCAAGAATCATAATTTAGGATGAAGCACCAATGGCAAAGCGGTTTGCGATCGAAACTCTTGATAAGACATTAAAGGATTTAACGAATAATATTCAACCTTTTGGTGGCAAGGTGATTATCTTCGGTGGAGATTTCAGGCAAGTAGTACCTATAGTATGTCATGGGTCACGATTGGAAACAGTAAATGCTAGCATTGTGATGTCACCGCTTTGGACTACAATGAAGGTATTACCTTTGACAATAAATATGTGTGCCAAAAATGATCAAAAGTTTAGCGATTTCCTTCTAAGAATTTGCAATGGGACAGAAGCATCAACACATGATGATTTGATAAGTCTTCCTTAGGAAATGGTCATACGTCCACGAGAAAATGAAGGGCTCAAAAAGTCTCTCATTGACGTTATCTTCCCATCGTTAAATATAAATGCCAACTCCCCAAACTTCTTGACAGATCGAGCAATTCTTGCAACAACAAACGAGCATGTAGACTCACTCAACTATATGATGATTGATATGTTCCCTGGAGAATTGAAGACATTAAATAGCTTTGATGAAGCTGTGGATGACACGTACAACTATTACCAAGAAGAATTTTTAAATTCTTTAATGCTGAATGGATTGCCACCACACGCATTGAAACTTAAACATAATTTTCCAATCATTCTTCTACGCAATATAAATCCATCATTTGGATTATGTAACGGAACAAGAATGTTGTACAAAGGTTCTTCAGATAATGTCATTCACGTGGAAATTTTAGTTGGCCAACATACGGGCCGAAATGTCCTACTACCTCGCATTCCCCTATCCCCAGCCGAAAATGAGGGATACCCTTTTCAATTCAAAAGGAAACAATTTCCTATTCGTTTATGTTTCGCTATGACAATAAACAAAGCCCAAGGACAAACATTTGCTAACATTGGTGTTTACTTACCAACAAACGTCTTCTCACATGGCCTACTATACGTCGCTCTATCGAGAGGAACTTCAATGATAACCACAAAAGTACTCCTCAACTTGGAAAACTCTACGAAGAATAATGTCACCAAAAATATTGTCTACAAAGAAGTTCTGTTGGAATCAAGGTACAAATAAATTTAATCTCCTATTCGTTAGTTATAAACTTAGATTTTTTATATTTCAACTCTCTTTCATTCCTACTAAATTAATTTCTGTCACTTTACAATAATATATTACACATATTTTCATATTGTTTAAATTAAATAGGCAAAATTCTTATTCATCCGATGGCATCACCGGTAATCGAAATTGAGGAGTACAAAATGATCAACAATCTGCAGAGCTTTGAAAATAAGTGGCAAATTATTTGTCAAGTAATGCGAAGCGGCAAAGTAGAAGCATACACAAATTCAAGAGGATCAAGCAATATTTTAAAAATAATCTTGATTGATGAAGAGGTTCAAATTCTTCTACTTAAATATTTAAAATTATTTACATTATTATTTACTATATCATAAATTTACTGACCAAAAAACATATACAGGGATCCAAAATTCAAGCAGTCGTATGGAATGAAGACATAAAAAGACTTGAGGATCTGCTTCATATTCAGAAACAATATTCCATTAATCATGGTATGGTTAAGGGAGTCAATGATGCATACTCAACCGTTCACGAAAAAATAGAGCTGTCCTTAAATAAATACATTGAGATTGTTGAACGAAATCATTATTTCATATTCCCTTCAACGTTCTATAGATTCATCTCCATTGAAGATCTGCTCGCACAAAAAGAGGAAGAGAAAACATATGGTAAATATTAATACATATGTTTTACTCTAACAATTATAAAACTCTTTATTTCTATCTTATTTCAATTTCTCATCCATACAAATGTGATAGCATTTGTGATAAATGTCCAACAAATGAGGACCAATACAAAACCATCTAACTCAGTTAGAGTAAATTTGCGCGATATAACCTTTGAGATACAATGTTTGAATTCTAAATGAAACATTTCAATTACAATACTAAGTTTCCTTCACATTTTTTAATATATTATTTCATGTTATCATTTATTATTTATCACAGATTCCAATAACTGAAGTTCACTTTATGGGGCGACTTAGCAGAGAATGAAGGACAACAATTGAGTAACTTATTAGCAGAATTTCCTATAATAGTTGTTTCTCAATCTAAACTTTCATCTTACGAAGGTAAAGAATTCTTTTTCAATACACCCCAAAATTACTAAAGCTCCTACTACTTCAAAATTAATAAATGCATTCTTAACAGGAGAATATAGATTGACCAGTGTCTCAAAGACTACAATTCAGATTGACCCCGGCATCATACTGGCTACCGAACTAAAACAATGGTCAGATGTTGTATACTCACGCAATTAAACTTCATCAATACATATATCAATTGAAAAAATGTCTACGACAGGTTGTCAAGATCATTGCAATCCACATAATTCCAAAAATTTGCTTCACCTCCACCAAAAATTATCAAGAATGCGAATAATGTTTCTATTCGTGATATTATTAATGGAATCAAATCAATTAAGGAGGTAATCCTTAAATTAATGCCAATTCACTTTACATTTATAATATTTTCATTGTCATAACGTAACATATACAATTTTTCACATATAACAGAAACTTTTTTGTTCTTTCATTGCTATGATTATGGAGGTTAGAAACAAAGAAAACCCATGGTATGATGCTTGCAATGAATGCAACAAGAAAGTCAATGTTGCAAATGGAATTGGAACATGCTTAAATTGTGGTTCCTCAAATTCAAATTACACCACAAGGTAAAATAAATAATTTATTATTCCTTAACAATTTTTTTACACAACTCATATATAAAAATTTACTTACACATTATTGAAACAAAAAAAGGTATTTACTTCAATTTGTGGTCCAAGATGACGATGAAAGAGCATCAGTCATATTGTTCGAGGAAGCAGAGTCTTTCATTGGCTGCAACATTCCAACTTTCATCGCTTCTAAGGACAAGGTAATATCATTTTTATTAACAAATCAAATTCGTCCATATATTCAATACGCTCAATAGTAATTACGTATAATTAATATTCATATTTTTTTTAATTCGCAGGGAATTTTGCACTCGGAATATATTCGAAAGTTATACACGTGCATTGGGAAATTCCACAAATTCTACATTAAAGGGAAAACGCTTAAAGAATCTGATCGAAAGCTTCCACGTTTCGTCGCTCATAAAGTTGAAGAGGAAGAAGAAACTTTCAATCCTAACAAATGTCAAAAGCAACATATTTAAGCATTAAATTCTCAGTATTTAGGATTACACACTGTTATTAACAAATGTCGTCTTTCAATAACGGATATTTGGAATTGGCTTGCTGAAACTCTTTTTAACTTCTTTTTTTAATGATATTTCATTACAAATCATTTCAAGATAATTTCATTTTCATATGTTTATTCGGATTATATAAACATACATGTTTTTGTGTATTTCTTCGTGCTTTTAAGTAGGAAGTTCTGAATTCGTTTGTCATAGATTTAGAGTATTATGTTGTAAGTATATTTATTACTTTTTCCTTCATAGATTTGCAGTGGAAGATTAATATCTGGAAACATCCACACGTGCAACGTACGTGGGCACAACTTGTAGGAATAAATGACATTCATTAAATTCTCTTTCTATTATTTTAGAATTATAATATAGATTATAGACATTGGCATCAAAGACAAGTTTCGCATCTTTTCTAGTTATAACCTTAGGAACAAAGAAATATACGAGTATAAGATATATTGAAGAAGCCCACTTATAAATAATTGTAAAATAAAATAATAATTGAATAACTCCATTAAAAGATACTGTAGAAAATAGTGAAAATTATCAATTAGATGTAATTAACGAAGTAAGACACATTCAATATAGTATATATAAAGACTAATAAATATTAGTAACTAAGGAAGAATACCATGAACAATTGGATTCTCTTCTCTCTCTCTCTATCTCTCTCTCTCACACACACACACACACACACACACACACACACACCCCCGTAATTTAAAAGGAAATTTATAATTAATTAATTAGAAGAAAATAATTAATTAAATGAAAATTTGGATTAGATATATAATTTAATTTTTAAATTTCAAGTCAATTTATGATAATTTAAAGCTAAGGTGAATGAAAAGGAAAGTATAAAGTTTAATTAGTAAGTTGTTTAACTTATGTGGGCTTTAGTTTAATAAATATAAAGTTTGGGGTTTAAACCATAATTTTAGTAAGTTATAGTTAAATTGGGCATAAAAGGTATTTTTGAAAAAGCCAGAGGGTAAGTTGCTCCTTATGTTTTTCTTAGGGGATAAGTTAGGGTGTGTAGGTTTGAATTTGGAATCCTTTAGAAGAGTATATAGCGGCCAAGGCATTTAACAACCCGCACTTAACCCGTGACCGCAGTCCCGACCATCGCGACTGCGGGATGCAAGACTACGATCACCTTGGGAAGAATCCTTTCTTTTCATTTGGGTCTTAAATGAGATTTCATATATTTCACCTTAACAATCCTTACTTTGTCTTATTTTCTCTCTAAAACAAAACCATAACCTCTTTAGACCCTTTCTCAAGCAACCACTTTCATAAACCAAATCAAAGAGTTTTTCAAAGCCAGTTTAAGCGGAGATTCAAGAGAGGATTCAAAGATTTTCAATAAAGTTTTTAAGAGGATTTAAGAGGGTTCCAAGATGATTTTTCAAGACTTCTACTCTTCCATTTAAATCAAGTTTTTAGTCCATTTTAGAGCAAGTTATTAGACTATCCATCTCCTTTTGTATATATAATTGCTAATTTCACCTAAACCCTAATTGTAGGCTTAAAATTGGTTAGTAACCTTTAGGGTTATGAGATCCCTAATTCTATTACCCTATTTAGGTGGAATTGAATAATTTCATATGGATTAAATTAGAGGCTAACCTTAGTTGATGTATGCATTTGGAAAATGGACCATTGCTTAGTAAACTTGCATATTAGGATTTGATAGTGAATATTAGATATATAATTAATATTAATAATGGGTAATTAAGACCTATATGTGATTTAATTATTGTTGATAATGCATATGCTAAATAGAGTTGTACATTTAGCTTGATATGTCGTAGCTTAGGTAGAAAATGCCTAATGAACGTGGCTTAAAGCATGATGCTTAATAGTTAGAGTTTAATTACACATGTAAATGTATGCATAATGAGTATCCCCATGTTTATAATATTGATTTTTAATTAGGATTCCCAATTACTTGATTAATTGGATTAGAAGTAGTGTAGGATAAATGTTGTTGGCTTATGTTGGTTTGTGGTAGTGGTTGTGGTGGAACCTGGAAATAGAAGTTAGTTACTTAAATTAATTTAAGCCCTAAATTAATCCACACTAATATTTTTTTATCTAATCTTAGTGTCTTAACAACTACCCTATCTAGACATGAGTGTATCACGCGAGGGAGGAGGGGGGGGGGGGGGGGGAGGTTCCTTGTTTGGATTTCATTTATGAGACATCTCAAGCATGAAGTCTAGAGATGGGCATGGTGAGAACTTTAAGAACATTATAATTAACATATCTCTTTGATTATAATGTTTAAATTGATGAGCAGTCCCATACTAGGTATGTCCTCGTGAGTAGCTTGAAAGTACCTTTAGAAGTTAATGAATCAATATGACGATTGGTTTAGGGTGTAGTTTAGAATGATCCGAAGGATGGAATAAATAGAATAAAATAATGCGATGATAGGTGATAATCTAGATGTGGAATATGAACGGTAATAAGATGATAATGATACTGATTAAAATGAGATGGTTGAATGGATGCGAATATGGGTGTGTGCTAAGAGAGAACACTCTTACTAGTGTGTAATGAGGGAGCACGATTTTATTTGTGTGTCACACCAAATGTTGTTTGTCCCAATCACACTATCACGAGGTGGTGGGCGGTCGGCCTGGCGGTATGTGGTTTTGGTACATCACATAATTTTATTTATGTTTATAATTCTAGACATGCGAGAGAAAGGTTGTGTGAGATTGTGTGATGGTATTTGTTTGTGCATCAGACAATTCTATGAATATGTATATTTTCGGCACATGAAATAAATGTGGTCTCTGGTAGTGTGATAGTATTTATGTGTGCATATTGCATGTCCTTAAAATGGTCGGGGAGAAGGGTGCGTTAGTTACGGTTTAATTAATTAACATATTAATTAATTATTGACAGTAATGAGTTAATTTAAATGGATTGTGTGGTTCCGTGGTTTTTGGATGGTTGTCGTAGTAGGCTAGATAATAATGGTATCATATATATATATATATAACTTCTTTTGAATTGTGTACCTTTGGTAACTTGCTAGGGCTTGACTCGTTTATATTCGTGAAAACCTTTCAGGTGTGTATAAGAGAGGGAGATAGAGGGAGAATTGAATTTCAAATCGTAGTTAAACATGAACCATAGTTTTAGCCATTTAGATGTTGAAATTATGGGTCACATGTCACAAAAAATATGGCTCACAAATTTCAAACTCAAAATGACATATGCTAGCAAATAAAAATCCTTATAAGAACGACCCAACCTAGAATAACATAAAACGATTAATATCCTATCCAAGTCAAAAATTGGCGAAAGGAAATTGAAAAAAATAAACAAGTGCGACGATATTTACAAGACTGTTATAGAAGGAGCTTATATAAAAAGTAGAGTAATATATATATATATATATATATATATATATATATATATATATATATATATATATATATATATATATATATATATATATATATATATATATAGAGAGAGAGAGAGAGAGAGAGAGAGAGAGATAGAGAGAGAGAGAGACTCACCAATATCACACTCTATGCATTACACCTAGTTCTAGGCTCTAAGAAATCTTTTTTTCCAAAATAAAAATATTTTTCTCTTGAAATTAACGTTCCAATCAACTCATGTTCAAAAACTTAGATCAAAATACATTTTCTAGCTATTTTTAAAAAAATCACAAAATTCTGCTGATGCATTCCCTTAAGGTATTTTTAGCAGTTTTTTGTTAGATTTTTTTAAAAGTAGCTAGAAATTGTATTTTTTTTCTAATTTTTTAAACTTGTGCTGATTGGACGGTTAACTCCATGAGTAAAATACTAAAATTGAAAAAAAAATTATGAGAGCCTAAAACTAGGTGCAATGTATGGGTTATGTATAGATTGTGATGTAGGTAAGCCATCACCTATATATATATATATATATATATATATATATATATATATATATAACACCTTAATTTAATCCTTAAAACGATTATTAGTCAATTTGGTCAGTATTTGATCTATATCAATATTGTATTAATTTTTTCGTTAAATTTCCTTCTTTGAAAACACTTACCAATACTAAACCGTGCAGTACATCTTTTTTTTGGTAATTTTTACTTTCGGTGATATATTTTTTTCCCGGTATTTTTAGTTTGATTTTTCTTATTTTTTCTTTATCATTTATATTTTTCTATGGTTCGCTTTAGAATTATTTCAATATCCTAATGTAATAACTAAACTAACACATAAACTGTCAAATAACACATAAATAAATAAACATGAACACTTAGGGTCCGTTTGATACATATTGGGCAAAAGTGTTCGCATGATAAAATTTGAAAGACAAATTTTGCCTAGGCAAATTTTGCCTAGACAAATATTTTTTTCTCACATTAGACTATCAAACACCAAATAAGGTAAAACAAGTTTTTTAGGCAAAACATTTTAATAACACATTTTTCGTCCATATTAACATATATAATAATAAAAAATATGTTTTTTTTTTTAAATTTTCGTCCCAAGTCTTATTTAATAAAAAAACAGTTTTTTCTTTTCTTTTTTACTTCCCGTTTTTATTTATTAAAAAAGTAACAAACTATATATATAAAAAAGTTTTTTACACCAAAACTACTTACTAAAAACAGTTTTTACATTAAAACAATTTTTAATTTTTACATTAAAACAGTTTTTACGTTAAAATAGTTTTTGATTTTTTTTTACATTAAAACAGTTTTTATATTAAAATAATTTTTTGCATTAAAATAGTTTTTACATTAAAACATTTTTAAATTTTTTACATTAAAACAATTTTTACATTAAAACAATTTTTTACATTAAAACAGTTTTTACATTAAAACAATTTTTTTATATTAAAACAGTTTTCACATCAAAACAATTTTTAATTTTTTACATTAAAACATTTTTTACATTAAAACAATTTTTACATTAAAACGGTTTTTACGAAAAAACCGTTTTTAAACAGATTTTAATTTAAAACAGTTTTGTTAGCTATTTAAAACAATTTTTAAAATATTCATAACAATTTTTAAAATATTCATAACAGTTTTTTTAATTATTTAAAATAGTTTTTAAATTGTTTTTTAAAATATTAAAAGCATTTAAGAAGTTAGCAAATTTGTTGGCAAATATTTCTCACCCATATAGCAAAGCAAAATTTGCCAACATGTTATGCATAAGAGGTGTTGTACATTGGCAAATAGCTTGTAAGCAAATTTTGCTATCAAACACATCAAATTGTAGGCAAATGTCATATTTGCCAACTTATTTGCCATTTACCATGGCAAATAATGCTATCAAATGGACCCTTATTTCAAATAACACATCTAAAGTTTAATTGGTAACTTGTTTAACTTGTGTGGGCTTTAGTTAAATAACTTGAAAATTTGGGGTTCAAATCGTAATTTTTAGTAGATTATAGTTGAATTGGAATTAAAATGTATTTTTGGATAATCTCGAGGTTAAGTTGGTCCTTATGTTATTTTAGGGAATCCTCTAGAAGCGTATGTAGTCGCCAAGGCATTTTTACAACCTGCATTTTAACCCGCTTCTTTGAAAATGCTTACCAACACTATGTGGTACATTGTTTTTTGGTAATTTTTACTTTCGGTATTATCATTTTTCCGATATTTTTAGTTTGATTTGCTCTTTTTTATATTTTTTATCGTTCGCGTTATATTTTTTCAATATCCCAATGCAATAACTAAACTAACACGTAAACTATCAAATAACACATAAATAAATAAATGTGAACTCTTATTTTAAAAATGACTACAACATGCTTTGTTAAAAATGACACATATCCTAAGGGAAGAGAAAATTAAGTGATATCTTTCATATGGATGAAAAAATTAATGGTTAGTGTCACTTTTAATATTAAATCTTGTGATAATTGAGTCCAATTAATGATAAAAATTAACAAAGATAATATAATTTGATATTTTTAGGGTTTAAATCAGTATTTAGTGATCGTAAGTATATGAAATCTGGTATGTTAATTTTGGTAAATCAATGTTTTAAATGTCTAAACCAAAATTAACCACAAAAATTCTGGTAATTTCAATTTGCAATAATGAAAACCATATTCTTTTGGACCAAAAAGATATGGTACGATAAAAAATGTATCATAACTATCAAGCCCTTAAAGTATCATAAGTATATGTTCAATTAGCCCCTAAAATTATATCTCTATCTGATTAACTTGTTAAGTACGTCATGAATATCTAATTAGTCTCTTGTCCTTTTAAATAAATGATAATAATTTCTCCTATAAATTTTTAAGTTTACACTTAATATCTTGTATTTATGTGTTTCACACTTTTGTTTTTAATTGGTATCAAAGCCAAGCTTCGCATCTTTTATAGTTGTAACTTTAGCAAATAAATATATGAGTAAAATATATACTTAAGAAACCCACTTACAAATACTTGTAAAACAAAAATTAATAGTTTTATTAAAAGATATTGTAGAAAAATGTGAAAGATATCAATTAGATGTAGTTAACCAAGTAAGACACATTCGATATAGTATTTACAAAAACTAACAAATATTAGTATCTGGAGAAGAATATCAGGAACAATTGGATTCACACACACACACACACACACACACACACACACACACACACACACAGAGACAGAGAGGGAGGGGGGGGGGGAGATAAAGAGACCTCGTAACTTTTCAAAGGAATTTATAATTAATTATAAGAAATTAAATTAATTAAATAAAATTTTGTATTATCTATATAATTTAATTTGTGAATTTAAAGTCAATTTATGATGATTTAAAGATAAGTAAATGAAAATGGAATTATAAAGTTTAATTGGTAAGTTGTTTAGCTTGTGTGGGCTTTAGTTTAATAACTTTAAATTTTGGGGTTCAAATAGTAATTTTTAGTAATTTATAATTGAATTGGTCGTAAAAGGTATATTTGGAAAATCTCGAGGGTAAGTTGGTCCTTATGTTTTTTTAGGGGATAAGTTATGATTTGTAGGTTTGAATTTGGAATCCTTTAGAAGAGTATGTAGCCGTCAAGGCATTTGACAACCCGCGCCTAACCCGTGACCCAAGTCCTAACCACCGCGACCGCAGGGTGCAAGACTACGATCGCGCGCTAGCCCGTGACTTGGGCAGGACCCTTTCTTTTCTTTTTGATATTAAACGATATTTCATTTATTTCACATTACTAACCCTTATTTTCTCTCATTTTCACTCTAAGCATAACCCTAACCTCCCTAGACCCTTCCTTAAGCAACCATTTTCTTAAATCAAATCAAAGATTTTTTCAAATCCACTTTAAGAGGAGATTCAAGTGATGATTTAAATATTTTCAATATAGTTTCCAAGATTATTCAAGACGGTTCCAAGACTTATTTTTCAAGACTTCTTTTCTTCCATTTAAATCAAGTTTTTGGTCCATTTTAGAGTAAGGTATTAGACTACTTATCTTTTTTTGTACATATAATTTCTAATTTCATCTACCCTAATTGTAGGCTTAAAATTGATTAGTAACCTTTAGTATTTTGAGATCTCTAATTGTATTACCTTATTTAGATGGAATTGAATAACCTCATATGGATTAAATTAGGGGCTGGCCTTAGTTGATGTATGCATTTGGGAAATGGATCCTTGGTTAGTAAACTTGCATATTAGGGTTTGATATTGAATATTGAATTTATGTTAATTGAAATTAATAATGGGAAATTAAGACCTAATTAGGATTTAATTATGTTTGGGAATGCATGTGCTAATTAAAGTTGTACATTTGCTTGATAGTTGGTAGCTTAGGTAGAAAATGCCTAATTAATGTGACTAAAGGCATGATGTTTAGTAGTTAGAGTTTAATTCCACATGTAAATGTATGCATACTGAGTATCCCTATGTTTATAATATTGAATTGTAATTAGAATTCCTTTTGATTGATTTATGACCTTAGAAATTGAAAATTGGACCCAGTTGTAATTGTAATAGAATTACTCGAGTAGTTAGATTATAAGGAGTGGGGGATAAATGTTGTTGGTTTGTGGTGGTTGTTGGTTTATCGTAGTGATTGCGGTTGGAAATGGAACTTAGTTGTTTAAATTCATTTAAGCCCTAAATTAATCTACATCAACAATTTTGAACTAATCTTATTGTCTTAACGACTTCCCTATGTAGATGGAAGTGTACTAGGGGAGGGGGGTGTTCTTGTTTGGATTTCATTTATGAGATGTCTCACGCATGAAGTCTAGAAATGGGCAGGGGTGAGGACTTTAGGAACATTATAATTAATATATCTATTTGATTATAATGTTTAACTTGATGAGTAGTCCCATACTAGATACGTTCTCGTGAGTGGTTTGAAAATAGAAGTTAATGAAACAATGTAACGGTTACTTTAGGGTCTAGTTTAGAATGACTCAAAGGATGAGATAAATGGAATATAATAAGGTTATGGTAAGTGATAATCTAGATGTGGAATATGAATGGTAACAAGATGATAACGATATTGATTAAAATGAGACGGTTAAATGGATGTGGATATGGGTGTGTACCAAGAGAAAACACTTTTACTAGGGAATGATGATGGAGCACGATTTTATTTGTGTATCACACCAAATATTGCTTGTCACGTCCACTCTATCACGAGGTGGTGGTCCGTCGGCGTGACAATATGTGGTTTTTTGACACGACATAATTTTATTTATTGGTATAATTTCGGCCATGCGAGAGAAATGTTGTGTCCGGGTAAATGGATGTGGATATGAGTGTGTTCAAAGGGAGAACTCTCTTACTAGTGCTCGATGAGGGATCACATTTTTATTTATTTATTTGTCAAGCAAGATGTTGTCCCGGCCACTCTATCATGAGGCGGTGGCTGTTAGGTGTGACGATATGTGATTTTGTTACATCACAAAATTTTATTTATGTATAGTTCCCACTATGCGAGAGAAAGGTTGTGTCTGGTTTTACAATGGGATTTATTTGTGCGTGAAACAATTTTGTTCACGTGTATATTTTTTACCACATAAAAGAAATGTGGTGTCGGGTTATGTGACGATCCTTATATATGTGTATAGTATGTCCTTAAAATGGCCCGGGAGAAGGGGCACATCAGTTACGATTTAATTAATTAACAAATTGATTAATTATTAATACTAAAGATTTAATTTAAATGAACTATGAGATTACATGGTTTTTGGATGGTTGTCGTAGTAGGCTAAATAATTGTGGACTTATCAGTTATATATAAAACTGCTTTTGAGTTGCGTAGCTTTCGTAACTTGTTGGGTTTTGACCTGTGTAAGGTATTTTTGAATCGAGTCAATTTGTATGTATTGGCTTAATTCCATTTGGAAAAAAGTTGTTTGAGTTATAGGTTATGTATTAATTTGGTTTATTCCTCAAAGCATGTGACGTGTTTGAAGACTGTAAGAGCAAAGATAGTCGATGTAACAATCACTACTTCCATAAAGGAATCCGCTAAATTTGTCTGCCATAAATAATTCCAACTTTCTGGTCAAATATCTTATAAGTCATCCACATGTTCATCCCATAACGCGGCCAAAGTAACTTCCAGACTATGACTCAAAACGTATGCTACTACATTCTCTTTTCCAAAGTGATACTGGATCGAAAAGTGGTAGCCCTTCATAAACTCCAACCACCTCCTCTGTGTCATGTTCAAGTCTCTCTGAGTGAACAAATAGTGAAGGATTTTGTGCCTAGAAAACTACGTGATCTTATCTCCCAAAAAATAGTGTCTCCAAATATGAATGGTGAATGCCACCGCTGCTAACTCCAAATTGTAGGTTGAGTAATTTCCCTTGTGCAACTTATGCTTATATGAGGCATAAGCTATCAGCCTCTCTTCCGGCGTCAAAACTACTCCCAATCCTTATAATGATGAAACCAATACTCAATGCTAGCCTATGGAAAAGAGAATACATATTTAGTAGTGGCTTTTCCTTGAGCTCTTTGAACACTTGTTGACAATCGGCACTCCAAATGAATAGGTCCCTCTTTCGGGTGAGGTGAGTCTGTGGTCTAGTAATCTTCCAGAAACCATGAATAGATCTCCTATCATATCTATCTAATCCTAGAAATATTATAATCTTCGTAGTTGTCGTGGGTTGTCCCCAATCCATAACAACATACTTCTTACTAGGATATACCATAATCCCGATTTATGGCATTATGTGCCCCAAAAGCGTGCACTTACGGGAGCCAAAATACACACTTAGAGAACTTGGAATATAACTTGTTCTCCTTAAGCGTCGATAACACCATCCTTAAGTGATGTGCATGATCCTCCTCTCATCATGAATACACTAGGATATCTTCGATAAACACAATGACGAACCGCGTAAGTACGGGCGAAATACTTGATGCATGAGGTCCATGAAAATTACGGTTTTTTGGGTCATATAAAATGGCATGACCCTGAAATCGTACAGCTGTATTGTGAGATAAAAGTTGTCTTTGGGATATCCTCCTCCCAAATCCTTAGCTAGTGATGCCCCGAGCGCAAGTTAATCTTGGAAAAGAATCATGGACCCCTCAATTGATTAAACAATTTATTTATGGGAGATAATGGACCTATTCCTTATCGTGACCTTATTAAAATCTCTATAATCCACAAATAGTGAGAGTGACCCATCCTTCTTCTTCACAAATAACACAGGAGCTCCCTATGGGGACATACTCTTCCATATAAACCGTGACTCAAAAACTGTTGGATCTTCTGCCTCAACTCTTCCATCTCTAATGGATCCATATGATACCATACTCTCACTATGTGTCGGGTGCCTGAAGCCAAACCACTACAAAAATCTATATCTCTAGTAGGTGGTAACCCCAGTACCTCCTCAAATATGTCCGCAAACTCCTGAACGATCAAAATAAAATCTAGTGATATCGTAACCTCATTAGATGTACTTGCATTAATGTAATATAAATGCGGTCTAAAATCTCCCTCTAGTGTAAGCGCATTGTAATACCCCTTATTTATGAGTAGTTATTTTTATATTAATTTTCCTAGTGGGTTAATTAGATAAAATAAAAGGAAGTGAAAGTAAACTTTAAGTGATTTAAAAGATGATATTTACTGTGGAGTGAATGTAAATATCATCATATTATGTTTTGTTTCGTCGATGTGCTTTAAGCGACGGTTATGGCTTATATTCCAATTGGATCATTATTAATGAATTAATATGACGTTGGAACATGGAATAATTTATGATATCCCGGGTGCCGATTTAGAGGGCGCGGTTAGTCCGAAAATGGTTGAGATTATCAAAAAAAGTACTAAGTTATTTTTTGAGGTTCCGGGTACTTTTGACCGTTATGACTTAATTATGTTGTTACGAGTCATTTTAATTGTGTATTAGCGTCTAAATGAGTAGACCTAATGTAATTGGGTATTTAGTCTTGAAAGACCACTTATTTCTCATAAATGTTTCTAACCCTAAGAGAGTTAGAGAAAGAGAGAGAACTTGAGAGAACTTGGGAGAAAAAGGAGAGAAGAGAAGATTTATTGATTTGGAGCTTGGAAATCGTTGATACAAAGAGAATCCGAGACTAAAAACTTGAGGCAAGTTTCTAACTTGAAACTATGTATGATTTACTATGGATAATTTGCGTTGATAGTTGTGTTTTTGGAGATTTAAACCATTTGTGGGTTTTGATGACTTTTGGTGTTTAAACACTTAGATTGTGATGTATATATGATTTGAGTTGATTACATTAGTTTGTTGTTGTGTAGAAATGATGGGATAAAGAGATTAGATGTTTAGGCTTAGAGAAGTGGAAGAAATTAGGGTTAGAGGTTTACGTTTTGTATGTTAAAATAGGGGTTGGCCGTGAGATCTGGTGCGACCAGTCGACCGTGGTCCCAAGACCGGTCGACCGGGCCTATAGAGAAAAGCCTACTGCTTCTCTCGAAAGGCAAAATTTGATAAAGAGGTCGACCGCGATCCAAAGATCGGTCGATTGGTCCTTAAGAAGAGAGCTCACTGCATTTCTTACAAGGCAAATTTTAGAAGCGCGGTCGATCGGTCCCCTGTTTTTAACCCCAAAATCTAGTTTTCTTTCCGCTCCTTTATTTTAAGGTTTAAGGCTTAGGAACCTTCTTGAATGAAGTAAAATAGTATATTAAGGTCTTTTATTAGGGGGATCCATAATCTAGGTTAGAAGAGGAGTGTTCGGGCTTACGCTGGGGATTATTTAATTTAGGCATAGATGGAAGTAAGTGTCCTTTTCATTCAGTAAGTTAGTCTAGGACTAGGGGAAGGTAGGGTTATATGGTTTTGACCTTTTAGAGATTAGGATGAGGTAAATTACACTTAATGTCTTATGGTGTTGTCGTGAATTCTTGGAAGTTAGTATGGGATTAATTAAACGTTGTGGTTTATGTCGTTAAACACATATGGCTCCTGTTATAATGTAATGCACATTTTAAATTGGCATATCATGTGAATTATGACTTGCATATACATACCTCTCTAAATGCTATCATAAGGAAAGTTACGCGCATGAGGTCAAGTCCACTGGCTAGTGCATGCAGGGTGAATATAGTCCTCGGCCATATGACCGGTGGTTACATTTTGTGGTTATTTTATTCGAAGTGAGGTAATTCCGGGTATGGTTATAACTCACTGTCGAAGTTATACGTTCACTTCCCACGCGACGCGATTTAGGATGCCCAGGTGGCCTTGGTTATAGGCCCTGGAAGATGATAACTATTTAGGGGAGAATCAATTGGGGTGACTCGCGAAAGGATCATCTTAGAATCGTTACATTTTGATTGTGACTATTCTCACGAAAGTGGTATTTTATAAATGACTAACGTATTTTATAAATCAACTGTATTGAGTAAGTTTTCCTAATGAAAAATGGCCCGATGAAGTCATATTGTACACAACTTTAATGTAAGCTCATTGAATTGGAATTGAGTTATTTCTCTTGCATTGATGAATAGTTAACTCTATAAATAACATGCACTAGGGTGTGCACTTAGATGAGAGGTGAGGATTATTCTTATTGCGAAGAGAGACTTAAACTTGTTTATAATATTAACAACTCATAACTATCAAGCATATTATTCACATGTACATCATATCAAATCGGGCCCTGACCTGTTTATATTTCCCTATTTTGTGTGGACCTTATTTATGCCCCGGCGCTCCGCCACAAGGACGCCCGTGTTGATCCTTCCTTTTTAGTGTCTAGGAGCTATAACATTTTTGCGGATGTTATAGGATTTTTATGATAGACTCATCACTCTTTTATATAATCTAGTTATGATCAGTCTGTACATTCGGGAGTGTTGCCCAAGTTTTTTAATCGTATATATTATTTGTATTTAACTATAATACTCGGTGTAATCGGTTTGTATCAGTCTGTAAACCGACAGCTTATTCGGTTATTAATTATGATCTGGTTATTAAACTGCTATCTGTCTTTATTTATATCCACCTTCTTTTCAAATTGGATTGTCAAAATTGTTTATATTAAACTTGCAAACATTATTTGACATCTGTTTTCTAAAATAATTGGTGGTTATCTCATACTATTATTACCACGACAATGATGCTAAGAATGGACCATCTATGATTCATGTATTTATTGGAGTATCTCTCTGGCCACCTCCTTTTTTAATAAGCGAGGTGTCTCACGCATATATACTAGGGTATGCCCGTGCCTGAAGGCACGACGATAATTTTCGAAAGTGTATGTCGTTGATAGGACCATACATCGCATTTCGTTCGCAACGTTTATTTTTTTTTAAATAACCTATAGTGAGAACCTATTAATTAAAAAAAATTGGATAGAATTTCCTTTGTTTATGAGACAATCCACCCTATTTAATAACAAAAATACCAAGTATACTATTATTAATTCTAAATTTGGATCAATAATAAAATCCAACCCCTCCAACCACAACAATTTACTCACATATGTTATGTGACATGAACTCTATAACAAGAATATAATTTGTTGCTACATGATCCCAATATAAAAGGAGGTAAAAATTAAAGAAAGAAGAATAAAAACGTGACCCAAAGCAGAGAGATAAACCCCTTGCTAATGGTCAAGCCATCTTGGCAGCAAGTTTTTGCGCATGCCTTATAGCTTCATACTTTGGTACACTAAGTCCCTCAACCTCTTGAGTACCACTTGAGTTTGAGTCAAGACCAAAAGGAATCTTCTTTAGCTATTCCGGCAGTCCCTTTTGAATATGCAAAATTCTATTTGTTTGACATCAAGAAAGAGGCATCACTTCTTTAACATCAATAATAATTTTC
This sequence comes from Sambucus nigra, assembly GCA_949130495.1. NCBI lineage: Eukaryota > Viridiplantae > Streptophyta > Magnoliopsida > Dipsacales > Adoxaceae > Sambucus > Sambucus nigra. The sequence goes on along the minus strand of OX422221.1, from coordinate 514,111,109 downwards.
AAATGAAATGTAAAAAAAAAATGCTCCAATAACAATTTATATTCTTAGTCAAAATGGCTTACCGGTTGTATAAAAAACTTCAATACTCTCCATAATCCTACAAAACATGTATGAAATAGCAAACTATATAATTAGTTTAAAAATTGAAAAATAAGGTCAAATATTTAAACACCAAATCTTAGTTTAAATAAATATACAAAAAAGTTGAGTCTCAAATAATGGTTTCTAAAACAGCAGTTAAACCAAGTCTAAAACAACAACTAAACCAAGTCTAAAACAACAATAAAATCAAGTCTGAAAGAGCAAAAAAATCTCCAACGGCGGCAGCGCAGTCACAAAACAAAAACTTATCTTATCCATTTTTTCAAAATTTCAAAATAATCAAATGGATGATGATAGCAAATCTTAATTGTCACACCTTTGAATTTTAATTGTTGCAAATTCATTTTTATGTTCTGGTACTGCATATGTCTTCTAGGGACCATCAAGCCTTGATCAGTTCAAAACTCCTAAAGATTATCATGTGGGAAAATTGGAAGGCTAGGAATCATAACCATTCATAACCATTTAGACAATATTTATGTGAAAGTAGAAATCACTATTATTGATGTATTATTATCTATTACTGATCTTGCCTCTATCAGGGTGTTCAAAGAAATGTGTAAAAAAGAGGATGAATTTTCCATTAACTGGCTCCATAGGTCATGAAATCAAATTTTTTGAACTCATAATTTCAAAACATTCATAAAAACCATATGAGAGACATCGATTACCTTTGTTGATCATTGAGAGAGAGAAGGTATATGGTTTGAGAGAAGAGAGGAAGCTCTGAGATTTTGGTTTCTCTGCACAAAAAATAAAGAACAAAATAGATTATAGTTAACAACCTCAACAGAAAATAGTATGTGTGCTTGTGTGGGTGAGTGCATGAATGTATGCGTGTGTAAGAGAGAGAGAGAGATAGAGGCTACCTGAGGTCGGTAACAATACAACACAAAATTTAAAGTTTAACTTGAAAATTCTACAATAAATTGATAATATTCCTTCCATCATTTGCATCACCAATGACATCCCAAAGTACATAATCATAAAGTGATGATGATGCCTCTTAGGCACGACAAAAATTGAAGAAAGTACGTAATTATAAAATGAAGAAAATTTTCAAAGTACATAATTGCAAAATGGCCAAATTTTTCGAAACAAAACATAGTGTAATTTTGCAAAACCTATAAAAAAATATTGTCCAACAACATCCAAATAGTCTATATTCATCAAACAAATTCACATATAATTTTGCAAACGTGAATTTCTTAACAAGATAACAAAAAGCATCCCAAGTTTAACAAATCCCCGAACGTTACATATAACAAAATAATAGAAAATATTAGATATGAAAAAGAAAAAGTAAAATAAAATAAATAAAAGATGTTATAAAGTGGTGCCAAATGCGGGTGGCATAGTGCCCCATCAACTACAATGCATTAAATTTGTTAGAATATGAGAGGTCCACAACAACCACAATTTATCCTCCAGTTGTAAAACAATCCCCCATCACAAATTTCAGATACATGTCTATATATTAATATCTATAAGACCGAAGTAAATAACTAAACTATAATAAAAGTAAATATCTTAAAGTAAAATAAAGTACTGGTAGAGAACCGTATGAATTAAAGCACAAATAACTAAACTATAATAAAATTAAATATCTTAAAGAAAAACAAAGCACTGGAAGAGAACCGTATGAATTAAAGCACAAAAAGGATGCAATCTAAACAGTTAAAATTAAAGCAAAAATGTAGAAAACTAAGATAAAAGCATAAAATATGCAATCTATCTTACTTGCTTACTCATTGCTAGACCATGTAAGTTTGACTACAGTTTTAAACGTATTGGACTTAATAAAGAACTACTATAAGAATTGATCATTGAATAAGACAAAATTCCATAAAAAAAAATCACACTCACCGCAGTATACTATGGGTTCCAGTACCATAATTTGCATTAAAATACAGAAGCTAAACCATGTATTAATATCACTGTTCTAAAAAACCCGCCTAGGCTCCGCCTAGGCACGCCTAGGCTTGAGGCTTGGGAGAAACGCCCCGCCTTAAGATTTTCACGCCTTATTCTTGGTAAAAACCTTAAGGCGCACTTTTTTCTAAAAACAACAATGCTTTAGTGAAATTATATCACTTTTTAAAGAGTTTTTTACAAACCAGATCAATATCTCATCCAAAATAATCAAATAGTATTTTAATTTGAAAATATTCAGACATATTTTTATGATATGTACAGTTTTAATTTTTTAATACCCTTGTTATGGTTAAAAAATATTAAAATATATTAAGAAGGCCTAAACGCCTTTTGACGCCTTTTTACGCCAAGGCCCGCCTAGGCTTCTAAGGCTTAAGGCTTGGCCTCCACGCCTTGATCACGCCCCGCGTTTTTTAGAACCTTGATTAATATCATACCAAACTGAAGCTTATGTAAATACATTACAATAAAATTCCACTATCAGAAGTTGTTACATATATCAATTATTTCTAAGACTACAAAGTAAATATAAGCTAATATAAATTTATGTATACATATCTATATCACACCAATAGACCATAAAAACAAACCAATTTACAACCATATCTTAAACCCAAAGTGTTCAATCAAATGCACTCAGCTTAAGTGTAAATTTGATCAAGGTGATATACACACCTAAAGTGTAAATATGGAAAAGAAAATGCAGAAAAGTACAGAGCCGAAGTTGTACTTTGAAATAGAAAATGTAGTAAAGAAAATTCAGAAAAGTACACATCATTATTTTGTCAAGAAGTTAATGTTCAACAAAGTACAAAGCTCAAGTTGTCCTATAATTTAATGCATCGATTATGCGTATCTATCACACGCGCAACACCAGCAAGAGTTTATAGGTTGATTGTCCTTTATAAACTTGACATGCTTTACAAAAGATAGTTTATCATCTATTCTATAAGTGATGAAGTACATCATAAAATATATTCCGATCACCCACCTCGCATATGGGCATCTAGCTCACTAAAGTATTCGTCCCCTTCTACAGTATCGTCCGAAAGAGAAACTGCATCGAGTTTCTGTTTTAGGATATCAATGGAATTGAGCACCATCTGAGAAGATTTGACCGCACATGTGGACTCAACCGTGAATATAAAATTGTCTTCTTTGGCATAAATTTAAGTCCCATCTTCCCCATAGCCTTCGCTTTCTTGAGCACTTCATCGTCGTACGTGTATGCCTCGGAGTTAACCACAGTAACCTGTTCGGTGTCAAGATCAATATCAAACACTTTGGTAGGACTACTTTCAACCAAAATTGTTTTTTCCTCAAGTGTTAAAGTCTTTATCATCTCTTCAATTATATGAATGTCAGGTTCATACATGAAAGAAACAGTTACAGCAGGGAACCTAGTTAGTCTCAAGTGTGGGCGTGGAGCATTATCTTGACTTTATTATTTGTCTATCCGGACCCATGTTCACTACATTAACCAAAAAAATTAAATAATCAAACAAAGGAAAAAATAGCAAACAATAAACAATATCATGCGCATAAATCTTTGTTTCGTGGCTAAATTATCAAGGAAGTAAACAAAAAAATCAAATAAAGAACACTGAAAACACGCCACGCACAAAAACTAAACCATCAATTAGAGTCATGTCAACATGGTTTAAATTAGAGTCATCATAATATCAGATGTAAACATTTGATATTTTAAATGCCACATCTTATAAAATTCAGTTGGAGTCTGATATTATAAGATCCATGTTTTATAAAATTCAAGATTTCAAAAGTCTAATAATATATCTTTAATTATATGGCAACTACTATACCTTTGTTGAACTTACTCGGTTACCATTAGAAGAAAAATAAAACACAAAAATAGTATGCATTAAATCAATTAGCATCCATCCATACATCTGAGGAACCAACCAAGATATACACAACATCCAACACATATCAAAACTCAAGCATCTCTAGCTATTGTCTCCTTCTAGATCAAATGCGGCAAAAATTGAGAACAATCTTTAAATGACTTCATCCAAAAAGACCAAAAAGTGCCCCAAAATAAAAAGAAATGAAGGAAAAATGATTAAGGGTATTTGTTATTCATAATATTGCATAACAATGGCTATTAATCCATCTCAGAGGAGCATGATTGAATTTGGACTCCATCATATTTGCATACAGAATAATAGTGCTTATAAAAATTCACAGCAAATCTATACATAGTTCTTGAACATAATTCAAATTCTCTGGACCACACCCAATCAATTAACTAACACAACTCCATAAAAGTAATTACAATATCCCAAACTTGGAAACTGCTAAACTTTTAATATTTAAATTAGTTTTATTGATGTAAGAGAGATCCTCATAATTGGTATCCAAGTAAATTGCTAAATGCAAATGTATACACTAATTATCAAAGTAGTTATCCCAAACTATATAATTTTATCTTTGATGGCTTCGAACCTTTGTAAAGAATCTATGTACAACCAAAAACATGTAAAAGAAGAAAAGGGTGGAATGAAGCAATAGAGAGCAATGTTTTTGAATACATTCTTAAAATGCATGCCTAAAATACAAATAGGACATGCTTACACATGTTTTTGAATAATAATGTAGGTTTCCAAAAATTATTTAACAAAATGACTACTAAGTCATCTTTTTTACATTGGTTTTGAATCCTATGAATTAAAAAATAGAGGTCACAATATAAGGCAAACAGTTGTTCCTATTAATCAATTTACAAAGTAAACAATCAGCTAAGATATAAGGAACAGTCGTGATATAAATGAACGTTCCAAAAGTAGCCTAAAGATCATTATTCAAAATAATTTGTAGAAAGTGGCTTAAAATCAGAATTGGTAATTAAAATCATAACCATATACACGCAACACTAAAAATGCTTAAAGATGCAAGAGTAATATTTAAGCGAGATTTATACAAACATATGACGTGTCCGAATCTAAACTATATATAAACTATTTAATATTTAAGCAAGATTGTACCATCGATGCTAAGCTCAATAATTAACAATAGCTACTGAAATCCTTCATTAGGAGATTAAAAGCAAGTTATGCATCAGTAGCTCAGAATATGCTTTAGTATTATGCATCATGGACTTATACACGTAGTTATGAAGCGGACATTTGAAACTTTAGCTAAACCCCCAATACATCAGTCAAACCTTGATTTTATGAAACTTCCGTCAAAACCCCAAATACATCCATCTTCTTCCACTGAAAAATCTCAAACAGTAATTTACTATACTGGTTTAAAATAAAACACGAACATAGGGACATATTTTACAAAACAGAGATGAAAGAAAAATGAAGATGTTTATTTGGAATTCTAACACACTAATTATGAAAACTGTATATTTCTTATAAATGAAACAAAAAAGAAAGAACCAATACGCATGCAACCCAAAAAATTAAAGAAACTGGAAAATAAAACATCAGAATCATAGGAACCCCAATCAAATTGACAAACAATATGTAACAATATCCATACATTGATCGATTGTGGTAGAGATTGAATACACAACATAGTTTATACCTACAAAATGAAAGAATATAACAAATTAGAATATGTATTATGCATGAAAAAAACCAGATTTGATCTCCCACAATATGCATGGAGCTAATTACCTCATTAAATTTGAATTCTCGGAATGTGCTTCCATGCCATTTTCTGAATGAAATTAATCTACAACAAAGGCCTAATTTTACCTGCACAATCATGTGTCAAATGCGGATATTCATGAAAGTGTAATACAATAGACATAAAAAAACACAAAATAAACTCTATAGATCTAAGTTAAAAAAAAGTATAGATTTAACACAAAATGTATAGAGATAATTCAAATATGTAACACATAATGTGTAGATCTAGAACAAAAATGAAACATAAAAATGAAACAAAAAAAAAATATGAAACTAAGAACCCAAAATTCAGATGTAAAACATACACGCAACTAAGAACCCAAAATCGAAACCCAAAAGTACACAACAACCCACTATTGAAATATAAACTCAAAATCGAAACCCAAAATTAATAAAAACCCTAAATTAGAAACCGCATTTCAAAACCCCAAACCTCCATTTGTGGGAGATATTACCTATCAGATGCGAGCGGTGGAGGCGTAGGGCGACGGTGGAGGCGTAGGGAGATGAAGAATCGGGTAATTGTTGAGAGGGTTTGTCTTGAAACTAGGAAAGAGAACAAATGAATGAGAGGGAGGCGAATGAGGTAGGGTTTGGGGGTATGTGTTAAGAGAAAATTAATCTCAACCCTTCATTTCGTGCCTAAATGAATTTAATCTGAACCACAAAGTGTCTTACCATCTTATGAATAGCTATTTTCTCCTTCTAGATCAAATGCAGAAAAAACTGAGGATAATCTTTAAATGACTTCATCCGAAACGCCCAAAAAGTGCCGCAAAACAAAAATAAATGAAGAAAAAATGATTAAGGGTGTTTGTTATTCATAGTATTGCATAACAATGGCTATTAATCCATCTCAGAGAAGCATGTTTGAATTTGGACTCCATCATATTTGCATCAAGAATAATAGTGCTTATAAAAATTCACAGCAAATCCATACATAGTTCTTGAACATAATTCAAATACTCTAGCCCACACCCAATAAATTAACTAACACAACTCCATAAAAGTAATTACAATATCACACACTTGGAAACGACCAAACTTTTAATACTGAAATTTATTTCATTGATGTAAGAGAGATCCTCATAATTGGTATCCAAATAAATTGTTAAATGCAAATGTATACACTAATTATCAAAGTAGTTTCCCAAACTATATCAGTTTGTCTTTGTTGGCTTCGCACCTTTGTAAAGAATCTAGTACAACCAAAAACATGTAAAAGAAGAAAAGGGTGAATTGAATAAATGCTTAAAATGCATGCCTAAAATACAAATAGGACATGCTCACACATGTTTTTGAATAATAATGTAGGTTTCTAAAAATTATTTAACAAAATGACTACTAAGTCATCTTTTTTACGTTGGTTTTGAATCCCATGAATTAAAAAAATAGAGGTCACAATATAAGGCAAACAGTTGTTCCTATTAATCAATTTACAAAGGAAACAATCAACTAAGATATAAGGAACAGTCATGATATAAATGAACGTGCCAAAAGTAGCCTAAAGATCATTATTCAAAATAATTTGTAGAAAGTGGCTTAGAATCAGAATTGGTAATTAAAATCATAAATATATACACGCAACACTAAAAATGCTTAAAGATGCAATCTTAATAGTTAAGCGAGATTTATACAAACACATGACATGTCTGAATCTAAACTATATATAAACTATTTAATATTTAAGGAAGATTCTACCATCGATGCTAAGCTCATGAATTAACATTAGCTATTGAAATCCTTCATTAGGAGATTAAAAGCAAGTTATGCTTCAATAGCTCAGAATATGCTTCAGTAATATGCATCATAGACTTATACACGTAGTTATGAAGTGGACATTTGAAACTTTAGCTAAACCCCCAATACATCTGTCAAACCTTGATTTTATGAAACTTTAGTCAAAACCCCCAATACATCCATCTTCTTCCACTAAAAAATCTCAAACAGTAATTTACTATACTGGTTTAAAATAAAACACGAACATATGGACATATTTTCCAAAACAGAGATAAAAGAAAAATGAAGCTGTATATTTGAAATTCTAACACACTAATTATGAAACTTTATGCTTCTTATAAAAGAAACTGGAAAATAAAACTTTAGAATCATAGGATTCCCAATCAAATTGACAAACAATATGTAACAATATCCATACAATGATCGATTGTGGTAGACATTTAATCCACAACATAGTTTATACGTGCAAAATGAAAGAATAGAACAAATTAGAATATATATTATGCACGAAAAAAAAACAAATTTGATCTCCCACAATATGTATGGAGCTAATTACCTCATTAAATTTGAATCCTCACAATGTGCTTCCAAGCGATGTTCTGAATGAAATTAATCTACAATAATGGCCTAATTTTACCTGCACAATCATGTGTCAAATGTGAATATTCATGAGAGTGTAATACAATAGACATAAAAAGACACAAAATAAACTCTATAGATTTAAGATAAAAAAAAGTATAGATTGAACACAAAATGTATAGAACTAATTTAAATATGTAACACATAATGTATAGATCTAACACAAAAATGAAACACAAAAATATATATGCAACTAAGAACCCAAAATCGAAATGTAAAACATATACGCAAATAAGAACCCAAAATCGAAACCCAAAAGTACACAACAACCCACTATCGAAATAAAAACCCAAAATTGAATCCCAAAATTAATAAAAACCCTAAATTGAAACCGTATTTCAAAACCCCAAACCTCCATTTGTGGGAGAGATTACCTGTCATATGCGGGCGGTGTAGGCGTAGGGGGACGATGTAGGCATAGGGCGACGACGAATAGGGTAAGTGTTGGGAGGGTTTGTCTTGAAACGGGGAGAGAGAATAAATGAATGAGAGGGAGGCGTATGAGGTAGGGTTTGGGGGTATGTGTTAAGTGTAAATTAATCTCAACCCTTAATTTCGTGCCTAAGTGGCTTTAATCTGAACCACAAAGTGTCTTCCCGTCTTATGAATAGTGAAAACACCATTGCTCCTTATATATATATATATATATATATATATATATATATATATATATATATATAAGAAACATCGCTTGCTTGGGAAAGGAAAACTTGATAGCCTTCCCAGTGTAGTCTGTCTGGGCGTGGTATGTCTACCCAAAATAACAATTTATGTAGTCATGTCCAGTAACATTAAGTTGGCAAAGAAACACAAATGGTCGATCTCGACTGCCATGCCCCTACAAACCTCGCATAAGGCAGTGCCCCCACGTACTAGGGTATCCACATGCATAGTCACATCAGATATTGTATCTACCATACCCGATGTAATAGAAAAACTATAACTGGTAAAAGAAATTGACGCTCTCATATAAAAAAGTACCCAAGAATAACTATCATGAACATAAAACATACCCTCAATTTCCTAGGGCAATGTCGATGGATCCTACTGATAGACGTTAAACACACATCCATGATGCATTTGCACATGCCTTTGACTTTGATCTAGGAGGAGGAAACATTAGGTGCTGTGGTGGGGGTGGTAACAGTTGAAACTGGGGTGGGGTTGGAAAGGCTGGATCTTTCCCCTATTGAATCGCATGAGTTCACCGGGGTGGAGCACGGTTTGCCAAAATTGGCATAAGTTAGGTGCTATTAATGAAACATGGTAAGCCTATCTTTCTCCAAATGGAAGTGCTGTGGGCACATAGAAATGTGGGTAGAGGAAGCCTCAAAAAGAGATTGGATAGGGTATTAATTAGATGTGAAGCTTGCAGACCTAATTGGCTGTGTTTTTAATTTTCCAGGGGGAACGAAATCTAGGTCCTCAAAATGTTAAATTCCACGATGTTAACAGCAAGTCTAAATAGAATAAGAGTATAATTGAAATTGGAATGAATCATAGATTTTCATCTGGTTCTCATATTTTAATAACTTTCAAATTTATCCCACATAACAGTCGTAAATATGTCATGCATCTAAAATCCCAATCCCATGTGATGATTGAGTTTTATTCTACATAATCGAATATAACTAATGAGTTTAGAATATCATTACACTAAACAATTTTTAGTTTATAAGGAGAGGAACTAAATCTCAAAGTCTAGTGTTCATATAAACATGCCAAATAAAGAAGGCTTATCCCTACCACCCTCGGGGATCACTTGTGCGTCTTGGGCATAGTCTTAAACCATCCCAAAACTAAAACCTCATCATAACCAAGGGAGAAATCACCATGCCTACCCATAATTCATATAGACAACCATAGCCAAGACTATATGATGAAATATCCCCATAAAACCATCTCAGACACAGTTGCCTAAATGCGTGACCTGTGGGTAAAATGACCATGGTAAACTCGTTTCCTCGCCGAGGCACCATTACAGTTCATTTTGTACGTGCCCCCATAAAAAAATCATTCCTTGTACGGTATCCATGAGCACTCACAAATGATATGCATTGCATATATAACATAAGAGAAGAGATCCTACTCAATCGCAAAAATATAATCTAAATTGGAGTTATTCAATTTATTACAGTTATAAGGTCTAGGCATCTAATTATTTATCCCAAATTAGAATCCTACTAATCATCCCATCAACATATTCATAAGGGTCAATTTAGTTTAAAGGTCAACCTTAAATTAACCCCAAACTAAAAATTCATCCAAACAAACCAAAAACAAAAATGCCAAAAACTTGACAGCGTCGATTGATCGACCGACCAGTGACAGATCGATCACTACAAGTCGACCAAGGTTTACCCCATTTGAGGTTTCATCTTATCGAATATCCAAAATATAATCCCAAATTTCCATTGATGAGTATAAAACCTTCATTCTAGTTCCATAATATATCTCAACAATAAAACCACATAAACATATACGATTGAATCATAAATCTAACATGAAATGATCAATTCTACCATAAGATTGAAATGAAAACCAATTTTCTTACTCAAGAACCCTAGAATTTCTAATTATTTCAATTAAATTAAGATCTCAATAAATTATGGCATATAATCATAGGGTTTTTGAATGATTAGTGCGAATATATAATTCTTAATCATAATCTAACAGTATCTAATCAAATTTGAGGAGAAATCATTCCAAATAATAATAAATTGACATTAATTACTTACTATATGGGCAAATTACAAAAATAGTTAATTAACTCATGAAACTCAGATTTATAATCATAAATAGGTTTATATTAACATGACAAGATATAATCTACACCCATAATAATTATACTTTCATTTTTAATAAACTTGCCTCAATGATTTTGATGAAAAACATGGGCAATATCTCTTGAGTCTTCTCTCTAGATTTGTTGGGCTTCCAAAAATGAAATATGTCAGTAATTAGATCCCAAATGGTTTAATGAACCCATATAATTTCAAAATTAGTGTTTGGACCTAAATCGACCTTTATCTAAAGAGTCCAAAATAGTTTCCGAATGTCTTAAAAATCCACCTAGGCCCTATTCTAACCCAATAATTTTTAAGTATTCTAAACCGAATTAATTCATAACATCAATATTATAAATTTGATTCAAAATTGTCATTAAATAAGTCAATTTAAACTTAAAAATCAATCATTTAATTATTTATTAATATGGTGCATTATAACATTATATGTAACTACTTCACAATCATTGGAACCTGATTCCGAGGATATAATACAAATAAGAAAAACCTCAACACCCAATCCTGAAACATTTCATAGTGATCCATAATACACAGTCACGTTAAAATAATGAATTAATATATCAGTGTGGATTAAGTCCAAATTTCATATTTATGTATAATATATATAATCAACCAAATAGTGACATAACATGTCATGCATGTGTATTAGATAATTTCTTGATTAAATTTATAGTATATTACAGTGTGGGAATCCCAAGTGAGTGGTGATGAACATTAAGAAGAGGAGGAGAATTGACTTGAAGTTGGATGATAAGTGGAAAGAATGTGTTATTGGAAATAATGATTTGAAATTGATTGAGGATCTTAGGGCACGTGAGAAGACTCTTAAGGAGAATATCAGTTTTCTTCATGGGGGAACATGATAACCTTTGGAGTTTAATGGAGATTTTGAAGAAGGATTCCCAAGTTTATGATGAGTGTTGCCGTTTTTTCGAGTCTTGGATAGAGGAGTTAGAAGAGAATTTTAGAGACTGAAGTCACGTCAAATTTTATTTGGATTCTCGGTCAAAAAAGTTGGATAAGATATTAGGTACCATCCAAATAAAAAAGGAATATTTTTGGAATTGGATTTGATGATCCCATTTCTTTCGCCGATAAATCCAAGCAATCATTTTGATAGGGACAACCATTTCCAAGGACATTAGAAAGGTCAACCCTTAGGTAACATTCCTCATCGTATCTACACATGAACACATTGTGGTAAGAAAGGTCACTTTAGGCATTTTTGCTTTCATCTTATAAAAGGTCCTAGGAAGTCTAAGAATAGAGTCACTGAGGTTCCCGAAATCCAAGAGCATCACGTTTGTTTATTTGAACATTAGACTTGTTGATTCTCGAATTCTTGAACATGATACTTCTCATGCTAAATCTGGTGGTTGATTATGTTTGTATGTTTGTCATACACTATCTTTTATGATTCATGATTTATGTTATTTCTAGTTGTATGATTGTGTATCTTTTGTATTTTTATGTTTCTATTATTGGGTCTTTTTGTGAAAAATATAAAAATATTTTGTTTGTCTTTTGAGTTTAGTTTTCAAGTGGTGTCATTTTCGAAAAAAAATGTTTACAAACTATATTTTTTATTATGTGTAGTTTAGTTTTACACATTTTTGTGGCATATTAATGTGTTTGAATCCCATTCCTTCCATATATCCATGTGACTTGGACATTTGATTATGATTTTAAATTCTTAGTATTGTTCTTAATAATTCTTCCATATATTAGTTCAAAATTAATTTACTTTGATGGATTGAATTTGTATATGCCTCCGCATATAATTGCACGAGTTTTCTTGGATTTTACTACCTATGTTGCATGAGCAAAGTTAGGTGTACCAAGAATAGAGTTTGTACCAAGAAGGAAAATAATTTTGAGTAAAATCCCAATCAAATGAACCAATAATACTAGTTGCATATTATTTATAAATTATGCTGAAAATGAGGAAAAATATTTAGACCATGTAATTTATGATTGAATCGTTATAAGGACTAAATTCCAATTGAGTCTTAATGTGGTTTTTACTTATTCTCGGAACAAAACATGTTTGAGTCATAGGTAGATTTTTATTGTCCGATCACTACGAGACTATGACTTGTCAAAAATTAATTGAAGACGTTGCGGCAAATCTTCAAAGAATTAATTATGCCGAAGTTTAATTGGTGTAAATTTATCGTCTTCAAATTTTAATTACATTTTCGAGATCACTCAGGTATGAATGCATAATGTTAATGAAACTCAGAATTTTATTTTACAAACATAAGGATGTTATTTTTTAAGAAAATAATTTTAAAATGTTTTATTTGTTTACACTTCGTTTTCATCAGATGTGGACGAATTATAGTTGGTTTTAAGTAAAACTCTGTTTTCAAACATGGTTTAATTAAAACTCTATCCGACGACGTCGTTCAAACGACACTTGATGTCGTTTGAACGAGACCTGATGTCGTTTGAACGACACAGTGTCTCGCTCAAACGAGATCTGACACCACCTTTAAATATTTATAAATAGGAGTGGTTAGTTTTTCTTGAAGTGCGTGTAGTAAGAAAAAAGTTTACAATACAGAGAGTTTTCTGCACAAAGTTTTCTAAGTGTTTTCACCAGATAACATCCTTAGAGTTTACAAAGATCTGAGTTATCATCATCATATGTTTATGTGATCTTTGTTGCACCAAGTTGTATTTGTTCAACACTTGAACATTACTGGTTTAGCGGTGGAGAAGCGAAGAAGGTTAATTTCGTGTTCAACATCATAGACGACACAAGGCCGTATCAGTGGATACCGAGGCATTCGTGGAGGCGACTGTTGTGAACGAGCATAGTGGAAGATGGTTACTTTCTACATAGGCATTGTGAAGATTGGTAGAAGATCAGAGGAGTGTCAAGTCTCGTGGGTGGATCGAGTCGTTGTATAAGACTACCGTTTGACTTTGTAAACCCATTGTCATAGTGATTGTCTGGCCTGGTCCGTCCATTTTTTTTCCTGATTGGGTTTTTCCTCGTACATCGGCGTTGTGAGTATTGCTTTACTTTATTTTACTTGCTTTAATCACTAGTTGCAGGCTTAGGGTTAAACAAGATAAAATTGGGTTAAGATAACTTATGTCACAATTTGGTGTGGTTTGATAAAATTGAAAAGAGTTTTTTTTAAAAAGAGAAAATTAGTTTTTATTCATCCGTAACTTAATTTCGCTCAAGCAAATTTTTTTGTTAAAGTTATATACGGGGATCTACAATCATTGTTAATATTTGAACACTTGTAGTCTTAATGTCGAAACCTTTTTTTAGTTATAATTAACATAATAGTTTAGAAATAGTGGTATATTGGTATGATAATTTCAGAGAAACCAATTGGACGAGTTTAAGACAGGATTCTATTTTGGGTTATTGCGTAACAAGCTTGTAAAATTTGTATAAGAAGAATTCATAAATATTAAATATTTTCAGGATACACTATGGTGATACCCTATTTCACACTTAGTGTTTAAAAGATATTTCCACTCCCCAATTTCCCCCGAGATAGGGCAGAGGTCCTATGGCTATCCCCATATCTCAAACGGATCGGTACTTATCTTATAAAGCCACCACTACTCTCAAGGGTGATCTAAGGTATTGTAGCATACCTCAGTCACGCATTATCCCCTGGAAATGCTAGTCGTTTCCAGCCTACCTCCCCAGGTAAGATCAGGGACCACGACATCAAGGTTTCATCATGATTTATACTCAAAACCAACCTCAAAGTAAAGGAAAAAACCTCCCTAGATCACCCAAGACTCAATCATAGGATGTGGTAGCATGTGGTACCTAAGGATCAATTTCGATCAAGTTAATAACCCTTCAAACACCTTGGACCTTTGGTAAAGCTCCTATAAGAAGTTTGATGGAGTAGGTGGGAAGTAGAACACTAATCCACCTACTGCCATTACCCAACACCACTTGCATTGAATGTTACTATCATCACTAAATTAATTCAACAACTAACTTACACCACCTGCAAATACTTTGCCCAACATTCCACTACCTTGATGATGCCGGTAGACCTTAGGGACACCCCAACCATGATATGACAACTCACTAATTCCCTATCTAAGAGTTCCCCTATAAATAGGAAGCTGGTAGAGGGTTAAGGGGGCCAATGTCAAACTTTCAAAAAGATTAAGGCATTCAAATAATCAGACTCACAAGAATTCTATCATTTTCGAAGTGCTTCAACTCCATTTTATACTCATAACCCACTGTCGTGAGATTATATTTGTAACTTGAGCCAGTTCTATTACATACACCATTTGTATATCTTGTAAATCCCTAAACTAGTACCTTGGCACCCTTAGAGAAGTCATTCAGTTACTTTCTAAGGTACTCTGTGTTGTTGATAAAGGATGCAAGACCTCAGATTCTCTTCACCAAAGCTTAAGAGGTCTCTTAAACTGTAATACTTAATTTTCAATCTAATAAACATGTGAAAAACCTTAGATAATGAATGTAGGACCGTCAGTCGAGGTCTGAACTCTTTTAAAGCTTTTTCTTTTACATTGACACTTTTTTCCTCTTACCGGTCTGAGGTTCGGGGGGAGCACCTGTGAGTCTAATGTCACTTATGATTTTAACACCCATCTGGATAATTAGAATATCACAACAAAATTTAAATAACAAAAAAATTATAATATAGAATTCTTAGAAAATTATATATGTTACTACTCTTGTAACATCTATAAAATGGGAAACAATAAAATATAATATCATAATATTTTTCCATAAACTACCTTACCCAATAAATGAAAATATGGAAAATATAAAAAATGACTAAAATAATTAAATGGTGAAAGAATGGACTCATTGGGATATGAAAATAAGGTATTTGAGAGAATTTGTTGGCCAAGAATGTCTAAAAAATGAGTGAAGAAGAAAATTAAAGAAATAACAATAGTTATTATCAGAAAAACTTGAATAGAGAGTGAAAAATATAAAGAAAATATTGTAGTAAACCTATGCGTAAGAAGACAATATTATTATAGAAAAACTAATTAATGTCTAGAAAAAATGACTTGTAAATGTTAGTCTTGCAAAGAGATATGTCATTATAAAATAATGTGAAAATAAAAGGACTAATACACTAAGAAACTTTAAGAATTTTAGAGGATATGGAGTTAGAAGAACAATAAGCTTTGGTATTAGCACTAGAAAATAATAAAGGTATAGTAGAAATAATGTCAATCAAAGTAAGTATATGAGAATTGAGAGGTAAATAATTTTTTATAGAATATATAGAATATTATGTGGGAGAAATAAAATTGATAAATTATTGACAATTTACTAATGTATGATAAGTAATAAATAATTATATATACACATTGGAAGTGTGCAAGCGTATAACACCATTGTTTGATAAATGCCAGGATGTATATATTTATTCATTCTTATGTGATGTTACAAAATAAACTCTGGATGAATAATAAGTAGTGGGATTAAAAGTAATTTTTGTTCTTGAACAATAGGATTTAACTATAGAGCAGGATATTATGTTAGCTTAAAAGATGGATTTGTAGATAAAATTTTAACAATAAATATAATAATTTTAGAAATAAATATGCATGATATAACTTTCCCTCCAATAAGATTTATAATATAATATATAACTTAGATAATACAATAGATACTAGAATGCAACATTGAATAATAAAATAGACAAATTAACAATGAAATGGAATATGAATAGATATAATAAAATCAAGATTCATGGGTGCAAATAACTTAGATAATGACACATAACGAGAATATGAAGAACTTAAATGACAGTTCACATCATTTTGAGTTGGAACCGAAGTGCCAAGAGGCAAGTCATGTTGTTATCTTTATCACCCATGGTGGGGAAATGCCAGGGAAAAGGTTAAATCCAACTAGAAAAGACAATAAGAATGTCCACAAAAAGGCCAATGAGCCTAATGGAAATAAGTTAATTAAGGATTCTAGGTGCAATGTGGTGGAAAGAAAGATGATTCCACAGTAAAATACTACAATTGTGGGAACAAGGGTAATTTTTCTTGTGATTGAACTAAGCCAAAGAAAGTATATTTATACCTAGATCTCTCTTCAAATTGAATATATAGAAGCCCTATCGTGACACCCATACACTCTTCAATAGGGTTCAAACCAAGTCCTTTTAATCTTGGACCCCTAGTCTTTCTTCAAACCCTAATCGAAGAGAAATAACGCTCTCTACGGGACCTCTTAACTTTGGTCAACTCTTTAACCAGAGAGTATTTTATTAAAAAATCATAGAATGTTGAATCCTATTTACAACAGTCCCGATTGTTTACTAATCGGACTCACGAATCAAAAGTTATGGACTGAAAATACAATAGAACCCTGCAAAAATCGTCCGTTGGCCAGACACCTCACCTGCCTATAGCCATATAGAACTTACTTAGTGACCAAGGTTTCCTAGCTTTCCTGTTGGCAACCTTGGTGACCTGTTGATTGGCAGGCCCTGGGGACAAGATTTTTAGGGTTTTCTTATATAAAGAAACCTTGCCCTCATTTGCAAAGATCCTCTATTTCAGTGTGATGACTACTTTGAATTTAACAAACATACGTTTTCCAGCATTCTCTTAAAATTCCCTTACATCACTCTACTCTAACATCAACCACCTTTCCACCACCATCATCTATAAAAAACCAGCAAACAAAGCATCCAAACAAAAATTTAAAAAACGTTGAAGGTCCAAAATCCCTTTGCATTTAGCATTCTCCATAAATGTCATTTTGCATGTTTGAGTGATTCTTTCTTATTATACTT
Organism: Sambucus nigra; assembly: GCA_949130495.1. Taxonomy (NCBI): domain Eukaryota; kingdom Viridiplantae; phylum Streptophyta; class Magnoliopsida; order Dipsacales; family Adoxaceae; genus Sambucus; species Sambucus nigra. The sequence continues at coordinate 514,093,427 of OX422221.1, read as the reverse complement.
GTTATGTTCTATTATATGATTGGTTCCAAGAATTCCATAAGTCGACGCATGCATTATTATATATACTTTCAAATTTACTTTTCATAAAACCTAAAAAAGGGGTTTAGGCATATTCCCAATTTGGAGTGTTCTCATTATATTTCCATTATTTTATTATATTTCATTTGTTTTTCCTAAAAATAAATGAGACACACCAAATTCGGAATACAATTTTGACGCACTCTCATTTGTTATGAAAACTGCGTGGACTTTGATGACCCCTTTGCCTACGTAGGCAACTCAAAATTACATTTGATATTCATGTCCATTTTTATTTACTTCATTTAATTTATTTCCAATTTTTGTAAGGATATATTTTATAAGTCCTATTTTACATTGGCGTATGTCGTATACCGCTACAAATCGTCGAAGAAAAAGTTCAAGTTTGATGATACATGAATACGTACCCGAATATCAAAAGTTCTTCGACATTCAAGCATCCTCGAGATAGATGTTGGTAAGGATGTGTTTAAGTACCTTCACGGTTCATTTAAAAGTGTTGGGATATTTTTCTAAAATATTTTCTAAGTGTTGAGGTGTTGTTTTTCATCAATTTTTTTTTTCTAAGTGTTGAGGAGGATTTTTGAAATATAAAATAAAAAAATATTTTTTTCGCTCTGTCGTATGAGCGACATATGCCCACCGTTCAAATGACATGTTGATCTTGCGCGATGTGGTTCAAGCGACATTAGGACTTCGTTAGAGCAACAACACTGACTCAAGTTTTTTATATAAAGCGTGTTAAATGAGTCATTTTTTGTCAAGAAGACCTGATGATTTACATTCTGCACAAACTGTAAAACATCTTAAGACTTTGTCTTCTTCAATTTAGGATTCAATCCTTTTTTTTTTCAATCCACAAAAATCCCAAATGCTTAGTGAATTGTTTTGGAACCCAAGATACATCTTTGCTAGAGTTTCTATTGTAGGGAGGATAACCTACTTGCTGATCTAGGTGCCACTTGAGGGAGGTAGTGGGTTGACATTGATTGTGTGTTATAAGGAATACTCATGGGTGTTCCTGACTGATTGGATTGCGTGTCTTTATGAATCTTCTGAGGTTGATTCATTGCTGATTCAGAACTGCGTGTTCTTCTGGGTATCTGCGAATATTCATTACAGATTTCGCTTGTAATCATTGTGAGTATTATTAAGTGAAATAAAAGGTTTTCCCTTTTTGGGTTTTTTCCTGAAATCTGTGTGTCAGTAATTTATTTATGTTTGTTTTATTTTACCCACGTAGTTGTATGTTTTAGGCCTGAATTAAATTGGTTTAAAAATTGACTCTAATTAAATAAATTTACAATAAGAATTTGAGAATTTATTCAAATCGATATCACATTGCTTTCTCAAATTGGTATCAGAGCGGTTTTCTCTAATTTATCGTGTGTTCCTATTTTTTGCAAAATTTTGTGATATTGAGTTTTTTTGAAAAACCTGATCTTGAAAAATTGCAATGTTTTCGAATGAAAACTTATATAATCGGTTGCACATTTTTGACGGGTCTAATTATACCTATTGGGAAGCCCGCATGAAATCACATTTAAAAGCAATCGATAAGAGCGTTTGGGTAGTTTGTGAAAGAGGCTGGACTCCTCCCATTTTCACCACAAATATTGTCACTAACTTAAAACCCGTGGCAGACTAGACAGAGGATGAGTTTAGGTGGAGCACTTTTAATTCATATGGGTTGAGTACAATTTCTGGTGCTATCACACCTGAGGAGTTCTAACATATTATGACTTGCACCACGTCAAAAGAATCATGTGATGTTTTACAACTTACCCATGAAGGCACAAATGCGGTCAAAGAGTCTAAACTTCAAAATTTGACTACTCAATTTGAAATAATAACCATACTTGAATCTGAGTGTTTTAATGATTTTTATGCACGCCTATCTGATATTATGAACACTATTTTCAATCTTGGTGAGCACGTTCTTGATGCACGAGTGGTCAAAAATATTTTAAGATTGCTACCAAAACGTTTTATCCCCAACGTAACTGTTTTGAATTCCTTAGGTAATTTTAGCAATTTAAAATTGGAAGAGCTGGTAGGAGACCTCCAGACATATGAGATTGACATATTTCCCAACACTGTCATGCCTAAGGATAGAGGGATAACACTTAGATCCCATTCTAGGAAGGTAAAATAAGTGTCCAAGAGTGAGAAGAAAAATAAAGTGAGAGCTTGTGTATCCGAGTCTGATTTTGATATGACCATGCTTGGAAAAAATTTCTCCACTTTTTAAAACAAAATTCTTCCAATAAAAGGGTTTTTGAGAAAATAAAAAGAAATATGAGGCTAAAGAGAGCGGTGAGAAAGAAGGTGAGAAGCAGAAAGAGGAAGAAGAAAGATGTTTTGAGTGTGAGGGTAGAGGGCTTAGAGCATTTGAATATCCCACTAGGCTAAAGAGAAAGGGAAAAAATATTGCCATGCCAGCCACTTTGAGCGGTAGTGAGGAAGAGGTGAAGGATTTTGGGGATGAATCTTTACATGGTATGTGTATTTAATTTTTAACTAGTAACGTGAGGACACCTAGTTTGTCCCATGATGATGAGGATACTTGTGCACGTGAGACCCCCGATGATGATTTAAGTGTGTCTAGCGAGTGTGAGGTGAGTGCGTCAGTAAGGGTGATAGTGAGATCCATATCACATTTAGATATTTGTATGCCGAGACCTTAAAGATGAATAAATTGAATAAGGAATTAGGTCTTAGGGTGATAGATTTGGAGAGATAGATTGAGAGTTTGAGGGGGTTTAAGGCGTCCGCGAGTCAACTCGAGAAGGTGAAAGTTTCTTTGAGTGAGCATTTGATCGTCGTAAATCGAGAGAAGAGTGAACTTATATCCCGTGTGTCACAATTTGTAAGGACATTATTTTTATTATCTGTTATCAATTGATTATGTCTTAGACCACTACAATCGTCAAGGAATTTTCAAGATCACATATGCAACAAAACGGATCCAAATTTCAAGTTTTCTTCAATATTCAAGTCTCCGCAATTTTAACTTTGGTAAGGTGTGTTTTAAGTACCTTAGCATTTCAGTAAGAGTATGGGGATATTTTTTACAGAATATTTACTAAGTGTTGGAGCGGAGGTTTTCGTCAAAAATAATTTCTAAGTGTTGAGGTGGACCTAATTAAAAAATAATATTTCTCTTCCCTCGTTCGAGCGACATACGGGGGTCGTTCAACCGACATCCCTTGTCGTTCAAACGACATCGCTTTCTCGTTTGAGTTATGCACCCTTCCGTTCGAACGATCTATCACCTTAGATTTGCTATAAATTGATTTGTCCAACTTCATTTTAGATCAGAAGATCTGAGATTATTGTTTTACGAAAACTGCTACTGCAAAAATGTTTGTCTTCTCATTTTAAAGGTTTCAATCCTTGTTTTCAATTCAAAATTTGTCCCAATAGTTTTTGTGAGTTGTTTTAAAACCCAAGAACACATCTTGTGTCAATTTTCTCTTATAGAGAAGATCTCTATTGCTGATCTAGGTGCCGCTTGAGGGAGGTGTTAGGATGACGTTGACTGCATGTCAAAGTGAGTGCTTGCGGGTGTTCCTGGGATGATTTAAGACTGTGCATATTTGTGTATCTTCTGCAGTTGATTCATTACTGATTCAAGATTGAGGTTCTTGAGAGTTTGTGGCGGTAAATTCTTTGCAGATGTCATTGTAATCATTGTAAGTATTATAGTGAAATAAAGGTTTTGCTCGAAAGGGATTTTTCCTGAAATTTATGAGTCAGTTTTATTTGTGTTGGCATGTACCACAACACCTAGATGTTTGTTTAGGATTGAAGTAAAACTGGACTTAATTATATTGGTTTAAAAATTGACACTTGATTAGATATGTATCTAATTGGAAATTTGTGAATTTGTTCGAATAGATATTACACGGCTTTTTACAAATTGGTATTAGAGCAGGTTAAAGTTTACCGAGTATTCCTTTTTTCGTAAAATTTGTGTGATATTGATTTTTTTGAAAAATCCGTTTTGTGAAAAATTGCAATTTTTTCGATGGAGCACTTTTATAATCGGATGCTCATTTTTTACGGGTCCAATTTTGCCTACTAGAAAGCACGTACGATATCATAGTCAAAAGCCATTAATGAGCGTGTTTGGGTAGTTTGCGAAAGAGGGTAGACACCTCCCACTGTCACTGTAGATAAAGCAACAATTTAAACCTGTGACTACCTAGACTGAGGACGAGTTTTAATGGAGCACTTTTAATTCACGTGGGTTGAGTGCAATTTCTGGTTCCATCACTCTTGAGGAGTTTTGACGTATTATGACGTGCACCACATCAAAAGAAGTGTGGGACATTTTACAACTTACCCACGAAGTCAGTAATGCGGTCAAAGAGTCTAAAACTACTCAATTTGAAATGATTACCATGCTTGAATCTGAGTGTTTTGATGATTTTTATGCACGTTTATCTGACATTGTCAACACTAGTTTCAATCTTGGTGAGCCCATACCTGATGCAAGAGCGGTTAAAAGGATTTAAAGATTGCTGCCTAAACGTTTTATCCCAAAAGTCGCTGTTTTGAATACCTGAGGTAATTTGGGAAATTTAAAACTAGAATAGCAGGTAGGAGACCCCTAGACATATGAAATTGACATGTTTCCTGACACTCTCTAGCCTAAGGATAAAGGGATAGCACTTAGAACTCAGTCTAGGAAGGGAGAGGAAGTGTCCACGAGAGAGAAGGAAAAGAAAATGAAAGTTTTCGAGTCTGACTCTGAGGCTGAGGTTGATTTTGATATGGCTATGCTTGCTAAAATTTTTAAAAAGTTTCTCAAGTTTTCAAAACAAAACTCTTCCAATAAAAGATTTTTTAAGAGAAATAAAAATGCGGCCAAAGAGAGCGGTGAGAAAGAAGGTGAGAAAGAGGAATAAGGTAAGTGTTTTGAGTGTGAGGGGAGTGGCCATAGAGAATTTGAGTGTCCCACTAGGCTAAAGAGAAAGGGCAAAAAGATTGCTATGCCATCCACTCTTAGCGATGGTGAGGAAAATGTGAAAGATTCCGAGGATGAGTCTTCACAACGGAAGTTTTTTTCCTTTTTAGATAGCCACATGAGCACACCTAGTTTGTTCCAAAACAATGAGGATACTTGTGCACGTGATACCCCCGAGGAGGATGATAGTTTGAGTGTTTTGAGTGAGGGTGATAGTGATAGTGAAAGTGGAGATGAGAGTGAGCTCCATATTGCTTTTAGAGATTTGTACGCCGAGACCTTAAAGAGTAAGAAATTGAATAAAGAGTTAGGTCTTAGGGTGAGAGATTTGGAGAGAGAGTTAACGGTTTTGAGGGTGCTTGAGGAAAAAGCAAGTCAACTCGAGAAGGTGATGGTTTCTTTGACTGAACAGTTGATTTCTTTAGATTGGGAAAATAGTGATTTGACCAACATGGTGTCTAGTCTGACGACGCGTGTATCCCAACTCGAGAGTGATATCGAACGTGCTCGGGAGGTCAAAGTACCTTTAGAGAACTCATTTAAGAAGGTTGGAAAGAGAGTTCTCAATCTCATTTTGGGTGATGTTGAGAGACGAGGAATAGGTCATGACGGTGTGTCCACTTCCCACGTTGCACCCGAGCCGGTTCCCATGTTAGCGATAGATCCTTGTGGCTCTCAACCCCACCCACCTAGGCGTCCTATACCTAATAGGAGAGTGCGCCTTAGACATTTGAGAGAGGCGTACCTAGGCTTGTTTATGTTTTCATCCATTGCAAAAAGAGAGGACACCTTAAGGAGTTTTGTTTTAAGTTGGGTTATGTGTCACGTTTTTCTACTACACCTGTTCACACACATTCACTCACACATGATGCTCCGGATGATTACATGAAAGAGTTTGCACATCTTAGGGACCGAGTAAAGTATTTAGTTAAGACTTCACATGACTTGATGGATGTTTTTCATAGGATTTCACCACCTTTGGAAAACTCCACCGCACCTAACGATTGAGGTTTAAACTTGTTTTGCTAGCATAGGATGATTTGCATGATGATATTTTTGCATATTGCTAGTGTGTGCCATTTTTGTAGTTATGTTTTTCTTGTTTGATATTTTTTTGGAAAAATACAAAAATATTTTCTTTTTTAGAAAAATTGTAAAAAATACAAAAAGTTGATAAAATTTTGGAAAAAGACAAAAAGAGTTTTATATTTTGTTTTTCTCCTTATATGAATGGACATTTAGGATGACCGAGTCACAATTTCATTCCATATCGATGTGACGATTCGATGGTGTTTTGATATGCGTCATCATTCCATTTATGTGGTTTACAATGTTTGGAGTCATTGAGATGTGATTAGTTGTTACTACCTACATGTTTGAGTCATGAGTTCTGTAAGGACATATTTTCATAGGTCCGTTATCAATTTATTATGTCATATACCGCTACACCGTCGAAGAGCATTCAAGAGACATCTACATCAAAGACGAATTCGAATTACTCAAGTTCTTCATCATTCAAGACTCCGCGAAGTTTACAAAAGTAAGGTTATGTTTTATATACCTTTACTTTTCACTTAGAGATTTTGGGATATTTTTACAAAATATTTTCTAAGTGTTGGAGCGGACTTTTTAGTCAAAATTTGAGAATGAGTATTTTTTCTAAGTGTTGAAGCGGACATTAAAATAATGATTTTTTTCCAAACAGTCGTTCGAGCGACATAGCATGTCGTTCGAGCGAGATATCATGTCGCGCGATCTCGTTCGAACGACAACTGTCCTTCGTTCGAGCGACATGCTGATCTCGTTCGAACGAGCTCTGTTTTAGAGGCGATGTATTTTTCTATAAATACTCATTATTTGATAACGTTTTCATTAAGAAGCCCATACGTTGTTCAGAACAGAAACACTGCGAAAGCAGAATTCTTTAGGCTTCTTCCCTTAGGGTTTTAATCCCTTTTTGGTTTTCAATTCACAAAACTCCCACATGCTTTAGTGAATTATTTGGTCTTTAAGAACAACTTTGCTTTTGTTCAACCTTTGTGGAGAAGGCATCTCCATCTTTGATCGGTGGATACCGAGCGTAGTCATTTTACGTGTGGACGTGCCGAAGATGACGAACCGACGCTTGGAGGGTATTTCACTTTCTCTCGTATCTTTGAAGGTTTGCTGAAGGCACTGTTCATTACACATTTGTGGGCGATTATCAGGTTGTATGTAAGTCTAAAGTCTTGTGAATTCTTCAAAGAGTTATAAAAAGTTTTTATCCGAAAGGGTTTTTTTCCTATATCGGTCGTCTTTATGTTTCATGCATGGTTTGAATGATTTATCATATTTAGATGCATGTTTAGGGGCTAGATTAATTTGGTTTAAAAATAGACTCTAATTAAAAAAGTGTGCCGAATTGGAAACTTGCGAATAAATTTAATCAATTATCACACAGTCGCACTTTTCAAATTGGTATCAGAGCAGGTTGCGCTAATTTATCGTGTATTCCTATTTTCCGCATAATCATGTGATATTGATTTTTTTAAAAATCAGTTTTGTTTTTTAAAAATCGCAATCTTTCCTATGGAGCACTTATACAATCGGATGCCTATTTTTGACGGGTCTAATTATGCCTATTGGAAAGCTCGCATGAAATCTAGTTTAAAAGCCATTGACGAGCGTGTTTCGTACCTTTGCGAAAATGGGTGGACTCCTCCCACGGTCACCATTGATAATATTTCCTCTTTAAAACCCGTGTCAGCCTGGATTGAAGATGATCATAAAATGTCTAAATTTAATTAACGTGGTTTGAGTGCTATTTCTGAAGCTATCACTCCAGATGATTTTTGCCAAATTATGATGTGTACCACATCTAAAGAGGCATGGGATGTTTTGAAATTGACACATGAGGGTACGAACGCAGTTAAAGAATATAAGTTACAAAATTTGGCCACCCAATTTGAGACTATCACCATGTCTGAGTCTGAATGCTTTGATGATTTTTGTGCAAGTTTGTCAGACATTGTTAACAATCGTTTTAATTTAGGTGAGGTGATTGATAACACACGTGTCGTTAAAAAGATTTTGAGATCTCTTCCAAAACGTTTTATTCCTAAAGTCACTGTTTTGAACTCTTTGGGAAATTTGAAATCACTTAAGTTGGAAGAACTTGTAGGAGATCTTCAAACCTATGAGATTGACATGTTTTCCAAAACCATTAAGGCTAAGGATAATGACGTTGCTTTAAAGACTCATTTTAAGAAAAAGAAAGAAAATGTTTATGAGTCTGATTCTGAGGAAGATTTTGATATGGCCTTGTTTGCGATTTTTTTTAAAAAGTTTCTCAAAATGAATAAAGAAAATTCTTCCAACAAAAAGGGATCTTTTGAGTCAAATAAAAAGAAAGTGGTGGCCAACGATAGTGACAAGGAAGATGAGATCAGGTGTTTTGAGTGTGAGGGAAAGGGCACATAGCTAAAGAGTGTCCTACTAGGATAAGGAGAAAGGGAAAAGAGACTGCTATGCCTGCCACTCTTAGTGATAGTGAGGGAGATGAGGGTGATGAGGGAGATGAGTTCGATAAAGGTTTAGCACATGGGATGGTTGTCGCTTTTTCTAGTCGTGTGAGCACACCCACTTTGTCTCACGAGAGTGCACACGAGAGCGATGATAGTGATTTATGTTCTTCGAGTGAAGGAGATAGCGAGAGTGAGAGTGGAGATGAAAGTGATCTCCAAAAAGCTTTTAGAGATTTGTACACCGAGACCTTGAAAACAAAGAAGTATAATAGAGATTTAGGTCCTCGGATTTTAGATTTGGAGAGAGAGAAGGAGGTTTTGAGAAAGGAGAAGTGTGATTTGACCGACACGTTGTCTAGTCTGAAGACACGTGTATCCCAACTCGAGAGTGATCTCGAACGTGCCAGGGAGGTCAAAGTAAATTTTGAGAACGCACCTAAGAAGGTTGAAAAGGTGGTTCTTAAGGGTAAAGGTGAGAATTTAGGAATAAGTCATGACGGTGCTTCTACTTCCCAATTTGCACCCAAGACGGTTCCCACTTTAGTGTTTAATTCATGTGAGTCTCATCCTAACCCAACTGGGCATCCCACTCCTATTAGGAAAGTGCGTCCTAGAGTTTTTGAGAGAGGTGTTCCGAGGCCTATTTATGTTTGCTCTCATTGCAAAAGGAGAGGACGCCTTAGGGAATTTTGCTTTAAGTTGGGGTATGTGTCACGTTTTTCTTCTACACGTGTTTTTGATACACATGCACTCACACATGAATCTTTACATTCTCCCAGAGACTACATGAGAGAGTTTGCACATTTAGGTGAGCAAGTTAAGTTTTTAGTCAAAACTTCACAAGAATTGATGGAGTTTTTTCATAAGTTGTCACCACCTTTGAAAAATCCCTTCGCACCTAATGATTGAGGTTTGACTTGTTTACTAGCATAGGATGATTTTCATGATGACATTGTTTGCCTATTGCTAGTGTGTATCATTTTTGTATAAATTTTTGTTTTTTGAAAAATACAAAAATATTTTATTTTGATAAATTTTTTTTGGAAAATCCAAAAAGATTTGTGTATTTTGTTTGCACCATATATGGATGGACACTTAGGATGACCAAATCACAACATCATTCCATTCTTCATGTGACTATTTGATAGTGTTCTGAGACAATAGGTCAATTCATCCATGTGCTTTACAATGTTTAGAATCATTGAGATGTAATTTAGTGTTACTTCCTACATGTTTGACTCATGATATCATTTATTGCACACATGTACGGATTTGTTTGATTATTATGCTTGTCTTATCACACGTTGGTTGGGTGTTTTCACTTCAATACTGTCCTTTAAAACGAACCAAGCGCGATAAATTTTGATAAGGAAATTGTGCATATAAGAACCGTTTTATGAGTTTGCGTGCTTTGTTTGAATGGGGAAGGGCTGCGAAAGGTTCATATTGCCTTTGCAAATACTAAGCCACCATTAAATTGGACCTAAAAAATTGAGGAATTTTATTATCCGGGGTCCAAAGTGGTTTAAAATAGCCCGAAAAAATTTAAAGGCAATAAAAAGAAGTTCATGCCAATTATGGGCCATTTAGGTTTTTGCACCAATTCTCCAAAGTTTAAGAATTTAGATTACCTCTAAAAAGAAAATATATATGAGGGTGTTTGGTTGGAGATTTTATAACGGGTTTGCACGTCCTTGAAAATCTTGAGAAAACGCTAAATAGTTTTGGACGTTATTGGTGTGGAAATCATTTGACTTTGATTTGTTGATTTTCATAAGACGATGTCATTTAAATTCAATAAATTTTTACACCTAAGGATTCTTTTGATGTTCATTCGTTAGGGGTACACAAATGCATCGTGAACATATGATTGATTGAGTTGATTTACCTATCGAATGTGTTCACACCCATTCATTCCATTTCCATCACTTGGTTGTTTGATCTTAAATCCATGGTGTGATTTTTTTTGTATCCTGTTTTTGTATGAAAAAAATTGAAAAATCCAAAAATAATTTGTGAAATTTTTGGGGACATACCTTTGCATGCGTGTAGTTTGATCCATGTTTGCTATGCATTTTTTTTCGTGAAACTCCATGTTTTTATTATTTCTTCTTATCTGTCTATTTGGGGACATCATAAAAAGGTGGAGAAAGAATTATCATGTTATGGGGGAGTCTTTTCATTATGGGGGAGATTTGATTTATTAATGCTTTATTCTTATATCATTTCAAACTCAATGCGTCATGAAGATTCTCATGTGTGTAGGTACAAATATTGAAGATCATGATGTTTCACACCCTGATGAGAAAAGCTTTGAGATGTGACGAAGATGATTGAAAAACAGTTGTGAAGTCTTGCAAATTTATTCATGGGAGGGTAGATTTGTATAGGCAATTTGGTTTTTGATAATTCGGATTTTTTATGTATGTACCGGCATAGACATAGGGGGAGATTTATAAGGACATATTTTCATAGGTCCGTTATCAATTTATTATGTCATATACCGCTACACCGTCGAAGATCATTCAAGAGACATCTACATCAAAGACGGATTCGAATTACTCAAGTTCTTAATCATTTAAGAATCCGCGAATTTTACTTTGGTAAGGTTATATTTTAAATACCTTTACTTTTCACTTAGAGCTTTTGGGATATTTTTACAAAATATTTTCTAAGTGTTGGAGCGGAATTTTTCGTCAAAATTTGAGAATGAGTATTTTTTCTAAGTGTTGAAGCGGACATTAAAATAATGATTTTTTTCGCAACAGTCGTTCGAGTGACATAGCATGTCGTTTGCACGAGATAGTATGTCGCGCGATCTCGTTCGAACGACATCTGTCCTTCGTTCGAGCGACATGCTGATCTCATTCGAATGGGCTCTGTTTTCGAGGTGGCGCATTTTTTTATAAATACTCATTATTTGGTAACGTTTTCATTAAGAAGTCCATACGTTTTCCAAAACAGAAACACTGCGAAAGAAGAATTCTTTAGGCTTCTTCCTTTAGGGTTTTAATCCCCTTTTGGTTTTCAATTCACAAAACTCCCACATGCTTTAGTGATTTGTTTGGTGTTTAAGAACAATTTTGCTTTTGTTCAACCTCTCTGGAGAAGGAATCTCCATCTTTGATCGATGGATACCGAGTGTTGTCATTCTACGTGTGGACGAGTCGAAGACGACGAACCGACGCCTGGAGGGTATTTCGCTGTCTCTCGTATCTTTGAAGGTTTGCTGAAGGCACTGTGCATTACACACTTGTGGGTGATTATCAGGTTGTATGTAAGTCAAAAGTCCTGTGAATTCTTCAAAGAGTTATAAAAGTATCTTGAATGCTCTTCGACGGTGTAGCGGTATATGACATAATAAATTGATAACGGACCTATGAAAATATGTCCTTACAAATCTCGCCCTATGTCTACGACGGTACATACATAAAAAATCCGAATTATCACAAACCAAATTGCCTATAAAAATCTACCCTCCCATGCATAAATTTGCAAGACTTCACAACTGTTTTTCAATCATCTTCGTTAAATCTCAAAGATTTTCTCATCAGGATGTGCAATATCATGATCTTCAATATTTGTACCTACACACATGAGATAAAGAAAAAACCTTCGTGACGCATCGAGTTTGAAATTATATAAGAATAAGGGAATAATAAATCAAATCTCCCTCATAATGCAAAGACCCCCCCATAACATGATAATTCTCTCTCCTCCTTTTTATGATGTCCCCAAATAGACAGATAAGAAGAAATAATCAAAACATGAAGTTTTTGAAGAGCTGACGATTTGAAAGACATGTCATTTAGTATTCTCAGTTTGAGAGTTTAATGAGGATATTATCTTGTATGTCATTTGATTGCATAATTCAGATTTTTTATGTATGTACCGGCATAGACATAGGGGGAGATTTGTAAGGACATATTTTTAATTAGTCCGTCACAATTAATTATGTCGTATACCGCTACAAGTCGTCGAAGAATTGTGAAGATTACATCTACAAAAGACGGATCCAAATTACCAGTTTCCTTCAACATTCAAGCCCAACAATATGAACTTTGGTAAGATATTGTTTTGAAGTTTCATTTACATTTCATATTAAGAGTGTTGGGATATTTTTTAAAAAGGGTTTTAAAAAGCTTTTATATAAAAATATTTTTTAAAGAGGTTTTATAACTGTTATTAAGAGAAAGTTTTATTTTGAATTTTTTTATGTAACACTGCTTCAGTAGTAAACGTACCTCGGTTTCGATGCCAAGGTCATTCAAGCGAGATATCAATCTCGTTCAAACGACAATGGTAAGTCGCGCATAGTCGTTCGAACGTCACACGATCTTGTTCGCGCGAGATGCCATTCTCGTTTGAGCGAGATGAATTTTAGGCTGACACGCTGCTATAATGCTTATCCTTTGAATGACTCAGATTTTTTATAAAAAGGGGTCCTGGCAGCCTTGAAAAACGTGGAGAACAGTTTCAACTTTTAAGAGTCTTATTCTTTTGAAACTTTTGTGTATCTGCCCAGATTTAATTCAATACCTTTTAACAGAAAGTTTTTCTCCAACAATTTTAAGGGTTCAAATATTTTTGTTTTAATTCACAAAATCCCAATTAATTTTATGTGAATTGTTTTGTGGAACCAAATAACATATTTTTCTTTGGTTTATTCTTTGTGGGGAAAACTCTACAACCGACAGCTGCGTGCTATTATGGAGGGAGTACTTATAAAGTTCACTCTTGTGGAGAAACCATTTTTCTTCTTCATTGTTGCCCTCCTGGAAAGGGAAAATTCCAGCCGTAACTTGTGGAGGAGCCGTCTTCTTCTTCATTCCTGCCCTCCTGGAAAGGGAAAGTTCCAGCTGAGACATTGGAACCGACACCTGCGGGTATTTTGTATGTCACCCTATTTCATTGTAATCCGTGTAAGCCGTTTTTTTACAAAATTATAGTGAAATAAATGGTTTTTCCCCTTTGGGAGATTTTTTCCTTAAGCTTGTGTCGCATGCTTTATTTATTTTATGGTTTGACGCACGCACACACGCAGTTGAATGATTTGGGGGTGATTTATTTTGGTTTAAAAATAGACACTAATTAAATAAGTGTGCCAACATATAAAGTTGCGAATTTAATCAATTATCACACAGTCACGTCTTTTTAAGTTCGTTTAAAGCACACTTGCACGGATTTGTTTGATCATTATACTTGTTTATCACATATTGATCCGAGTGTTGTCATCTCAATTATTTCTTTAAAACAAACCATATGCGATAAAACTTGACAATGAAAGTAGTGCATGCAATAACCATTTACCATGAGGATTTAACTGCAACAAAAATGATGAGTGAAACATGGGAAAGGGCTACGAGAGTTCAAAATTAACTCATCGTGAAAGCCACCATTTAAAAGAGCCCAAAAAAATTAAAAGGCAATAAAAAGATAAACATGCCAAAAAAGGGCCACCTTAAAAGAAAAATAAATAAATTATTTATGAGGAAGTTTGGATGGAAAGTAATGAAAAATGGTTTTGCACGTCCTGACAGCGTCATGAAAAAGCATACACAGTTTTAGACGTTATTGGTGTGGGAATCATGATTGACTTTGATATGTTGATGGATTGAGTCGATGTCATTTAAATTCAACATTTTTTTCTACGCCTAAGGACGAGTTTGAGATTCATTCTTTAGGAGTATACATATTCATCATGCTCATATGTTATGTTTGATTGCATTGATTTTCCTATTGGATATGTTCACACCCATTCATTCCATTTCCATGACTTGGTTGTCTTAGTGCAACAAATTCATGGTGTGATTTTTGTAAAATTATTTTTGTATTTTTTTTATGAAAGCCTGAAAAATAAAAAATAGTTTGTGGACGATTTTAAGTTACTCCTTTGCATGAGCATAGTTTGATCCTTGTTTGCTTTGCATTTTTGTTGTGACAACTCCATGTTTATTTTGTTTATTCATTTCATTGTCTATTTCGAACAAATAAAAAGGGGGAGAACGAATTATGAGTGATTTTTTTCATTATGGGGGATATTTGATTGATTTATTCTTATATCATTTCAAACTCGATGCATCACGAAGGTATTTTCTCTGTCTCATGTGTCTAGGTACAAAAATTGAAGATCATTATCTTGCACACCCTCATGAGAAAATCTTGAAGATTTGATGTTGAAGATTTTGGAGAAAAGTTTGATACTTGCATGTTTAGTACCTTTTTAGTTTTTGGTTCATGGGAGGGTATTAGATTTGTATAGGCACTTTGATCTGATAATTCAAAAGTTTTTATTTCGTACTGTCATAGACATAGGGGGAGATTTGTATAGCTGTTGTTTTTATTGTTCATTATCAATTGAGTATGTCGTATACTGCTACAACCGTCAATGAATGTTCAAGATCACATATGCAAGAAGACGGATCCGAATTGCAAGCTTTCTTCAACATTCAAGCCTCCGCAAGTTTAACTTTGGTAAGGTTGTGTTTCAAGTACCTTAGCATTTCACTTAGAGTATTGGGATATTATTTACAAAATATTTTCTAAGTGTTGGAGCGGATTTTTTCATCAAAAATAATTTCTAAGTGTTGAGGCGGACCTGATTAAAAAATAATATTTCATTTTCCTCATTCGAGCGACATACAGGGGTCGTTCAAATGACATCCCTTGTCACACGAAGTCGTTTAAACTACATCTCTTTCTCGTTCGAGCGACGCACCATTCCATTCGAGCGAGCTGTTGACTTAGATTTTTTATAAATTTGTTTGTCCAACTTCATTTTAGATCAGAAAACCTGAGATTATTGTTTTACGAAAAGTGCTATTGCAGAAATGCTTGTCTTCTCATTTTAAATGTTTTGATCCTTGTTTTCAATTCACAACTCATCCCAATAGTTTATGTGAGTTGTTTTGGAACCCAAGAACACATCTTGTGTCAATTTTCTCTTGTAGAGAAGATCTCTACTGCTGATTTAGGTGCCGCGTGAGGGAGGTGATGGGTTGACGTTGACTGCGTGTCAAAGTAAATGCTTGAGGGTGTTCCTGTGTTGATTTAAGACTGTGCGTCTTTGTGGATCTTCTACGATTGATTCATTGTTGATTCAGGACTAAGGTTCTTGAGAGTTTAGTGTGGTAAATTTTTTGCAGATTTCATTGTAAGCATTAAAGTGAAATAAAGGTTTTTCCCGAAAGGGATTTTTCCTTAAATATGTGAGTCAGGAAATTTGCGAATTTGTTAGAATCGATATCACACGGCTTTTTACACAATTAGAGAGAGATCTTGAACGTGCCTGGGAGGCAAATGTCACTTTAGAGGATACATATAAGAATGTAGGAAAGATGCTTCTCGGTCCCGCTTTGGGTAATGTTGAGAGACTAGGAATTTATCATAACGGTGCGTCCACTTCCCAAATCGGTTCCCAAGTTTATGATTGACCCATATGGCTCTCAACCTAACCCACCTAGGCGTCCCATAACTGATAGGAGAGTTCTCTGTAGATATTTTGTGAGAGGTGTTCCTAGGTTCGTGTATGTTTTCACCATTTGTAAGAAGAGTCGACACCTTACATAGTTTTGTCTTAAGTTGGGTAATGTGTCACGCCTTGCTACTACACGTGTTTTCACACACGCACCCACACATGATGCTACGAATGATTACATGATAGAGTTTGCACATATTAGGGAACAAGTTAAGCTTTTAGTCAAGACTTAACCTGATTTGATGGATGATTTTCATAGGATGACACCACCTTTGGAAAACTCCACCGCACCTAACGGTTGAGGTTTAGACTTGTTTTTTAGAATATGAGGATTTTCATGATGATATTTTATACATATTGCTAGTGTGTACCATTTTTGATATATTTTTCGAAAACCCAAAAAGATTTTTGTTTTTGAAATTTTTTGGAAAATACAAAAAGATTTTCTAAAAAATTGAAAAAGTTAAAAAGATTTTATTTTGATAAATGTTTTGGAAAAACACATAAAAATATTTGTATTTTGTTTACACCGTTTATGGATGGACATTTAGGATGACTGACTCAAGATTTCATTCCATATCCACATGACTGTTTGATTGTGTTTTGATAATTTTTGTGCTTTATAATGTTTAGAGTCATTAAGATCTAATTTGCGATTATTACCTACATGTTTGAGTCTTAGTTTCCTTTAATGCACACTTGCACGCATTTGCTTCATTATTGTACTTGTCAAATCACATGTTGGTCCAAGTGTTTTCATCTAAATCGTATCTTTAAAATGAACCAAATGCAATAAACCTCGACAATGAAAGTAGTGCATGTAAGAACCGTTTACCACGAGGAATTAAATTGTAAAAAATGACGAGTGTTCATGGAAATGGGCTATGAGAGTAAAAAATTAATTCTTCGTGAAAGCCACCATTTAAAAGACCCCGAGAAAAAATTAAGACAATAAAAATAATCATATGCCAAAAATGAGGCAATAAGATTTCTCAAAGGAGAGAAAAATAGATCACCTTAAGAATAAATAAAAGATATATTATTTATGAAGGAGTTTGGTTGGAAATATGTAAAAAATGGGTTTGCACGTCCTGACAAAGTCTTGAAAAAGCATTACATAGTTTTAGATGTTATTGGTGTGGAAATCATTTTAGACTTTGATGTGTTGATTAGATTGAGTCGATGTCATATGAATTCACATTTTTGACACCTAAGGACGATTTTGAGATCATTCGTTAGGACTATTCGTATTCAGCGTGAACATATATTATGTTTGATTGCATTGATTTTTCTATCAAATTTGTTCACACCCATTCATTCCATTTCCATGATTTGGTTATCTTATTGTAAATTCATGGTGTGTGATTTTTGTAAAATTATTTTTGTATTTTTGTGTGAAAAATTGAAAAATAAAAAATAGTTTGTGGAATTCTTTTGAGTATCTCTTAATGATCGTAGTTTTTTTCCATGTTTATCATGACAACTCCATTTTTGTTTTGTTTTGACTATTCTTTTCCTTGTCTATTTCGGACAAATAAAAAGGGGGAGAACGAATTATGGGGGTGTTTTACATTATGGGGAGATTTGAGATTCAATATTTGTTTTGATATTATGTTTATATCATTTCAAACTCGATACGTCAAGAAGGTATTTCCTTTGTCTCATGTGTGTAGGAACAAATATTGATGATCATATGTTGCACACCCTAAAGAGAAAAGCTTGAAGATTTGAAGATGAATATTTTTTGAAGAAAAGTTTTTATCATGCGTTTTTGGTACCTTTTCAGTTTTGGTTTTCATGGGAGGGTATTAGATTTGTATAAGCATTTTAATTTGATAATTAAGATGTTTTTATTTTGTACCAGCATAGACATAGGGGGAGATTTGTAAGGACATATTTTATAAGTCCTATTTTACCTCAGTGTATGTCGTATACCGCTACAAACCGTCGAAGAAAAAGTTCAAGTTTGATGATACATGAAGACGGACTCAAATATCAAAAGTTCTTCCACATTTAAGCCTTTGTGATATAAATGTTGGTATGGATGTATTTAAGTAACTTTACGGTTCATTTATAAGTGTTGGGATATTTTTGTAAAATATTTTCTAAGTGTTGAGGCAGATTTTTGAAATAAAAATAAAAACTTATTTTTTTCGCTCTGTCGTTCGAGAGACATATGCCCATCGTTTAAAAGACATGTTGATCTTGCGCGATGTCATTCGAGTGACATCTGTCCTCGTTCGAGAGACATTAGGACTTCATTCGAGCGACATCACCGACTCAAGTTTTTTATATAAAGTGTATTAAATGAGTTCTTTTTTGTTAAGAAGACTTGACGTTTTTCATTCTGCACAAACTGCCAAATAGCAGAATACTTTGTATTCTTCAATTTAGGGTTCAATCATTTTGTTTTTCAATTCACAAAAATCCCAAATGCTTTAGTGAGTGTTTTTGGAACCCAAGATACATCTTTATTGGAGTTTCTCTTTTAGGGAGGATAACAAACTGCTAATCTTAGTGCCACTTGAAGGGGGGTATTGGGATGACGTTGACTGCATGTCTTTATGGATCTTCTTAGGTTTATTCATTGCTAATTCAGAACTGCGTGTTCTTGTGGGTATCTGTGGATATTCATTGTAGATTTCGCTTGTAATCATTGTGAATATTATTAATTGAAATAAAAGGTTTTCCCTTTGGATTTTTATTCCTAAAATCTGTGTGTTAAAGCAATTTATTTATGTTTGTTTAATTTTACCCATGTAGTTGTATGTTTTAGGGCTGAATTAAATTGGTTTAAAAATTGACTCTAATTAAATAAGTTTACAATTGGAACTTGCAAATTGATTCAAATCGATATCACACCGCTTTCTCAATTTTTATTAGTTCACTAATTTATTTAGTCATATTGTCACTTCTCTCACTTTCATTACTCTTTTAAACGTAAAAAATCTTGCCGAATAAACCATCGACTACAACAAAACCAAATCCAATACAAGGTAGTACTGAGATAATAAATCTTAAAGGGGCAACACGCCCAACTGAAACTGTAACTGAAGTAGATTCCTACACTAGGAATGAAGAATAGATGCGTCAAATCCAAAACTCTGCAAGCATCCACCTGTGCTGCAGCTGCATATCCATGAACCATAATATCAAGTCTGGCGTTCCTGTGGCTGGACACCTAAGGTTTTGAAAATATTTTTATAGCAAGAGTTAGTACTCAAAAATTTTTGAAAATATTTAGCAAGAGTTTATCACAGTTCAAAATCGGTTATTGATTACACATGTTAGGTTCACATACACTCTCTTGAGTTTTCTCACCCTTTAACTATTGTACATGCCTACCGTTATCTACTTAGCCAACCTAGCTGTACTACCCAAGCTAACTAGACATAAGTAACTATCTGTACTATTGATATCTTTAAGTCCCCATACCGCCCATAAAGTACTTTATCCTCTCTATAGTCTAGTTACGATTTGTACTCATTTGTAGTCATTTGTTCCATCTTCCCATCATTTCATTATTCATATCCAGTTAATTATATTTTTTTCTCTTCTTTTATGGTATCATTTTTGTGTATCCATTTTCTTATTTAGAGGCTATGATTTTGGGGCACCGCTCACATTATTACATGTTTTATTCATTTTCACTCTTTATAGTTAGCACTATTATTGTTTTACTTCTTAGCGGTTCCATTTATGCGTCCACAATTTTCCATGGTGAGGTCACGATTTTGGGATGGCATTCACATTTCGTCTCCCTAAGAGAGTACGTATCCATATTTTCCATGTGAGGATATGTTGACTCCGCTCTTCACGTACGCACATTCACATCCACACACACACACCATATTATTCCAACTTTGTCCACTTCACAGACACGACATGTTTGTCACACAAAAACACAAACATTCATTCTTTAAAGTTAAGAAGAATATATTATCGATACTATAATATATTGAAAGGGAGGAGTGGGTTACAAACACTTTCCAAATCCATAACATAGTCCCTGAGCTCGCATCTCATTGGTTTCGCATGCACCAATTGTCTTTAGCTACCTTTTTTGAGGCGGCTCCTTATTTTTTCTATTTTTTAGTATAGTAGGTTGGTGACTTTTATCTCTATATATTCACACACATCACATTTCAACGACAACCGTTATGTATTTTATACCCTCGAGTGTTTCATGATGAAACTCTCCGAGGTTTCGATGCTTCTCACTCGCCGTTGTGCTAGGAAGGACACAATGATGACTCCACTGGGGACTTTTTGCGGACTAGAATCTATTGATGTGGGTTCTTAGTTTTTTCTTCTATCCGTTTCTTTTTTAATACATGTACATATATCTTTCCTCTTCTTTCCACTTGTGAAAATGTAAACATGTGTATACATAGTTTGGTTGGGATAATTTCTTGTCAAAGCATTTGAGTCATGCATTAATCAAGCCAAAATTATTAATTTCATATAGACGTTTGGTAGAGAAAGCCTCGTTCATTAGACATTGATGAACATTGAAAATTTATTATCTTACATGACTTCTATGCATCAATGACTTCCATTTTTGAACTTATTGAAGACATATCCATTGTCATCGATTTATGATTAAATTTCAATTGCTATTCACACACCCCTTTTCATTATACTTTTATAAAATGATGCTTTGAATTGAACAACTGATTATCTATTGAGATGTGTTGTGTTTAAGAAAAGGGAAGGGACGATTTTTCAAAATGCAGGTTCATTAGGAAGAAACTTTATTTCCATCCTAAATTATTTCTACGACTATGATCTAGTCCCATGAGCACAACTATGCATGTTTTAGGCGACTGCCCAAAGTCGTGCGCATGGATGGGTTTTTGTACCCATGTGCATGACCAAAAAATTTTGGAATGGTTTATTCCATGTCAAAAATCATGCCTTGGTTCTTAGTTTCCCCCGTGCACACAATGCAACCAGTTTTTCAAAAATATTTTATAAATAGAGCTTTTTCCTTCCATTTCAATATATTCAAATTCCCAATTGCTTCTCTAATACCGAGAGAGTATGTTCAAGGTTGAGATCATTTAAATTTCATCTCTTTTTTCAAAATCACTTATTCCTTTAGCAATTGACAAAAAACCTAGATCTATACTTGATTTATTATTTGTGTGGAATTTAAAGTGTTTTGAGATCAGATCCACTCAGCCTAGATTGAATCTAATTAATCCAGATCAAAATTGAAGATCAAGCTCAGATCCATAAGAGGTGCTTGAGCTATTGGAGGGTTAAAGCATGGTGATATTCTAAGGAGGAGAATGTGACTTCCTCGTTCATCCAATGGAGCTTCCAATGGATCTCTCATTGTCAATGGCAGAGATTTCAATGTTCATAGATAACTTCTTGTTAGGGAACTAGAGAGAGGTAACTTCTTTCATTATATGAAATATTTCCATGTTGAATTAGAGATTATGATAAATCGAGTGTTTTTAACCTGAAATGGGTATTTTTCCTCATAAATATATCTTGTGGATTGATTGTATATTATTTACTTTGACTTCTACATCTCTAACATACACATCCATTAGCTCTAGGTTGGATATAGTTAGATCCTTTAAAATTAACCATAGAATTTGCACCTAGTTATTATTTGTTATAATTAACCTAGATATCCTAATTAGATGCATCGAACTATCGATCTACATGATTTTTATCATCTCACTTAGTTGCATGAGATGCTAGGATTGTTTTAATTGATAAGAAAATAAAAATTGATAAAATCGGGAAAATTTGTTAAGAAAACTATTCACCCACCTCTATTTATTTGAGTTGAACATATTATGTATAACACACAACCCTCAACTTGTACATGTACTTTTATAATCTCTTTCCACTTCTTCTACATATATGTATGTTCCATATGCCATGTTTTAGTCATTCATTTTTACGTCACTCGTGTATAGCTCTTTTCAGCTCATGTACATATTTAACTCTTTATTACTTGTATATACTCCCCTTAATCACATGTTTCACTTCATTTGTATATATTCACAAGTTTCACTTCATGTGTATATATCACACATTTCACTTCATTATTATATTCACATATTTCACTCCACTTGTATATATCCATATCGTCTCACCTCATTTGTATATTCACATATTTCACTCCACTTATATACTAAACCTTTGTTACACACCACTTATACATGGTTTTACTTTTACTTCATGCTTAATAATTGTGCACATATCTCTTAGCATACAAAATACTTTGTATAAAATACTAATAAAAACTCGTGCATTTTTACACTACATTACACGAGCATTGACTTTTGACCTTATATTTGTCCCGTACTGGGGAGTCATTTTATGATGGGAGGTATTTGGAAGGAATTCGTTCACATACATCAAGTATATCAAATTGCATGCCTGTATTATCGAGCATGGTCTATGGGGTCTGTATTTCCTTCATAGATCTTAAATCTGGGAATGACAAACTTCCTTGGGGGCTCTTCCTTTTCGATCCCCCTTAAAAAAGGGGATTTCATCCAAGTATTGAGACCCCTTCTGGCTAGCTCTCTGGTGGACCTGTCTCTACGGTGGGATGGATGTTGGTCCATTTCCCTATGGACTAGAATCCTAATGTCTTCATATTATCGATCATTACTCCTGTGGAATCTCTCCGATTGGCCACGCTCCGATCGACCATGATCTGACCTTCCACATTTAGTTCTTTCCTGGTCACGCGTGGAGCTCCTTCCTCAGCTGCAAGTATTACTCGCCTGACACTAAGGCTCCTATCTCGGAGTTTCCTGGTGCCCCTTTGGAGAGCTCTCTCCATTCTTTCATATCGCTTTTGGAGCTGAGCTTTCTCTTCTACCTAGAGGCTAGTAGCCTCATCTTATTCGCGAAGCTTGGATTTGTAAGCGTCGAACAACTTAGAAATATTTATAGATCTAGGTGGTCCTTGTCTTTATACAGACCTGACCCTAGGAGGAATTTCCAACTTGAGGAATGTTGCTGCTATGGTGAGACATCACGGGCTTTCTGTTTGTGAAGATTTTTGTAAGAATATAAATCATTTTCCATAGACTATTCCACTTGTAAGTATAATAACTATCACAATAAAGAGATATAAGAATATAATCACAAAAACAGAAAGTAAAGAGCAAACACAAAGATGTATGTGGTTCAACAACTTGCCTATGTCCACGGAGAGATTGTTGTTTATTATAATGTCTCTCAACAACGTTTGGTACATCCCTTTGCCCCGAGTCAGGGTGTATAATTTATAGGTAAATTGAACTAGAGTTTGAATTCTTCAAGGAACTCAAATAACACGTGAATATATCAAGGAGTACCTGACTATCTCTCTCGAGATTAATGGTAACTATTTTAACTATATCTGTAAGTGTTTATGTGTATTTGAAAGACTCGTGTGTTAAATTAAATTATGATTTGGGTCAGGCAGTGCTTTGATCAATCCGGGATGGTCGGCTACTTTTATGGGTTGTGCTAAATGGTCTCCCACAAAACTAATGATGAAGAAACTATTGTCATTAATCTAGGTTCTAGTAGTCATTCACGCGACATCAAAATAATATTGACTCTTAGTGAATACCCGTAGTCGCAGTTTGAAGAACTTATAAAGGAGTTTACGGATGTGTTCGTATGGTGTTACGACTACATGCCTACTATTAACCTTGAGATTATACAACATGAGATCTATACATATCCCGAATGCAATCCTGTTAAGCACATATTAAGAAACTTCGACTCAAATGATCCATTAAAGTCAAAGATAAAGTGGAATACCCGAATGTTGGATTTATTCATTTGGTTTGATAACTAACTTGGTTTTTCCAACATTATCCCGGTGCCTAAATTCGGAGGAAAGGTCCCTTACGTCAAAGACGAAGTCATCAATAACTGACCGTGGGATCTATTTTCACGGTTAAATACCTGACTTGGCTCAACAACATAGTCCCAACATTGATATTCAGAGGAAAGGTCTGCATGTGTAGTGATTATTGAGATTTTAACAAAGCCAATCTAAATGATGACTATTCTCAGCAATCAACATGATTATTCACAACATTACCAACCATGCCCTCAATTCATTCATTCATGGGTCAATAGGATACTACCATATTAAAACACACCCATATCGATAAGAGAAGATGACTTTCACTACCCCATGGGGTAATTTCTGCTGTACAATCATGCCTTTCAGTCTTACGAACGCCAATTCTATATACCAAAGGGAAGCCATAACTATCTTTCATGATTTTCCTTAAATAAGTCGATGTCTATGTTACTGATATAATAATTAAATCAAAGACTCGAGAAGGCCAGATCCTTGACTTGAGGAAATTCTTTGAACAACTGTGACAATACTAAATGTGCTTCAACTCATAAATATGTCTTTGTTGTAATCAAAGGAAATAAATTAGTAAAGAGGTAATAGAAGAAGACCCTGCCAAAACTAAGGCAATTATTGACACGTCATAGTCGTGAATCAAAAATGAGGTATGCAGTTTCCAAGGAAAGATAAAATACATCCATATATTCATCAACTTACTTCCATATGCGAGCTAATTTTCAAACTTCTCCGGAACATTCAACCAAGGTCAAAAATAAATAATTTCAAGAGGATTTAGATAAAATCAAATTATATATTATCCAACCATCAGTATTTGTAGACAACCAGTGGATCTATTTGAATGCAATAATTTATCAACTTTCGATTTAGCCTCACACGTCAAATAGAGAACTCAAAAAGACAAAGAAAGATAATTCACACTTTCCTGTAAATATTGATGATTCTCGAATGAATAGCATCAAAACAATTAAGCTCGACTCAGACTCATTGTGCAAACCCATTGATTTTCAACTAAGAACCCTATACACACACACACACACACACACACACACACACACACACACACATATATATATATATATTCTCTCTCTCTCTCTCTCTCTCTCTCTCTCTCTCTCTCTCTCTCTCTCTCATTTGAAGATATCTAATTTTTGTAGCATCAATGCAAAATAATTTGTCCTTGGCAATTTTTTTGTTTTTATTGCCTCTCAATCTTTTAGGTTCTCGCCAACGGTTGACTTTCACGCAAAGGATATTTCTCCTTTCTTAGTCCTTTCCCATGCTCAATCATATTTTTAAAAAATAACAGAAAACTCATGAGAAATGATTTTTACATGCACAATTCTACCATAGTCCAAAAATTAATGTATATGACAAGATTGTTTGGAGAACACCTCACATAGCTCATGTGACATATGAAGTTAAAATTCAAAAGAGTTCATGAAAAGTGTGTGTGGACGCATACTTAAAGTGAATCCATCATGCAAATAAATTTCAAACTACATTATGTAAACACGAGTGAGAAAAATCCAAGCATTGAAAAGAAAAATGAAATGTCCTAGTCACATGTATACACGAAAGGAATAGGATTCAAACACACTGATATGACATATAATATGTGTAAAACTAATATACCCAAAAACTAAAAATCTTTTTGAGTTTTAAATTTTTAAAAAAATGATATCAATTTAAAAAATAAACTCACAAGACAAACACTTTTTTTTTTATATTTTTTTCATAAAGATCCAAAAATGGGAAAAAAATAATATAAAAGATAAACACATCATAACACTAGAGATAATATATAGCATAAAGAAAAACGTTAGTGTATGAAAACACATGCAATCAGAATCAATCGTAAGATATATCATGGGATGAATCATGTGAAAACAATCGAGAGTGAACAATCCTAACATTTAGTGCCTTTAAATCTGATCTCATAACCAATAAAAGTGTAACGTGATGATCTCGGGCTTGGAAAACCTGAGTGACACTAGCCTTATTCGTCCTAGGACCTTTTCTAAGATCATAATAAAAACGCGTAAGGTGACCTTTCCTATGTGTATGAAAGTGAAGACACATGGAATGTTATCTATAGGTTGACTTTTTTTTGACGTTTATAGGTTTGATTAGGTCCCTAAAAGGATGTTCTTGTCTTTAGCAACGAAAATATCTACACCATCGAAGCTATTTCCACACTTGTTATCTTTGATTCGGACAGTGCCTAACATTTTATCCAAATGTCCAACCTACACTCCAAATCCAATTTGACATTACTCAAGTCTCTTATCTTCTCTTATAAATTCACAATCCCAGACTCAAGAAAACACCTAGACACTTTTAACTCAAGAAGCTTCTTCTTTAAAACCTCAATTAAACCGTGAAGTCTATCTTTCTCACCCTTAACGTACTCTAGATTCTCCTTAAGAGTCCCCTCATGTGATCTAAGATCCTTAATCAATTTAGCATTATCCTCACCTAAGGCACATTCCTTACCATCGGTTTTAAACTAAAGTTAGGCCTTTTAAACTTCAACAAAACCGTGTATAATTCCCACAAGGACACACGAAGATCACTATCCTCCTCATTCTTCTTCTTCTTCTTCTTCTTCTTCTTCTTCTTCTTCTTCTTCTTCTTCTTCTTCTTCTTCTTCTTCTTCTTCTTCTTCTTCTTCTTCTTCTTCTTCTTCTTCTTCCCTCATTAGATTTGGAACATAAAGACTGGACCTCAAAATCGTCATGTACATGATTATCTTTAATGGGGGCAGACTCTTCACTTAAGCTCACATGACTAGCCCTGAATGCGGTGTAGCTTAGATCCGTGGGGGAATTAACTTCATATTTTGACTCACTATCACTTAAGGGTGGTATTATATACCTTTGTTTTCATGCACTCCATCCTTAGTCTAGTTGGGCACTCACGAGAATAATGCCCTAAACCTTGGCATTCAAAACATTTTTCCCGATAATCCACCTTTTTAGGAACATCCCTATTATTCATATCACAGTCATTAAAGTTATTAGGCTTCTATTAAAAAATCTTTTTAAAGCGCTTCTCATATTTAATTTTAAGAAACTTCTTGAACTTCCTAGAAAGTTAGATATCTCTTCAGCATTAAGTTCATCATCACTATTAGAATCCAACACATCCTTTTTTCGAGACTTCATGGAAACACTTTCTCTTGCTCTAAAGGACACATGTTTATCTGATATGTTTGAAGGTCACCTAGAAGTTTTTAGACTCTTATAGTGTCGACACCACCTATGGAATCTACACTTGTGGATCTGGCATTAAATCTTCCAGGAAACGATCGTAATATTTTTTTCAGCTCAGGGATCGGCTCACCTAAGTTAAATGAAGAATTGACAATATTTGACAACTTGGAATAAAACTCATCAAAAAGTTCATTCTCTAACATCTTAATCATCTCAAACTTAATCATCAAATTTTATAACTTGAAACCCCTAATAGTATATGTTCCCTCGTGTGTGGATTGTAAAATATTTCAAGCATCCTTTGTGCTCTCATAAGTCATAATACGTCTAAACTCTTTAATAGTTACATCATAAAAAATAGCATTCACACCCCTAGAATTAAAGGTCGAGGAATTCTTTTCATCCCTTTTCTAGGAGGTAAATGCTTTAGGATTATCACCTTCGGTGGGAGGTGTCCACCCATGCCGAACCAAGTTCCAAACATTTTTGTCCATTGATTCAAGAAGAAATCACATCTATGCCTTCCAATAGGGATGGTTTCACCCATCAAAACACAACAAATTTGTGTAACATTCTCTGATATCAATTTGATAAAGATAATTCGCCCTGGGGTTTGTAGACAAACACCAATAATTTTTAATTTTCACAATTTTAATCAACTT
The DNA here is from genome assembly GCA_949130495.1 of Sambucus nigra. Classification (NCBI taxonomy): domain Eukaryota; kingdom Viridiplantae; phylum Streptophyta; class Magnoliopsida; order Dipsacales; family Adoxaceae; genus Sambucus; species Sambucus nigra. The sequence goes on along the minus strand of OX422221.1, from coordinate 514,065,701 downwards.
TACACCAAATAAAAACTATAGTGCCGTGTGAAATATTTTTCCAATTTTAGTCTTGACCTAAGTATGCATCTAGGTGAGTATAATCAAGAATAAAATAAATATCAAACCACAACATGGCGATGTACGTGGAAAACCCACAACAGGAAAAACCTTAAATGGCCTAACCATATAATTCCATTAAAATGTAGGTCTAGTTCCAAGGACAAATTAGGCTTACTCACAAACTAGATGCCTTCAATCCTTGCGGCGCTTCTTAGTACCTTGTTACCTTCTTCGCACCCAGTATTGGATGCTTTACAATAGCCACATAATGCAGGAGCGTCCCCACATCTCGGTATCCTATCGATCTTACTTGTTTCGTGACCAATCCAATTACCGCTCAACACAAACACGGTCTCCAAAACTCAAAATTCATATAATATGAAGAAAAAATGGTTTGCTATAATACATACGATATCTCAGACAAATATATAGATTTAGGACCCTTGGATCTCAAACTTGGTTGTAAACAAGGGTTTTGGTTTGGAAATTTTTTTCCTAAATCAAACACATAAAATTGGAGATATTTTTTAAACAGGTTTGGGAACTTAAAAAGCTTGGAAAAGTCTCAAAGATACAATTTCCCCTAAATTCCTATTTATAGTAAGTTTGTTGAAAATTAGATAAGGATCAAAACCAGTTTGGAAAAACTTGAATTATTCAAAAATTAGCATACTCATTCGAATATAATTAAACCTCACTCAAACACTATTCAAACGACATTTCCAAGGACATTCTAGCAAAGGGTAAAAAATATATCGTTCAAAGTTTCGTTTGAATGGGATATAACAAGGTACCTATAATTATTCGGACAACTTCCTAAGTTCATTCTAACGAAATCCTGAAAAAAATATTTTTTTTCCAAAAAATATAAAAAGGAATAAAATTATTTTAAAACAATTAAAAAATTATTTTATAAACACCTAAGACCCAAAACAAAATCCAGGGATAAACCATAAACATGTATTCATACCTTATAGAGATCCCTTCGATGATAAAGGTGAAACTCGGCTCGAAACATGATGCATACTTTTTCTTTCGCTGCTACAGTCTTCAATAACACGTCGAAGGATTGAAGAACAAATAATTCAAGTCTTAACATATGACTCAAACATTTTTTTGTCTATATATGAATTTAATCAATTTGAAAATTAGACCTTACAAATCATCCTCATCGACATGAGATATACTTGAACTGCTAATGTGATAGCCTCGACATTTTTTAAAACCATTATGGTGAGAGTGAGGGCGATGATTTGAGTGAGGGAGAATATGTCCTCCAACACGTATACACCGAACTTTACACCGAGTCGTTAAAAACTAAAATGCAAATTAAAATTTTGGCACTTAAGGTATTATCTTTAGAGAAGGATTTGATGGCTTTGAGAGAAAGTGAGACCTCCGTTCGGATTTCTTTGAGTGAGAAATTGGTTTCAGTGGATATGTAAAATAATGACTTGATCGACAAAGTGGCTAGTCTTACGAGAGATCTTCAAGCATCATTAGAGACACGTGAGAAACTTAAAGCCCATACTTCCAAACTCGATAAATATTTCGAACGTGCACTAAAGATCAAAGTTACTTTAGAGTACATATCTAATAAGGTTAGAAAGATGTTACTAGGTCACTCATTAAGTTTTAAAGATAGGCAACGGATAAGTTATGGTGGTGCATCAACTTCTAAGTTTGTGATGGATCCGTATGGGGTTTGACCTAACCCCCCAATGTGAACACGTCCTAGGCATTTTAACCAAGGTAGACACAAACAAATCTATGTTTATACCCATTGTAAATAAAGAGATCATCTTAGAGATTTTTTTTATAAGATAGGAAGAGTCTCTCACACATATGCTACCACGCACCACTATAGCGACTTCACTAGTATTACAGAGCAAGTTACGTTTCTAGTCATTACTTCTAAAAGCTTAATGGGATAATTTAAAAGGATGTTTATGACTTTCGCTAACACTTCTAATGAAATGACTAGAGCAACAATGATACGGGAAAGAAAAAGGTTACCTCATCTCAGGTACCTAAAAATGATAAACAAATACCTTGTTAATGTTTCTCTAAAGGTTGAAGATACTTCTCAATGGTATATTGATAGTGGGTTCTTTAGGAACATGAACAGTGACAAGTCATATTTGACCAACTATGTGGATCGTAAGGAAGGAAAACCACCTTTTGGGATGGGAGTAAGTCTAGGATATTAGGACGAGATTGTGTGAAGATTTTCCTAAACTAGACAGTGTGTTGTATATTGAAGGGTTGGAAGATAAATTAATAATCATAATACAACTTTGCAATGCTAACTTTTCGATAAAGTTTGATCAGCAGGAGTATAATGTTTATGATCAATCTGATAAACTTTTTCTACAAGGTGTGAGGACTACCAAAAATTTCACTGGTATCATACCCTAGAGTAGAAAAATTAACTGCGCTAATAATTTCGAAAGGGTCAAAATAAGTAGAAAAATTGACCCGGGGTTTAATTTGGGTCTAGGGTCAATTGGGAACCAAAAGGACACCCTAGAGGGAGATTTTGGTCATTTTTCGAGGGAGGTGAATAGTACTTACGGGATTGGAGTTTTATTATTTAAGATTAGAGTGTGTTAAACCAATAGATCATTTATCAAAAGACTAAGGAGAGGAAGGGAGAGAATTCTAGGAAGAGGAGGGGTTTTGAGAGCAAACCAAGGGTTGCACCACCTTGCACCACCACCGAAAAAGTGATTGAAAAGGACGAGAAAGCATCCTACATAAATCTTCACCAAAGGATTAGACCTACACCTTAAGTCAAGTGTAATTCGTGTTCCAATTAGTGAGTATAATATCCATGTTAAATTAGAAGGGATAAACATCCATGAAAACTATAAATCAAAGATGAAAATTTGATGATTTTGATGTAATTCTTGAAATGGAAATTATTTAGGATTATTCCTTTGATGAAATTAGAATTAACACCATGAAATTTTGGGTTTAATTGATGAGGGAATTTGGGGTTTATATGTGTTCTTGAGAGAATTATATCATGTAGATTTTCTTGAATTTAAAATAAGATTAGTATGATTCATCGAAATTCCATGATGATTTTGATATGATTTGATGTTATAAATCATGTACATACTTGGGTATACCATTTGGTATGAATTATAAGTAGTTTGGGATCATTTGGTGGAGGTTTTGAGGATGAATTATCTTACCACCCGTAGGTAGAAATATGTAAAAAAATGACGAATATTTTATGATAATTTGAGGACTGTTTTAAGAGGAATTTGGTAGTGTGCTCGAGAGTTTTGTATAAAATCACGTTCTTCACAACTTTGTAGTTTTAAGTTTTTTCAAAATTAGAGAAAAAAAGCCTCAAAATTGTAATTTTTATTTCTGAGCAGATTGTAACTTTATCAAAAGAAAGAGGATTATTGGTAATTAAAATACAATCCGGGCTTGTTATAATGAGTATGGGTTTTGGACCAATAAGTATGAACTGAAGGTAGCTACTGGAATAATTAATTAAATCCTTTCGGTTAATAAGAGATGTTAGGAGTAATGGGAAATCTGAATAAAATGTGAATTATTAGTTATGCGATAAACATGAAATATACTACATGTGAGATTTGTAGATGGGATGAGCGTATACCCATTTGTTGATATATATACATAAGTGGAGAGAATATCTATAATATAATTGAGGTTTAAAATATCATGATATGTAAGATATTCGAGATATAAGTATACTACGTATGAGACATGTGATACGGGATGTGCTTATGCCCTGTTGTTAATATATATATATATATATATATATATATATATATATATGATGAATGTATACCTATATGATGATTTGTGTGTATGACATACCTATCCTACTTGCAATCGACGGGAGGTTTGTGCGTATAGGACAGTCATATCCTGATGAGCCTTTGGGGGGATTTTTGACTTGTGCCCTAGAATATAGAACCTAGGTATGGGCTATCTGTGATAATGATAGTGATGATGGTCATAAGGGTGCATAGGTATGTGCGTAGCCCGTAGGCTTGGAATTATATTCGCCTCTAATATGTGTGATTTGTGATGATGGTTCGAGAGTGAGATACTGAACAAACAGTCCTTTATACAGTGACCAGATGTACTGGAACTAGATAACAGAGTAGTGCGTGCACTGTGGGTGTGACTCAGGGTACAGTATTGTGTATATATATATATATATATATATATATATATATATATATATATATATATATATATATATATATAATATAGTGAATATATATATATATATATATATATATATATATATATATATATATATATATATATATATATATATATATAATATAGTGAATGTATATATATACATGTGATATTATCTTCTGTGTGATTTACGTAGACATAAAAGATAAAGAAATCTGAAATTAATTAAGTATGAGAACACTTAATTATATTGAGATTTGAATTAATATATTTATTTATTACATTATTGTGAAGGAAATACGTGGGGAGATTTAAGGGCTATAGCTAGTTGATACAATGAGATAATATAGTGAAAGTGAGTATAGTAACTCGAATAGTTTGGGTATACGTTAGGCGTGCACGCTAGTTTAGAGGTGAGAATTTCAAGTAAGAGTTCGAGGATCTAACAAGTATATAATAATTGCTAATTGTAGCATTTATTCACTTGATGTTTTTAAAATATTTTACAATCGGGCTTTGACCCATTTTCTCTTGCATATTCTTTTCCCTCTTACATATTCAATATCAGGTGTCCAGCCACAGGGACGCCCAACTTAGAGGATCGTAGATTTATTCGCTATTGATGCTTTGGAGGGTGGACCTTGAATTAAACTCATCATTTTATTGATTCAAGTACTCTGTAGTCATTTTGTTCTATGGCATGTTGCCAATGGATCCTTGTCATTTTCACTCTATCTCAGTTATTAGTTTTACTTATGTTGGTTTTGGATACATTTGGTTTGACTTGGTTTATTGAATTGAGATGTTTTAAACTGGGAAGTTTATTCCAGTTATATTAAACAAGTTGTGGTGGTTATTATTTATTATTCATTGTTGTGGATTGGGTTATATGATAAGTGATTGCTATTGTTAAAAAGGAATTTTATTTAAAATTAAAAGTTTTAACACTAGCTTAATTGATTACTAGGTGATTAATAATGAAAGAAAAAAATTATTTTCCGACAGTGATGCTAAGAATGAGCCAATTGAATAATTTGAATTAATAGGATAAAGAGTTGGCCACCCGGTATTTAATTAAGCGGGTTGTTACAGGTGGTATCAAAGCATAAGGTTCTAATGTACTTAGGATCTGTACATCTTTCTATGTTTTAGCGTGGAGTTCTTTGATTTAGAGCCCTATTATTAGGATGTTGTATTCCTCTGCATATTACGACTTACGTGCTCCTACCAGGAAATATAAGTGATGTAATTCTTATTTGAGCTTGGGAGGGCATCGATGACTAGCGAGGGTCGTTAGAAGAATAGCAGGAGGATGACTCAATAGAAAACTTAGAAGATTTTGGAAATGGTGATTTATATAGAACCCAACAAAATTGTTGTTCAGGCCGAGGAAGATAAAGAAGTCGCTCGGGAGATGTAGTTTCCAGGAACCGTCATGGATGATATTTGTGCCATTTCAAATCCTAACCAGCACTGTCTGTGAAAGATGAAGGAGTCAGAAGTACTCTTGTGAAGGAAGAAATCCAAACACAATTATATAGGGTGAAGTGTAGAAACACCCAAGACTTGAACATTTCACATGAAATTTTTGCTTATGGGAAGTGATGAGAGTTAGACATCACATATAAAGAAGCATGTGGGAAGCTAAAATGAGACATTATAGTATGGCTCGACTGTGAAATCGACCATTTGATGTTTAATCGGGATATGAATAGAATTTTGAAACTTATTTCATATGGACGAGAAAGAAAGCCCAACGCGAAAGATCAGTGAACTCGTTTAACGAATTCCTTACCCAATGAAGAACGAGGTACATCGCAGATATAAAGAGTTCATTGTGTGGAAGAACTCGTGAGTTAAATACGCAAGTGTAAATGGGAAAATCTTATGAATACAACTAGGGTTTATCTAGCCAAGAAATTTGTTAACGCCCTAAGGAGAAAGGGAGTCAGGGGGTTGGGGAATACCTAGCCACAAGGCAAGGATTGAATTCAATGGTGATAGTGAAACATTACCGGAAGTTGTAACCAATAGGGAATGTATTTAAATTCTTACTAAGTTGCGATGAATTCAGCCAAGACCAACGAAGTCGATCATGTGTTTTATAGGACTAGTAGAGACAAAGGAACAGTTGAAATAAAAATTGGGAGCTAAGACTACCCGTTCCAAGATAAGGACATTCCAAAATAGTCAGTAGGACCAGTGACGGGGGAATGTCCAAGGAAATTGCCTTATGTGTAGAAAGAGAGACTACTAGTGTTGAATGTGTCCACGTTGAGAAGTGAGACCGATAAGTTTAGGAATGGTAAACCATGTCAGTTAGGCATAACAACTGGAGGAGTGAAATTTCCAGTGGAGGAATTGGCCCAGGAAATTTACAACCCGAGCGTAGTGGGATTAGATAGGACTAGTGGAGTCCTTAATAACTGTAGCATACTGTATTTCAGGGTCGATGGGACCCAGGAAGTAAAAGGGAGGCCAATAAGGCCATAATTTAGGCTTAAAGATTTGGTACAAACGTTTCAATGATGTGCGTATAGCCGTAGAAAATAATAATTTTCCCACTACGAGGAGAGGGAAACTATTGGATGAAATCCTAGATGTATAACGATTACAGATGCTCATGAGTCGTGTTGGAAGCTAAGTTCTGGGACCCTACGATTGGGAGAGACTGGTAAAGTTTTGTTTCATCCTTGTGATTAAAGGATTAATGAAAGTGTCACAGGTGTGTCACAATATATATGAATTATTAACACTAAAAAAATTCGCATGCGAGTGGAGTTTAGTGGGTATGATGCTTTTAACAACCGGGTTGCAAACGTATTTTTAATTGATAATGGGACTTTTTGATATCGTTCGTGAGTGATCCGGATGGTCACTAAGAACATATTTTATCATTATAAATTACTACTACTTTGAGTTAGCAAAGTAGAGCTTATTATGGTAATGTGTAGGGATTAATTACCAAATGTTTGAACGATAGTAGATTGAATGATAAGACTATCATGATGGATATTCTGAGTGAGTAATATTACCATGGTGAGGCACCACCTGAAATAGGGTTGGGCCTATAAATATATATGAAAATTTCATGGTATCGTCGACTTCAGTGAGTATGTTTTCTAATTATATGTAAATTCGGTGTATAGAAATTTATTTACCGATGTGACTCAAGATACATTGTGATCTTTATCGAGCATCAATATATAGCTCGTGAGAGCGCCATGTTTCATGTTATTTCTAAGGGTAATGAGTAGATTTTTTTAACATACGGAGATTGTGGGAAGGTACATATTATAGACTGAGGGCTTTACGAATCTCGATGACTGACTATGTTACGTAGTAGTGTATCGGTAGGGTTTCTTATTTGGATTTCTCTTTGCGAGACATCCCATGCATGAAACTAGCGAACGTCGGGAGTTGGAGAGAAGTTTAGTTGATAGTAAATAAGTTTTGTACTTTGGTCATTGTGCATATACAAGAATATAACTGAGAGCTGATAATTCTATTACGACTTAAGGCCAGTAGAGACGCCTAGTCCTGGTATATTTATTAATAGAACAATGATGCCACTGAAAGAGTGATTAAGTTATGACTAGTGAGGTGGTTGAGTGTACTCCTATCCTATCAGCATGCCAATTGCGCGAGAATCAATTTACGAGTGGTATAATTATTGGGGCAATAATTTGCGAGACATATGAGAAGAGTACGCTTGCGTTCAAATAAGGAAGTTATTTAAATAAACTCAGTTTTTATCAATTAAGTCCTAAACATGCATCTAGGTGTGATTGATGATGATAAAATCAAGCAAGAACATTCAAACATACACAAATGAGGAAAAATCCCCCAAAGGGGCAAAAACTTTTATTTTCACTATAATTTTGTAAAAAAATGGCTTACACGGATTACAATGAAAATATGTGACACATAAATACCCTCGGGTGTCGGTTCTGATGTCGTTGGCTGGAACTATCCCTTTCCAGTAGGGCAGCAATGAAGAAGATAACGACTTCCTCACAAATTACTCCAGATGAGTAAATGATCCTCTTGAAGGTTTAAAGATTCACACATATATATGGGAATGGTTTTGTGAATAAAAAAGGTTTAGAAAACCTTAAAAAGATGAAGTCTTATTCTGGACTATTTTCACAAAATTTTGAGATTGCAGAAAGACTTGAAAATTATGTAGAAGGAGAACATATATTTATACGAAAATCGAGGCGGTGGCTCGTTCGAACGAGATAGTCATGTCGCTCGAACAAGGACATATGTCATTTGAACGAGATCGCGCGACATGCCTATCTCGCGCGACATGCCTATCTCGCGCGAATGACAGACAAAGTCGTTTGAGCGAGCTCGTCGTTCAAGGCACTTCGCTTCTACACTTAATTTTTTTTTTGCTTTTGATAAAAAATTAATCCGGACTTCAAAAACAATTTTCAAAAAATTTCCCAAATATTTATGCAAATATTAAAGCTCCAATAAACCATTTTACCGATAAAGTGTAGTGGAGTAGTGGGAATGAGCTGAGTAGCACGTCACATGTAGCATGATGCACGTGAAGATAATGGATGCATTGAATTCGAATAAAGGCCGTCGAGGTTGATTGTGTTGACGTGCCGAATGTAGCGGTATCAGACATACAAACTGTGATCTATGAGAAAACAAAAAATTCCTAGATTCTACCCCGGACATTTATAAAATTATGTCCTTACAAATCTGCCCCTATGTCTATGCCTGTACATACATAAAAAAATCCGAATTATGCAATCAAATGACATACAAGAGAATATCCTTATTAAGCCCTCAAACTAAGAAAACTAAATGACATGTCTTTCAAATCTTCAGCTCTTCAGAAACTTCCAAAGCTTTTCTCATCAGGGTGTGCAATCCAAAAATGAATAATGTTGTACCTACACACATGAGATAAAGCAAATACCCGTGACAAGCAACATATTGAAATATAATGATATGAAAAAATTGATGATCAATAAAGCTTAAGAAAATCATTCATAAATCAACCAACCAAACACCAAAAAAATTCTCCCCCATAATTCTTCTCCCCCTTTTTATGATGTCCCCAAATAGACAAATATGAGAAGCATAAATGAATGCACATGGAGAATGACACATGGGAATAAACTGCTATTTTTGTATTTTTCAAAAATTTTCACACATAATATACAATAAAGAATCACACCATGAAAGAACACAAAAACAACCAAGTCGATGATAGCGTAAATGAAGGGGTGTGATCAGATTCGATAGGAAAATCAATGAATACAAACATGACATATGTGCACGATGAATATCGAATACTCCTAATGAATGAACTCAAAATATTCCTTTGGTGTAAAAAGGTGGTAATATGAGACATTGACTCAATCAAATCAACGAATCAAAGCTCAAAGTGATTTCCACACCAATAAAGTCCAAAACTGTTTCATGCTTTCTCAGGACTTTCAAGAAAGTTCAAACTCGTTTATATTCTCCAACCAAACTCCCTCAGATATATATTTTGAATAGAGGTGTTCTAAATTCTCAAACTTTGGAGAATTGATGGTGAAACCTAATGGCCCATAGATGGCATATATTGCTTTTTATTGCCTTTAATTTTTTTCGGGCTCTTTTAACCTCTTTGGACCCCGGATAATAAAATTCCTCAATTTTTAGGTCCTTTTTAACGGTGGCTTAGAATCGCAAAGGATAAATGAACCTTTCGCAGCCCTGCCCCATTTTTAAATAAACACACAGTCGCAATAAAACCCACAGTCGCGCCAAAACGGTTTTTACATGCATTCTAATCTTGTCAAGTTTTATCGTATATGGTTAGCTGTATAGACATAATTGAGATGGAAACACTTAAGCCAATATGTGATAGACAAGTAAAATAATCAAATAAATCCATGCATGTGATCAATAAAGGAGATAGGAGTCAAACATGTAGTAAAATATCACTAATCACATCTCAAAGACTCCAATCAATGTAAAACACATGGATGAAATGATGTAGCGTCTCAAATCTCTATCAAACAGTCACAGGGATAAATGGAATGAAATTGTGACTTGGCTATCTTAAATGCTCATCCATAAAAGGTGAAAATAAAATACAAAAATCCTTTTGAGCTTTTCTAAAAATTTTATAAAAGAAAAATCTTTTTGGATTTTTCAAAAAATAAAAAATATCTGTACAAAAAAGCAATAATACATATAAAACAAACTAGAAATAGGAAGCATATGATATGAACATTAAACAGTATCCTATCCTAGACACAGACCAACCCCTCAGTCAACTGTGCAAATCCCCAAAGGCTTCCTAAGACTCTCAAATCTAAGGGCATCTAAAGGTTTCATGAAAATATCGTCTAACTGATGATCGGTGGGGACGAAACTCAAGGATATGACTTTCTCCTCAACTAACTGATGTATAAAGTGCTCGCGTATCCTGATGTGCTTTGTGAGAGAATGTTGGACTGGATTGCGGGATATGTGTATTGCACTCATGTTATCACAGAAAATAGTCATGGTGTCCGGTAAAATCCCATAATCCTCCAACATTTGCTTCATCCACAAGAGTTGCATGCAACAACTCCCGGCGGCGATGTACTCTCCACGGTAGACAAAGAGGTGGAATTTTGCTTCTTTCTCAGCCAGGAGGCAAGAGCAGAACCAAAATAGAAACACCCACCAGAAGTGCTCCTACAACCATCTACATCCCCGGCCCAATCGGCATCCGAATAGGTGGACAAACGGTCATCGGTATCAAAGGACTACCAAATACCATATGAGAGAGTCCCACTCACGTATTTGATAATACATTTTAGAGCAAGTAAGTGTGACTCTTTTAGAGACACCTGATATCGCGCACAGACTACAACACTAAAGGCTATGTCGGGACGACTGGCAGTGAAGTAGAGAAGACTACCTATCATACTCTGATATAAGGTTTGCTCTACTTCCTTGCCTAAAGTGTCCTTACTAAGCTTGGTAGTGGTACTCATAGGTGTACGTGCATGCTTAGCGGAGTCTAAACCAAATTTCTTCACTAGGTCTCTAGCATACATAGATTGAGAGATGAACATCCCATCCTCTAGCTGACGAACCTGGAGACCAAGGAAGAAAGTAAGCTCACCAACCATGCTCATCTCAAACTCAATTTTCATCTCCTCCTCAAAGTGATGAGCATGTTGGGAGCACGTGGATCCAAAGACTATGTCGTCCACATAGACATGGGCAACCAAAATAGCACCGTCATCTATCCTGATGAACAACGTCATATCAATTCCCCATCTCTTGAAGCCACGGGCTAACAGATAGTAAGTAAGCCTCTCGTACCAAGCACGGGGTGCTTGCTTCAAACCATACAAGGATTTCCTCAGATAGTAGACGTGCTCCAGGTGCTTAGGGTCTTCAAACCCTTTCGGTTGTTCCACGTAAACCTCCTCCTCTAGAATGCCATTTAGAAAGGCACTCTTAACATCCATCTAATATAACTTGAAGCGCAGATGACATGCGATGGCGAGTAGTAAGCGAACGAACTCAAGCCTCGCAACAGGTGAAAATATCTCCCCAAAGTCTACACCTTCTATCTGTGTGTAGCCTTGAGTGACCAACTTAGCCTTATTTCTGATTATGGTACCATTTTCATCCATTTTATTCTTGAAAATCCATCTGGTACCTATCACATTAGTCTCACTAGGTCGGGGGACAAGTTCCCAGACATTATTATTTTTAAACTGAAGCAACTAATCCTGCATAGAAGATATCCAGTGTTCATCCTTGAGTGTTTCTTTATTATTCTTGGGCTCGACTTTGGACGTGTAGCGAAAATGGCTAACAACGTTCTCGAGCTAAGCACGAGTCTTGACCCCTAGAGTGGGATCACCAACAATGGTAGAAGGGTCATGACTCTTGTGAACCTAAGAAGGCGTGTCCCCTAACACAGGACTAGGGTCCACAGAGTGTGGGTGAGGAACAAGTAAATTACTGCCAGAAACATCCTCATCCTCACACTGAAGGCTAGAATCAATAAACGCCGAAGGTTTGTCATCTTGGACGGTGACGTTTATTGACTCCATAACCTTAGATCTCTTCAGGTTAACAACCCGGTACGCTCTACTATTCAATGAATAGCGTAACAGTATTCCCTCATCGCTTCGGGAGTCAAACTTTCCTAATGACTCTCTATCCCGTAGGATGTAGCATTTACTCTCAAAAACACGAAAATATGCAAGGTTGGGTTTCTTGCCAGTCCATAATTCATAAGGCGTCTTAAGTGTGTGTGGACGTAGGTAAACCCTATTCACCGCGTGTCATGTAGTAGACACTGCATCTGCCCAAAATCTCCTAGAAACCTTACGACCTAGAAGCATAGATCTAGCCATTTTCTGGATCGTCCTATTCTTTCTCTCAATAATCCTATTTTGCCGAGGAGTCTTCACAACAGAAAACTCATGTTTGATCCCAATGCTATCACAGTAAAGATCTACTTTTGCTTCCTTAAATTCAGTGTCGTTGTCACTATGTATCCTGTTAATAGTGATTCCGTGTTGATTTTGCAGGACACGGCACTTGGTCGTTAAAAACTCCACAGCATCGGATTTCTCCCTCAGGAAACCTACAATTGAGTATCTGGAGAAATCATCCACCATCACGAGGATATACCTCTTACTACCCAGACTCTCAGTACGAGTAGGACCCATAAGATCCATGTGAATAAGCTCAAGTACACGAGAGGTGGTAATGGAATGCAACTTCCTATGGGGGCTATGAATTTGTTTTCCCAACTGACATGGTTCACAAACTGTCGAAGTTGGATTTCCAAGTGATGGTAAGCTACGTACTAGGTCCTTTTTATCTAAACGAGTTAGTTCTCTAACGTTCACGTGACCTAGACGTTGGTGCCACAGATCCATAGGAGTGATCGTGGCGCTGTTGCAGACAAGTAAGGATGTGGGATCAGTCCCATATCAATTATCCTTTGTCCTCACCCCTCACACTAAAATTTTACCGGCTTGATTATAGACATTACATGCATCCCGGTCAAACTTTACGGCAAAGTCACCATCGCACAGCTGGCTAATGCCGAGAAGGTTTTCTTTCAAACCTTTGACGTATAAAACATTTTCTAGCTTAGGAAATCCTGGTAACTCTACAGTACCACGTCCTACAATGCTATACTTGCTCCCATCTCCAAAGGTGACTCTACCATCCTTATAATCCTCAAGAGAGGTAAAAAAATGAGGCATCATCTGTCACATGTCTGGAGCACCCACTATCAAAATACCACTGAGAGGTATTATGTGATTTGAGAGCGACATGAATAAAAAAGGCCTTTTTATCTTTCTTAGGTACCCAAGAAGTGGTGACCTTTTGTTTACCTTTGTTGTTGTTGGTTTTAGCCGGAATGTGAGAAGCATTCACTGGCGACAAAGACATCCATCGGAATTCCTCCATCAAACTCTATGATGCGGCAGCTAAAAACTCAACTCGCTCTCCCAGACTGGTAAAATCATCAGTATGCTGTGGTGGAGTAGTAGTACGTCGTGTCCGACCCATACTATAGCAAAACTCCCTGAGGTGATCTTTTCTTTTACAATATGTACAAAAGAACACAGTCTTAGGCGGACCTTGGTTTGCTTTTCTTGGTCGAACTCTCCTTTGAGGTTTTTGACGATGGCCATAAGGAGTCATAGTAAACTCAGGAAGTGGTCCAAGTGCAATTTGGGACGTGGAGGCACCATCATAACCTATTCCCTGCCTATCACCAAAACCTAAAGTGGGGCCGAGGAGCATCTTTCCCCTCTTTCCATATCTGACCTCGATTTGTATCTTGACTTCTCGTGATTTCTCCAGATCATGAGTAAGCTGGGCTACAAGGTCTTCTAGTTTATTTCGAGTCTCCCCGGAGGAATGGAGCTCACTCGTAAGACTAGCCACTTGTTTACTCAAGTCCCCTCTCTCTTTCTCAAAATAACTTTCTTTCTCAACACAGGCAGACTCTCTCTCTCTTAAGGTAGTGCAGGTGGAGGACTCTCTCTCTCTCTTATTTTTCTTAAATCTTCCCCTAAAGCGGTGATCCTAAGAACTAACGCTTTGTTACGTTTTTTAGTTTTAAATGACTCAGAATATAGCTCGGCGTAGGCGCGTTGAATATCACTCTCGCTCTCACTTGTGTCATCCTTCCCCTCACTCACATCGATCTCACTGTCGAGGTGTCCCTGTGAAGTAGCATCCTCATCATCGTGAGGAGCACTAGAAGTACTCACATGACTAGCCATGAATGCGGTGAAGTTACACTCATGCAGTGACTCGTCTCCAGAATCCACCGACTCGACCTCACTGTCGTCACTAAGGCTAGCATTAAGGACAACTTTGCCCTTTTCTCTGTTCAGCCTAGTAGCACACTCGAAAGCTCTATGACCCCTACCGTCGCACTTAAAGCATCTCTCACTTTCTTTCTTAGGAGGATCTTTAAAATCTTTTTCATTTTTCTTTTCAAACTTGTTTTTCTCAAACTTGTTTTTATCTTTAAAATTATCATTTTTCTTGAATTTGAGAATTCTCTTGAAATTTTTAGCAAATAGGGCCAAATCATCTAAGTCAAAATCACACTCAGAATCTGACGTATCTGTCTCTCTTTTTATATATGACTCTCCCCTCTTTCTTCTCGACCCCTCACTCTTTCTCTCCTGGGAATTAAGTGCAATTCCCTTATCTTTAGACTTAACAGATTTAGGAAACATGTCAATTTCATACGTTTGCAAGTCTCCTACAAGTTCCTCCAATTTAAGCGTATTTAAATTACCCATAGAATTTAACACAGTGACTTCAGGGATAAAATGCTTAGGTAATGATCTAAGAATCTTTTTAACAACTCTAGAATTAGGAATGTGTTCACCAAGATTAAAGCTAGTGTTAACAATATCAGACAGTCTACCATAAAATTCATCAAAACCTTCAGATTCAAGCATGGTGATTGTTTCAAATTGAGTTATTAAATTTTGCAGTTTAGACTCTTTCACAACATTAGTTCCTTCATGGGTAAGTTGCAAAACATCCCATGCCTCTTTTGACGTGGTGTACGTCATTATACGTTTGAACTCATCAGGTGTGACAGACCCATAAATAACACTTAAACCCTTAGAATTAAAAGATGACCATTTAAATTCTTCTTCAGTCCATGTAGTAACATGTTTTAAATTGGTCACTTTTCAAGAGTGACGGAGGGAGGTGTCCACCCTCTTTTAACCAAAATCCAGACACGTTCATCAATGGCTTTTAATGCAGATCTCATGCGGGCTTTTCAGTATGCATAGTTTGTCCCGTCAAAAGATGACATTTTATTATATAACTTCTCCATTATGAACACACTCGTTTTCAAAAATCAAATTTTCAGAAAATTGATATCTTAGAAAAATTTTGCTGAAAATTACACGATAAAATTGTGTAACTAGCTCTGATACCAATTTGAGAAGAGTGCGCTTGCGTTCAAATAAGGAAGTTATTTAATTAAACTCAATTTTTATCAATTAAGTCCTAAACATGCATCTACGTGTGATTGATGATGATAAAATCAAGCAAGAACATTCAAACACACACAAATGAGGAAAAAACCCCCAAAGGAGAAAAACCTTTTATTTTCACTATAATTTTGTAAGAAAACGACTTACACGGATTATAATGAAAATATGTGACATAGAAATGTAACACCCCGCATTTTCATGCATTAAATATTTAATTAATTCGGGAATTGAAAATTACTTGTGAGTCGTAATTTTAATTGAATTAATTAGGGAAATTTTATTTAAATATTAATCGGGGAGTGAATGGTTAATATTTATGGGAATTCATTTACTAAGTTAATAGTAATTATTTATTTAAGTCATTTCGAGTATTAATGACAGGGTATGCACTTATCTCCACCGGGAGTCGGTATAGACAATAAGGGGTGGGGGGGGTAAATATTTTCATAAATTAATTCGAATGCCAATTCTGAGTGTACGGTTGAGTCCGGATGGGCTGAGATAGTCGAAAAAGTGTACTCGGGGGTAGTAAACGGGTCATAGGGCATTTTTAGATATAGCCGGGCCCACATGGGGGCAATTGGGTCATTTGGGCCTTGGCCATTAGGCAAAAAACGAGATTTAGGTAAATTAATGAATTAGAAGAAATAAGAAAACGGCTGATGTGAGTTTAGGAAAAGGGTTAGTGTGTTAAGAAACCCTAACAGTATTTAAAGACAGATTTGGGGATCACAAGAAAGCCAACAAGGGTCATCTTCAACCTTGGAACTCATCTCCAAATTCAGACTCAAGGCAAGTGTTAACTTGCTATAGCATGTAAAAATGTATTTAGATTCATATTCATGTGATGTGTGTATTTAAGGAAATTCGTTTTGGGTGTTAATGGCAAAATCTGATTTTGAAGATAATAATTTGATTTACGGAATTCAGAAAGGGTTTATGTAAAAATATGAAATTTGTATGTTAATATATATCTGGTAGGAGTTATCTGGATAATTAGAAACGGATTTGATGATGGAACTTGGGTTGTGAATGAGTAAAGGGTTAAAGATGGATTTTTCCCCAAATACAGAAATTATAGTTAATGGACGAATTAATGATTTTGGTGGACATTCTGGAGGTCCCTAATAAGGTTTCTAACATGTATTAATGTTAAGATGGCTTAAGGTTGCTGGTAGAGAAAACTAGGGTTTGGGAAAAATCGTCCATGGCTGAATCTGTCTTCGCGAAGAAGACGAAGACCTGCTCGATCGATCGATCGAAGATCTGGGGTCGATCGATCAATGGTTGGCAGATTTTGACAGTTCGCCCAGTTTTCTTTTATATGAAGAAAATTTAATTTAATCTTTTCCATGAATTATTTGGTGAGAAATTTATACGTGGGTTTTAAATCTAATTAATGGTGAATAAAGCTAATTTAGAATTTGGAGACGACTTAGTGTGACATCATAATTTAAAATTGTTGGGTTTTGGAGAAATTAGGTGTGACACACTAAGGTTGAATTTTTGGGAAGGTGTTCGAAAGGATTTAATATAGATGTAGTGAACAAGTCCGGGAATAACGGTTAAGGAATACCGAGTGATAAATCTTATTTAGGTAAAGGCTAAATAATTCGGGAGTCGAGAATTTAGACTCAGGTGAGGGTAATTCGGACTTCGAGAGTAAGTCCAATTTTATGGTGGGGGCGACACCAAAGGTGACTTAATTAATTAATGTGCGAATTAATTAATAATTAGAGTTGGACCATAAACTCTTAATAAATTAAATAGGCTTATGTTACGGGTTTTGTACATGGTGTAGCTGGGACATTTTATATTTATATATATATACGGAGTGTGATAGTATATATATATAGTGTGTGTGCATTAATATCAGTGATTGAATATTATTAGTATGTACTCTAGTGCTATAGGGGGAGGTTGCGTGCAGTGGATGAATCCCCTAGCTTGAGGAGTAGGGCGAGTATAATCCCAGGTCATAGCGTCCGTTATATGGGTGAGGGGCATCTCACTTTCAGGGAAGGAATATGACCGCCTCCAATTCGTATGTTAAACTAAGTTAGTGAGCGAATCTAACTTGGATAACTAGGTTACGTGAATACACCTAGTGGGATAGCGCTTGGGAAAATTTATATTTTGTGAGTATTTTTACTCGGTCGAAAGTTTGTATTAAACGTTATTTCAGTATGTTTGTGAATACTGTAATATGATTAAATATATAATTAGGTAAATAATTATATATGGGATAATTAATACATAGTGAAAAATGTATTATGTGCATAACAGGTGTGAATGTTATATGAAATTAAAAAGAGTAATGATTTAATTAAGTTTGACGTTTATAATAACTTAAAAATCATGAATTAAGGCATACTCGGTTAGAGTAGGTAAAAATTCAAGGGTTAAAATAAGCATTGGGTCAGGAGCGTAGGACCTAGTAAATTAAATGGAAGCGTTAGTAGTGCACATTAGAGGAGGGGTGAGGAAGTCCTCAAGAGAGTGCGGCACTAACTAAAATATGAAGAGCATGCATATTTATTTATTACTGCAAGTTAATCATTTGTTAAATGTTTTCAAATGTTTTTGGGTACTAACCCTTGCTATAAAGTTTAAAAAAAAAACCTTTTAGGTGTCAGCCACAGGGACGCCAGGCTTGACTCTATTCTAGGTATCCTTTGCTGCAGCACATGTGGATGTTGCGGGGATTTTGATAGACGCCTCCTTCTTTCATTCGTGTAGAGACTCTCTAGTAGTTATCTGAGCTTGTCGCTCACAGTTCATTTATCAGTATTAGACTTGTTGATATTTTCTTCTGATATTTACTTTTATTGGATATTTGGACCGATGGTTTATTCTGTTAGGTGTTTTATTTGTGGATGGTTATTTTAATTAACTGTGATTGTGTATTATTTTATGTTCCGCATGAGTTTTATTTAATTAATTGAAAGATAAAAATTGGCACCAGTCTACTTTTCTCACTTAGGTGGTTAGTAATTAAAAATACGACAGTGATGCTAAGAATGGACTAACTGAGAAACCTTTTCTAACTCGATTTAGGACTGATCACCCTGGATTAATTAGGCGGGTGTCACAAGAAATACACTCGGGTATCGATTTTGATGTCGTCGGATGGAACTATCCATTTCCAGTAGGGCAGTAATGAAGGAGATAATGATTTCCTCACAAATTACTCCAGATGAGTAAATGATCCTTTTGAAGGTTTAAAGATTCACACACATATATGGGAATGGTTTTGTGAATCATAAAGGTTTAGAAAACCTTAAAAAGATGAAGTCTTATTCTGGACTATTTTCGTAGAGTTTTGAGATTGCAGAAAGACTTGAAAATCGTGTAGAAGGAGAACAGATATTTATACGAAAATCAAGGCGATGACTCGTTCGAACGAGATAGCCATATCGCTCGAACGAAGGACATATGTCATTCGAACGAGATCGCGTGACATGCCTATTTCGCGCGAACGACAGTCAAAGTCGTTTGAGCGAGCTCGTCGTTCAAGGCACTTCGCTTCTACACTTAGAAAAAATTATGCTGTTGATAAAAAATTAATCCAGACTTCAAAAATAATTTTCAAAAAATTTCACAAATATTTATGCAAATATTAAAGCTCCAATAAACCATTTTACCGATAAAGTGTAGTGGAGTAGTGGGAATGAGCTGAGCAGCACGTCGCATGTAGCATGATGCACGTGAAGATAATGGATGCATTGAATTTGGATAAAGGCCATTGAGGTTGATCGTGTTGACGTGCCGAATGTAGCGGTATCAGACATACTAATTGTGATCTAGGAGAAAATAGAAAATTCTTAGATTCTACCTCAGACACTTATAAAATTATGTCCTTACAACATAGGATGTATGGGATCTCCCTAGGTGATTGAATCAGGAAGTGGATTATGATTGTTGTGTGAATTCGACAACATTTAGCTTGGGAAGATGAAGCTTATTCCGTAAGATTTGTCAGAAGCTTACGTTTCACAAGAAACTGATTTTTAGAGAAGCAAAAGGAATTCTAACACGCAGTGAGGCAAAGTCACATGGATCATGGTTAGAGGTACATTTAAGAGAATATAAGATGTATTAGGTTAAAAATGACAATGGTGATGGGCTGCAACGAAAAGAAATATTGCTAAATTCATTTGCAATGGGTCACTTGTGTGTTGGTAAAGAGTGGGCCATTTGAAGCTAGTAGGGATTTCTCAACCAGTATAAGGGTAAAGCATTCCAAGATTTTTATCGCGAAAGTAACTACTTCCTAGAGGGGTTATGATCCTGTATGGGTGATAGTGGATCGATTGACCGTAGTAGCTCACATTATGGCAGTTAGGACTGATCATACTATGGAACAATATGCGCCGATCTTTATAACCGAGATAGTGAGGTTACATGGGGTATCAGTTGATCTCGTGTCCGATTGGGACAAGATCTTTGTCATTCGATTTTAGGAGAGTGTTCATGAGGCCATAGGTACCGAGTTGTAAATTATATTTGTACCTTGGATCTTAGGGTAGGACGAGCGTAGTCCCTTCCATCTATAGATTTTGTGTACAATAAACTTATATAAGTTTGCTTTTGGGCATGTCTCCAGCTGAGGTACGGCACGGTAAGACTTATTGTCCTCCTGCTTGTTAGTTCAAGATAGGGGACTACGTACTATTGCGAAGATTAGAGAAGAGTTTGTACTTAGTACATAATGCATGTAAAATATATACTGCACAAATAACCTACTTAGGTGCGATCATCACGAGACGAGATCGTATGTATCTTAAAAATGATTAATCTAATAAGGTACAAATAGTAGAAGGTTAGATAGAGAATATCTAAAATAAAGTTTAAGTATTGGAACTAAAACGATACGTTTTAGGAAAGAACCAACGTGACAGGGTAACGTGGAGTTTAAAATGAACATACGTGAGGTGTTCATTACTAAGGGTATTTGATAACGTACTATATGGGTGGTACGGAGTAGTTTAATTATAAGCACGATAATGTGGTGTGCCACGTATAGCCAGAGTTGTACTTATCAAGTATACTTTTTTGAATTTCGGGACAAAATTCCGTTGTAAGTGGGGAAGTATGTAATACCCCGTAATTTTATTAACTTTTAAAATAGAATTAATTAAAAGTAAAATGGTGATTAATTGAAATTAATTATGAATAATAATTGGAATTAATCCGGATTGAATATTACTAGAGAATAAAGTAATATGTGATTGATATTGAATATTACGTAGTGATTAAAAGTAATATATGATTATATGGTCGCGAGTGAATAATACGCGAATTACTGAAATTAAGTCGGGATGCGTGTGTGAGTCATGTAGGGACTAAATTAAAAGGGAAATTATTTTTAGGTCATCCATATGGTCATTTTTACTACGCCAATGAGTCCGTAAGGGTCAAATTAGGCAGAAAAGTCTACCCGGGGGTTTGATTTGGGTCTAGGGTCAATTGGGAACCAAAAGGACACCCCGGAGGGGTGTTTTGGTCATTTTTCGGGGAAGGTGAATAGTACCTACGGGATTGGAGCTTTATTATTTAAGATTAGAGTGTGTTAAACCAATAGATCATTTACCAAAAGACTAAGGAGAGGAAGAGAGAGAATTCTAGGAAGAGAAGGGGTTTTGAGAGCAAACCAAGGGTTGCACCACCTTGCACCACCACCGAAAAAGAGATTGAAAAGGAGTAGAAAGCATCCTACATACATCTTCACCAAAGTATCATACCTACACCTTAAGGCAAGTGTAATTCTTGTTCCAATTAGTGAGTATAATATCCATGTTAAATTAGAAGGAATAAACATCCATGAAATCTATAAATCAAAGATTAAAATTTGATGACTTTGATGTAATTCTTGAAATGGAAATTATTTAGGATTATTCCTTTGATGAAATTAGAATTAACACCATGAAATTTTGGGTTTAATTGATGAGGGAATTTGGGGTTTATATGTGTTCTTGAGATAATTCTATCATGTAGATTTTCTTGAATTTGAAATAAGATTAGTATGATTCATCAAAATTCCACGATGATTTTGATATTTTTTGATATTATAAATTGTATACATACTTGGGTATATCATTTGGGATGAATTTTAAGGAGTTTGGGATCATTTGGTAGAGGTTTTGAGGATAAAATATCTTACCACCTGTAGGTAGAAATATGTAGAAAAATGATGAACATTGTATGATAATTTGAGGACCGTTTTAAGCGAAATTTGGTAGTGTGAACAAGAGTCTTGTATAAAATCACGTTCTGCACAACTTTGTAGTTTTAAATTTTTTCAAAATCAGAGTAGAAAAGACTCAAAACTGTAATTTTTATTTCAGGGAAGATTGTAACTTTATCGAAAGAAAAAGGATTATTGGGAATTAAAATACAATCCGGGCTTGTTATAATGAGTCTGGGTTTTGGACCAATAAGTATGAATTGAAGGTAGCTACTGAAATAATTAATTAAATCCTTTCAGTTAATAAGAGATGTTAGGAGTAATGGTAAATGTGAATTATTAGTTATGGGATAAACATGAAATATACTACGTGTGAGAATTCTTTATGGGATGAGAGTATACCCATTTTTTGATATATACACATAAGTGGAGGGAATACCTATAATTTAATTGAGGTTTAAAATGCAATGATACGTAGGATATTCGAGATATAAGTATAGCACGTATGAGACATGTAATATGGGATGTGCTTATGCCCTATTATTGATATATATATAGGTTGAGTGTATACCTATATGATGATTTGTGTGTATGACATACCTTACCTACCTGCTATCGACGGGAGGTTTGCGTGTTGAGGACAGTCATATCATGATGAGCCTTTGGGGGGATTTTTGACTTGTGCCACACAATATAGAACCTAGGTATGGGCTATCTATGATAATGATAGTGATGATGTTCATAAGGGTGCGTGCGTATGTGCGTAGTCCAT
This sequence comes from Sambucus nigra, assembly GCA_949130495.1. Lineage (NCBI taxonomy): Eukaryota > Viridiplantae > Streptophyta > Magnoliopsida > Dipsacales > Adoxaceae > Sambucus > Sambucus nigra. The sequence continues at coordinate 514,042,981 of OX422221.1, read as the reverse complement.
AGGCTTGGAACAATATTCACCTATAATATGTGTTATTTGTGATGATGGTTCGAGTGAGATACTGAACCAACAGTCCTTTATACAGTGACGAGATGCACTGGGACTAGATAACAGAGTAGTGCGTGCATCGCAGGTGTGTCTCGGGGTTAAGTATTGTACATGTATAATATATATATATATATATATATATATATATATATGTGTGTGTGTGTGTGTGTGTGTGTGTGTGTGTGTGAGTGTGTGTGTGTGATATTATCTACTGTGTGATTTACGTAGATGTAAAAGATAAAGAAATATGAAATTAATTAAGTATGAGAACACTTAATTATATTGAGATTTGAATTAATATATTTATTTATTACATGTATCGTGAAGAAAATACGTGGGGAAAGATAAGGGCTATGGTTAGTTGATACAACAATATAATCTAGTGAAAGTGGGTATAGTAACTATAATAATTTGGGTATACGTTAGGAGTGCACACTAGCTGAGAGGTTAGAATTTCTAGTGAGAGTCCAAGGATCTAACATGTATATAATAATTTCTAATTGTAGCATTTATTCAGTGGCTGTTTTTAAAATATTTTACAATCGGGCTCTGACCCGTTTCTCTTGCATATTCTCTTCCCTCTTATATATTCTATATCCGGTGTCCAACCACAGGGATGCCCAACTTAGAGGATCGCAAATTTATAAGCTATGGATGCTTTGGAGGGTGGACCTTGCATTAGACGCATCATTTTATTGATTCCTGTACTCTGTAGTCATTTTCTTCTATGGCATACTGCTAATGGGCCCTTGTCATTTTCATTCTATCTCAGTCATTAGTTTTACTTATGTTGGTTTGGGATACATTTGGTTTGACTTGGTTTATTGTATTGAGATGTTTTAAACTAGGAAGTTTATTCCAGTTATATTAAATAAGCTTTGGTGGTTATTATTTATTATTCATTGTTGTGGATTGGGTTATATGATAAGTGATTGCTATAATTAAAAAGGAATTTTATTTAAAATTAAAAGTTTTAACACTAGCTTAATTGATTACTAGGTGATTAATAATGAAAGAAAAAAATTTATTTTCCGACAGTGATGCTAAGAATGAGCCAGCTGAATAATTTGAATTAATTGGATAAAGGATTGGCCACCCGGTATTTAATTAAGAGGGCTGTTACATGTGATTGGTGTTAAGAGGGTTTAAAAGATCAAGATGGATGAGAATGGTACCATTGTTCATAATAAGGCTAGGTTGGTCACTCAAGGTTACATACATAGTAGGGATATAGACTTTGACGAGACATTTATTATTATTGCCAGCCTTGAGTCCGTCCGGTTACTACTTGCCATAGCATCTCATCTATGGTTTAAGCTTTACCAAATGGGTGTCAAGAGTGCCTTTCTCAATGAAATTCTTTCATAGGAAGTTTACATGGAACAACCAAAGGGTTTTAAAGACTTAAAGCAATCGGGACATGTATTTTATCCAAAGAATTTCTTATATGGTTTGAAGCAAGCACCCATGCTTGGTATGAAAGTATAAATTTTTATCTCTTAGATTATGGCTTCAAGAAAGGAAGAGTTGATATGACATTGTTTGTTTGGAGAGATGGTTGTGTTGTCTTAGTTGCCTAAATATATGTGGATGACATAGTCTTTGGATCCACGTGTTCCAACATACTCACACTTTTTATGAAGATAATGGGATATATATATATATATATATATATATATATATATATATATATATATATATATATATGTCAATCTAAACATAGTGGGGATCTTGTGAAGAAGTTTGGTGTGGACTCTACTTGGCATTCAAACACACCCATGAGTTCCTTAACTAAGCTAAGTAAAGACACTTTAGGCAAGGACGTACGACAAACCCTTTATAGGAGTATGATAGGTATTCTCCTCTACTTGGCCTCTAGTCGTCTCAATATGGCCTTTAGTGTTGGATTTTGTACACGTTACTAAGTGTCCCCAAAAGAGTCACACTTCCATGCACTTAAACGTATCATCAAATACATTAGTGTCACTATTTCCTATGGAATTTGGTATTCCTTTAATATCGATGACTATTTATCGGCTTATTCTGATGCCGCTTGGGCTGGGGATGTTGGTGGTTGTAAAATCACATCAGGTGGATGATTTTATTTTGGGAGTGCTCTTGTCTATTGGTTGAGAAAGAAGAAAATTTTGAAGGGTTATGGGTTTACTCAAGGCACATTGACTATTTCTTGCGATCATACGAGTACAATCCACATTTTTAGTAATCTGGTCCAACATTCCCATACAAAGCATATTAGTATTCATGATGACTTCATTGGTGATCTTATTGAGGAGAAAATAGTTTCCTTGATCTTAGTGAGTGTTGAATGTCAATTAGCTGAAATTTTCATTAAACATTTAGATTCACTTAAATTTTGGGATCATAGGAATCTTTAGGTATTTGTGTCATTAATTGAGTTCGGATATTGTATCTAGTATAGGGTGTTCTTCATATTGTTATCATTTGTCCCTATCACTAGATTGTATTCTTATGTTTATATATTGTGAAAAATTCAAATAGATTTTCTTTTCTTTTATAAAAAGTTTAAAAATTTTCAAAAAGATTTTATTTTTGATAATAAATTTCGTAAATTCAAAAATATTTTTGTATTTTGTTTTACATCGTATATGGATGTGCATTTAAGATATTCAAATCATAATTGCATTACATCAATTCATGTAGCTTATTCATGGTGTTATGAGATGGCTTAATTTTATTGTGTGCTTAATTATGCATGTTTAGCATTGCATTGATCATTATTGATTACTTCCTTCGTGCTAGACACTTTATATCAAATTTATTACACACATGCACAAACTTTTAAATATTGAACTTAATTGTCATGTGTCGAATATGATATTCTCATCTAAATCATGCTTAATAACGAACCAAAGCTACTAGGAACTAATTGTGCATGTAAGAACCATTGCCTGATTTATTTTATCAGAAAATTGATTTATGTTTAAGCAATGGAAAGGGGATACGAAAGAAGTAGTCTTCTCTGTGTTAAAGACCACCATTGGTAAGAACCTAAAAGATAATTTTGGCACATAAAAACATTAGTGCCAAATCCATTTGTTTTTGTTTCATTAATGCTTTATTCACATAAGCTATATGGTTCCTTCAAACATTTTTTTGAGAGTTTATACTTAAAATGTGAGATTTTGAGGGTGTTATAAGTTGAAGATCAATGGTTTTGCACAATAAATTCTTTTAAAATAATTAAATATTTTGGCATTATTGATTTGAGAAGCATTGAAATTCATGGCATTTTGTATGCATTGAATCAATTTCATTTCGCTCAACATTTTTACACCTAAGGTTAAATTGAGTTATTTCTTTAGGACTGTCTCTTTGACTTCGCACACCATTGCTACGTAAGCCTATGTTGACAATAATGTGTTTTTAAGTTCACGTCCATCCATTCCATTTCAATGATTCAGATATTTTCATGATACTCCATGGTGTGACTATTTGTAGCTGTACTTATATGTATATTTATATACTTAAAAAGATATTAAAAAAATTCAAAATTAGTTATTTTTTTTTGTTGAAGTTTCATTTCACATACTTCATTGTTTATTCTTTGTGAGGATATTTCATATTTATATTCTCGTAATGCTAACTTTTCAGGATTATCTTTTAACCATTTGTATTTATAGACAAAATGGGGGAGAGAATATTAAGGGAGAGTTCTTGTGTTTTCTATAAAATCCATGCATCACCGTATTTCTTTCGCATCACGTGTATAGATCTTCTCCTCTTATATGGTTTTAAGGAATGCATGATGAATACTTTCAGTTAAAGATAATGTCACAAGTGTCTTTTCATTTTTAGGCTGGGGAGGGAATTAGTTGAACTTGTCTTAGGGGTTACTTTTTTTTATGTTTTGTACCAAAATAGCCAAACGGGGAGATTTGAGCAAGATTTATAATGCTCATTATGTTTTTAACTTTTTCTTATCCTATTACATCCCACTTCACCTCCATGTACATTCTCAAGAATTCAAGTGAATACAAGTTATTGATCAAAGCAACAATCGAAGATCGATCATCACTAAATTTATAGGAGAAAGTAGATGAGGTTGTTTCTGTGTAATCTATTCGTTCAGGTATATTTTAATAGTGTTTGAAATCATAATTTTTTTTTGAAAATTTTTCATTATCGTTAGAACGACATTGGATGTCGTTCCAAAGAGTGATTGTACCTCATTGGAACAACTTCAAAGTTCATTCGAATGAGATCCATTTTCATAAATTTTGGCAGGCTCTGGAATCTCGTTTGATAAGTCGTTTGATGGATGTTTGAATGAGATAGGGTACTTCATTCGAATGAGATGTGCCTTCATTCGGATGAGCCAACGATTTTTTTTTACCCAATTTCAAATGCAATCTTTCATTTCTATCTCTTAGAGATTTTTCTCCCTATATATAGAGTTACGAACCTTAATTTTAAACCAAGGCTTTAGAGATATTTTTTTGATCAAACACTTTTGTTTTTCAATCCAAATCCCTTTAATAATTTGACATCACTTTATTAGATTGCAAAAACAAAATCCCTATCCTTAACCCTATGGAGTTTATTCTTCACTGATAGACATAGGAATAGATTTCCTGAAACTGATAAGTGGACACCAAAGTAAGTGGAGCTTGATGTGGGACGTTGTTGTCTCTACATCACTTGCTGTCAACAATAAGGAAGGAAGGCATTACTGCATCACTTAATGGATTCTACATTTTTGTAAGTCTATAGATGCCATTCAGAAATACCTAATTGTAACATTGTTACAATATAGGTTTTGACCGAAAGGAATTTTCCTCATCTCCAATCTTATTTCATTTGTGTTTTTTTGGCTTCAATTTAGATTCATATATCTTTCCTGTTTAGGTTCACCTAATTTAATCAGGATAAAATTTGGACTACATAGAATTTGGATTGTGTATGTGAGACCTAATATATGATTACAACCTGTAACCAAACCACCTTCGCATTTTCATAGTCATATCACCCACACCAAAATGGAAGGTGTGAGTAGTTTCCCATCACCTCTCGCCTAAACAACACAGGACCGTCGTTGATCGCGACGTGTCATCCAAAGATCGCGCTAGAGGACCAAACCGAGTAGCACCTACCATGAATCGCACCTCCATAGGGAGCTTCTCCCACACCTTCTTTATTCCCGTCATGCCATGGTAATGGATGATCGTCTGGGTAATGTTAGACTGTGAAAAATCAAAATTAAAACTTCAATCCACAGTGGAAAAATAATTTCAAAAATAAATGACAAAACACAAAATCAAAATTAAAAAACAAAATAAAAATAAAAATAAATTATTCAAATACTCACACAACCATTTGGATTCCTCAGCCTTGCTGATCGGTGGAGCTTGGGCACTTGCAATAATATTCTCTCGTCATCCGCTTCCTTGACATCATGGTATGCATTCTCAATCCCCACCTTCATCACTCAAGTGCGTTGCCACTAAATGTTGGCCATTCCTTTCACAGATTATCTTCCAAAATTTTATTTAAGGATCCTTTCTAGGGAGATAGATAGATCGATAGAGAGAGAGGAGACAAGGTTTAGTTTGAGAATACGAAGAATGAACCACCTAACCCCCTTTCTAGAAGGTGGCTAATGAGTATGACGGCAAGCACCCCCGGGTGTGCCAATCGACAGTGTCCCTCGGAAATCTCCAAAGCCCTCAAAATTCCATGCATTTACCTATAGGCACCTCCTATCCTTTTCCCATTGACACCCCCTTTCAATTTCTTTACAACAATCACAAAAAATCCAAAAATTGTCCAACAAATTGCAAAAAAAAAAAAAAAAAACTGAAAATTCTATACCCAAATTTTATCAACATAACATTTTCTCCGTGGAAAATCACACCAAAACTCCTTAGAAACATTTAACTAAATTTTGAAAAATTCTCGAAAAACCTATAAAATTCCTAGAATCACAAAAGTTAAAGATACCACAATTTCTAATAAAATACTTTAGTCTTACAAATATGCAAGAATGGACATCTTCGTCCTCTAGGTCCGCATAATGATCTCTGCATCCTCCGCATAATTGATCTCTTCTTCCTTTAGGTCCACATAATTGATTTTTTCATCATTTAGGTTCGCATAATTGATCTTGGCCCTCAGAATTGACTTTGATCCTCAAAATTAGTTGCATATACTCCTTAGGTTAGCATAACTAACCTCTCTATTATTTACGTTTTCAGAATTGACCTTGGCTATAAGAGAAAGAATTTATAATTGCTCATAACTTAGGCTTATTTTATAGGTTTGGCATATCCCATTACAAACTGGCATCTCAAACAAAACACTACATCTCCAAGATAATTTAAAGACACATAGACATGTTATAGATGTATAAAACTTTTGATTTTATGGATTTTTACAAATCATATGTTAGGATGTATAACTTTTAAATTGAGGATTAAAAAAAATGAATTTAAAATAAAAAGTTTTTTTGGTCTCGTTCAAATGTGATAAGATCTCATTAGAATGAGATGAGGATTTTGTGAGAATCAGCATCAAACGAACTTCAAACGAGATATGTCCTTTTTGACAGAGATTGGTTGATCGAAGCTCATTAGAAGGATATTCAAATGAGATTTGGTCGTTGTTAAAACGAGATGTGATATCATTTAAATGAAACCACTATTTTAGTTCAAACAAAGTTTGATTTCATTCGAATGACCTCGTCACCCCAAAATTTATGTTTTTGTTATTGTGGCCATCCCTTCGGCTTTCTTTCGTCTCTGGGTCAGTGCTCGCGTGCGCGCTTGGAGAGGGAGAGAAGGACTCACGCCCCTTTTTTAAGAGAGCTTTGGTCGTCGTCGATGTGGGGTAATATAAAGAGATGGAGTCGCCATTCTATTTTGCACAAAACAGGCAAAAGAACATGTCACCTCCTCGAGAAAGAGGAATCAAAGAAAAATTGATGGTTACAAAACTAATAGTTCAGAGGTTCAAGGGCTAAGTTATGGAATGTGAAGGTATTGGGAACCCATCCTGCCCTTTCGGTCTCTCATGAGCTTATGTTACTATTTTCATTAATTTCTCCGTGAAGTGGGCGCACGTGTATATATAAATGGAGTTCGGAATCTCTCAACGCATATCATGGAAAAGATAGAGTGAGGTCATCCAAAGGAATGTTCCCAAATATAATAATTAGAAAATATGATATGTGTCCTTATCGAGATATTGATCGTTATAATGAAATGATAATATTTGTTAGATGAACGTAAAAATGAATCATAAGTATGATGTATACGAAATAATGTATGGATAAAATAGGAAAAAGATGAAAATAGGAAAATTGGACTTGACTCTCGAGTTTTAGCCCAAAACGTCCACGTATCCTATAAACACATCAAAGTCCACATAATTCGCATGTGACACAAGGGTGGGTTTATACCATAGATTCAAACATGAGTTCTTTATAGGTGTAACTCTCTTTTTCTTTATTTTTGGGTTTTTTTAATTGAAAAGACAATATGTGCAATATAACTAATAAAGGATGAGATGTTTATGTGTATGATCTAAAGTAAAAGCTAAATTGAGAATTTATATAACTAATGCGAAAACATTGAAATTTAGAGAGAGAGAAAGGTATTTGGACTTTCTTTGGAGGCTGGATCTTGATCATTGATGAGATTCCTTTCAAGTTGGGATGGATGTTGTATGATAGAGAAGGGGATTTTTGCGAAATTGGGCATGAAAATGATGGGAATGAAAGGTGGAAAGGAATTTCACACAAGGGAACTTCACTGATTACAGAAGAATGTTGCTGACATAACTAATATTGATGGATCTTAGATGTGTCTTGGAAGTGAGCTCATGCTCTCCTTATATAGGGTAGGGGGACTGCCGATCTGCATATTCCTAGCCTGGCTAATCAACAAGTGATTCTAGACACACTACCGATATGCATGAAAATAAACCTGCCAATCGCTAGTCTCTTGCAGATTGTTTAGAAAAATGGTCATAGAACACAATCCGCAAATCCAAATTACATGAGTCATACCATTATAAAGGTAATTCGGAGACCTTCATGAGTCCTTCAGAATGCTCCCGAGTTTGGGAGTTTACTTTAGTCAAATGGGGCTCAAAAGCACTCATTGGTCCTTTAGATTGGAGATCGTCGAACGTTAATGGATTGTTCGTCCAAGATGTAATTCAGAATTGTGCATGGGGTGGACCATTGGAAAGTTTATGTGAGGAACTTTGTTTTTCCAAAGAGCTTTGCTCGGTTCGAAGAATTGACTTTGGTCAAATGGGACCCGAAAGTGCCCGGTGACCTTTCAGAGTAAAATGGGTTGTTCGTTCGTATTGTAAGGATAATTTACGCATGGGGTGGATTGTTTGAAATGGTATTCATTGATCTTTGAGGATTCATTCAGTCTCGTTCGATTTGAAGAGTTGACATTGGGCAAATAGAGCTCGGGAGCACCCGATGGCCTCAGAATCAATTTTTAAGAGAAAATGGATCATTATTCTGAACCATTATGTCATTTTGCACATGGTGTGGACCATTGTAAAGTGATTTTATTTCCCTTTAAATATTTATTGAGCTTTCACTCTGACGATAAAGTTAACTGGAGTCAAACAGGTCCCAGGAGTGCGCGACAGACTCTAGATCGGTACTCGGAGTATGACATAAGGTTTTCAGTGAATGGGGAGGTATTAGGGACCTAAGGAGAGACTTAGAGGTCCTAAAATATGGTGTCTAGAAAGACCCTCAACGGTTGAGCTTGGAACAAGTGAAAGTCGTCGAATAGACACCATATGATGTTTTGGGAAAAAGGTCGATCATGCGAACCTAAAGGAACAAGGATGGCTGATTCAGAGGGTCGAGGTCAATTATGAGGTTCTAATTATGGGAGAGACCAATTTTGGGGGTCGATGTCAATTCTTAGGACCTAAATATGGGAGTAACCAATTTTGAGGGTCGAGGTCAATTCTGAGGGCCTTAAGTTGGAGGGACCAATTATGAGGATCAAAGTTACTTCTGAGGAAATTTAAGTAGGAGTGACCAATTATAAAGGTCGAGGTAAATTCTGAGGACCTTAAGTAGAGAGCGATGAATTCTGAGGGTCGAGGTCAATTCTGAGGACCTTAAGTAGAGAGAGACCAATTCTGAGGGCTGAGGTCAATTCTGAGGACCTTAAGTAAAGTTGACCAATTCTGAGGGTCGAGGTTAATTCTGAGGACCTGAAGTAAAAAATGACCAATTAGGAGGGTCGAAGTCAATTCTGAGGACCTTAAGTGGGGAGCGACCAATTCTGAGGGTTGAGGTCAATTATGAGGACGTTAAGTTGGGAGTGACCAATTATGAGGGTTGTGGTCGATTCTGAGGACCTTAAGTTGGAGCGACCAATTTTTAAGGTCGAGGTCAATTCTGAGGACCTTAAGTCAGTTGAGACCAATTCTGAGGGTCGCGATTAATTCTGAGGAGCTTAAGTAGGAGCGCGGGGAATAGTTCTCCTGGGTAATTTTTGTTTGAGACCCTACTGGGAAGGAGACATTTTTCTCGGGATTATGTCCTTTGAGAAGAGCTAAAAATCTTAGTCAGAAAATTCTACTTAAGGTTTTGGGATTCCGTTAGGGAATGTGTAGCTGGGAAAAGATGATTAGTTAAGGTTTCTAATTCTACTTTAGGGAAATTGGAATTTTTCTAGGGAAAAGTTTTATTCAGGAATTCTTACTGGGGAAATGAGTAGCTCTCGTGAGGAGGCACTTGATTTCTTCTGAGGATGAAGCTTTTGGGATTTTTTCGGGGATTGGTAATGGATGCAATGGGGATAAAACGTAGTATTGATCTGACTGGGGATTTTGGAAACTTGAAAAATGATTTTCTTGGTGAAGAAATGTTCTAATATTTTTTGGCAAATTTTGGAGTTTTTTGGGAATTTTTTTGAATTATCTAGCATTTCCTAGAATTTTTTGTAGGAAATTTCAAGGGAGTGACGACTGGAATGTTATAGGGGTTTTCGATCGATAGTGGCACGGTATTCTGAGCTACTTTAGGAAGGGGAAGGGATAATGATGATCGCTTATTATTAAGGGATTGTTGATCAGCATACCCCTTAGCCTCCTTTAAAAAGGGGCGAATTCTCTTCATTTTTCACAACTTCCAACTTTTCTGCTTCTCTCTTTTGCAATCTGTTCTTGTATTCTTCTCTCATTTGAAATTAGAAAATGGTGGATTTTTCCAGCAGCGAGACCCACATGGCGTAGCTAGGTGTCGATGATTAGACGAACTTGGAGTTGTAGGACTGGGTTCCCTTAGTGTTTGGAAATGAGAGCACTTTTAATTTGCACGAACCGTCATGCCATCGATCGTCTAGGTTGAGGAACCCTGAGGGTTATGTAAGTACTTTGTGACTTTTGGCATTCCTTTTCGCATTTTTGCCCTTCTTTGTTCCTTTAAATTTTGACAAATGGTTTATCTTTTATTTTGACAGACTGACATTGATGCGAGGAGTCTTCACTCCCGAGGGATGACATGATTTAGAGATGTGTGGAAGAATTTTCCTGCATTGGTGCATTGAATGGCTTATTTCGTGGGTTTCAGTATTTTGGCATCTATATTGGATGAGACGTGCTGTTCAACAACTGTTTTATGTGCTCTGGGAGAGTGGTGGTGGGATACTCCCCACACCATATATTTGGGCTTTGGGGAGATGACATTGATCCCCCATTTATGTGCAACATTTGTTGGGTATAGATAGTAAGGGACTCAAATAGAGGTGGGCTAATCCCCGAGGGTTACACCGGAGACAATGGAGGCAGAGATGGGCGATGTCGAACGGATAGTCTCGGGGGACTTGATCCATATATCTCTTCTTTAAGAGGTTTTACTGAGTCGATATATTGACTAAACCAACAGGCTAGAAGTATGGCAGATGACCCGTTTAACTATTCTTTTGACATTGGAAGGATTTTTGGTGGCGTCGAGCGGCACTGTTGTCCACTTATTATTTTTACCATACTTGAAAGTATTTTCGAATATCCTTCTCTTTGACTAGGGGAGCCTGACTTTGGCGACCCTTTATTCATCTTTGGATACTTTCAACCAGTACTGTTGGCATACTTTTACTGGAGCCACGTATCATATGGAGGTATTTTCTTTTTTCATTTTTCCTTAATGCATTTTCTTTTGGTTCCTTTTTGAGTTTTTGATTGCCGACTCTTGTGCTTTGCAGATGTGGTTCTACGAGGTGATTGGGCTCACTTCCCATTTTATTAGTTTATTTGATGAGTTAGTGGGGGAATTCTGTCGAATGTATCGGCGGTGAAAGTTCAACCGTTAGTCGAAGTGGTCACTTTCCTAGGCTGCGGTGCATTATGTCTTGAATGTCCTAACGAGCGACCAGGTTATCTCTTCTTTTCTCTTTTCTTTTGTACAAGTATTGATTTTATCTTAATGAAATATAGGTGACCTTCTACCCCTGGGGGAAGTCCCTCCAGCACACGGGGGTGACTTGGATTCATGAACAGATGCGCCAGCTGCTAGCTCACTAGTTTGACTACTCCTGGTATCTAGGAGAGAGAGTAGTTCGATATATTTTGGAGGATGAGGTGGCAGTGCCACCAGCAATGCTGTCGAGGTATATGAGGCAGATCTGAGAGATATTGGAGGAGGCTCGAGTGGAGGTGATGATTGGTGATCCCTATTCGCTGTACAAGGATGCGGTGGTGACCTACGACTACCTTGATTTTGTGATGAGTTGGCTGATGTTGTCCTCTGTCTATGACGTGGTGAATATGCCTCCACCTCTTACGGCTTTAGGAAGGGGTATGAGTCAGCCAATGGGGCCTGCCCACATCATCGGTGGTGCATCCACATTAGCAGCGATGACAATGTCAGAGGTTCCCTTTCTACGACTTGTTACTCATTCCTACAACATCAAATTTCCTAGGGGAGGATCGGTGAGTATGCATCATCATCCTAACACGATGTACCCGATGATGCTGAGCTGATAGAGGACATCCTTCAGTCAGAGGTATATCTTTTGCTTTGCATATTTTCTTCTTTTACTTCACACTTGTAAGGACATTTTTTCCATTATTTAAAGTTATGTCGTACGCCGTTACATCGTTGAAGAAATTAAAGATTCATACCATCATCAACGGATCCGAATATCAAAGAAGAAGAGGAATCAAAATGCTGACAGGCCGGACCGGTCCGCCTAGTTTAAAAGAACCGATCCGCCTCAAGCTGGACCGATCCGCCTTACTGAAGATCCAGTATACCCTGGATGGGTAGCAAACCGAAGAAGCGCTTTGAGAAAATGAACCGGTCCGCCCCTCCAGACCGGTTCGCATCAGAGGCAGACCGTTCCACCTGGGATAAACTCAGCCAGATCGTGCAGAGCTTTTTTAGGGCCAAGACTTCTTTTATAAACCCACTATGGGGAGTTGGTTTTGGCAATACTTCTACACACGATTTTCAAAGTTCATAAACTCAAAGTCTTCATCTTTATGAGTTCACAAACTCATGTTTAATTCACACAACCTTGCCATATCTGTGTGAATCACTTTGCAACCCAAGAACACACTTTTGCTGTTCATACCCTTATGGAGAAGACCGTTCTTCTTCTTCATTGCTGCCCTCCTGGAAAGGGAAACTTCCTGCCACCGACTACATATCCGACGCCTGCGGGTAATTCTGTGTCACCCTTGTATTTTCATTGTAATCTGAGAAATTGTAAAGTTACAATATTGTAGTGAAAATAAATGGTTTTCCCCTTTGGGGGATTGTTTCCTCAATTGTGTATGTTTGATTGTACTAGCATGTTCTACATATTATTCAATCACACCTAGTTGCATGTTTAGGGTTTAATTAGGTTAAACTGTGTTAAATTATATAATTTCCTATTTGAACGCAAGCGTACTCTCTTTCAAATTGGTATCAGAGCAGGTTACGCTAATCTATCGCGTATTCCTAATTTCCGCAAATTTTTTCTAAAAGATATCAATATTCTGAAAAATTGATTTTTGAAAAAGAGCGTGTTCAATGGAGAAATCATATAATAAAATGCCAGTTTTTTACGAGACTAACTATGCATATTGGAAAGCCCGCATGAGATCTTCTTTAAAGGCCATAAATGAACTTGTTTGGATTTTAGTTGAAAGAGGGTGGACACCTCCCTCCATCACTGTTGAAAATGTGACCAGTTTAAAACCTGTCACTTCTTGGACTGAAGAAGAATTTAAATGGTCATCTTTTAACTCTAAAGGTTTAAGTGCTATTTCCGGATCGATCACTCCTGATGAGTTTCGACGTATCATGACGTGCACCACATCAAAAGAGGCATGGGATGTTTTGCAACTCACACATGAAGGAACTAATGCTGTGAAAGAATCTAAATTGCAAAATTTGACAACTCAATTTGAAACCATCACCATGCATGAGACTGAAATACTTTGATGATTTTTATGCTAGGCTTTCTGACATTGTTAATACTAGCTTCAATCTTGGTGAACATAGTTGTGAAAAAGATTCTTAGATCATTACCTAAGCATTTTTTCCCTAAAGTCACTGTGCTAAATTCTATGGGTAATTTAAATACACTAAAATTGGAGGAACTTGTAGGAGACTTGCAAACATATGAAATTGACATGTTTCCTAAATCTGTCAAGTCCAAAGATAAGGGGATTGCACTTAATGCCCAAGAGAGAAAAAGTGAGGGGACGACAAGAAAGAGAGTAGAGTCATCTATAAAGAAAGATAGTGAAAGTTCTGATTCTGAGTGTGATTTTGACTTAGATGATTTGGCTCTTTTTGCTAAAAACTTTAAGAAAATTCTCAAATTTAAGAAAGGTGGAAATTTTAAAGATAAGAAGAATTTTCAGAAAAATAAGTTTGAAAAGAAAATTGAGAAAGATGTTAATAACCCTCCTAAGAAAGACAGTGAGAGATGCTATGAGTGCGACGGTAAGGGTCATAGAGCATTTGAGTGTGCCACTCGTCTGAATAGAGAAAAGGGCAAAACTGTCCTTATTGCTACCCTTAGTGACGACAGTGAGGTCGAGTAGGTGGATTCTGGAGTTGAGTCACCGCATGAGTGTAACTTCACCGCATTCATGGCTAGTCATGTGAGCACTTCTAGTTCTCCTCACGACGATGAGGATGATGCATCACAGGGACAACTCGTCAGTGATAGCGATGTGAGTGAGGGGGAGGATGACACAAGTGAAAGCGAGAGTGATATTCAACGCGCCTACGCTGAGTTATATTCTGAGTCATTTAAAGCTAAAGAGCATAACAAAGCGTTAGTTCTTAAGATCACCGGCTTAGAGGAAGATTTAAGAAAAGCGATAGAGACAGAGACCTCCACCTGCACCGCCCTGAGAGAGAGAGAGAATCTGCCTGTGTTAAGAAAGAGAGTTTTTTTAGAGAGAGAGAGAGAGTACTTTTGAGAAAGAGAGAGGGGACTTGACTAAACAAGTGGCTAGTCTTACGAGTGAGCTCCATTACTCCGTGGAGACTCAGAAGAAACTTGAAGCTCTTGTTTCCTAGCTGACTCATGATCTTGAGAAAGCTCAGGAAGTCAAGGTTCAAATCGAGGACAGATCTGGGAAGATGGGGAAGATGCTCCTCAGCCCCGCTTTAGGTTTTGGTGATAGGAAGGGAATAGGTTATGATGGTGCCTCCACATCCCAAATTTCACCTGGACCAGTTCTTGAATTTACTACGACTCCTTTTGGCCATCGTCAAAAACTTCGAAGGAGAGTTCAACCAAGAAAAGCAAACTAAGGTTCGCCTTTGACTGTGTTCTTTTGTACTTATTGCAAGAGAAAAGGGCACCTCAGGGAGTTTTGCCATAGTTTGGGTCGGACACGACGTACTACTGCTCCACCACGTCATACTAATGAGTTTTCAAGTCTGAGAGAGCGTGTTGAGTTTTTAGCCGCCACATCACAGAGTTTGATGGAGGAATTCTGACGGATGTCTTTGCCGTCAGTGAACGCTTCTCACATTCCAGCTAAAACTAACAACAACAAAGGCAAACAAAAGGTTATCACTTCTTAGGTACCTAAGCAAAATAAAAAGGCCGTTGTTGTTCATGTTTCTCTCAAAGAACATAATACCTCACAGTGGTATTTTGACAGTGGGTGCTCCAGACATATGACAGGTGATGCTTCATTTTTTACATCTCTTGAGGATTATCAGGATGGCAGAGTCACCTTTGGAGTTGGGAGAAAGTCTAGAATTATAGGACGTGGTACTGTCGAGTTACCTGGACTTCCTAAGCTAGAAAACGTTTTGTACGTCAAAGGTTTGAAAGCAAACCTTCTCAGCATTAGCCAGCTATGCGACGCTGACTTTGCCGTAAAGTTTGACCGGGATGCTTGTAAGGTCTATAATCAAGACGAAAAACTTTTAGTGCAAGGGGTGAGGACAAAGGATAATTTCTATGGGACTGAGCCCACATCCTCACTTGTCTGCAACAGCACCATGATCACTCCTATGGATCTGTGGCACCAACGTCTAGGTCACGTGAACGTTAGAGATTTGACACGTTTAGCCAAAAAGGACCTAGTACGTGGCTTACCATCTCTTGGAAAGACAACATCCACGATTTGTGGACCCTATTAGTTGGGAAAGAAAATTTGGAGCCCTCATAGAAAGTTGCATTCCATTACCACCTCCCGAGTTCTTGAGCTGATTCACATGGATCTCATGGGTCCTACTCGTACTGAAAGTTTGGGTGGTAAGAGGTACATCCTCGTGATGGTAGACGATTTCTCCAGATATTCTATTGTAGGTTTTCTGAGGGAGAAATCCAATGCTGTAGAGTTTTTAACGACCAAGTTCCGTGTCCTACAAAATCAACACGGAGTCACTATTAATAGGATCCATAGTGACAACGCCACAGAGTTTAAGGAAGCAAAAGTAGATATTTACTATGATAGCCTTGGGATCAAACATGAGTTTTGTGCTGTGAAGACTCCTCAGAAAAATGGGATTGTTGAGAGAAAGAATAGAACGATCCAGGAAATGGCTAGATCTATGTTCTAGGTCGTAAGGTTTCCAGGAGATTTTGGGTAGAGGCAGTGTCTACTGCATGCCACACGGTGAATAGGGTTTACTTGCATCCACACACACTTAAGACGCCTTATGAATTATGGACTGGCAAGAAACCCAACCTGACATATTTTCGTGTTTTTGGGAGTAAATGCTACATCCTACGGGATAGAGAGCAATTAGGAAAGTTTGACTCCGGAGCAACGAAGGAATATTGCTAGGATATTCATCGAATAGCAGAGCGTACCGTGTTTTTTTACCTAAAGAGCTCTAAGGTTATGGAATCAATAAACGTCACCCTGCAAGATGACGAACCTTCGACGGTTATTGATCCTAACCTTCAGTGTGAGGATGAGGAATTTTTTGACAGTCATCTTCTTGTCCCTCACCCACACTCTGTGGACCCTACTCCTATGTTAGGGGACACACCTGCTTGGGTTCGCAAGAGTCATGACCCTTCTGCCATTATAGGCGATCCCACTATAGGAGTCAAGACTCGTGCTCAGCTAGAGAACGTTGTTATCCATCTTTACTACACGTCTAAAGTCAAGCCCAAGAATCACAAAGAAGCTCTCAAGGATGAACACTGGATATCTGCCATGCAGGATGAGCTGCTTCAGTTTAAAAAGAACAATGTCTGGGAACTTGTCCCCTGACCTAGTGATACTAATGTGATCGGTACCTGGTGGATTTTTAAGAATAAAATAGATAAAAATGGTACCATAATCAGAAACAAGGCTAGGTTGGTCGCCCAAGGCTACACACAGATAGAAGGTGTAGACTTTGGAGAGACATTTGCTCCAGTTGTGAGGCTTGAGTCCGTCCGCCTACTACTCGCCATCGCGTGTCATCTGCAATTCAAGTTATATCAGATGGTTGTCAAGAGTGACTTTCTGAATGGAATTCTACAAGAGGAGGTTTATGTGGAACAACCAAAAGGCCTAAGCACCCTGAACACGTTTATTATCTGAGGAAAGCCTTGTATGGCTTGAAGCAAGCACCCCGTGCTTGGTACAAAAGGCTTACTTCCTATCTCTTAGCCCGTGGCTTCAAGAGAGGGGGAGTTGATATGACGTTGTTCGTCAGGAGAGATGACGGTGCTATTTTAGTTGCCCAAGTCTATGTGGACGACATAGTCTTTGGATCCACATTCTCTCAGCATGCTCACCACTTTGAGGAGGAGATGAAAAGTGAGTTTGAGATGAGCATGGTATGTGAGCTTACATTCTTCTTTGGTCTCCAGGTTCGTCAGCTAGAGGATGGGATGTTCATCTCCCAATCCAAGTATGCTAGAGACCTTGTGAAGAAATTTGGTTTAGACTCCGCTAAGCATGCACGTACTCCTATAAGTACCACTACCAAGCTTAGTAAGGACACTTTAGGTAAGGACGTAGAGCAAACCTTATATCGGAGTATGATAGGTAGTCTTCTCTACTTGACTGCCAGTTGTCCCGATATTACCTTTAGTGTTGGAGTCTGTGCGCACTATCAGGCGTCCCCAAAAGAGTCACATTTTCTTGCTCTATAACGTATTATTAAATACATAAGTGGGACTCTCTCATACGGTCTTTGGTATTCCTTTGATACTAATGACCGTTTGTCCGCCTATTCAGATGACAATTGGGCCGGGGATGTAGATGGTTGTAGGATCACTTCTGGTGGGTGTTTCTATTTTGGTTCTGCTCTGGTCTCCTGGTTGAGCAAAAATCAAAACTCCATTTCTTTGTCCACTGCGAAGGCTGAGTACATCGCCGCCGGGAGTTATTGCACGCAACTCTTGTGGATGAAGCAAATGTTGGAGGATTATGGTCTTTCACAGGACACCATGATCATTTCCTGTGATAACACTAGCGCGATACACATATCCTACAATCCCGTCCAACATTCGCGCACAAAGCACATCTTACGCGAGCACTTCATTCGTGAGTTAGTTGATGAGAAGGTCGTATCCCTGAGTTTCATTCCCACCGACCATCAGTTAGCCGATATCTTCACGAAACCTTTATATGCCCTTAGATTTGAGAGTCTTAGGAAGTCTTTGGGGATTTGCACAGTTGACTAAGGGTTTGGTCCCTGTCTAGCATAGGATGCATTGTCATTATCATATCATCTTTTCCTATTGCTAGATTGTATCATCAGTTTGTTTTACTTTTGTTTATTTATTATTTCGTTAAAAGAAAAATTCCAAAAAGATTTTCGTTTTTATAAAATTCTTGAAAAATCCAAAAAGAGTTTTATTATTTTTGCACCTTGTATAGATGAGCATTTAAGATAGCCGAGTCACAATTTCATTCCATTTTATCCATGTGACTACTTGATAGAGATTTGAGATGCTACATCATTTCATCCATGTTCTTTACATTGGAGTCTTTGAGATGTGATTAGTGATATATTCCTACATGTTTGACTCCTATATCCTTTATTGCACACATGCACGGCTATATTTGATTTTTTCACTTGTCTATCTCATATTGTCTTGAGTGTTTCCATCTCAATTCTGTCTATACAACGAATAATATGCGATAAAATTTGACAAGATTGGACTGCATGTAAAAATTGTTTCTGTGAGATTGTGTGTTTAATTGTGAACGGGGAGGGGCTGCGAAAGGTAATCATCTATCCTTTGCGCAAAAGACACCATTAAAAAGGACCTAAAAAATTGAGGAATTTTATTATCCAAGGTCCAAAGAGGTTAAAAGAGCCCCAGAAAAATTTAAGGCAATAAAAAGAAATATATGCCACATATGGGCCAGTTAGGTTTCATCAACAATTCTCCAAAGTTTGAGAATTTAGAATACCTCTATTCAAAATATAAATCTGAGGGAGTTTGGTTGGAGAATATTTAAACGGGTTTGCACTTCCTTGAAAGTCCTGAAAAAGCATGAAAACATTTTGGACGTTATTGGTGTGGAAATCACTTTGAGCTTTGATTTGTTGCTTTGATTGAGTCAATGTCTCATCTTACCATTTTTTTTACACCAAAGGAAGATTTTGAGTTCATTCGTTAGGAGTATCCGATATTCATCATGCACATATGTCATGTCTGTATGCATTGATTTTCCTATCGAATTTGATTACACCCATTCATTTACGCTATCACCGACTTGGTTGTTTTGTGTTCATTCATGGTGTAATTTAGTCCTTATGACACCCCGCACTTGCTTGGTTGTTTTATTTCTCTCATTTGTCTATTTGGGGAAATCATAAAAAGGGGGAGAATGAATTATCTTATTATGGTGGAGTTTTGAATTTTGAGTTTTCTCATACATTGGTGTATTTGTTTATCTCATTTCAAACTCGATACTTCACTTGGTATTTGCTTTATCTCATGTGTGTAGGTACTACATGGATTATCATTGGATTGCACACCCTGATGAGAAAAGCGTTGAGATTTCAAAAGATTCGAAGAGCAAACGATGAAGTCTTATTCATTTGTATCTTTCCAGTTTTGGGTTCATGGAAGGGTAGATTTGTATAGGCATTTTGATATTTGATAATCCGGATGTGTTTTTTTATGTATGTACCGGCATAGACATAGGGGGAGATTTGTAAGGACATTTTGTCCATTATTTAAAGTTATGTCGTACGCCGTTACATCATTGAAGAAATTCAAGATTCATACCGTCATCAACGTATCCGAATATCAAAGAAGAAGAGGAATCAAAATGCTGACAGGCTGGACCGGTCCGCCTAGTTTAAAAGAACCAATCCGCCTACGGATCGATCCGCCTCAAGCCGAACCGATCCACCTTATTGAAGATCTAGTAGACCCCGGACTGGTAGCGAACCGAAGAAGGGCTTTGAGAAAATGAGTCGGTCCGCCCCCCCAAATCGATCCGCATCAGAGGCAGAACGGTCCGCCTGGGATAAACTCAGCCAGATCGTGCAGAGATTTTTTAAGGCCATGACTTCTTTTATAAACCCACTACGGGGAGTTGGTTTTGGCAAGACTTCTACACACGATTTTCAGAGTTCATAAACTCAAAGTCTTCGTCTTTATGAGTTCACAAACTCATGTTTAATTGACACAACCTTGCCATATCTGTGTGAATCACTTTGCAACCCAAGAACACACTTTTGCTGTTCATACCCTTGTGGAGAAGACCGTTCTTCTTCTTTTTCATTGCTGCCCTCCTGCAAAGGGAAACTTTCAGCCGCTGACTACAAATCCGATGCCTGCGGGTAATTTTGTGTCACCCTTGTATTTTCATTATAATCCGAGAAATTGTAAAGTTACAATATTATAGTGAAAATAAATGGTTTTTCCCCTTTGGGGGATGTTTTCCTCAATTGTGTGTGTTTAATTGTACTAGCATGTTCTACATATTATTCAATTACACCTAGTTGCATGTTTAGGGTTTAGTTGGGTTAAATTGTGTTTGATTATATAATTTCCTATTTGAACGCAAGCCCACTCTCCTTCAACACTGACTGGTTTGCTCTTTTTATTTTTCTTATAGAATGTCTGGGTGTCAACTACCTAGCTGAGGGACATCTAAGACTGGGTGGCTTCTGCGATAGCTCATATTCGGGATTCGATCCCAGGTCCTTCCTATTGTGTTCCACATGCTTCATTTGAGGAGGGATCTGGATCGGGTAATGAAGGCTCCTCAGCTCGTCGTTAGAGAAGGAGAGCATTCTAGTAGAGGTTAAAGACCCGAACATGTTCATGACTTCTTCCGAGGTGGTGGAAGGAGGGAATGTGGGTTGAGTAAGCAATTTAATCAAGGCATTTTGGTGTATTTGGGAAGACATGAAAATTCCCCACAAAGTGTTGTTAGCCTGAGTTTTCTTCAACTAATCAAAGATCTTGCTCTCCTCGATGATCATTTTTGTCATAGGGAGTTCTCGACATCACCTTTTCCTTTATCTATCATTGTTGATCGAATGTTAAACTCTAGTAATGTCTCCCAGATCTTGCCATATGATTTATATAAGAGGGGAAAAATAGAAACCCTATTTGTTCATTTATCTTATTGATCTCCCTTAGCAGATCTTAAAATGATATCATCCCGCATATACTAATCACCAAGCTAACATTTTTTAATCTTGGCTCTCCATCTAAACTATCAAATTCATCTCCTTATCTGGTAACAACAATGTCATCCTTCCATGAGAAGTCAATTCATTCTACAACCTCAATGGCCTCTTCATATAAATCCTCCCACTTAACAAGGAGATACAGAGGCAAAGCGACCCATCGCCCTTGTAGTTTCAAAGCATCGAGTATCTCATACATACTATTTTTTTTAGTTTATCAGAACAAGTCTACCATAATCTGGATGACATCATCTAAACTAACTTCATTAGTGGGTACCACCCAATTATCTAACTCTCAAGCCCACTGTCGAGATTCCATGAATAGAATGTTGAACTTCTGGCAGTTAATGGTAATTTTTAGGGCAATTTTAGCGCAAATTCTAGGATCTGATTAAGTAATGTTGGAAATTCCATGTATTTTCCCTCCAGAATGAGTACGAACGGTGATGCATGCTCTTGTAAGAAAGATAGGGCTTGGTCGGCAAAACAGGTTGGGTGTAGGAGTGAACGGTGATACATTCTTAGAGTGAACTATCAGTATACTTTCTTTGTCTTAGCTTCTATCTTGGCAAGACTTTCTTCAATCTCCATTCCTTCTTTTCGGAGGGCTAAAAAATGGGTGTAATAATGTCCTCCTATCGTCGCTCGAACATGGGGTAAGAAGTTTTTCTTCACAATATGAACTTACTCCTCTTTGGAAGCCCCGTTGGTCATGGTGGTCACTTTCTCCCTCCACCTTGCTATGAAGTTGTTGACTGTTTCCTCGAGAATCTTCTTAAGAAGTTCTAGATCACGCTCCTTAACATCCAATTCCTCATTGTACTTAAACTGCAACATGAGTTCACGGGCAACATCCTACTAATTGCGAATTGTGTATTCTTCAAGGGATAAGAACCAACGAAGAGCACTGTCCTTCAAAGTATTCTTGAAAATCTGGGCCATTATTTTCTCAGAGGCACTTAGGAGAGTCATGACTTTATGGTAACTTCAGAGATGGACAATTGGGGGCCCACTTCCCCCGAACTTCTCAATGTGAGGCATTTTGAATTTTTTTCATAGCCTTGCTTTAGGGTAGGGAAACATATTGGTGTAATCCATGTAATTCCCAAAGATTCAGGCCTAATCAAACTTCTTGGTCATCAACTTAAGGTATTCCTTGACATAGCTCTTCTTCTTTTGGATTGATGGTCACTAGCAGGTTAGCCTCTGGCTGGGCAAGATTCGACATAAGGGGCTGAGCTGGCGGTGGTCCATTAGCAGGAGGGTCACGTGGAGCGTGTGTATATTCTTTCGGGACCTAAATAGGCTCAGGTGTGGGCACGAGCTATTAGCACGAGGAAAAGGACCTCGGGCTCTTCGGGAATAAGGACCCAATTTCCCTGCATCTCATGAATTTCGATTTTAAGGTTGTCAATCTTAGCGGTAAGTTGGACTAGGACCACCATCAAATCAAGCTATACATTCGATAGTTGATCTGCGTCTCCATAGAGAGTGGGTGAGAGTGGATTCCGAGCTCGGAAGAATTAGTGGGAGAATGGACGTAGCTTCGAGGCGATTTGATGGAAGGCCGAAGCTAATAGGGAACCAGTCCAAGGATCAGGTATGTGATTAACCTTAGAGGAACAATGATTCGAATTTATTTTTGAAAGAGAAAAGGAAGAATATTTTTTTGCAAAAGAGGAAAATGTTCTTGACAAATTTTTAGAAAGTTAAGGACAATATATTTTTGGTATTTTTTGATAAAAGGAGGAAAAATGTTCAAGGTATATTTTGAAAAGAGGGGGGCAAAATGTTTTTGACACTTTTGGTAAGGAAGGAGAAAAAACTGAGAAAAGGGTCTCAGCGTGATTATTATTATTATTATTATTATTATTATTATTATTATTATTATTATTATTATTATTATTATTATTATTATTATTATTATTATTATTATTATTATTATTATGTTTTTACTTATATTAGGATTACCTAAATGTAAAAAAATGTCGGACATGACCCAAGCTTGGGAAAAATTAGGTTTGTAAAATGTGTAAAACACGGTTTGACTTGTTACCAGGCTCATGGATAGGGTCCCATTTAAAAAAAAATATGAAATTGCACAAAAATTTAGGTGGCATGTCGACTCAGCATTTTGACAAAGTTTCAGGAAGTAACCGACAAACTAAATATGAGTGCCCTAGGTTTGATGCCTATATGAGGGTATGCGATTGTTGGGTTAGTGGAAAGGTTCCCCCTTTGGCATGACTTCCATGATACACGTCTTGCTTTTGAGGAAAATCTATACGTGTGGACAAGCCATTTGATTTACCTAAGTGTACGTGGATTAATTCACTATATACCTCGTGGGGACAGTACATGTGAGATAAAATTCGATATACTCTACGTACGTGAGAAATTTTCCTTCTATATACCTCCCTTTATGACTTCGATGAAGTAGTACTATGTGAGGGGAACCGTTTGATATACGTCAAAGGTACTTGGCCAATGGAAGGAGATAGTCATATTGCTTGGGCTAGCTACGACCTGCAGGACCAACGCCCATCACAAAGTGACCCCCCAGTTACGGGACAAAATTTGTTCAATATCCATGATCTTTGGTGATGCAGAGTGGAAAATACATGATTCTTGATTAGTATATTATGGAGAGAGTATTTTATTTGGCATGATGATCACTATACTAATAAGGGAGAATGTACAAGTATCATAAAATGTAAATCTATCATGGAGATTACACTAAGCATGGATATGTGAGAGTGAGTGATGTGTGGATATTTATAAGTGAGTGCATGGTAGTGAACCTAAGCATGGATCATATACTAGTGATGTGTGATAAGTATGAGTGAGAAAGGATATATAAAAGGGTGATGAATGGAGATGTGTGTTAATGACACCTAAGCATGGATATTTTAAGTGGTGTGTGCAACATGTGGGGTACAAGCGAACCTATATGCAAGTGTAGGTAATGTGAGGTGTACATGGAGAGTATCTACAAGTGTGTGTGTGAGGAGTGATATAAGCATGAGACAAATATATACAAGAAATAATAGAGGAGAAAAAAGGGGAATATACCGGTAGGTGTATATGCACATAAGCAGAAAATGATAACACCCATGAAAACAGAGTCTAGCCCTCTCAAGTCAAGTTCCCAGCGGAGTCTTCATTGTGTCCATCCCTATGGCTTTACTCCATCTCGGGGTTGGCACTCGCGCATGCACTTAGAGAGGGAGAGATGGCCTCACGCCCCTTTTTTAGGAGTGCTTTGACCATCGTCGAAGTGGGGTGATGTAAAGAGATGGATTCGCCAACCTATTTTGAACAAAACAGGCAAAAGAACATGTCGTCGCCTTGAGAGAGCAACATCAAAGACAAACTTAGTTGAGAGGTTCATGGGCTAAGTTACGAAATGGGAAGGTGTTAGGCACCCATCTCGCCTTTTCGGTCTCTCGTAGGATTATATTACTATTTTCCTTAATTTCTCCATGATTTGTGTGCATGTATATATAAATGGAGATCGAAATCTCTAAACTCATATCATGGAAAAGATAGAGTGAGGTCATCCAAAGGAATGTTCCCAAAAATAACAATTAGAAAATATGATGTGTGCGCTTATAGAGATATTGATCGTTATAATGAAACGATAATATTTGTTAGATTAAATGCAAATATGAATCACAAGTATGATGTATTTGAAATAATATATGGACAAAATAGGAAAAAAGATTTAAGAAAATAGGAAAATTGGACTCGAGTCTCGGGTTTTAGCCCAAAATGCCTACGTAGCCTTTAAAGGCATCAAAGTTTACATATTTCACATGTGGCAAAAGGATGGGGTTTATCCCATATGTTCAAATGGGAGTTTATTATATGTTTGTGTAGAAATAATATTTTTAGTTTTTAGCAAATGTGGTGAATAATCCCGTTGGAATTTATAGGTGTAACCCTTTTTTTCTTTGTTTTTTTTAGAAAATAAACTATGTGCAATATAACTATAAAAGGATGAGAAGTTAATGTGTATGATCTAAAGTAAAACCTAAATTGAGAATTTATATAACTAATGCAAAAACATGGAAATTTAGAGAGAGAAAGGTATTTGGACCTTCTTTGTAGGCTCGAGGCTTGATCTTGACCCTTTATGAGACTCCTTGCAAGTTCGGATGGATGTTGGATGAGAGAAAAGGGAATGTTTGCTAAATTGGGCATGAAAATGATGGGAATGAAAGGTGGAAAGGAATTTCACACAAGGGAGCTTCACTGATTGGATAAGATTGTTGTTGAGATCACTGATATTGATGGATTTGAGGTGTGTCTTGGAAGTGTGATCATGCCCTTCTTATATAGGATAGGGAAACTGCCGATAGGCATATCCTTAGCATTGCTAATCAACAGCTGACCCTAGACACACTGATGATAGGAAGGGAAATGGACCTACCAGTCAGAAGTCTGGTGCAGATTTTTTAGAAAAAATGGTCGTAGAACACAATCCGCAAATCCAAATCGCGCATGGCTCATACCATTAGAAATTTTATTTGGAGACCTTCAAGATTCCTTCAGACCTCTCCCAGATTCGGGAGTTTACTTTGGTCAAATGGGACTCGAACGCGCCCGTTGGTCCTTTAGACGAAAGATCATCAGACGATAATGGATCATTAGTCAAAATCGTAAGTTAAAATCGTGCACAGGGTGAGCCGCTAGAAAGGTTATGCAAGGCACTTCAGCATTACTAAGAGCTTCGCTTGGTTTGGAGAGTTGACTTTGGCCAAATGAGGCCCGAAAAACCCCAATGACCTTTCAGAGTAAAATGTGTTGTTCGTCTATACCGTAAGGATGAATTGCGAGTGGTGTGGAAAGATGGAAAAGGTATTTATTTTTCTTTGAAGACTTATTCAGTCTCATTCAAGCTAAAGAGTTGACCTTGGTCAAACGGAGCCCGAGAGGGCCCGATGGCCTTCGAATCAATTTCGGGGGAAAATGGATCATTCGTTCAAACCGTTATGACGTTTCATGCATGGGGTGGACCATTGGAAAGGGGTTTCAGTGCCCTTTGAATATTAATTGAGTCTTTTCTCTGATGATAAAGTTGATCGGAGTCAGACAGGGCCTAGGAGTACCCGATGGCCTTTAGATCGGTACTCGGAGTATGACCTAGGGTTTGTAGTGAATGGGGAGGTTCTAGGGAAATAAGGAGAGACTTAGGGGGGGGGGGGGTCCTAGAATGTGGTTTCTACAGTTATAAAAACCTTTTTTATTCAGAAATTCTAAAAAACTTTGGCAAAAATGATTTTCCAATACTTGTTCCAAAGTTTTTTCTTTTTGATTTTTCGAAATCGCTTTTTATTTCACAAATATTTCATCCCCATATGTGATTTGTGATGTTTATAAAACCCTAGTTTCCATACACCTTTCATAAACCCTTATAGAGTCAATCTCTACTGCTGCTTGTGGAACCGAGGTTTCAGTATTGAAGAAGAAGAAAGGTCGATCAGTGGATATTGAGGGAATATCACTTCCTGTGGATGGTGCTGGACTTGTTTGTATTCTATAGAAGGAATTTAATATTCTAGGCATTATATTTATTCATTATAAGTAGTCTTTAAGTCGATTGTATCTATCAATTACTCTATAGTGCTGAAAAAGGTTTTTCCCTTTTTAGGGATTTTTCCTGATTTGATTTGCATGCGTGATTAGATGGTGTGATTGATTAGATTGCCATTGGACAGTATCATTGTATGAACACTTAATTGTTAGTTAAGATAAAAATTGATTAAAATATAAATATGTGTGTAAGGAACCTAATATATAGACTATCCATAAGAACTTGCACTCTCATTAGCCCTCAAAATTATATGTAATCCTCTAAATCGGTCGTCTACACTCTTTAGGTCCTCAGAATTGACCTTGGGCCTCAAAATTAATCTTGACCCTCAGAATCAGTAACCTATATTCTTTAGGTCCTCGAAATTGATACTATCTTTCAAAATTGGCCGTGATTGTCTGAAACGGTCACCTACACTCTTTATGTCCTCAGAATTGACCTTAGCCCTCAGAATTGGATGTAATATTCTTATTCGGCCACATACATTCTTTAGGTCAACATAATTAACCTTGATCCTCAAATTTTTTTGCGATTCTCTAAATCGGTCGCATACATTCCTAATGTCCTCAAAACTAAATCGGTCCTCAGAATCGACCACAAACTACTAAATCGATATACCCCTTAGGTCCTCAGAATCATGCCTTTATCCCCAACACTCACAACTTTCTTCAGGGTGTCAATATTTCTAAGGACTTTACTTATCCAAATATCTCCCATCCAGGGGCTTTTTAGACACCCAATTCGAGTACTCCCTACACTTTTACAGGTTCAAGAACTACCAATTTTACCCTCAGACCCCTGTTCCTCCTTATAACCCTAAACCAAAGGTTACCATACACTTCCTGAGCCCCATTTGACATTGTTCAACTCTAAAACTCAAAGTTTTACTAACACTCTTTCCTAAGGATCTAAACACCATTTCTAATGGCCCACAACAGGCGCGAATCTCACTTATGATTTGCATTTAACACCCCTTTTACTCGAAAGGTACTAAATGATTCTTGATCTATGTTTTACTTTGGTCAACTCTTAGGCCCCAGATTTTATCATCACATTCTCATAGGGAACTTAATTCCCTTTCCAATGATCCATACCATGCATGAATTAGACTTACGGTGCGTATTTATCTACTATTTACTCTGAAATGCTAAACCGAAGATCACCAGGCGCTTCAAGGCTCTGTTTGACTTTGGTGAACATTTGGATCCTAGAGTACCTCAGCACGTATTCATAGAGCTCTAAATACTTTTTCCAATTGCCTTAGTCGTGTGCAAAATGGACTAATGGTTTGTATTTTACAACCATTTTCCATAAAATCCACCTTTAGATTTCCTATAGGTACCCCTCACAAATTCCTTTGGCACCTATCCTAATAGACATGCCAAGTACTATGATGACCATCATATCCACCCATGGGCAACTTAGCCTTTTGGCCTTTTCAGGGTCTTCTATTTAAGAAAACCATGACCTCATTAATAGAGGACCTTTGGCCTCAAAATCAATGCGCAACTTTCAAAATATCCATTTTTGAAACATTTTATCCAATATTCCATTGCCTCACATTCTTCTCACCTTTCGAAAACATTACATCACCAATAAAAACCAGCCAACATCTCTCCAAACTAAGATTTCATGTTTCTTTGAAGGTCCACATTCTACTCATTCAAGGTTTGTATCTTAGTGTCATTTCCTATACTTTCCTAGTTTAGTGCATCTTTTCATTCAATTCCCATTTTATCTCCTATAATCACATTTTTATTATTCATATACTCACAAAATCTATTTTCATAAAATTTAAAAACAAAAAAAGGGGGTTTAAACCCTAAATTAGAGTTTTCTTTCATTTCTTTACATTTTCACTACTTGTGCGCATTTTCCACACAACCATATAGACAACTCTAATTTTAGAATTATGGGTTAAATTCTACCCTTATGTTGTTTCGAACTTTGTGGACTTTGATGCCGGTTCTGGCTATATAGGCATCCCGAGTTTTCCTTGGGATTCAAGTCAACATTTTCCTTATTTTTGACATTTTGTTCATTATTTTTCATCAGTATTTTCATACATATTTGTGCTTATTTTTAGTAGTCTTATTAGACGTGTGTACTCATGTGTTCGTAATGAGTCACAATACGATGTACCACACACACACACACACACACACACATATATATATATGACTTATTATAATATATTTTAGCAATCCTGCTAGACATGTACAACCACTCTTTTATAAGTGAATCATGATTAATGTATCGCTCACATTTTAAATATTATATATATTTTCCTCTTTTTAGTTGTACTCCCTTGAATGATTCATTCCCGTATCCCCCATGATGTGGGCATGATGATTTCGCTTCTCACACACTTTTCATGCATATATACATTTTTCACCCCACATACAGTATACACATTTTAGGAGAAAAATGAGAATATTTTCATATCCCATGACAGATCGAAAGGGCAGAATGGGGGCCTAACACCTTCCCATTCTGTAACGTAGTCTTCGAACCCATGATCTTTTTGGTTTTGTATGCATCAGTTAGTCTTTTGAAGTCGTTTCTCTAGGGTTGGCTATAATTTTTTTCCTGTTCTGAGTAAAATAGGCGGGCGACTCTATTTTCTACAGTTTTACCCTTTGACAACGATCACTTTATGTCCATGGAAGATTGCATATATCATGCGAATTGTGAAAATGGAGTTCTCTTCCTTGACCCCATTTTCAAGTGAGATCCATCTTTAGGACACACCTCAGAATACCCCGATGGCCACAGTAGTCATGCCACAATATCTTGGATTACCCATCCTCTTATACTTAATGTCACTGACATAATAGTTGGGGCTATTCTCTCCCAATACATCGAAGTGTCACGCAAAGAACAAGACATTTACAATGTTAGTTGAAAGTTATCAAGATATGAGGTGAATTATATGACATTAGAAAACATGTGTGTTTCCATAGTTTGGGTCACTCAAAAACTTCAACATTACTTGCTCTCATTCCCCATCAAACTAGTATCCTGAATCGTTCCCATAAATACCTCTTGGAGAAGCCTATCTTATTACGCCGCATGGCCCGATAGTTACTCATGCTAGTTGTAATAAATAGTTTTTTTTCCATATAAAAATCCATCAAGGGAAGATCTATCTCTAAATACTTTAAAGATTATTCCATGGAAGAGTCCGGGGTATGGATTGCAAAATTTTAATATAAAGAAATTCTTTTCACTTCCAATGAAGAGCTACGCTGACATTTTTTCTTTGGGAGAACAACCAAGAAGAAGGGTTAAGGAATCTATATACTACTATAAAATGCTAAACAAGCTATTTATAACTCATTTTCAATTAGGCTATCCACGTAGGACACATAATTTTCTTTTTCTCCTCTCATTTCTTATTTACAAATGCATTACGTATTACTCTAAAATGGAATACAAGAGTAAATTAAATCTCCCTTCCCCACTACCCATTTAGTTTCTACCCCTTGGGTTTCCAAGCTTCTCATTAGTGCCTCAGCAGAGAGAGAGAGAGAGTATGTGTAATAAAAAATGCGGGTAATTGAGAGGAACCCTTGAGATTAGAGATGAAGTAGAGGATGAGTCTGATGACAACCATAACAAGTGATAAAGGTATTAACACCCAATCTCTGATAGCTTTGTTCAACACCAAATCTCCCCCCATCGATGTAATCCAACCGAATCGAATCACTCTCCAGTTTCAGAGTAAGTTTGTTCAACACCAAGTCTAAAGTGTGATTTTTTTCATTTCTTTGATCTCTGTAGTTGATTGCACAAAGATGCAACAATGGAATTGGAGAAAATGGTGAAGATTTTTGGTTGTTCAAAAAGAAGTAAATGGTGGTAAGGAGAAGACGCTTGATTTCCACCTTGATTTGATTCAGCATCTCCTTTTCAGATGCAAATTCTTCATCAGATATAATTTGGATTTTTGTTGGTCGGAAATGGGAGTCAGGTATTCAAATTTAAGATGGGTAAGGGGTTTGAAATGCCAGGAGGCCGAATTTGGTTCGGGTTTAGTGGGTGGAAGGTCCGAGTTTGACTCGGGTTTGTATCTCCGGGTTAGAGGGTTTCACGGTTTGGTGGGTAAAAATGGGGTTAGTTGTTTGGGTTTGCAGTGGAAAAAAATGGGCCATGGTAGTGGGTATTGGGAGGTTTTGGTGAGAGGAGAGCGAGAGTAAGAGTATGGGGGGGGGGGGGGGGGGGTTAGATTATGGTGTTTGTTAATGGAGGAGATAGGATACCATTTGGGTTTTCTCAATCCAATTCTCTTTTACCTATATTTTTTTTATTTTTAGTCATAGAAGATCAGTATTATTTGTGGACGTAGAAACAGTGGCGGAGGGACTTTGTATGGTGTGGGAGGGGGGGGGGGGGGAAGTGCCCCATCAAGAAATTTAGGGTAAAAAAATAATTAATTATTTTAGGCTAAAATATAATTATAATAAAAATTAGGGTCAAAAATGAAATAGGTACCTTAGTTCTTATAACCTAAACGCCATATCATCTTATGCTTAAAATAAAACAACGATTGAGACATTGCTCAGCCACTGACTTTCCTCCGTCGTTGCTCCACTACTGCCTTCTTCATTGTAAGTTCCTCCCCTCTCCATGTTTACCCCCATCTGAGATGTTTGTTGCTATTTATATTTGTCATCTGTTTATAGTTTCTTTTTATCATTATTGTTTAGATTTGTTATCATTTTTTGCGTTCATTATTTGATTTCATTATTTGTTTAGATTTGTTGCCTCCATTGTTGCTGTTTAGAGTTATTTGTTACGGTTTAATTTTTATTTGTTTGTTTTTAGGGATTTAATATTTATTTAAACTTGCAATTTGTTTTTTTAGGGATTTAATTTGTATTTGCAGTTTGTTTTTAGGGATTTAATTTATTTTTATATAACTTGCAATTTCAGTTATGGAAAAGTTTTAAAAAACAACTCGGGAAAATATGGTGCCTTCAATGGAAAAAATTGAGGTCCAAAAGGAACCTAGTCCAAAAAATGTAAAAATAAGTTAATTCGATGTTGGTTTTAGTTATAATTGTAAAAATTCAAAAATAAACCTAAATTTTTATAGGGGGCTACCTCCCCCGAACGCCCCGACAATGGATTGTGCCCCACCAGGTATAGATTCCTGGCTCCACTGCTGCGTAGAAATATCTCTGATTCTTGGAGGAAAAGAGGGACATCGTTATTGGGTATCCAACATTTTGGTCATTTTTCAAGGTCATAGGCTTCGGGTGTTGAGCATTTTTCAAGGTCATAGGCTTGAGGTATTTTCAATTTTTTCTATTTATATGCCCCCCCCCCCCCTTTTTGGGGGATAATTGTTGAAATTTTGATCATATCACTTGGTTTCATTGGCAAATGTAGATTACTACAACGGTACTAGAGTTATTCAATTGAACTAAGCTAATGTTTGTTTAATTAAAAAAAAAGAAGAAGAAATATACTCACCAATGTGGTTAATGTTTTCGGGATATTGACTTGTCATCAGTGATATGAGCCTTTTCTTGTTATATTGAAACTATTAAAAAACATTGTTTCAATCTATGGTTAAAAAACCATAGATTAATAGGTTAAAATATGTGGCATTTTTAGATGTGTGAGTATATGTGTTAAAATATGTTATGTTTCATTTTCAGATCTGAAAATAATAATACTTTTTAAAAAATTAAATACTAATTTCTTGCAAGTCTTCTTCAGATAGCTTCAATGCTCCTAAATCAAATGACAACACCGATAAAGATAGCGATGATGACTATGTTGAAGCTTCCGTCCTCATTTAAGGTCTCAAAATCATTATTTGTTTATTTTCATTATATACGGGTGTGTGATATATATTTAGTATGCAAACTGTCTCAATATAATTTGGTTTCATATATGTTTTTTATCAATCCTATGAGTAACATAATTGCATTGCTAAAAAACTCTCACCTATGTAATTAAGACATCTTTTGGATTGTTGTACTCAAACAATGCCATTCAAGTCATTGGATGTGTATCAGTAAATTTCAAATGATTGTGTGGTTCTACACAAGCACTGTATGGAATGGTTGATCATCTGTTGGTGTTAGTTTCCTTTTATATTTTCCTTGAAACTTAACATTTTCAGATCAATGTTTTGATTTTTAGTTGTTAATAAAAATAACAATGGTACCCGGTATGTTTTAATTTTTTGCTATATTTTTTACGGAACTATCCACCCACTTCGGTGCATTGGACCATGTTCATCTATTCATATCCATTTGAATATATGTTGGGATTGTTGTTGGGATTGCTGGCAACGGTTTCAGATTTGGAAAGGACATCAATTTCAGTACTTCGAGTTCCACTAAGCTCCACCACTTTGATTTTTTAGATTTCACAATAGAAGGTTCACACTATTAGTTGACTATGTATTTTTTTTTATTTTCCTTTGTGGTTCAAATTCAGTATACTTTCTTCTCTTTGCATATATAGATTTCTTTGTATGTGATTTTTTTTTTACTTTTTGTTTGTGGTCCAATCAGGTATACTTTCTTCTATTTCCATCTGTACAATCCATGTTTGGTTCGTGTGTTTAATTACCCTATGTTTGCGTTTTCTCAAAGGTTAGGCATGGTTGATGTAGTAGACAGACTTATAGTTACAACTTGCTTTCCATTTGGGTTGCGTTGTCTATACCAACAATATTTTTTGAAGATAAGTTTTGAATCAAAATAATTTGTTTTTCATACTGTTTCTATTATTCACACCCTTACCAATGGTGATTGTTCTTTCATTTATGTTAAGATTTCATCATAATCAATCATTAGTTGATTTCTTAGGTTGTGGTTTGTGGATCATTAAAGGAAAGATAATGTTTTTTCCTCCTATATTTTTATTTGATAATAGTGTCTCATACACTAAAGCTCTTACATTTTTTTTATATTGAGTAGAGTTGAGCCTTCCATTTTCACATATAAAATAATTAAGATGTTTCTAGGATTGTAGCTCCCTATGTGTTACATATATTGTTCGATATCCATCTTCATGATCCGTAGGTTTGTTCGATAATCATGTTTGCAATTTCTCGGTGTATATCATGCTATAACGTATCACCCGCGCCTTGCGCGGGTTTCCAACTAGTTGTGATATTATTAATCACTCCCAATGATTTTCACGCTTCTATCACCATAAAGCTAGACTTCCCATGTATTGATAACATGATAGAATATGAGGCATTCACGGTGGACTCAAAGTTTCACTTGAAAGATAAATCCATTATCCCGATGTCTACAGGGTTAAACTCTTATCATAGGGTAAGTTCTAGAAAATAGAAAGTCAAAGATGAAAAATCTACCCTTTCATGATCATCTTGAGGATCTTGTCTCAGAATTCAAGGATGTCACATTCCCTTATCTCTCTTATTCCAGAAATAACTTCACTGATGAATTGGCTACACTGAACTCCATGGTCAGAATGTCCAAAGGAGTAACAATGGCCCCATTAAAAGTTAAAAAATAATTTCATCCTACACACTGCTATCGCATTGATCTTACAACTGATGGTGAGTCAGATAAAATTGAGCCCTAGTACTAAGATATGTTGTGCCATCTCAAGCATTGCCTATACCCTCAAGGGACTGATAAGAAAAATCAAACAAGTCTCTAAAATCTCGCATCCTAATACATAATTTGTGACAAGGCGTTGTTTAAGAAGAACTTCTATGGTACTCACCTATAGTTCATGCTTTGGGATGCCAACATTAACAAAAATCATGCAGTTGAACTTTGATGGTACTCACCCACAGTCCATGCATTAGGAACTTCGATTCAGGTCACTATTTTTTATGGGGAATATGATAATATAATGTGAAAATGATTTTTTTAAAGTCGATCGACATTGAGAAAGATTATGCAAAAAATATATGGTGGGGAATGAGGACCCCATATGAACGACCAAAAGCTTCCCAAAAATATCATCTCAAAAGGGTATTATTTGGAGACAATGCTTCATGATTGCACACTCTATGTCAAAAGATGTATAAAAAGACAATATCTAACATTTACCTCCCCGTGAGTTCTACAACATGACTTCTCTGTGGCCCTTATCATCTTAGGGCATCCACAACATCGAGAATATCACTCCCAATTCATCTAGTGGGAATAACTTCATCATGGCTGTTATTGATTACTTCGCACAATGGTTCAAAGTTGAGTCATACGAAATTATTGATATGAAGAAAGTAACCAAGTTTATTTGTAAGAACATCATATGACGAAGGGTTTGCTTATGAGCTCATATCTCATTATGACCTCCACTTCTAAGTAAATATTACAAAAGTAGTTGAAGTGTATAAGATTAAAACACACATGTCTTCACCATATAAGCATGAAATTAATGGGTTTGTTGAATCCACAAACAAAAGCCCCAAATACAACATTAACAAAATGGCTGATATTTGCCAAAATTAGTCTGACAAGATTCTATGCTCTCTCTTGGGCTATCAAACATCTATCATAATAACCACTGGCTACCCCATTCTCTCTTGTCTACAACATGGAAGTCATTTTAGCAGTTGAACTCGAAGTAACTTACATTTGAGTCATATTCAAGAGTTAAGTAGGATAATTTAACTGGTACTAGAATCTTTACGATTAATTCACTATTAGATGAAAAAAGGCTAAGAGTGTTATATCAGATACAAGGGTATCATTGCAGCATTGAGCTACGATTTAAAAAAGAAGTTAGAGACCTCAATGTATGGTAAGGGGACCTATTCCTCAAGGATATTGGAGAACCCATATGGGATCCCCGAGGAAAGTTGATGCCCAAATTATGAGGACTGTAACTCGCAAATAAAATCCTATCAGGTGGCGCAACCATATTAACCAACATCTAAGGAGAAGATATTATACATCCAGTAAACCTAGATTGCTTTAAGAAGTTTTATCCTTAATCTGATTCTCATTGTGCTACAGATTTATCACCTCCTTTATATTTACAAAATAAATAAAAACACTCATCTTCCCTCTTTGCAAGAACTAAGCAGGTCCTTATCCTCTTAAAGAAATTTTTTACCACAGAACTAATTATATTTCCCACAAACGTATGTAGGCAACCCATAAAGTGACAATGGGTACAATCCTTTCTTTTCTCATTAAAAGAATTTATTTTCTATCATATCAAGAGACATTATCATCTCTCACTAATTTTAAATTTAAGAAAAGGATTATGTTTGTCTGAGAGATTGGTATAGATAATTTAAACATAAATAATACTTCTAATAGGGACAGTGACGGTGCGCGTATATCGATATTTATTTTATAGAGACATTTTTATTCAAACCAAGCAGAGTACCATCACACAAGATTCATCACTATCACAAAACTAATCTTACATAAGCAGAAATCATAATCACCTAAGCCAACCTACAACTATATAATCATCAAACCTTCACCACCTACTAAACCATATTAATACTTCACCAAATGCCAAACAATACCAAGTCTTTCACAAAAAGCCAGAAGGACCCACCGCATTATCACCAACCTTATTTCATTCGTCCGGTGGACGCTAATAGTCACCATCCTAAATTCACACTCGCGCATGATCAATCTATCGATATAATAGAAAGATCTTGATGTGGACCACCCCACCATCTTCAACTACTTCCACTCCTTCAATCCACCTCTTACTTGTTTCCTTTATACAAACTTTCAAAACCATGTAACACCACCAAGGCCTCCCTACTAAAAAGATTGGACATGGAGAAGGTCTCTATTGTTACCAGAAACTTCCCAGGAATTTTTGTAATGACTTAGTTAGGTCCTCTATAGGAAAGAAATTTTTAAGTGAGGGGGAATAATTTTCTTCAAATAATCTTGTCGCAAGAGACCCTAATGGACATGGAAGAAACTTTGTCGAAGATACACACGTCAGACATAACGGTAATCATCCAGCTTCAACACACGCATTTACTCCATCAAGGGATAAACCAACAAAGGGAACTAACTTCATAATCCATCAACTAGTCAAATATATTACTCATAAATTAACTATTGTCTGCCCAAGCTCAGTTAAAAAAATTATGAATATTAAAAGGTTGGAAGGTAGGAGGCATGGATACTGAGAACTTTTCCACCATAATAGAGACAACATCACGAGGTCTCTTTAAAAAAGGCATATGGGTATCTCTTCCATTGGTCAAGATCATCCAGAGTCTTTACTAGAATAGTGGTTATACGATTATAATGGCATCCCATCTACAGGACTATATTAGCAATGTGAGAGTCCGCACTCCTACCACCCATCACTATGAGAAACTTGGAGGTTATGCATAAAGTGACAACACCACGATAAGTCGTAGATCGGGCATCCTAGTCATGCAATGACTCAAGCACAATTAGGAGGTTTATTCACATACCTTGCAACAAAGATCGTGCAATAGAAGGACAAATGTGCAATGATTGGCCTAGTACATTTCGGGGAGACTTGGAAAAATATATGATGGTCGTTGGAAAAACCCTTATTTTCCACATAACATTCGACCAAGATAATATGCCAAAGATATGGCTTGTCGAACAATTTATGTCATTATCAACATCAACAATAAATATTTAGGAATGAATTTAAACCATTTACAACATGTGATAAATTATAAACAAAAAACATATTTGAATAAATAATATCTCAAAAGATCCAACAAAAAGCAACTAATAAGTGTAAGGACAAATTTCCGAATAGAGTCAATTTGTAGGTTTTTTCTTATCTCATGATTCGACAAAACTTTTTGAGTCATAGGTAAGAATTTGATTACGTTGACCTTTTAAGCCTATGGCGTGGTTTCTTGAGAAGTAGCGGCCAAGGTAGAAGATATACATCACCGTTTTATGTTTTGTGCTTGTTGTCATCTTCACATTCTGAGGATCTCTTAGGCATAAATGCATAAATATTTTAATCATTGTAGATTTTGTATTTGGGTGTTGGGTTTTTATAAAATTATTTTAAAATGATTTTATCATTTTCAATATTTCTTAGAAAGAAAAATATTTTCTCGCTCCTTAGTTAGAACGAGATAATGTATGTCATTAGAATGAGATATTGTACCTCGTTAGAACAAGTTCCAATAAACTTCGAACAAACCAACTTTGGTCTTTGCTGGAATGTCATTTGATAACCCATTGGATATGTATTTGAATGATATGGTATACTTGGTTCGAACGAGGTTGAAAGTCATTTGTAAGTGCCTGTTATTTTTGAGATTTTCCAAATTTGATTTTATCATTATCTCAATTTTAAAAATTATCCTATAAATAGAAGTGCAGATTAAGAGTTTCATTAGACATAAAAACTTAAATTTAAGTTTCCATACTCTATCAGAAAGATCTCCAAAATCCTAGTTTACTCCTAAGTTGTTTAGGATCCAAGTATTCATTGTATTATGATTTAAGATACTATTTTGGGAACCTTTCGTTTATTCTCTACATATGTTGATAATCTTCTCATATGGTGGACTCTGGATTTACTATTTACACACAACAGACTCCGTGCTTGTGGTGTTACAGTAAAGAAGTGGTGGACCTTGAATCCATAAACGGTTGTTGAAGTTATTCGGTGGATACCAAGGTGTGTGTGGACTCACATATTGTGGTAGTACGCGAGTGGACTCTTGCATGTCGAAGTGCAAAGGTTGAAGGAATGAAGAGCGTCAAATCTTGCAGGGGAGATGAATTTTTGTTGTAAGTCTACTGCCATGTACTTTGTAATTCTATACATAGTGAATTTTTGTGTCTGGGTCATCTGAGATTTTTTTTTTTGTTATGAATTTTCCTTGTAGATAGAGCATTATGGTTGATTTACTTATTTTATCCTGCACTCACCTAGACGCTTGTTTAGTTTAAGATAAAATTGGTCAATATGTTTAATCACAACTTGTTTAAATTGGTGAAATGTTTAATTTTGGGATAAATTATTTAAGTTTAGTATTTAATTTGAAAAACTACAAAATGGGATTTTATTTAAACCATTCAGTATAACCTGCACTTTGAAATTAGTATCAGAGAAGGTAGAATAAGTTATCGTGTTGATTCGTATTTTGTACTCGTTTAGGATTAGTTGTTTTCTCTCTGTGTTTTTTTTTCTTGATGGATCACCATAGTGATAATTTGCCCGATGTTTCTAGTGATGATGATGATTTTGATATCCAAGATGAGTTTAATGAGCTTCATAATCGTGCTTATAAATTAACTCGTTTGAATTTGAAGTTTGCAAAAAGAATTAAATTTCTTAAAAAAATAATTTTTTGTTTAAAAAAAGAAGTTATTTTTTGGCAAAATATCCAAACTCAAAGAAATATCCTCTATGAGAATCTCATGGACATGAAATGTAATTTTCAAAATTTATAGTGTTCAGGAAAGAGAGTGAGGCTAGATCCCATTTTTTAGATAATGACTTAAAGGACTCTAAAATTGTTTAGACTAGGGTTAATGAAAATGTCATTGAGGACAATGATAGATCGATAAAAATTTTAAGGTCACATGAGAAGACTCTCAGGGATAAGCTTGATTGCACCGAGGGCGAGTGATATAACCTTCTAGGTATTATTAAAAAATTAAAGAAGAAGTCTCTATCATTTTAAGAGTCTAAATTTTTTCTTGAATCTAGAATTTTGAAGTTAGAAGATGATCTAAGAGACTCAAGTAGTGTTAGTATTGGCTTCGATACTTCGAATGCTTCCATTGCTATAGACAAGACCAATGTCTATTTTAGAGCATCAACCTCTACCAAGGGCATTAGATAAGGTAAACCCATATGTAACATTCCTCATGCTTATAAATTTTTGTATTGTGATAGGAAAGGTCACTTTAGGATGTTTTGTTTTGATCTTTTAGAAAATAACGTAGGAATTCTAGATGTAGTGTCACCATGGTTCTCAAAATCCAAGGCTTTAAGTATTCATCTATCTGGGTTAAGAAATCAGTTTTGGAAACATTTAATATTAGACTGGTTAATTATTTAACACTTTCATATGATACTTCTCATGCTATATCTAATGGTTGATTGTGTTCCCATGTTTATATACACTAGATTTTGTACTTAATGTTACATGTGTCTTCTAGTTGTTTGTGGTTCGAGCCTTTTGTATTTTGATTTTTCATTTATTGGGTATTATTAGAAAAGCTATAAAAAGATTTTGTTTTTCTTTTAAGTATATTGAAAAATTGTTTACAAAACTCAAAAAGATTTTTATTTATGTGCATTTCAGTTTTACACATTTTTGTGGCATATTGGTGTGTTTTAATCCCCTTCCTTTCATGTTTTCATGTGGTTAGGAAAATTGATTATGATTTTCAATGCTTATATTGTTCTTAATCATGCTTGAACGGAGTAGTTCAAAAATGAGTTACTTAATGGATTCACTTTGCATATGACTCCTCACATACATGTATGAGCTCTTTGAGATTTTAACTTCATATGCAACATCAGCTAAGTGCGATGTTATCCTAAAAATATTCTCATATACATATATATTTTGGGGCATTTTTTCATGTAAGAACAACTTCCCGTGATGTTTTGCTATTTTATTGAAAATATAACCGTGCACGAAAAATGGCGACGAAGGGAGAAATCATCTTTGTGTGAAAGACCAATATTGGCAAGAGAGTTAAAACTTTAAGAGGCAAAAGAAAGAAAATATTGCCAAGGCCAAATTTTATTTCATTGTTTCTTCAATTTAATTGGTGTCTTCAAAATATGAGAGTGAAAAAAATATATATCTATAATTTTGAGGGCTTATAAGTTAAAGATCAATGGTTTTTCATAATGAGTCCTAGTTATTTCATGTTTCATGCTATTTTTTTTAGCATCAATTATATTTTCTAGGCTAGTGTGCATTGTGTTTGTTTGTCCATTATGAGTTATTTTTATCTATCACTATGAGGCTTAATTTTTGGTTAATAAAGTTAATGCAGCCAATTTAACTCCTTGGACATTTTGTCGTGATTGGGTCATAATTCTTTTGTTTTCATTTCACACCTGTTCACTCTATTCCAAATCTTTAGACACATCAATACTATGCTGGTGTGTAAATATTATTGTGTTTTGTGTCTTGTTTGTGCCTTAACACCTTAATATCAAGGGATCCCACCCCAGTATTATTAATGCAGAGCATCGGCTGTAACCTATATATATGTGCATGTGTGTCATTGGGGTATTTTTCATATGTATATATATGGTATTATTTGTTTTAAGTCTTTGCGTTTGCATTTAATCCATTTTTTATGTGATTCATCTTTGGATCATATTGGCATTTCTTGTTGCTTGTTTACAATGGTATCTCATGCTTCATTTTTTATTCAAGTGGTATCATTTTTTGCATCAATATTATTATTGATTGGTCATTGTTTGGATTTTTTTTG
Source organism: Sambucus nigra (assembly GCA_949130495.1). Classification (NCBI taxonomy): domain Eukaryota; kingdom Viridiplantae; phylum Streptophyta; class Magnoliopsida; order Dipsacales; family Adoxaceae; genus Sambucus; species Sambucus nigra. The sequence continues at coordinate 514,001,838 of OX422221.1, read as the reverse complement.
CTTGTGTTGTCATGCTGTGTTTGTTGAACTTTACACAATTACACAATATTATTCTTTCCTCTATAATTGCAATTGATATCCCATGTTCTTACATTTTAAGGGAGAAATTATTTATGGGGGAGAAAAGGTTTATTAATTATTCTTTCTTTGTCTATTCCTAAAAAAAAAAGAGGGAAAAATAATATCTTTCACTTTAGTTTTATGAGGAGATCTTTATCTTGGGAGAGATGTCTTACCTAGGTAGAAATTGTTATATATAGGGAGAGTTTATTTATACGCAGATTTATATTTCTATATTCTGTTGGCATTTGAAAGTCTGTTTAAGTGTGCCGTTTTTCAATATGCGGAAATTTTTTCAAGGAATGCAAAGATACTCAAGTTTTATGAGTCGGTTAATTTTCACTTATTCCTTTTGGGACTGGGGATTGAGTTTTAGATGAGCTTGATGGCCCATATGAGTTTTTATTTTTATTTTTGTACCAAAACAGCTAAAGGGGGAGATTTGTAAAGATAAATTTCCAACTTGAGTCAATTTATATGTTTTATCTTATTCTGTATTTTGACAAATCTCTTCGAGTCAAAGGTTAATACTTGAGTATTTTGACCTTCCAAGCCTACAACATTTTTTTTGAAGACATAAGGCCAAATTAGAAGATCTTCATCATCATTCTATGTTTCGTGCTCGCTTACATAATGTAAGGACATTTTACTCATGTCCGAAATGTTTCATTTATTTATGTCGTACGTCGCTACATTTGGCACGTCACCTCACGATCTCACATGACGGCCTCTATCCGAATTCCGGGAATCAAGCATGCATTATCTCAATTAATGTGTCCCTCATCTGCATCAACGACTTCACGTTCCTTGATTCTAGGCTCGTAATGCAAGTGGTACGCAAGAGAAGTCAAATCAGTGAAACAAGGCATGATAGGGATGTTCAAGGGAAAATTGGTAATTTTACAGCCACCGTCCGGAGGACCGGTCAACTGTAAAGTTGAATAGCTTTCCGCAACAAAGATACTGGAAGAAACGGTACCTCAATCCGAGCTACGGTGAACAAGTTATGGCCCGTTGAAAATGGAGATATTTTCATTGAAAATACTGGGAATTTTTCTAAGTGTTTAAGCCCCTGTTCCCAGCACACTTCCCCGAACCCAGTCCGAAACCGGTTTGGGGGGCGAACCGGTTCGCAGGGTACCCAAACCGGTTTGGGGTACCTGTACGCTGGATAGAATTTCAGAGTTTTAAAATCGTGGGTCTCTTCATGTATTTCCCTATAAATACCAACTTCGGGGGAGTTGTTTTGCAAGACTTTAGAAGACGTTTTTGAGAGTCCAAATACCTCTAGTCTTTATATTTTTGAGTCCCAAGACTCATGTTTTGATTCACACATCCTTGACAAATATTTGTGAATCCTTTTGCAACCCAAGAACACAACTTTGGTTTGTTCAACCCTTGTGGAGAAGCCGTTTCTCTTCTCCATTGCAGCCCTACTGGAAAGGGATAGTTCCATCCGCGACTACAGAATTCGATACCTGAGGGTAATTCGTAGTCAACTTGTATTTTCATTGAAATCCGATTGTAAGCCGTTTTCTTACAAATTATAGTGAAAATAAATGGTTTTGCCCCTGTGGGGGATTTTTCCTTAATTGCATGTGTTTGAATGTTCTTGCGTAGCTTATCAATTTATTCAATCACATACTGCTGCATGTTTAGGGTTTGTTTGTGTTAAAAGGGTTTTATATATAATTTTATCATTTGAACGCGAGCACACACGTTCTCAAATTGGTATCAGAGCAGGTTACGCTAATCTATCGCGTATTCCTTTTTTCGCAAATTTTTTCTAAGATATCAATTTTCTAAAAAAAAAAAATTGATTTTTGAAAAAGTGCGTGTTCAAATGAAGAAGTCATATTATAAAATGCCTGTTTTTGACAGGACAAATTATGCTTATTGGAAAGACCGTATGAGGTCGGCTTTAAAAGCCATTGATGAATGTGTCTGGATTTTGGTTGAACGAGGGTGGACTCCTCCCACCGTGACTGTTGATAATGTGACCAACTTGAAACCTGACACTTCTTGGACTGATGAAGAATTTAAATGGTCATCTTTTAATTCTAAAGGTCTAAGTGCTATTTTTGGGTCTGTCACACCTGATGAGTTCAAATGCATAATGACGTGTACCACGTCAAAAGAGGCATGGGATGTTTTACAACTCACCCATGAAGGAACTAATGCTGTGAAAGAGTCTAAGTTGCAAAACTTGACAACTCAATTTGAAACAATCACCATGCATGATTCTGAATGCTTTGATGAATTTTATGCTAGACTTTCTGACATTGTGAATACTAGTTTTAATCTTGGTGAACATATTCCGAATGCTAGAGTTGTTAAAAAGATTCTTCGTTCTTTGCCTAAGCGTTTTATCCCTAAAGTCACTGTGCTAAATTCTATGGGTAATTTAAATACGCTAAAATTGGAAGAACTTGTAGGAGATTTGCAAACTTATAAAATTGATATGTTCCCTAAAAATGCTAAATCTAAAGATAAGGGAATTGCTCTTAAAGCCAAAGAGAGAAGGAGTGAGGGGTCATCTAGAAAGAGAGAGACTGACACGTCAGATTCTGAGTGCGGTTTTGACTTAGATGATTTGGTTCTTTTAGCAAAAAATTTCAAGAGGATTCTCAAATTTAAGAAAAATGGCAATTTTAAAGATAAAAAGAAATTTGAGAAAAATAAGTTTGAAAAGAAAAATGAAAAAGATTCCAAAAATCCTCCTCTGAAATAAAGTGAGAGATTTTTGAGTGCGATGGTAAGGGTCATAGATCTTTTGAGTGTGACAATCGTCTGAATAGAGAGAAAGGGAAAGCTGTCCTTAATGCTACCCTTAGTGACGACAGTGAGGTCGAGACGGTGGATTCAGGAGATGAGTCACCGCATGAGTGTAAATTCATCGCATTCATGGCCAGCCAATTGAGCACTCCTAGTTCTCCTCACGACGTTGAGGATGATGCTTCACAGGGACACCTCGACTGTGAGATCGATGTGAGTGAGGGGGAGGATGACACAAGTGATAGCGAGAGTGATATACAACGCGCCTACGCTGAGTTATATTCTGAGTATTTTAAAACTAAAAAGCGTAACAAAGTGTTAGTTCTTAAGATCACCTGTTTAGAGGAAGATTTCAAGAAAGCTAGAGAAAGAGAGTTCTCCACTTGCACCGCCCTGAGAGAGAGAGAATCTGCATGTGTCGAGAAAGAGATTCTGTTTAGAGAGAGAGAGAGTGTTTTAGAGAAAGAGAGAGGGGAATTGACTAAATAAGTGGCTAGTCTTACGAGTCAGCTCCATTCCTCCGTGGAGACTCGAAAGAAACTTGAAGCCCTTGTTGCCCAGCTGACTCATGATCTTGAGAAAGCACGGGAAGTCAAGGTACAAATCGAGGACAGATCTGGGAAGATGGGAAAGATGCTCCTCGGCCCCGCTTTAGGTTTTGGTGATCGTCAAGGAATTAGATATGATGGTGCCTCCACGTCCCAAATAGCACCTGGACCAGTTCCTGAGTTTACTACAACTCCTTATGGTCACCGTAAAAAACCTCGAAGGAGAGTTCGACCAAGAAAAGCAAACCAAGGTCCGCCTTTGACTGTGCTCTTTTGTACTTATTGCAAAAGAAAAGGCCATCTTAGGGAAACTTGCTATAGCATGGGTCGGACACGACGTACTACTGCTCCACCACGTCATACTGATGAGTTTTCTAGTCTGAGAGAGCGAGTTGAGTTCTTAGCTGCCACGACTCAAAGTTTAATGGAAGAATTTCGACAGATCTCTTTGCCGTTAGTGAATGCTTCTCACATTCCAGCTAAAATCAACAACAACAAAGGCAAACAAAAGATCATCTCGACTTGGGTACCTAAGAAAGATAAAAAGGCTTTTGTTGTTCATGTTGCTCTCAAAGCACATAATACCTCTCAGTGGTATTTTGATAGTGGGTGCTCCAGACACATTACAGGTGATGCCTCATTTTTTACTACTCTTGAGGACTATCAAGATGGCAGAGTCACCTTTGGAGATGGGAGTAAGTCTAGCATTATAGGACGAGGTACTATCGAGTTACCTGGTTTTCCTAAGCTAGAAAATGTTTTGTACGTCAAAGGTTTGAAAGCAAACCTTCTCAGCATTAGCCAGCTGTGCGACACTGACTTTGCAGTAAAGTTTGATCGGGACGCGTGTAAAGTCTACAATCAAGTCGGTAAACTGTTGATGCAAGGGGTGAGGACCGAGGATAATTGCTATGGGACTGAGCCCACATCCTCACTTGTCTGCAACAGCGCCATGATCACTCCTATGGATCTGTGGCACCAACGTCTAGGTCACGTGAACGTTAGAGATCTCAATCGTTTATCTAAAAAGGACCTAGTACGTCGCTTACCATCTCTTGGAAAGTCAACTTCGACCGTTTGTGGACCCTGTCAGTTGGGAAAACAAATTCGTAGTCCTCATAGGAAGTTGCATTCCATTACCACCTCTCGTGTTCTGGAGTTGATTCACATGGATCTTATGGGTTCCACTCGTACTAAGAGTCTAGGTGGTAAGAGGTACATCCTCGTGATGGTAGATGATTTCTCCAGGTACTCCATTGTAGGTTTTCTGAGAGAGAAATCCGATGCTGTAGAATTTTTAACGACCAAGTGCCGTGTCCTACAAAATCAACACGGTGTCACTATTAATAGAATACGTAGTGACAACGGCACTGAATTTAAGGAAGCAAAGGTGGATTTGTATTATGATAGCCTTGGGATCAAACATGAGTTTTCTGCTGTAAGAACTCCTCAGCAAAATGGGATTGTTGAGAGAAAGAATAGAACGATCCAAGAAATGGCTAGATCTATGCTTCTAGGTCATAAAATTTCTAAGAGATTTTGGGCAGAGGCAGTGTCTACTGCATGCCACACGGTGAATAGGGTTTATTTGCGTCCACACACACTACAGACTCCTTATGAGTTGTGGACTGGCAAGAAGCCCAACCTGGCATATTTTCGTGTTTTTGGGAGCAAATGCTACATCCTACGGGATAGAGAGCAATTAGGAAAGTTCGACTCCCGAAGCGACGAGGGAATATTTCTAGGATATTCATCGAATAGCAGAGCATACCGGGTTTTTAACCCGAAGAGCTCTAAGATTATGGAATCAATAAACATCACCGTACAAGATGACGAACCTCCGATGGTTATTGATCCTAACCTTCAGTGTGAGGATGAGGATTGTTCTGACAGTGATTTACCTGTTCCTCTCTCACACTCTGTGGACCCTACTCCTGTATTAGGGGACACACCTGCTTGGGTTCGCAAGAGTCATGACCCATCTGCCATTGTTGGCGATCCCACTCTAGGGGTCAAGACTCGTGCTCAGCTAGAGAACGTTGTTAGCCATCTTTGCTACACGTCCAAAGTCGAGCCCAAGAACCATAAAGAAGCACTCAAGTATGAACACTGGATATCTGCTATGCAGGATGAGTTACTTCAGTTTAAAAAAAATAATGTGCGGGATTTAGTTCCCCGACCTAGTGAGACTAATGTTATAGGTACCCGGTGGATTTTCAAGAACAAAATGGATGAAAATGGTACCATAATCAGAAATAAGGCTAGGTTGGTCGCTCAAGGCTACACACAGATAGAGGGTGTAGACTTTGGGGAGACATTTGCTCCTGTTGCGAAGCTTGAGTCCGTCCGTCTTCTTCTCGCCATCGCATGTCATCTACGCTTTAAGGTATATCAGATGGATATCAAGAGTGCCTTTCTGAATGGCATTCTACAGGAGGAGGTTTATGTGGAACAACCAAAAGGGTTTGAAGACCCTCAGCACCCAGAACACGTCTACTATCTTAGGAAAGCCTTGTATGGTTTGAAGCAAGCACCCCGTGCTTGGTACGAGAGGCTTACTTCCTATCTCTTAGCTCATGGCTTCAAGAGAGGGGGAGTAGATATGACGTTGTTTGTCAGGAGAGATGACGGTGCTATTTTGGTTGCCCAGGTCTATGTGGATGACATAGTCTTTGGATCCACATGCTCCCAGCATGCTCACCACTTTGAGGAGGAGATTAAAAGTGAGTTTGAGATGAGCATGGTTGGTGAGCTTACATTCTTCCTTGGTCTCCAGGTTCGTCAGCTAGAGGATGGGATGTTCATCTCCCAATCCAAGTATGATAGAGACCTAGTGAAGAAATTTGGTGTAGACTCCGCTAAGCATGCACGTACACCTATGAGTACCACTACCAAGCTTAGTAAGGACACTTCAGGTAAGGACGTAGAGCAAACCTTATATCGGAGTATGATAGGTAGTCTTCTCTACTTGACTGCCAGTCGTCTCGACATCGCCTTTAGTGTTGGAGTCTGTGCGCGATATTAGGCATCCCCAAAAGAGTCACATTTACTTGCTCTAAAATGTATTATTAAATACGTGAGTGGGACTCTCTCATACGGGATTTGATATTCCTTTGATACCGATGACCGTCTGTCCGCCTATTCGGATGCCGATTGGGCTGGGGATGTAGATGGCTGCAGGAGCACTTCTGGTGGGGGTTTCTATTTTTGTTCTGCTCTTGTCTCCTGGCTGAGCAATAAGCAAAAGTCCATCTCTTTGTCCACTACGGAAGCTGAGTACATAGCTGCCGGGAGTTGTTACACACAACTCTTGTGGATGAAGCAAATGCTGGAGGATTATGGGATTTCACAGGACACCATGACCATTTCCTGTGACAACACGAGCGCGATACACATATCCCGCAATCCAGTTCAGCATTCGCGCACCAAGCACATCAGGATACGTGAGCACTTTATTCGTCAGTTAGTTGAGGAGAACACTGTATCCCTGAGTTTTGTTCCCACCGACCGTCAGTTAGCCGATATTTTCACGAAACCATTAGATGACCTTAGATTTGAGAGTCTTAGGAAGTCTTTGGGGATTTGTACAGTTGACTGAGGGGTTGGTCTATGTCTAGAATAGGATGCTTCTTCATGTTCATATCATATGCTTCCTATTGCTAGTCTATTTTATATGTACCATTGCTTAGTTGTACAACTTTGTTTTATTCTTTTGATTTTTATATTTCTTTTGAAAAATACAAAAAGATTTTCTTTATTTTGTTTAAGAAAAGGACAAAAATATTTTATTTTGATAAATTTTTTGAAAAAGACCAATTTTTTTTTTGTACTTTTAAGCACCTGTTATCGATGAGCATTTAAGATAGCCAAGTCACAATTTCATTCCATATATCCCTGTGACTGTTTGATAGAGATTTGAGAGGCTACATCATTTCATCCATGTGCTTTACATTGGTTGGAGTCTTTGAGATGTAATTAGTGATATCTTCCTACATGTTTGCCTCCTATATCCTTTATTGCACACATGCACGGCTATATTTGATTATTGCACTTGTCTATCTCATATTGGCTTGAGTGTTTCCATCTCAATTCTGTCTATACAATGTACAATATGCGATAAAACTTGACAAGATTGGAATGCATGTAAAAACCGTTTTGGTGAGACTGGGTGTTTTTGTATAACGGGGAGGGGCTGCGAAAGGTAATCATCTATCCTTTGCGTAAAAGCCACCGTTAAAAAGGACCTAAAAAATGGAGGAATTTTAGTATCCGAGGTCCAAAGAGGATAAAAGAGCCCGAAAATTTTTTACAGGCAATAAAAAGAAATTCATGCCAAATATGGGCCACTTAGGTTTCACCATCAATTCTCCAAAGTTTGAGAATTTAGAATGCCTCTATTCACAATTATATCTGAGGGAGTTTGGTTGGAGAATCTTTAAACGGGTTTGCACTTCCTTGAAAGTCCTGAAAAAGCATAAAATCATTTTGGATGTTATTGGTGTCAAAATCACTTTGAGCTTTGATTTGTTGATTTGATCGAGTCAATACCTTATATTGTCATTATTTTACACCAAAGGAAGCATTTGAGTTCATTCTCTAGGAATATCCAATATTCATCGTGCACATATGTCATGTTTGTATGCATTGATTTTCCTATCGAATTTGATCACCTCACTTCATTTACGCTTTCATCGACTTGGGTGCTGCGTGTTCATTCATGGTGTGGTTTTATCCTAGTGACACCCCGCTCTTGCCTATTTTGTTTATCTCATTTGTCTATTTGGGGACATCACAAAAAGGGGGAGAATGATTTATCTTATTATGGGGGAGTTTTGAAACTTTAGTTTGCTCATAAATTGATTTATATATGTTTATCTCATCTTTTCAAACTTGATATGTCACTTGGTATTTTGCTTTGTCTCATGTGTGTAGGTACTACATTGATGATCTCTGAATTGCACACCCTGATGAGAAAAGATCTGTGATTCCTGAAGATTTGAAAAACAAACGATGAAGACTATTCATTTGTACCTTTTCCAGTTTTGGGTTCATGGGAGGGTAGATTTGTTTAGGAAATTTTTTATTTGATAATTCGGAGTTTTTATGTATGTACCGGCATAGACATAGGGGGAGATTTGTAAGGACATTTTACTCATGTCCGAAATGTTTCATTTATTTATGTCGTACGCCGCTACATTTGGCACGTCACCTCACGATCTCACATGACGGCCTCTATCCGAATTCCGGGAATCAAGCATGCATTATCTCCATTAATGTGTACCTCATCTGCATCAACGACTTCACGTTCCTTGATTCTAGGCTCGTAATTCAAGTGGTACGCAAGAGAAGTCAAATCAGTGAAATAAGGCATGATAGGGATGTTCAAGGGCAAATTGGTAATTGTACAGCCACCGTCCGGAGGATCGGTCAACTGGAAAGTTTAAGAGCTTGCCGCAACAAAGATACTGGAAGAAACGGCACCTCAATCCGAGCTATGGTGAACAAGTTATGGCCCATTGAAAATGGAGATATTTTCATTAAAAGTACTGGGAATTTTTCTAAGTGTTTAAGCCCCTGTTCCCAGCACACTTCCCCGAACCTAGTCCGAAACCGGTTCGGGGGGGCGAACCGGTTCACAGGGTACCCGAACCGGTTCGGGGTACCTGTACGCTGGATAGAATTTCAGAGTTTTAAAATCGTGGGTCTCTTCATGTATTTCCCTATAAATACCAACTTTGGGGGAGTTGTTTTGCAAGACTTTAGAAGACGTTTTTGAGAGTCCAAATACCTCTAGTCTTTATATTTTTGAGTCCCAAGACTCATGTTTTGATTCACACATCCTTGCCAAATATTTGTGAATCCTTTTGCAACCCAAGAACACAACTTTGGTTTGTTCAACCCTTGTGGAGAAGCCGTTTCTCTTCTCCATTGCAGCCCTACTGGAAAGGGATAGTTCCAGCCGCGATTACAGAATTCGATACCCGAGGGTAATTCTTAGTCAACTTGTATTTTCATTGTAATCCGATTGTAAGCCGTTTTCTTACAAATTATAGTGAAAATAAATGGTTTTGCCCCTGTGGGGGATTTTTCCTTAATTGCATGTGTTTGAATGTTCTTGCGTAGATTATCAATTTATTCAATCACATACTGCTGCATGTTTAGGGTTTGTTTGTGTTAAAAGGGTTTTATATATAATTTGATCATTTGAACGCGAGCAGACACGTTCTCACATAATAGCTTTCGAGGATCTCTCAGGCGTGAATGCTTAAATATTTTAATCCCTGGAGATTTTATATTTCGATGTTAGTTATTTTTTAAAATAATGTTTTAAATGATTTATCCTTTTGTTATTTTATAAAAATAAAACTATATTTTTTTTGCGACTTCGTTAAAATGAGATACGGTATCTCGTTTGAACATGATCCAACGAATTTTGAATGAACCAACTTTTGCTTGTGTTGGAATGTCGTTTGATAACTCACTGGAAACATGTTTGAGCAATATGATATACTTCATTTGAATTACTTCCTTCGAATGATCTTATGATTTTTTTTATAATTATTTTCGAGATTTTTCAAATTTCTTTTTATCTTTATCTCGATTTTAGAAGACCTCCTATAAATAGAAGTACAGAGTAGCAGTTTTATTAGAGACTGTAAGAGGGTAGTGAGACTGGGGTTAGGTATTATACTAAATCGGTTGAGGCGTGATCCACACCAATGGACTCTACCATCAAGATTCTCAAGAAGTTCTGGAGAAGCTTCTGGTCAAACCTTCTCATTTTGGTAAAAAAGGAACTTAAGCTATATCTCTATCCCTGCAAGAAGATGAACTGCACAACAATAATAATAACTTTTCTCAAGAGGAATTCCCGAGTGTGATGGTTGTCAGTGGGGAGTGAAAGAACAAGGCACTTAACGGTCAGAGAGAGAGAGAGCAGGGAGAGAATACTAAGAGGTTCTGGTGTGATTTTTGACAGAGTAATGGTGCTATTGATTTTTTCTCATATCTTTTCTTCTTAACCTTGACCAAGGGTCCTAATTATACTTGGGCACTAGGGCTGAGTCAGCACTTTTGGGAACCAAAACTTAGAGGGTTTTGAGGGAGAAGGTCAACCATATACCATGTGTCCCTACCTATGAGCAACAACCTGTCCCCTCAGACATGTACCACCTGGTGGAAACCAAAGTGAAAACACAAATATGTCTGCGCTTGAAGATAAAATATCTAATTTGGTAAATATCTTTTCAAACGGTAACATGTGGTACAAACTTTGTAAGTTTGATAGAGTGTCCTTGAGGGTCATCTCCTCTAAAATCTTTATGAACTTCTCAAATACCACCTCCTCTAAAGTTTTTGAAAACATGATAGGGCCTTGAGGACCCTAATTTATCTAAAATTATTTTACAAACTATTCATTTCTTGTGATCAACCCTTTAACTTCTCACCCTGGTTGTGTCTGACTGTGAGGTGTGTGAGGGTTTGGTAACCCTAGGGTCTTTCTACTAGTATTCTCTCAATCTTAAAGTGTTAAGTGGTTGAGATTTCTCAACACATCTTGTTCCTCAGCCGCCAAGCCAAAACTCCCAAGAGATCCCAACTGGCCTATTTGATCCATGCTTGCTCAAGTAGGTTACCTGTACAAGAAAATAAATATTAGTATTTTTATTATTTAAAATAATAATATTTTCATGATGAGGGGTTCCTCATGGTAGCCCCTCCTTTATCTTGGCCTGCTTTTTAGAAGTTGAGGGGGAGGACCTTGATTGCTCCTCGACCTAACATTTTCTGGAAGTTAAGGTGGAGCATCTTGATTGCTCCTCCCCCTGATATTTTCTAGAAGTTGAGGGGGAGGACCTTGACAGCTCCATGCCTTGATATTTTTTGGAAGCTGAGGGACCTCAAGGGTTCCCTGCCCCATATTTTTTTGGAAGCTAAGGGACCTTGAGGGTTTCACGCCCCATATTTTCTGGAAGCTGAGGGGGAGGACTTTGATTGTTCCCTGCCCCAACATTTTCTGGAAGATGAGGGGGATGACCTTGTCTGCTCCTCACCCCAATATTGGCAACACCAATATCACACTCCTAGCCCTCAGGCGAGCAAATCTCGCAGTCGAGGAAGGAGCTCTAGACGTGGATATCAAAGATTTGAGGAACAGAGATCAGATGACGACTTGCCCAAGCAACAATAACTAGCTCACCGTTATAGGAGCCCAGGTCGAGAAAATAACGACATACAAAATATGGTCCGAAGAGAAATCGACTAACACCCAGCACATCGGGGTGACAGATCGACCAGAGAGCTAGCCAGGCGAGCTCTAAGGACCCAGATGAAATCCCCTTTATCAAGGGAGATAGAAGAAGAAGCCCCCAAGAAGTTCACGATGCCCAAATTTAAGATCTACGATGAAAAGACTGATCCTATCGACCATGTTAGGCAATGCAAGAAGGCCATGACCCTCTGGAACCATAAGGATGCATTGATGTGCCGAATCTTTCCGTCGAGCTTGCATTATGTGGCCCAGAAGTGGTTCGAGAAACTCCCTCACAGATCCATCAGAAGCTTTGAGTCCCTAGCAGATCTCTTCACAACTCGCTTCATTATCAGCAACTCCCATCCGAAGAGGATGGATGCTTTATTGATAATGAAGAAAATTCCCCAGGAGAGCCTCAGAGACTACGAGAAGAGATATTGGAAGCTATTAAATGAGGTCGAGGAATCCTCGGAGCAGGTATCCATGGCATCCTTTAAGATTGGTTTACCCAGCTCCTACCACTTGCACCAGTCCCTCAATAAGAAGGAGGCCACAACCATCGATGACTTAATGGCCCGTATTGAGAGATACTCCAAAGTTGAAGATGTGACCCATCTCAACATAGGAGAAAATTTTCTCACCAAGATTGTCGGTAAGGGCAGTGACAAAGTTGAGAATCAAAAGAAAGACGCCCCAAAATCATTTCAAGCAGTGAACACAATTTTTAAGGAACCAATCTACAAGATTCTCGCAAAGATCAAGGACAAATTATTCATTAAATGGCCTAGGAAGATGGGTGGAGACCCCTTGAAGAGAAATAATGCACTGAGATATGCATTCCACAGGGAGGGCGAACACAAAATTATGCAATGCAAAGCTCTCAAATCTCACCTCGAAGAGCTAACCCAATATGGGTACTTAAGTGAGTTTGTAGAGAAAAAGGCAGAGAAGGTAGCTGCCAATGGAGATCGGAGACCCGATAACGTGCTTGAGGATTTCATCGGCCATGAGTTTATTGTATTTCATGGGGAGCCCGACCTAAAGAAGATTCAAGGAAACACAGTTCAGATGGAAGTCAAAAATCTTACGACAGTTATGCAAGCTTTTCAAATCAATCCAGCCAAAATGTAGGCAAGAAAGCATCGGTGATCCGATAACGTCGACTACAGCAAGAACATTGTGTTCATGGATGAAGACCTAGCGGGAGTAAGGACCTCACATCATGATGCCCTGATCATTACACTCAGTATAGCTAATTACGATGTCGACAAGTTGCTCGTCGATCAAGGTAGTTCATCCGAAGTAATGTATCTCGACCTATTCTGAAAGTTAAAGTTAAGCGTTGTTGACTTAAAGGAAGCTACTGTCCCTCTAGTTGTCTTCGCAAGAAAAATAACCATCCCCTTGGGAAAGATTGTACTGCCTATGAGGGTAGGAAACATCTCCAAGATGATTGGATTTCTGGTGGTCGATATTGACTCACCCTACCGGGCAATACTTGGTAGAGGGTGGCTTCACGCGATGAAGGTCGTCCCCTATACCTACCATCATAAACTTAAATATGTGACTGAGCGAGGAGTAATGGAGATTCATGGGGACCAGGCGATGGCGAGAAAGTTCTTCATAGCAGCCATCCGTCCCAAGCCAGAGAAGAAGGTTGAGAAAGTTACAAGTAAAGATGAAGAACAAGAGAGGTTGATTCCATCCAAACAGAAACTAAGGTATGGAAGACCAAGAATGGAGGAGACCAGGACCCTCCCCTATAAAAGAGTTGTTGAGGACCTAGAGGAAGTCCTAGCCAACAGTAGCTTAAGAGAAAAATTTTTTTTGATTGGAACCTCTCTCATTGATAACGAAAAAAGGGAACTGATCACCCTACTCCGAGTAACCTAGATGTATTTGCATGGGAGCCTTATGAGCTCCCCGGTATAGATCCATGCGTCACCTATCATCGACTGCACATCGAACCAATATTTAATCCAATTATAGAGAAAGTTCGACGTACTACTCCGAAAAAATTCAAAGCGGTGGAGAATGAAGTTGAAAAAGTACTGTACGTAGGATCCATACGGGAAGTCTAGTTCCCCAAATGGTTATCCAACTCATTAGTTGTCCCTAATAGAAACGGAAAGTGGAGAGTCTTCATCAATTTCACCGACCTCAATAAGGCACGCCCTAAGGATAGCTTTCCCCTCCCAAAAATTGATCAGCTAGTGGATGCCACTGCAGTACATGAAAGGATGATTTTCCTGGACACATACTCCAGATATCACCAAATACCTCTGTACGAGCCAGATCAAGACAAAAAAACATTTATAACCACAGTGGGGTTATATTGCTACAAGGTAATGCCCTTTGGGCTAAAGAATGCAAGAGCTACCTACCAACGACCAGTCACCAAAATGTTCATAAACCAAATGGGGAGCACCATGGAAGTCTACATCGATGATATGCTCATCAAGATAAAGATCAAGGAAGAACACCTCTCTGACCTGTTAAAAGCCTTCGAAATCCTCAGGAAGTACCGAATGAAGCTCAATGCAAGAAAGTGCTGCTTCGGTGTCCAGTCAAGTAAATTCCTTAGGTACTTGGTTAACAAGAGAGGTATCGAGGCCAACCCAGATCAGATTGATGCAATAAGTACGGTACATCCCCCCACACCCCGTAAGATAAGAGACGTGTAGAAACTCACAAGAATGATCACCGCCCTGAACCGATTCATCTCAAAGTCATCCGAAAGGTGACAACCATTCTTCCAACTTTTGAAGAAAAGAATAGATGTAGAGTGGAATAAGGATTGATCGAAGGCGCTAGAAGGACTCAAGGCTTACCTCAGTACACCACCCTTGCTCATAATCCTTTAAGATAATGACTCTCTATACATGTACCTCACAGTTTCCAGTCATGCTGTCAGTTCTGCACTGGTATGTGAAAGAACGGGGATCCAACACCCAGTCTATTGCGCGAGCAAACTCTCTTGGACGTTGATAATGATACCTACCGCTAGAAACACTCGCCTTTACGCTAGTGTTAGCCTCGAGGAAATTGAAACATTACTTCGAAGCCTACTCCATCATCATCCTTACATCCCACCCCCATAAGGTAGTCCTACAAAAAGAAGATATGTTTGGTACACTATCAAAGTGGTCAGTCTAGCTCGGGAGATTTAACATCCAGTTTCAGCCAAGGAATGCCGTCAAGGGACAAGTCCTCACTGACTTCATCGCATAATTTATAGGAGAACATCCTTGTGACCAATTTCAAACTATTGATCAAAAGGAAAACCCCTCGGCATCAGGTGTATGTCAACTGTTCGTTGACGGTGCCTCCAATTCCAAAGGGGCAGGAGTAGGCATCATGATGATTACCCCTGAAGATGCAATCCTCGAGCAAGGAATCATGCTTGGATTTGAAGCCTCCAATAATGAAGCAGAGTATGAAGCACTGATATAAGGCCTACAGAAGGTACAAGTGCTAGGGGCAAAGCAACTCCAAGTGTTTAGCAACTCACAGCTGGTCTCCAACCAGATAAGTTGTGACTTTAACTTTAGGGATGAGAGAATTATGGACTACCTCACCACAGTTTCCCAGAGGACAGAACAACTATGATGATGCCCTAGAGGCCTTGAGATCAATGATCAATTCTAACTTGAAGAGAACAATTCCGATTGATTTCCTTGCCTAGTCAAGTATTAACCAGATCGACGAATTGCTAAACATAGGTCATGTTATACAGATTGAGTTATCCCCCCAGTTGGATGGACCCCTTAAGGGATTAATTGAAATATGGTGCCCTACCAGACGATAAGAAGACCGCTCATCAGATAAGAGTCAAAGCTGCTCGCTTTCACTTATCTCCCGAGGGCAAACTGTATAAGAGATCTTTCACAGGTACTTACCTCCAATGCGTTCACCCAAAGGACATCGAGCAAGTTCTGCACGAGCTCCATGAGGGAATTTATGGGAGTCACATTGGGGGCAGGTCGCTAGCTTTCCAAACAATGACGGAAGGCTACTGGTGGCCGTACATGTAGAAGGATTCTGGGATATATGCTCGCAAGTGCAAAAAATGCCAACTTCACGCTCCTATGGTTCATCAGCCAGCCAACAACCTAAAGTCACTTACTAGCCCATGGCCTTTCTCCCAATGGGGAATGGACATCGTAGGCCCTCTTCCTACCACTATCGGTAATCGCAAGTATTTATTGGTCACGACAGACTACTTCACCAAATGGATTGAGGCAAAGCTGATGGCAAAGATTAGAGACACTGATATGATGAGATTCATATGGAAGAACATTATCACCCATTTTGGGATCCCCAGTACCATCATCACCGACAACAGAACCGAGTTCGAAAGTGGCGTCTTTCAGGATTTCTGTAACGACCACGGGATCGGGCACTATTTTAGCTCTCTGGCATACCCTCAGAGCAATGAACAAACTGAAGCTTCCAACAAAATAGTGATTGATGGATTAAAGAAGTGATTGGAGTGAGACAAAGGGGAATGTGTAAGTGAACTACCCCACATCCTATGGGCTTATCGCACTACCCCACGATGAGCAACCGGGGAAACACCATTCACACTGACATATGGTATGGAGGTAATCATCCCATTGGAAGCAGGCCTCCCCACCATGAGGTACACCCTGGTCGACCAAGTCCAGAACGATGCAGCATTGCTCGTTGAACTTGACCTAGCTGAGGAACGAAGAGAGATGGCCCTATGAAACTAGCAGGTTATCAGCAACATCTAGCAAAGAACTACAACAAGAAGGTCAATCCAAGAGCATTCCAAGTTGGGGACTACGTCCTAAGGAAAGTTCTTGGCAACGCAGTAAAAGCATCAGATGGCAAGTTAGGGACAAACTGAAAGGGACCATTCAAGGTGATAATAGGCGACCTATAAGGAGCCTATCACTTAAAAACGCTGAAGGATAGGGAGATACCTCGATGTTGTAACGCAACCAATTTGAAGAAATTATACTTATAGTTTTCCGTGTTTTTAACCCAATGTTTAAATTTGCAATTCATTTATGATTAATAAAACTTATTTGGTAGTGGCATTCTATCAAGTGCTTATTTTTTCTCAAATACTTTATAATTCATGCACCTTTTCCAAGTTACAGGCTCTCCTCTTAACATATAAAATAAGGGTATTACCCTCCTCAGGTTTTCGTCATCAAACATGAATAACCTCCTAGCGTTGCCCATGGAAATATATGAAGCCCTACAGGGGACCCTTAGGCAGCTCGGCCAACCCAGGTTGGTCGCCAAATAATGTTTGGCTTAAAAAACCTGCTCGGATATAATATCCAACACCAGGTGTGTCCTCGCCATTGCCACACTTAGGCCTAAGGAAGTGTGACGACAGAACCTAAAAGTTAAAGTGAGGCAGAATGGTATCTTATAAGCATACTGGACTGGGGGGATACTCACTCAATAAAATGAATCTTCCTATATAAAATCTAGTCGGCTAAGAAGATCCCAAGATAGTCAAACAAGAAATCAATGAAGTTAAAAATACATGCCACATGTTTAGGTGGTGAATCGCCCATAACATAATTATTTTATTACATCATTACATATACAAAGAGTTACATGTGCTAAATAAAATAAATCCTGATGAGGATTAGGTCTCCGAGCAAGATAGTCAGCCACTTGCACTCTTCGTCCATCATCTGAGTGATGAGCTAATTCCTTCTCGACTTCATTTGAATCTTGTTCCAATAGCTTCATTGGGATAACATCTATGGGGACCCATTGATCATCCCTTATGAATGGGTTCGATATCAAAGTTGAGGGGGATATCTCATGATGATACTAGAGGACATAGTTCTTAGGGACCTGTATGTGACACCCCGCCTAATTAATCCCGGGTGATCAGTCCTAAATCAAGTTAGAACAGGTTTCTCATTGGGTCCATTCTTAGCATCACTGTCGTCTTATTATTTACTAACCACCTAAGTGAGAAAAATAGACTGGTGCCAATTTTTATCTTTCATTAATTAACAAACACCCATGTGGAAATAAAACTATATAACAATCACAGATAACTGAATTAATCATTCACAAGTAAAAATGATTGACCAAATAAACCAACGGTCCAAATAATAAATCCCATAAATATAAGAATAAACTCTCAACAAGTCTAATACAAATAAATGGAAAGTGAGCAACATGCTCGAATACTAATTATGAACTTCTACATTTAAGAATGAAGAATGAGGCGTCTATCAAAATCCCGCAACATCCACATATGCTGCAGCAACGGATCCCTGGAATATAGTCAAGGCTGGCGTCCCTGTGGTTGGACACCTAAAAGGTTTTTAAAAGTTTTTATAGCAAGGGTTAGTACCCAAAACATTTGAAAAACATTTAACAAATGATTAACTTGCAGAAATAAATAAATATGCATGGTCTTCATATTTTTAGTTAATATCGCACTCTCTTGAGGACTTCCTTACCCTTCCTCTATTATACCCTACGAACGCTTTAATTTAATTACCTAGTTACTCATCTCATGGATAGATAATTAACAAGGTTCCTTTATACCCACCCTACTCTAACTGAGTATGTAGTGATTTTTATATATAAGTTATTGGTAACATCAACTTAACTAAATCATTTCCCTTTTATTATTCATATAACTTCTACATTCGTTATACCTGTGAAATCACCCACTTTTCATTAATATTCCGTATATAATTAATTATAAAATTATATACTTATAATCATATTCCAGCATTCACAATCATATTGTAATATATATAATAACTTGCAACCTCCCGAGTAAAAATACTCCCGGAATGTAAATTTTATAAAGTGCTATCCCACTAGGTATACTCACATAGCCTAGTTATCCCAAGTCAGAATTTTCACACCAACTTGATAAAAATAAATAATTGGAGGCGGTCATATTCCTTCCCTGAAAGTGAGTTGTCCCTCACCCATATAACGGACGCTATGACCTCGGGAATATACTCACCCTACTCCTCAAGCTAGGGGATTCATCCACTACGCGCAACCTCCCCCTATAGCACTATAGTAACAAATATCTAATCACTGATATTAATTGAGCACACCATATATATATATATACTAACGCCTCCGTATATATAAATATAAAAGTCCCGGCTATACCGTTCACTAAAATCCGTAACATAAGCCTATTAAAATTATTAAGAGTTTATGGTCCAACTCTAAGTATTAATTAAATTTCACTTTAATTAATTTAGTTATTGTTGGTGTCGCCCCCACCATAAATTTGGACTTACTCCCGTAGCCCAAAATAAATTTACCCGAGTCACCATTCCCGACTCTAATTTTATTAGCCTCAAACCCTAATTAATTTATCTACAATTAATTAGATTTAATCCCATGTATTTAATTTCTCAATAATTAATTACATATGATTTTTATATAAATTTTCCCTCTTATATACCCAACTGGCGAAACTGCCAGATTCTGGCGACCGTCGATCGATCGACCCAGACCGTCGATCGATCGATCGAACAGGTCTTCGTCTTCTTCGCGAAGACAGGGCAGCCATGGACGGATTTTCATAAACCCTAATCTCTTCTAACATGAGTTTTAAGCCATCTTATTACCAGAGCATACTAGAAACCTTATTAGGATTACCCAGAAAGCTTACAACATTCATCAATTCGTCCATAAACTACTGATTTATAAATTTTGGGGAAAACCTATCTTTTTCCTTAAACCCATTTTTACTCCAAATTTCTTCATTAAATTCATTTTAATTTATCTGAATATCATCCTAACAGATACACATCAATATTCCAATATCAGATTTTACATAACTCCTCATAATTTCGGGCCAATCAGATTCGTGTTTGCTTTTGAATTATCAAAACCCCATGTTTATACCATGAACACCAAAATGAATTTTTAATTCATAACAGCACACAAATATGAATTTGAAAGACAGATTTTATGCAATTGCAAGTTATTCACTTGCCTTAGGTTTCGTAGTGTCTGAATCTTCAATGGATTCCAAGGTTGAAGATGACCTAGTTGGTTCTTTGAGATCCCCAAATTGGCTTTGGCTGCTGCTAGGGTTTCGTAACCCTTTAATTCCTTTCTCTGCTTAAGCTTAGCCAGCCCTTATTTTATTTTTATTAAGTTAATTAATCCATTCCCGTTTTTTGACTAATGGGCCAAGCCCAAGTGACCAAAATGCCCCCGAGTGGACCCGACTATGTCTAAAAACGTCCCGTGACCCGTTTACTACCCCTGGGTACACTTTTCCGACTATCTCGGCCCATCCGGACTCAACTGTACACTCAGAATTTTCATCCGAATTAATTTCTAAAAATATTTATCCCCCACCCAATATAGTCTATACCGACTTCCGGATGTGATAAGTACATATCTCGTCATTAATACTCGAAACGATGAAATTACATTAGTACTATACGCTTAGTAAATAATTTTCCCTAAATATTAACCATTAAATCCTAGATTAATATTTATATATTATTCTATCATAATTACTTCATTAAATTACAACACACTAGTAATTTAGAATTTCCGAATTAATTAAATTTTAAATGTACCAAAAATACGGGGTGTTACACTGTAACTCCCTAAGAGCACTCAACCATCCCCTAATAAAGGATAACTAGTCAACCTCCCCCAAATTCGTCGGAGCATCGGTCCAACCCTGATCATAACCATCAACCCACACTCGTCGAGGACCTTTATTGAACAGGTGAGTCAGCAAGGTAACATCTATTTGAAGACTGGCAGCTATCACATATGCCCGACGAACATCACTTCAAAGCTCGGTAATCTTCCTAGCTTAACCACTATCATCAGTACCATCTTGCGGTCCAATCGATGAAGAGGAACCACGTAGAACTCAAGGAGCAATGCTCGGTGAATTCTCCCTGAGTCGCAAGGCTTATCTCCTCAGAGCATCATTCTATTTATGAAGTACCTCTCCAACTTGATTGACCTCGGAGGCATCCAGAAGCTTAGCTTTCAGAGCATCAACTTCTCCTTGAACAGAAGTGCCAATCTCATCCAACTCCTGGAGCCTATCCTTCAGCTTGTCAATGAGCTCTGACTGGTCCTTATAGTCTTGATTCCTCAACTTAAGAGACTTGTAGATCCTTACAAAGGTTTTGCGAACTCGATTTCTCTTATCAGGACTAAGAATATTTCCTAGTTGAGAATTAGCAGGTATATACTCCTCATCATCAATCAACTACCAACCATATAAGAATTGGTATATACTCCTCATCATCAATCAACTACCAACCATATAGGCATTGAAGAATGAATAAATCATTACGCAAAAGGGAACTGAATTTCATTTCATTAAAATAAGGTTCAAAGTACATTATCAAAACCAAAGAATAATAAAAATACAAAGAGCTCTCTAAAGAAGATTAGCTGGCAACCTCAATCTGCTCCGAGGTTGCTGGTTACTTTCCCTTGTCTGTGGCAGCCCTAGGTACGCCTCCCTCAGATGGAGCGACCACCATCCCCTAGTCAAGGTGAGTAACATCAGAGGTGGTCTAGACAACTGGAGCACCTTCATTGACAACAGGAGCAGGCATCTCATCCACAACAGGCTTGGGTCCAAGATCGTTCTCGTCACAGAGGGGGGTATAAATATCCACCTCGACAGCAAGTAGGGCCTTGTCTTAACCCTTATTGAAGTTGAGATGACCAATATAGCCAATAAAAACCTCAATATCCTCATACACTGCGACCCATCCGGCGTTGTAAGATCTCTCTTTGAGGGTGGCAGCCTCAGATTCCACCTTACTTACCTTCCCAATGAGCAACTTGTTCTCCTCAACCACAACCAACTTGCTCGTGCAGACCAAGTTGTAGGACTGCATCAGCTCTTCGAGATACTCAGTGTCCACCTCTTTCACTTTGTTGGCTTGGGGAAAGGTGAGGTCAGAAGACTTTTGAGTAGAACTGGTAGTCTTTAAGCTAGACTCCAACTCAGAATTTTTCCTGTCCAGCTCAGTATTCCTCCTATCTAGCTTGTCTCAGTTGCGGTAAAGGACGGTGAAATCAGATATAAACTGCAGAGAAAAGGAAAACATTATCAGAGAAAGTATTGAAAGGAGTATTGAAAGAAAAGAAAAGTAGAAGCAGGATTACCAAGGCTATCCCCTAACTCACCTTCAGGGCTATCTGGTCGGTACCTATATTTATCGACCTTTGGTGATCAGCTGGAAGCACTGCTCTCTCAAGCACTACTGGAGCTAACTGAGGGGTAAGAGCAACAGAATCCCCCTCAGCCAGAGTAAACACAGGCACCAGAGACTGCCCCGCCTTTATCCTCACCTCACCTCACCTCTTCTCTCCTCTTTTCTTCTTCTCTCTCCTTCTTCTCCCTCTCTATCCTCTTTCTGTCTTCTACCTTCTTCTTCTCCTCTTCTTTCTTTCTCTTTCTCTCCCACTCTCTCACTTGTGCCTCCTCCTTCTTCTTCCTCTCCTGATCATGAGTAGCAGTCTTAGAGCCAGTGGCAATATCCCCCCTCCCAGATTTATGCTTCTTCAACCGGTGAACAAGAAACAGATTGTCTTCATCATCATCTTGGATCAAAAGTTTCCTAGGAGGAGCCATATCTTCCTCGCTGGAGCTACTTGAATCCCTTGAATCCTCCAGAGCCTCTGAACCCTCCTCCGAGATGGAAGATGCTTCGCTACTTGAGCTTTCCTTACTGTAATCAACTTCAACACCACCCATGTTATCTCCCTTGATCTCTTCACCCGAGATGCTTTCCTCTTCGTCTAATTGAATTGGGTCAACAACAACCTCTTCTGTGATATCTAGCTTAGGAATTCTATCCATAGGTCGTGCGATGAAACTGAACCCAATGTTTTTATACTCCAAAAGGAATACTGCTGATCGCGGATGATAACCATCAGCCAAGTAGTCCCTGATCTTCCAAGCCTTGACCAACTCAGCAGCTCGAATCTTACGAAGAGCAGGTTCTGAGTTCTTTGTCTTCGCTAAAAAAATAAAGAGAGAAAGGCATAAGAAAGACCATACACTAACAAAAAAAGTTAATAAGCAAAACAAGAGCTATTCCTACCTATGTACTCCTCCCCATAAAAGGGAATTATAGGTCCCCTGTACCTCTCCCCTTCATCTTGGGGAGGGAACTGCCAGTTTTTGGGAATAAACCCCTCATGCCAGTAGTATTTATGGGAATCAGGTATATTTACTACTAATACCCTATCGGGATTCCTAGCTTTGAGGTAAAGAAGACCAGAGCTTGTTTGGGAAAAAGAATAACAATAAAAGATTTCAGCAAGCCCTAGATTGGTGCTATAGAGATGATTAATTCTATGCACGCCATTGACAATTTTCCAAACATTTGGTGAGCATTCTGCAGGAACTATATAGAAGTAACTAAAAAAATGCAAAAACAAGCGATTTGGGGGAAAAGTAGGACCCCCCTTGGATACCAGAAGAACATATATCTAGTGACCATCCTCAATGTCCGTGACATTATGAGGAATAAGGGCACGTTAAATGTTTACCCAGTTTGAAATATTGTAGAACTTCCTAAACTCAATTATCGACCTATGGCCTATTTTCATCATCAGAAAAGAGAAACCCTAGTATCGAATATAAATAAATTCTAGCAGAAAAAGAAAAGAGAAGGAGTGTAAAGAACTTAAGAAGTAAGAATAAGCTTGAGATAATGCAAAGCCACAAGCAGGGAAGATGAGAGGATAAGGAAGAAGCTTGAAGATGGAAGACGAGACTTGGAAGTGAGAAAGCAATAGTGAAAGGTTGGAAAAATCTTAAGAGAGCAAAGAAGTTTGAAGAGACGTCATGGAAGGACCTCTCCAAGCCTGTTTAAACACTCTCAATCATAACGAACAGGAAACAAAGCAAATCTGGCACCTAAATCAACTCGAGAAAGATGCTTCAATCCCAAGGTGTTGCATGATTCACAAAAATGCCATTAAGGCAATCATTTAAAATTATTGAGCCCAAATTATGACCTAAAAATTTTAGGGGCAATTGTGGGTAGCTCGATTAGTTATTCCAGCCCAGACAAGTAGCACAATTAAGCCCGACCCAAAGTCTAGAGGCCTCATGCTTTAACTGACTCGGTTATGACCCATTCAACTCCTAAAATCTCTCAAGAGATATTCTAGGTATTATGGGAAAATGTGGAGGAGTCCAACACCCCCACTCTCCGAAAATTACAAGTATAAATTAAACCCTCAACCCTGGGCAAAGGGCATGTAATTGTAAGCACTCCCCCGGAGTAAACAAAAATAAAATACAGAGAGCACCACCGTGGACGTAGGCCTTCTTGCTGAACCACATATATCTTTTGTTGTGTGTGATTCCAATTATTTTGAGTTCTTTATTTATTCTGGTGATCGCCTTTGCCTATTAATTTGTGTTGAGTTTAATTGTCGCCACAATTTTAATTTATACTTTTGCAAATACTTTTGTGTTCTCACACCTGTTGTCCTATTTTATTAAGTGGAGAAATAATAACAAGTAAAAATTCACTAGGAGGCACCATGGCCTATATAGGATAACTTTGTGTTTTATAAGCGTTAAGCTTTGCTAAGAAGGTATAGTTGATACCTCATACTTTACGTTGCTAGATTTTTCCTTTCACACTAAGTAAGAATGCCCATGAACATATTGTTGTCGATTATACTTCCATAAAGTCAATCTGAAACTTGAACTTTTTTTTATCAAGGCTTCATATATCTGCTTGCTAACCCCGCTTCTCGAGTCCAAGCATCCAAAAAAAATATGATTTTTGAATCTAGTGGAACGAGGATGTTTGTCGATGATGGGTTAAATCTTGGGGCGAGGACCTATATGGGTCCCTCACCATTGCCTGCCCTGGAGGAGGGCTCCTCTCTTGGAACTGAGTTTATTGTGGGTTCCTCACACCCATAGGTTATTGAGGAGGGCTCATCACTTTCAGGCTCCTCATCTGTAGTTCGTGTATTTGAGAGTTCCTCGCGATGGATATTTCCCATGGGGGCTTCCTAGAAACTTTATGACACTTATAAGGGTTCCTTGCACCTGATTTCTATATACATATCTTATGCCACCAAGGGTTCCTCACAAGAACAACTATCAATGGGTGGTCCTAGTTTTCACTCGATGTTAGGGATTCCTCATGTTTGGGTTTCTCGACTAAGTTTTTACCTATGGGGAGTTACTCTTCTGAGGATTTTGTGGAGGCGAGTTCCTCGACCGCTGGTTTGGATACACAGGGTTCCTCGTTGGGAGTTTTCACCGCTTTGGATTCCTCAATAACGTTTTCTCCCATGAGGGGTTCCTCACCAAAGGATTTCATCACTAAGGGTTCCTCATTTGTCACTATGAATGAGGGGGTTCCTCGTTAGGAGTCCTAACCATTTTGGGTTCCTTAACAACTCCTTTGACCGTGAGGGGTTCCTTGCTAGGGACTTTCACCACTGAGGATTCCTTGCTTGTCACTGTGAATGAGGGGGGTTCCTCGTTAGGAGTCTCAACCATTTTGGGTTCCTCAACAATGCCTTTAACCACGAGGGTATCCTCACTAGGGGCTTTCATTACTAAGGGTTTCTCATTTATGGGATCCTCGCAACTATAAGAGGCTGTCAGAAGTTCCTTACAATTGTTTTTTTATCGCCGCGGGTCCCTTGCACTTGAGGGGTATCTCACCTGCTACCTTAACTTTGAGGTGTCCCTCACACCCTGTAGGGACGACTGAGGGTTACTCGCGACTAGAATTAGTTGAGGAGGGTTCCTCGTCTAAAGATTTTGGAGAGGGTTTCTCACGACTAAAAGGGAATGACAATTTTCCCTCGTAGTTGAGTTCCTCGTAGTGTGGCTCCTCGCCATTGGATTTCTCGCAACCCAAAGGAGCTGACATGAGTTCCTTGTAATTGGGTTCCTCACCACTATTGTTATCTAGTGAAGGTTCCTCGAAGTTAAGTTCTTCGCAATTGGGTCCCTCGCGACCACCAGGGACTGATATGGGTTCCTCATTTAGGCCCTCTGCCACTGTAAGTTCCTCACTTAAACTAGTGGCTATTTACGATTCTTCCACGACTTCATCTTCTTCTCAGGCCTGAGAAGACTATACAGGCACTTATCAGGAAAGGGACTCTGTCCTCTATCTATGTGCTCTCTTGGGTTCTCCCTTTTACTGCTGAACTTGATAAACTTTGGTGGAATATACCCCTCTGGATATGGTTTATCATTCACCTCTTATGGGTTAGGGGTCTTTCCACTCCTCATATAGATGAGGACCATGCCGAGGAGAAGAGGAGAGAAAATTCCTGACCTCCTCCATGGTAACAACTTTGGAGGGTGATTCCTTCAAACTCATTCCCTTAGCTGCTGATGAGCTTGATGGTTCCATAACTTTCTCCGACACCACTTTTTGTGGTGGAACCACTTCTGTCAGAATTACAATAGGGGTGGTTGTCCCTCCAGAGGGGGCAGCTACTGGTGTTACACAACCTTGACCCAAATTTCATAGGTCTATATTATTTTGAATGAATAAGTAAAAAAAAAAACATGCTCATAAGACTCATACCTGTCATCGGAGCTATTTTCGATGAGATGTTCTTCCGTCCCTGAGTTTCAGGTGTCCTTGCTCCGATCTCCACCACATCCTCCTGAGTGTTCTGGTCACTTTGAGTCCCATTCCCAGGTGAAATGTTATAAAAAACTCGCTGCTTAGAAACATTCAAACCTTCTTTGTCCATGAGATTCAGGATACCTCCCCTGCAGAGTCGCCAAATGTAAGAGGGTAGTGAGACTAGGGTCAAGTAAAATACTAAATTGGGTGTGGCATGACCCACTCCAATGGACTCTGCCTTCAAGATTCTCAAGAACTTCTGAAGCATCTTCTGGTCAAACCTTCTCCTTTTGGTAAAAATGGAACTCAAGCTATATCTCCCTTTCTGAAACAAGATGAACTTCACAACAATAATAGCAACTTTTCTCAAGAGGAACTCCTGAGAGTGATGGATTTTAGTGGGTAGTGAAAGAACTAGACACTCACCACTCATAGAGAGCGAGCAGGGAGGGAATACTAAGAGGTTCTGGTGTTATTTTTGATAGAGTAATGGGGTTATTGAGTTTTTCTCATCTCTTTTCTTCTTAACCTTGCCCAGGGGTCCTATTTATACTTGGGCACTAGGGCTGAGTCGGCACTTTTGGGCTCCAAAACTTAAAGGGTTCGTGAGGGACAAGTTCTGCAAAGTACCATATGTCCCTACTTGTGAGCAACATCCTATCCCCTCAGATAGGTGCCACTTGGTGCAAACCAAAGTCAAAAAGCAAATATGTCTGCGCTTGAAGACAAAATATCTGATTTGGTAAATATCTTTTGAAACGGTAACTTGTGGTATGAACTTTGTATGTTTGAGAGGGTGGACTTAAGGGCCACCTCCTCTAAAATCTTTATGAACTTGAGGGGGGTCTCAAAGACCACTCGATCTAAAATCTTTGAAAACTTAAGTGGGACTTGAGGACCCCCTTTTATCTAGAATCATTTTACAAACTATTCATTTCTCGTGAGCAACCCTTTGGCTACTCACCCTAGTTGTGTCTGACTGTGAGGTGTGTGAGGGTTTGTTAATCATAGGGTCTTTCTACTAGTATTCTCTCAATATTAAAGTGCAAAGAGGTTGAGATTGCTCAACAAACCTTGTTCCTCAATCGTCAAGCCAAAACTCCTAAGAGATCTCAACTGGCCTATTTGGGCCCTGCTTGCTCAACTAGGCTACCTGTACAAGAAAATAAATATTAGTATTTTTATTCTTTAAAAGAATAATATTTTCTTAATGAGGGGTTTCTCATGGTAACCCCTCCTTCATCATGTCTAGTTTTATGGAAGTTGAGGGGGAGGACATTGACTGCTCGTAGGCCCAATATTTTTGGAAATTGAGGGGGAGGAAGTTGACTACTCCTCGTCGCGATATCTTTTGGAAGTTGAGGGAGAGGACCTTGACTGCTCCTCGACCCGATATATTCTGGAAGTTGAGGGGGAGTACCTTGACTTCTCCTCGCCTCTATATTTTTTGGAAGCTGGGGGACCTCGAGGGTTCTGTGTCCCATATTTTCTGGAAGTCGAGGGACCTTAAGGGTTTCACATCCCATATTTTCTGGAAGCTGATGGACCTTGACTGTTCCTCTCCCAATTTTTTTTTAAAAACTTAGGAGGAGTACCTTGATTATTCCTCTCCCCAAAATTTTTTGGAAGTTGAGGGGGAGGACCTTGGCTGCTGCTCGCTTGAATATTTTTTAGCAGTTATGGGGGACCTTGGGGTTTCACATCCTAAATATTTTCTTACGGTTGAGGGACCTTGGGGGTTTCGCGTCCCAAATATTTTCTGCCATTGAGGGACCCTGGGGGTTCTGCGACCAATATAAATTTTCTTCCATTGAGGGACCTTGGGGGTTTCACAACCAATATAAACTTTCTGCCATTGAGGGATCCTGTTGGTTCCACGACCCATATATATTTTCTACCGTAGAGGGAACTTAGGTGTTCCGTGACCAATATAAATTTTTGGCCATTGAAAGATCCTGGGGTCCGCAACCCATATATATTATCTGTCATTGAGGGACCCTGGGGTTTCACGACCAATATAAATTTCTGCCGTTAAGGGACCCTAGGGGTTCCGCGGCCAATATAATTTTTTTCCCGTTTAGGGACCCTGGGGGTTCCGCGATAAATATATATTTTCTGCCGTTAAGGGACTCTGGGGGTTCCGCGACCAATAAATTTTTTTTGCCATTGAGGGACCCTAGGGTTCCTCGACCCATATATATTTTCTGCCATTGAGGAACCGTGAGGGTTCCGCATTCCCAAATATTTTATGAAACCTGACGGGGGTCTTTAAGGGACTATCACCCCAAAATATAGTGGTCAATCTTGAAACACCCTTCTACAGAGACAAAAACTTATATTTTGAGTTCCCATACTATACCAAAAGTCTCTCCAAAACCCTACTTTACACCTAAGTTGATTAGAATCCAAGTGTTAATTATATCATGCTTAAAAATATTTCCTCTAGAACCTTTGGTTTATACTCTGCATCTGTTGATAATCAATTCATATGGTGGACAACCTATTTACTATTTACACATGTTGAGAATTTATGAACTCTGTTGTTTAATCTGTAGACAGTTGCTCAAATTGTTCAATGGATGATAAGGCATGTGTGAACTCACACATTGTGGCGTGCATGAGTGGAATATTGCGTATCGTTTTGTGGAGATTAAAATAACTCAGAGCGTTAAGGAATGCAAGGGCATCAAGTTTGTGTTGTAAGTCTAGTGTCGTGTCCTTTGGAATTTCATATATAGTGAATTTGCATGCCTTGGCCATCCGAGGTTTTTATCGTTGTGGGATTTCCTCTTACATCGGGCGTTATGGTTGATTTACTTATTTTATCCTGCACCTAGATGCATATTTTTTCTTACCAAAGAGGGACAATAACCCCCACAAATATTATTAATTACCAAATATACAAAAATTCCATGTTCTAGTGGCTTACAAACAAATGGAAATCTTTAAAACCATAAATAAGTCTTTTATAAGTAAAGCCCTTATAACCATAAAATGTTGCACAAATAAACAAATAATGAATTAAAGAACATGCTTTTATGAAATATATATAGATAAAAAAACCTAATCATAGATATTTAAAACTCCAACAGCACGAAGACCCATTTATCCACCTTGATAGCTCCTCTAAGAATTTTTAGGAACGATCCAATATCATAAAATTGAAGAGAAATTTGGGACCAATGATAAGCACCCAAAAGTGTACATTTTATACCCTGTATAGACGCATTTTAGTTGCTAATTCTCAGCAAATTGGGTCTTATATGCTTATTTGTTTATTTTATAGGTCAAATGCATGTTGCGGACCTTCGACGCTTATTTTAAGGCATATGTGCGATTTATGGAGCTAATTCCCCAATCCCGTACCAAACCCGAGCCTAAACCTAACCCAAACCTTCACCCGAACCCCATGTGTGTGTTGTGCTTGTATGTTTATTTTTTTTAGATTTATATTTGTGCCGTTTGTATATTTTTAGAATTTATTTTATATTTTATGTTTGAGTTGTGTATATATTTTTAGTAATTTTATATTTTATTTTTTGCACATCGAGTAGATATTTTTATATTTTCCTTTATTTTATTTTGTTTTGTTTTATTTTATATTATATTATAACTTTATAGTTGAGTCGTGTTTAGTTTTTAGAGTTTGTATTGTGTGTCATGTCATTTTTATCTATTTATTTTTATTTATTTTTATATTTAGTTGATTTTCATTTTTAGTTTAGTTTAATTTTAATTTTTATTTTACTTGTTTTGGTTTCATTGTTAGGTTTATTTTTATTATTTTCTTAGTTTATTTTTCTAGGGGTCAAAATCTAACACACACACCCCACACACACCTAACTAACCTACACTAAACCACACCAAAACAACTCACTCACTCACACCTCACTACCATACACCCTCACTACACCTAATCAAACCCACCATCACTATTCATCATCATCCCCACTGACCATCTCACTCTCTCTTTCCTCTCTCATAAACCACCATAACCAAACACCACCACCTCCACTTCCTCTCCAAACATAATCAACACAACCACCCAACATCTCTCTCTCTCTCTCTCTCTCTCTTTCTCTCTCTCTCTCTCTCTCACAACCATCCCATACCCATTAACCCACCAACCAACTGAACCTCTGAAACCCATCCGGCCAAACCCGCTACCATAAGACCCATTAAAATGCAACCCCTGCCCCGATTTCCTTCTACCTGAGACCAAACCGTAGCCAACCCGTGAACCACTTAAAAAATCAAACCCGAATTCACCTCCCCAGCCCCATACCCGAGTCGCGAATCCTACCCCGAGCCTGCTACCTCTCGACCCAAGACAAAATGATTTCTTCACCTACCAAATATCAATGACCAAAAGTCAACTAAATCCCACATGTTTTAAACCCCTTTTTAACCCTTTTCCAAAATTAACCCCAACTCCTTTTACCCCAATGCCCATTAACCAAATCTGATTTTTATTCCTCCACCCCTCATTCACATGACCTCACACAATCCATGCACATTTGTGCATTTTCTCATTTTAATCGCAACTTATCCTCACACCCCTCATGTCCATTTAATCCCTACCCAATTTACCCTTAGCTCCATGCCTACTATTTAAAGAAGATGAAGACCATTTTGATAAAAGGATATTGTAGAGAGGAAAATTCTAGAGTTAGGGAGAAACACTTTTTAGTTTTTTAGAGTAGTTTTTATTAGTTAAAATAGCTAGAATTTGTTGTGTAGCCCCACTCCTTGATTGTTCTCAAATCTATTCACCTCACTATATCTCTTATTTTAGTGTTAGACTTTGTTCCTTTATTTTTGTTAATTTAGTTTAGTCTTATTTCATCACTCCTAAAAATTGTTTTAATATTGAAAAAGCATAAAAAAATAGAAAATGCAAAAATCGAAAAAGAGAATGATAAACAAATGAATTGCATGTCGCTTTTTTATGTTTCACCCTTAGATTTGGATTGATACTTCACTTACCACTATTCTTTAGTTTATTATATTTTTGTAGGTACTTGAGATTTTTTATTAGACGAGCTTTCAAATAACGACAAAAATACCGAAAAGTTTTCACTATCAAATGGCGATGTTGCCAATCTTTGGAGCTCGAAGAACTTGAGAGGATTTCCTATTGTGATTCATTTGTATTCCGTTTATTTTACTTTTTCGTACCATTTTTTATTTTTTTTTAGAAGCTTTGTATTAGGTTTATTTATACTTGACTTGCATTTGCGGTGCTCAGAGACACCATTTATTTTTCATTTAAATTTGTAATAATTAGTAAAAAAAAGTAAAAGGAAAACCGGACAAGGTAGAGAGAGGGCGTCGAAAAGAGAGGAAAAAAGCCTCTCTACCTTGGGTTGATAGGACTCCCGTTGCCGACTAAGATAGGCGTACTCTCCCACCGATCGACTCAGCTAGTTCATCACTCCACGACGTAAAAACCGTGGGAGGTACATTTCGAAAACCCTCGCGCCTCTCGTGTCAGCGAGTCAATTTTTTTGTATGATTATGTGCTCTTGTGTGATTTTATTCTCACATTTATTTTCAAATGGTGTGATGAATTAAATTACTAAAACCTACACCCGGTCATTCACGAGAAGGGATTTCATCACCCGACTCACTCGCTTACCAATTGTGTGTTACCATAGCCATCACTAAATTTAAAGTCCATCAACTAGGTAGCCTAATAGCTGAACATTTTACAAAGGTGATCACTCAGATAATTCCGTGATTTTTTTATCTCCTGCGGACTTAATTAAAATTTGACTACCCTTTCACTAAATTTAAAGATAAAAATTGGCTGTGTTAGTTATGATTTATCCTTGACTTGTGTGTGTCCAATTCGATTTTTCAGTAGACGATTTTAGCGAGTTCGTCAAATTTCAAAGAGTCCATATTTTTCCCCATCTTTTCTCACAAAAATGAAAAAATATTTTCTTCCTTTATTTTTTCTAAAAAAATTCAAAAAATATTTTCTTTCCTTTTGAAAAAATTCAAAAAATATATTTTTCTCATCATAGCCGATGTACGTTCCTTATGAGAATATTTTGGCCATTTACCACTCTCTCGAAGCATGTTTTAAGTCGAGCCCGAGTCCCACCTCCACACTTTACTTCATGGCTTCAACTCTCAAACACACACCGTTGATACTCATGCGTCGTCCACGCACACATCTCACATTTCATCGCAACCGATGATGAGTGTCAACGTGTCACATACTTTGTTGTGCACCCATTGTTCTTATGCCACATGTCCCATGAGTGTCCTTACTTTTCATATCCATCCGAACGCACCATGGAACATGTGTATCCATATGACATTATTTTGGAACCCACCTCGGTCTATTATCATGACAAATCCAATCCCGAGTGGTGTGAGTACCCTAGCTATTCGTGGAGGTCTGATCACCCTGGCTCACAATACGAATCCAAACCGATGTTGTGGATATTCACACATTCCAATAGTTGTCATGGCAACCAAGTGCACCCATTCCCGATAAGTTCCCTCACTACGCACCCAATGATTATCAGCATTTTGTCTCTCACGGAGACGTTTCTCCCGTGTATGACACACTTGGTCCCGTTCCACACATTTCCTTTGAGTATTCTCCATATAATCATAATAATACTCAGTTGTGTCCACCTCAAACACCACCACCAGTCACTTCACCACCATCATCCACCTTTGCTCTCGAAAGCCTCTTGCAAAAGTTCATACTCGAGCAAGATCAAGCCACTCAAATTCAAAATGAAGCCCTCCAACGGCTTGAACAAAGATTAAATAAAATTGAGTGTGAGAGCGAGTCAGACTTCACCCCAAGTCAACCCATAGTTGCCCCTACGTGGAGTGATGATGCGTCGTCTTGTGCCACTAACTTCAAGTGTGACGAACCCTATTCCCCCGAGAATCTCAATGTTGAGACAATTCCATGGTACGGGCCCCAAGTTGACAATTGTGTTGACTTACCTTTCATTATTGAAACTGATTTTCTCCCATCATATCCAAATGAACCCACACTTGAGGTTCACATTCCCACTCCCGTTATATCCAAAAAACTGCCCGAGTCTACACCTATTGAGCCCAGTACGAGTGTTCCCGAGGAACCACTTCATCCTAGGTTAGCTACGGCTACGAGTGGTCACCAATGTCCCGAGATAGCATTCGAGATGGTTTCTACCTCTCCGTATGGATCATGTTCCACTATGCATGGCTCCCTTTGTGCCCAATATTTTTAATGATTCCCCTATCTCGGATCTTGGTGCCTAGTTAGACCCTTTCACCACATCGGATGGTGATACATTGGTTGATAAGTTGATCTCACCATCACTTGATACCACACTCCCTAGTGAGTATTCCTTTACTCCTCCCAACGAGTCACTACACCAAAACTGGCGATTGGTCACGGCCAAAATCCCTGATCAAAGCTGTGGGTTGCGGACTTGGGCCGTGACCATTTCTGGCGTGACCATTTTCGTGGGTTGCGGCCCAAGTCCGTGACCAAAAAATGGTCACGGCAGATGATCGCGGACTTGGGCCGTGACCCATACCGTGACGGGTTGCGGCCCTAATCTGTGACCCACAACCGTGACAAATTGGTCTCGGCCAAAGTTCGCGATCCACGTCCATGACGAAAAAAAAAATTGGTCGCTCCCCTTATCCGTGACCCACAACCATGACAAATTGGTCGCGGCCAAAGTCCGCGACCCACGTCCGTGATAAAAAAAAATAAAAAAAATTGGTCGCGGCCCTTATCCGTGACCCATAACCGTGACAAAAAAATAAAAATAAAATGGTCGCGGACTTTAGCCGTGACCATTTTTATGCGCGACAAAAAAAATAAAAATGGTCATGGACAAAGTCCATGACCATATTTAACTATAATTTAATATATATATATATATATATATATATATATATATATTTTGTCCAATCCTAAAATTGGGGGTCCTGTGAGTGCACCGTCGGTTGCTACGTGTAACGTTGGACGTGTACGAGGTGTTACAAATATTTATTATTGGCAAAACAATAAAAAAAAATGACATTGTGAATCGAGAACGTTGTTAATAAACAAATAAATATACAAACTTTTAAATATTACACGTCTTAATAATCACAGACCAAAAAAAAAATTAGGCAAAATTTCCTCTATTTTCTTGATATTCCAAAACCTGTAAATGTAAAACCTGCTTATTATAAAGCCCGCACGGCCATAAAATTCAACAATCAAATTATAAAAGCCCGCATGGCCATAAAACTAAACAATAAAAGCCCGCACGGCTGTAATACAAAAAAAAAATCCTGAATGTCCACAACATACAAACAATCTTCATGCTGTAGACCATTGCCTCCTTCGTTTGTTCCACGTGCAAAAATCCTACAAATGATAGGATACATAAAAAAAATATTAGTAACCAAATAGGTTCACAAAAAAATTAATCAAGCTGGAAAATTGCATATATGAGTTAAAATTAACAGTAACCAAGTAGAAATATGCAAATTGCCGTCGTATTCTCAAATCGAGAGCCCCGCGGCTGCGGGGTCAGTTCCAACGAGTTACATTGGTCCCGTGGTAGGTGTTGGTGCCACCCACGGGGCCGTTCGGGTGCTGTTTTGAGTTTTCACCCTCTAACACCATGTTTTTAAGACCAAGTCTAAAAATATGCAAATTATCGTTGTATTCTCAAACCGGGAGACCCGCGGCTATGGGGTCAGTTCCTACGAGTTACATTGGTCATGTGGGAGGTGTTGGTGCCACCCATGGGGCCGTTCGGGGGCTGTTTCGAGTTTTCACCCTCTAACGCCATGTTTTGCTTAAGTCTAGAAATATGTAAATTACTATCGTATTCTCAAACCGGGAGACCCGCGGCTGCGGGGTTAGTTCCTACGAGTTACATTGGTCCCATGGGAGGTGTTGGTCCCACCCACGGGGACGTTCGGGGGCTGTTTCTAGTTCTCACCCTCTAATGCCATGTTCTTAAGCCTAAGTCTAGAAATATGCAAATTACCGTCGTATTCTCAAATCAGGAGTCCCGCGGCTGTGTGGTCAGTTCCTATGAGTTACATTGGTCCCGTGAGAGGTGTTTGTGCCACCCACGGGGACGTTCCGGGGCTGTTCTGAGTTTTCAACCTCTAACGCTATGTTTTTAAGCCTAAGTCTAGACATATGCAAATTATCATCCTATTCTCAAACCGGGAGACCCGTGGCTACGAGGTCATCTCCTACGAGTTACATTGGTCCCGTGGGAGGTGTTGGTGCAACCCCCAGGGCCGTTCGGAGGCTATTTTAAGTTTTCACCCTCTAACGTCTTATTTTTAAGCCCAAGTCTAGAAATATGCAAATTATCGTCGTACTCTCAAACCGGGAGACCTGCTGCAATGGGGTCAGTTCCTATGAGTTACGTTGGTCCCGTGGGAGATGTTGGTGCCACCCACGGGGACGTTCGCGGGCTGTTTCGAGTTTTCACCCTCTAACGCCATGTTTTTAAGCTAAGTTAAGAAATATGCAAATTATCGTTGTGTTATCAAATTGGGAGTCCCACGGCTGCGGGGTCAGTTCCTACGAGTTACATTGGTCCCGTGAGACGTGTTGGTGCCACCCACGGGGCCGTTCGGGGGCTATTTTGAGTTTTAACCCTCTAACGCCCTGTTTTTA
The DNA here is from genome assembly GCA_949130495.1 of Sambucus nigra. Lineage (NCBI taxonomy): Eukaryota > Viridiplantae > Streptophyta > Magnoliopsida > Dipsacales > Adoxaceae > Sambucus > Sambucus nigra. The sequence continues at coordinate 513,965,925 of OX422221.1, read as the reverse complement.
AGCCTAAGTCTAGAAATATACATATTAATGTCGTACTCTCAAACTGGGAGTTCCCCGGTAATTCCTACAAGTTACATTGGTCCCGTAAGAGGTGTTGGTGCCATCCACGGGGCCGTTCGAAGGCTGTTTCGAGTTTTCACCCTCTAACGTCGTGTTTTTAAGCCTAAGTCTAGAAATATGCAAATTACCATCATACTCTCAAACTGGGAGACCCGCGGCTATGGGGTCAGTTCCTATGAGTTACATTGGTCCCGTGGGAGGTGTTGGTGCCACCCACGGGGACGTTCGCGGGCTGTTTCGAGTTTTCACCCTCTAACGCCATGTTTTTAAGCCTAAGTCAAGAAATATGTAAATTATCATCGTATTCTCAAACCGGGAGTCCCGCGGCTGCGGGGTCAGTTCCTATAAGTTACATTGGTCCCGTGAGACGTGTTGGTGCCACCCACGGGGCCGTTCGGGGGCTATTTCGAGTTTTCATCCTCTAACGTCATGTTTTTAAGCCTAAGTATAGAAATATGCAAATTACCGTCGTACTCTCAAACCGGGACACCTGCGGCTATGGGGTTAGTTCCTATGAGTTACGTTGGTCCCGTGGGAGGTGTGGGTGCCACCCACGGGGACGTTTGGGGGCTGTTTCGAGTTTTCACCCTCTAACGCCATGTTTTTAAGCCTAAGTCAAGAAATATGCAAATTATCGTTGTATTATAAAATTGAGAGTCCCGCAGCTGCGGGATCAGTTCCTACGAGTTACATTAGTCCCGTGAGACGTTTTTGTGCCACCCACGGGGCCGTTCGGGGGCTATTTCGAGTTTTCACCCTCTAACGCCCTGTTTTTAAGCCTAGGTCTAGAAATATGCAAATTACCGTCGTACTCTCAAACCGGGAGTCCCCCGGCAGCGTGGTCAGTTCCTACGAGTTACATTGGTCCCGTGGGAGGTGTGGGTGCCACCCACGGGGACGTTCGGGGGCTGTTTCGAGTTTTCACCCTCTAACGCCATGTTTTTAAGCCTAAGTCAAGAAATATGCAAATTATCGTTGTATTCTAAAATTGAGAGTCCCGCGGCTGCGGGATCAGTTCCTACGAGTTACATTAGTCCCGTGAGACGTTTTTGTGCCACCCACGGGGCCGTTCGGGGGCTATTTCGAGTTTTCACCCTCTAACGCCCTGTTTTTAAGCCTAGGTCTAGAAATATGCAAATTACCGTCGTACTCTCAAACCGGGAGTCCCCCGGCAGCGTGGTCAGTTCCTACGAGTTACATTGGTCCCGTGGGAGGTGTTGGTGCCACCCACGGGACCGTTCGAAGACTGTTTTGAGTTTTCACCCTCTAACGTCATGTTTTTAAGCCTAAGTCTAGAAATATGCAAATTACCGTCGTACTCTCAAACCGGGAGACCCGCGGCTATGGGTTCAGTTCATACGTGTTACATTGGTCCCGTGGGAGGTGTTGGTGCCACCCCCGGGGCCGTTCGAGGTCTATTTCGAGTTTTCATCCTCTAACGTCATGTTTTTAAGCCTAAGTCTAGAAATATGTAAATTATCGTAGTACTATCAAATCGAGAGTCCCGCGGTAGCATGGTCAGTTCCTACGAGTTACATTGGTCCCGTGGGAGGAGATGGTGCCACCCACGGGTCCGTTCGGGGGCTGTTTCGAGTTTTCACCCTCTAACGTCATGTTTTTAACTCTAAGTCTAGAAATATGCAAATTACCGTCGTACTCTCAAATTAGGAGTCCCGCGGCAGCGTGGTCAGTTCCTACGAGTTACATTGGTCCCGTGGGAGGTGTTGGTGCCACGCACGGGGCCGTTCGGAGGCTATTTCAAGTTTTCACCCTCTAACGTCATGTTTTTAAGCTCAAGTCTAGAAATATGTAAATTATCGTCGTACTCTCAAATCGGGAGACCTGCGGCTATGGGGTCAGTTCCTACGAGTTACGTTGATCCCGTGGGAGATGTTGGTACCACCCACGGGGACGTTCGGGGGCTGTTTCAAGTTTTCTCCCTCTAACGCCATGTTTCTAAGCCTAAGTCAAGAAATATGCAAATTATTGTCGTATTCTCAAATCGGGAGTCCCACGGCTGCGGGGTCAGTTCCTACGAGTTACATTGGTCCCGTGAGACGTGTTGGTGCCACCCACATGGCCGTTCGGGGGCTATTTCGAGTTTTCACCCTCTAACGCCCTATTTTTAAGCCTAAGTACAGAAATATGCAAATTACCGTTGTACTCTCAAATCGGGGATCCCGCGGCTGCGTGGTTAGTTCCTACGAGTTACATTGGTCCCGTGGGAGGTGTTGGTGCCACCCACGGGGACGTTCGGGGGCTGTTTCGAGTTTTCACCCTCTAACGCCATGTTTTTAAGCCTAAGTCAAGAAATATGCAAATTATCATTGTATTCTCAAACCAGGAGTCCCGCGGCTGCGGGGTTAGTTCCTACGAGTTACATTGGTCCCGTGAGACGTGTTGGTGCCACCCACGGGGCCGTTCGGGGGCTATTTCAAGTTTTCACCCTCTAACGCCATGTTTTTAAGCCTACGTCTAGAAATATGCAAATTACTATCGTACTCTCAAACCGGGAGTCTCGAGGCAGTGTGGTCAGTTCCTAAGAGTTACATTGGTCCCGTGGGAGGTGTTGGTGCCACCCATGAGGCCGTTCGGAGGCTATTTCCAGTTTTCACCCTCTAACGTTATGTTTTTAAGCTTAAGTCTAGAAATATGCAAATTACCGTCGTACTCTCAAACCGAGAGACCCGCGGCTTTGGGGTCAATTCCTACGAGTTACATTGGTCCCGTGGGAGGTGTTGGTGACACCCACGGGGACGTTCGGGGGCTATTTCAAGTTTTCACCCTCCAACGCCGTATTTTTAAGCCTAAGTCAAGAAATATGCAAATTATTGTCGTATTCTCAAATTGGAAGTCCCACGGCTGCGGGGTCGGTTCTTACAAGTTACATTGGTCCCGTGAGATGTGTTGGTGCCACCCACGGGGCCGTTCGGGGGCTATTTCGAGTTTTCACCCTCTAATGCCCTATTTTTAAGCCTAAGTCTAGAAATATGCAAATTACCGTCGTACTCTCAAACCGGGAGTTCCGAGCTTCTGCTTTAATATTAGTTTTAACTCTAAAATAATGACTATAGGCCCATATCATGTTTCCCTTTGAATTTCTTAGGATTCCTGCACCTCCACTACTTTTTGATTTTCCTATATTGCTCCCATCTGTATTAAGTTTTAAAACCTGCCTTGAATCTTAATATCCTCCAAATTATAAATTGAAATTTTCTTTGGGGAATGAGGGATCAATTTGTAAATAGACTTAAAAAGCTCTTATATTTTTATAATTAGCTGAGAAATATTTGGAATGGAACCATTAAATCTGCATTCATTTCTTTGACACCATAAGTACAAACAAATGAGAATTGGGATCAATTTTGACACTGACCTTTAAGATTACTTGGAGCTGAAATCCACAATAGAAGACAACTTCTTTTAATATTTGATCTCACATATGGAATTCCCAAAATATTACCAAAATGAGACCACACAGTAACAACTGTATCCTATTTAACAAAAACGTGCTCATAGGTTTCCACTTGAGATTATACACAACAATGACATTTTGAAGGGCCATTCTACCCTAGAGAGTGTAGTTTATCATCCATTAGAAGGACCCCCTATAATAACTTCCAGGTAAAAAATGATAATTTAATTGGTGTATCCCTCTGCCACGTAAAAGAATAAGACTAACTACTTAATGAATTGTCTCTAGATAATTCCCAAGCTGATTTCATAAAGAAATTCCCATCGGGATTAAACGTCCAAATAATCTCATCAACTTGATCACCGACTCTAATTTTTGTTCCTATGATTTTGTAGCATAGGTTGTGAGGAAAAGTTATAAATAACTTCCCCATATCCCACCTTTTATATGTTGACTATAAATCCTTGACTTGGATTTGAGCATCTGAAGAAGTATATTAGAATAGAGGACCTATAAATCACCAATTATCCCATAGAGTAATGAAAGATCCATCACCTAACCTTAAAAAATGCAGTCTTCATCTGATGTATTGGATTGCACATTCTTCTGCATGTTTGAGAGCCCATGCTCCCATTAGCAATGAAAGGATGGTCATGTCTACATTATTTGGCTGCTCTAAATTTAAACCATAGAGATTCTTTTCTTATTTCCACCATAGCTTTATAAAGAAGAATTTGCTCATATTCCATAGGCTTCGAATTCCCAGACCACATTCTTCAGCATGCCTAGAAATATTAATCCATTTGCACCATTGATGTCTTTGCTCTCCTACATTAGAACTCTAGAAGAAATTAGCAAAACCTACCCTCTATTGTTTTGATGATCCTCTTAGTAGGCATTAGAGCTGACGTTACATATAAAGGAAGAGATGATAAAACATGCTTAATAATAGTAATTTTGGCCCCAGGAGAAGGGATTTTGTCTTTCCAAATAGCCATTCTTGATCTAATTTTACCCACCAAAGTTTCAAATAACCTGTTCCTTTTTCAACTTGAATATATTGGACATCCAAAATATCTAATGGGAGAATGTTTCAAGGTAAAACCCACCTTTTCAATGATTTTTTTCTTAGCATCTGCCTTAATTTTATTTGACAGAATTAGAGAGCTTTTCTATCTATTCACCTTTTGCCCTGACACCTTTTCATAATTATCAATCACCAACATAAGATTCTGTATAAATTTCAAGTCTTTTAATGTGACTAAGATGTGATTATAAACAAAAGCCAAATGGTTAAGTTTTAGGATCTCCAATGGGTATTTTGATGTTTTTAAATGATGCTTGGGAGTGAATATTATTTCAGTTCCTAGATAAAACCTCTACCATGATTACAAAGAGCCCAAGGGATATAGGATCTCCCTGCTGAAGACCTCCACCGGACTTAAAAAAACCTTTATGTTACCCATTTATCAATGTTGAAAACTAAAATTTTGATAAAACCCTCCAAACCACATATAACCGTCTTTCATTGAATCCCAATTTCCTCATCACCTGAATTAGAAAGTGCCATAATACTCTATCATATGCCTTAGACATATCCAACTTTATAGCTACACTACCCCCAAAATCTTTGAAATTAATCACGTGGAACATCTCTTGAGCAATGAGAATTTTTATGTAATATTTCTACCTTTTATAAAGCCACTATGATAAGAAGAGATAATATGAGGGAGAACCTGAAAAGAAGCCTTGAATTTCTATGACTATATCCCCTTCTACTATATCCCAACATTTCATAAAAATGGGCCTGAATAACCATCCATGCTTGCTACACTATCACTATTGAGAATATCAAAACCATCCATGGCCTGAATAAACTACAGCCTTGATTTCATCTTCTTCTGGATACTCATATAACATAAGGTTTTAAAATTCAAAAATAGCCTGATGAATACATCTTAGAAAGCTATCTGTACACTCATTGGATCATTATCCTTAAAAGTAAACTTATAGACATTTTTATTTTCATTACAAAACTCATTTTCTTCTACCATACAAGATCCATTACCATTTTTAATTTTATGAATGATCAGCTTATTCCTACTAGCTTCAAATGAATTATAAAAGAACCTTATATTTTTGTCACCTTCTTCAAGCCATTTGTCTTGAGATTTTTGCCTCGAGAAAGCCTCTTCTATAGCACTCTTCGTAGTGTATTCAACACCTTCTTTAGCCTATGACTCCCTATTCTCCTCATTAGGATCTGACTCGTATGCTATCTTAACTGCTAGAAGTTTCTCCTTTGCATCTCTAACTGAGTTATAAATATCCCCAAATTTTTCTCTAATCCATTTAGCCAAGTGATATTGATGTAAATGACGTCAAATGGGAGCAAGAAAAAATAATCTCTCTCTAAACTCTCTCAAATCACAATATCTCAAAATCAAGGAATGACTCAAATGAGCCTACATAAGGGGTATTTATAGGAAGGAGGTTGCTTGGCCTCTAATCTAAGTATCTAATTACAAATATGCCCTTAATGCCAATTAACCTTCCTTATTCTAAATACTAAACAAAAGAGAAAATACAATAAATAATAAAAATGAAAGAAATACTAAAAATGACTAAAATACTAAAAATAACCACTATTCATCATTCGCATCATTCTTTCTGCCTTTGAAAAAGTACATCCTCGAACTTTAAGATTGAGGTCTAATGCAAAAATTCCTAAAATTGCAGATGAGCCACAACTTGAAGGGCCAAAATTAAATTTCTAAAAATTTGAGAAGAAGAGGGTATTCTTCAATTCATGTCGCAATCATCATCATGTTCCTCTCGCCTCTCATGTGCAACATCAAAATTATCTTCCATCAGGGTGAAAAGCCAAGGTTTTGGTACCAAACCCTAGTTCTTAAACATGTTCTTGAGAGGACGGGGTCAAAATGGGTTGAAATCTAATTGATTTTGTGGGAGAAGGGGTTCTGAACACTTTTGAGTGGATCTTGGTAAAGAAACACGAGTTCTTGAATCTGACCATGGAGTAGGGGATGTCAAGGATGCCCTAGGGTTTCCTCCACTAGAGCAGGGCTTTTTAGGGACGGATTTTGGGAGAAAATCATGTTTAGTGGCATAATTGGTTTGTTGTTGGAAAACAGGGGGTGGCTGGGGACATTTTGGGTTTGAGAACTAGGGTTTCTTGGGGATGTGGGCCAGAACAGGGAAGCAGGGTTGGGAGGGGTTGAATAAGGATTGTTGAGATTGTTTTGAGGTCTTTTGGGGTTGTGTTGTTGCCGAAAAGAGATTGAAGGGCTTAATAGTGGTCGGCGGTGGTGTTTTGTCAAGAGGGGCAGTCCAAAAGTTAGATCGGGGTAGGGGAAAGATAGATCGGATGCTGTTGAAAGGGTAGAGGTTGGTCAGAGGTGGATGAATGGTTGGGGATGGGAAATCAGCACCGAAAAGGGGCCTGGGGTTTGGTCGGAGTGTATTTGGATGAGAAAGGGGTTACCCAATGCTAGATGTGACCCGAAGAGTCTGACCGATGGTTGAATATATATTGAAGGCCTGGCCGAAGGTGTCTGGCAGTGGGTTTCATCCCTACCCACCATCGATTTCGTGGTTGGGGAATTAGGGTTTGATAGGGTCAATTTTTTTTTTTTTTTGGGGGGGGGGGGTAGGGATGTTAAAATGGTTGAAAAAGTGTGGTTAGATGGGTTTTAGGGGCTAGGTTTTTGGTTTCTTGAATTAGGGTTAAGGTTTATGGTGATGGGTGAAAATTTGGGTGGTGGTGGAGAATTTCGTGCATCGATCTCATCTAATCAGGGTGTCAATCAGTTGAGGGCCTCCAAGATTTGATTGAAAGTATTTTCATCGGAGGTGTTAATCTTTTCTTGAATCCACCTGTTGCTTATGAGTTTTTGTTTTACAACGAAAACAATAATGGGTGGAGCGACTAGGCTCTAATACCAATTGACGTAAATGACATCAAATGGGAGCAAGAAAAAATAATCTATCTCTAAACTCTCTCAAATCACAATATCTCAAAATCAAGGTGTGGTGACAATTATTGTGCAACACAAATAAATAAGAGAAAGGCAAGCACCAAATAAGAACAATGAATGTAAAATGACAATCACACAACAAAGGACGTACGTGGTTCAGCAAAGATGTGCCTACGTCCACGGTGGTGCAGTCGGTATTATTTCTATATCCTCCGAAGAGTGGTTGAAGAGAATACAACTTGTTCTTTTGCCCCGGACCTAGGGTTTAATATATACATATACATTTAGTTAAGTGGGGGTGATGGGTTCCGCCACGTCCTCCATCTCCCCTATAACTTCCCTTAATGGGAACGTGGGAAGAGACCGGATCAAAATAAGAGGTTGGGGGCCTGGACTTTGGGCCGCCAGAATTGGGCTACTCGTCTAGGCCCATGGTCTTAATTTTGGGTACCCACAATTACCCCCTAAATTTTTTGGGCTATGTTTATGGGCTCAATAAATTTAAATGACTAGCCATAATGGCTTTTTTGCAATTCTTCAAAAACTGTGAAGCTGATTTTGGCGGCTCCCGCTTCGTATCTTGTGCACTATGATTAGCAAAATCTGAAGGTTTTCTGAAATATGCACTTTTCTACCATCGTTTCAATCTTTCCCGCACTTTTCTATCCCCTGTGAGTTCTAGCACTTCGTACCTTCTTCTCTCAACCTCCATTCTCGTTGCTTCCTTGTCGTTTGGGCATGTGCTTCTTCATCGTTCGAATTGATCTTCTATCTTGTAAGTTTCTTGTACCCTTTCTCTGTGCTTTCTCTTTGAGTTTGTAGTTTTCTAGGGTTTTCCAATGGCGAAGATTGGGAATAGGTCGGTCTCTGATTTTAGGAAGTTTTACAACATCCCTGAGTGGGTAGATATTGAGTGCTGTGCCTCCCCTCCTAGAAACGTTAGAGATATAGATGATGCCCATTGGATCCACGTCTTGTTTCTTTCCCAGGGGGACTCACTTTTCCTCCCAATGACTTATTTTTGCATTTCTTTGGCTATTTTAATATTTTTCCTGCACAATGCTTGCCCAATGTGTGGAAAATAGTTAATGGCATACATAGGATAAATCAGTTGTATGGTACTAGGTTAGGGCTCGCCGAGGACTATTTTTGCTACTCCTTTTCTCGAACTAGCTCTGGTGTCCTCTACCTCAAAGCTAGGAGCCCTGACAGGGTATTGGTAGTAAATCTACCCGATTCCCATAAGGACTACTGGCAAGAAGGTTTCCTTATTAGAAATTGGCAGTTTTGTCCCCAATTTGAAGGGTTGAGGTCTGAGAGGTTCTCTGTTCCCTTTTATGGGAAAGAATACATAGGTAGACATTGCACTGTTGTTTCGAATTTTGTTGATTTGTGATCTTTCTAACTCTTCTTTTCTTTTTCTTCCACAGCGAGGTCAAAGAACTTGGAGCCTTCTCTCAGCGAGGTTCGTCTCTCGGAATTAATTAAGGCTTGGAATATCAGGGAGCCTTTCGGTGACGGTGAGCATCCCAGGTCTGCTTCCTTTCTGCTCGAGTACAAGAACGTTGGCTCCAGCTTCATAGCAAGGCCTGTGGATAGTATCCCAGAGTTTGATTCTTCCGAAGAGACTGCTGTAGATCCTATCCAGTTGGACGAGGAGGAGAGCAGCTCTGAAAGTGATCTCGTCGGAGCCGTAAGTAATTTAGGAGGAAGGAGCTCTGATAGTAGCAGTTCCTCTGATCGTGGGGAGGTCTCTGAAGCTCGAGAGTCATCAAGCATGTCCAGTAGTTTGAGCGAGGAGATGGATCCACCCCGGAAGATCCTGATTCAGGATAATGATGATGAAGACCATATGCTTCTCGCACAGAGGTCAAAGAAGAAAAAATCTAGCTCGGGGGCTGTGGCTACTGGTTCCTGATCCTCTACTCAGGAGTAGGAGAGAAAGAGGAAGGAAGAGGAGCAGGTGAGAGAGAGAGAGAGAGAGAGAGAGAAAAGGAAGAAAAGAGGAAGAAGATGGAAGAGAAGAGGAGGGTAGAGGAGAGGAAGAAGAAAGAGATCGAGAGGGAGGAGGAGAAGAGGAGGGCAGAAGCGAGGACGAAGGTCGGGCAGGCCTTAGTCCCGGTGTTTGCGTTGCCTGAGGGGGCATCTGTGGTAATTTCCATTCAATTGCCCCCCGCTCTGCCCGAGAGAGCTGTCCTCCCAGCTGATCGCCAAAGGGCAGTAGGGTCCGAGCAATTGGCCCTTCTGGCTAGTCAACGGCTAGCTTTGGTAAGATTTTTCCCTTTTCTCCCATGTTTTTATGAATTTCATCATTTCCCTCTTTTAACATCTTCTTCTTTCTGCAGTTTATTATTGACTTCGCCGTGCTGTATCGTTCACGCGATGAGCTGGTGAAGAAAAATAGCGAGCTGGAGAAGGAAAATGTTGCCCTGAAGCTGAAGGGTAAAGAGCTCGAGGCTAGCTTTAAAGCCGTTGATGATGCTCGGATTTCATCCGACTTGGCTCTTGCTACTGCCAATAAGGAAAAGGACGCGACAGTCCAGGATCTGAAGGAGCTGAGACAGGCCTACGACCTAGTTTGCTCGAGTAAACTTACTGTTGTGGAGGAGAATAGGGTTCTCTCTAAAGAGCTGAAGAAGGAGTCTGAGGCTATTACTGCCAAGGAGGACTCATACAATTCTGGTTGGGCTACAGCATACGAGGATGCTGAAGTTAAGATAGGCTATATTATTCATCTGAACTTCAAGAAGGGCTGGAACAAGGCCCTTTTGGCTGCTGGCGTCGACATCGATTCTCCCCTGTTTGACGAACATGACCTGGGTCCGAAGCCAACTGTGGATGAAGTCCCTGCAGAAGCTATTGAAGGTGTTGATCATGTTCCTCAGGCGACCCCTGCTGATATTTCTATTGTTGTGGCGACATAGATTACCCCTGCTGAGGGAAGTGTTCCTGTTGGTGCTGACAAGGGGAAGGGGCCATCGACCTCTGGGCCACCTGCGGTTGTTAAATAGTTATCTGCTAGGATTGCCTTGTATTTTTTGTTTTTTCTATCTGTAAATTTTCTCTTTACTGTTCGATGTAACTCCAACCTTTATTAATGAAAAGGCTCATTTTTTCTGCTCGCACTGATTTGTCTCTTTCTTTCCCTTATCTTTCTCTTGCTTGTAGTTAGTTGATGTGCATGATTACATCCCTGCTACTTCCCAATTGGGAAGGATATTGGGGCCCAATGTGAGCTCCGAAGTTCGTCACACTTTAATGAGGATCTTCAAGTCTTTGCGACTGAGGAACAAGCCCTTTATAGAGAAAACATATCTCATCGCCAAGATGAAGGACAGGCTTCAGGAGATAGAGGACATTTGTGCCTCAGTCCAAGAAGAGGTTAATGCACTGAGAATGAAGCTAATCGAGGCCTCTGAGATCAACTAAGTTGGGGAGGTTCTCCAGAAGGAGAATGAGGCTTTGAGGAGAGAAGTCTCACGACTTAGGGAGCATGCGCCGAGCACTGCCACAGCAGTATTACAGGGTTCCTTATCATCGCGAGCTAGAGCTGGTCAGAGTGATATTCCTCCTGTGCTGCGAGGTTCCACTGGTCCATCAATTCCGCGAGCTGGTAGGAGCACCAGGAGCCAAAACGGGGAAGTGGAAGAACTTCGAGAGAGGGAGATGGAAGAGATTCGTGGTGATGTTCAACGAGCATATGTGATTGCTGCTGGGCTTCAAAAGGATGTTACTCGGCTACGGAACCTATTCAAAAAAGGTCCTCGATAAGTGTGGGCTAATGGCTACGACCAGAGTTGGTCAGACGCTCCAACAAGGTTGTCGGAGTTCTAAGAGCTCTCCTTTGTCAGGGGGTGGCTGAGTGCTTTGAAGGAGCTGTAGGTCCCAAGGAATTCGATGCTCTGGTATCACCATGAGATTTCTCCCTCTACCCTGTTGCCTAACCCCTTTCGGAGGGATGATCGATGGATCCCCATCGATGCCATCCCTCGGCAATTATTGGAGTCGGATGCAAATGAGGTTGAGAAAGAATTAGCTCCTCCTCCTGATGAGAATTAGCTCCTGCTCCTGATGATGGACGAAGAGCTCGAGTGGCTGATTATCTCGCTCAGAGGCCTCACTCCCATTGAGATTTTACCAGTTGTTGTTTTTTGTATTTTTGATAATGTAAATGCTTTGGGCGAGTTCGCCGAATAAACATGTATCACTATTGTTGGAAATATGATGAATTAATGAAAAGTTTGTGTTTTAGGAAATTTTGCCGACTAAACGTGTGCATCATATTCTTCATATTCTTGCTGCTTTATAATCTTCTAAGTTTGTTTTGTCATGCAAGTGTACTCCCAGTCCAGTATAATACTGAGATATCATTGTGCACCACTTTACCTTTTAGGTTGTGTCGTCACACTCCCTTAGGCCTAAGTGAGGCAATTGGCGAGGACACACCTGGTGTTGGATGTTTTATCCGATCAGGATTTTATTCAACCAAAGGAGGTTTGATAACCAGTATAAAATTTGGTCGTATGGCCTAAGGATCCCCTGCAGGGCTTCATATATTGCCAGGGGAAATTCTAAGAGGTCCTTCGTGTTTCATGACGATGACCTGAGGAGGGATATTCCCCTGCTATAGTATAGTGACCAATGTGCCTGTTACTTGGAAAAGATGTGCGATAAATGCAGCTGTTACTAATTAGCGTGTAACCAATTAAATAACTTTCATTAATAATAAAGGAAATGAACTTCTATTTTCATAACAAAGGAATAAAAGAAAGATCCAAAAATAGAATCTCTTGAGATTAGTTGCGTTCCATGCTCGTGGTATTTCTCTGCCCTCCATCGTTTCCAAGTGATAGGCACCCTGCAGATCGTCTCTTGTTATCTTAAAGGGTCCTTCCCAATTTGGGCCTAGCTTGTCGTATGATGGTTTCACTGTGCTGCCCAGGACTTTCCTTAGAACGTAGTCCCCAACTCGGAATGTTCTCGGGTTAACCCTCTTGTTGTAATGCCTCACGAGCTGTTGCTGATAGCTCTCTAGTTTCACTAGGGCTAGCTCCATGCGCTCGTCGGCTAGGTCGAGTTTAGTGAGCAATGCTTCATTATTATGGCCCTGGTCGACAAGGTTGGACCTCATTGTAGACAAACCGACTTCTAGTGGGATGACTGCTTCCATGCCATATGTCAGCGAAAATGGGGTTTCTCCTATTGCTCGCCGAGGAGTGGTTCGGTACGCCCATAGAATATGTGGTAATTCGTTTACCCATACGCCTTTGGCTCGCTCCAATATCTTCTTTAATCCATCGATCACAGTTTTGTTTGAAGCCTCAGCTTGGCCATTGCTCTAAGGGTAGGCCACCGAACTGAAGTGGTGCCTGATACCGTGTTCGTTATAGAAATTCTGAAAGGAGCCACTTTCTGACTGTGTTCCATTATCGGTGATGATGGTTCTGGGGATGCCAAAACGAGTGATTATATTCCTCCATATGAACCTTATCATATCGGCATCTCGGATGTTCGCTAGGGGTTCTGCCTCGATCCATTTGGTGAAGTGGTCAGTCACAACCAACAGATATTTGTGATTTTCGGTGGCGGTAGGCAGTGGTCCCATGAAGTCCATTCCCCATTGGGTGAATGGCCATGGGCTGGACAGGGATTTTATATCACTGGCTGGTTAGTGGACCATAGGAGTGTGAAGTTGGCATTTCAGGCATTTACGGACATAATTCGCAGAGTCTCTTTGCATATATGGCCACCAATAGCCTTCCTTCATTGCTCGAAAGGCTAGAGACCTTCCTTCGATATGACTTCCACAGATTCCTTCATGAAGCTCGTATAGCACTTGCTCGACATCCCCTGGGTGTACGCATTTAAGGTAGGGACCGGAGAAGGATTTCTTATACAAGTTGCCTTCTGGGGATAAGTGAAAGCGAGCAGCTTTGACTCTTATCTGGTGGGCAGTCTTCTTGTCATCCGAGAGCGTGCCATCCTTTAAATAGTCCCTTAAGGGGTCCATCCAGCTGGGGGATGATCCCACCTGGAGTACCTGTTCCACGTTTGGTGGCTTGCTGTTATGGTTAATGCTCGGACAAGTGAGGAAATCGATGGGGATGACTCTTTTTAGGTCAGAGTCAACTGCCGAACTCAGGGCTGCTAAGGCATCAGCATGACTGTTTTGCCCCCTGGGAAACTACTGGACGTTGATCTCTTCAAAGCTTGACATTAGTTTTTTCACTAAGGCGAGGTAGGCTGCCATTCTCTCATCCTTTGCATTGTAATCTCCATTTGTCTGGTTAGAGACTAGTTGGGAATCACCGAACACCTATAAATGTTTTGCTCCCAGAGTATGCACCTTTTGGAGGCCGACTATTAGGGCTTCTTACTCTGCTTCGTTGTTGGAGGCTGAAAATCCAAGCCTGATTCCTTATTCAAGGATTGTGTTTTCTGGAGTAATGAGAACAATGCCTACCCCTACCCCCTTTGAGTTGGAGGCTCTGTCAACAAATAGTTTCCAGGTTTCCTCTTTCCTTGTTGGTCAAGGTTGTTCAGAAGGATCCTCGCCCACAAATTCGTCTATGAAATCAACAAGGATCTAACCCTTGATAGATGTCCTTGGTTGAGATTGGATGTCAAATCGCCCGAGGTCAACTGACCATTTAGATAGTCTGCCTGACAAATCCACTTTCCTCAGGATTGCTTTAAGGGGGGTGCGATGTAATGACGACAATAGTGTGGGCTTTGAAATAATGCTTCAGCTTCCTCGAGGCTACTACTAGTGCAAAGGCGAGCTTCTCCAGTGGTAGGTTCCTCTGCTCGGCGTCCAATAGGGTCTTGCTCACGTAATAAACGGGGTGCTGGATTCCCCCAACCTCGTATATTAATGTAGAGCTGACAGTATGGTTGGAAATGGAGAGGTATATGTACAGAGAATCTGCCTGTTGTGGTATGACGAGCAGTGGTGGAGAGCTTAAATAGGCTTTGAGCTCGACCAATGCTCGCGAGCAATCTGGGCTCCACTCTACCGTCTGGTTCCCCTTTAGAAGCTGGAAGAAAGGTTTGCACTTCTCGGAGGACTTAGAAATGAAATGATTTAGGGCAGCGAGCATACCAATGAGCTTCTGTACGTCCCGGATTGTGCGAGGGGGTTGCACCCTGTTGATTGCATCGATCTGGTCTGGGTTAGCCTCTATGCCTCTCTTACTGACAAAGTACCCAAGAAATTTTCCTGACTGGACACCGAAGGAACACTTGCTCTCATTAAGTTTCATCCGGTACTTCTTGAGGATTTCGAAGGTGTTTGACAGGTATGAGGAGTGATTTTCTTTCTTTTTACTTTTAACGAGCATGTCATCGATGTAGACCTCCATGGTGTCTCCTATCTGATCCTTGAACATTTTGGTGACCAGTCGCTGATAAGTTGCCCCTGCATTCTTGAGCCCAAAGGGCATGACCTTGTAGCAATATAACCCAAGTGTCGTGATGAACGTCGTTTTGTCCTGGTCTGGGGCATACAAGGGGATCTGGCGATATCCTGAGTACACGTCCAGGAAACTCATTTGGTCATTTGCTGCAGTGGCATCTACTAGTTGGTCTATTTTTGGGAGGGGGAAACTATCCTTGGGGCATGCTTTGTTGAGGTCAGTGAAGTCGATGCAAACTCTCCACTTCCCATTGCTCTTCGAAACTACTACTGGGTTGGATAACCACTTGGGGAATTGTACTTCCCGTATGGATCCTGCATCCAGCAGTTTTTTAACCTCCTTTTCGATTGCTTTAGCCTTCTCGGGTGCGATTCGCTGTGCCTTCTGTGTGATTGGTTTGAAGGTGGGATCAACATGCAGCTGATGACAGACCATACTAGGATCAATTCCGGGTAGCTCGTATGGTTCCCACGCAAAAACATCTACGTTGCATCTCAACAGAGTTGTTAATTCCTTCTATTCTTGATCAGTGAGAGATGCTCCAATCAAGAAGACTTTATTACTGTTTCCATCTCCAGCCGTAACTTTTACCAGGTACTCGACGACACGCTTGGATGGGAGGAGCCTGGTCTCCTCTACTCCAAGTCTTTCGTACTTTAATTGCTATTTAGAAGGTGTTATACCTTCTTTAACTTTCTCGCTGGGTTGGTCGGCCTTCTTCTCTAGCTTTGGTCGGATGGATGCTATGAAGCACCTTCTTGCCATCGCTTGGTCATCGTGGATCTCCATTACTCCTCGCTCGGTTACATACTTGAGTTTCTAATGGTAGGTCGAAGAGACTGCCTTCATCGCATGAAGCCATCCCCTGCCGAGGATGGCCTGGTATGGCGAATCGATGTCGACTACCAAAAACTCGATCATCTTGGAGACGTTTCCAGCGCGCACCGGTAGTACAATCTTTCCTAGGGGAATTTTCCCAGCGAAGCCAACTAAAGGGACAGTAGCTTCCTTTAGTTCGGTAACGCTTAACTTTAATTTTCTGAATAGGTCGAGATACATTACTTTGGACGAGCTTCCTTGATCGACGAGCAATTTCTCGACGTCATAGTTGGCTATCCTAAGTGTAATATCAGAGCATCATGATGTGGGGTTCTCACTCCTACCAGATCTTCATCTGTGAAGACAATATGCTTGTTATAGTTGACGTCATCTGCTCGTCAACGTTTTCCTGACTGTGACTTTGCTGGATCGATCTGAAAAGCCTGCATTATCGCTGTAAGTTTTTTCATTTCCATTCGAGCTGATTTTCCTTGTATCTGCTTGGCGTCAGATGCCCCGTGAATTACCGCGAACTTATGTCCAGCGTCATCTTTCAGCACGTTGTCAGGTCTCACCTCTCTGTTGGCAGCTACTTTCTCTGCCCTCTTCTCCACAAACTCGTTGAAATGCCCAAACTGGGCCAACTCCTCGAGGTGAGACTTAAGAGCTTTGAAGTGCTCGGTCTTATGTCCTCCCTCTTTGTGAAAAGCGCATCTTAGCTCATTTTCCTCTTCGAGGGATCTCCTCCCATCTTCCTAGGCCACTTGATGAATGGCTCATCTTTGATCTTTGCGAGAATATTGTAAATTGGTTCTTTAAAGATGGTGTTGACGGCCTGGAATGCTTTCGACGTGTCATGGTTTCCTCCGTTCTTGGAGCCATTTTTGCCCCCGTTCTTTCCTCCTTTCTTCTGGTTATCAGCTTTGTCACTTCCCTTGGTAGTGAGTTTAGCTCAACCGTTTTCTCCTGTACTGGGGCGTGTGACATCTTCCACCTTAGCATACTTCTCGATGCGAGCCATCAGGTCGTCAATAGTCATAGCTTCCTTCTTTGTCAGGGACTGGTATAAAAGGGAAGAACTAGGGAGCCCAATTTTGAAAGAGGCCACTGCCACTTCCTCTACGCAATCCTCGATCTTATTGAATAACTCCCAGTACCTCTTTGCGTAGTCTCGAAGGGTCTCTTGAGGCGTTTTCTTCATTGTCAACAAAGCATCCATCCTTTTGGGATGGGAGCTACTGGTAATAAATTGGGCCGTAAAAAGTTCGGCTAGGGATTTGAAACTCCTGATTGACCGGTGGGGGAGCCTTTCGAACCACTTCTGCGCTACATCATGCAGGCTCGAAGGAAAAATTCGGCACATTAGCACGTCCCGGTGGTTCCATAGGGTCATGAACTGTTAGTACTGCCTGACGTGATCAATGGGATCAGTCTTACCGTCATAAATCTTGAACCTTGGAATGGAAAATTTCTTGGGGGCTTCTTCTTCCTCAATTTCCCTCGTGAAAGGTGACTTCATCTAGGTTTTGAGATCTCACCTAGCGAGTTCTAGAGTCGACCTGGTACCGTGGTGGGCAGGATATTGGTCTATCTCTCCGCGGACCAGATTTAGTATGTTCTCGTCGCTGCGAGCAGGGCTCTGATAACGGCGAGCTCTTCGCAGATGCTCGCGGAGGTCGTCGTCTGATTCGCCCCCTTTGACCTTTTGAGATCCCCGCCTAGGGCTCCTTCCTCGACTGCGAGACGTGCTCGCCTGAGGGCTAGGAGTGCGGTATGGACGTCTCCTGTTATCAGGATGAAGCTCCCTCTCCAGTCTTTCCGGTCTTATTTTCAAGCGAGCATTCTCAGCCTCGTATCTGCGAGAAGACTCCCTCTACTCATGGAGCCTTGCCTCGTACGCATCAATCAATCTGGATATCTGTGTGGACCTCGCTGGTCCCTGGCTTTCTTCTGAGGCTGGCCTTTCCAAGCGAGCCCTCTCATCTGAACGTCGAACTTCAGACCTAATCCTGCGAGGAGCAGGTGGTTCTTGAATATCCCCTGCCTGGGGGGCATTGCTGCTGTGACCAGACATCTTAAACTCCTTTCTTGGTGTGGGCTCTTCTCAGGGAAAGATGAACGATTTCCATAGACGGCGCCAATATTGGTGACAATTATTGTGCAACACAAATAAATAAGAGAAAGGCAAGCACCAAATAAGAACAAGGAATGTAAAATGACAATCACACAATAAAGGATGTACGTGGTTCAACAAAGATGTGCCTACGTCCATGGGGGTGCAGTCGGTATTATTTCTATATCCTCCGGAGAGTGGTTACAGAGAATACAACTTGTCCTTTTCCCCTGGACCTAGGGTTAAAATATACATATACATTTAGTTAAGTGAGGGTGATGGGTTCCGCCACGTCCTCCATCTCTCCTATAACTTCCCTTAATGGGAACGTGGGAAGAGACCGGATCAAAATAAGAGGTGGGGGGCTTGGACTTTAGGCCGCCAGAATTGGGATACTCGTCCAGGCCCATGGTCTTAATTTTGGGTACCCACACAAGGAATGACTCAAATGAGCCTACATAAGGGGTATTTATAGGAAGGAGGTTGCTTGGACTCTAACCTAAGTATCTAATTACAAATATGCCATTAATTCCAACTAACCTTCCTTCTTCTAAATACTAAACAAAAGAGAAAATACAATGAATACTAAAAATAAAAGAAATACTAAAAATGACTAAAATACTAAAAATAACCCTTATTCTTCATTCACATCAGATATTTAATGTTTTTGAGATTAAGATCCACTATATAAATAAGGTTTGGGTCAATATTTGACTTAACAACCTCATAAAAGAATCTTTCTTGGTCGAAAAATTAAGAAACCTGAAAGGATTTTTAATTATGTCTACAACATTCTTCATTTCCACTAGAATTGGAGCATGGTGAGATGATTCCTTATTCAAATGAGAGGTTTTAATATTAAATCCCAATTGCATCAGATCTACATTGGCTAAGGCTCTATCCAATATACTTTATATTCTAAAATCCCCTTCCCTTTTGTTAAACTAAGTATAAGCTGATCCATTGTAACCCAAGTCCTTAAGATTGTTTACCTCAATGAACTCCTGAAATTCTAATGAAGAATTTTGATCTATTTGATTCCACCTTCTTTCTCCCATGAAACTGCAACTGTGTTGAAATACCCACACACAAGCTAAGGGTCAGTTATGATTAAATCTAATAAGTGCCTCCAAAAGTCTCTTCTTTTAATTTGTAGACATTTTTCATGCACAAAATTGCAAAAAAAACTTTGAGGAGCTATTGACTTTGAATAGAGACTGTTAATGCTCGATTCATGCTAGCCACTACATCACATTTAAAATCGTCTTTAACAAGCAGCCACACTTTACTATTAGAACTATATAGAGATTCCCCAATCTCAGCATGAAATTATAGATATCCTCCCCCTTTTGTTAAGGCTCCAAAATTGAAAATAAAGAGATTTTATGAAGCTTTATCAATATTTTAGTCCTTCTCATAGCACCCGTCTTTGGAATTCATCTGATATTCCATTCCAATAAGCTAATCATTGGTACATTACATCATGTTTAGCTTTAGAGTTTGATTATAAATTCATTTTATATTAACCTCCCTTAGCTAGAATATGAATAGGAGATAAGGACACAAGCCTGCAAATAGGATTTGTAGCTTCACCCACTAGACTACATGTTTTCTTCCTTGATCCTTTATTTTTTCTCTTTAGTGAATTCATCCTCATCAATCCTTCAACATCATGACACATCTCTAGTTTACATTTTCCATCAAATTCTCCCTCTTCAATAACTTCTACTGGATCACATTCTTTAGTCTAATCATTTTTATTTGCTTGTCTTCTTCAATTAAGAGGTTATTTAAACCTGCCTTCACTGACTCATTCTTTATAGCTTTAACTGTAGCTTCGCCTTGGTCTTTACTATGTTGCCTAAAATTCTCTTGTTCAATAAATTCCATATCTTACTCGACATGAATAGGGGGGATCTTCAATGGATTTCTCTATAACTACTGTTACAACTTGCCTATGTTTTGTTACATGAATAGGGGGTCTTCAGTGGCTTTCTCTACAACTCATAATAGAGTTTGTTTCTTAAAGTTCCTGATGAATCATTCTTTTGTATCTTCTTTAGGTTGTTCAATTCATCTTAATGGTTTTTCTAGATCAAAATATTGGATACAGTTCTTTTACCTTTCACTTTATCTTAAAACATACATTCCTCTTGTCTATAACCCTTCTTCAAACAAAAATGGCAATAGCCTGGGATGTTCTCGTATTCAAAATGTTGCCGATAACCAATGCCTTTATCTTTGTTCCCAATCCACATCTTAGAAGGATGATCTTTTCATAGATCAATCTCTACATAAGTCCTAGCTAAACTAGGTCTTAATAGAGATGTTGTTGCAATATCAAGTTTTAGAGACATACTCACCACATTCGTAATTGAAAAAAATATTATATTTATTTTAAAGATGAATAGGTAGCAGCAACAAGTTGATCCAAATAAAAGCTAGAGTGGATTCAACATCAGGATGAATATCTCGAGCCCATTTTAATACTCACATTAAAAACCTATGAATGAACTAAGTTTCTCTTATCTAAACCCTATGAAAATCTTCCTCATGAAACAACCTTATATTAAATGTTTCTTTCAAATCGAGGGAAGTGAAAACCTTATGAATATCATTAATGGCCGGCCTTCCATGAGAAAATTTACCAACAAGAGAGTACTTAAATGGGGCTACAAGTGCCGGCCTTCCATGAGAAAATTTACCAACAAGAGAGTACGTAAATGGGGCTACAAGTTTTTCAATATCTTTATATGTGAAAAAAATTAGAGGATCACCTTTGTAGTTTCCAACATGCTTTAGATATATAGTAGAGGATGATTGATTACCTACTACAGATTCAAAAGACTTAGATGTATGAATTATATTATGGGTATCAGGAGGTGGAAGGAGGGTGATTGCCTCAATGTTGGAGGCAGTACTAGTTGCCATGGAACCCTAGGTCACCCTGGATAGAGAGAAAGAAAGAGAAAGAGAAATTTCGGACATAATAATCCCTCGCTTTTCCTAGATGCATATTTAGTTTAAGATATAATTGGTAATATGTTCAATCACAACTTGTTTAAAATTGGGGCAACGTTTTAGGTGTGGATAAATTATTTAATTTGAAAGGAATAAAAATTGGCTTTTGTTTATACCATTCCTTATAACCCACACTTTCAATAAGTCTCGACTCAAAACTAATTAACTAAAATAAATACTGGGACTCAAGGTCCATACAATATCTGGAAATAAAACTAAATTGAAATACAGAAACAATATCAACCTAAGCTAGAATTAAGAAACTGAAGTTTCTAATCGAGTGGAGCTGCAAGTCTAATCCCCTCAGCCCTACTAATTCTGTCTATGAATGCTTGGTAAACATTTTTATATAATTCTGGTCGGAGTACAAATGTTTCAAGAAATATCTCCAATATCAACAGTGTAAATCATGCGGCTCGTTTATAATAAATATGCCATCCCATGGGTTCTCAAATGCAATAAATACCATGCCCCTCACTCAAGTAAAATACTACAAGCATGTCCAAACCCCAAGGTTAAACTATATTAAAAGTATCTATCTCTGGACTAATGATTAAGTAACATAAAATCAAATGCAATAGGGATGTAACTAACTATATGTATGAGAATACAACCTAAGTACTAACCACTGTGATGTCACCCATAAAAATACCCATATAACATAACAATGTATTTAACGTGACATATGGTTCATTAATAAAATCTCTATTACAAGACTAAGTATATCTTTTATAAATGAAGAATATAATCACATGAAAGCAACAAACTTTGGAGACACCCTCATGCCTTTATTAGTAAATCCATATGATTTCCTCATCTATCGGGTTTAAAATGCATCAAATACACGCACGAGAATGGGGGATCAATACATAATCACACCACTAGGTAGTCCCATACCGAAACTAAATTTATGGGTTGGATCATTAAAATTTCTCATCATGAAGTCTAGACCGACTGAATGTATGATCAAAATATAAGACCTCCATGATGACACGCGTCAATAGCCAAGTGCAGTACATGGTCACAAACTCCAAAACAATCCCCACTAATGGATTTTCCATGAGTAACATTATGTTCAGTTAATTGTGACCCAATCCACAATGCTAGATCGTAGTATTAATTATTATTTATTAATCATCAACCTTAATTAATGCTAACATATTAAGTCATTTGGTTTATACCTTTAATATACCTAATTTATGCAATAAACCTATTACCTCTCATGTAAACGCATATTCAATTACTCGAATAAAACTGGAATAAACCCACCATTCTTTTCACAACCAAACCTTGGCTTTCCATAGGGCCTAGTCGATTCGTACCCTGGCCGAATCGATTTAGTTATAGGTATAGGCCTATGTTAGTCTAAAAATGAAGATGTCTCCCCTAAATCCTCCATTATTGCCCAAACCAAGCTTCAAGACCACCCTAAAAAAATTCTTCCATTCCAAAAACATAATTATTCATACTCCTAATTTGTTTATAAGGGAATTGACATAAATAAAATAGAGCCACAATTTCAATTATTTGAATCTCCAAATTAGACCAAATTTCAATCATTAATATGCAATATAATTATAATCACTGTCGATTTCAAGTCTAAACATTAAATTAATAAAGGGATCTAGTTACTAAATAAAATTAAATCCTGAACATGAGTTCTAATCACAAAATCATATATCAAAAACCATTTAACTTATATTTTTCTCCAAAAGTACAAGTCTTCAATGTAGAGTTAATTAATACTAATCCTAATTAACTCAATAAAACACACATAATTAATATAATTAGATTTAATCCTAAACAAGCATTATAAATCCCAAAATTAAACATATAACATGTAATTATTAATAAGTTACAAATTAACAAGTGACATATCAAGATATTGCTTTCCTGAAATGATCAATACAAAGTCTCTATGCAATGATTCTGTTATTCTTCTCCCAAAATCCCCTTAATCTCTCTAAAAGAGTCTTAAGTCTTCTAGGGTTTGTTTCTAATGTGTAAAGTAATTAATAAATGAGGTTAATCTGCCTTAAATATTTCTTAATCTCGTAGGTCTATAATAGGGTCCCCACTAAATGATCCCGAAATACTACATAGAATAGCCCAAAATATAGCTTAAGGGTATACTTCCCCCTAGGCCAAACTTAATATGATATAACACATATTCAGGTATCTCTATCACGCTAGAGTCCTCTCTATTTGGTATTACCTCATAAGTCACTATTATACCAAACAACGTAAAATAAAACATATAATTAATTATTTTATGCGTAACCCCATTAGTATGAGTTTATTAATTACACCGATTAATTGAACATAATATTAGGCACAAACTAATCATATAACATGTAATTTGATCATCATCTAAATATGCAAAATTTTATTACTATTTACTCAAGTAATATTGAATTCCAGATTAGTAATTTATTCCCATAATTTACAATCATTTAAATAATACCAAAAATATGGGGTATTACATTCTTCCCCCCATAAAATAAATATGTCCTCGGAATTCAACACGTACTTAGCTAGAAGAGTTACGGATATCTCTCACACATGTCATCTTCCCTCTCCCACATCAATGCATCCTCGTTGTGACGCCTTGACACACACTAAAGGAATCCCTTTGGAGAAGTGTTTCTACTCCCTTAAATCCAATATGGAAACATGATTCTTTTCATAACTCAGGTCCCGCTGAAGCTCTATCTCACCGAGATCAATATGACAATATGCTTATTCTTCTCAGGAACCTCTGTAATATCGAGACATGAAAAACATTATGCACCCTATGTAAGTGATTTATCAAGGCTAATCGATAAACAATTAGTCTGATCCACTCAATAATGGTAAATGGTCCAACATACTGGGGAAACAACTTACCCTTTTTCCCAAACCTCATAACTCCCTTTCTGGGAGACTACCTAAGTAATACATGTTCTCCAACAATGAAATCTAGGTTCATTTTTTCAACATCTTCATGACTCTAGTCGTGATTTTGAGCAGTCCGAAACCTAGCTTTGATCATCTACACCTTCTTTGAGGTGTCTTGAATAAACTTTGGTCCGAGAATCTCG
This sequence comes from Sambucus nigra, assembly GCA_949130495.1. Classification (NCBI taxonomy): domain Eukaryota; kingdom Viridiplantae; phylum Streptophyta; class Magnoliopsida; order Dipsacales; family Adoxaceae; genus Sambucus; species Sambucus nigra. The sequence continues at coordinate 513,942,004 of OX422221.1, read as the reverse complement.
TTCTCCCCAACCTTTAACCCCCATGGGGTGAACTATAAGGACTATGTAAGAGAAAGATTTTATAATTTCTCATAGCTTAGGAATTTTTTTCATATCCAGTTATAAAACGAAGACTACATCCACTTTTGACACAATGATCATTTGAAGATGTGTTAGTGACCGAGCATCGTGTTCAAAATTCAAATCATAAAAATTGTTACGAACACTTTATGAACGTATACTAAATGTTGTTTTAATTATTTCTCAATTGAATTATATTCTAGGATGGTTTTTATAATGATTTTTTTCATAAAAGGTTTTTTGAAAATAATTTATTTTATTTTTTATTTCGTTACAACAAGATCTACATCTCTTTAGAACAAGATTTTTTCTCGTTCGAATGAAGTTTAACTTCATGGGAACGAAATGCTAATTTCATTAGAATGGACTTTTAAAGAGTATCTAACGAGGGGGCTCTGTTTACCAAACACACTCTCGTTGAAAGGTCATTGGATGACATTAGCTTTTCATTTGAACGAGATTAGTCTCATTAAAACGAAACCCGTGTTTTCGTTCGAATGTGGTTGTATTTTTGTTCGAAAGAAATCACTGCCTCAAAAAGAGTTTTTTTATAAAAAGGTTTCTGAAGTATTTTACCAAGAACTTTGGGCAAATGTTTTTGCTATACTTGAACTAAAATTTCCTTTCATTGTCTTTTATAAAAACACTTTTTGTTTTCCAAAATAAGTTTTGTTCCAAATTATGCATCGCTTAATATGATTTGTTGAGTTTTGTCAAACCCAATTTCCATACTTTGTAATCAGACCCTTATAGAGTTTACTTTACTGATGACTATTGTGGAGTTATGACTCTATGGCTGAAGAAGAAAGAATATTGCATCCTAAGGTTGATTAGGAGATATTAAGGGAAAAGATACTTTCTGTGGACTGCGCCATATTATGTACAAAACTTGAAGACCAGCATAGCATTATAATTAGTGGAGCTCTAAGTTGGCTATAAGTCATCTTTTGTATGTTAATTTTGATACAGTGCTAAAATCTAAGTTTTGCTAGAAAGGGATTTTTCCTCAATCTTATTCCTGCATTTGGTTGGTTTGATTGTGTTACTTGGAATATTTCATTTGGACTTTATATTGCATGCACACCTTAATCTAATAAAGATAAATTTTGGATTAAAAACTAGGTCCTTTGTGATCGTAGCCAAATATACAAACTATCCACATGAGCCTGATTTGTCAAATTGGTATCAGAGTGGGTTGCACTAAAATATTGTGCAATCCTTTTTACAACATATTTTTGGATATCACTTTTCCAAAATTGATTATTTTTTAAATTTGGGTTTTTATGGATAATTTACTTAATAGGCTATTTATTTTCGATGGGTCCAATTATACTTATTGGAAGGCTTAAATGAGGTCGGATTTGAAAGTGATTGACGAGCATGTTTGGTTTGTGTGTGAAAGAGGGTGAACACCACCCACTGTGACTAATGGCGGTGTCATAATTTCGAAACTTGTCACCTCTTAAACAAGTGATAAATTTAACGGAGTGCTTATAACTATTGTGGTTTGAGTGCAATTTTTGAAGCTGTCACCCTGACGAGTTTCATCGCACCATGACTTGCACCACGTCTAAGGAAGCGTGGGATATCCTCCAAGTAACCCAGGAGAATACAAATGTTGTGAAACCTCCTAAGCTATAAAATCTCACCATAAAGTTTGAGACTATTACCATGCTTGAGACTAAAACATTTGATGAATTTTATGCACGATTATCTAATATTATTAACTCTACTTTTTATTGGGATGGGAGAATTACTGAGACGAAAGTCATGAAAAATATTTTGGGATCACTACCAGTCCATTTTATCCCTAAGGTCACCGTCCTGAATTCATTGGAAATATTGGATACTCTTAGGTTAAAAGAACTCATAGAAGACCCTCAAACGTATTAAATCGACATATTTTCCAAAACTGTTAAGAAAAGGGAAATATAAATTTCTTTGAAGCTCAAACTAAAAAGAATAAAGAATTATTTTTTATTCTAGGTCTAAATTTGATTTTGAGTTGGATGATTTAGACCTTTTTGTGAAAAACTTCAAAACATTTCTCAAATTTAACAAAGAAAATTCTTCCAAAGAACAGTTTTTTGAGAATAATAAAATTTGGAATGAGGTGAGATATTATGAGCGTGAGGGTAAGGGTCATAATGTCCATGAGTTTGCCACTAGTCTAAAGAGATAAAGCAAAGGGAAAGTTGCACACAAAGAAACTCTGAACAATAGTGATGTCGAGTCGATGGATTCCAGGGATGAATCACCATGTGAACATAATTTTTATGCATTCGTGGTGATTCACATGAGTACTTTTATATTGTGCCATGCCGGTAAGGACATTTCTAAATATTGGGAGCCTCAACTATGTTTCAAACCATTATAGATAGAGTGAAAGTGAGGAAGAAAATTTGATTGAGGAAGAAGGTGGACTTCAATGCTCTTCTTGTGAACTTTACACCGAGACTCTAAAAATGAAAAATCATAATAAAGATTTGTCTCTTAGGGTGTTTGATTTAGAGAAAGAGGTGAATATTTTGATAGAGTGTGAGTCATCAGTGAGTCAACTCGAGAAGGTGAAAATTTCTTTTTATGAGCAGTTAATTATTGTTAATAGGGAGAAGACTAATTTGACCAATATTATGTCTAGTCTTATGAGATACCTTCAATCATACTTAGAGACTCGTGAGAAACTTGAAGCTTGTGTATCCTAAGAGATTGATCTCAAACGTGGTCGGGAGGTCAAAGTACCTTTGGAGGACACATCTATGAAGGTTGGAAAGATTTTCCTTAGTCTCGAGTTAGGTAATATTGAGAGGCAAGGAATAAGTTATGAAAGTGCATCCACTTACAATGTCGTATTCAAACCGGTTCACGAGTCTGTGATAGATCATTATAGGCCTCGTCGTAACACACCAATGAGACCGAACCTACCACTAAGAGATCATCCTTGGAGTTTTGATCAAGGTATACCCAAGCCCATGTATATTTGTTCCCATTGCAAGCAAATAGGTCACCTTAGGGAATTTTATTTTAAGCTAGGGAGAGTTTCACACATGCATGTTCCTTGGTATGTTCCCACACATGTATACACATGAGTTCCCTCATGATCTCCCACTCATGTCACTCCATATGCTCCCATACACGATCATAGAAATTTTACTAGTTTTTGAGAGCAAGTAGAGTATTTGGTCAAGACCTCTCAAAGTTTGATCGAGGAATTTCAAAGGATGTCGTCTCCTTTTGACAACACCTATGGGCCAAATGATTAAGGTTGTGACTTTTTATCTTATGGAGGGTGTTTATCGTGTTTATATCATTTGTCCCTATTGTTATATTGTATATCTATGTATTTACTATGCTTTTAATTTTTTTTTTAAATCTAGAAAACTTCAAAACATATTTTTGATTTTTAAGAAAAAGTTAAAAATTTCCAAAAAGATTTTATTTTTTGATATTTTTTTTTAAAAAGACAACTATTTTTGTACTTTTGTTTTTTACCATATTGGGATGTGTGATTAAGATATTTAGATCACCCCTACATTCCATCCATTCATGTAACTTTTTCATTGTGTTTTGAGACATGTCTTTATTTCTTTATGTTCTTAATAATGTGCGGCTAGCATTTCGTTGTTCATTAATGATTACTTTCTTCATGCTTGACTTTTTATCACTTTTATTGCACACATGCACATGGTTAGTGAACATTTTACTTGCTTATCATGTGTCGAATACGACATTCTCATCTCAATAGTGTTTAATAATGAACCAAATGTACTAGAGATAAGTTGTGATTATTAGAACCATTGCTCGGATTTTGTTTTCTTCGAAAATATGTTTATGTTAATCAATGAAAATAGGATACAAAAGAGCATTTTTCTCTTTATGATAAAGCCACCATTTCTAAAAAGCGACAAAAAGATTAGCCACTCACAAAAATAGAAATGCCAAGGACATTTTCTTTTATTGATGCTTCGCTACATATGAACATTATGATATATTCAAAATTTGAGAGTGAATTCTTATATATGTGATATTTTGAGGGTGTTATAAGTAAAAGATCAATGGGTTTGCACAACAGACTCTCTTGAAAAGCATTAAATATATTGGCATTTATTGATTTGAGAAGCATTTAAATTCATGGCATGTTGCATAAGTCCAGTCAATATCATTTTTTTCAACATTGTTACACCTAAGTTGAAGTTGAATTCTATATTTAGAAGTATCTCACGACCTCATGCAACCTTGTTACATTTGCCTATATTCATTTACCCATGGATTATGTTCACACAATTTCACTTCGTTTTTCCGATTCGGATATTTTATTGTTATTATGTGGATGATTGTATTTTGTCTCTTTTATATCTACCTTTTATATTTGACAAACTAAAAAGTTTCAAAAATAGTTGGTATGCTTTGTAAACATTTCATCGCATGTGCTTACTATTTATCTTTCTGATATTATTTCATTTGAATTTGGGTGATGCTATTATAACATGATTATTTTCTTACTCTTAGTCTCTTGTGTACAAAAGGGGGAGAACAAATTGAGGTGGACTTTACCTTGTACGCATCGAGATATTCTTTTTTTTCATGTTTGTTGCTCTCTTCCACATTTGATAATTATATCTTGGACATCACAAGGTTAATAATTTTAGTTAAAGGCAAAGTCGTGAATGTCATTTCATTTTGAATTTGGGAGGACATTAGGATACATTGTCTTAGGGGTTTTATTGTAATTTAGATTTTAATTTTGTTTTGTACTGGAATAGCCAGAGGTGGATATTTGTATAATCAAGATTTTATAATTTCTCATATTTTAGGAATTTTAGCGTATCCCATTATAAATCTTTTTTTCAAACCGAAGACTATATCTAATTTTCCCTCCAAAATCATTTGAAGATATGTTAGTGACCGAGAATCGTGTCCGAAATTCAAGCCATTAGAATAGTCATGAACACTTTATGGAGGTATAGGAATTGTGATTTTGATTATTTCTCAATCGAATTATATTATGGGATGGCTTTTATTCTCGAGTCATTTTTTCATTAAAGGTTTTTTGAAAATAATTTTTTTTATTTCGTTAGAACGAGATTTACATCTCATCGGAATGATATTTGTTCTCGTTCGAATGATGTTTAACTTCTCTCGAATGAAATGTCAATTTTTTTATAATGAACTTACAAAGAGAATATAACGAAGGGGGCTCTGTTAAGTAGACACACTCTCATTGGAAGGTCTTTGGAAGCTCGATCGAACAATAATAGTTTTTTGCTCGAACGAGATTGGATCCCATTAGAACAAAACATGTGTGTTTGTTCAAACGAGGTAGCATTTTCATTTGAACGAAACTTCCGCCTCGAAAATTGTGCTTTTTTTTTATAAAAAGGTTTCTTCTGGCCTATTTTACTAAGAACTTTGGATGAAAATATTTTCCTATACGTGAGCCAAAAGTGCCCATATTTGTGTTCCAAAATAAGTTTCTTTTTCCAAATCATACATCCTTTAATATGATTTTGTTGAGTTTTGTCAAACCCAATTCCCATACACTACAATCAAACCCTTGTAGAGTATACTCTACTGTTGATTATTGTGGAGTTGTGACTCTACAACTGAAGAAGAAAGAATATTGCATCTTGAGTCTGATCGATGGATACTAAGGCAAGAGCTGCTTCCTATGGACGATGCTAAACTGTGTCGTATTTTTTAAAAGACTTGAAGATTAACAGAGCATTATACATAGTGAGATCTAAGTATCCTGTAAGTGATCTCGTGTCTTCCAGTTACGATACAATACTGAAATCTAGGTTGTGCACGAAAGGATTTTTTTCCTCAATCTTCTTCGTGTCGTTAGCTTGTTCGATTTTGTTAATTTAAACATTTTATTTGGACTTTATCTCACATGAAAACCTTAATTTAATCAAGATAAAATTTGGATTAAAAATTGGATCTTGTGTGTGCTTAACCTAATATATGAACCATCCATACGAACTTGCTTTCTCGGCCTCCTATACAAAGCCTCAAATGATGCCATGAGAATCGTAAACTTGCAACTATTATTGTAGATAAACTCTATGAATGGCAATTATTTCTGCAAACTACCTATGAAGTCCAAAATGCATATCCGTAACATTCTCTCCAATATCTAATTTTCCTGAACTGTTTGTCCATCGGTTTGTGCGTGATAGTAGGTATTTAACATCAATTCTTTATCCAATGCCCAAAATTGGGACATAAATTCCTTGTCCTTGTCTAATATGATATGGAGCGTTACATTGCTCAACTTCACAATCTCAGCAACAAAAAACATGGCATAGTTCTTCGAAATGAAATATGTCCAAACTGGCAGAAAGTGAGCTACCTTAGTCAAAATATCCATGATCAACTAGATAGCATCATGTCGTCCTTGTGTTGTAGGCTACCCTATATTGAATTCCATAGAAAGGCTCTCCTATTTCCACAATGATATCTCAGGGGGATGTCTTTAGTAATCTAACATCACCATCTGGAAACTGGAACATTTGAACATAAACACTACGATGTCCTTCTACATGCTTGCCCACCAATACTAGAACCTTATATCTTGATACACCTTATTTCCACCTAGACGCACTACAAAACACAACCCATGAACTAGCCATAACTTCCTATCATTACTCCTTATCCTTGGGAACCATAAATCTACCATAGAATTTAAAAAAAACCATTAGATGAAATTGAATATGACTCATATCCCTATGCTAGTAATTGTCACAACTTCTCTTAATAAGAAGGATACCCTGCATGTGCATTCACAACCCAAATAATGATTTTGGGTGTGAGGTTAGAACTGCTATGAATGCACATGATAGATCATCCTTAGTACCAATCGAACCCTACTTCTTTTTTTAAATTCCCGGAAGTGTAACTGTCGCCCTACGGCTCAAGGCATCTACACTAAATTTTCCTTTCCTAGATGATATTGAATATCAAACTGATATTCTTTCATGAACTCAAGGCACCCATGTTGCCTCATTTTCAAATCCCTCTACCCGAACAAGTATTTTAAACTCTTATGGTTCGTGAAAATATGGAATTTCTCCCCCAAAATATAGTGTCTCTAAATTCAAAAAGAAAAACCACATTTGCCAACTTCAGATCATAGGTGGGGTAATTACCCTTGTGAGGCTTAAGCTTGTGAAAATAATAAGAGATCATTCTCTACTCATGCATCAACACCCCCTAAGTCCTTATAGAGATGCATTTGTACACACTATGTGCTCCTCCCCACTTCGAGGTAAATTGAGCACCGGAGATGAAGTCAACTTGGCTTTCAAATCGTCGCAAGCCTGTTGAAAAAAATCACCCCAATTAAATGATACACCCTTCTTCTCCATGTTAGTCAAAATTCCATCTAATTTTTTAGGACCCCTAAATTAACCAATGATAATATCTTGTCAATCTTAGAAAATTGCGCACCTATATAGGTATTGTGAGTTATTTCCACTCCATCACTGCTAAAACCTTACTCGGGTCCACATATTTCCCTACCTTAAATATGATGTGACCCAAGATATCCACCTCCCTCAACCAAAATTCACATTTCTTTAACTTTGCATAGAGATAATGATCCTACAATGTCTCTAAGACTGTATGGAAATGTAGATTCTGCTCATTTGTAGTATGAGAAAAAATAAAGATGCCATCCAAGAACATGATGAGAAATGGATCAAAGAACTCTCTGAACACCCTATTCCTCAAGTCCATAAATATTTTTATTACATTATTTAGCACAAATGGAATAACCATAAACTCGTATAACCCATATCTCATAACAAATGTCATCTTTGTAACATCTTGATTCCTAATCCTTAACTGATGGTGCCCGACCTTAAATAAATCTTTCAAAAGTTCGAAGAATGCATCAATAAATCAAATAAGTCATCAATACGGGGTAATAGATATTTGTCACAAATCATTACTTTGTTTAACTCGTTGTAATCAATACACAACCTCAATGATCCATCCTTCTTCTTTTATCACAAATTTGAAATACTCCTACGAATAAAACCCCATCCTAAAAGCTAATAAATTTAGTCTCTAAACTCTCTCTTCTCCAAAGGATACATACACTAAGGTTCTCGGGAAATAGATCTCATTCTCGTAGACTGATCAATCACAAATTCAATCTCTCAGCTTGAATGTAGCCCCAAAATCCCCCAAATTAGTTTAAAAAACACCATAACTATTGAAATAGAGTTCAAAGACATTTTGACTCCTTCATAATTATCCTCCTCAATATAACAAAAATGCGTGCTCGCCCCCCCCCCCCCTCTCCAGGTGCAATATCATAACAAAGTACATCTCCTTCCTCGGAATGGCAAATATGATGGACCTCCCAAAATAACCAATCCATACCTAGGATGGCATCATACCCAGAAATATCTAAAACCAAAGGTCGGTTACAAAGAAAATTCTACCAATGTCCATCTTTATCCCTCAACACAAAAAATGAATAGGTGCCCCACGACCCACGGGTGAATCAACATATAATACTATGTTTGATGCTAAGTCTACCATCCTCGGCGATTGAGAAAACTACTAATTACAAAAGAATGTGATGCACTAGTATTAAAAAATGCATTATACGTGCCCAAGATAGGAAACATACCTTTAATTGACTGCACTCGTGTCGGCACATTCCTATGAGAAATGTAATATACAAGACCATACTCCATCTGATGTTTCCCTTGAGGTTGAGTTGGTGGTTATGGTATCGCTAGCACTACATCAACTAGTGGGGATGGAAACTGTTGATGTTTCCCTCAAGGATCCTGATAGCCACACTAACCTCCTTTCTCCTATACCCTTGATTTCCCTTATATAACCTCCTAAATATATGTCCACCCTTTCCATAAGCAAAACACGTACCATTAAAACGATGTCTCTCCTGATGGTGCCCATGATATCCCTTCTATCCTCGATGTTATTGGTCGTACTAGACTCTAGCTTACTATCCCTCATGACTCTAATGAGACTATTTTACCTGGCCCTTACTATCATCTTAACCTTTGTGAATCTTGTAGTTATTATCTCTTGACTGAAGCCCCTTAAACTACTGGCCCCCCTAAGTACCACCTTAATTCATCTTGCCCTCCATGCTTGACAAATTAGTATTGGGCCTCATCTCGTACTTAACTATTTAAAACTCCACGTGGTCATGGAAATGAAGAAAATGACATGAACCACCTGTGTTTAAGTTTTAAAAGTCGAGTTACCCAAAATTTCCTACCTGATGCGTCATGCTAGCCCGAATATGAACTTTTCCATATTCTTCTCCTTGATGTCTACCTCTTTTGGTGAAAATAGAGAAAGAATGGTGAACTCCTGCTCATACTCCGCTACAGTATGACTCTTCTATTTAAGGCTCAAAACTTCCTCTTCTTCTCACCCTTAAATGTTGGTGGGAAATACTTTTCGTCAAACCTGACCTAAAACTCCTTGATTTTCATCATGTCCCACTCCTCTATCGTAGTGACCGACTCCTACCATTGCAATGTCTCTCCAACTAATATAAATGTCGCTAACATCTGCTTATGGACTTCCAATTACTCCCCCATCCTCAAACATCACTGGATGAACTTCCTTTACTAATATGCCATAATGATATTTGTACTCCCATCTAAGTCCAGTGTGTATCCCTTAGAAGAGTCCCCACGTGATCTATCCCTCATTGTACTCAGCGACTAAACTAGTACCACAATATGTTCTTATAACTGCGGTTGTTGTAACGGCTGAAAGTGATGTAAAATAGCAGCCATCGTTGTGGTGAATCCATGGGTAATAATGGCAGCTAGATTTACTGCGGATGCTACCAGTTATGATTACTTCTTTTCTAAGCATCTTTCTCTGTAGCATGCCATGCTTTAGTACATCAGGTGTCTGACATATAAAATAAAATAAGGTTTCTATTAGTAAATAATTCGCAAAAGAATTCAACAAATCCTAGGGCTCTACACATCAAAGAACACAATAGAGAACGTAACCAGTGCAACACAAATCCTAAGGATAATAAAACCTGGATGCTCTAATTCTAATTGTAACAACCCATATTTTCCACATAATATATGTCTAGGCTATATTATGTCAAAGATATGTCTTGTCAAATAATTTATATCATTCTCAACATCAATAAATAATTAAGAGTGAATTTAAAACATCCACAACATGCGATAAACTATAAATGATAAAGGACTTCTAAATAATATCTCAAAATATCCAGCAATAAAAAGCTGAATAAGTCTCAAATCAAAACCAACTAACTAAAATAAATATTGTAACTCAAGGTCCATACAATCTCTAAAAATAAAACTAAACTGAAATACTAAAAAATATAGCAACCTAAGATAAAATTAAAAAGGTGAAGCTGCTAATAGAGTGGAGCTACAAGTCTAATATGATTAGCCCTTCTTATCCTATATATGAATGCCTAGAAAATATTTTGATATAATTTGGGTCAGAGACCGAAAGTTACAAGAAATATCTTTAATATCAACAACATAAATCATACGACTCATTTATAATAGACATGCCATCATGTCAGCTCTAACATGCAATAAATACCTCAACCCTCACTTAAGTGAAATACTATGAGCTTGTCTAAAACCAAGACATAAACTATACTAAAAGTCTCTATCTCTAGACTAATCAGTAAATAATAGAAAATCAAATGCAATGGAGATTTAACTAACTATACATGTAAGAATACAACCTTGGTACAAATCCCCACGAGATCACCCTTAGACGTACACATATAACATAGCAATGTATTTGTCGTAACATAGGGTTCAATGAAAAAAATTCCATCACAAGTCTAAGTATCTATTTTATAAATTCATAATATAATCACATGAAGGAAACAACCTTTAGGAAACCCTCATGCGTTTATCGATAAATTCGTAGGAGTCCCTCACCTAGAAGATTTAAAACACATTAGATATAACACACATGATAACGGTAGACCAATACACAATCACACTATCGAGTAGTCCCATATGAAAATTCAATCGATGGATCGGATCATCAACATCTCTTGTCATGAATTGTAGACCAACTGAACATATGAACAAAATATAAGACTCCACGATTGCCTGCGTCAACATTCAGGCTTGCAGTACACCGTCAGAAACTCCAAAACGACACTGCCCGATAGATCCAGTACGAGTAACAGTATGTTAACACAATTATGTATTACATATATATACATAACACGAATATATATATATATATATATATATATATATATATATATATATATATATATATATATATATATATATATATATATATAATAAGATAGGGAAGTTTTTGAAAATGTACACATTTTTAACGGTCCGGATGAGTGCCACGTCAAAAGAAATTTTTCCTAAATTAAGGGTTGAGATCAATACCACTGTTGGTTTCAAAATGTTTTGGTTTCCCCATACCTTTTCTCCCTTTTCCCTGATTTTTTTGTCCCCTCACAACCCTGACCAACCCTCTCACCTCCTCACCTCACAGCTCTCAGCACCCGATCTCCTCTCACCTCCCATGTCAAGGTTTGGTTTGTAATTTCATAGCTTCATTGTTTGATTTTTACCCATGGTTTACATTCTTAGTTTCATTGTTGGTTCATTACATATTTTTACCCATTGTTTCGTTATTGTTCTTACCTTCATTCGTCATTATTTGATAGGTATTTACATTTTACATTTTTGGGTTTTAGTTATTTATGTTTTGGTTTGGGTTTGTACATTTCGGATGCTTACATTATTGGTACTTACTCTCAGTTTGATTTGGGTTACAGATTTTTACCTATTGTTGGGTTACATATTTTTACCCATTGTTTCATCTTCATTTGTCACTATTTTTTATTTGGTTCAGATGCTTACTCTCAGTTTGATTTGGCTCAGGTATTTACATTGTAGGGTTACATATTTTTACCCATCGTTTCACCTTCATTCGTTCTGTTTGACAAGTATTTACATTCTACATTTTTGGGTTATCATTATTTACATTTTGATTTGGTTTGTACGTTTCGTGTTTTTAATGTTGGGTTTCGTGTTTTTATGCTCATGTTGGCCCACTGTTTCACCTTCATTCATCACTATTTTTTATTTGGTTCGTATGCTCACATTGTTTGTATGCTTACTCTCAGTTTGATTTGGCTTAAGTATTTACATTGTTGGGTTACAAATTTTTACCCATCGATTCACCTTCGTTCGTCATTATTATCAGGTATTTACATTTTATATTTTTGGGTTTTCATTATTTACGTTTTGATTTGGGATTGTACATTTCGTGTTTTTATGCTCATGTTGGGTTTCATGTTTTTATGCTCATGTTTGGTTTGTACTAAAGTCTTTAAGTGTTCTAATATGTTGAAAGATGTAAGGATACATCTATTTCTTTTATTAGAATGTAAAATCATACATGTATTATTCGAGATGAATCTAATTGTTCGGCATCATAGGTTTAATTTACGCGACGCAGACACCTTGGTGTTATTATTAGAGATGAATCTAAGGCACAAAATTAAAACATTGTAACAAGTTCTAATGTAGGTATAGGAAATTGAAAAGGCAAAGACAAAGTTATTTCGGATGGGGTATGTTCTATTAGTCCTTATTTTCACATTTTATAAACTGTACTTCAATAGTTTTATTTAATACATTTTTCTTTCTAAGAATAGTTTGAAAGTGGAATCTCAGAGGCTGCATTTTCCCAACGACGACGACGTGTACGAGAGAAGATAGAATGTGAAACACCTTGCCTTGCTGATCACGTTCTATATGCACAGTCCGCTCTTACTCAGTCGTGTCAAACACCCAGCGTTGCTGATCGAGTTCGTTATAATGTAACTCCCCTTACATTATAGCAGGATGAAATACCTTACCTTACTGATCACGTTCTATCTGCACAGTCTTCTCTTACTCAGTCGTGTCAAACACCCAACATTTTTGATCGAGTTCGTAGTAATGTAACTCCCTTTTCATTGTAACAGGATGGGGTATGTGTCTTTACTTCCACATTTAATACATCATTTACTTCCACATTTAATACATCATTTAATACATTGTTATAAGAGTAATCTGAACTTGGAATCTCCAAGGCTGCATTTGCGCAACGCCGGAGACGTAAACGTGAGAATATTGAATATGGAATCACACCTTCTCGCTTCCCTTCACCTTTCCCTGGACTACTGCTGTCTAGGAGAGAAATAAAGGGCAAAAGAAAAGTTGTCCCCGATGGGGTGTGCCTATTTCGTTATTATGTCGTATTTTCTTATTTCATTGTTATGAAATACGTATTTACTTCTATCGTTTCATATATAGGGATAATTTTAAATTGGAATCTCAAAGGTTGCATTGCGCAACGTCACCGCCGTGAACGTGAACATATTGAACGTGAAACTACACCTTCTAGGCGATCAAGTTGTAATACTATAGTGGATCAGTTTATGGATCTTGAAGACCATTTAGAGGACGACCATTTACACTTGTATCTTGAAGAACGTGATGAAGAAGCTCCTAAAATAATCGGTACGCTCGATTTAATTTCTGAATTATATACTTTATGAAATACTTTTTTTAATGCAATTAGGAGAATTTATTAGAAATCAAAGAGAGAAAACCCCTATCTATGTGGCTCACAATATGTTTGAGCCATAGTAATTTTTACTTTAGTAACCCTTGGAAGATCTTCAATTAGTTTGAATAAATAGTAATTGATCCTTGCATAACAATTACTTCTTTGTTATAATGAGGTTTTGATCCTATGTTATAATCATCAATAATTATGTTGTAACAATCAGCTTTAAACTGTACTTGCTAACTTAGTTCTCTGTTACTAATTAGTTATGTTATATGTTATAATCATCCATAACTATGTTGTAATAACTATGTTGTAATGATCAACTATGTTTTAATGATAATGATCAGCTATAACAATTAGTTCTCTATTACTGAATCAACAACTATAATGTTCTCATTAGTTATAATGATGTTCTCTGCTACTGATCAATTATATTATAGTTGTAATGATCAGTTATGTTGTAATGATCAACTATAAACAGCATGCTATCACAATTACTTCTCTGTTACTGAATCAATAACTATAATGTTCTAATCAGTTTTATGTTCTCTGTTACTATAATGATTAGTTTTTTGTTACTTCTATAGTTTCTATTACTATAATCATATGTTGTAATGATCAGTTATAATGTAAATAACTATGTTGTAATGATAGTGATCAGCTATAATAATTAGTTCTCTGTTACTGAATCAATAACTATAATGTTCTCATCATTTATAATGATGTTCTCTGTTATTGATCAGCTATGTTGTAATGATCATCTATAAACAACACACTATCATAATTACTTCTCTGTTACTGAATCAATAACTATAACGTTCTGATTAGTTTTTTGTTCTTTGTTACTATAATGATCAGTTTTCTATTACTTCTATAATTTATGTTACTATAATCATATGTTGTAATGATCAGTTATAATGAATTAATAGCTATGTTGTAACTATGTTTTTACTGTTCTCCTTCACTATTTTTGAGTATAGCACCATGCATATTTGGGCAGAATATTTTAATTATTATTCCCCTTTCTAAAATAAATTTATTTCTATTGTACAGAAAACATGCTTTGGGCCTGGGTAGACATTTTCTTGGAATGATGAATGTTGAGTTCCCTCATTGTTCGGCTTTACATTGGATTGGTGAAAAGTTAAGCAAATCTTCAATTGCACACCCATTGTTTGGTAAATGTTGTTTGAAAGGTAAAATAAGGTTACCAACATTGAATGAACCTCCAACCGATATCAAATCTTTATACGATGGTAACGATGTTCAGTCAGACTCATTTTGAAGATTTACTAGACAATATAATGCTGTTAATGCCTTTACCAGTCTTGGAGTACAAATGGATGAAAGAGTACTTACTAGACGGGGTCCTACATCTTTCACCATTCATGGATAATTGCGTCATCGGTCTGTAACTTTATTACCCGAAGAAGGGAAAGAATGAAGTTATGCTCATGTTTATATTTATGATCCTGATGCTGCTTTGGATATCCGTGAGTGCCAAAATCCACAACTAAGAAGAGATTTTCTTAGAATTATTCAAGATTGTTTGTTGACCACTAGTCACTTTTCATCAAAATTTCGGCAGGCATGTGCTATTTTAGAGAAGGTAAATACAACAAATGTGAATGTATCGGCATATTTGCATTATAGCAAGTCAACAGATAGATTAAGGTATAATTTACCATCAAGTGAAGAGATTGCAGTTGTATTACCTGGAGATGGAAATCAATTTAGTGTGATGAGAGATATTATTTTTCGTTTAAAAGGAGATAATCAATTAATGCGAATTAGTGAGTGCCACTCGGTGTACTTACCATTGCTATATGTGTTATTATTCCCTCTCAGTGAGCTTGAATGGGAACCTGATTTGACACGTTGGGATGTAGTCAATGGACAACCTGATTTACGTCATGGTTGACTCAACTGAATTTTTATGGTTATCGTATCTTTGAACTATCGAATGAATACTCCACAATTCTCAGAGCAGGAAAATTATTATAAGAGTTCATTGTTGATGCTTGGGATTCAACTGAGTAAAATCGTCTGACCTACTTCCATCTTAATCAATTCGACTTGCATCTTGATTTGTATACTGGACTTGCCGAAGGTATAGTTGATGGGTTTAATGAAATTGGTAAACGTAGCATTTTACCGTCTTCCTTCACGGGTAGTGCTAGGCATATGTTTGAATTTTTTTAAGATTCAATGGCCATCACATGTTACCATCAACATCCAGATGTATTCCTTACTATGACTGCAAATCCCAGTTGTCCTGAAATTTTTGCAGCTCTATTTTCATATCAGCATTCTTCAAATCGGCCCGACATTGTTGTTCGCGTGTTTGAGATGAAAAGAAAAGAGATGATGAAGGAGGTGGGAAGTAATAATTTTTTTGGTAGGAAAGTCGCACATCTTTTTACTACTGAATTTCAAAAGAGGGGTTTGCCACATGTTCATGTTCTTTTTTTTAGAAAGCAGAAGTAAAATTAAGACATGTGATCAGGTGGATAGAATTGTATGTCCTGAATTTCCCGATCTAAAGGAAGATCCTACCCTTTTTGAGACAATCTTGGGTTGTATGATACATGGTCCTTGAGATCCCTAAAACCCCAACGCACCGTGCATGGAAAATGGTAAATATACAAAGAAATATCCTCGAGATTGGGCAG
The DNA here is from genome assembly GCA_949130495.1 of Sambucus nigra. Classification (NCBI taxonomy): domain Eukaryota; kingdom Viridiplantae; phylum Streptophyta; class Magnoliopsida; order Dipsacales; family Adoxaceae; genus Sambucus; species Sambucus nigra. The sequence continues at coordinate 513,925,670 of OX422221.1, read as the reverse complement.
AATACATGACTATGGATCAAGGTGGATATCCATTATATCGTCGAAGCAATGATAGTTGAAAGTATATTATTGCTATAGGCAAATTAGTATGTAACAAAAATATTGTGCCATATAATCCATATCTTTCTTGAATGTTCAATTGCCATATTAATGTGGAAGTCTGTGCGCACAACAATGGTTTTAGGAGGATTAGATGAGAGCCAACAATACCTTGATACGATATACATTGGACCGCCTGAAGCTGCTTGGCAGTTATTTGGTCATCCAGTGCATGAAGAAATTCTTGATGTTGTGCGGTTAGCGCTTCATTTTCTGGTCATCGATCGAGTTTCATTTAATCCAAATGATGACGTGGAAATAATTATGTCTAGGGATTCTAATTAAAAGACCACTTTGGCTGAATTCTTTGCCACATGTGCATCAGATGTCTGCACGCGCTTTCACATATCAGGAGTTTCCACAACATTTTGCTTGGAATAAAGAACCAAGTACGTGGACTTCGAGATCTCCAAGAATGTAAGGTTATTCAATTGGTCAAATGTATTTTGCTGGCCCGAATATAGGTGATATTTTTTATTTGCGGCTTCTTTAAACAGTTATAAAAGGACCTTCATCGTATGAAGCGCTTAAGACTATCCATTATATAACTTATGATTCATTCAAGTTAGCATGTGTTGCTTTGGGTCTTTTAGAAGATGACGTTGAATGGGTCCAATGTTTGCAAGAGGTTGCGGTCCTTAAAACTGGGTATCAATTGAGACGGTTATTCGTTGTTGTCCTTACTGAATGTGCACCTCTACATCCTGATATATTGTGGAATAAGTTTGCGATGCCTATATGCGATGATTTAGCTCATAAGATACGAACTTTTTACGACATTCAGACTCTAACTGAGATTGAAATTTAAGACTATGGTTTGTATCTGATCAATGAGTTATTGCAAGAATTAGGAAAAAGCTTAACTGATTTTCCTCCGGTGCTTGTTTCAGTTGGTAATTGGTGTATAACTGTGGGTAATAGGCTTATTCATGAACATCGTCAATTGGAAAGTGAAGCTGAACAAAGGGAGCCTCAATCTAATGTTGATTGTCTTAATAATGGACAACGCACTGTATATGAAATAATAACCGCTTCGGTTCTAGAAAATAATGGAACTACATTGTTTTTGAATGGTGGTGCGGGCACCGAAAAAATATTTTTGTACAATACTATTGCTATGAAACTTCGCAACCTTGGACATATTGTTATTACTGTTGATTATTCTGGAATTGCATCATTTTCGTTGGGGAGGGGTCGAACAGCACATTCGACCTTTTGTATTCCATTAGACATTCTTGAAAATTCATTTTATGGGTTTACAAAGAAGTCGATTCATTCTGAGTTTCTTATGTTGGCAAAATTAATTATATGGGATGAAGTTCCAATGCAACATCGATTTTGTGTGGAGGCCGTAGATAGGACTTTGAAATTCATAATTATAATAAGCCTTTTGGGGGTATCACTGTTGTCTTGGGTGGTGACTTTTGTCAAATTCTACCCTTGATACCAAGAGGTATTCGTGAGCAAATTATTGCCTCATCGTTGAGGCATTCATTGTTATGGAAAGATATTCATGTTTTGACTTTCGTTGCCAATATACGTCTTAATAATGTAGAAACTGAAAGTGTTCCATTTTCAAGCTTCCTATCTGAGGTATCATTTCAATTTTGTAGTCCATTTATATTTTCACATATTTCTGTACCATTTATAATGTACTAATTTTAATTTATATATTTATAGAATGGGTAAAACCCATAAGAAAATGTAGAACTACTTTCAATAATACACAAGTGCAGTGGTCTTAATTAGTTACTGATGAAGATTCATCCATTGATGAATGTAGTCGGCACTGCCACTCCTAACTACCTTAAAGAACGAATGATTCTTTCTGCACGAAATGACGATGTCAATGTCATAAATAGTTATGCATTCAATCTTCACCCTAGTGAAATAATAACATACTTGGCTGCCGATAAATTGTGCCAGGACGAAACAAGTAGTTCCATAATTAATCAATATCCAAATGAATATTTGAACTCCCTTAGTCCCTCGAGGTTATCTTTGTTCAAGTTAGATATCAAAATTAGTTATCCTATTATGTTACTAAGAAATATTTCACCTAGGTACGGTCTTTGTAATGGCACTAGGTTGATCATCGTTGATTGTACTGAACATGTATTTGAAGTTCATATTTTAACGAGAGATGATAGGGGTAACTTCGCTTTCATTCCAAGAATATCTTTAACACCATCTTCAGCAGAAGTGCCAATTCATAATACAAGATGCCAATTCCCGATTAGATTAGCATATGAAATGACGATGAATAAATCCCATAGTCAGTCTGTTAAATTTGTTGGAATTGACTTGCGAACACAGATTTTTAGTTACGGTCAACTATATGTCTCCTTTTCAAGATGTACAAGTGCAAATTTTTTAAGTATCCTTCTACCTCGAGATGATACAAACTCAACGACAAATATTATGTATCTCGAAGTTTTGTTATAGCAGGTCATTTTTATGTGGCATTTTTTCACTTTTGTTAATTCTTTTGGTTGCTAACATGTCTACTAATTCTCTATTTGTTTACTGATCTTCGGCATCTTTTTGTCTGCAGAAGTATGGAATATATTAGTGGATCTGGATGTCTTTTTTCTCGATAATCAACTTTTGATAAGTAAGGTATACTTTTTTTAACTCATTTTCAACACTTGAAAGATGGTTCAGGTTCGATACATTGTGATGCGATAGAGGCACGACTAAACAGTGACGTGTATGGCTCAACTGTTATATGATCCAATAATATATATAATAGAGTATCTATTATACATATTATATATAACATCTTTGTTGTTATATAGAATATGTATAACAGCAACCTCACGATGACGATTTCGCATTAGGTCTGATATGGTTGGGCAAGAACTATTTGGGGGACTGATATGATTGGGCAGGATATTTTTGCAAAGCGTGTCGCATTAGGTCTATTTGAGTTATGTCTAAATAAAATCCCTTTACCTTTGGGGATTCAGACACATTTGATAAGATTAGTAAGTGTTCATATACCTAATTTTTGAATGGTTCTCTGTTGCTTCTCTCAATATGTTTGTGTTTCGTGTTCTTAATACGCATCATTGTTTCATGTTTCATATTCTTATTACAGTCATTAATGGCATATTCCTCAAGAATATGGAATATATTGGTGAATATGGATGTCTTTTTCTTGGTAATCGGCTTTTGATAAGTAAGGTATGCTTTTTTTTTAACTCGTTTTCATTAATTGAAAGATGGTGCATGTTCGATGGATTGTGATGTGATAGACGCACGACTAAACAATGACATGTATGACTCAGCTGTTATATGAGCTAATACAGATAATATATATAAGACCTCATATGTTATACATATTATATATAACAACTTTGTTGTTGTATAGAATATGTATAACAACAACCTCACGACGGCGATTTCACATTAGGTCTGATATGATTGGGCGGGATATTTTTGCAGAGTGTGTAACATTAGGTCTATTTGAGTTCTGCCTAAATCAACTCCCATTACCTTTGGGGATTCGGATACATTTGACAAGATTAGCAAGAGTTCATATACCTGATTCTCGAATGGTTCTCAGTTGCTTCTTTCAATATGTCTCTGTTTCATGTTCTTAATACGCATCATTATTAAATGTTTCATATTCTTAATATAGCCATTAACAGTGTATTCCTCGAGAATATGTCTATGTTCATGTTCTTAATACGCAACTATGTTTCATGTTCTTAATATGCATCACGGGTATAACCTGTTCTTCATGCGCATCAGTATTGCTGAAACATCATCACTGTTATGGTCCAAACCATGCATATGCAACAACTGTAATAATCACTTAGAACAGTATTGATTCGGTTCGGAGTTTTCCCATCTTGGATTGATCCTCATACGAAGGTAATGATTGTACTAATCATGTTTTTTCTAGCTTTGATTTAGTTTAACCTTTGTGCCTCTATCATCTCTATGGTGTGAAAATCTAATAGTTTACATCTCTATCAACTTTGATTTAGTATAATGTGTAAATCTTTGATAAAAGCATGAATACGATTTTGATTATTATTTGGTCTGAACTTAAGTTTTTTTGTGATGAGTTCAGGATTTTTAAGAGACTTTCATCTCCAACTATCTTGAAACCCCTTCTTGATGACAGGCGGAGCCACCATTGGATGATAGCTAGCGACAATCCGTTTGTCTCTCGTAAATCGCCCCAAACAGCCATAGTTGGAGTCTATGAGCTACTTCAACCATATCTACTTCCAGTAATGGGTGTGGTTATGTGGTTTATTATAATCCAATAACTAAATACATTTATGACATTTTGTAGACTAAATTTGTACCTTCTCAATTCTCATTGTATTTTGTAGACTAAATACATATAGGCCATTTTGTAGACTAAATTTGTACCTTATCAATTCGTGGATATTTTTTAGACTAAATACATTTATGACATTTATTTTTTTTATATGGGGGTGGACTATTATTATTGTTGTGATGGGCTATTAATTTTGTTGTTGGAATTTTTTTATTTCTTAAACAGGGTGGTGTACTACCCCATATTTCTGAGGATATTTAATTAAATTAAATTGGTGATCTAGGGTTTAATTAAATCAATGATTTGGAATTTATTAGATTCGATGATTAGGAATTTATTTAATTTAGAGAAATTATTTAATTCGGTGATTGAGAGTAAATCAGTTCAATTTAAGTTTAATTTCACACGTTCGATATTTTGAAGTGGAATTTAAATAGTTTTTTGAAGTGACTCGGATGGTGATTTTGAGGTAACGGTTGGTTCCGAAAAGGTCAAAATAGTCAAAAAAAAAAGTGTACACGGGTGTACAGTTTGGGTCCCGGGATGATTTTGGACCAACCTGGCATCGTTTAAGGGTATTTCGGTCATTCGGGAGTTGGAGGTTTTGAGAACTGCGAAAATATTAAGTGTGTATCTGCCATTAGAGATAATGGGTTGTGGTTAACACAATCACAATAGAAGAAAGGCCATTGAAGAGGAAGAGGAAGAGGAAGAGAAAGCCAAAGCTTCCTACACAGTTTTTCGCCCAGAACGCAACGAAATCGAGATCGGAGCGAGGGGAGAACAATCACACCATCATATTAATGAAATTTAGACCTGCAATTGAGAGGCAAGTACTTAAATGACAATTTATATTAAGGATGTTATACTACCAATGTAAATTAGAGTGTGATTTCATGCTTTTGGAAGTTTTATATGAATTTGGGAGGGTTTAATTCATAAACTAAAGTGGGAATGCATGTAGAGATGTTCCTTAATGATGATAATATGAAATTAGTGGGTTTTGGTTGATTGATAAGAGATAAATATGAGTTCTTGATTTATAAAGTTGATGAACATGAGAAAATTAGGGTTTTATGTTAATTAAAGGAGAATTTGATTCTTGGGTTGAATATTTGATGTTTTTGTGTAAATTTTAATTGGAAATTTATCTCTATACGAAGATAAACTGATATTAGAATATATTTGATGATTAAGATTGAATCTTGATGTGTTCTTGATTGAAGAACATGAATCTTGAATGACTTATGATTTAATTGATGAACGCAAGATGTCAATCTGTCAGAATTATTAACATAAATTTAAACGTATGCCATTTTCAGCTTACTTAGAATTAAAGTGAGATCCATACATGTTTGGAAATGTGTTAGTCTTTGATTTCTAATGATATTGGAATCAGGTCAATCATAGTTCTGTAGAGGGAGAAATCGATGTTTTACTATAGGGTGTTTGATCTGCCAGCATAGTAACTGCCATAATTTTTGGCATAACTTTAAACGTATGCCATTTAAATTTTCCTTAGAATTAGAGTGATATCCGTACATTCTTGGAAAGATCTATGTCTTATATTTCAAATTAGCTTTGAATGAGGTCAATCGGAGCTCTGTAGAAGGAGTAATCGATATTTTACTAGAGGGTGTTTAATCTGCCAGAAAATTTTCTAATCAATTGGGTTGCCCAGTTTTGGCTAATAATTTCTTTTTTGTTTAGGACCTTTGGAAATCGTTTCGAATTAATTTGTGGGATTTAATTTCTAATATAAGGTAATTATATTGAAACACCACTAGGCCTAGTTTGGGTTTTATGCGTGGCCTACGAGGGAAGTTTAAGGGCTAAATTAATTTGGATTAATAGAGAGGAAAAATCTAAATTGAAGGATAATTCGAGTTAAGAGAATTTGAGAGGAATGATGACTCAGACCAGTAGGGGGTAGAGAGTTTACCTTCTTATATTATATGTGGAATAAAGTATACCCTTCGAGTGGTGAGAAATACTCGGTAATGTACGGTAATAAAAGAAGTTATAAATTATGGAATACGTAGAATATTCGGGATAAAAAAAATCTATGAGGATTGTGGTATGGAATGTGTGTATGCCCTATTGTTATTATATATGTATATAGGTGAAGTGAATACCTATCGTTATTATATGGTTGTGTGAATACCTCGCTGACGTTATATTTATATAGATGGAATGTGTACCTATATTATTGTTTATTATGTGTATGACATACCTACCATACTTGCTATCACGGGAGGTTGGCGTTCGAAAGAGGACAATCTTATCCTGTGTTGCCTTCGGGGGGATTTTATATTTGGTACCTCAAGAACATAGGATGGTGAAGGGATTATTTGTGAGTCGATAAGTCTGCTGACTGTGGGAGCGTAGGTATGTACGTGACCCATGGATATGTGTACTATGTTCGCCTCCAATATGTGTGATTTGATATATATGGTTCGTGAGAGAAAACGAACCAATAGTCCCTTGTACATCGAGAGACGTACCCGGACATGATAGCAGAGTATGCATGCACCGCAGCTGTGCCTAGGGGTGCCGTACTAGTATTGATATAATGGATGATAAATATATATACACCTCTGATATTTTTTACAGTATGCACCGCAACTGGGTCTGGGAGGTACCGTGTTCTATATATATATATATATATATATATATATATATATATATATATATATATATACTAGGGTGTACTCGTGCCGATGGCACGGCGACAAATTTATTTCCGAAATATTTTGTACTCGTGCCAATGGCATGGCGATAAATTTATTCTCGTGATAAATGTTTACCCATGTCGATGGAACGATGAAATAAAAAGCCAACTTAAAAATAATTTAACTCTAATACATTCTACACCACCTCAATTCGTCCAGCCCAGTGGTCATAATAACTGGGTACCCGTGTGCTGATGGCACGATGAAAAATACAACTCTAAATAAAATTCATTAAATTAATCATTTTTCTTTCAAACATATTATAATGTTCAAGATTTCCATGAATCATAAAAACGACACATTTAATTCAATTCATACAAAATCGAAACATAACACGTTTGATGGGCATTTCTCAACCATCTTTGCAAAATTAATAAAATGAAGCCGAACTCCATTCCAAACATCAAACAAATAATATTAAACAAATGCATTTTATAATCAAACATAAAGTAAAATTGAACACCGTTCCAAACATTAAACTCAAAAGACTCGAAGTATGCGCGTACCAAACATTCCTCTCTCCCTGTGTTGTTTTTAATGTTTTTCTAATTGAAGATTAATACCAAATCCACATTACCAAACATCGTGTCAAATTAAATTTGAACTCATTTCAAATTCATTCATTTGCAATTAATTAATTCACAAATAAACGGGCCCAAGTTCAATTGAAAATAATCATATTAAGAAGTATATGTCATCTACAATAGAATGACACTTGGAGCAATATTTCTAAGTCAACGCATGTATAACTTTTTTAACATAAGCATCTAAAATTCAAATGCCTTGATCTAAATATTTCTATTGAGATGATGTACAATTAACTCACTCGTTAAAAAAATTATAGTTTAATTGTGAAATCCCATGTAACATGAAACATAAACAAATTATATTTTTATTAAATAAATAACAATAAAATTATTTTAATCACAATTAATTAATTTTCTCTATTATGTTGCATTTCTTATGGTTTGTGCAGAAGCCGAAATGCAAGACTCTCGTGCGTTATATTTTTTTTTTAAAAATATTTTTGTATGGATTATAAACATTCCAGGATACCCACCTCATCAACTTTTTTTCTTATTTTTAAAAAATATACCATGAGTAGAATTCCAACTTTCTTTTTATTTTTAAAAAACACTTCAGAGGTTCTCATCAACTTCACTACTAAGTTGGGTTTCAAAAACACAGAAACTCAAATATAACATAGGTTGATATATACAAATTTTAAAGAAATATAATGTATACAAATAGATACATCGTCAGCATAAACATATGTTGATATTCTATTTTTTTTCTAAACACAAACTTGAAGAAATTTGGCAGTTTCAAAAAGTTAAAAAAATATTAACGAAAAACTTTATTTAACCTGATTTTCAAAGCTATCTTATTGTGTCTAATAATTCCAAAACATAAACAAAAAATGATATTCAATTTACCTGTTTGACTGGTCTTGACCTTAGAGAGCCGTTTCAAAGCAAACCCTGTTTTAAAGGGGACTACAACAAATTGCGGTAGAGGGTTTGAAAGCCATGTTTTAAAACCCATTTCAAACCGAGATGACAAAACATCTAAATTGTGGCTTTTTACTCCTTGAATTTGTAAAACCTTAGCATACCTGCATATAAAAATAGGAGATGAGTATTTTCTCTGCAAAAGACGGAGGTTTCTCAGTTCCTCTGGCTCTCTATTTTGCCCACCAAAAAGTCGAGCAAAGTGAGATTACAACAAAAAAAAACTCTGACAAATTTCAACTAACAAATTTGCTTCCATTGCATACAGATTAGTTTATCTAAAACCCAAACATTATGATTTCTTTGTTTAGAAATCAACTAACAGATTTCATCAAAGATCCAAGAGTGATGACAATACATTCAAGCATAGACCTTACAAATCACAAAATCAACCCCCAAATGTCTTGCCCTGCCTCTTGACGACATCAAGTAACGGCGTGCTCGGTGTAGGTAGGTAACAGCGTGCTCCGCTCCATGCAAGGCTTCGGATGGAAGACCTGCTCCTCCCTTTCCCTTTCCAGTTCCACGCAAGGCTTCGGATGGTCGTTACCTGAGAACCTGAAAAAAGGCAAAGGCAACCTGAAAAAAGAAATAAAACGCAATTCTTTTATGGTCGTTACCTGAGCACGGTGAATGCAATCCTCTTTTACCGCAATTTTTCGTTGGGAAGAAGCAATATATCTGGACCTCTTTAGAGGGACAGTTATGTTTTCTGGAAAGGGTTGAGAGACGAAATGAGAGAGAGATCTTCACTATGGAAAAGAATGTGACGAAAGGTAAAAGCACTTTTTTTTCCTTGAGCCTTGTGCAATCCTCGAAAGGACTTTTTTTTTCTTGAGCCACACAACCTTTTGACAAGCTGTCATCTGTTTACCTTGGGCTTCGATTTTTTTTTTGGATTTTCAGTTTACTCCAGAAGATACCATCACTCCCGGCCACGTGGCATAAATACTTACATTTAATCTCAATCGTCAATTGATGTTTACCTTGGGCTTCGATTTTTTTTTTGGATTTTCAGTTTACGCTAGAAGATACCATCACTCCCGGCCACGTGGCATAAATACTTACATTTAATCTCAATCGTCAATTGATAAAGACCAAACTTATTAATATTTGATCTCAACCGTCAGTTGGGGAGGACAAAAAGTCCCTCCTCCTTTATATATATATATATATATATATATACTTGTTATGTTATCTACTGTGTAAAATTAATGGATGAGAAAGATAGTGAAATCTTATTTGACTCAAGTATGTGAACACTTAATCCTAAAATTTGAAAAGCCTTGACCATATTAAAGAGAAATGGATATATATTTAATAAATGTATTTGCATGGAAATACAGATGGACGCTATGAGTTATGGGTGGTAGACTTATGATTTCAAACTAGTTAGTTGTGTGTATCTGAACTAAAAATAATCTGAATATTGGGGTCAAGGTAACATTCTGAACCAATACATATGGAATAACTATTGGGTCCGGGGTAATAATACGAACCAATAGCACTTAATGTGTGATAAAAGGATATAATAACCGAGTGTGTACTTATATAATGTATGGAATGTAAAATATATATACAACACGAATAATCTACTTATGTGTGCTAGTAGAGAGACGAGATAGTATGTATCTAAAGAACGATTAATCTACTAAAGAGTAATTAGTAGGGAGCTTAGATAGGGTATATCTATATAATGATGAAGCTACTAATGTGTGAATAGTAGGAAGATAGTTAGTGAATATCTAAAATAAAGTTTAAGTAAAGAAACTTAAATGGTAAAGTTTGAACAATAACCTACGTAGAAAGGGTAACTGGGGTTTAATAATAACATAATAGAGATGTTAATTATTAAGGGTATTCGATAGCGTACTGTATGGGCTGTACGGAGGAGATATATTGATTTGGGTTTATTAGATAATGGCTGCCTAGTTAGATTGGCTAGAATTGACTAGGTGGGGTTGAGTAGCAAACGTTAGGTGCGCATTATAGATGAGAGATGATGAACTCAAGGGAGTATTCACAACCTAACATGTGTATCTAATAACTGTTCATTTAAACTATTATTTAATTACTTGCTAAATGTTTTTAAATGATTTTTACTTGGGCTCTGACCCGTACTTGCAAAACCTTTTTCCAAAACCTTTTAAGTGTCCAGCCATAGGGACACCAAGCAGGATGATCTATTCTAGGGATGCGTGGATGCAACACTTATGGATGTCTACAGGATTTGGACTTAGATGATTCAGTTACTTCACTCCTAGTGTAGGGTGAAGGGCAGCACTTTATTCGGCCATGTTGCCCACAGTTATTTCATTTATGACAGTCAGACCTTGTATTCAGACTTTTATTTAGGTTGAACTTTATATTGGATTTTGAAACCGATGGTTTATTCAGTATTATTTCATTCTAGTCTTTTATATTGTGGATGGATTTATATTACTATTGCGTGGGATGTATTTATGTAAAAATGTTTTGTTGTTGATTGTTAAATAAAAAGATTAAAATTTTGACATCGATTTTTTGAATACTAGGTGGTTAGTAATGTTTTAAAAAGTTTTCGACAGTGATGCTAAGAATGAACCAGATGAGAAACCTATTTTAATTGGATATATGGCTGATCACCCGGTATTTAATTAGGCAAGGTGTCACAGACGGTATTAGAGCATCAGGTTCTAGTGTCCTTATGATCTGTGCGGCTTTTCACATTTTAGCATATCGTTCTTTGATATAGAGCCTTATGATTGTATTGTTGTATTTCTCGACGTATGAGATTACATTCTCCTACCATTATATATAGTTGATGTGATTCGTATACGAGTTTGGTTGGGCTTCATACACTGAACGTTATAAGACTACGAGTGAGGGTCGTTACAAGGTCTATAGGAGGAGAGGCTCGACAGAAAGACCTATAGTATTCTGGTAATGGTGATTGAGATGGAAGTCACCATGATTATTGTTCAGGATAGTGACAATAGGAAAATCACTCGGGAGGAGAAGTTTTCCCAAGCACTTTGATAGATAATGTTGGTGCAAATTTTAGACTCACCTAGTGTTGTTGTTAAGAGGTGGGGGGAAATGGAGGGACTCTTTGGGAGAGTCATCTATAAGGGAAAAAAGGAGAGTAATAGGCCAATGGAAGGATAAAATTCAAAGGAAATTTTGTAGGGCGGAGTGTAGCGACACCCGAGATTAAAATTTTGAGCGAAAATTTTTGAGCTCTTAGGGACCGCATGAAGTGACGAGAATCAGTTACCATATATAAGGATTATATGGGATTAAACGAGAAATTTGAGTGAAATTTTATTAATAGATATTCCATCTGTTGTTCGAACATAGATGTGAATTGAGTTTTGAAACTTATCATAAGTGAGCGAGTTATAGGCCGATTGTGAGAAATGAGCTGACTTGTTGAGGGAACTTCGTAACTGATGAAGGGGAATACGAAGAAAATAAAGGTTCTTTAAGTTGATAATGGACTTGTGAGTTGAATATACAAGCCTGGATGTGAGATCTGACTAGAATGATTAGTGTCGACGTCATCAGGGTCATACGCTTATATGATTGTATCAACGCTTCCATGAGAGGGGAGCCAAGGGGGTTGGAGAATCTAGCCAAAGAGTAAGAATGGATTAAACGGTGATAGTGAAGCACCACAAGAGGTCATACCCAGTCGGGAACCCATTGAAATGATTCAGACTAATTGAACTCCTACCAAGTGATGGTGAATTCAATCAGGGCCATCGAGACCAGCAACGAGTTCCATAGGGCCAGTCAAGCCAAAGGGACAACATGGGTAGCAATCGGGAACAAGACTACCAAGCTTGAGAGAAGGACACCCCGACGTGGATAGTGGGGACAGAGATAAAGAGAAGATACAATAATGTGTCCTATGCATAGAGAGTTGGACCACCTATATTGAACTTATCGCAGTGAGAAAGTGAGACTACTCGGATTGGAAAAGTATATAGGAATGGTGTCAGTAGGGAACAACAACCGTCTGAGGAACGAGATTTTTGATAGAGGAATTGGGCTAAGAGAATTCACTAAGAGGACATTTACATTATGTATTATTTTACTGATTTTAAGAGTTATGAAAATAGGGTAGACTACTTACGAGAGTTGACTGGTTCGCAATGGGTTGAGCGATCATAGATTGTGATAGTGAGATCTCGTGTTCGCTGTCCCAGGGTATGATTTATTTTGTGAGGTATCACCTGAAAGAGGGTTGATCCTATATATATGCGTATCTATATTATATATATTGTGTAGTAGACTTTTGTGTGTATGTTTTCTAGTCATAATTAATCCCAGTGCGCAGGGACGGTTACTGATGTGATTCAGGGTAGAAACGCTTATTGTCTAGTGGAGAGATATAGCTCATGACTTTTTAGCGCTAAGAAACTATGGATAGTAAAGGCGTCATGATATATGTTGTCTTGTGTAGCATGCGAGTGGATGATTTTACTTTTATGTCAAAATACAGGTATTTGAAGGTACGTAATATGGACTAAGGGCTTAATAGATCTCAATGACCGACAATGCTAGGTAGTAGTGTATCGGGAGGGTTCCTTGTTTGGATTTCTCTTTGCGAGACGTCCCACGCATGAAGCTTTGCACAATGTTGGGAGTGGGGAGATGATTAGCCATTAAGACATGGGTTTAATACCTTGAGTATTATTTATTTATAAAGTGTTATCTAAAGGATAGTAACTATACAATAATGAGAGGCTAGTGGAGCCAGGTAGCATCGATAAAGTTATGCATATTTATAGGTTGCTTGGGTGCCCTAGTTGGTGGAGATGTCTATATAACCTGCAATTGGGAGGGGTAGAAATATATGTAGTGATCTATAGAGTATATGTTTAAGGTAGTGTCGAAACCTAGGAGTACTAGATTTATTCGAATTTCGAGGACGAAATTCCTTTGTAAGGAGGAAAGTATGTAATACCCTATATTTATGAGAATATTTAATTAAATTAAATTGGTGATTTAGGTTTTAATTAAATCGATGATTTGGAATTTATTTGATTCGGTGATTTGGAATTTATTTAATTTAGAGAAATTATTTAATTCGATGATTGAGAGTAAATCAGTTCAATTTAAGTTTAATTTCACACGTTCGATATTTTGAGTTGGAATTAAAATAATTTTTTAAAGTGACTCGGATGGTGAATTTGAGGTTACGGTTGGTTCTGAAAGGGTCAAAATAGTCGAAAAAGTGTACTCGGGTGTACAGTTTGGGTCCCGGGATGATTTTGGACCAACTCGGCATCGTTTAAGGGTATTTCGGTCATTCGGGAGTTGGAGGTTTAGAGAACTCATAAAATATTAAGTGTATATCTTCCATTAGAGAGAATGGGTTAGGGTTAACACAATCACAATAGAAGAGAGGCCATTGAAGAGGAAGAGGAAGAGAAAGCCAAAGCTTCCTACATAGTTTTTCGCCCCGAACGCAACGAAATCGAGATCGGAGTGAGGGGAGAACAATCACACCATCATATTAATGAAATTCAGACCTTCTATTGAGAGGCAATTATTTAAATGAAAATTTATATTAATTAAGTTATTCTACCCCTGTAGATTAGAGTGTGATTTCATACTTTTGGAAGTTTTATATGAAATTGGGAGGGTTTAATTCATAAACTAAAGTGGGAATGCATGTAGAGATGTTCCTTAATGATGATAATATGAAATTAGTGGGTTTGGGTTGATTAATAAGAGATAAATATGAGTTCTTGATTTATAAAGTTGATGAACATGAGAAAATTAGGGTTTTATGTTAATTAAAGGAGAATTTGATTCTTGGGTTGAATCTTTGATGTTTTTGTGTAAATTTTCACTGGAAATTTATCTCTATACGAAGATAAACTGATATTAGAATATATTTTATGATTAATATTGAATCTTGATGGGTTCTTGATTGAAGAACATGAATCTTGAATGACTTAGGGTTTAATTGATGAACACAAGATGTCAATCTGCTAGAATTATTAACGTAAATTCAAACGTATGCCATTTTCAGCTTACATAGAATTAAAGTGAGATCCATACATGTTTGGAAATGCATTAGTCTTGGCTTTCTAATGATATTTGAATCAGGTCAATCGGAGTTCCGTAGAGGGAGAAATCGATGTTTTACTATAGGGTGTTTGATCTGCCAGCATAGTAACTGCCAAAATTTTTGGCGTAATTTTAAACGTATGCCATTTAAATTTTTCTTAGAATTAGAGTGATATCCGTACATGCTTGGAAATATCTATGTCGTATCTTTCAAATGTGCTTTGAATGAGGTCAATCGGAGTTCTATAGAGGGAGTAATCGATATTTTACTACAGGGTGTTCAATATGCCAGAAAATTTTCTAATCGATTCGGTTGCCCAGTTTTGGCCAATAATTTCCTTTTGGTTTAGGACCTTTGGAAATCACTTGGAATTAATTTGTGGGATTTAATTTCTAATATAAGGGAATTATATTGAAACACCAGTAGTCCTAGTTTGGGTTTTAGGCGTGGCCTACGAGGGAAGTTTAAGGGCTAAATTAATTTGGATTAATAGAGAGGAAAAATCTAAATTGAAGGATAATTCGAGTTAAAAGAATTTGAGAGGAACGAGGAATTAGACCAGTAGGGGGTAGAGAGTTTACCTTCTGATATTATATGTGGAATAAAGGATACCCTTCGAGGGGTGAGAAATACTTGGGAATGTACGATAATAAACGAAGTTATAAATTATGGAATACGTAGAATATTCAGGATATAAATATACTATGTATGAGGCTTGTGATATGGAATGTGTGTATGCCCTATTGTTATTATATATGTATATAGGTGGAGTGAATACCTATCGTTATTATATGGTTGTGTGAATACCTCGCTGATCTTATATTTATATAGGTGGAATGTGTACCTATATTATTTTTTATTATGTGTATGACATACCTACCATACTTGCTATCACGGGAGGTTGGCGTTCGAAAGAGGACAATCTTATCCTGTGTTGACTTCGGGGGGATTTTAGATTTTGTACCTCAAGAACATAGGACTGTGAAGGGCTTATTTTTTAGTCGATAAGTCTGCTGACTGTGGGAGCGTAGGTATGTGCATGACCCATGGATATGTGAACTATGTTCGCCTCCAATATGTGTGATTTGATATATATGGTTCGTGAGAGAAGACGAACCAATAGTCCCTTGTACATCGAGAGATGTACCCGGACATGATAGCAGAGTATTTATGCACCGCAGTTGTGCCTAGGGGTGCCGTACTAGTATTGATATAATGGATGATAAATATATATATACCTTTGATATTTTTTACAATATGCACCGCAGCTGGGTCTGGGAGGTGCCGTTATATATATATATATATATATATATATATATATATATATATATATATATATATATATATATATATACACACTTTTTTATGTTATCTACTATGCAAAATTAATGGATGAGAAAGACAGTGAAATCTTAGTTGACTCAAGTATGTGAACACTTAATCCTAAAATTTGAAAAGCCTTGACCATATTAAAGAGAAATGGATATATATTTAATAAATGTATTTGCATGGAAATACGGATGGACGCTATGAGTTATGTGTGGTAGACTTATGATTTCAAACTAGTTAGTTGTGTGTATCTGAACTAAAAGTAATCTGAATATTGGGGTCGAGGTAACATTCTGAACCAATACATATGGAATAACTATTGAGGTCGGGGTAACAATACGAACCAATAGCACTTAATGTGTGATACGAGGATATAATAACCGAGTGTGTACTTATATAATATATGGAATGTAAAATATATATACAACACGAATAATCTACTTATGTGTGCTAGTAGAGAGACGAGATAGTATGTATCTAAAGAACGATTAATCTACTAAAGAGTAATTAGTAGGGAGCTTAGATAGGGTATATCTATATAATGATGAAGCTACTAATGTGTGAATAGTAGGAAGATAGTTAGTGAATATCTAAAATAAAGTTTAAGTAAAGAAACTTAAATGGTAAAGTTTGAACAATAACCTACGTAGAAAGGGTAACTGGGGTTTAATAATAACATAATAGAGATGTTAATTATTAAGGGTATTCGATAGCGTACTGTATGGGCTGTACGGAGGAGCTATATTGATTTGGGTTTATTAGATAATGGCTGCCTAGTTAGATTGGCTAGAATTGACTAGGTGGGGTTGAGTAGCAAACGTTAGCTGGGCATTATAAATGAGAGATGAGGAACTCAAGGGAGTATTCGCAACCTAACATGTGTATCTAATAACTATTCATTTAAACTGTTATTTAATTACTTTCTAAATGTTTTTAAATGATTTTTACTTGGGCTCTGACCCGTACTTGCAAAACCTTTTTCCAAAACCTTTTAGGTGTCCAGCCATAGGGACGCCAAGCAGGATGATCTATTCTAGGGATGCGTGGCTGCAACACTTATGGATGCCTGCAGGATTTGGACTTAGACAATTCAGTTTCTTCACTCCTAGTGTAGGGTGCAGGGTAGTAATTTATTCGGGCATGTTGCCCACAGTTATTTCATTTATGACAGTCAGACCTTGTATTCATACTTTTATTCAGGTTGAACTTTATATTGGATTTTGAAACCGATGGTTTATTCGGTATTATTTCATTACAGTCTTTTATATTGTGGATGGATTTATATTACTATTGCATGGGATGTATTTATGTAATAATGTTTTGTTGTTGATTGTTAAATAAAAAGATTAAAATTTTGACATCGACTTTTTGAATACTAGGTGGTTAGTAATGTTTTAAAACGTTTTCGACAGTGATGCTAAGAATGAACCAGATGAGAAACCTATTTTAATTGGATATAGGATTGATCACCCGGTATTTAATTAGGCAGGGTGTCACAGGTGGATAGTCCGTAAAATAATGGAAATTCTGCCCAAAAATTTTAAACTATTTACACATGTTGTAAAATAAACTTTATAACTCAGATTTACACGATTCAACGCTTTGAATATTTGTACTTATAATATATAAACCATTTATTATTTACCGTATACATAAATTTTTGTCGTTTCGTGATTATGACTTTGGAAATTTTTCGTCATGCCTTCAAGCATGGGCATACGCTAGTGTGTATATATATATATATATAGGATATCACTTCGCCTATGTGTCTACCTAAATAAAACCAATCCTTAATGTAGGATTGTATTATTAATTAAAGTTTATTAATCTTTAACCTTAATTAAAATTAACACATTAAGCCTTTTGGTTTATACTCTAATAAACTTATCTTCTACAATTGATCAATCATGTCTAAAGTAAACAAAGATTCAATCCCTTGAATCAACCCACCATCCTTTTCCAACCAAACCTCTGCCTATCGAAGGGGATGAATCTCTTTACCCCTAGGACATATCGATTCAGTTTGAGGCAAAGGACCAGGTTGGTCTAAAAATGAATATGTCTCTCTCAAATTCACCATTAATCCCCGGACTAAGCTTCAAGACCACCCTAAACCATGTATTATAACCCGAAACATAATTATTCATACTCCTAATTCATTTATAAAGGATTTAACATCAACAAAGCAGAATCATAGGTTAAAATTTTTAATTCTCCAAATTGAATTATGATTCAATTTTAGCATTCAATATAATCATAATCACTTTTGATTTCAAGTCTAAACTTTAAATTAATAAAGGAATTAAATTAGTAATTTAAATTAAATCCTAAAATGAGTTCTACTCACATATCTATATATCAAAATTATTTAATTCATATTTATCTCTAAAAGTACATATTTTCAACAAAAAGTTAATTAATACTAATCCTAGTTAACCCAACTAAACAAACATGATTAAGATAATCAAATTCGATCCTAAACTTGCATTCTAAATTCAAAAATTAAACATATGACATGGAATTATAAATAAGTTAGATATTAATAAGGGATAACTCGAACAATGAACAATGATTCTCTACACAACGATCCTTGTTCCTCTTCTCTAAAAAGATATAAGGATGGTAGGATTTGTTTATAATGTGTAAAGTAATTAATAAATGAGGTTAATTTACCTTAAAAATTTATTAATCCCATAGGTCTAAAATATGCCTACATTTGGGCCCCCAAATGAGACCAACATACTACACAAAATAACCCAAAATTTAACCTAGGGATATACCGACCCCTAGGCTCTAAAACACATATTCGGGTATCCGTACCACTATAGAGTTTTCTCTAATTGAAAGTACCTCATAACTCATCATAACACCTCACAACATAAAATAAACATCCAATTAATTATTTTATGTGTAACTGCATACAGTCTGAGTTAATCAATTACATCGATTAATTAAACATAGTATGCGGCACAAACTAATCACAAAACATGCCATTTAATCATCATCTACATATTCTCTCAAGTAATAATTAATTCCAAATTATTAACTTACTCTCAGAGTCAACAATCATTTAAATTATACCAAAAATACAAATTATTACAATTTGGGTGCACAACTAAGGTGTAGATAATTCCTCAAAAGTTTGTTAGAGTTCATCGATCCTGAGACAAAACATATGATCTTTTTATACTTTAATTGTAAGGATGCATCCTCATAAGTGATCGAGTGCAAGTTGAAACCTTCATACCGGCACAATCTGCTTTATATAAACTCATTTATTCCAGATGGGTGAGATAGGTAGTGTACCTATTAGTCATTGAAATTTATAATGTAAAGGAAGACTCTGAGAATAAGGGAGGAGATGAAGGTTGTGAATAATGATATAAGAAGATAGATAATTCTTTTTAATAGTGAAACTATCCCATAAGAGGACGAAGGGGATTATATATGAATTTTACCCATGAAAGCATAAGTACATTCATAATAACAAGACTGTCAATGAGCCTAAAAAGCAAACGGCCCCACTAACATGCTAATATGCATGCCTAGAAAGCTATCGATTGACACCCCCTTTTTAGGAAATTTCCCTTTATCCATTTTTGATTCTCTCCTCATCAGAGAAGGCCTTACAGATGATTTTTATCATAGTCACATCCTTTATTTCAAGAAGAATTGAGAGTTCGTGCTGTTTTGGAAGGATACCATCCCAAAGGCTTACTATAGTCATTTGTCTACCCATGAATCAGCAAGGACTAACCGGTTAAAAAACTGGATGTTCAGTAATCCAGATGGACATCTTATGCTGAGGTGGATCATAGGACGATATGTAAATTTCTTTAATTTGTTCACATTTTTTAATGGTCGAATTAAATTTAACATTGACCTAATTTTTGCCTAATTTTTGCAGAAGTCTGGGAGTGGCATGGGGGAAGCTACATAGGATCGACTCTTATGTAAAGGTTCATCTAAAGAAGTGCGAGGCTACTAATTCCAAGGTCATTGATACTTTAGTAAGTTTCAATTGAAGTTATATTTCCAAGTTTAGTAATTTATTAATGTTCATTTTAAAGGCTAATGACATTTTTTATATTATTTCAAAAGAGTCTAAAGGGGGTATACAACAGCCAAGGTGATGCTGACAAGGAATCTTTGAGTACGGATGCACTATGATTAGTGCGGGGACGAGATATAAAAGGTCGTAATCGATGGGTCAGCTCTAGAATAGGAAAGTCACAGTTAATGGTCCTTGCTTATGGTTATAGTGGGTTGTCCTCTAAGGAAGACACATACGTATCGGAGACGAACTCAAAGTTGGATAATCTCCAACAAACCATGAATCATATGTTTGAATGGTTCAAATGTACGACAATAAGGATAAGGGGAAAGGGAAGGAGAAGGTGTAGTATAAAATAAAGGGTAAGGAGAAGGTTGGTGAGGGGACTGATACTCCATTCCCCTCATCGATGGTGGCCGAATCATCACCCTCTTACGATTTTACACCTAACCCCACTATCCCATTGCCTTTTGAGCCATATGGGGAGGTAGTTTATATTCATGACATGCGTGAAGGATCATATATTTCCATGGGTCAAAGGGATTCGAGCACTACTATAGGTAACATGGTGCATGACCATCCACTACAACCTTTCCAGTCTTGGGTTAGAGTGATTGAGGCATTTCAAAGGAAATAGGATGAGGTCTTATGGTTGGATTGGCAAGGCGATGTTCGACATATTAACGACATGGGAAGGTCGTTTGGCCAACTTTTCTCTTGGATCATTATTGAGCTTTTGTATTTTGATACTAATTATTTGTAATTAAAATGTTGTTTTGATATAATTGAACTTGTGTTTGATGTAATTTGGTCTGATTTGTATAATTACATATTTGGTTTGATTACTTTTCACTACATATTATATTATGGTTGTTACTGTTTTGTTTAAAATAATAACAAATTTTTTTTCTAGTGTTGTCATGATCCTTGATCGTGATATGTCACTGGAATTGTTTTTAGACATTATCGCGGTCAAAGATTATGACAATATAGTAACATCACCTAAATGTTTTCACAATTTTTAACAATGACAAGATCGTGACGATAGAAAAATGGTCACAGTCCTTAACGGTGACACGAACGTAATAAGACTTTGGTCACCCCTATGTTTGATAAAATTCCCAGGATAAAAGGACCATGACAAAGGGTGTTATCGGGCATAGAATTTTCTAGATCCTTGAGTGTGAATGACTTTTTTGTTGTAGTGCATATGTTTTTTGATGAATAGAAGGGATCATGTGCTTGTCTATTATGATAACGTTATAATTATTTTTACACAAAAGACCTCAAATATCATTGAAAATACAAACACATAAGTATACATTATCATTAGATTCAATATACGATTGCACAAGGAAAATGACTTTAAAGCATATTTGTACCGACAATATGCTTACAGATCCTTTAACAAAACTCATTACTTATGTAAGAGTATCATTAAGAAAAGCACTTCATCATTTACGATAATAATCTATGAATCCTTTAATGGCTATCCTAGTAAGGATGGAGAGAATAACAAAGAGAAAAAGGAGGGGAAGCTCATCTAACATTTTGACCCCCATGAACGTGTGAAGAATTTGAAAATAACATTAGCAAGGTCAACCAAGACCACTAAATAGTTACGCGTAGCCCTTTGTTCTATTAAACTAAACACTTCATCCCAAGAAAAATATAAATAAGAAAATTCCTTCCTTGAATACAGATTATTCCACCACTACTGGTTTTTAACTCTGAAATAAGTCTAACCAACTTTTCTTATTTCTTAATTACCTTAATCGAGGAACTAGAGAAGGGGAGTAGCTCTTAAACCAATGAGCTTACACATTCATTCATTCATTGAAAGTAATTTCTAAGATTTCCTAAAGTTCTAGTAGATAAGGAAGGAAAAGATAGTCTTATATTGGATCTTTTTTTTGCTAGATATTGCTCCTTTAATTTTTGGAAAGACATCTACCGAATACCAAGCTAAATGGATTGTGAGCCTTAAAATGACTTCCTAGCTGCTACTTTCTCTATCTCATTAACTGCAGAATCACCACAAGTGTACTTACTGCTAGAAAATAGAAAAGACTACTTCTTGGATTATCGAGATAGAAAATGACTCAATTTATTTCTTATGCCCTCTTAGAAATGGAAAAATATGTTGCGAAGCTTCACTGAAAATGCAACATCCTTACATTCTATTAAAGTCACCATTATTGGAGGGAGAGCAATAGAGTCACCAACTTTATTGTGGGATGTCCAAATAATGAATGAAATGTTGGCATGGAGTTTCAAAAATTTTAATTCCATTTTTAGTCTTTTCTAATTGAAATTGATCTTGTATATGTAGGTTGAAGAACATGTTGGAGAATCCAAAAGAACCAGGGAAAACGAATAAGTGGAGAATGTTTCTCCACTGTTGTGCTACTATATTAGGGGGTTTCCTTATTCGTGTGCCTACTTGATGGTCCTTGGTGCTTAGAAGAGTTGAGAAGCATATTTTTTCCTTGAGATAGCTCATTCGATTCGAGATAAAAAGCTTTCATTAGATAAATTTTAAAAATAAAGTAGAATAATAACCCCTACTCTCTTTGGTGCCTCTCTACACTGTTCCCCTACCTTTAGTTTCCCTTGCATTCACACCACACGAATATAATTCCACATAATCAAATTCATCATTCATTTCGTATTCCAAGCCAAGCCCAAAGTCTCTAGCATCACTGAATGCCTCCTTTCCTGATTTACTACTCGCACAAAAGAAGAAGAGAAGGGATAGTAGTAGGTCATATTTGGGTTGGTTGGCTCTATTTGATGGGAGAGTTTTTCTTTTTTCATTTTTTCATCAATGTTGTTTTAGTCAAGGCTCTTCCATTCCCAATCCTAATGAACAAACCTTTGATTTACCCCTACCCTAGCTCTATAATCCACCTTCCCCAGTCTATGAAAGACCTCCCAGAGTCCTAGCACCCTTTCTCAACTCGAGTCTTAAGTTCAATGACTTTTATAATTAACAAATGAAATTCTCTTCAAAACTCCCTATTTTTTTACCTTGTCATTAATTATCCCGCACTTTCTTTGGTTGCTCTTTGAGTTTTCAGAGTCAAGTTGTGTTTCCCTTCTAGTGGATGGTAAAGGCCAACCAAGTGGGGAGAATGAACGGCTCAACAATTGATAAGTTTTAAAAATACTCGTGGCGCTACACTTTGGATTATAATAGAATAAAAAGAGTCGTCTTAGGAAATGTTTTAACTTAATATTCAAATTCCTCCATTGTGAGGGGCCCAGGTTGGGTGGGAATAAAAAGGAGAGCCAATTCTAGCTTAGTTTCTACAGATTTAGTGCCATGGATGTTTAAAATTGAAAGCGATCTATTTGGTATTATATAGCCTATGCACTTGCGCTTAAGGGATCGAAGTTGGATGAATTTACAGTGGCTCCTTCCATTGGCGTCGTTGAACCACGTTTGTAATCCAGAAGAACTGAAAGCCCGAAACGACCTCTCTACACTAAGTATGGATATGAACCACACTTTTTTTTAGCCTTTTTTGTTTCAGAATACGATGATTTGGGGGGGGGGGGGTGTAACATTTCGTTAGGAAGTGTTACCCTCCCCTGGTCAAGAAAGAATCGAAATTAGATAATCGAGTACTTAAAAGTGTCCCATAAGATTAAATTGTCTAAATTCCTCGATCAATCCATACTTTGAGTCCTTGTCTGAGAGGTATTCAAAAAGTTTCATTAACTTCAACCATGATCATTTGTGCTAACATCTCCGGTATATCACATAGGAAAATGTATAATTTGACTAGTAGACTTAAAATCACCTCCACCATTAAATGTTTTCATAAAAAGGAAAATACTTTTGAAATTTAACTTTGTGTAAGTTTTTTGTGGAATTTCATATACATTATGCAATGTATTATTCTTATAGAAATCTATTTCTCAGAAAAAGCATCTTTAGTGAATTTTAAAATATACTTTATTTGGTTGAATAAAACATATTATAGAGTTTTACTTAAAATAATTTTTTCAAATTTTTAGCAAAACTTGACAATTCCTTTTTGGGCTATGGTGCGCCTATTCATTCAAGCTATAGCAAATTCTTTTCCATGACAAACTTGGTCCACATGTAAAAATTCTACCTTTATCATGATCTTTTTCATCATATTTTTGGTACAACGAAGCATAGTTTTGCTATAGTTAACTTGCATTGAAGGGACTATTATTTTTTATAGATTGTGATTTTAATAAGATTTTCTTATAAGATCTCAATGGAAAGTGTTTCCAGGATAAATATGTGGTTTATAAGCACTAGACTTTACCATTAAAATTTTGTGTGTTTGACACATGAGCTATGAGACATCATAGTGTTTCCCACTTTGGATATATAACTCATGTGCCTAACACTCTTCTAAATTGAGATCATATTTTTACTCTTCTTCTTTGTGTTATTCAAGGTTTGACTTTTGAGTTTTTACTCTATTAAAAACTCTAGAGAAATTTTTTAACTCGACTTTTTCGGAGAAAATTTTACAAACTGTTGTTCTTGAGTTTAAGTTTTCTACCAAAAATCTTGAAAACATTTTGTGAGATTTAAACTACCATACACTTCCCTACACTCATTTTTACCTTAGGATCCCATACATATCCTAGATATAGTTTTTTTGGTTGCTTGAGGTTTCACCAGTTGGAACCTTTAACTTAAAATATGATGTTTCAACACTTGGAACCTTCGATTTGAAAGACATTTTTATCCGACCAAGGTTTTGAATACATTAGTCATTACCAAAACTAGTGGCATTTGTGTAGCTTGCTCCAACTGTTGATGCCTTTCATGGAACATATGATGGGAAAGATTGCCTAGTAAAAGTTGTTTAAGTGTCTCACAGTTTCCTTTGAAAAACTCTACCATAGTTAATTTGTCATTCTTATCGACGAGAGTTTTTTCTAGTCAGTTGTTCTCTCTCTTGTGCAATCAATATTTTGATATTATTTTACCTTTTTACATTTTTAGAATTATTCTTAGTTACAAAGGATAAAATTTGGATTATAATCTTAGTAAAACCCTTTTGTCACACAGGCTTTAGGATTGACCTATTTTTTATAAGAATAAAGTAAGTTATCTTTTAAAAGTAATCAATTAATTTATTTGGGTATTTACTGTTAAGATCGCACACTCTCAGTCGAAGACATTTCCTTTATCACGTAAGGATTATGGGACTTCATAGTATTTGATATACATTGACACTCAATATATTATTAACAATATTATTCTTATGGTTGATTATTGTTTTCGTTCCTCAAATTTTGTTTTAGAATGATCATTATCATAATACATAGATCGTATAGTTATGTCATTAATGTTGAATTGAACCACTCACACGGTTGATTCACCTTAGCATTGAGATAGCGAGCATTACGATACATGTTATAAGGAAAAATTTCCAATAGAGTCAATTTTTTTGTAATTGGCTTAATTCTGGACAAAACATTTGAGTCATATGTTGGGTTTTGTATTGTCGATCTCATAAGCCTATGACATATATGATGAAGATATAGAGACCAAGCTTCAAAGTGGATATACATCGTGCCCTATTTTTCGTGCCAAGTTTGTCTTCATTTTTCTCTAGGATCTTATAAGATATGGATTCATTTTGAATATGATCCTTGAATATATTTATGGGTGCTTGTTTCTAAGAAAAATCGCTTGGAACTATTTTCAAAATAGTTTTTGGATAAAAATATTTTTTGGTTTGTAAGTTCAATAGAAAGAAATTGGCACTTCGTTAGATCTAGTTTGTGATCTCGTTAGAATGAGATACATACTTCGTTCAAATGAGGTTGAGATCTAGTTGGAATGATCTTTAAACCTCGTTAGAACGTGCATCCAACGTACTTTAAACCTACTCTCTCTTTTTAACAAAGGCCTCACGTTGGAAGCTCGTGGGAAGTTTGTTAGAACGAACTTTGTTGTTTAAACGAGATTAGTTCTTGTTAGAATGAAGCAATCAATTCATTCAAATGAACCATAAGATTTCATTCGAACGAACCCATAGCCTCAAAAATTATGTTTTCCTATTTAAGGCGTGGTGGCTTCAAATTTTTAAAAAGACTTTTGGAGAAAATCAAATTAATATCTATTTACCAATGTTCAAAGATCCAATGTTTGTTTTTCACCATATTTACCAATTAATATCATATTAAGTTTCCATATTCTTAATATTTCAAGTCTTCGTGTTGGGATCCAATGTTTGTTTCTCACCATATTAAGTTGAGAACATGTTTCGTGCGGTGGACTTCATACTTATGTTTGTTGTGTTGCGATGAAAAAGTGAAGTTTCGTGTGTCAATTTCGTAAAAAATGGTTGAGCCTCATCGGTGGATACCGAGATGCGTGTGGATTCCCGTGTTGTGGAATCTTGTGTGGGTGGACTCCTACATTGCACTGTAGAGGAGAGGTTCAAGATAAAAGAGCATCACGGCTTGCTATGGAGACGAGTCTTTGAGTAAGTCTACTATCTAGTCCTTGTAAAACCTTATCATAGTGATCTGTTTAGGTGAACTATTCGAGGTTTTTCCCTTTATAATTCTCCATATACATCGGTGCGTTGTGGATGTTTTAGTCATTTTATCTGCTTATCACCCAAATGCATGTTTTAGATTAAAAGGATAAAACTTGGTAAATTGGTTTTTCACAATAAATGATTTAATTTGGTGAAAAAGTTTTATTATGGTTAACTTGTTTAAATTTTTTATATTTAAAATTGGAAAATATAAAAATAGACTTTTTGTTTGTAACCATCCCAGCCTAAGCACTGCATGGGAGCTTTCAAATTGTTACTAGAGCTAAAACATTACATTACTATGTTTAGATCAGGTGTTTTTAGGCATGTTGGTGGTTTTAATGGTCTTAGGGTCTCAATTTTTAATGAGTCGAATTGCATATACTGAAAAATGTGCCTGAAATCATTACTTAAGGCAATAGATGAGCGGGTATTTTAAGCGTTACTTATTAGTTACTACCTTAGTTAGAGAGAAAAGGGTACCGAAACCCGTAGAATCATGCAGTGAGGTTGAGCATAGGTTAGAGAGTTATTATTCTTGAGGTTTAAATACTCTATTTTTCTCTATTACCCGGGAGTATTTTCACCATATTATGACTTGTGAGACATCAAAATATGCTTGGGATATACTCTAACTCACCCATTAAAGAACTAGTGTTGTTAAGGCTTTTAAGATCTAAAACCCCACCACTCAGTTTGAAACGATTAAGATGATGGAGAGTGAATCCTTTGTTAAGTTCTACGCTAGACTGTCCAATATAGTTAACTCGTCATTTAACTTAGGCGAGAAGATACTCAAAAATTGAGTAGTCAAGAAAATCTTAAGGTTATTGCCTGAAAGATTTAATTCAAAAGTGATGGTTTTGAATTCCGAGGGTACTTTAGATTCTACAAAACTTGAAGATCTTGTAGGTGACTTATAAACTTATGAGCTTGATATGTTTTCTTTCAAAATCAAGAAAAGAAATATGAATGCATTGCATTGAAAGCCTAGAAGGATGAAACACCTGCTTTGGATGATGAGTGATCTTGAGTCCGAAGATATGGCCATGTTAGCAAGGAAATTCAAGAAATTTCTCAAATTCCGTTAGCAATCGAAATATGCAAAAATTTTTGAGAAAAACATGTAAAGCAAGATCGATCACTTACCTAAAAAACATAATGATAACTTTAAGAGGGATGAGTTAGAAAGATGTTTTGGTTGTACAGGTTATGGCCATAGGTTAGCTAAGTCCTCAATAAACTAAGGAATGAGGGAAAGAAACTGAAGGTGTTCAATGCCACCGTTAGTGATAATGATTTGAAAGAAGGACCTGACTCCCCTGTTGAGAACAATTACACCGTGTTCATATCTAATCATGTGAGCCGTGATGAGAAATATTTCCATGAAAATATTTCTTTGTATGACATTCTCAGGCCATCATTTTTTATCCTTAAATGGGTGATAGTGAAAAGAATGGATAAAAGAGGAAGGATGGACAATAAGAGGAGGATGAGGAGGAGGACGAGAAGTGAACTCTAAGTTGCCTTCTGTGAGTTACATGATGAAATGTTGAGAGTGAAAAAGGATAACTTAAATTTGGAAGGTAAGTTGAAAAAATGTGTCATAGGAAATGATGATGTTTGTTTTAATTGAGGATCTTAGGACAATTAAAATGACACTTTAGGAGATTCTAGAGTATGTTGAGGGTAAAAGAGAGAGCGTTAGAGGATTAATGCAGGTTATGAATAAAGAGGTTCTTGAGTTTGAGGAGTCTAGGACTTCACTTGAGTCTCAGATATTTGAGCTTCAATAGAGATTGACATATTCGAGTCATGTCAACTTTAACTTGGAATCTAGATTGGAGAAGTTGGATAACATGTTAGGCATCATCAAAATCAAAGATGACAAGCTTGGAATTATCTTCGGTATTCTTAATCCTTTCGCTACCTAGTCCAAGACCATGCGTTTGAAAGAGTCAACCATGGATAATAATATTAAAAAAGGTCAATACTTTGGTAACACCACTTGTCATGTCTACACTTGCACATATTGTTGTAGGAAAGGCCACCTTAAACGATTTTGATATGATCTTAAAAACGATCCGAGAAAGTCTAAGAATAGAGTCACCATAGTTCTTAAAACTCGAGAGCATCGTGTTATATCTATGTGGGTTAGGGAATCAGATTTAGTGGCTTTTGCATATTAGACTTGCTGATTCTCGTTTATTTACATATGATGATTCCCATACTATATCTAATGGTTGATTGCATTCGAATGTTTGCATACACTAGTTTGTACTTCATGATATACATTTTCTAGTGTTATGATGTGTGTACCTTTTGAATTTTGATTTTTATTTGTTGAGTCTTATTGAAAAATACAAAAATATTTTGTTTGTCTTTTGAGTTTGTTTTGTTTTTAATTTGGTATTTTTTTAAACTTAAAAAGATTTTTGTTTTTTCGTATTTTAGTTTTACATATTTTGTGTGGCATATTAGTGTTCTTGAATCCAATTCATTATTTGATTTCCATTTGACTAGGACATTAGGTTATTATTGTTAACACTTAGATTGTTTTTAATCATGCTTGCTTGGAGTTGTTTCGACTTTGATTTTCTTTATGGATCCAACTTTGCAAATGCATCCACACACACATGCACGAGCTATTTTTAATGTTAACTTCACATGTTATATTTGAGCCATGTGAGATGTTCTCCCATTAATCTTGTCATCTACATATATGTTATTTGTGGGGGATTTGTGCAAGTAAGAACCTTTCCCCATTAGATTATTTAATTTGTGTTAAAATTATGAGGGTACGCGGGAAAGGGATACAAAAGGAGAAAAAATCATTTGCGAGAAATCCACCATTGGAAAGAACCTAATGAAAACATTAAATGCAATAAAAAGGAAAAATTGCCAAGGCAAACATATTTAGTTTGTTTGATCTTTCAAAAGTGATAGCTACAAAATAATTGAGAGAAAATAAAATATGATATAACATAATCTTTTGAGGATGTTATAGTTCAAGATCAACGAGTTTGCACAATGAATCCTAGTTATGCTTATTTTGTTATGAAACAATTGATTTGTAGAATCATCAATATTCTAGGCTTGTGTGTATTGTGATTATTTGTTAATAGAGTTCACTTTATCTTGTCACATAAGGATAAGTTTGATAAAGTTTTACTGTCAATTAGAGATCCTTGAACATATGTTAAGTGTTTAGGTCATAATTCATTTGTATCTAGTTCACCCCATTAATTCTATGCCACATATTTGGACACATCGATACGATACTAGTGTGTAAAGCTTATGTGTTTGTGTCGAATTTTGTTATTGTCTATACCTATGTATATATATATATATATATATATAGCTGACCATTGTTTGATTATTTATGATTGAGTTGCTAAGTTGTGTTTGTTGCACTTTTCACCATCACATGATTTAATTCCTTCCTCCCCATTTTTCTTAGTATCATATGTTCACACATTTAGCGGGGATTTGGCTTATGGAGTAGAAATAATTTTATTTTTTCTTGATTTATCTATTCCTGAACAAAAAGGGGGAGAAATGATATCTATCCTTTCGTGATTAAGATTTCTTTATCTCAGGGGGACAAGTCTTACCTAGGTTGAGATTGTTAGACCCAGTTCAAAATATATTCTTATGCGATTTTTATACTTGTTACATTCTCTTTGCATTTGAAGGTTTGTTTAAGTGTGAAGGTTTAGAACATGCGACAAAGTTTTCAAGCGTGAAAACTACTTAGCGTATGTGTCTATCGAGCATTTTCACTATTTTACCTTTTGGGGTTAGGGATTGAGTCTTTTTAGAGAGCTTGATGGCCCACGTGATTTTTATTTTTGGTCTTGTCTTGGAAGTCCCGGAATAGACAAAGGGGGATATTTATAAGGACAAATTTTTAATCGAGTTAATTTGTTTGTAAGCATCAAACTGTCGGATAAAATATTTGAGTCATATATTAGGCTTTTATCACATCCGCGAATTTTATGTTTTGATGATAAATAAGAATAAAATGAAATACAACAATGAATTTAGTGAAACAGAATTTAAAATATTTTTATTATGGGGATGCCTAGCATCCTATAACATATCGAAGTCTAAAAATAAATGAAAGCAAACTATCATTCGTTCATGCCATACATAAACTTAAAACTTCAAAAAAACACTCGGTATTCATAAGATATGATAAGTTGTGATGTAGATGTTCCAACGGGGACTTCCATCCTTGTTTGTTACTACCCACACGTACGTAACTGTGAATACTTTTTGGTCTATAAGAGAATAAAAGTTAAGAGTCGCAGGCGATAAATGATTTTCTTCATGTTCGTTGTCCATCTTAAATAAAAACAATTAAGCAGACATTCCAAGTAGATCATTCTTATTTCTATACAAGATATAGAAGATGATAAGGGGTTAGAAATTAACGAAAGGAAATTATTGAATTTATATATATTGAAACAAAATGAAATATCATTGGACTATCAGAGGTATATTGAAGTCTACTAATATGTAAATGAATAATATGGTGTCAAGTTACTGTGATAATCGTCGAACTTATACCACGATTACTGATAAATTATCGATTATATGGTTTCAACAGTGTAGACATACCGTTATAATATCTCTCAAGGCATAAAATACAGTTAAACGTGCAATCCCAATAATTGGTAATAGTAAAATATAGCTCGGTACAGTTAGCTAGAGTGGCACTCATACATGTATAACAAGTAATCAAAATTAGGCTCCCAACATCTGAGTCCTACAATAGAATTATCGTGGTATACTAGGGTCTAATCCCTGAATCGTAAGTTATGCTACTTGGGGTTTTACTAATAAAGATAATAAATTGCAAGGTTATATGAAATTATTCATAATAGGTTATAGCGTTAAGGGTAAAGAGGTTAAGCAGTTTCGGTATAATGGTTTATTGGTTTCGAAAATAATCAAGAATATCGAGAGAATCAATTATACGATATAAATTTGAACTACTCAAAGGAGTTCACGTTTGAAATAGGAGTTCAAAATTATCACAGAGTGATATAGAAATCAGAAATTACAATACCTAAGCTCAAATTGTCTAATATTGAAATTTAAATCATCGACATGGAGTTTTATGAATTTTGATTGGTTGTGTGGCTAATTTGCTGGGTAGATTGGGTAGTCTGAAGCCATAACAAGTGTAAGTAGGTCATATAGGTTTAAAACAATGTTTATGTGATGTAGTAGGATGTAATTTCAAAAGAGATTTCACTGTAAAATCAACTAAGAGGGTATAAAGTATAAATTGTAAAACTTTTTAAATAAATATTTTTCCTTGTTCTATTAGGATTTAAAGTTAGTGACAAAAGACAAAATAGGTCTATTTATACTCAATTAATTATTAAAAAAGTTTGGGAAAGTTTTGAAATACATGAAAAGGTGGACAGGGGGATATGTGTAAATATAAAAGTAAAATTTTAAACTTAAAACCGACTTTCTTGAGAAAACACTTTCCTCGAATCCAAATATGGTGATTAAATATACTAATTTGTTCGGAATAAAAAGATCAAAATATTGGAAAAAATCAAATAAAATTTATTGGAGACGTGCCCTCGCGCGCTCAGTCAAATGTGTGACACACATGTTTTGACTTTCACTCGCGCGCATGTAGGTTACTCACCTTCAACCTCTCGACATTTTAACTTTAGGGTTTCAAAACTTTGACCTTGATTTAAAAACATTTTAGAATTCCTTTCAAGTTGATTCCCGAATAAAATTTGCCTAATTTTTTAAGAGGACTCTAACTATATTGGTTTTAAAAAATTTGTTGCACCAAATCGAGCTATTAGATATCTATAAAAATGGTGAAATTATAACCAAACAGAATTGATTGAAATATGTGATTTTGATTCTGACATCATAAAGGTTTTATTCTATATAAAAAATAGGGAAGATTGATCTTGGTTCGAGGGTTCTGGTGGAGTAAAACCTGTGAATTTATTTTCAGAAAATTTCAGGGTCGAAAACTTCAACCTATGATTTGAGGTATCAAAATCCAATTTTTGTTCAATTAAAAATTATTCCTAGGTTCCTGATAACCTAAGCTTAACTTACCTCACTTTAAAACTAGTTCAAAGTCAAGTAAATAGAATCCACCATTGAAGCTCAATCTTTAATGGAGTTTTCTGGGATTTAGGCTATTTTCGTGCATATACACGTCAAATTTCACATGGAAACGCATATTTCTACTCTATAGATTAGAAAAATATTAAACACATATAAGAAACACGCATTTATACATAAAATTGTAGAAGTGTAAAAACTCTCAAAAGTTTACTTTGAAATTTCACTCAGTTTGGATAGATTTCGACTGAGGTAAGAGGGGGTATTTATAGGTTTCACAAAGGGGAGTTGATTGGTTGTTTTAGCGGTGGAGATTGGGTTGTTTTAAACAAGTTTCCATTGTTGTTTCATTGGACGTAAAAAGGGAACCATAGGTTACCCACATGGTATAACCTATGTTGGCTGTCCAACTGGTGCCATGTCACCAGGGGTGTAGGGTAAATAATTTTGAGCTTACGTTTAGGTCCTTGGATAGTTTTCATATAGGTTTTAAGATTTTTATTTTATTTTATCAAAGTTTAGATGAATTTTTGTAATTATACAAACTTAATGGATTTTTTTTAAAATCCTATAAAATATATGTCCTTAAGTCAAACTTTGAGTGAAAGTTGGGGTCAAATAGGTATAGGAATTTGTAAATTACATAATTCTACTCTAAGGACAAATTTCCAAGTAGAGTCAATTTGTATGTATTGGCATTATTCCAAACAAAATCCAATTTGAGTCATAGATGGATATTTACTTGTCATGATTCCCGCATAGTCTATGACGTGTTATTTGAAGACGTAGCGGCTAAGCTTTAAAGATTAATCATGTAATTATATTTATTAGTGCACATTTCATGTCTTCATATCACATTGTATTCCGAGATACTCTCAGGTATGCACACATAATGTTTATGGGACTCGAAAAATGTTTTAAGGATGTTATTTTATTTAAAAATGTTTCTAAATGGTTTTAACTTCGTTTATTATGAGATAAACATTGTTTAGAGTCATATGGATACTTTCGTTATGTTTTGGAGGATCAAACGACATCTTAGTGTCGTTTAAACAACATGGAAAAGTTATTCTAACGACATGGCCAAGTCATTCAAATGACATAGAGATATTGTTCTAACTACGTGCCGCCTCAAATTTTTTATTTAAGGTGAATTTTGCTCAGCATTTCAAGGTGTGTAGAACCAAAATACAGAATAGAACAATTACGTTTTTCTGAACTTGTTTTCTAAGGATTTGAAAGCTAAAACCCATCCTTAGTGTTTAAAAGATCCTAGTTTTCATAGCATATGTTACAGAGATCTTGTTTGCACCATTAGCTTGTTCATCCATATTGAACAAGTGGTCCCGCTGGATTTTTGCGGTGAAGAAACGGTGAAGGTAATGTTTCGAATCGTAAATGGTTGCCAAAGCTACATCGGCGGACACCGAGGCACCCTTGGGATCGTGTGCTCTGGACAAGTATCGTGGAAGGATTTCAGCATGGGCACTATGGTGGAGCAGTTAAAGAGAAAAAGAGAATCAAGGCTTATAGGGGATCGAGTCGTTGAGTAAGTATGTCTGTCTTCCTTTTTAAATTTCATATCATAGTGATTGTCTAGCTTGGTCCATCCGAGATTTTTTTTCTTTACTGGTTTCCTCGTACATCGGCATTGTGGACTTGATTTGTTTTACTTTCTGTAATCACCTATATGCATGTTTAGGATTAAACTAGATAAAATTAGGTTTAAGTAAAACTGGTTCACAAACTTGGTGCGAATTAAAATTTGAAAAAGTTTGATTTTTTTGAAAAACTATTCTCACGTAAAGCACACATTGAAAAGGGGGCCTATAAATTGGTATTAGAGCTAGAAGCATTTTTTATTATGTGTGATCCCTTGTGCTTGTAGTTATGAATTTAAAAAAAATTTATGATTTTCGACCTCCTATTTTTTATGGCACTAATTATGCTTATTGAAAAAATGTAAATGAAAAGTGCAGTTAAAGTAATCGATGAGAGTGTTTAGTTAGCGGTAGAAAAAGGGTGATCACCACCAGTCACGAGAGAAGGAGGGTCAATTAGTTTAAAACCCCTTAAGTCATGGACCAGAGCCGAACATAGACTTGCACTTTATAATTTTAGGGTTTAAATGTTATTTCCTCGTCTGTCACCCCAGAAGATAATAATTGTATTATGATGTGTGAAACGTCGAAAGAGGATTGTGATGTTCTTCCACTCACTCACGAGGGAACTAGCACGGTTAGGGCTTCTAAACTTCAAAACCTCACTATCCAATTTGAGACTATTAAAATACTAGAGAGTGATACGTTTGATGATTTTTACACTAGATTGTCCAATATTGTCAACTCGTTATTTAACTTGCGAGAGAAAATACCACACAACCACATCATAAAGAAAATCTTAAGGTCGTTGCCTAGTAGATTTGATCAAAAAGTGACTGTTTTAAACTCCTTGGGAATGCTTGAATCAACGAAACTAGAAAAGATTATAGGCGACTTACAAACCTATGAACTTGATATATTTACCTCTAAGAAAGTTAGAAAGAAAGAAAAGGGCATTACTTTGAAAGCCCGAAAAGAGGAGACTAATATTTTGAATGATGATTCTGACACCAATTTCGAGCATGTAGCTTTGTTGGAAAAAATGTTCATAAAGTTTCTTAAGTTCCAAAAGTAATTGAGAGATGCCAAAAGACTTGAGAAATTCAATAATAACAAAGTCGATCACGTCCCTAAGAATCGAAGTGAGAATGATATGAGAGATAAGTCTGATAGGTGTTTTGGTTGTGAGGATTATGGCCATAAGGTAACGGAGTGTCAGGAAAGAAATCGATAGCATAGAACGCCACCTTAAGTGATAGTGAATTGGAAGAGGGATAGAGTTCCCCCATTGATCACAACTTTGAAGCCTTTACGGCATGTAATGTGAGTGACAACTATAAATCTTCTCATTAATATACTCATGTGAATTCCACTTCCGAGGACGTTTTGTGTGAATCCCAAAAGAGTGATGCTGAAGCTAGTGAAGAAAAGGGGATTGATGTGAGAGAGTTTTAAGTTGCCTTTAATGATTTATAAGCGGAAGTGGTAAAAGTGAAAAGGCAAACTTTAAGTTGCAAGGTAGGTTGAAAGAGCGTGTTGTAAAAAGTAATGACGCATTGATTAAGGATCTTAGGGCACGCGAGAAGACGCTTCGAGCGAAACTAGAATACGTTGAGGGCGAAAGTGATAGTCTTCATGGTTTAATGGAGGCTTTGAAGAAAGAGATTCTATAGTTTGAGGAGTCTAGTCATTTTCTTGATTGAGGATTAATGAGCTTTAGGAGAGATTGAGATACTTGAGTAAGGTGAAGTTTGATTTGGACGCAAGGTCGAAAAGTTGGATAGGATTTTAGATACCGTCCAAATTAAGGATGATAAGTGTGGTATAGGCTTCGATGATCGCGTTACACCCATTCCTAAATCCAATACCAATCGTGTGAGAGAGCTGGCTAGGAACGTTAGGAGAGGCCCAAATTTAGGTCACGTTAATTGACATGTTTACACTTGCACTCATTCCGGTGGGAAGGGTCACTTTAAATGTTATTGCTGTGACCTTAAAAATGATCCTAGAAAGTTTAAGAATAAATTCATTTCGGTTCCCCATACCCATGCATCGTTATACACCTACTTGGGTTAGGAAATCGGACTTAGTTGTTTTAGGAATTAAACTTTACAGTTCTTGTTTGGTTACACTTAATTCTTCCCATGATAAATCTAAGGGATGATTGTGTTGCCATATCTGTCATACACTAGTCTTTGATTCATTATATATATCTTGCTAGTGTTATTATATGTTTATATCTTCGTATTATATTTTTTTATTTTGTAAGGTCATAGTCCGTCACACTTAGTATGTCTTATACCACTAGAAGTTTGTCGAAGCATTAGAAAGTGCACATCTACAATCGACGATCCGAATTTCAAGTCAACTTCAACAATCATTCCCAACAAGGTTGAACTTGGTAAATTGGTTAAGTTCCAGTTACATTTTATATAAAAAGTGTTGGGATTTTTTATAAAAATTAAAATATTTTTCCTTTTATGAAAAATGATTTTGAATTATTTTAAATGGATTTTTATCTCTTCAAAAAACATTTTTATCAAAAAAGATTTTTGATAACTGTTCTTAGATTCATAATAGTGTTCGTTTATAAGTCTTCAAATGTTTTAAAACTCTGTAAAATGAATCTCGAGATTTGTGCCTGGTCGTTCAATCGAGATACTATCTCGTTTGGACGAGACCAGAAGTCATTCGAACGACATAACAGTTCGTTCGAACGAGAAGTCTTTTTACCAGACACATTACCGCCTTAAATTTTTTTATAAACAAGGTGTCAGGGTTCGATATTTCATGTGGAGAAAATTTTGTTTTGATCAGAATACGTTTTTTAGAGTTTACCTTTTCTCCAACACAATTTTGAGGGTTCAAATTTTTTTTCACAAATCCCAGAGAATTTTTTTGTGTGAGTTATTTTGTGGAACCCAAACCGTACTTTGCCTAAAGTTCAACCTTTGTGAGAAGAACTCTACAACTGGAGAGCCGAGAACTATTGTGGAGGGAGATCCTACAAGGAATCAAGACTGCGTGTCTGGGCTGCGTGTCCAAATTGGTATGGCTGCGAGTGAGCCACGACTTAGTTCTAGCTAAAGCTTTGAAGGTTTGACACAGACATCATGCATTACGCTTGAGGGAAGTTGTTTGTAAGTCAATGGTCGTACAACCTTGTCAAAGTTATAGAATATAAAAGGTTTTTCCCTGAGGGGATTTTTTCCTGAATTACTCTGTCACTTGCTTGCCTATTTTTATTTACACTTGAACGCACATGGGCTGATTTTAATTTGAATTTGGCTTTGTTAAATCTGAGCTACCTAATTAAATAAGTGAATTTGCGAATTAAATCAATCAGTATCGCATCGCGTTTACAAACTGGTATCAGAGCGGGTTTCACTATTTTACAGTGAATTTCTATTTTTCGCAAAAGTTTTTATAATATCAATTCTTCTAAACTTCAATGGATCACGTATATAATCGTGTGCCTACTTTTGACGACAATAATTTTGCCTATTGGAAATCTCGCATGAAATCTGCTTTAAAAGATATAAATGAGCGCATTTGGTTATTGGTTGAAAATGGTTGGTCTCCGCCCACCGTTACTATTGAGAAAATTACCTCTTTAAAACCTGTGTCAAACTGGACTTAGAAAGATTTTAAATTGTCCAATTTTAATTCACGTGATTTGAGTGCTATCTCTGGAGCCGTCACTCCCGGCGAGTTCTGCCGAATTATGACGTGCACCACGTCTAAAGAGGCATGGAATATTTTAACATTGACACATGAGGGTACCACCGCTGTTAAAGAATCTAAGTGTAAAAACCTTGGCACCCAATTTGAGACACTCACTATGTCAGAGTCTGAGACTTTTGATGAGTTTTATGCACGTTTGTCGGACATAGTCAACACTAGCTTTAATTTGGGTGAGGCAATTGATAACACGCGGGTTGTGAAAAATATTTTGAGACCTCTTCCAATATGTTTTATTCCAAAATTCACTGTTTCAAACTCGATGGGGAATTTGAGCGCACTTAAGTTAGACGAGTTGGCAGATGATCTTCAGACCTACAAGTTAAATATGTTTCCTCAGACTATTAGGCCTACGGGGGTTGCACTTAGGACACAGTCGAGATCCCGTGAGGATAAAAGAAGAAATACCAAAATGAAGGGAAGTGTATGTGATTCTGAATCTGAATCTGACGACGACTCTGACATGGCCCTTCTTTCCAAAAATTTCAAAAAAATTCTCCAATTTTCAAAACAAAGAAATCCTAATAAAAAGTTTTCGGAGAAATACAAAAAGAAAGACAAGGCCAAAAAAAGCGGTGAGAAATAAAAAGAGAGTGAGGAGAACCTTGAGAAGATAAGATGTCTTGTGTGTGATGGGAAATATCACAAGTCATTTGAGTGTCCCACTAGACTTAGGAGAGAGGGAAAGAAAGTTGCCATGCCCGCTACCCTAAGTAATAGTGAAAGAGAAGTGAAAGAGGAGGACGATGAGTCCGAAAAATATTTAGGACAAGGGATGAATGTTGCTTTTACTAGTAGTGTGAATATCTCCACTTTATCCCACGATGATATCATCCAGGAGAACGTCGATGATGATTCGAATGAAGACGATAGTAAGGGTGAGAACGGAGATGAAAGTGAGCTTCGAAGAGCCTTTAGAGAGTTATTTACCGATACCATGATAATAAAAAGGTCAAATAGGGATCTAGGTCTTCGCATTTATGAGTTGGAGGAAGAGAATGATGAGTTAAAAAGGGGAAAATGTGACTTGGCCAACACGGTGTATAGTCGAATGACCTGTGTATCCCATCTCTAGGATGATCTCGAATGAGCATGGGAGGTCCAAGTGTCTTTAAAGAACGCATCTGAGAAGGTTGATAAGATGGTTCCCTATCCCGTTATGAATGATGGTGAGTATGTTGGAAAAGGTCATGACGGTGCATCCGCTACCTTTAATGCTCCCAAGCCTATTTCCACTTTGGTGAGTGATTCTCATGGGTGTCCGTCTAGGAAAACTCATCCCAAATTTTTTGATAAATTACTTCCTAGACCGGTTTATATTTTCTCGCATTTTAAGAATAGAGGACACTTTAGGGAGTTTTGTTCTAAGTTGGGTTTCGTGCCATATCATGCCACTTTAGATGTTCACGCACATGCACCCACTCATGATACCTTGCTTGCACATAATGATATAGATTTTGCACATATTCGCGAGAAAGTATAGTTTTTGGTCAATACTACACACGATCTAATGAAGTTGGTTGAAAAGATGTCGTTGTCTTTGGAAATCTCCACCGCACTTCCCGGTTGAGGTCTAGACATGATTGCTAGCATAGGGTGATTTACATGTTGACACTTTTTCCTATTGTTAGCATGTATAGTTTATTTTATAATTTTTTTTATTTTTCCTATTTTTGGTACCATTTTAGAACTATTTAGCAATGTCCTCCCTGTCCAGGTACTATTTTTGAGAATTTTTCCCACTAGTCAAAACTGCATGACATTTCGTGTAATCTTGGAAGTTGTTTTCTTTCTCATTCTAACGAGATTGCATCTTGCTTGAGCGAGATCGCCTGTCGTTCGAACGACATGGCATCTTGTTCGAACGACCCATAGAATTTTGTTTGCATTCCCTGTTTCTTCCTGCTATTTGCTATTGGTACTTCTGGGTTGTTTCTGAACAGTATTTGAAAAAATACAAAAACATTTTTCGTAGAAAATTTTTAAAAATCCAAAAAGTGTTTTGTATTTTGTTTTCACCGTATATGAATGCACTTAGGATGAACAAGTCACAACTTCATGCCATATCCATGTGATTGTTTGAAAGTTATTTGAGAAAATATGTTATGTCATTCATGTGCTTTACAAAGTTTGGAGTCTTTGAGTTGCTACCTATATGTTTGACTCATTTTGTCCTTTATTACACACATGCACGGAGTTGCTTGACATTTGTTCTTGTCAAATCACATGTTGGTTACATGTTTTCATCTCAATTCTGTCTATTAAAACGAATCAAATGCGATAAAATAAGATAATAAAAGGTGTGCATGTTTTTACCGTTTGCCGTAAGTTTTTGTGAATTTTATAAACCGCGAAGGGCTACGAAAGGTACACATTTATCATTTATGATTAAGCCGTCGTTTAAATTGGACCTAAAAATTGAGGAATTTTAATTATCTAGGGTCAAAAGAGGTTTATAAGATCCCGAAAAAAAATTTCATGGTAATAAAAAGATATATATGCCAATTATGGCCCTTTAGGTTTTTTCACCAATTCTCCAATGTTTGAGAATTTAGATCACCTCCGAAAGAAAATATATATGAGGGAGTTTGGTTGGAGAATTAAAATGTCTTTGCACGTCCTTAAAAAACTTGAAAAGGCATGAAATCATTTTGGACGTTATTGGTGTGAAAATCATATTGACTTTGATTTGTTGATTTTGATTTAAGATGATGTCATCTAAATTCAACAATTTTACACCAAAGGACTATTTTTTATGTTCATTCGTTAGGAGTACACTTATGCATCTTGCACATATGATATGATTGAGTTGATGTTTCTATCAAATCTGTTCATACCCATTCATTTCGTTTCCACGATTTGGTTGTCTTAAGATAAATTCATGGTGTGATTTTTTTTGTAATGTCAATTTTTGCATTTTTGTATGAAAAATCTAAAAAATTCAAAAGTAGTTTGTTTGTTTGGTTTTTCGTGACACCCCATTTTTTACTGACTTAATTTATTCTTTTCCTTGTCTATTTCAGCCAAATAAAAAGGGGGAGAACGAAGAGTTTTTAGTTTTTAGTATAGGGGAGATTTGATTATTGCTTTAATTTAATATATGTTTCTTAATCATTTCAAAATCGATACGTCACAAGATTTTTTCTTTGTCTCATGTGTGCAGGTACAATTGAAGATTCTTTGGATTGCACACCCTAATGAGAAAAGCTCAGAGATTTGAAAAGTTGATTATTGAAGCCAAGTTTGATTGAAGAATTGTTCAATTTATCTTTCTACATTTGAGTTTATGGGAGGGTAGATTTGTATAGGTTATTTTTTGAGTTTGATAATTCGGATTGTTTTTATTTTGTACCAGTATAGACATAGGGGGATATTTGTAAGGTTATAGTCTATCACACTTAGTATGTCGTATACCGCTATAAGTTTGTCGAAGCATTGGAAAGCACACATCTACAATCGATAATTC
Organism: Sambucus nigra; assembly: GCA_949130495.1. NCBI lineage: Eukaryota > Viridiplantae > Streptophyta > Magnoliopsida > Dipsacales > Adoxaceae > Sambucus > Sambucus nigra. The sequence goes on along the minus strand of OX422221.1, from coordinate 513,884,117 downwards.
GAATTTCATGCCAACTTCAACAATCGTGCCCAACAAGTTTGAACTTGGTAAATTGGTTAAGTTCAATTTACATTTTGCATAAAAAGTGTTGGGATTTTTATAAAAATTAAAATATTTTTCCTTTTATGAAAAATGATTTTTGAATTATTTTAAATGGACCTTTTATCTTTTCAAAAAACATGTTTAGCATAAAAGATTTTGGATAACTGTTCTCAAATTCGTAAGGGTGTTGGTTTCTAAGTCTCCAAATTTTTTAAGACTCTGTAAAACGAATCTCAAGATTTGTGCATGGTCGTTCAAACGAGATACTGTCTCGTTCGAACTAGACCAAAAGTCGTTCGAATGACATGGCAGTTCGTTCGAACGAGAAGTTTTTTTACCTGACACATCACCGCCTTAAAAGTTTTTATAAATAAGGTGTCAGGATTCTATATTTCGGGTGGAAATTTTTTTGTTTTGATCAGAATTCATTTTTGAGAGTTTACCTTTTATCCAACACAATTTTGAGGGTTCAAATTTGTTTCCACAATTCACAAATCCGAGAGAGTTTTTTTTGTGTGAGTTATTTTTCGGAACTCAAACCATACTTTGCCTAAAGTTCAACCTTTGTGCGAAGAACTCTACAACTGGAGAGCCGAGAGATATTGTGGAGGGAGATCCTACAAGGAATCAAGACTTCGTGTCTGGGTTGCGTGTCCAAATTGGTATGGCTGCGAGTGAGCCACTGCTGAGTTCTAGCTAAAGCTTTGAAGGTTTGACACATACATCGTGCATTATTCTTGAGGGAAGTTGTATGTAAGTAAATGGTCGTGTAACCTTGTCAAAGCTCTAGAATATAAAAGGTTTTGCCCTGAGGGGATTTTTTCCTAAATTACTCTGTCACTTGCTTGCCTATTTTTATTTACACTTGCACGCTCATGGGCTGATTTTAATTTTAATTTGGTTTTGTTAAATCTGAGTTACCGAATTAAATAAGTGAATTTAAGAATTAAATCAATTGGTATCACACCGCGTTTGCACATTTATTTGAGTCTTATTGGAAAAATACAAAAAAGAATATTTTTTTTTTGTAAAATTTTTCAAAAATACAGAAAGATTTTTAGTTTCATATATTTTTGAGAAAATACAAAAATATTGTTTTTTGGGTCGATTTTTTTTTGAAAAAAATATAAAAATATATTCGGTTTATATTTGTGTCATGAGTTTTCATATTTTTTGATATGTTATATTGGTGTGCTTGGACCCCCATAATTTCATTATCCATGCGGCGGATATTTGGTCATAATTATAAATGCTTAGAATGATCTTAACCATTAACTAATGGTGTTGTTTGGAACTAGATTTGCATTTGGATTCGACTTTTTATATATGCCATCATTGCACACATGCACGAGTTTATATGAATATTTGACTTCGCATGCATATTTGAGTTTGGTGAGACGTTTTCTCTCAATTTTGTCATCTATGTTTAATAATACTTAGGAGCATGTGTGCATGTAAGAACCGTTTGCGGTGATGATAAATATTGCGTATATTGAAAAAATGATGAGTGTTCACTGAAAAGGCTGCGAGAGAATGATAATCTAGTCGTGAATGCCACTTTCTAAAAGATCCTAAGAAACAATTAATGCAATAAAAAGAAACATATGCCAAAAATGGTGCCAATAGAATTTCTCTAAGGTGAGAAAAGTATAAACCCTAAATGAGTTAGAAAAAGAAAATATGATAATCTGAGGGTGTTTGGATGGAAAAATCAATTGGTTTGCACCATGAATCATAATGTTGAAAAATCATATCGTGATGCTATTGTTTGTAGAATCGTCAAAATTATGGATTTGTGTGCATCTTGTTTGTTTAGTTGATTAATCTCAACATTTAAATTGTCACATATGGCTAAAATTTAGGTTGATGGCATTTAGCTATTAATTAGAGTTTCTTGATCATTTTGACGTGTTCAAGTTGTGATTCATTTGTTGTAGTTCACGCCCATGTCCATGTTTGAGTACATTTATACTATATTAGCATGGAACTCGTACTTGTTTTTATTTTTCTATTTTGAGCCTGTTTTGTTACTGTTTCGTATTTCCAGTACCTGTTTTGAGCTCAATTTTAAAATGGGCAAAACTTTGCCATTTTTAGAGATGGAATACATAATTTTTTGAAGTCTTTCAAACGACTTTTGGACGTTGATCGAACGATATGTCCAAGTCGTTCGAAGTATGGATCTCACAACTCAAGTTTCGAGGTAGTAAATATAATAGGTATGGTCACGAGAAAGGTCATTAGATAGATGCTTCGAATGACACCTTACTATTTTAGGTTGTCTTTAACCTCATGCAAACGACTTAAATATATCGTTTAAACAAAATAGCATAGTTTTTCGAATGACCCAGAGAGATTTTTTAGCCTTTGTTATTTTTTTGTAACTGTTTCATATATGTGATGATTTCATATTGTTTTTGTACTTTTGGGCTCAGTTGGACAGTTTATATGCAATCGATATTTCTTATTCATGCTTGATTCTTATACTGCATTGTTTCATTTTAGTTACATCATTCCTAATTTTGCTGATTCATTTATATGACTATTTGCTAGCTACACTTTGATATCTTTTGATTGTTTTTTAGCAAGTTATCCATCTTTATCTAGATATGCTTCATCTGATTATTCTCATACAAAATATTTTATATTTGTTTATCTTTTTCTCTGGTTGTCTATTCTAGACAAAAATGGGGAGAGATGGCATTGGTGTAAGGGGAGAGTTTTGACAATGAGCACATATGGTTAGTATTGGTATCATGTTTTGATTGATCATATTGTTTACATATTGAGATCACAGATTTGAGATATATTGTTTATATATACAAATTAGTATTGTATATTTTTCTCACATGTTTAACAAATGGTTTGTTTTACATATTGGTATTTTTTATATCATTTGTACCTCCATAATTCACGTGGTATTTGTTATTTCATGTGTGTAGTGATTATTCAGAGATTGGAGATTTTGCGACTACATCACATGAAGATAAGTTTATGCTGCTGGTCCGACATTTGTTTATTAGATCGTGTACTGTATTTTCTTTTTGAGTTTATGGGATGGGATTTAGGTCTTTTGGCTTGACGGCCAGGCTTAGGCATTTCATTATTTTGGTTTTGTCATGGAATAGCCAAAGGGGGAGATTAGTAAGGATAAATTTCCATGTAGAGTCAATTCATATGTATTGGCATTATTCTGGACAAAATCAAATTTGAGTCATAGATAGATTATTACTTTTCATAATTCCATCATAGTCTATGACATGTTGTTTGAAGACGTAGCATCCAAGCTTCAAAGATAAATCATGCTGTTATATTTATTGGTGCACGTTTCACGTCTTCATATCACATTGCATTCTGATATGCTCTTAGGTATGAATGCATAATGTTTATGGGACTTGAAAAATGTTTTAAGGATGTTATTTTATTAAAAAAATTATTTTAAAAGGTTAAAAATGATTTCTAAATGGTTTTAATTTCGTTTATTCTAAGATAAACACTGTTTAGAGTCGTATGGATCTTTCCCTCATATTTTTGGATGATCAAACGATATTTGATGTCGTTTAAACAACATCTCAGTATCGTTCAAACGACATGGATAATTCGTTCAAACGACATGAACAAGTTATTCAAATGATATAGATATATCGTTCTAACGATGTGCAACCTCAAAGTTTTTATTTAAGGCAAATTTTGCTCAGAATTTCGAAGTGTGCAGAATCAAGATACATAATAGAATAGTTAAATTTTTTGCACTTATTTTCTAAGGATTTCAAAGATAAAAACCACCCTTAGTGTTTAAAAGATCCGAGTTTTCATAGCATATGTTATAGAGATCTTGTTTGCACCATTGTTTTGTTCATCCATATTTAACAAGTAGTTTCGCTGCAGTTTTGCAGTGAAAAACGATGAAAGACGTGTTACGAATAGTAAATGGTTGCCAAAGTATATCGATGGACACCAAGGCACTCGTAGACTCGTGTGAGATGGACGAGTATCGTGGAAGGGTTTCAATGTGGGCACTGTGGAGGAGCGGTTAAAAAGAAAAAGATCATCATGGCTTGTGGGGGATTGAGTCGTTGAGTAAGTTTATCTGTCTTCCTTTGTAAATTCCTCATCATAGTGATTGTTTGGCTTGGTGGACTTGATTTATTTTTTCCCTTATTGGTTTCCTCGTACATCGGCATTGTGGGCTTGATTTATTTTACTTACTTTAATCAACTAGATGCATGTTTAGGATTAAACAAGATAAAATTGGGCTTAAGTAAAATTGGTTCACAAACTTTGTGCGAATTAAAATTGGAAAAAAGTGTGATTTTTTGAAAAACTGTTTTCACCTAAAGCACACATTGGAAAAGGGGCCTGTATCTACTTATAGGGTATTTTGGTAATTTAGGGAAAATTTAGGGTTTTATTAATTTGCCTATTTAAGGGACTAAAGGTTAATTTAAGGTGTGTTGTTATATTCTTCCTACTACAAAAATTGTCCTCAAAATAATTTAGGAAAAGTGAGGGGTCTTATTGTCTCATCATGTCTTTTGTTTCCTATATAGCTTCTTCAGCTTCGTGATGTCGCCAAAGAACCTTGACTAGTGGTATGGTTTTTCATCGAAGAACCTTTCTTTGTCAGTCAAGAATTTAGATAGGAATTTGTTCAAATTCGTGGTCAGGTTTAACGAGATACCTTTCCAAGCAATAGTGTGACTTACACCAAGGATGTATTTTCACAATTGCAAAATGTGAAATACGTAATGAAGATTGGATTGATCGGGAGGTAATGCCAGACGATAAGCTACTGGCCTAATACATTCTATAATTCTAAAAGGACCAATATAGCCGGGTGATAAATTCCCTTTCTTTCCAATTCTTGTTATTCCTTTTCATGGAGATACTTGTATGAACACTTGATTATTTACTTGAAATTATAAGGGCTTTCGTCGATTTTCGTCATAACTCTTTTGTCTACCCTGGGCTGAATGTATTTTTCTTGAATGAGTCGTATCTTTTTGGTGGTTTTGATAATGATTTCGGTTCCAAGTGAATAATTCTCTCCAGATGCATTCTAGCATAAGGGGAACGACAGGGTCATCCATATAGAGCTTCGTACATAATGGTTTGGATGCTGGTTTGATAACTATTATTATAGGAGAATTCGATTAAGGCAAGATACTTGTTATATGAACAAGAAAATTCTAAGGTGTAGGCTCGTAACATATCTTTTAAAGTTTGAATTATTTATTTGGATTGTCCATTTGTTTGGGGATGAAATTATGTGCATAGGTAAAGTTTGGTTCCTAGGGTTGTCTGTAAGGCTTGCCAAAATTTTCCTATAAATTTGAGATCTTGATTGGATATGACGGAGGTAGGTACGCCATGTAATCTCAAAATTTCTTTGATGTAAAATTCACTCAATCGTTGAAAATAATCGGTGGATCTGGTTAGTAAAAACTGGGAAGATTGTGTAAGACGATCAACGATAACCCATATTGTATTAAAACCTTGAATCGTTTGAGGTAATCCACTGACAAAGTCCATGGTTATATGATCCCATTTCCATTCTGGGATAGGAAGTCATTGTAGTAAGACGATAGGATATTAGTGCTCAATCTTTACCTGCTGACACGTTAGACACTTGGCTACGAAGTGTATGATATATTTCTTTATACCGGGCCAAAAATAATGTTGCTTGAGATTTTGATACATTTTGGTGCTACCGGGGTGAACCATGCATTTAGAATGATGAGCCTTATGTAAGATTTCTTCTCAAAGTGAAGATATGAGGGGAACCATACTTGGTTTTTAAATTAACCCACACTCTGGGTCCAAAGTCTAGTATTTTTTGAATTATTGTTTTGAAGTTTTTGCTTTTGGGAATACAAAAATTCATCTTGATATTGAATGTCCATAATTTTCTTATGTAGAATGGAGCGAGCAATAATGTTTCGTAACACAATCTAGGTTGTAGATAAGTCTCGTTGTAAATTGAAATCTTCAAAAGTTTCCAAAAATACAAACATATTATGGAGGCTTCCTTAAGCTTTGGGACTTAAGGCATCGAAAACTACGTTACCTTTTTTGGAATGGTAAAGTAAGTTAAAATTATAATATTTTAAAAATTATATCCATCGTCTTTGTCGAATATTAATATCTTTTTGCAAGAATATGTACTTCATACTCGTATGATAAAAGAAGACTTGAAATTCTTCTCCATATAAATAACATCTCCAAATATATAGGGAAAAATTTACTACGGCTAATTCCAAATCGTTCACTGGATAGTTATGTTCACGAGTCTTTAATTGTCAAGAGCCATACCTAATTTCTTTACCTTGTTGCATTAATAAACAATCGAGTCCTTGTAAAGAGGTGTCAGTATAAACATCGTAGCTGATATTACTAGAGGGAATGGTTAAGACGGGGGCAGTGGTCAACTTTTCTTTCAAAATGCAAAAATCCTGTTCTCACTCAGGGTTCCATACAAACCGGACATCTTTTCTAGTCAACTTCATTAATGTTAGGGCTATTAGGTAAAATCCTTCCACAATATGTTGATAGTATCAGGCAAGACCTGGAAAGCTTCGTAAATCTATGATGGTGATAGGTTGAGTCCATTCAATTACTAAAGTGGTTTTGGCTAGATCTACTTATATACATATTTTTGTAACTACATGTCCATGAAACTTCACTTATTTTATGAGAAAGTCACATTTTCTTTTCTTTGCGTACACCTGATGTTTATGATGAGTTTTCGATACTATACACAGACTTTCTTCGTGTTGTACCCGAGCCTTGGAATAAATTAGCATGTCATCGATAAACACGATTAAAACTGATCCAGGAAAGGACAAAATATTCTATGCATTTAATCCATGAAGGCAGCAACGACATTGGTTAAACGAAAAGACATGACCAAAAACTCAATATGGCCATAGCGGGTTTGGAAAGTGTTTTTGGATATATCTTCTTACTTCTTACGTAGTTGGTGATAACCAACTAGTAAATCAATTTTGCAAAATATCCCTACTCCTCGCAGTTAGTCAAACAAATCGCCTATCTTAGGCAGTGGGTATTTATTCTGGATGGTAACTTGGTTCAATTTTTAATAATCAGTACATAGCCGAAAAGATCTGTCTTTCTTTAGTATGAATAAAATTGGGGCTATCCAAGGGGATGTGTTGAGGCATATAAATCCTTTACTGAATAAGTCATCAAGTCGTGTCTGAAGTTCTCTTGATTCAAAGGATCCATATGGTAAGAAGGTATTGAAATAGGGGAAGTTTTTTGTAACAGGTTAATAAAAAACTCAATCTCTCGAGGGAGAGGTAATCCAGGTAAATCTTCAGGAAACACATCTTTGTATTGGGTCAAAATATAGGAAAGGGAAGAGGTCTTCTTTTCACTTATTCAAAAAAGTAAAGCTTAACGGGAATTTCTTCCTTGAAAACAAAACAAAGTTTGGTGAGGTGGTTTGAATGTTATCGTCTTTGTATGACAGTCAATGCGGGTGTATTTTGGGGAAAAAATTCCCATTCCTATTATTAAATCGATTTCTGTTAAGAACAGGACAATTAATGTAATACCCCGTACTTTTGACTATATTTATTTTTGGGATTAATTAATTAAATGCGTATTAATTGGAAATTAATCCGGGTTATAAATACTAACGAGATGCGAGTTGGTATTTGATTATGTGCATATATGTTTTGATATATGTATTTAGTATTATAAAATTTGTCGTGAGATTGATAGACGGCATTTTAGAAATTTTGTTGAGACGCGTGGGACCGCCGCGTCATGGTGTAATATTTTGATAATAAAAGTGAATTTAAAATCTATAAACCGTATGGTCATTTTGAGTGCCCCAACGCGTCCGGAAGGGTCGAAATAGTCTGAAAACACTAGCCAGGGGTGTAGTTTGGGTCCCGGGGTATTTTTAGGCCATACCGGCATCTTAAAGGGTATTTTGGTAATTTTACATTTTGAGGAATTAAAAGTGACGAAAATTGGTTAATTAAATCTGATGTGGATTTGACCCACTAAGCCCATAACCAAACCATATTAAACTAGAAGGCTACGTAGGTTATCATTTAGATTCTCTAAATTCCCAAATCAAAACCCTAGCCACCTTAAGCCACCATTGGAGAGGAAGCTTGGAGAGAAGAGATTCTGCAGAAAAGTTCTACCAAACCTACACCAAACTCAGAGACAATCAAGGCAAGTGACTTTATTCCATTTAATTTCAGAGAATGTCTCTTCCATGTTAGAAATTGAGGAATTTTATTTTTTCTTGAAAGATGAATGAAAACCCATGTAGTTTGGAGTTTAGAACTTGAAAATTTTGAAGAGAATTGCATGTAGAATGATAGGTAGATGATTTCTCTCATGATAATTATGATTAGGAGAAATTAAAACGGATTAAATTATGGGATTCGATGATGATATAAATCTAGGGTTCATGTTCTTGATAAAATTGGGGAAAAGTATAAAATCTTGTGATTTAATGATGTTTAGGATGCATTAATGTATTAAACGATGTTAGTATATGACCTTAGCATGTTATAGTATGATTAGAGGACTTAAAACTCTGTTAGAACAAACTTTGGAGAAGGATTGAGGTGTTAAAAATGGTGAGAAACGTAACTTAGGAAATCTGGGAAGAAACTGGCAGCTCGTTAGAAGCCCCTACCCAGGTCGTTCGAACGAACTCGTTCGAACGAACTTCTAACGAGTTGACCAGTCGCTGCTAACGAGAAGGGATCTCGTTCGATATCTCGTTCGAACGAGATATCGTTAGAAGGTACAGTTCGTTCGAACGAACTGGAATCTCGTTTGAACAACCTCGTTCGAACGAGACTTCTAATGAGTTGACACAGGAATCTCGTTCGAACAGTCTCGTTCGAACGAGACTTCTAACGAGTTGACAGTTTGGTCTTTTTTGGACTGTTTTGATTTTTAGAGTCCTTATTGATGTAAGGATAGATTTGGGACTTTTGGATTATTATGAGGAGTGAATTATATACGAGAGTTATATTCAATGAACCATTTGGGTTGAGACGTGAGTGTCTACTACGACGTGAGGATGAATTATGGCGCGTAGGATTACAAACCGAAATAGTATAAATTGTGATAAGTATAAGTTAGTACGAGAATGCGATATGTACTACGATTAAAATACGGTATTACTAAGACGTGCGTTTACTTAGTATTGGTATATGAATTGTGTGTATGACATACCTACCATACTTGCTATCACGGGAGGTTGCGTTCGCTTAGGACCCTCTAATCCTTATGTGCCTATGGGGGGGATATAGACTGGTACCTCGATGAACATAGGTCATAGAAAGACTTATTGGGATATTAATAAGTCCGCTGATCGTGGGAGCGTAGGTATGTACGTGACCCATGTGATGTGACTGTGTTCGCCTCCACTATTTGTGATTTGTGTTATCTGAACTATTCCTGAGAGATTCGGAATATGTGATCCTTATGTACGTGATGTACCGGGATGGATAGCAGAGTATGTGTGCACCACAGCTTAGTTCTCGGGGTGCTTGTATTGTATATTTATGATGTGAATAATATACACTTAATTAATGAGAACCTTCATGTTAATGATGTGAATATAATTACGGTATTGTTTCGAGAAATATAACGAGTTAACTGATAGTTATATATATTGCATATTGAACATCTGATTTACGTTAAACCCCTACTTAATTACGAGCGTTATTATGTTAATAGAACAGAGTAATAAGGGTAAGACCTATGATAGTCTAGCTAGATATGTTGTCACTTAGCTAGTAGTTTGTATCACTCTATATGGGTACTTACGTTAGGAGTGCACCGTTAGACGAGAGGTGAGAATATCATGTGAGTGCACGTCCTAACATGTACTTTGCATTTAATGTTTTAAATGTTTTTAAAGCACTTGCAGGTTTTTAAAATATAACTCCACATTCGGGCTCTGACCCGTTTTCTTTTCAAATCTCTTTTTCTTGTAAAACCATTTTAGGTGCCCAGCCATAGGGACACCAAGCATAGGATTCTCATTCAGGTGACGAGCTGTAGCTGTTTGTGGAAGCTACAGGGATTTGCTTGTAGACGCTTCTATCTTTTGGATTCCAGAGTCACTATCTATCAGTTGTAGGGAATGTTGCCCATTTCTATTAGAGGCATCTTTTACATTACAGTTTTTAGACTTTGATTTGTATTATTTTAGCATTCGGTTATTTATTTCAGTATGGGATTGTAGTGAGGAGTTTTCCTCCAGACTTTATTTGCACTATGTGATGGTTATTCGTTTTACTTCAGTATGGTGAATGGTGTTACTTATTTCTTCATTACACTTGTTGCATGTTAATCAGACTTATATTAAAATTTGGCAACTTACTTTTTAAATACTAGGTGGATAGTAATAATAAAATGTTTTCGACAGTGAAGCTATTAACTGAGCCAACTTGGCATTTTGAATTAATTTAATAAAGGAGTTGCTACCCGGTATTTAATTAGTCGGGGTGTCACAGGTGGTATCAGAGCATCAGGTTCTAGTGTCATTTAGGATCTGTACGACTATTATGTTTCCGCTACGTTTCTTTGATATAGAGCCCTATATTTTAGGACTGTTGTACTCTTTTTGTGTATGCTTCGTTCTTCAGCAATATTAAGTTTATAACCGTGAACTTATAAACTTTGTTCTTATTTCAGATGCCTCCACGACGTGCACGACGAGTTCCCAGTGATGCAACGCCCGAACCCCAGCCCGCTCCAGTTCAGGGCATGATGAACGCCGCTGAGGTTGCAGCTATAGTAGGTCAAGCGGTAAATGCCGCCATTGCCGTTGTTCAGCAGGCCCCACCCCAGGCGCCGGTTGCCGCGCCAGTACAGGTTAATGCATTCCCGTCTGCTTGGGAGCGTGTACGTGACGCTTTTCAGAAAGCGCATCCGCCAGAGTTTGCTGGTAGCTCAGATGTGGTAGTCTCGAGCCAATGGAGGAAGGATATGCAGAGGCACTTACGGATGTATGAGTGCACGGATGTTCAGAAGCAGGTGATAGCTAATTTTAATCTAGTTGGATCTGCACTACAGTGGTGGGAGTCTATTACCACCATAGAGGAGAGGGATACTCTCACAATTCAGGAGTTCTGGGTGCGGTTCGACCGCAAGTACTTTCGTCAGCTGTTCATACGGAAATGAGGAGGAGATTGATGAGTTTGAAGAAGGAAGGCAAGACAGTGGCCGAGTATGAGGCCGAGTTCACTAATCTGTTGAACATCGTTCCAGACGAGATACCAACAGAGAAGAAGAAAATTGAGAAGTTCACCGACGGGTTGACTTGGAGGATCCGTCAGCATCTTCTAGGGAACCTATCGTTGGCCACTTATTCTGATGTGGTTAACGCTGCATTGTTGCACTGCCAGGACCACCGTTTTCATATGGCCGAGGGCAAGCGGTCGGAGGGAGTCTAGCCATCAGGGCAGGACTGGAGGACATGGTTCCAGCGGGGCACAATCTGGTCAGGGGCAGAGACAGAATGAGCAGGGCTCCCAGCAGGGGGATAATAAGAGGTTCCGGTCAGGGAACTATAGACAGGGACATGGAGGTTTCCGTCAGGGCCATCAGGGTCCAAACGGCCATCAGGGCCAGCAGGGGCAGAATGGGCAGCAGTTTCACCAGGGCCAGCAGGGCCAAGGAAGGAACGGTAACGGCCACCAGGGCCGGGGACAGCAGGGGCAAAGAGGGGGGAACTTCCCAGGGAAGTACTTTATTTGTGGAAAGACTGGCCATAAACGACAAGATTGTCCTGATAGGGGAAGGGCCCCACAGCAGCAGCAGCAGGGTGCTCGCCAGGATCCACAGAGGCCTATGTTTCCTGCCGCTCTTCCCGCACCGCCACAGATGGCAGCATTGCCACCCATTCCAGCAGTCCCATCTCAGCAGGGGCAGCTACAGTATGGACGTGTCTACAACGTCCACCAGGCTACAGTTCCACAGGCACCGCCCGCGATCGAGGGTACGTTTCCTATCCATGGCACTATGGGTCGGGTATTATTCGATACGGGTGCTACACACTGTTTTATAGCTACACACTTCGCGAAAGCTTTAGGATTGTTAGCTACGGCAGAGAGCACAGTGACGTGTGTCGACTCACCATTGGGGAGTGTGTCACTTATTTTCTTTATATGCCGGGGAGTGGGGGTAGATATCGGTGGTTTGGTATTGCCTGCAGACATGTTAGTGTTAGACATGCATGTTCACGATGTGATCATCGGTATGGATTGGCTTGTAGCATATAGGGCCATGATTGATTGCTTCAGCGGGATCATTGTTTTTGCCATTCCAGGGCAAGATATGTTTGTAGTTGCGATGCCTCTCCCAGAGGGAGGATCGACCGCTCATCTGTATTACATTGAGGAGGATACCTCTAAGGAGGTTGTGATTCCTTTAGACTCTATCCCAGTCGTCAGGGAGTATTCGGATGTGTTTCAGGAGATACCAGGCTTACCACCCAGTAGAGAGATAGACTTTGTTATAGATTTGCTACCGGTTACGAAACCTATAGCACGCGCACCGTACCGTATGGCTCCAGCCGAGATGAGGGAGTTACGGGATCAGATAGAGCAGCTGTTAGGCCAGGGCTTTATTCGCATGAGTACCTCACCTTGAGGCGCTCCAGTTTTGTTTGTGAAGAAGAGGGACGGTTCACTGAGATTGTGTGTGGACTACCGAGAGTTGAATAAGGTCACGATACGGAATAAGTATCCATTGCCTCGAATCGATGACTTATTCGACCAGTTGAGAGGAGCTTCTTTCTTCTCGAAGATTGACTTGAGATCGGGATACCATCAGTTGCGTATTAGGGAGGAGGATGTCTCGAAGACCGCGTTCTTGTCGAGATATGGTTCTTACGAGTTTCGAGTTATGCCTTTTGGTTTGACCAACGCTCCAGCAGTGTTTATGGACTTGATGAACAGAGTGTTCAGGGATTTCCTAGATCAGTTTGTCATTGTCTTCATTGATGACATTCTGGTTTACTCTCAGACAGAGGAGGAGCACGCCGAGCATTTGAGGCAGGTTTTGCAGACACTTCGTCAGAACGAGTTGTATGCAAAATATGAGAAGTGCGGGTTTTGGCTGAAGGAAGTCCAGTTTTTAGGGCATATCATTTCCGACCGGGGAATATCTGTTGATCCGGGGAAGGTGTCAGCGGTGAGGGAGTGGACACAGCCCACGACACCAACTGAGATTCGTAGTTTCTTGGGTCTAGCAGGATACTACAGGAGGTTTATTTGGGGCTTCTCAGAGATAGTGGGTCCTTTGGCACATCTGACTCGTAAGGGTGAGCCGTACATCTGGAGTGATGCCTGTCAGTTGGCATTCGATGAATTAAAGGACAAATTGACCTCAGCACCTGTGTTAGCATTGCCGAGACTGGGAGTTGAGTATTTGGTTTACACCGATGCGTGTTTGCAAGGACTGGGAGGTGTATTACAGCAGGAGAGACAGGCCATAGCTTATGCTTCCCGTAAGCTTAAGCCTCATGAGAAGAATTACCCCACGCATGATTTGGAGTTGGCAGCAGTGGTATTTGCCCTACGAATTTGGAGGCACTATCTTTTGGGGGAGAAGTTCCAACTGTTCACGGACCACAAGTCCCTACAGTACCTATTCACGCAGAAGGAATTGAATATGCGGCAACGTAGGTGGCTTGAGTTTGTGAAAGACTACCAGTTCGACATCCAGTACCACCCGGGTAAGGCTAACGTGGTAGCAGACGCGTTGAGCCGTAGGCCAGCAGATGAGGTGGCAGAGGTGTGGAAAGCAAAGTGGAAGGAATTGGGACACCAGGATGCAGTGGCCCGATCTTTCATGTCTATGATGACCGTTACACCGCAGATTGTCACGAAGGTAGTACGGGCACAGGCTAATGACTCGTTCTGTCAAGAGCAGATAGTTCGATTACTAGCAGAGGGAGCCGAGTCCTATACCGTCAGCTCAGACGGAGGATTACGCTTCAATGGAAGATTGGTAGTTCCGGAAGGAGAGGAATTGCGGCACGATGTGATGGCAGAGTCGCACGGCTCACGGTTCGCGGTACATCCCAGAGGGGACAAAATGTACCAAGACATGAGACGGCAGTATTGGTGGAGCGGTATGAAGAGAGATGTTACTGAGTTTGTTTCGAAATGCGCCACTTGTCAGCTTGTAAAAGTGGATCATCAGAGACCGGTAGGATTGCTACAGCCATTGGAGGTCCCGGTGTGGATGTGGGAGAGCATATCCATGGACTTTATCACGGGGTTGCCTACGTCGCAGAGGGGTCACGACTCCGTTTGGGTAATTGTGGACAGGTTGTCCAAGGTCGCTCACTTTTTACCCGTAAGGACTGACTACACTACGGGACAGTATGCCCAGCTCTTCATTTCGGAGATTGTGAGACTTCACGGTGTGCCCCTAAATATCGTGTCTGACAGAGACAAGATATTTGTTTCGCGGTTTTGGGAGAGTTTCCTGGAGGCCATGGGCACGGAATTGCGGTTGAGTACGGCTTATCATCCGCAGACTGATGGGCAGACAGAGCGCACCAATCAGATGTTGGAGGACATGCTACGCATGTGCATTATTGACTTCGGGGGTGGATGGGAGCAGTACCTCCCACTGGTGGAGTTTGCTTACAACAACTCCTATCAGTTCATGATTGGCATGGCTCCGTTTGAGGCATTGTACGGTAGGCCTTGTCGTTCCCCAACATGTTGGTTGGAGGTGGGGGACAACAAACTGCTTGGGCCGGAAGTGATTCAGGATATTTCGTCAAGGATCGAGTTGATTCGGAGTCGCATTCGGGTAGCTCAAGACAGGCAGAAGAGTTATGCTGATGCGAAAATATTTTTCAGAGAGTTCCAAGTGGGGGACCAGGTTTTGCTCAGGGTATCTCCTATGAAGGGGATTATGCTTTTCGGGAAGAAGGGGAAGTTGGCACCAAGGTATGTGGGGCCGTTTCCTATTATTGAGCGGATCGGATCGGACCGGTTACGTATAGACTCGGGCTACCGGAGCATTTGCATCGGATTCACGATGTGTTCCATATTTCCTCGCTGAGGAAATACCTTAGAGATAATTTGTCTCATTCTCACATTGCTGTGGAGGACATCGATCTCCAGCCGGATAGCTCCTACGAGGAGGGGCCGATTGCTATTTTGGACCGAAGCGAGAGGAAACTGCGGTCAAAGATAGTTCCATTAGTGCGTGTTCAGTGGCGACATCACAATGTCGAGGAGTCCACATGGGAGCGCGAGGATGAGATGCGCGATCGTTATCCAGAGTTTTTTTTAGCAGGTACTTTCTAGTTTCGAATTTCGGGACGAAATTCAGTTATTAGGGGGGGAGTATGTAATACCCCGTACTTTTGACTATATTTATTTTTTGGATTAATTAATTAAATGCGTATTAATTGGAAATTAATCCGGGTTATAAATACTAACGAGATGCGAGTTGGTATTTGATTATGTGCATATATGTTTTGATATATGTATTTAGTATTATAAAATTTGTCGTGAGATTGATAGACGGCATTTTAGAAATTTTGTTGAGACGCGTGGGACCGCCACGTCACGGTGTAATATTTTGATAATAAAAGTGAATTTAAAATCTATAAACCGTATGTTCGTTTTGAGTGCGCCAACGTGTCCGGAAGGGTCGAGATAGTCATAAAACACTAGCCGGGGGTGTAGTTTGGGTCCCGGGGTATTTTTAGGCCATACCGGCATCTTAAAGGGTATTTTGGTAATTTTACATTTTGAGGAATTAAAAGTGACGAAAATTGGTTAATTAAATCTGATGTGGATTTGACCCACTAAGCCCATAACCAAACCATATTAACCTAGAAGGCTACGTAGGTTATCATTTAGATTTTCTAAATTCCCAAATCAAAATCCTAGCCACCTTAAGCCACCATTGGAGAGGAAGCTTGGAGAGAAGAGATTCTGCAGAAAAGTTCTACCAAACCTACACCAAACTCAGAGACAATCAAGGCAAGTGACTTTATTCCATTTAATTTCAGAGAATGTCTCTTCCATGTTAGAAATTGAGGAATTTTAATTGTTCTTGAAAGATGAATGAAAACCCATGTAGTTTGGAGTTTAGAACTTGAAAATTTTGAAGAGAATTGCATGTAGAATGATAGGTAGATGATTTCTCTCATGATAATTGTGATTAAGAGAAATTAAAACGGATTAAATTCTGGGATTTGATGATGATATAAATCTAAGGTTCATGTTCTTGATAAAATTGGGGAAAAGTATAAAATCTTGTGATTTAATGATGTTTAGGATGCATTAATGTATTAAACGATGTTAGTATATGACCTTAGCATGTTATAGTATGATTAGAGGACTTAAAACTATGTTAGAACGAACTTTGGAGAAGGATTGAGGTGTTAAAAATGGTGATAAACGTAACTTAGGAAATGTGGGAAGAAACTGGGAGCTCGTTAGAAGCCCCTACCCAGGTCGTTCGAACGAACTCGTTCGAACGAGCTTCTAACGAGTTGACCAGTCGCTGCTAACGAGAAGGGATCTCGTTCGATATCTCGTTCGAACGAGATATCGTTAGAAGGTACAGTTCGTTCGAACGAACTGGAATCTCGTTCGAACAGCCTCGTTCGAACGAGACTTCTAACGAGTTGACAGAGGAATCTCGTTCGAACAGTCTCGTTCGAACGAGACTTCTAACGAGTTGACAGTTTGGTCTTTTTTGGACTGTTTTGATTTTTAGAGTCCCGTAAACTGGTTCGAGGGTAGAATTAACATTCCTTGTTGATGTAAGGATAGATTTGGGACTTTTGGATTATTATGAGGAGTGAATTATATACGAGAGTTATATTCAATGAACCATTTGGGTTGAGACGTGAGTGTCTACTACGACGTGAGGATGAATTATGGCGCGTAGGATTACAAACCGAAATAGTATAAATTGTGATAAGTATAAGTTAGTACGAGAATGCGATATGTACTATGATTAAAATACGGTATTACTAAGACGTGTGTTTACTTAGTATTGGTATATGAATTGTGTGTATGACATACCTACCATACTTGCTATCACGGGAGGTTGCGTTCGCTTAGGACCCTCTAATCCTTGTGTGCCTATGGGGGGGATATAGTCTGGTACCTCGATGAACATAGGTCATAGAAAGACTTATTGGGATATTAATAAGTCCGCTGATCGTGGGAGCGTAGGTATGTACGTGACCCATGTGATGTGACTGTGTTCGCCTCCACTATTTGTGATTTGTGTTATCTGAACTATTCCTGAGAGATTCGGAATATGTGATCCTTATGTACGTGATGTACCGGGATGGATAGCAGAGTATGTGTGCACCACAGCTTAGTTCTCGGGGTGCTTGTATTGTATATTTATGATGTGAATAATATACACTTAATTAATGAGAACCTTCATGTTAATGATGTGAATATAATTACGGTATTGTTTCGAGAAATATAACGAGTTAACTGATAGTTATATATATTGCATATTGAACATCTGAGTTACGTTAAACCCCTACTTAATTACGAGCGTTATTATGTTAATAGAACCGAGTAATAAGGGTAAGACCTATGATAGTCTAGCTAGATATGTTGTCACTTAGCTAGTAGTTTGTATCACTCTAGATGGGTACTTACGTTAGGAGTGCACAGTTAGACGAGAGGTGAGAATATCATGTGAGTGCACGTCCTAACATGTACTTTGAATTTAATGTTTTAAATGTTTTTAAAGCACTTGCAGGTTTTTAAAATATAACTCCACATTCGGGCTCTGACTCGTTTGCTTTTCAAATCTCTTTTTCTTGTAAAACCATTTTAGGTGCCCAACCACAGGGACACCAAGCATATGATTCTCATTCAGGTGACGAGCTGTAGCTGTTTGTGGAAGCTACAGGGATTTGCTTGTAGACGCTTCTATCTTTTGGATTCCAGAGTCACTATCTATCAGTTGTAGGGCATGTTGCCCATTTCTATTAGAGGCATCTTTTACATTACAGTTTTCAGACTTTGATTTGTATTGTTTTAGCATTCGGTTATTTATTTCAGTATGGGATTGTAGTGAGGAGTTTTCCTCCAGACTTTATTTGCACTATGTGATGATTATTCGTTTTACTTCAGTATGGTGAATGGTGTTACTTATTTCTTCATTACAGTTGTTGCATGTTAATCAGACTTATATTAAAATTTGGCAACTTACTTTTTAAATACTAGGTGGATAGTAATAATAAAATGTTTTCGACAGTGATGCTATTAACTGAGCCAACTTGGCATTTTGAATTAATTTAATAAAGGAGTAGCTACCCGGTATTTAATTAGTCGGGGTGTCACAATTAAGTCTAGGGTTAATGTCTTGGATCCAAAACGTAAGGTATGAAGTTCACAAATTCTATTGGTAACATCCATTTCTCTTGTTGGCATTACTATAGTGAACGGAAAAGCTAACGGACTACAAGATAGTTGTAACCTAGTCAGACATGGGTGACTAATGAAAGAATGTGTGGATCTAGAATAAAAAAATTTATGTGTTGAATTATTATAAAAAGGAAGGCTACCTTCAACCCCACCATGCTAATTTGGATTTTTCTCTGGGAGAAGAGAGGAATTTTGACTTTGATTCTTATTAACTAGTTCTTTCTTCTTTTCACGGAGATTTGATTGCAACGGACGATTAAGGTTATTAGTGGGATTCTTAAAAGGAGGTTTCATAAAACTAGGGGAGGGAGAAGGACGAGGCATTCGTAGAATTGGGCACTGGGGTCTCAGGTATCTTACTTGGTTGCATTCATGGAAATGTACAAAAGCTCTGATATTATTATGTTGAATTTGGCTGAATGCTTGGCCATTCTTGGGTTTGTTATAAGGATGATCTCATTGATTTAGTTAATTCCAAATAACATATGGATTTTTGGAAGGATTAGAAATTTAGTTGAGTTAGTCACTGTGGCATTTTTCTTTGTAAGAGAGGATAGTTAAACAATTCGATTAAACTCTCGGACCTATAAAGGGATGACAAAGGATTTTAGGGATTGGCGTAAACCTCATTCAAATTTCTTGCACTTTTTAGGTTCAATGTCAATGTATTCCTGGGCGTATCATAGTTCGATAAACTTGGCTTCATACTAGGACACTTTCATTAGGTTTTGCTATAGGTTTAAGAAGTCTACGATTATTTGATCTCTTATGGTCTCTGAAAAGTATTTTTTTTAGAAAATATCTTCAAATTGTCCCTAAGTTAGTTCATTCACAGTTGCAGAACATACGATGGATTTCCACCAAAAGCCTGCTTCTCATTCAAATAGATATGAAGATAACTTTACCCTAGGTTCAGGGATAATTCCAACTCCACCAAGTACCTTAAGTGTTTGATGAATCTAATTCTCTACTTCAACTACACCGGGCTTTCCAAGAAATGCTGGAGGCTTTTATCTCAGAAATTCCTAAGAGCATTCATCCCCCGAGTCTCTTTTGGAAATTCATTATTCACAGGGGGTGGAGGTATATATTGTTGTCACTGGTTTAGTGTAATTAACTATTGGAGACAACGTAGGATTTCGTTATTAGTGGTAGTTGGATTTTGTGGAATAGAATATTCTTCTTGAGTACCACTAATAGTTGCTCGAGTAGTAACCATCCTATATAAATAATATTATAATAGATAAATTATAAGTAAAGATACTACAAACAACTCATCATTTTATAATTAGACTTTCTAGTACATACTAAGCGTAGAGAAAATAAATAAAAAAATTAAATAGCCATCAGTTCTTTTTTACAAAAAAAAGAACTATTAAGTTACACTATGGTGGTGGTCCGGGAATAAGGGTGTCATCTACTTGCACACTTAAACTTTATTTAATTATAGCCAAATTCTGGTGATTAGTTTAAGCCATTTAGGGGAACTACTTGATAATTTTCGGGATCAACGTCATCTTCAAAAGGATCAGAGTTATCATATGAGGAGTCTGGTGAAGTAGTGGTATTGGTAGGGGTGAAGATAGTAGTAGGGAAAAGAATTTCCCATGCGAGATGGATCTCTTGTTACAGATCTTTGAAAAACCTTCTTGCTTATTGGGTGTCATGAGCTTCTCCCATTAGACGACCAACGAGTAAATTGTGTTTAATTTCTAGAGTGGAAATTTTCTAGTCACGATCGATGCTTCTAATATGTTAGCATAGTTTATAATATCCAACTTCTTTGATAGCTCGCTCAAAGAGTATATGCGTCGAGTCACGAATGTCGTCCTAAATGTTCATTACAGCATAATAGTATGAGAAACAAAATATGATAAGGAAAATATTTAAAATAATAATCATATAAAACGTAGGTGAAGCTCCTCGTATTTGTCCCGTATAGGCATAAAACCCGGTTACGCTCTGATGCCATGTTGTTGCATCCGCGAATTTTATGTTTTGATGATAAATAAGAATAAATGAAATACAACAATGATTTTAGTGCAGCGGAATTTAAATGAATTTTATTATGGTGCCTAGCATCCTATTACAAATCGGAGTCTAAAAATAAAAGAAATTACAATATCATTCGTTCATGCCATACATGAACTTAAAACTTCGAATAAACTTTGGGGATTCATAAGAGCTGATAAGTTGCGGTGTAGATGTTGCAAAGAGGACTAACATCCTTGTCTGTCAGTGCCCAAACGTATGTAACTGGGAATATTTTTGAGGGTGGAAGAGAATAGAAGTTTAAAAGCACGGGCGGTAACTAATCTTCTTGAGGCTTGCCGTCTATCTCGAATAAAAAAAAATTAAATCAACATTCCAAGCAGATAATTTTTATTCCTATACAAGATATGGAACGTGATAAGGGGTTAGAAAATAATGGAAGGATATTATTGAATTTATACCTGTCGAAACAAAATGAAATATCATGGGACTATCAGTGGTATACTGAAGTCTACTGATATGTAACTGAATAATATGGTGAAGATAATTGGATAAACTGAGTATCAAGTTACCATGACAATGATTCAAACTATAACATGGTAACCCGTAAATTATCGATGGCTTCAACAACATTGACATACCGTTGTAATATCTCTCAAGGCATAAAATACACTTGAATAGGCAATCCCAATAATCGTAGAATAGTAAAATATAGCTCGACACACTTAACTAGAGTGACATTCATACGTATATAGCAAGTAATCAAATATACGCACTCAACATCTGAGTTCTAAAGTCCAATTAGAATTACCGTGGTATACCGGTGTCTAATCCCTGAATCGTAAGGTATGCTACTTGGGGTTTTACTAATAAGGACAATAAATTGTAGGGTTATATGCAATTATTCATAATAGGTTGAAGGCTTATACCACATTTAAGGGTAAATAGGGTTAGCGGTTTAGGTATAATGGTTTATCAGTTTAAAAAATAATCAAGAATATTGAGAGAATCAATTATACGAAATAAATCTAAACTATTCAAAGGACCTTGTATTTGAAATAGGAGTTCAAAATTATCACAGATTGATATAGCACTCAGTAATTACAATAATTAATCTCAAATTGTCTAATATTGAAATTTAAATCACCTACGTTGAGTTTTACAAATTTCAATTAGTTGTGCAGCTAAATTGCTCGGTAGTTTGGGTAGTCTGAAACCATAAAAAGTGTAAGTAGGTCATATAGGTTTAAAACAATGTTTATGTGATGTAGTAGGATAAAATTTCGAAAGAGATTTCAGTGTAGAATTAACTAAGAGGGTTGTAAATTTTCAAACTTTTTAAATAAATATTTTCCCTTTATTTTATTAGGATTAAAAGTTAGAGGCAAAGTAGGTCTATTTATACTCAACAAATTATAGAAAAAGTTTGGAAAAGTTTTAAAATACACGACAAAGTGGACATGGTGTTATGTGTAAATATAAAAGTAAAATTTTAAACTCAAAACAGACTTTCTTGAGAAAACACTTTCATAGAATCCAAACATGGTGATGTAATACGCCAATTTGTTCAGAATAAAAAAATAAAATATTGGAAAATAAATCAAAAAAATTTCATTGGAGACGCACCCTCACGCGCTTAGTCAAGTGTGTGATGCACCTATTTTGACTTTCTCCCACAAGTGCAAGTCAATCACCTTCAACCTCTCGATATTTTGATTTTAGGTTTTCAAAACTTTGACCTTGATTTTGAAATGTTTTAGAATTCCTTTCAAGTTGATTCCTGAATTAAAGTTCCCTGATTTTTGAAGAGGAATCTACTTATATTGGTTAAAAAAAATTAAGCTAAATTGAGCATTGGATTTCTATAAAAATGGTGAAATTTTGACCAACCAGAACTGATTGAGATCTATGATTCTCATTCCAACATCATAAATCTTTTATTCTATATAAAAAATGGGGAAGACTAATCTTAATTTAAGGGGTTTTGGTGGAGTAAAACCTCTTAATTTATTTTCTGAAATTTTCAGGGCCGAAACTTCAACCCATGATTTGAGGTATACAAAGCCATTTTTTGTTCAATTAAACATTATACCTAGGTTTCTGAGAACCAAAGCTCAACTTACCTCGCGTTGAAATTGGTTCAAATTCAAGGTAGTAGAATCCACCATTGAAGCTCAAGCTTTAATGGAGTTTTCTAGTTTTTGAGCTATTTCAGTGCATATACACGTCAACTTTCACATGTAAACACATATTTCTACTCTATAGATATTCAGAAGCATAAACACATTCAAGAAACACGCATTTATACATAAAATTATAGAAGTGTAAAAACTCTCAAAATTTTACTTTGAAATTACGCTCAGTTAGGATAGATTTCGGCTGAGGTAAGAGGGGGTATTTATAGGGTTCACAAAGGGGAGTTGATTGGTTATTTCAGTGGTGGAGCTTGGGTTGTTTTACACAAGTTTCCATTGTTGTTTCATTGGCTATAAAAAGGATACCGTAAGTTATCCATATGGTACAACCTATGCTGGTTGTCCAGCTGGTGCCATGTCACCCTTTTTTTGAGTTTAAGTTTAGGTCCTCAGATAGTTTTCAAATCGATTTTAAGGTTTTTAGCTTATTTTATAAACTTTTAGGGCCTTTTGTGTAATTATACAAACTTAATGGATTTGTTTATGAATATCCTATAAAATATATGTCCTTAGGTCAAACTTTGAGGGAAAGTTAGGGTCAAATAGGCATAGGAATTTGTAAAGTATCCTAATCGTACTTATAGGGGAACTTTGATAATTTAGGCCAAATTTAGTGATTTTCTTAGAAATTTGTCTATTTAAGGGACTAAAGGTTAATTTAAGGTGTGTTTTTATAGCTTCATATTACCGATCTCATAAGCCTATGATATGTTTGATGAAGCTGTAGCGGCCAAGCTTCAAAGTGGATATACATCATACCATATTTTTCGTGATAAGTTTGTCTTCACATTTCTCGAGGATATTGTAAGGTATGAATACATTTTGAATATGATACTTGGATATATTTATGGGTGTTTTTTTTAAGCAAAAATCATTTGAAACTTTTTTTTTAAATATTTTTTTGGAGAATTTTTATTTTGGTTTGTAAGTTCGTTAGAACAAAATTGACTCATTATTAGAATGAATTTATGATCTCGTTCGAATGAGATATAGACTTCGTTCAATTGTAATTGAGATCTAGCTAGAACGAGATTTGAACCTCATATACATCCAACGTACTTTAAATGGACTTTCTTTGTTTAACAGAGGCCTCCCATTGGATGCTCGTGGGAAGCTTGTTGAACTGAACTTAGTTGTTCACTCGAACGAGAATAGTTTCGTTAAAACAAAATAAGTCGTTTGTTAAAACGAACCCATCATCTTAAAAATTGTGTTTTCCAATTTAAGGCGTGATGGACTCAGATTTTTCAAGAACTTTTAGAAAAATTAAATTCCTACCAAAGTTCTAAAACCCTAGTTTCACCTACTGAGTTTAAAGATCCAAGTTTCCATATTCTAATGCTTTGAGATCTTTGTGTGGGGAACATAATTTTTCTTCTTACTGTATTAAGTTAAGAAAATATTTCATGCTATGGACTCCATACTTGTGTTTATTTTGTTGTGGTGCAGAAATAGGGTTTCTTGTTTCGATTTTATAGACGGTTTCTGAGCCTCATCGACTGATACCGAGGTCTATGTGGATTCACGTTCTATGGAAGCTTGTGTGGGTGGAATCCTTAATTGCACTGTGGAGGAGAGGTTGAATATAGAAGAACATCAAGGCTTTCATGAGAGACGAGTCGTGAGTAAGTCTACTATCTAGTCATTGTATAATCTTATCATAGTTAA
Source organism: Sambucus nigra (assembly GCA_949130495.1). Lineage (NCBI taxonomy): Eukaryota > Viridiplantae > Streptophyta > Magnoliopsida > Dipsacales > Adoxaceae > Sambucus > Sambucus nigra. Next base: position 513,859,771 of record OX422221.1, on the reverse strand, counting down.
TTATTTGACTGGGCCCTCCAAGGTTTTTCCCTTTGTGGTTATCCTCATACATCGACGTGTTGTAGATATTTTACTTATTTTATTTTCTTATGACGTAGATGTATATTTCAGGTTAAAAAGATAAAATTGTGTAAAATTATTTTTCACAAAAAGGGCTTAATTTGGTGAAAAACGTTTTATTAGGGTTAACTTATTTAAATTTTTGATATTTAAAATTAAAAAAATATAAAAATAGACTTTTTATTTTGACCATCCCTAACTAAGAATCGTAGGGGTTCCCTCACATGTATTTTTATGATTCCTAGAAAATGAAATAACATAATTTGCTTTGGCGCCTAAATAATAAGCTAGATATATATATATTTTAAACACATATTATTACATGTTTCCTTAGTTAAGGACTAAGCTTTGACTTTATACAACAGTCGATTATAGATCATTCCCATAACTCCATGTAGCATGTATATAGCGGAGTGTAAGATTTATGGAAAACACAATTGTATTTCATTCTAACATATCCCTGTTGATGGGGTAATGCACTTTTCATACTATATGTTCTTTGTAGACTAATTTTGAGAGAAATAAATGAATCATTTCTTCATCTCTATGTGAGATTGAAACGATCCCACTAATACCTTTTTTTACCTACAACTCTGTCATGAAGAGGATAGTCAATGACGTGCTTACCTAGGGTGATGGAAGATACCCTATAGGGGCTTATCTATGAAAGATGTTGGGTCTAATTGAATATACATAAGTACTCAATAAAAACTTATCGATAGTACATCGTATTAGTGTTACTTATAGCTCGGGCAATGATATCTTGTTTTGTAGACGATTGAAGTCAAGAGTACATTATATATTTGGAGTAAATAATTTCTTTTTTTTAGGTATTTAAAGCATTAAAATGTGGTGTAATTTAATTTTCTACTAATATATGAGATCTCTTCTGAGTGATAACTTGTGGTTAGTCCGGTGATGGCTTAACGATTAAGTTATTGAGGTTTTTTTGTTCTTTATAGTGAGGTTGAATGACACATTCTAGTATATGGAGATGAATGAACGAGAATTTGAGAGATGATTGTTAAATCCATTCCATATGTGGATACCTGAGAGATGTTAATATTCGGGTTAGAATGTGATTCCAGCACATCTAATCCTAGTTAAAGTAGTATTATTACCATTGGTGTCTAAAATTGATGTGATGATTATGATAAGTCTTAACATAGTTTTACCAACTATTATTTACCACAAATAATGTAGAAAAGATATGTACAAGATAGGAAAGAGAGACAAAGAAAGAGACAAAGGTGTTTTATATGGTTTGGCCTAGTAAGGTACCTACATCCTCAGATGAATTTTCACTAAGTATTAGGGTTTGTGTACAAGTCTCTCAATAACATTCTAGGGTTTTAGAATAAACCATTTTAAGTTATTCTCAACCGAGGGGTGTAGTGAGCTATTTATAGCAATGGGAATAATAAGAGGTGGAATACCTTTATCTCGGGTATTTAAACCATTACACTATAATTAACAATTGTATACTTCATCTTTTGCATGTTCTTGGTGACTATTGAGGTCTTCACGTGTGTCTGTTCACCTTGCTGATTTCTCATATTTCTGAGGGTGGTCGGCTAGTTTTCTGACCAGAGGAGATGATATATATGATAACTTTTATTTGGCTAACTTGGTCCCACTGAACATAATGACATGTGTCATATTTTTATTGGTCCACCTAATATTTTTATTTTAGGTCACAATAAAATCTCCCAATACTTCATTGTTGATTGGAGTGAGTAGTGACTGAAAGGATTGAGTATTATCTTTCAGAATTTGCTCGGCTCTCTATAAATCACTGGTCGACTGCCGACCTCTAGGAGTTTAAATTTTTTGAATGTCATTCCTTGGGCATGTGGTAATTTTATAAATAGTAACAAAAATAGCGAACCGCCTGGGGGTATGTTGTCATTTTATTTTTTGGAACTGACACATAATTAAAAGACAAAACGGTGGTATGTTTAATCATTTTGGTCTATGTAACTCAAGGGATGTCACTGAGTCCTATAAAATGTCAGTTCCCTCCCTTGTTCTTCTCACCTTGAATTTCAAACTCTTTTTTTACCTATCAAGTTTTTCCTTCAATATATGTGAGAGATGTTCCTCCTTGCTATTTTATTTCACTGACTGTAAGAACTCTCTCCTCTTGTTTTTTCTTTCATCTTGATCGTAAAATAGTGTATATCGTTGATGAGACTTCCTCGGAGATTTTTAGGGAAACCCACAGAATCCCTGACTGGGTAAAAATAGAATTGCTAACAGGTCCTTATGACCTCTATGCGTTGGAGAAGGGTCATTGGATCCCCGCTCTTTTTATTACCGAGTGTGGGTGATATTCCCTACCAATCACTTATTTTTAGAGTTTTTTCAGTATTTGGATGTGGTTTGAGCCCAAGTGGTTCCAAATACTTAGAAAGTAGTTAAGGCAATAAATCGTACAAATGAGCGGTATGGGACAAACATAGGAATAAAGGAGTTAATGTACTGTTATAGTTGGGGAACCACTAATGAGAACCTTTATTACTTGAAGACAAGATTCTCCAACAGAGACCTGGTAGTAAATTTACCTGATTCCAATAAGGATTATTAGGATCATGGGTTGATAATGAAAGATTGTAAGTTTGGCCCTCTTTCCGAGGGTGAGGAATACACTGAGCCCCATTGCCCTTAGAAAGGACAGGGTATAGATCGAAATTTGCACATTCTTGTAAAACTTTCACCCTTTTTGGTCTTTCGTCTAATTATATTATTGACTACATTTTTTATCTTTCTATTTTGCAAAGAAGAAGAAGAAAGATATACATCGTATCTCAGAAGTTAATTTTACTGGCCTAAAGATTATTTCGTCCATCCAACAGAGGATTGGTGAAACTTATCCTTGTTATATCTTTGCGTTGCTCGGCTACCACGGCTCAATTACTTCTTTTGTTTTCTCACCTAACTGAGGACATTACTCTAGCCCCTATTAATATAGAAAACCCAACTTATTCTTCCTCCGCTGGTGATTGTGATCCCCTTCAACAAGTAGAAGGGAATTTCTCTATAGTGGACCTATTCGTCTTTTGATTCTTTAGACCTATGGCTCGTGTCGACTAACATATCTTCTACAAAAATGGTTAAGATGAAGATTCTGAAGATTTTTGTTATCTCCACGTTCCCCTTTTATTGTGAAGAAGTCTAACGTCGGGGTATCTTAGCATCCCATTGTGGTAAAAACCTATCCTGTGAAAAATCAGTAGTCTCCGCTCAAGAGGCCAAAGACGGGTTTTTCCCCCACTCTAGAGTTGTCTAGGAAAATTTAAGGCAATAATGGACAGGGTAGTGCCCAATCAATTATTGTCAATCCAAGTCTTACTCGTGGCTTAGTTTGAGAAAGGGTTTATCCCGTCGATGAGGTTGCAACTTCTTATTTTCCTCAAGTAAGGTTGGTCGAGCGTGCCAACCATAATTTGGCTTTGGTTAGTGTAACTTGATATTTCCTTATTGTCATATATGACTATTATTTTCTACTAATGTTTGTGAATGTTTTTTTTATAGTTCTTACTTGACTACGACCAACTATAAAGAAATGACAACAACCTAAGGGAGTGCTCTATAGAGGTGGAGGTAGCTTTCAAAGGGACGTGTGAATCCTTGAAGGCTATAAAAAAAGTCTCATGAGGATGATAAGAATAAGCTGGAAGATACCATTAAGGAACTAGAGAATAGAAAGCTCCAATCTGATAAAGTTATGGGAGATGCTGTGAAGAAAGTCGATAAGGACGAGAAGGGTGCGAAGGCGACTGAGAAGTTTGTAGAAGGCGACTGAGAAGTTTGTAGAGGAGGCCAAGGTCCGGATGATTGAGCTGAAAATCGAGGCCAAAAGGATAAGACGAATGCCTATACCCGAGGGTAGGATAAGGCATTCTCCATTGCTTCCATTCAAGTGGAGTTTCTGAACTAAAGTTGTAGGGTTATACGGGTTCGATTCAATTTATTAAATACACTCTTTTTTAAACAAATTAATTAGCAACACAGGATGCAAATAGCAATTAGGCTAGTAGGATTATTCTTTATAAATTTTAATCTTGATTACTAGAATTCCTATGTGAGCATGTGAGATATCAAGTGAAACGTAAAAAGAAAGAGCAATCACACAATGCCTCGACGTATGAGGAAACCCCAAATGGAAAAACGTCGGATGGTCATGCATAGATAAAATCCACTACAAATACTATTTTTACAATAAGACATAGAAGACTTATAGATTTGACACCACAAAACCCGTTGATTTTAATCCTGATAATTAGAATTACTACATGAGTATGCGATATATCAAGTGTAATGCAAAAATAAACCATAATCACACAATGTGTCGATATACGAGGAAAATCGAAATGGAAAAAATCTCGGGTGAACAATCCTCGACAAAATCCACTGCAAATACAATTTTTACAAGAAGACACACAAGACTTATAAAACTGACTCCATAAGACCCATTGATGTCGTCTTCAATACCTCCATTTATATCATGTATAGATCTAACACGCTACACAATACTCCTGCGTCTCGGTATCCACTGAAAGCTAAATACCATCTCCAAATGCAACTTGTGCGGAAGTCCACCGCACCCAAAATCTGGATGTATGTAATGAAAGTTTTAGTATGAGGTTTTTGGAAAAATGATCCTTAAGATGAAAAGAAAAGTTGGAAACCTTTTGATAAGAGGGAATGTGTTTTTATATAAAATACATTGGCCAAAAACTCAGAATTTTTTTAGCTCTAAAGTGGTTTTCATGTTATATGTATTGGGAAAGGGATGTTAGAGGGAAAAATGGATCTTTTTAAAATTAAAACAGCTTGTTTGAACGACTTAACTGGCTCATTCGAATGACATTGCATGATGTCGTTAGAACGACTCTTTCAAATGACATTTCAGGGAAAATCTTTGAAGGAAGTCATTTGAAGTCATTTAAATGACTAGGAGAGATGGGTCGTTCGAACGATCTCTCTATTTTAAGAAAACTTCGATTAATTTAAACGGCCAAACGAAACTTGAAAACCTATTACCAATAAGCACATAATACTTCAAAATTTATCTTCAATAGATTAAAATAATTCGGGTCATATACCTTTTAGGAAAACGAGCAATCGAATGCTAAGATGAACTTATTGTACATTAAAAGTCGGGATGCTCAAATTTTCCATGAAGTGGAGTAGCATGACACTAAAAGACCCTAAACATTTTGTCCAATGGAAATAGCCAATACTAAAAATTGATTTTATTGGAAATTTGTCATTACAAATCTCCCCCTTTGGCTAATTAGGGATAACACACAAAAAGATAAAAAGACTCAAAATTTTCTAAGCCAGACCATCAAGTCGATCCTAAATCCCATCCCCAAAACTAGTAAGAAAATAGAGTTGACTTAATTGACAACACAACTGCAACGTGGAGCTCTTGAAGGCATGAATGTGAAATGTGAGAAATAGCCTACACACATGAAATAACAAATCCATAAAACGCGTGGGGAAATAAAAGTGAAAAGTAAATCAAATTATGAGCTACCCCTAAATATGTTCTCCCCCATTTTTTCTGGAAAAGACAAAGGAATAAAACACACCACAAAGTTAGTGCAATAGAACACTAGAAAAAAGATGATATGGAAATACTAACATGATAAAACAAATAGCAATATCCATAACATAGAAATGAAGAGCATCCATCACAATGAGATATGATAAAATAAAGGAAGAGATGATTAACATTAATCCATAAAAATATACCACAAAGGTGAAACATTATCCAAATGAACAAAATAGAAAAGGGAAAAAGAAACCAATATCCGATACATAGGAGAGTAGACATAAATGAAAAATAAAGATATTTGTCACATATACACTAAAGAAAAGAACTGTCTAAAAAGAAGGATCACTGTGCGGGATCATTAGGGCATCATCTAGAGTCTCATCTAGAGTGTCATCACCAAGAGAAAATATGGTGCCCGAAGAACTTGCGCCATGTCGTATCTCATCACGGTGAAGCTCATGGAAGTGTCGCATCAAGAAGGAGTCTCTACATTCCTGAGCCTCCTCTCTATGAGCCTGGGCCTCCTTAGCTAGTTGTCTATCCCTTTGAATGGAGGCAAATAACTCCTACGTCATAACACGATACTGACGCTACTCCTCATGCATTTGATCAACCTGTAAACACATCAAACCAGATCCTTCGACTCTGAGGGCGGATGCCGATGAGAGGAATAGGGAAGAGACTAAGATGGAGTAGATAAGACAACATACTAGGATTACTCTAAGTGAGGTGGAGTTTAGAGAGGTGTATCCTTAGGAAGATGAACACAGGCCGACCTATGGATGAAATATTTACGATCTGATATTAGGTTGAGGGTATATACAAAAAAAGAAGAGGTCAACCTACGTCCAAATAGTGACGAGTGACTAGAACCGTAAAATGAAAATCCTATTGAACAGGCACAGAAGGTGACATATACACGGCTCAAAGAACTCCGTATATAAAATCGAGAAGATTAATAAAAATCCACACCAACTCTAGGAGATATAAAAAAAGGCACTAGGAAGTGGAGGAACTGAAGTGGGGGAATATGGAGATGAAGGGTTGTGAATATGGAGAGTGTGGGTGAAATATATGTGCGTGTTGGAGATAAATAAGGAAGGGAAACCGTTTTTGAGAAGAGAGAAAGAGGGAAAAGAAATAGAAAAAATGGCTATTAATTTTTTTAGCCCAACTGAAGTACAATAACCCTGATCGTTCGAACGAATTTTGGGAATCTTGTTCAAATGACATTGTTAGAACAGTGAAAGAATAAGAAATCGAATGAGATTATAGGGATTTCTAGGGCATTCGCTCATTAGAATCTCGTTTGAACAAGATTTTGAACGAGATTTCATACTTTTTAACCTTAACCAAATAAAAAAATTGCAAAAATAAAGAGCATAAAGGCTTGAAAGGGTTATAAACCCATAAATTTTTGGTTAGAAATGGAATTGGGCTACGAAAGACAACTTGTCTTTGCTTTAATACCCACCATTTGCAAAAAGAAAAAGAGCCTAAAAGAATGTATGGAATAAAAAATGCAAACTTCTAACAGAAGGGGGAGAAATGGTATCTAAATCTTTTAATTTGGGTATGGGTAGATCTAATATAAGGGGACGTCTTTCTTAAGTAGACATTGTTAGACAAAGGGGGAGAATTTAATTATGCAATTTATTTTTTTATATTCCATATACATTTTATGGTGTCTTTAAGTGTGTCGATTTTCATTCATGCGGCAACAAAGGTTTTAATGCAAAGCTTCTCAGAATATGTATTGGTCAAGTGTCTGTGTTTTTTTTCAGTGGGTTGGGATTGAGTTTTTTAGATTAGCTTGATGGACTATAGGATTTTAGTTTTGGTTTTGTTCTGAAAAGCCAAAGGGGGAAATTTGCAAGGACAAATTTCCAATTGATTCAATTTGTATGTGTTGGCTTAATTCTGGACAAAACTATTTGAGTTATAGTATAGAAGTTGTATTTATGCCATTTCAATCGTATGGAACTTTTTGAAGACGTAGCGGCCAAGTCAAAGCGATCACATCCTACGTCGTGTTGGATGTTGAGTTTTAGCCATCAACTTCCCAAGGATCTCTCAGGTATGAATGTTTATATTATGTTCAGCCTTGGATATTTATTATTGGGAGTTAGAATTTTTTTCGGGTTAAAATATCTTTTGAATTCATAACTAATTCGAGACAAATCAGAAAAATACCAAACTGGTGGCCATGCATTCGTAACAAAATTATATAGATTTATGGCCTAAAATATCATTCAAATGACCTCGTTCGAACGACTTGTAATGTGATTCTTTTTTGTGTGTGCTAACATCTCATTCACAATTTTTTTCGAGCGAGATTAAGACTCGTTCGAACGGCCGAAGCAATTTTTGTAAAAAATGAGAGTTTTTCAAGAAGTGTTTTCCATAACCTCCCACTAATTTTTACCAACCATTTATGTAATGCGAGAGTTAATTTTTGCCAGTGACCTTTACCATCCTTTGAGAGAAAAAAAACTTTTCCAAAAAATCCCCTATTTTTTTTTATCTTCAATGATTTAATTTCCAAAACAAAAATAAGTTTACACCAATTTTTTTTATGATCCAAGCTTCTCCATAATATATGTTTTGAGATCATAGTTTTGGCACTTGTTTTGTTTCGTGTACTCCTATAAATTGTTTCTTACATAGGATTCCATGTTCATTGTGTTCGTGGTGTACATGTGGTGCACTCCGTATACGTGATGGTAGCATTGCCCCATCGGTGGACTTAGAGACATAGGTGGACTCATGCATTTTCACTAGGAAGAGGTGGAAGAAATGAAGAGTGTCAAGGCTTGATATGGCATCAATTCGTTGTGTAAGTCTTCTGTCGGGTCCTTGTAGTAAATTCGTACTTAGTGGACTTATGGTTGGGCCATCCGAGATTTTCTAGTTATGGATTTTCCTCGTATATCGCGATGTTTTGGTTTTGTTTATTTATCTTGTAAATTATCACTTAGATACATGCTTAGGTTCAACAAGATAAACATGGTTTAATCACAAAAATTGTGTAATTGGTGCTTAATTAAATTGGGTAGTTTAGTTTACTTTAATTCAATTCGAAATTGTTAATTTGGCAAAATTCATGTTAATCTTGAATTAAGTTTGTTTAAATTTAGTTTGCAAAAATTTGAACTCAAATTGAAGTCTTATTTAAGAAGTGAAAATTTAATTTCGATAAAAATATTTAAAATTTGGAATTCCTAGAACCATCATCTTCATCTTCAAAGAATTTAGGTTTCCAAAGTAGTATCAAAGAATATCTTACAAGTTAATTAAATTTCACATTTTACATGAAGAAGTTCTTATTCAAGGAAGGCCGAGATGCAACCCTAAACCAGGTCGGCACTGCTGCTGGCTTTGACCTTTTTCTCTAACACAATTTAGGCACTTCTCCAAAAATTATGAGGAAGCTAATGATAAAGAGGGGATGGCTGAGTCTTTTGTGCCTTAGGATCAGATGGAGGTGGTTGCCCGACAAGGGGAGGAGGTGACACAAGATAAGGAGAAGGCTTAATAAATATGATTTGTTATATTTTTGTTTTATGAACTTTTGATGTAGTTTCTCCATTTCTCTATTTGTAATACTCCTACAGTTTGCATAAAATTTCACCTTTTCTAGTCATGATGTTGTTCTATTTAGCGCATCCCTTTTCTTTCCTTACTTATGTAATATCATATTCATTTCAGTTTAACTCTTGAAAGGCTAATTTGATCGTTGTTGAAAGTGAACGTTTGGGGGAGTTGCCAATTATTTAGAGCAAATCATGAAGAGCCAGATTAAGAAAAGATAGAGGAGTTGCTCAGCCTAGATGTTTCTGACCAGGCTAAGGTTATTTATCTCCAAATGTGAAGGTTGTTCCATTAGGAAGTGGCGACTAATGCCTCATACTATGAGATGATTCTCCAACTTCATGTAACACCCCGTAATGCTTTAAATAATTTAAATAGCTCGCTTTGAAGTAAAAATAAAAATATATTTATGTGGGATTTAATTATTTTTTATAATTAAAAATGTGGGTTTAATTTTTAGAAAATGAGAATTTCGATCGGAATTAAAATCGGATTTAATTTAAAGACTTGAAATTTTGTTTAAATCGTGGCAAAAATGGGTCGCTCAGGACACCCGAACCGGTTCGGGGGTACTGGCGAACCTGTTCGCCCATGTCAGGACAAAATTATTCTCTTTTTCTTTTAGTTGTTGTGTGGGATTAAAACTCTTTCTTTACCAAATGAAAAGGGAACGGGTTTACGGATTCTAAAACACTTTTTAGCCTCCCCGAAAGTCAGTATCCTCCTGCAAACTTCATCATCTCATTTTCCCAAAACCTAAACCCATTCTTAACAACCTTTAACCTAAGATATGGAGGTTCAAATTGGATTTTTCTCAAGATCATCCAAGAACACATTTTTGTCTCCTTTTCAAAAGGAACGTGATCATTAATTCAGAATTCTCAAATGATTTTTCTAAGGCATGAATACCTCCATTCTCTCTCTTTAGTATTATGCATTTTAAATATCACGTAAACCTTAATTTACATTTGCTTTTTAAAATAAATTAGAAACCTTCATTAGGGAAAGTGAAATATATTTGGGACTGTTTTTATGAAAAACCTTGATATGATTCAAGACTCATAACCCTTGTGTGCTTAAGGTAAAGATTTGAACTCTTGTTAATATGGGTATAGGTACATATAGAAAATCGTAGTGATTTTATTTAAATTAGAAAGGGATTTGTGCAATCATATAAAATTATATAGGTGTGATAAAAGGGAATTTTGTTGTGTGTGCCATAAACTTGCATGATGTGGAATTTATATTAGTCTCATGCAATGAATTCTTTAATTATGACGATGAATTGAATGAATTTAATTAGATTTATCTGTGATCGTATGATAAATTTATAGAATTGTTGATAATATGTCATATGTGAATCATTGATTTAATTATATTTATCATCGCGGGGGGCGACGAAATTTGGGCAGTACGCTGTCACCTTATTATTAGGAATACTTTCTAGGTATGGGACTGGTGGGTATGGGACTAGTTTGTGAAGATTTTTACAGATGAGATATTCTGGGATGGGGCTAATTTTTTTGGCGTTCCATTGGTTCAAGGCTCTAGGCACGAGACTAGAAGGAAATTAATGATAGAGATTTTTACTATATGGTAGGGTAGGACGTACTTGTGTTTTGAAGACCTTGAGGTATGGGACTAGGGGTAGGATTGAGGATTTATGCTCTATAATAGGGTGGGGATAAAATAAAATAATAATGAGAACTTGAGAAAAACTGAGAATTAATACCTAAGATAATAAATGAGTATTAAAATGGATAGGTGTCATTAATAAGTGCATGAATGACATAATACATGTGGGTTGCCTATTGCGACGTGGATGTGTATTGGCGTCATCAAGAAGTGCAGGGCTGATAGAATATGGGCTGACTTGCTATTATGATGTGTTGTGCATGGAACCTCATTAATAAATAAAGGGTTAAGGAAATTGGTTCGTCTAGCTATAGAGAGGGGAATATGTACGGTAGAAAACTTTAGGCGGGCCCGACTAAGTGCAGGACATATAGTACAATCAGGCGGTTATGAAGGCGCCGCAATAATAATAAATAATTTAATTAATTAATTTAAATGAAGATGTTGACTTTAGCCTTATTATCGGATTGTGATAACATAAGTTGGACTTAAGCTTTTGGGGTGGCATAATTATGTGATTAGATGATAGTAGTTTATTTTACTCGCATGTTAATAATTATCTTGTTTAAATGAAAATACTCTATTGTGGTGTTTATCATGTATAATGCTACTTTCTGGGTTCACGGACCCTAATTGGGAGAGTAGCTAGTATTCATGCAGTGGGCTCAGACCCGTTGCATTTACTACCATTTCAGTTATAGCGTTGGAGTAGCTGCATAAGAGTGATTGGAGATATTTTTGGAGGTGCAACTGGAGACTTATTTATTTTACATGATTTAGTAATGTAGGTCTATTTTCCATTTATGTTGCATTTATCATGAGACTTTCATTATGGATTTGATGGGCCAATAGGTTCCACAGTTGTTTACGATTTTCAGTTAATTTTTACAGTTGGATTATTTTATTAAAGTTATATTTATTTGGAACTGATTATATTTTAGAGATTAGCATGGTGAATGGATTTATTATGGCTTGAATGGTTATATTTATTGGATCAGTTTGCCTATTATCTTGTGGAATAAACTTTTATATGTCTCATATCTATCATATACTAAGAATTATTACTTATTTAGCCATGCCTGGCGTATTTTGGAGGCAAAGATGGTCACTTTGCTTGCCAAATTGCGCAGGGTGTTACACTTAAACTTGATCATAAGGACATAGTTGCCAATTTATCTACTAACTATGAGAAAAAGTTTTATGTTCGTTGAAGTGACAGTGTATTCGATAAGAAATTGCATGACTTGTCTTTAACATACTCCAAGAAATAATTTAGCTGCAGTTTGAGGTGAAGAGTACTCGGGAGGTATCCGGTCTATTGAAATAGGAAAATAATTTATTGAGGGACAAATTAGAGGGCCTTTAGAAGGCGGCCACAATTGACCAAAGTCAAGTAGCCTCATTCTTGAAGAAGGAAAATGCTAGGTTAATGGAGGAGTTAAATAAGTTGAAGAAATCAAAAGGAGGCCTATCTTCTAGACAGGTGGTTGTGGCTCGTCCGTCGGTGGAAGAAGATAGAAATAAAAAGATATTGGTCGACCAAACAAACATCATAAAGAATCAATTGGCTACCATCAAGAGGTTAAATAAGAAAATAATCGACTTACTTATCATTTTCATAAAGAACCTCGCACAATATGGATGAATGGTTACGATGAGGCATTGGCACACTTGGGCGATGAACTTGAGAAACACCATAGAGAAGATTACAAGTGGGGTTAGTTAAATGCTCTTACTGTGATGAAGTTGTCGAAGAAGATAAGATTTGGTACTGGCATAACCCTGTATATTTGAATCAGCCTTTCCCTCCATTCAAGTTGGACACTTCTTAAATCCCTATGGACGAAATCCATGTCAGTTTGACTAGGAAGTAACTTGGGGAATATAGTCTATATGGAGATTATATCCTTAGTTGGCATTTACATTTGATGGATAAAGCTAGTTCCAGCAGCCAATCAAAGCTTAAGTACTTGAGCACAATAATTATTCCTTTTTTATTGGACGTACCTCCTACTGGGGTGGAGAATACTTTGGGAAAACATCACGTTGATTAAGTAGGTTGTCATTTTTTTATTGTTGAATGTTCCTATGTAATGATCTTATGACATTCAAAATATTTGAATAAAATTCTTTGATTTCTTCATTGTGTGATTGTGTCCTACCAGTAGTTTTATCATATGATTGTGTGGTTGGTATTAAGCTAACTAGTATACCATACTAGTTACTAGTTTAGACAAACTCATATTGTCCTACCTTAGGTTAAACTAGCTTGCCATTGTTTATGGTCGCCCAAACGTATATTTTCATTTTGACCAAGTGCTTGTGTTAGTTATAAGGACAAAATTTCCAATTGATTCCATTATATAGTTTTAACTTATTCCCGGAACAAAACACGTTTGATTCATATGTCGTATTTTTATTGTCACGGTCCCACACAGACTATGATGAATTGAAGTTTAATTGAACATGTCGTGGCAAAGCTTCAAGGAATTATTTATGCCGAAGGATTAATTGGTGCAACTTTATTCGTCTTCAAATAAAATTGCATTCTGAGATCACTCAGGTATGAATGAGTAATTTTAATGGGACTCAGAAATAATTTTAAAATGTTTAAGGATGTTATTTTACTAAGAAAATATTTTTAAAAGAGTTTAAAATTGTTTACACTTATTTTAATCTGATAAGAACGGATTAGAGTTGTGATTTGTTGGGACTCTATCACGTGTGTCATTCAAATGAACTGACATGTCATTCGAGCGAGATCTCTATCTCATTTGAATGACATGCGTGTTTCTCTTGAACGAGTACCGCCTTAAAGAAATTATTTAATGGCGTGTTTTCATCAGATTTTGTAAGTGTGCATTCTGGAAAAAATAGTTTACGAACCAGAACGTTTATGCACATTATTTTCGAAGGTTTTTTTAAGATAAAAACATCCTTAGAGTTTCAAAGATCTAAGATTTCATTACTATATTCTATAGTGATCTTGTTTGCACCAAGAAGAGTTGTTATACATAGAAAATTGCTCGGTTTTTCGATGAAGAAGCGGAAGAGCCGTGTTAAACATCGTAGACATTAAAAGCCATAGCGGTGGACACTGAAACATACATGGACGCGTGTGTTGTGGACAGGTATCGTGGAAGAAGGAATTTTTATGTGGGCACTATGAGTGGAGTGATTGAAGATCAGAAGAGCATCAAGTCTCGTGGGGATCGAGTTGTTGAGTAAGACTTGTGTTTGTTCGTTATAAATCCACATTTATAGTGATTGTTTGGCTTGAGCCGTCCGAGGTTTTTTTCCATTATGGTTTCCTCTTACATCCGACATTGTGAGCATTTATTTTCCTTAATTTACTTGCTTTAATAACTGGGTGTATGTTTAGGATTTATCAAGATAAAATTTGGTTAAGCTAAAATTATTTCACAATTTGGTGGACATAAAAATTGGAAAAGGTTTTTAAAAAAGATATGATGTTTCATCATCCTTAAAGCAAAGTCTGATTTGAGTATTTAAAAATAAGGAGACCTACAAATTGGTATCAGAGCTAGAAACATATTTTTATTGTATTTAATCCCTTTTTGATTTTAAGGATGAATTTTGGTGGTTTTGAAAAAAAATTTGCTGCTATTTTTATGGCACTAATTATAATTATTGGAAAATGCGAATGAGAAGTGCTTTAAAATCAATTGATGAGTGTGTTTGGTTAGCAGTTGAAAAGGGTTGGTCTCCACCAGTCAGACGAGAGGGTGAGGTCACTAGTTTGAAACCCGTTGAGTCATGGACCGAGGCTGAACATATGCTTGCACTTTACAACTCTAAGGTGTGCATGTTATTTCCTCACATGTCACATAGAAAGAGTATAATAGAATTATGACTTATGAAACTTCAAAAGAGGCTGCAAAATACTTGCACTTACTCACGTGGGCACTAGCACGGTTAGGGCGTCTAAGTTTTAAAATCTCACTACACAGTTTGAGATGATTAAGATGTTAGAGAGTGAGACATTTGATGAGTTCTACACTAGGTTGTCCACTATTGTTAATGTGTCGTTTAACCTAGGTGAGAATATACCTGATAACCAATTCGTAAAGAAAGTTTTGTGATCTTCACCGAGTAGGTTTGATGCAAAATTGATTATTGTAAACTCCTTAGGTATGCTTGAGTCGACGAAACTAAAAGAGATTGTAGGTGACCTACAAACCTCGGAACTCAATATGTTTACCTCCAAGCAAGTGCCAAAGAAAGAAAAAGGCATTCCATTAGAATCCCGGAAGGAGGAGATTAAATTTTTTAATGATGACTCCAATTTCGATTTTGAGGATGTCGCCTTGTTGGATAAAAAGTTCAAAAAATTTCCTAAGTTCTAAAATCAATCAAAAGATGCCAAAAAGTTTGAGAAGTTCATGAACAACAAGGTAGATTCCACCCCTAAAGATAAGAGTGATAAGATTAATAGGGTTGAGTCGTATACGTGTTTTAGGTGTGAGGGTTATGGTCACAAGGTTGCTGAGTGTACCACTAGACTTAAGAAAGAGGGCAAGAAACTAATAGCTCATAGTGCCCCCTTAAGTAATAGTGATACGAAAGAGGGAGAGAGTTCCCCAAATGAGAGAACCTTTGTGACTTTCTTAGAATGTCATGTGAGCGATGACGATAAATCTTCCCATGAAGATTCTCATGTGCATGACACTTTCGAGGCCGTTGAGAGTGCATCTCGAGTGTGTGAGGGTGATGAGAGTGACGAGGAGGAAATCGATGTGAAAGAGTTTCAAGTTTTTTTTAATGAGTTGTATGTCGAAGCAATGAAGGTGAAAAGGATAACTCTAAATTACAAGCTAGGTTGAATGAGCGTACTATAGAAAATAACGATGTTTTAATTCAGGATATTAGGGCACGAGAGAGAAAGCCTATGGAGAAGTTAGAATATGTATAGAAATAGAGATAGCCTTCGTGGTTTGATGGAGGCATTAAAAAAATAGGTTCTTGAGTTTGAGGAGTGTAGGCATGTAATTGAGTATAAGATTTATGAGTTGAAGGAGAATTTGAAAGACTCGAGTAATGTTAAGTTTGACTAGGAATCTAGGTCAGAAAAGTTGGATAAGATGTTAGGCACCATCCAAGTCAAGAGAGATAGATTTGGTATAGGCTACGATGATAGTGTTCCCATTCCCAAAGCCAATACCAATCGTGTGAGAGATCCTACTAGGAACGTGAGGAGAGGTCAACATTTTGGTAATCATTCACGTAGTCTTTACACTTGCACACATTGCAGTAGGAAAGGTCACCTTAGAGGTTTTTACTATGACCTTAGGAATGCTCCTAGGAAGTTTAGGAATAAAATTGTGTTGGTTCCCAAAACCCATGCGTTATGTCACAACTACTTGGGTTAGGAAATCGGACTTAGAAGCTTTAGGACTAAAACTTCATGATTCTCATTTGGTTGCACTTGATTCTTTCCATGCTAGATTTTGTGGATGATTGTTTTACCATGTTTGTCATAATCTAGTCTTCGCATCTTGATTTATATCTTACAGCTGTCATGACATGTGTATCATTTTGTATTATATCATTTATTGAGTCTTATTTGAAAAAAATAAAAATATTTTGTTGTTTGTAAATTTTTTTGAAAAATACAAAAAGGTTTTTGTTTAAATATTTTTGAGAAAAATACAAAAAGATTTTGCTTTTATTTGAGTCAAAGTATGTTAAAAAACCAAAAATATTTTCAATTTGTTTTATGTCATGAGTTTACATGTTTGATGTGGCATATTGGTGTGCTCGGATCCCCTTCCTTTCATTATCCATTTGGCTAGGAAATTTGGTCATAATTATTGATGCTTAGAATGATCTTAACCATTGAATTATGGGGCTGTTTTGAAGTTTATAAGCTTTTTTATTCGACTTCGTTTATATGCCATCTTTGCACGCATGCACGAGTTTATATGGATGTTTGACTACTCTTGCATATTTCAGTTTGGTGAGACGTTCTTATCTCAATTTTGTCATCTATGCGTAAGTAGACATAAGGAGGTGTGAATATAAGAACCATTTACCGTGAGGATTATATTAAAAAATGATGAGTGTTCACGGGAAAGGGCTGCGAGGGTGTAAGATTGACTCATCGTGAAAGTCATCATTTAAAAGAGCCGGGAATAAATTAAAAGGAAATAAAAAGAATCATATGCCAAAAATAGGCCAAATTAGTTTATGTTCATTCAAAAGAAAAATATTATATATTTGAGGGAGTTTGGATGGATAAAAATTAATGGAGTTTGCACCACGAATCCTAACGTTGAAAAATCGTATCATGATGCTATTGTTTGTAGAATCGTCAAAATTTTGGATTTGTGTGCATGATGTTTGTTTAGTTCATTAATCTCACACTTCAATGGTCACGTTTGGCTAAAATAAAGTTTGATGATTTATAGCTATCAATCATATCTTCTTGATCGTTTTGATGTGTTGGAATTGTGATTCATTTGTTGAAGTTCACGCCCATACATTCCATGTCTATGTTTGAGCATAGCGATATTATGTTAACATGTAACTCATATTGGTCATGTGTATATTGTTTATTGTTTTAGTACTATTTTACATTTTTCTCCACTTCTAGTCAGTTTTTTCACAAAATTTTTTCACTAGGCAAAACTGTATGATTTTCTGCATTGAGTGTGAGAAATTTGTTTTATCATTAGAACGATAACTCAATGTTGCGTGAAGCCTTCAAGCGAGAAGCTCAAGTCATTTGAACGACTAAGCTGTCTCGTTCGAGCGACCAGTCTAGGATTTTTTGTTCCTTGCTATTTCGGTACCTTGATTCTTAAGGTTATATATTTTTGTACTGCTGGGTTGGTTCTAGTTTATGTTTATGCATATTACTTTGATAGATTTGATATTTCCCTGCATTGATTCGTTTAGTCACACCTGCTTAGATTGATGATTCATAATTGTGTGATTATTTTTTTCTAGCTAAGGATTTAATATTGTTGATCTTTATTAGTGAGTTGTTCCATGTTTATCTAGATATATTTCATTGATTTATCTCATTCTATATATGTTTATCTTTTCACCGGTTTATCTATTCAAGCCAAAAAGGGGGAGAGATGTATGTGATGTAGGGGAGATTATGTGTGATGAGCTTGGTATCCTGATTTAGATATTATTTACATATTGATATCATGTTTTTCCCACATAAAAAATGGTTTGGATTTCATTTTTACATATTGGTTTATATCATTTGTTCCTCCATACATCACTGGGCATTTGTCTATTTCATATGTGTAGGTATGCTTAAAAGATTCGAGATTTCAAGTTTACATCACATTTAGACAATTTATGCTTACCGGACCATCATTTAATAGTCTTGTCCTGTAATTTTTTATTTTGGGTTTTAAGATATGGGATTTAGGCGTTATACGGCTTGACGGCCCGACTTAGACATTTGACGGTTGGCTTTGCCCCGGAATAGTCAAAGGGGGAGATTTGTAAGGACCAAATTTTCAATTGAGTCAATTGTATAGTTTTGACTTATTCCCGGAACAAAACACGTTTGAGTCATAGGTCATATTTTTATTGTCATGATTTCAAACAGACTATGATGAATTGAAGTTTAATTGAAAAGGTTGTGTCAAAGCTTCAAGGAATTATTTATGTCGAAGGTTTAATTGATGCATGTTTATTCGTCTTCAAATAAAATTGCATTTCGAGATCACTCAGGTATGGATGCATAATTTTAATGGGCCTCATAATTAATTTTAAAATATATAAGGAAGTTATTTTATTAAGAAAATATTTTTCAAATGTTTTTAGAAGAATTTGAAATCATTTACACTTTGTTTTAATCTGATAAGGACGGATTAGAGTTGTGGTTTGTTGGGACTCTATCACGTGTGTCGTTCAAATGACCTGACAGTTTGTTCGAGCGATATCACTATCTTGTTGGAGTGACATGCCTTTTTCACTATGAGATACCGCCTTAAAAAAATTATTTAATGGCATCTTTTCATCAGATATCGTAACTGAGCATTCTGGAAAAAAACATTTTACGAACTAGAACATTTATGCACATTGTTTTCTAAGGTCTTCCAAAGCAAAACACGTCCTTAGAGTTTCAAAGATTCCAGCTTTCATTACTATATGATATAGTGATCTTATTTGCACCAAGAATAGTTTCTACATAAAACATTGTTGGGTTTTACGGTGGAGAAGCAAAAGAGTTGTGTTCAACATTATAGACGTTACAAGCCATATTGGCGGATACCGAAACATACGTGGATGTGTGTGTTGTGGATATGTATCATGGAAGAAGGACTTTCTACGTGGGCACTATGATAGGAGTGGCTGAAGATCATAAGAGCATCAAGACTCATGGGGATCGACTCGTTGAGTAAGACTTGTGTCTATTCGTTGTAAATCCACATTCATAGTGATTGTCTGGTTTGGGCCATCCGAGGTTTTTTCCTGTTGTTGTTTCCTCATACATCCGGCATTATGAGAATTTATTTTCCTTACTTTACATGCTTTAATCACTAGTTGTATGTTTACGGTTAATCAAGATGAAATTTAGTTAAGTTCAAATTGTTTCATAATTTGGTGCACATAAAAATTGGAAAAGGTTTTTCAAAAAAAGATAGTGTTTCATCATCCTTAAAGAAAAGTCTGATTCAAGTATTTAAAAATAAGGGGACCTATATTTGTTACCATTTTTTACCAAATGTGTAGGAATGTTCCTTAATTCAATCTGTTAAAACTTCTTATTCTTGACACTAGGGAGTCATACATGAAGTTTCATACTTGGTACTTCCTGTTCTTGACCTTTACGGTCATACATAAAGTTTTATGTTTGTAACTTCTTGTTCATGGCTTGTCCGAATATGGCTTCATACGTGAAGTTTTCTTGTGAATTTTTAGAATTTAGTTTTTCATATTTATTTAAAGATTTCTTGCTTAGCACATCTCCACTCCCCAAAAAATAAAATATAAAAAGGAAGACTTTTTTTAAGAAACTTAGTGATCTTTAATCAGACTACAAAACGAGTTACAGGAAATAATAAGGTATTACATTTTGTATGAGCATTGATAATATTTCCTTAGATGCTTGGTATTTCGTGGTTTTTGAAATATTCTCTTTTCGGGGTTTTGAGCCGATAAGTGTCTGGTTGGATGACTGAAGAAATGCAGTATGGACCATGGCCATTTTATTCTAGTTTATTCCCTTTCCTAGAGTACTTTCGTTTATACTTACCCTTCTTGTTTCAGATTTCTCGGTTTGACCCTCCTATTATAGAATTGGGTCTTTTGTTACTGGTATACTTCCACGCGCAGTGCAACGTGTTCTCATTCCTCATCGAAGTCCAAATCTAACCTTTTTATAAGATCAATCTTCATGGAATTTAAATCGAGTACTCTGAGACTGGCACACCAATCTCTGTGGGAACCACTGCCTATGGTCCAAATACTAATATGCAGGGGGTCTTATCGGTGGTTGTCCTCGGCGTAGTCCTATATGCCTAGAGAATGCTTTTTAGTTCATTGATCCAATTTTTCTAGGAATCATCCAACCTCTTCTTAATTCCATTGAGTAGAGTTTTATTTGTTATCTCTGTTTACCCATTACATTTTGGAGGTCCGGGAGCAAAATACAACTTTTGGATTTTGGATTAAATGCAATAATCTTTAAAATCCCGGTTATCAAATTACGTACCATGGTCAGTGATGAAGGGATATGGCATACCATACCAGCAAATGATGTTCTTCCATATAAAATAGAAGACATTGTCATAAGCCATGTCTAATAGAGGTTCTGCTTCTACCCACTTGGTGAAGTAATCTATTGTAGTGACAAAAACTTAAACCTTCATCTTGTCTTCGGCAAGGGGCCAACCAGGTCAATTACCCAAATGACAAAGGTCCATGGGGATGTGATCATCATGAGCGTGGTGCTAGTTATCCTGTGGATGGTAATGTATCTTTGGCAATTTCCATAATGCCTAGAATAAGTGGCACAATCTTATTTTATTGTGGGCTAATAATAACCCTACGTGTCCATTCGCCTAACTAATGATTTGCCTGTTGAATGACGTCCACAGGATCCTTTATATATATATTTAACCAGGTTTGATACCTCGACTGGATGGACACACCTGGGCAGTGAAACGATAAATCCTCTTTTATATAGAATTCTTATTTCCGTAATGTATACGAATGCTTTATATTTTAATTTCCTGGACTTCTTTGGATCGACGAGCAGGATGCCCTTCTCAATGTAATTGTTTATCAAATGCATCCATAACAGGCCTAAATCTAATGCAATCATATTGAGGCTCTCTTCATCAATACACTGATGCATGAGTATTTCTACTGGTATGGTTCTTCTCAAATCAGTTTTGGTCATAGAGCAATCCGAGCGAGTGCGTCTTCTCGGGCATTATTAATCCTGGGAATTTTGATTATTTTAATCACCAAAAATTTGGATATCCTGTCTAAATCTTTGGCCAATTACTTTTTTATGAATTCTCCTTCGACTCCATAGACACCCAATACTTGGTTTACAATCAGTTGGGAGTCGTTGTTAGATTATATCTACTCATCACCCAAAGAGAGTGTTAATTTAAGCCTGAATATTAACGCCTCGTACTCTGCTTCATTATTAGAGGCTTTGAATTATAACCTGAGTGCATATCCAATATCTATGTCATTCGGTGTGTTGATTATCAGTCCATCCCTACTACTAGAGGCACATGGAGATCCATTTGTGTACATCTTCCAAATGGGTGCTCTTTTTTGCAATCCCCTTTGACTAGAATCTCATAATTGAATATCTTTTGACTTTGCTCAACGTAGTAATCGGCTATTTCTCGCTTAGCCGATGTCTCTAGTATATATTCTTCCAGATTGAATATACCTGTCATAGATATATCTCCGAATAAGTCTGACCGGTTGGTTGAAACTTTAAACTCTCTTTTCAATAAGTCTTCTCGAATGGATCTACTGCTGAGCTCTCTTCTGTAGATATACGCGATAGGATTTTCTTTCTAAGTGAATTCTACTATGAAAGCAACCACTATTTGTCCCTTCATCTCCGTTCTTGGTTCATATTGTATATCATACTCCTCGATCTCCATAACCCAAGCCATTAACCTTCTCAATTTTTTAGGTTTAAGGATGGCTTGACTTAGTATCACATCTATGTAGACCACGATAGTGTGGACTTAAAATCATGGCATCATTCTTCAGGACGCTTTATATAGGGTTAGATATAATTTATCCAATTGTGGGTAATGGATTTTGGATTCTCAATAAGATTTGATTATGTAGTAAATCAATTTTTGCACATCATTTTCTAGTCAGATAAGTGTCGAGATAACTATTGACTCAGATACGGACAAGTACAACTAGAGCTTTTCCCCTAAGACTAGTCTTGAGATCAAGGGCGGAGACTCCAGGTATTTCTTCAATTTCACGAGGCATTTTCACATTCTTTAGTCCACTTGAAGATCTTCCTTAGAACTTTAAAAAAGGGGAGTCACATGTCTATAGCTCAGGAGAAAATTATATTGAGGGTTGTTACTCTGCTAGTCACCCTTTGCACTTCCTTCTTATTTATAGGGGACTTCATATTTGTCAATGCTTAATTTTTTTCTAGTTTAGCCTCAATACCTCTTTGATTTACTATAAATTCGAGGAACATTTCTTCCCTTCTGTCGAATACACATTTGGTTAAATTGAGCTTCATCTGGTATTTCTCTAGTTGGTCGAACATCTATCCCATATCCTAGGTCCTTGATGTAATTGGTTTCTTTCTTTCTCTTGGTGACCATGTCACCCACATATACCCATATATTTTTATTGATTTGTTCTGCAAAAAACTTTTTCACTAACTTTGGTATGTTTCTCCATCATTTTTTAGCCCAAAAAGCCTAACCTAATAGCACTATGTACCTCGACTGGTGATGAACGAGGTTTTCTCCTTATCTTTCAGCTTCATTTTAATTTGGTTATACCCTGAGTACGCATCCATGAAGCTAAGTAATTTTTGGTCGGCAGTAGCATCGACCAGTTGATCAATTCTCAATAAGAGATAGTGGTCTTTCTGGAAATCCTTGATCAAATATATAAAATCAACATACATATGTTGTTTGTTGTTCTTCCTTTTTACCATAAGCACATTGGCCAACCAATCGGGGCATCTGACGTCCTAAATGAATTTTTCTTTCTGTAAATTTCCCCTTCTTCATGGATAGCCATGCTTTTCTCGCGACTGAATACATGTTGCTTATTCTTAATCGGTATTGCATCCTTGACAGTGTTGAGTTCATGGCATATGAACTTCAAGTCTATCCCTAGCATATCTTCATGTCTCTAAGCGAACACATTCTTCTATTTTTTGAGGAAATCCACTAGTTCATTCCTTACGATTAGGTCTAGGGATGGATTATTTGCATTGTCTTTTCTAGGTATTTATTATCTAGGACTATGGTCTCTACTTCTTCCATAATGTGACCCTTGACTAAGTCTGTGTCTATATAATCTATCTGATACATGGTGGTGAGTTTCTTCAGTTCCTCTTGGTCGATTGAAGTGTAATATCACTCTTTAGCTTTAATTTTGTTTCCTTTAACGACGCTAACCCCATAGTGCATAGGGAAATTTAGGCATTGGTGTACAGTGAAGGAAATAACTTCAACCTTTTTTAGGCCAACCCTGTCAAGGATAAGGTTATATGTTGAGTTGACGTTCTTATTAAGGAAGAAGAATTGGACCTTCTCGATTCTGTAGGTTGACTAATTACCAATTATGACATCTAGGTTGATAGTTCCTAGGTGATACACCATTTCCCAAAAAAATCCAACATAAGGCATGTGATAAGGCTTAAGTTTGCTATCTTGGAGACCCAATACCTTAAATTACTCATAAAAAAACATGTTGGTTGAGCAACCATTGTCGACTAATATTCTAGCTACTCTTCCTTTGTCTACCAGCATCGTGACGACCAGAGGATCGTTGTGGCAGTAGAGTACTCCTGAAAGGTTATCTTAGGAGAAACCTATTATTAGTCTATCTTTGTTAACTTTCCTTAGGAGTTTATTAATATCTCTGATCAAATCAATCTGATAAATGTAAGATCATGATCTAGATTCATTGAGATACGACTTTCTCTTAGCGATTTCATCATCGCAGCTAGCATCACCACGTATAATAAAATTACATCTAAAAGATATCATGTTAACCTTGCGCACAGGATCTTTAGGTTACTTCAACAGATTTTGGTCGTTGATGTCATCATCGCTGCCCATTTTCTCATTGACTCCTCTTCAACATGGAGAATTTGATCGTCTTCGACTATCTCTCTCCTACGAAGGATTTTTATGCCTTATCTGTCAACTAATTTAAACGGTTTTCCTCTCCTAATAAGGCTTTGTATCTCATTCTTTAGGGCTATGAAATTATCCATTTTATGCCCGTGGTCTTTGTGGAATTGGAAATACTTGGATTTATCCTTCTAGTTTGGGGGAGATTTTAACTTCCCAAGCCATTTTAGGTCCTTGCTTCCTTGGATCTCCTCCAAAATTTGATGTACTCCAATAATGAGAGGGGTATATTCGTCATACCTCTTAGGTTTGTCAACCTTTTTGTCCTTTTGCTCCTTCTTCTCATGGACTTTTCTCTTCTTAGCTTTGGGGTTGTGAGATTATTTGGCATCTATGGCTTCCTTGGCATTCATAATCATTCTATACTTGGCTAGAAATTCAGTCATGGTTTTTGAAGGGTCTTTAGCTAGATCATAGTATAGTTTCTCAAGGAGAAAGCCACTCATGAACACAAGGATCACTGTCTTATCTTCGTAATTAATGACTTCTATTTTTTTGCTATTAAATCGAGTGATATACTCATGGGTAGTTTCTCCAATCCTTTGGCCAACACTTAGCATATGAGCAGCCCTCTTTATGAGTTTGTCTCAAAAGTGGAAATTGTCGATTAATAAATTGGCCAATTATTGAAATTTAGAGATTTGCCCCTTGACAAGTTCTTGTACCAGATTTGGGTCGATTCGGTAATAGTTCTAGAGAATACTCTATAGCGCATCTTGTCGAGGACTGAATAAATATTGACGATAGCTTGATACTACTATATGTTGAGTATGGGGTCGATCTTGCCATCATATTTTGGGGTCACCGCATGAGGTTTGAACTTGTCAGGTGCAGGGTAGTTCACAATCGCAGGAATTAAGGGTGATCCCTTCATGAAAAAATCAATACATGGGATTCTTAAATTTAGCTATTTCAACTGGGCGTCCTCTAATCTTTGAGTTGAATTCTTCTAGGGACTATCGTTAGGGTCGACTTTGACTGAAATAGTTTTATTGATCGTGAGTTAGTGGTATGATCTCTTCTTGGGACGTCTTCAAGGTATGCACTGATCCTCTCACGGTAGTTATGGACCTGACAGATCTTTCTCAGTGATATCTAGATCTTGAAGGGTCTTTGTGATTATGAACCCTTACACCTTGGGGACCTAGACAATCAAATGTTGAGCCCTGACTCAGCCTTTTGAGCATGCTCAGTCTTTGAGAGAATGAATGTCCATTATAATATTCAGTGGACCTTAGAGATGAGGTGACATCGGGATGATAACTTCAATCATTGGTTGATCTAAAGTGTCTAGATCTGTTTCTCTCATGCCTTTCCGTTGGATTGTCAAGTTGTTTATCCCCATTGGGAGTTGGGGGTAGCATTTCTCTTCTTACAATTGGGTCTGCTATAGGCTTGTCTTGGAGCATTTGAGTTAATTATTTAACAGTCTCTAGCATAGCCTATTGGCCCTTGCTATGCTCAACAAAATTCTGTGGAGATCTCCTATACCACGATAGGCAAAGGGAACGTACGTATCACGGTGGCATGGCTACCTTCGGGATTGTCTGTCATTTATCAATACTGATAAGTGAGTGATTAAAAAAATTACTTGTGTACAAAAAATAGATAGGAAACAATAATAACTTATCGGTTCCAACAGATAGCGCCAATCTGTTGGTGTCTAAAATTAGTATGATGATTAGGATGAGTCTTATCTTAGTTGTACCAATCATTATCAACCACAAATAATATAGAAAAGATATCAACTAGAGAGGGATGAGAGATAAAGAAATAGACAAAGATTTTTTTATGTGGTTTAGCCCAGCAAGGTGCTTATATCCACGGACGCGATGTCACTAAATATTAGGATTTGAGTGTCAACCTCTCAAGAACTCTGTAGGGTTTTGAACTAAATCATTTTTCAGTTGTCCTCAGTTGAGGGGTGTAGTGAGACACTTATAGCAATGAAAATAAGAAGAGGTGGAATACCTTGATATCTCAGGTATTTACACCTTTACACTATAATTAACAGTTATGTACTTCATCACGTGCATATGCATGGGGACTATTGATATCTTCACATGTGTCTGTTCGCCTTACTGATTCTTCATATTCTTGAGGGTAGTCGGCCAGTGTGCCGACCAAAGGAGATAATAGAGCCGACCACTTCTATCTATTGACTTTGGCTCACTGAACATAATGACATGTGTCGCATCATTGTTGGTCCACCTATCATTATTATTTTAGGTTACGAGAATATATATATATATATATATATATATATATATATATATATATATATATATTACATGAAGATGGAAATGTTTCGCTTGCGAGATTAAATTGAAGAGAAACACCTCGTTCATTATTCCGAACTCGATAAGATTCAAATCTTATTTATGTGCTACTTGTTATGAATTTATTGCTTGGCTTGAAAGCACATAACAAGTACCATAGAACATTCTGGTTGATTACCCTTCCCCTACGAACTTATAGTTCTTGAAATATAAATATAGTCTTCATTTGGAGACTCCAAAAAGATAATAACCATAAGATATAATTATACTGTGACAAAATTTTAGACCAAAAATATTTAGGGTGTTTGTTATTTAAATGACTCTGATACCGCCATGGAATTTTGTAATGGGTAATAGGTAAAAGAGATCCTTACTCTTGTAAACTTTTTTTTGGTTTGAAACAAAATTTATTGGAGTGGATAGAAGTCATAAACCAACAAATAATTTGTTAAATAAATAAAATTTTCTAATTGGAATCGTATCTTTCGATTTCATATTTCCTTGCTCACATTTTCCAAAATGACATCTTTTTTATTTAAATAATCCTAATTATACCGCTAATTCAACCAAATAAAAATCTTATATATATGTGGAAATTAAGTGTAACTTTTTATACCTCAAAATGTAAAGTTTTGCAATGTTAAAAAGCTTTGTGTTGATGGGTCATTTACCATGTGATTTTACATTTATAGATGCGACTATGT
Source organism: Sambucus nigra (assembly GCA_949130495.1). Classification (NCBI taxonomy): domain Eukaryota; kingdom Viridiplantae; phylum Streptophyta; class Magnoliopsida; order Dipsacales; family Adoxaceae; genus Sambucus; species Sambucus nigra. The sequence continues at coordinate 513,832,566 of OX422221.1, read as the reverse complement.
AGAACTCCTCATTTTATTTTTATACTTACATTTCCACCGATTTGGAAATTTTATAGATTCAAAGACTTAAATGGTTGACATGATCCTAGAATTGTCAGTGGATCATGTCGAGTTATATAATACTAGGTTCATGTCAAAACACACCTAACTCTTACGCTACCCATTAACTAAATGGTTTCAAAGACCAAGTCCAAACCCAATTTGTTGATCTTAGATGACATGACCCATACTAGTAACATCCGATTGATATTTTTCATACGATTTAAAAAGGAACTTTGGCTATTTTTAAATTTTCATTATTGATTACATAAAAAATAAGAATGTTTGAAATACACAAATAATAATTGTTCCAACATCATTATTTTTTTAATCAAAATTATTTGTCGACTACATACTCTACACCAAAACTGGCGAATGGTCATGGCCAAAATCCTTGACCAAGACTGTGGGTCGCGAACTTGGGTCGTGAACATTTCGGGTGCGGCCCATTTCGTGGGTCGTAGCCCAAGTCCATGAGAAATTGGGGGGTCACGATAGATGGTCTCGGACTTGGGCCGCGACCCATATCGCGACGGAAAAAATGGTCGTGGCCAAAGTCCGTGTCCCACAACCGTGACGAAAATTGTCGCGGCCAAAATCCGTGACCCACACACGCAACAAAAAAAATGGAAAAAAATGGTCGCGGCCAAAGACATGACCCCCAACCGTGACGAAACAAAATGGAAAAAAATGGTCGCGGCCAAAGTCCATGACCCATACTGCGACCATTTTTTTTTCAATTTTTTATGGCGGTGTGGGTCACGGACTTTGGTCGCGACCAATTTTTCGTTACGGTTGGAGGTCATGGACTTTGAAAGCGAATATTTTTACGTGCGACGAAAAAAATAAAAACGGTCATGGACAAAGTCCATGACAATATTAACAATAATTAAAAAAAATATTTTTTTGGTCCAATCCTAAAATTGGGGGTCCTATGACTGCGCAACCAGTTGCTACGTGTAACGTTGGACACGTACGAGGTGTTACAAATATTTATTATTAGTAAAAGAATAAAAAAAATCACAAATTGCGAATCGGGAACATTGTTAATAAACTAATATACATACAAACTTAAAAATATTATAAGTTTTAATAATGCACAGACCAAAACAAAATTGGGCAGAGTTTTCTATGTTTTCTGGACATTCCACACCTTGTTAATATAAAACCTACTTATTATAAGGCCCGCACGGCCATAAAATTTATAATCAAATTATAAAATCCCTCACTGCTATAACACATGAAAAAGGTAATCCTGAATGTCAACAACATTCTATAAGCAATCTTCATGTTGTAAACCATTGCCCCCTTCATTTGTTCCTCGTGCAAAAAAGCAAATGATAAAATGTTATCCTACAAAAAATAATATACAAAAAACAAATGATATCAGTAACCGAGTAGTTTTACAAAAATCTTATTCAAGCTGAAAAATTCCACCTACGAGTTATAATTACCATCATATCATTTCCTACGAGTTACATTTGTCTCGTGCGAGGTCAGTTCCTACAAATTTTCAAATTATCATCGTATTCTCAAATCGGGTGCCCCGTGACAACTCGATCAGTTCCTATGAGTTACATTAGTCCCGTACGAGGTGTCGGTGCCTCTTACGGGCTTGTTTCTAGATTTCCCCCTCTAGCGCCATGTTTTTAAGCCTAAGCCTAGATATTTTCAAATTATCATCGTATTATCAAATCAGGAGTCCCGTGGCCACGCGGTTAGTTCCTACGAGTTACATTGGTCTCGTACGAGGCGTCGATGCCTCTCACGGGGCCGTTTGGGGGATGTTTTGGGATTTCCCCCTCTAGCGCCATGTTTATAAGCCTAAGTCTCGATATTTTCAAATTATCATCGTATTATCAAATTGGGAGTCTTGTGGCCATGCAGTCAGTTTTTACGAGTTATATTTGTCCCGTTCGAGGTGTCAATACCTCTTACGGGGCCATTTGAGGGTTATTTCGGGGTTCACCCCTCTAGTGCCATTTTGAAGCCTGAGTCTAGAAATTTTCAAATTATCATCATATTCTCAAATCGGGATCCAAATTACTACGCGGTCAGTTCCTATAGTTACATTGGTCCCGCGCGAGGTGTTTGTGTCTCTCATGGGGCCGTTTGGGGGCTATTCCAGGATTTTTCCCTCTAGTGCCATGTTTTTATACCAAAGTCTAGAAATTTTCAAATTATATTCGTTTCATTAAATCAAGAGCCCCGTGACCCCGCTGTCAGTTCCTACGAGTTACATTGATCCCGTGCGAGGTGTCGGTGCCTCTCACGGGGCCGTTTGGGGACTATTTCGGGATTTCCCCCTCTAGCACCATGTTTTTAAGCCTATGTTTAGATATTTTCAAATTATCATTGTATTATTAAATCAAAAGTCCCATAGCCACACGGTCAGATCCTACAATTTACATTGGTCTCGTGCGAGGTGTCAGTGCCTCTCACGGGGCCATTTGGGGGCTATTTTGGGGTTCAACCCTCTAGCGGCATTTTTTAAGACTAAGTCAAGAAAATTTCAAATTAACATCGTATTCTCAAACTAGGAACCCCGTGACCACGCGGTCAGTTTCTACGAGTTACATTAGTCCCGTGCAAGGTGTAGAGACCTCTCACAGGGTCGTTTGGGGACTGTTTTGGGGTTCCCCCTCTAGCGCTATATTTTTAAGCCTAAGTCTTGATATTTTTAAACTATCATCGTATTCTCAAACGGAGAGTCATGTGACCACGCAGTCAGTTCCTACGAGTTACATTGGTCCCGTGCGAGGTGTCGGTGCCTCTCACAGGCCGTTTGGGGGCGGTTTTAGGATTTACCCCTCCAGCGCTATGTTTTTAAGCCTAAGTTTTGATATTTTCAAATTATCATCTTATTATCAAACCGGGAATCCCATGGCCATGCGATCAGTTCCTACGAGTTATATTGGTCCCGTGCGAGGTATCGATGCTTCTTACGGGGCTGTTTGGTGGCTGTTTCGGGGTTCACCCCTCTAGCGCCATTTTTTAAGCCTAAGTCTAAATTTTTTTAAATTGTCATCATATTCTCAAACTAGGAGCCCCTTGACGACGTGATCAATTCCTACAAGTTACATTGATCCTGTACGAGGTGTCGACGCCTCTCACGGGGTAGTTTAGGGGTTGTTTCGAGGTTCTCCCCTCTAGCGCCATGTTTTTAAGCCTAAGTCTTAATATTTTTAAATTATCGTCGTATTCTCAAACCAGGAGCCCCATGACTGGTCATTCCTAAAAGGGTGACTGGTCGGTATAAATCTACAATGACTCATGTAACTCATTTTACCATTATGTTTTAACCAATAGGCTTCAGTTTCCTCCCCACATATGGGACATCCATAATAACCATGATCATTACAACCAAACAAGGTTCCATAAGCACGAAGGTCGTGGATCACCCTTATGAGAGTCGAATGTTGTCATGCCTTTATCCCACAACTCTTCAAGTTCTTCGATTAATGGTTCTAAGAATATATCAATGTCATCACTAGGAGACTTCGGACCGGGTATTAACAAAGATAACAATGTGAACTCCTTTCCCATGCATAGTGTCGAAGGGAGACTTAAAGGTGCCATGAGAACTGGCCAATAACTCTGACTAGGACTTAAATTATCTAAAGGGTTAAACCCCTCGGTTGAGATTGTAGGACGAACGTTGCACAGTTCCTTTGCAAATTCATGGTGTTGTGCGTTTGAAATTTTCCAGATGGGTGAATCAACCGGATGACACATCAAATTCCCACGCACCTCGCATCGAGCGTGCCATGTCACGGCCTCCGCTATCCATAGTATAGTAAAAATTCATTTTAACCATGGCCCAGGTGGAAAATATTTCAAAACCTTTTGTGGGACTTACGAGAATGTGAGATTTTTTGCAGGTTTGTCATTTTCATTCTCACAAACCACATATCTAGGCTCACTGCATATAGTACATTCATCCTTCTTTTCAGGCTCATTCCGGTACAATATGCAATCATACTTACAAGCACGAATAGATTTGTACTTCAAGCCTAAACCCTTCAAACTCTTATTCATGGTAGGATAATTGTCTGGTAACATATTCTCTTTTGGGAGAATTTATTTAACCCACTTAAGAATTTCGGTTACGCTATTCCCAGACAAACCAAATTGATTCTTCAAATTATGAAAACTAATCATTGCATATAATACCAAGAAATCTTCATCGCAATCTTTATACAATAGTTTAGGCGCATCGTCTTTCAACCGTATGTATTCTCGATCTCCTAGTAGTTCAACATCAAATTGTTCTTTACTTGGTCATAATGTGCATTATCTGTATCTATAGGTTGGTGATTTTGATGGTTGTGGAGTTCGTAAGAATCATCAATTCAGTCGATCAATGGACGATGTGTTGGTGAATTATGTACCACTTCCACTCGTTGGGGTTACGTTACATTCTTCTGGAACATAAGGTATAACTTTTTCACCATGGTATGTCCATATTTTATAGGCTTGACAGATTCCCCACTTTATTAAATGCAATTGAACATATTCCAATTACTTATATTTTTTGTTAATACAACGAGTGCACGGACACGGAATCTTATCACTTTTAATATTTTTGGAAGCGTATTTAACAAATTCATAAATGCCCTTTACATGATTATTTGATATCCGGTTAGTCTCTCCAATCCAATCTTTGTATTGTGGGAAATCTATGTAATAATCTTCAGATTCCAATCATGTGGTAATAGGTTAAAAAATATTATTACAACTAAAACAAAAAGAATATTCTTACAACTGAACCAAAAAAAATATCATTACAACTGAAACAAAACGAATATTCTTACAACTGAGACAAAAAAAAATATCATTGCAACTGAAGAAAAACTAATATTCTTACAACTAAAACAAAAAAAATTATTACAACTGAAACGATAGAAAATATTATTACATCGTGGCCAACCGATAAACTGGACAAGCAATAAAAGATTGTACATAATTCCTCAATTCCATCCCTGAGCCTTATTTGAGCATAAACCGCAGTCGTTGTATATTTCTTTGACCATTATTTGAGCCTGAACCTTCTTCAAAGGTCATTCGTGTACTGGAGTTTCGGGAACTATGGATATGAGTGTTCACACTCTAACAAACCTCGTATTGCCCAGGTCACTGATATAGTACTCTTGTCCATAGTCACCATGAGTTGTTCACAATGATCCATGTCCCGTGATTGGCGGAGGCGCGGGGAGGGGAATGTAGGAAGATGGGGCATTTGGGAGGGGAATGTTGCAGGATGAGGCATTTGGGAGGGGAATGTTGGAGGGGAAGGGTATGTGAAACCTTGAGTAGGATTAGGGTAACGGTAACCTTGAGGAGGCATTGGGGGCCTATAACTTTCAAAAAAGTTCACAAGTTTACCAATTTGATTCGTCAATAATCCCAGGGTATTTTTAATCTCATGGACATCCCCATCGGTCTTGAAATGGTGTTCCTTTTGGGACGAGATACAATTGTTAACCGAAGAAAGATCTTCCACAAGAGGTGCAGTGTGTTGAAGTTTTTTTTTTGGCATATGTGAGACAACACCTCTCGTCCTCCCCCTTTTGTCCCTTCCAAAGGTCTGGATCAGGGCTTAATTTTCAAGGTCAAAATAATCATTAGGGATCCAATCAGATTGACTGTTAATGGCCTCTATTGATTCCAGTGTCTTAGCCAAGTGCGGCGGGAATTTATTATCTTTTTCCTATCGAGTATGAACGAATAAGTTGGACCGATTTCGATTTTTACTGGCATCTGGACCATCCTTTGTCCTACTCTCCCATTCATTCTTCAAATCCTCATATGATTTGGATCCCAGCCTATGGATATCAATTTTTGTGCCCTATTTTTTTTTGTTTTGATCCCTCTGGACCAACTTTTCTCCTTTGCCTCATTCTCTAAAAAATTATTCCACTGCTCCATCGACATTTCAACATTGGGAGGCACTCTCTCTTTCAAAGCCAAAATATCTGAGCTCGTGGCCTCCTTCGGGAAATGTTTCTTTCGAATGTTTCATCTGTATGTTCCCAATCCTCCAGCAACCTGAGATAGAACCCTATTCTTGGAACGGTCATGAAATGAGAAATTCTTGCAAAGTTGATCATGTATGTCATCTTTGATAGCTTGATCAACAAGTTTCTAGTTGTCTAGTCCACTGAATCCCACGTTCATTTTTCCCAGCGATAAACACTGGGATTTAAAGTTCAACACGTCCTTCCTATCACCCGTCGGGTTATTCCCAAGAAGGGAGAACCCAGTAGGCTACTTTTTATTTGAGTGTGAGGCATAAGGAGTGCTGGATGGGGGCGTTGGAGCAACGACAGTGCTGGATTGGGGTGTAGGAGCACTTAGAGTTGGACTTGGTGAGGAGTGAATCATTGGTGGATTTGTTAATTTCTCAGCCATTGGTGTTCAGAATTCGGGTTATGCACGAGCTGGTGAACCTCGTTGTGGTGTCACCTCTGCACTTGGTACCATTGGGTTGTTTCTTCTCGACATTATCTACAAAAATGAAAAACATAAGTGACTAAATAATTATAATAATACGAAATTATAACTAATTAATCAAGCTTATGACTATATATATATACCTTTTCAGAGTACGACTTTAGAATATGTTCAATCTGTCCGATATCCATCCATTCGGTATTAGTTTTTAAGAACCTATGAATATTTGCACGTGGCCAACTAGGAGGAAGGGTATCTATGATTGATGTGTAGATATCCGTGACATGAACTCGGAATCCCATATTTCTCAACTTTTTGGAAAGGTTCAATTTTACGTGCATGTGAAGCGAGACACCATAGTCTATGTCAATGCTCTATATACGCAGTTGTATCCATAACGGGTGGATTTTTTTCCGCCTTCTCTAACAATGTAACCAAGGTCAGGGATACATAGGGATTATGTGTGTGAAATATATTTGTATAACGTCATCCCAGTTTTCTAGTAGAGAAAATAGAATACCATCGAATAGGTAATCTTGCCATAGATCAACTCCACGATTTACAAGGTAGTTAAATTGTTCGATCTTTTTATGTCCATACCTATAAATAGGATTACCTTCTATATGGCGCACACTAATAAAATAGTTATGTGTGCGGTCTAATTGCAACCTCTCCCACTCCTGCTGACAGTGATTATCACCGTTCCTCATTTTTCTTGAGAAAAGTATAAGAGGGCGTGAATACGAGTCGTACACATAAGGAATTTAATTAATTATTAACTATTAATTCAAACATATGACGTATAAGGGTATATTAATTTGATTAAGGTTTGGATTCATCACTACCCTTCTCTTACCCCTTGCATTTTGGATCTCATCAACGTGAAATCCCAACAAAAACCAGCCGTAATGGTTTGTAACATGTTTTGTTAGGGTTTATTATGAAAGAGTTTTAGTACACACACGTACCAACTCTAGTACTCAAAATTTTATGCTCCGCACACTCTTTGACACAAACCAACGATATCTCACTATATTAATGTCCATACATATTTGCGACTCATATTAAAAGTAGCGAAGTAAAGAATTACTAAAATATCACAACATAGTAGGAGTTGTTGTTAAAAATAACGACGCGCATATAATCCCCAATACAATGTACAAAAATCCATTTAATTATATTTTGTCAGAAAAAAATCACGACATGCATATAACCCCCCATATATTATGAAGGCACGCATATAACCCCTATAAAATTACAACGTAGATGTAAATTGTTTTACTTATTAAGAATCCATATAATAATATTTTGTCAAAAAAAATATAATGTCTAGGGTTTTGAATAATGTTTTGTTAAAAAAATAACCCCAATACAATTTCTAGGGTTTATTGACATAAAATACATTTGTTCATAATTACACACATACACATACACACATAAAAACAGAAATCTATACACACACGCACATACATACACACACATACACATACACATATACACACAAATAGAAATCTATACATACACACACAGCTTCCACAAATCAATAAATCGAAATGCACACACACATATACACACATACCTTTCACTAATCTTAGATGAAATCCAGAAAAACCCCAATCGCCGAATTCCCCAAATTGCCGAAGTCGTCCAAAGCCTCAGCCTAAATCGCAAATGGCAGAATGAAAAATAGGTCTGAATATGAGCTTCATTTTTTTATATGTTGAATCTGGTCACGGCCTAGAGCTGTGACCTAACCTCCGCGACCAATTATTTCTCCACGTGCGCGCCCAAGATGCTGCTTGAATGACCTCTGGTCACGACTCTAGGCCGTGACCCCCCATGAGCGACCAAGAAAATCTCTTCGAATGAGGGATGGTCATGTCCCCAAGTCGTGACCCACTTCAAAATTTAGTTTCGGTCCACACGCGTGACCCCAAATGTGTGTGTATTGTTATTCGTTATGCTTATGGTCACGTCCCAAATTCGTGACCCATCCGTGACCAAGCTTGGATGGAATTTTGGAGCGAATTTAGCGCCAAGATGGTCACGACCTGGTTACGGCCCAAGTCTGTGACCCACAGTGGTCACAGATTTGGTCCGTGACCACTTTCAGAGCATCCATAACTCAGTGTGGTAATGAATATGGTCACGCTAAAAATTGAGATGGTCGCGAACTTGGGCCGTGACCAGATGGGCATGACCATTCACAGGATTTGGTGTAATGATAATTAATGATGGATCAAATTAATTTTAGGAGTCAAATTCAAATAATCAAAATTTGATGGTCTCTTCCATGGCTATAAAAGTATGGGGATATGGAGCAACATGATTCTTATTTATAAATGTCAAGTGCAGTACCTTAACTATCAAAAAATTGATTATGAACTTGCAACTTCAAGGTGAACTATATAAAAATAACTACCTCCTCAACAATGTGAAAATGCCATATTGGATTATAATTTTGTTATAATAAGTGTTTATGCTTGTAGTTGCAATATGTTTTAATCGCAACATTACTTTTATTAAAAAAAATGCTCCCCAACACCACGGTATAAATACCCTTAATACACACTGAGTAATTTCGGTATATAGTTTCTTTTTTATAAGTGTGTCATTTTTCATGTTTTAAACAAGTACATATATTTACATAATAAATTCCTTTGTGGCTTAAAATGTAACATTTGGAGCGAGTTAATCACATGGTTAATTATATTTGACCCCCTGAAATTTCCCCCCTTATCACTTTACCACCCGAACTTTCAGTTTCTGTACTTACCCCCTGAACTCCCAACACAACTTTAAGCTACCCCTACCGTCTAATTTCGTTAATTTTTGGCGGGAAATGTTGGTCAAGTGCACAACACATGATCACTTTTTAGAGTTATTTGGTCAAAATCAATATAGAACTTTAAATAAATGAAAATTGCATAATAATTCATTCAAAAATAATTAAAATTTGAAAATTATAGAAACACATTTTAAAAAATATTTTCAATTTAAAAAAACACATTTCTAATAGATAATAAAATCAACTTTCCAACATAAGAACACATTTGTAACTAAAGAATGGATTTTCGCAAATATTAGAAATTACTAAAACACTACTTGAAAAATGTGAAAAATATTTTTAAAAAATCTGCATTAGCTGGAAATATATATTTTAAAAGGTTTGAAATTTTTTTGCAAAAAAAGAGATTTCCAATAACAAAATAAATTTCCAATAAAAAAATTTCTAATAAAAAAAATATTCAATAATTACATAAAATCTAAAAATTACATTCGAAAAAAAATATATATTTAAAAAGCTAAAAATACATTAAAAAAAATATTTTTGAACAATCTGCAAATATCTAAATAAATATTTTAAAAGGTTTGAAAAGATATTTCAAAAGAACAAAGTTTCAATATCAAAATAGATTTTTAATAAAAAGAAAATTTCTAATCAAACATATAAAAAAAGTATTCAATGATTAGAGTTTATTTGGAAAATATATTAAAAAAAATAGAAAATAAATATTAACTTATATATAGAAATCTGAAAAATACATGCAAAAATAGGGGGAAACCCAATAAATTGAATTTTTTTATGAAAACTGTAAAAATATAAATAAAACTAAAACCTTTGCAAAAATCTGAATGAAAATTTTACAAAAAATATTTTTATAAAATCTGCAAAAATAGGAATAAAACAAAATATGTACAAACTTCGGTAAAAATTTGAATAAAACTAAAACCTTTACAAACTTCTACAAAGAGAGATGGGAGAGAGGAGAATGAGTGGTGGTGGTGGAGGGGGAAAGGTGGGGGTAGTAATAGGGCAAGGCTGGGGGTGGGAAGCTAGGAGGGTGGGATGCGCAACCACCATGGTTGAGAGAGAGAGAGAGAGAGAGAGAGAGAGAGAGAGAGAGGAATAAGAAGAGATGGAAAAAATTGAAATATAAAGAGAGAAGAAATAAGGGAAATGAAAAAAAGACCAAAATACCATCTAAAAAGTCACATACAGCTCCCGTAAAAAAATAACGGAATTGGATGATAGTGGATAACATAAAGCCATGTTAAAAGTTCAGGAGGGTAAGTACAGAAACTGAAATTTTGAGTGGTAAAGTGATAAAGGGAGAAAGTTTAGGGGATCCAAGTGTAACTAACTCTTATTTGTAATAAGAAAATTGTAACTATTTGAGATAAGTTGCATGAATTATATTGTGTAATAAATTTCATCAATAAATCCTGTCAAACATATGTGGTAAGATCTCACCTTATATCAACCTTCACTATAATAGGTAAAAACGAGTATAATTGCGTCTAGGCTATATGAAACTTATTTTAATGAGGCTATTGTGTTAACTCAATATTAAACCCATCCCAATAACCTAGAATTTTTAACTTATAATAGCTTATAGGCCACGCAGGAATAATTTCTGGAGACTCATATTGTGAAAGAGAATATAGTTAAGGCATGTTGAAAATATATTTAACATAGTAGATATTTTGTTGGTGGATGATATGCCAGAATATACCCTCGTCCCGAATGACAGTAAACTCGACCTATGACGACGGGACAATTAAGCTAGGTCGTACCCGACATCATCGGCCTCGGTCTTAATGACAAATCGAGCCCCAGTTACGTAGAAATTAATAAGTATAGGCCATCGGCCTAGTCATAAGCCTCGACCTCGTCCTCATGGAAATACAAGACTACGGCCGACCCTAGACAATCTTTACAGCATCAATGGTATCGCCAAATCCTTGGTTGATAGCCTCGGCTTCAGCTCAAGTATACCGATCGAGGGCGACATCATCATAGCACATGGTTCGAGGGATGCGTGGATCAGTCCACGTGGTACGTGGACTACACGTGGGCAAAACCGTTACTACCAGATCATTCCCACACGTGAGGGAATATTTGGTCATCATGATCTACATGTGGCATAGCCAGATGTCCACACTGGATTGGCTAAGAACAATACATTCATGTATACAACATGCTTAAGGGGTGCACTATACCCCCTAAGCATTGTATATACCCTTCATCTTCTTCATTGTAGGGGATCAATCAATACAAACCCTAGCAAAAACTCTGCTCATTTTTGTACAGAAGTGAAAGAAAGAGAGAGAGAGAGAGAGAGAGAGAGAGAGAGAGAGAGAAATCTTGTGTTGTAACCGGGCCATTAGAGCCATATTTACTAGTGGATTTCACTCACACACACAGTGGACGTGGGCTTCGGTCAAACCACTTAAATCCAGATGTTCATCCTCTTCACCTCATCTCCTTCTTTTTTGGTTTGTTATGTGATTATTATCATTGTCGTATATCTGTTTGAGCTTTATACATTTGTGATCTAGTGATACCATTTTTGGTATCATCAGTTTGGCGACGTTTGTGGGAACGAGTAACATCATCTCTTCCCTTTTCTAGCTTGTCCTCACCAGAGTCTCTGGTTGTGAACTAGTCATCCCCTCTTATGGAGTTGATTCACCATTGAAAGAGTTCCTATTGAGACACAAGGCTTTTACTCTTCAACTACAGCTCATCTGTAAGGTTTAATACATGGCATCAGAATTTCCACCACCAGCTGGTGGTCCTAGTTCCAGCAAAGCAATTCCTCAGTCAGAAATGGTTAAGGTGGCGACGAAATTGAAGTCCTTGGTAGCCATCCAATAAGTAATGCAAGAGTAGTTGGTTTCTTTCAACAAAAATGTGATAATTAGGCCGGCTAGGGTACAATCGGAGATGATTACTCTGGCAGTCGTGGAGCACCCCCAGGATGCTAGGGGGCCACCCTAGGCACCGTGCAAAGACTTTCCACCTCTTTAGTGGCGGAGGGATGTTGCTGACCCTAGGAGTTTACACTTGGGGAGGCAAGGCAAACCCTGCCCGGAGGACCGTTATGATGATTATGAGGCGGAAGATTATCAGGCTAATTGCTGGCAGCCATACTAAGTATCTGGAAATACGGTATGCCCCATCCAAGGAATATGAGGTCATGATAGGAGGACGGGCCGTGATGCCCAGCCAAGGGGCTCTGCCTTTGATAGATTAAGTAGAGGATCGGCCTTTGAAAGGCTCGACCCAATTGGGGATCTGAGAGAAAGGCTATCCAGTTTAAGGAGCAATGATGGCTCAAGGAGGCTGGGGGCATACGTCTGACCCCGGTGTGGTCGAGACGAGGACCAGCGAGAAGTAAATAGTCGATGCAACTCAACATCAGGGGATAACCTTGGCTAAGTCAACATTATTGAAGCGGTTGAGAGGCCTTGGAATGACTCAATTCAAAGGCTAGAAAATAAGATTGGAGACATCCTTAAGAGTCATGACCCATTGCAGAGGGGATACTCGCAAGGTTCTCCTTTTGTGATAAAATAGTCAACTTACCAAATCCTGTAAAAATTCAAGCCACCAGTGGTTACTCCGAAGTATGATAGGAGTACCGATTCGTATCGAATATTACACTTTATACCCTTTTAACTTATGCATTTTAGCCCACTCGGGTACTTTAATTCCTATAATTATGCTCATTAATCAGACAACCTCCATTTTATGTGCTAAAGTGTTATTTGAGGTATAATTGAGCTTTTATACGTATTAAAGTGCTTAGTGTGAAGTTCGAGCGCGATCCGATAAAGTTTCACTGCGATTCGCATGTTCAGGGGCATTTTTAAAATTTCACACTTCAGGATTTTTGCCCGAAGCATTCATGAAAGTTGTAGGCCTCGGGCCAAGCTTCGCATGACCGAAAACGCTTCTCGAATCGGAGTCTGAACAAAGGAAATACGGAGCTTTAATCGGAAAAGAATTAAAAGAAAAATAACAATTTAATTAATTACCCCTGTGTCCCTTTTCTCTTTTAATAACAAATCCATTAATTGCATCCTTGTCCTCACTTCGTTTTTGGCAGGAAACTCCATGGGCGATTTTGGTTCTAGGCCCGGGTTTGGCTCGGGTTTTGGTTTTACCCAAAATTTGGAGCTTTCGTCCGAAATTGAGAATGGATTTTGAATGTAAATCGTTTTGGGACACGAATTGGCATTTCTGGGTATACCCTTTTTTTTATTTTTGACCATTAATGGAGGTATGGTGGGTCTTTGCAATGGGAGGTCTTTGGGGCTACTTTTGACTTGGGTAACCCATTTTGCAGCGGGGTTGTGATAGGTTCTTGGATTGGCTGTCCCATGTGTGTGCAAGTTGCAGCGTGATGCCCATTTGTGGCTTTGGTTTGGTGTTGGTAGCAGCGAAGTTTTGATCCGCAGTCGACCAGCCATGCTCCAACGATCGACCGGTGTTCTGTATTTTTTGCCACGACCTGTTGCCCATTTCTTTTTTTATTTTTATTTCCTTTTTCTTTTTCTTTTTCTTTTATTTCTTAAATGAAGACTTATCCCCTTTTTTCCTTCTTTTTTCCTTTTTCTTTTGTCTCTTATAATAGCCTACTATAAATACACAACTTGGTGTATTTTTTGTGAGACATGAATTTAGGAGCTTCATTTTTTAATTAGTATTAGACCTAAGGTTTGAGAGCTCATTTGGGGATTTTTGTGGAGTGTTTCCCTTCCTACCACTTTGTGTAATTCCTCCATTAATGTAAGTGTACTATTCATTATCTTCCCCTTTATTCAAGATTTGTTCCTTTTTCATGCTTTATTTATTATTTCCTTGTCTACATAATTTTAGTGTTAATTTAATTAGTTGTTTTAATTAATTAGGTAATTTAATTAATGCTTTAATTATGTGTAGCGGCTAATTTAAATTAGATTGTATCAGATTGAACTCACCTAGGGTTGATGTGTTGCTTTGCTTTGGTGATGGAATTTTACGTGTTTATTTCGAGTGTGTTGTCGTAGTTATTACGTCTAGGAGATTTAACGAGGTATATTATGTATGCTCCGTATTTACAACCTTTCGTGCGTAATTTTTGGGGTATTTATTGACGCCAAAATCTTATTAGTCTTTTATGCGAATTTAGGGGTGTGATAACTCTTAATTTAATTAATTAACGAAACGAGACGCCATCTTAATAACTCATGAACCCATGTAACCATTTTATACTAATTAACTCAGTGGGAGGGATATTCGATGCAACCTATAGTTTTTATTCACTTTGTTATCATAATTTAAATACACTCGCCTAGTTTAATCTTTTTCTTTTGTTATCTTTTCTTTCTTAGGTAGAAAATAATCTTTTACGCTTTTATTCTAGAAGTATTAAACCAAATAATATTCTTGTAACAACCCGCCTAATAAGATACCGGGCGATCACTCCAATATTAAATTAAAACAGGAGTCACAAATGGATCATCCTTAACATCACTGTCGAAAATCCATTTAATTACTAATATCCTATTAGGTGGCCGTTAAAAAACTTTTATCTAACTACTCTTTTTAGCGCACAAATTAAAACATCCACAATTAAATGCGTAATGAACTGAAATGAAAATGAAAGGAACTAAAATAACCGAACACTCGGTCCAAAAATACAACCATATCGAATGCTGTACTGAAAGAATAAATAAATGCAATTGAGCCATTGGCTCGAGTGTTTATACAATATCTCCTATCTAGAGTACAAGGAAAGAAATGTCTACCGATAACCTGCAAGCATCCACAGCTGCTGCAGCAGACGTCTGACTCGAAAGAGTTTCCATCCAGGCGTCCCTGTGTCTGGACACCTATATATACATAGTATAGAGAAAGAAAGGAGAGTAGACAAACGGGTCAGAGCCCGAATGTTTAGAAAATATTTTGCAAGTGCATAAATGCTTTATTTTTAGAAAAATAGTTTTATCTCATATTTAAATTGGTATCGCACTCTCGTGAGATACCCCTCACCTCTCCCCTAACAGTGCACACCTAGCGCATCCCTATAAACCTCCTAGTCAAGCTACCCTCTAAACTAATCTAATACCCAACCACTATCTAACCTAGATAGTCAAACAGATGTACTAAGGGCTAAACTTCACTTTAATCTCGACGCTATGCCATGTTCGTGCGTGGGGTGTCTCGCGAAGCGAAATCCAAACAAGGAACCCCCCCGATACACTACTATGCAACAAGGTCGATCTTTGAGATCCGTCAGTCCCTCAGTACAGAAAGATATATAATATATATACCATAACATTTAATAATATAAGAGCACTAAGGATTAAACTTCTCCCCGGTCTCAACACTGTGCCATATTCGTGCGTGGGGTGTCTCGCAAAGCGAAATCCAAACAAGGAACCCCCCCGATACACTACTATGCGGCACGGTCGATCGTCGGGATTCATTAGACCCTCGGCACCCAGTTTATACATATACATACATCTACAATATACTTCCGGATAATATAAATATCTCCCAGACTGAGGATTTCTTGATATATAAAGTATTTATAAATACTTATCCTTTTCATTTCAAAAACTTCCATTTCCCTTCTCATATCCAGGAAATGTATTTAAAAACCAATTCATTATCATGAATTGCTTTAATAAATCATATACCTTTTCAAAAGCCAGTTTTATTATCATAAAATGCTTTTCCTTATCAAATATCCCATTTCCCTTTTTATACTCAGGAAATGTATTCAAAGACATTTTCATTATCATAAAAATGCTTTGATCATAACATATGCTTCCACATCCCTTCTTCCATCCGGGAAGTGTTACCGAAGCCAATTTAAATATAACCCATTTCCCTTCCTATATCCAGGAAATGTATTTAAAGCAAATCCATTATTATGAACTGCTTTAATAAACGCGTTCTAAGACCGCCCGTCCGGATTTCTCCACTGTGCGCGCCCCTAAATGGCTATCATCTTCCAGGGCCTCCAAGACAACCTGGGATCCTATATCGAAACACGTCGGGAAGCGGCCATGAGCCTGCGTGGTAGCCAAGACCACACCCGGAATCTCCCTACCCCCGCAGAAAATATACAACCATAAGCGCTCCCATGGCCTAGGACTATATCCACCCTGCATCATTAGCCAGGGGGCTTCACCATACGAACGCAACTTCCCTTATGATAGCGATTTAGAGAGGTGTGTAATCCATATTTTATTAATTATGAAAAACATTTATTTTTCCATTTTGAAAATATTCATATAATATTTCCAAAATCATTTTCATCATATCATATATACTTTAATCACATAGTATATACATATACCCTATATTCATCCTTGAATATACATAAATGGCCATATTTGCCAACTATATAAAGCGATGACCATTAATCCCAAAGATTCTCTCGAGGAATCATAATCATGCTTTCATATAAGCATGATACTAAACCCAAAGTATTTCTTTACTTTGTTCAATACTAATTACCTCAATCATCTCTTAAAGGTTTATTTATCCTCAAAACCCTTATTTAGGAATCCCCATAAAAATCCCAAATGGTAATTCAACTCCCCATACTCTTAAAGGGAGAAAACTAGAAATTCTGGCCTAAGCGAATCGATTCGCCCCTTTAGCGAATCGATTCGGATGGGCGAATCGATTAGGTTCCCAATCCGAATCGATTCGAAAAGTATTCTACAAACAGGTCTGTAAATGGCGAATCGATTCGGTCTGTACCCGAATCGATTCGGCCCATTGCAGAAACCCAATTCCCCCTAGGCGAATCGATTCGGCCTGTACCCGAATCGATTCGGCCTGTTCGAGGGTCACAGTTTGGGCGATTTCTCAAACTCCAAAATACCCAAAAACCAATCCAAATTCATTTTTATGGTTTCTACTCTACACCAAAAATCATCCCAAACATCTACACAATAATTTCTAGCCTTTATTTTTCCAATTCCCGATTTGATTTCCGAGTTGGTACTTTCAACCGGGAGCTGTCATCTTGTAAAAATCATATCAAATCAAGGAAAAATCAGAAAAATACGCGGTCAGCGTCCACACGACCGTATCGAAAAGATCTACAACTTTCGTGTTTTGGCCGAAAGCTAAATCATTTATCTTCTTGGCCGAAAATGACCCCAAAGGCTGCGGGTTACTATTCATTATCTCTCCCAAAATCCCAAACTCCATTTTTGTCCATTTTTGTTGTTTCTAACCTCACCCAACAACTAAATAAACATCTAATCTATGTTTTACAACTAACACATCAATTATTTCGGGGTATTAAATCATTTCTCTTAATTTTTGAATCTTAAAACCCCAAACCCTAGATTTGACATTTCTCTCATTTCAATTCCATCTATTACTCCATTAACATGGTTTTAATACTAGAAATCATTAAGAGTTTACACTACATCAATGTGTAAATTCATAATCAACTTTTACCCAATTTATTTTAAGGGTTCTAACCCCAAAATCATATTTTTACCAACTATGATATGAGATTAATGCACAAAAGTAAATAAAGCAAGTAAACACTTGCCTCGTGGATAAAATCCGACGACCTCGAGTCGAATCCGGCGGAGTTTGGCCCAAATCTCCCTTTTTCTCTCCACTTTCTTCCTTCCTCTCTCTTTTCCATCTTCTCTTTTCTTTTCTTTCCCTTTCTCTTTCTTTTTATAAGAGAAAAGGGTTTTAAACCCTTAAAACCCCAAAACGACTCGTTTACCCAATTAAATGTTATTTTTACTTCTAAAATTACCCGAAACTCATTTTCGACTATCGGACACTCTTTTCCGACTATCTTGGACATTCCAAGAATTATGGCGCAGTCGAAATTCTCATCCGAGGTATTTGACCGCAAATCACTATTCCAACCCAAAATAAATAAATGCGGGTTCTCTACTCAAAATCTTACCTCTTTTGTCGCAATACTCCACGGCGACATATAATTAAATTATTTCGACCTATATAGTCCCAAAATAATTTATAACACCCTTCGAAAATTATTAAATCCTCGAAAATCCCAAAAATCACTATTTCGAGAAATTCTCCAAATTCCAATTTATATCCAATTATGGAATTTAATGGTCTCCAAAAAGGACGGGTTGTTACAATTCTAGAAACTTGTCTTTGTGGATTTGATACCCGGACAAGCCGCTATACTCCCTTAAAAGAGTGTAGTCATAGTTTAGGTTTTTTGTATAGAGTGGTGAGCCGAACATAATATGACCGAAGTGTAGGTGACTCTCGCGCCACGGCGAAACCCTGTCTATCAAATGGCACCGTTGTAGGGGATGATTTTTCTTTAGAATTTATTTGATTTAGTATTTCGTAGTATTTTCTTTTTATTTGTTTTTTTTACCTAACATTTTTGTAGGACTTCTACATTTGAGCGCCAAGAACCGCTTGAATTTTTCTCTCGCGCATCTATTTTGTGGAATTCGCCACTTCGAGCCATTTTTGGGGTAAGCATGTCTTATTCCAATCCTTTCGGTAACTATTATGATAATTCTTAAAATCCTCGCAAACCTTTGACTTTTGGTCAATACTTACAGTCCCAAAAAATTGCAAATTCAAAAATGTCTTTGGCTAGTATTACAAAAGTAAAGCTTTGGAGTGCGTGTATTTTGAGGAGGATAACGATTTTGGGCCCCTAATTCCTTATAATATAAATTTTGAAACTAAAAGCTATAGCTTTCAAAATTCTTATAATAATGAGTTTGAGTATAGTTTCGATAATAATTTTCAAACTTCTCATTTCCAAGAATCTGCAACTCGGTCTATGACTTTTGGCGAGGGTTTGCTCATGCTTGAGAATGAGAGGTATGAAGACCGTTATCGGGAAGAAAATCGTTTGTGGGAACATGAATTGGATTTATTATTTGAATCCGACGCCGATTTTTCTTTCGAAACTTTTGAAGTCGAGGAATGTTTTGAACCAAATGAGGATTTTTTGCCTAGTTTGGAACAAACCATTCTTGACTTGGACCATGATTTAATAGATAATGAAAGTGAGGATGAAATGGATGTAGTATCCATTTTCAATGAAATGATTTCGTCTTTAGATCCCAAAGAAGAAAGTTTCATTGAAAATAATCCTATCTCCTTTGAAATTCCTACTTTGAGCGATGATAACTCATCTCTTGAGTTTGAATTTCTTTCCTCCCCCTTTTCATTCTACGTTATCACACTGTCACAAGTACCCAATGAATTGGTGCCGAACATTAAAACGTTCAACCCTTTCACTAACGAGGAGTACTTGCTCGAGTTGCTTTCCATGAAGGCATCTTTGCCTCCTTGTGCGCCCCCTCCCATTCCAATTTCAAAATACTTGGGAGATAATTCAGTTTTTTTTGGACCTCATGTGTTTTTGTCACCCGTCTAATCCAAATCCCCCATCCTCCCTCCAAAATTTTTAATTGGGGATGGTTCATTTCTTTCGCCTTACACATGCCTTCCGTTGTTCGAACGGAATTCCTATTTTCTTGGAGGCATGCATGAAAGTGAGGGTGCACCGGTTATCCTCCAAAGCCAAATCGTGTTTTGGGTGGACCCTCAAAAATTTCAACTTCTAGTGTATAGTTAATTAGAAGTTAAAATTATAAGTTGTACATAGTTAGTTTTATTTTCTTTATTTTTCTTCTTTATTCTTACTTATAGTCTAGTGTAATTAGTTAAAAAAATTATTATTTCTTTTTGTTATGCTTTGGTACTAACATGTTTTGTAGAATATTTAGACTCGTACTTTTCGGAGATCGCTCCATTGTGGGTAATATCACTATTTTCCTCTCTTTAACTTGGTTCTTAATTTACATTGAGGACAATGTCAGGTTTTATGTTAGGGGGTGTGGGATATTCTATCCATTCATTGGTAGTTTATTTGATTTGACTATATGTCCTTCCCAAGCATACTTTTCTTGAATTTTTTTTTATAAATTTCAAAAATATTTTCTTTCTTTTTTCTCCTTTGTTGGGAATTTTGCCTTTATTTTCGATAATAAATTTTAATAATTGCCTGATCCAATAGACAACTCAATGATGCATGTTCTAGATTTTAGAAGTTATTAGACTTTAGTCCTCAATCATTGATATTATGAATAACTTCATGAATTAAAGTTTAATCCCTTGAGCACATGCACTTTTCTTGTTTTATTCATTTGGTTTAAGATTTTTATAACTCGGTAATCTTTTGTTGCATGGTATATACTTACACCAAGTAAGCTTTGTACCTTTCGTCGTTTGTGAGTGTATACACTATTGTTTCCTCTTTGAAAACGTTAAAGTGATTAGTAATCTCTCTATTCTTTCATTGATCGTTCATTAATTGAGTTCATTCTTGAAATGTATTACTTGAGCATGATTTTCAAAGTTTGTTTTGACTCGAGAATTGCATAAACTTTATGAAATGATCATAGGCCATCTTTGTTATATCACCCATATTATCCTTGACCTCACCTTATATGTTTTCTCTCGTTAACCCCTTTGAGACTAAATATTATCCTTTCGTTTCATAACTCAAAATTCCCATAACCAACTCCGAATTGGAGCTATATACCATATATATTACCTTACATACCCTTGTTTGGAATGTTACTTGGGATTGAATGATTTTATTGTCTCATGGTTGCAATTTAGGCATATGAGAGTGAGAAAAGTAAAGGGAAAAAAGTGAAAAAGAGAAGAAAAGATAAGTGAAAAACAAAAGAAAAGAAAAGAAAAGATAACAGAAAATATGAGAAAAAGAAGAAAAGAAAAAGAAAAAGAAAGTTTTAAATGTTGTATATAGTTCAATAAGCTTTGATTGCTCTCCAAATGATATATCTAATGCTTGTTTGGAAATTATTCTCCGATTTTGATATTGCCCGCATTTTCCCATAATCCCGAGTTTTCATCCCCGAACACTTTGAAACCGTACATACATATCCTTCATTTCGTACCCTAGCCTAGCCTTCATTATTACCCTATAGAGTCCTATGTGATATTAGTGTGAATTTAATCTAAAAGTTGAAATCATTTTGATAATCTATGAAAATGCATTTCACCTCTTTTATACATGTGATATCTTTCATTGAGATTATAACTTTTTATTTTCTATATTGCGTTCTTCAATTGTGACATGTGCATGGCCTAGTTTCCATTTACATTTACTCTTTATGCTTGCATGTCCCGTGTATTACCTCCCCATTTTGAGTGAATTCACTTGATGAGTGTAATGCCTGTGAGGATTGAATATATGCTTGCTTTAATTTTTATGTGATTTATTTAAGTTTTTGCCAAATCATATTTTGCGTGCGCTCGCTCCCCTCCCACATTTTAAGGTATCAATTATATGAGGTGCATTCTATAATGTTAATAATATGGACTTTAATTTGAATTCGTTCATTGTACCAATAATGTGTATGAAATATTTTTCACTATTGTTGGGTGTGTCGCATGTGATTGGGCATATTTTAAGGAAACCAAGTACTAACCCTGTGCATCATGTAGACATGTATCAGTTGGCTGCAGACATCTACTTCATCTCAGATGAGATAAATGTTGTGCATTTTTAAGCACTTTGACTGGAGCTGCCCAAATATGGTTCACTTCACACCCGAAGAACTCTATTGAAAATTTTAAGCAACTCGCAGAACGATTCATCCACAACTTTTGCTTTGGGGTAAGACCCCAGAAGAAAACTACTCACCTGTTATACGTTAAGCAGGGGAAGAATGAGAGTCTTAGGGAGTACATCACGAGGTTTAATAAGAATAAGTTGGAAGTGGAGGACAATGAGGAAAGTATTGTGATGACAGCGTTAATAGGAGGCCTGTAGAAAAGGAAATTACTTTGAAAGATTACTGAGGACCCACCAAAGTCTATGGACGAGCTGTTGGTGATGGCCAACAAGGTCATGAATATCGAGGAAGCTATGGCAACCAAGTATGAGGATGATAAGGGTACTAGCAGTGGGAGCAAGTTTCATAAGAAGAATAAAGATGGAAAGAAGAGGTCAGTTGATGATAAGTTTACCGAGTATACTCCTCTCATGATCAACCATGAGAACATTTTGAATGAGATCAAGAATGATCGGTCCCTGAGATGGCTCGAGAAACTGAAAGCTTCCCCTCACAAAAGGAATAAAACCTTATGGTGCAAATTTCACTAGGTTCATGGGCACTTAATCGATAAGTGTTTCGCCTTGAAAGATGAGATTAAAAAGATGATTAAGGATGGGAAGCTAAGAAAGTATGTGAGTAGTGACAGCCCAAAGAGGGGACGTGATGACCCTAGAAAATGAAGGGTTGATATGTGCAGGGAAGATGTCCCAAGAAAGAAGGATGACGCCTCAGACGACGATGATGGTGACCCAAATCTTCCACCAAGGGACGATTATCCAAAAGGTCGACTCCATATGATCGCGTTCGATATGAAGATGATATGTGGAGGCCTAGTAGGGGTGGTGTATAAGTGGTTGACCGTAAGGCGCATGTGGCTGAGGCTAAAGCCCTTACCAAGGTTAAAGCTGTTAACTCGGTCGAAGTAAGTACAAAGTCAGAGAAGAGGAAGAAGGTATATATGGATACCTTAATTATGGGTTTTACAAGACTTGACCTAAAAAGAATCCTATCTCCTCAGGATGACCCTTTGGTAATAACAACTAGAGTGCATGGGTATGACGTGGTGAGGATATTAGTCAACGGGGGAAGTTTGGTTGATGTTATATTTTGTCCCTGTTTCAAAGGTTTGGGACTCAGGAAGAAGAGGCTCGTCCCTTATCATTATCCTCTGATAGGGTTCAACGACGAGAAGGTGAATCCATTGGGAATGTATGAAATGGACGTCAAAATGGGAGATATTTGGCCTAAGAGGCTAACAAAGAAGGTCAACTTCTTCGTAATGGATGAAAGTGTATACTCGGCTTACAACATCATCATGGGAAGAGTATCCCTCAAGGAGTTTGAGGTTATTCCATCCATCGTACATCAAATGGTAAAATTCCCGACCCCTTATGGGTAAGGGAAGTCCAAGGTGATCAAGTATTGGCATGTGAATGCTACTTCAACTCAGTCGAGGAGAGGTAAGATCACAAGAAAGAAACTATGACCTACAATATTGATACCCTGGATGTTAGGGATGAGAACAAACTAAAGAAAGGGGAGGCCAAAGAAGAGGTAGAATCCATCATCCTCGATGAGGACGAGACAAAAAAGCTGTCCAGGTCGACAAAGCCCTGAGATGAGATGTCAAGGAAGAGATGGTCAAACTCTTAAGAGAGATGCAAAGTATCTTCGCATGGACTCACGAGGATATACAAGGCATAAACCCTAAACTTTTTTGCTATAAATTTAATGTGGACGACGATGCTAGGCTGATATGACAGAAGAGAAGAATCTATTCCTAGGAAAAATATGAGGTCATCCAGGAAGAAGTAAAGAAGTTGGAAAAGGCCGACTTCATAAGAGAGGTGATGTATCCTGATTGGCTAGCCAACGTAGTTATCATTACCGAAGCTCATGAAAAGTGGAGAATGTGTGTGGACTTCACCGATCTGAACAAGGCTTGCCCCAAGGATAACTTCCCTTTTCCCAGAATTGACCATATGATTGATGCCATGACAGGCCATGAGCTAATGAGTTTCATGGATGCCTACTCGGGCTACAACTAAATATCCATGCACACGGATGATGAGGACAAGACTGCCTTCATAATAGATAAAGGAGCCTATTGCTACAAGGTCATGCCCTTAGGTTTGAAGAATATTGGAGCTACCTATTAGAGGTTTGTTAACAAGATGTTTGAGGATAAAATTAGGAAGACAATGGAAGTCTATGTTGATGATATGATTACTAAAAGTTCCATGGCCAACACCCATGTGGCCAACTTCAGGAAAACTTTTTAACATGATGGATAGATACAAGATGAAGCTTAACCCTGTAAAGTTCATGTTCGGCGTAGGAGCGAGAAAATTCTTGGGCTTCATCATAAATCAGAGGGGGATAGAGGGAAGGCCTTGATGGAGATGAAGACTCCAACTTTAATCAAGGATGTACAGAGGCTGACGGGGAGAGTGGCGACACTTAACAGGTTTGTGTCCAAAGCCACCGATAAATGTCTTTTATTTTTTAAAGTTCTTAGAAAAAATTTCGAATGGAATGAGTAATGTAACAAGGCCTTCCAAGAGTTAAAGTCCTATCTCGGCTCTCCTATATTATTATCACGACCAGTCTAAGGGGAAATCTTTATGTGTATCTAGCAGTCTCAGAGTCGGTTATTAGCTATGTCATCATAAGAGAGGAGGATAGAGTACATAAGTCGTTATATTTCAACATCAAGGCGCTCCAGGGGCTGAACAGAGGTACCGCAGGATGGAAAAATTGGCATATGTTATGATTCATGCTTCAAGAAAGATAAAGGCGTACTTCCAGGCCCACACAATGGTCATCTTGACGGACTCTCCACTTCGGCAGGTCATCCATAAGCCTAAGAAGTCGAGGTGACTAATGGCTTGGGAAATAGAGCTTGTAGAATTTGATATCATCTATCTGCCTAAAGGGGGCATCACATGGCAGGCTTTAGCAGACTTTGTGGCCGAGTTCACCTTAGACGAGGCCGATAGTGAAAATTTTGAGACTGATGGTTGTGAGCAGGGAAAAAGTATAAGCTTTCCACCGAATAAGGCTGAAGAAAGTTCATTGAGGGGGAAAGATATGAGAATGAAGAGGAAAGATATCTCTTTAGAAGTGTAGCCCTAGTAGAAGGTAATTTATCTGAGAATGGTATAGTGTGGATCCTCTTTGTCGATAGGTCCTCTTGCGAGAGTTGAAGAGGTGCAGTCCTTATAGTATCGGCACCAGATGGAACAGATATTGAATATGCATTAAGGTTCAACTTTAAAGCCTCCAATAATGATTACGAATATGAATCTCTCATAGCAGGCCTCTCCTTATATCGATCCCTGAACGTCGACCAACTCCTAGTTCACAAAGACTCCAAATTGGTCGTAAATCAAGTCTTGGGAGCATATGAGGTGAAGGATGACAGGATGGGTAAATATTTGGAGAGAGTGAGGTCAATGCTGAAGAACTTCAAAGAGGTGAAGTGGAAGAGGATACCTCAGTTGGATAATGGCCAAGTCAAAGCCCTTGTAAGGTTGGCCTCAGCTACAAGAATGGAGATAAGGAGGATGGAGCCCATAGAAATATTACATCGGCCAACCATTGAGGAGGAGGAGGACAGTAGTCTGAAGTCTTGTCTGAACATGGGAGTGTCCTGGATGGATCCTCTTATCAGTTACATAAATAATGGGGAATTACCAGAATCAAAGACTGAGAAAAGGAAGTTGAGATATAAAGCTGCTAAGTTTTCCATCATAGGAGACACTTTATACAAGAAAGGGTTTATGCTTCCTCTTCTCAGATGCATCCATCCATCTGAGATAGCATATATCTTGAAGGACGTGCATGAAGACTCTTTCTCCAGTCACGTTGCAGGAAAATCTTTGGCTAAGAGGATTATTACTCAGGGGTATTGGTGGCAGAACTTGGGCAAGGATGCTGCAACATATGTCAAGAAGTGTGATAAGTGCCAGAGGTTTCCTACCATTCCCCACCAGCCACATCAACCTGTGACCTCCATCACATCTCCTTGGCCGTTTGTGATACGGGGAATTTATCTAGTAGGACCCTTACCTAGAGCGGTGAATAATTATTGTTATATGATCGTGGTGATAGATTACTTTTCGAAGTGGGTGGAGGATGAGCCGACGATTACTATTACGGAGCAGAAGACCTTTTATTTCATCTAGAAAAACATCATCTACAGGTATGGCTTACCCAACACCCTGATTTTTTATAATGGAACACAATTTAAGAACGTCTTCCTAGAAAAGTACTGCGAAAGGGTCGGCATCAAGTAATTCTTCTCCACCCTTGGATGACCCCAAGCTAATGGGTAGATAAAAGTGACAAACCAGATGATTCTTGATGGAATTAATAAGAAGTTAGAGGATGCAAAGGGGAGGTGACCCCATTTATGCTTCCTTACGGCTCTGAGGCAGTCGTGCCGATGAAATTAGGACTACCTACTCATAGAGTTCAGACCTACGACCCTGAGAAAAACATTAATGAGAGGAGACTTGATTTAGATCTTATAGAAGAAAGAAGAGAATGGGCTGAGTTTAGGCAAGATGCCAACCAGTAAAGAATGGAATTATTCTACAACAAGCGAGTAAAGGCATGTCCGCTGAAGGTAGGAGGATGGTATTGAAGAAGACATGACAGAAGCCTAATAAGCTTCATCCAAATTGGCATGGCCCATACAGGGTAGTCGAAGAGGTGGTGTCAGGAACGTACAGATTAGAAAACCCGAAAGGAGACAATTCTCCAACCCATGGAATGTCGATCACCTCAAGAAATATTACGAATGAGATTATAGTTTTACTCTCTTATTTGCATTCAATTGTAACACATGTGTATGAGACTCAAATGAAAGAAATTCAATGAAAACCAAGATGTTCAAGTGTTCCCTTATATGTTGTTTATTCACTCAAATATTTGTTTGTATATAATAACTCACCTTAAGCTACAAAACATCATCTGTGGTGAGGTAAGCTAAAGTTTCCCTCGGTGATATGATAGCCCAGACAGGGTTAACCTCGTCCATGGACTGCCAACAACATAGAAAGACACCTATTATTAAACATCATTAATTTGGTGAATTTACTTCCTCGGCCGAGACGACGGTGCATGGATGCAAATTTGGTGGTAGCAAATTTTAAATCACTTAGTTGTGGTTGTTGTTAAAACGACGAGGGAGGACTTATGCCTAAACACCATAATTTGGTGGATGCAAATTATAAATCACTTAGTTGTGGTTATTGTTAAACATCATTATATTGGTGAACTTACTGTATCGACCGAGACGACAGTGCGTGGACGGGACGAGCCTCTATACACTCTCAAAACGATGAGGAAGGACTTATGTCTAAACACCATAATTTAGTGGATGAAAATTTTAAATCACTTCATTGTGGTTATTGTTAAACATCATTAATATTGGTGAACTTACTTCCTCGACCGAGACGATAGTGCATGGATGGGATGATCCTCCATACACTCTCAAAACAACGAGGAAGGACTTTATTATGGACGGTTCAGGGTTAACTTATAATATTCAAACATTCAGGAGCGACATAACATCATAATTAAGGCATGCAAGCAAAATCAAGAGAGAATACAAATAAGAGGGCAATAAGGGATTTCATTTCATAAAATGTAAAGTATAGGGATGACAAAATAGTTTATGTACATATCAAGCAAAAGTATTACAAAAAGAAGGGTATCGTCCATAGACATCCACCTTATTATGTTTACTCAATACGAACGACATCCTCAGCCCTACCATCAGCTGCAACTGTCTACCTATCAGCATTGCCTCCCTCAGCCACATTAGGGTCGTCTTATGTACCCTCTCCTTCAACCGTGGCCAGATACTCAACATGTGATAAAGCCTCTGCCATAAGAGGATCATTAAGGTCAGCAGCTTCAAGCGATGGTCGAATGGAAGATACTGCATCAGTAAATTTAAGGATGAGGATTAAAGGTACGAGGACGATACCTATACCATATGATGGAGGCCAAAATCATAAATTTTGGCAGGGCAAATCTTGGCCAAAAATTCGTAGTCGGCTGCCGAAGGAGCTGCGAACTTGGCAGCCTTTGTAGCCCTGATATTGGGGATTAGGGAGGTGGGGTCAGCCTTGAGCTAGGAAAGATTGGACGACCAAAAATATCCAAGAGACGACAATGAACCGATGTCAGAGCCTGATCCCGTTTATGTAGCCCCCACTCTCGGCCTCGTATTAGGATCGGGGCGAGTGTCAGTAGGAGCCTCAGTCCCCTTCCTCTTACGAGAGGCCTCAACAGAAGGCCCCCTGGCAGTGGTCTTTTTTGGGGGTGGTTGTTTGATCTTATTCTTTCCCAAGCCATCCAATAGACTTGGTGCCATAATTTCTCAAATATCGCCTGGTATATTAGGTGGACGATGATTAGGCATAAATTCTTCCTAATTTATCCCTTGATTTAGTCACTTTTAGCACCTCGAACAACGTAATTGAGTTGACTTTATCTCATAATCTTGCTACTGACTGATCCTAATGAGTACACCGAGTTTTTGGTATTTCATGATTTTACAGGTATTTGATGTCAAGAAATAGAATAAGGAAATCGGAAGAATCAAGGAAGAAAGAAGGAAAGTCAAAAGGGAAAAAGCGTAATTTCCACCCGAAATTCGGATATGGTACCTAAAGAGAAGTTGAAGAGATCTCATTCATAAGCACATAGGAAGAAACGGCACCTCAATCGGAGTCCCAGAACAAAATATATAAGCAGTTAAAGTTGAGCCAGAAAGTAAAATAGCCGGATCGGTCCGCCTTGCCAAATTCCAGAAGACCCCGGACCACAAGCAAACCGAAGAAGGCAAAAATAAAAGGAACCGGTCCACCCCCGGACCGGTCCACCCCAAAAATAAAATAACCGATCCGCCTAGAAGGAAGACCGATCCACCTAAGTCCCAGACCGGTCCGACCCTCGAGATTTGCAAATCTTTTTTTTTACAAAGGAGAATCCTAGTGCAGCTGAAATTCCTAAATTCATGGAGGGTATAAAAACCAGATTTATTATTGTTATTAGCAAGGATTTTTAGATAGGAAGTAGTTAGTTTTTCTTTTCCTTCCAAAAACCCTAGTTTAGATAAATATTCCCAGTTTTAATTCATAAATTGAAGATTGATCCAGAGATTAGTGGATTACCAGTTTCATTCCTTATTGTAGATACTGCTCGGGTAATTTTAGTGAGTATTGTTTAGGCACATATTCTTCACATTTATCCCCTTAATTTCGGTAATTTTATGATCCTGTGCAGTGTAAATAAGTTGTATTTATCTCAAATTTATTATACTAACCCCTTTTGGCAAGTATTTCGTGTTTTGTGTATTTCTAATGTGTTTTTCATGTATTTCATGTAAGTTAGTGCGAAGGAGAACTCAAAACAGTGAAAGAAACCAAGAAATGGAGAGTTGAAGGGAATTTTCATAATTTTCAGCCTTAGTCCAGAGGTGGGTCCAACTAGAAAGTTGAAGAGCTTTAAATTACAAGAATACTGGAAAAAACGGCACCTCAATCCGAGCTACGGTGAAGAAGTTACGATATTTTGAAGTTGCGCGATAATGAAGAGTCTGGATGTGCGAATTTCTGTCATTAATTATGCATTTAATGCAGTGAAACTCTTGGAAAACTTGTGCCACAAGCGAAATTTGATGCCAAATTCATGCAACTTGGTGCTATAAAAGACCAAGCCTTACCTCATTTTCAAAAGGAGTTGAATTCTAGAGAGAGGGAGTCAAATTCTAGAGGGTAGGAGTAGGATTAGAGAGAGAAAGTTAGATTGTAGTTTTCTTTGGTAGAAGTTTTCATAAACCCTAGTTGTAAGTTTGAAGAAGAAGTTTTGCTGGATTCAAATTCATCTCTTTCTCCTCTTGCTAAATACAAGTATCAATTTCTATTCTCTCTTTTATTTTTCCATTCAATTCTCAATTTTTTTGCAAATTGTTAACAATGTTTGTTAGAGTTTTCTTTTGTTTTCATCATGTTTAGCTAATTTTTAAGGGTTGGGATGCATGAACCCATCCCGATGTAATTTATCTACGTAGGAAATAGAATTTAAATTTAAATTTGAAAGAATCGTGTAAGAGAAGTTCACAATCATCCTAGATCTTTTAATCTCTCTTGCCCTAGGTACTTGGGATATTTAAGAATATGATGTGTGTGTAATTATTTAGCACCGCTTTATATTTATCTTTGATTTCATATGATGCGGGCTTGAACCTCATATATGTAATGCTTAGGATCTATAAAGACTGGATTCATTCAAATTTATAATTTACAATTCTAGTATTCTAATGGGTAATTACTAGGGATTGGGGGATTGTATTCCAACTTATTTCCTCATTCATTTTAATTAGTTTTATAGATTTGTTCCAACTTATTTCCCCTTATCAACCATCATCATCTTTTTCACTTTTATTTTAGAAGTAATAAATCAATTAAATTCTATAAAACATTCCCTGTGGATTCAATACCCAGACTTACTACTATACTCCATAAAAGTGTAGTTAAAAGTTTAGGTTTTTTTGTATTGAGGTTGGAAGCCGATAACAACGACTAGCGTATTACATGGACACTCGGTTTCTCCCCTCGATCAAGTATTTCTTATTTCCAATTCTTTTCTACATCTAATTACGATTTTCCTTAGAGTAATTATGAATTCTTGCACATCAATCATTGTTTTCATTAAATTCAACATGCTAGGCTAGATTTTCTAAGGCCGGGGTACATGAACCCAACCTGATATGTTAGTGTGTGTGTGTGTATAAAATTAATTCTCTGAATTTAGTGATTGATTATGATCGTATTGCGTAGTTACACAATAATTGTAGATGTTTATATCTCGTTTGCCTTTGGGTACTCGTGATGATTTAGAGTGCAATTTGAGTGTCATTATCGCAATACTGATTTACTCATCCTCAGATTAGGTATGACGCGGGCTTGAACCTCGTATACATAATTCTTGGGAGTACTAAATTTCGGGTCAGATCAATCAGATAAATTTATGATTAATATTATAACTGCAGTTCACTAGGGTTGGGGGATTGTATTCCCATCCTATTTTTCCCATCACTTTGTCAAAAGTTTTAAACCAAGTTTTCATTCACATTTTAGGTAAATTAGTATAGTTTCATTTCTTCACAATTTCATAATTGCATTTAGTATAATCATTCTCAAAAACCAAATCATTTTTCTTTTTCTTTTTCGAGTCAGAGTTAGGGTTCCTCCGTCTTTTGCCGTCGTTACAACTCTGTTGTCCTTTTTCCCTGTGGATACGATCCCGTCTCACCGGTTTTATTACTAACGTGACAGGCTTGTATTTGAGCCTAGAGTGAACGCACATTAGAGACACATTTTCAGTCGCGTCAAGTTTTTGGCGCCGTTGCCGGGGAACTAGGTAGACTTAGGATTAGATCGAGTCAATCCAAAGCTTTGACCAAAAATCTCCAAAAATTCCAAAAACATAAAAAAAAATTAAAAAAAAAGCACAAAAAGATTCACCACCATCTCTCACAAGATTTTAATGCAAAATCCCACTCCCCATAATACTCCAACCAGCATTCACGAAAATACAATAGTTGAGTATAACCCAGATAGTCCCCACACTCCAAACGCCCCACAGTTCTGGATCACGCCTCCCACACCGTCACACTCATTCTCCAATAACACTCCATTTTCCTTCTTAGGACACACGTCCGAGCACACTTCGAGTACACCCAGTGAGAGAACCGAGTCGTTAAGCGAGAGAGAGATGTCACAACACAGTAATGCACCCACCGGTGAGGATGAGCCCCCATACCGCCCACTGAGAGAATTCATATATCCCGAGTGCACTGTCACTCCGGGATGCATTATACTCCCTTCAAATGCCGAGCAATTCCGTTTCAAAAATGTAATGATCCAGATGCTACCACATTACCACAGTATGGATTCTGAAAAGCCATACCTCTATATTAGGGAATTTGAGGATGTGTGCGATACGCTCAATGATCAAACCTGCACCCAAGAGGTGATCCGCCTCAAACTCTTCCCTTTCTCGCTCAAAGATAAAGCTAAGACCTGGCTATGGTCTTTACCTCCGAGCTCGATTCCATCTTGGAACGAGTTACAATCGAGATTTCTCAAGAAATTCTTCCCGCCACATCGAACAATTTCCATAAAGGCTCAAATTCAAGCGTTCAGACAACCTGAAAATGAGCCATTTCATCGATGTCATGAGCGTTTCAATGAGTTAGTTACTTCATGCCCCCATCATGGATTTGATGCAGTGCAAATCATCTCTTTTCTCTATAATGGGCTGAATCTCAATTCCAAGCAACTAGTTGAAACCAGGGGAAGTTGTCCCTTTATCGACTTAGACGCCCAAGATGCAGAGCTTCATTTGAGGTATGTTACCGAGACTACCCAATCCTGGGATACCTCTGACCCTAATGCTCAAAATTGAAATCGTCAAGTGACCACCACTCCGTCAGCGTCCGACCTATATCATGTAGAAAAGAATTCTATAGCGGACAGTCGGATTGATATACTTGAGAAAGAGATGCGAGATCTACGAGGGATATGTGGGAGAGGACTAACTGGATCCATACCAAACCCCGTCGATAAGGTGTGTGCTATTTGTGAGGCAGGCCATTCAACTGAGGAATGTCCGACGATACCCGCTTACAAAGTAATACTTCAGGAGCAAGTTAGTGGTATAGGAGGATTTAAGGGTAACTTCGGTGCCCCGTACGGGAATTCTTACAACCTTTTATGGAAAAACCATCCCGGTTTTAGCTATGGGCAACAACATGCTGCAATAAATCCTCATTCGCATGTTGCCCCTCCTCCACCACAACACTTTCAATAAGCTCCACACATGCAAGGACATGTGTAAGAACCACCACCTCAAGGAAATTATATCCCGCCACAGCGGAGAACTCTCGAGGATACCATGAATCAATTCATCGCAAGCCAGACCACAACCAATGCCAAATATAATCGTCTGATTGGCGACATAAATGCGAATTTGTCAAAAATACAATCCTCATTGAGTATTTAAGAGAAGGGCAAGTTTCCTGCCCAAGGCCAAAGACCTCCCCAAGGTCAAACTAGTGTTAGCTCCACCTCTACTGAATATTAGGAGCAATGTCAAGTTGTGACCACTCTTCGTAGTGGGAGAGTCATTGATTTATCACCTCCCCCACACGATACAATGAAAGACAAGGAGATTTCGCCCGGCACGAAAAAGGCCGAAGATGTCCCCTTGAATGAGAGTGACCAAGAAGATGCTAGTGAGCCAAAGGTAGTAGTGAAACCGCCCTCCGCGGCACCGTTTCCTCAAAGGTTGATTCCCTCCCATAGAGGAAACCCACGTGGAGACGTGCTAGAAGTGCTAAAGAAGGTCAAGCTGAATTTACCTTTTCTTGATGCCATTAAGCAAATTCCAGCTTATGGCAAAGTCATCAAAGATTTTTTGATGGTAAAAAGGAAGATGAAGGTAAAGAAGAATGTCTTTCTAGCCCAAAACATGAGCTCCATTCTACTAAATGATCTCCCGCCTAAATTCAAAGATCCCGGTGCACCCACCATATCCTGCATCATTGGAGAGAATAAAATTGAAAAAGCCTTACTTGACTTGGGAACAAGCGTAAATATCCTCCCTTACTCTATCTATAATCAAATTGACTTGGGCGACCTCAAGCCCACAAAGTTCACTCTCCAATTAGCGAATCGAACAGTGAAGATCCCACGAGGCATAGCCGAGGACGTGATCGTCCAAGTTGACAATTTCTACTTTCCGGTAGATTTCGTCATTTGGGACACGGAGCCCTCCTTCCACTCGAGCAATCATGTTCCCATCATCCTTAGGCACCCTTTCCTAGCTACGGCTAACTCAATCATCAATACTAGGAATGGGCGAATGCAACTCACCTTTGGGAACATGACCTTGGAAACCAACATCTTCCACATAGCCCAAAATGCAGGGGAGGAAGATGATCTTTACGCAGTGAGCCTCATAGATGAGATAGTAGAGGAGTACTTTGAGGAGAATTATTGTGGCGATGCTTTAGAGTCCTGTTTAGCGACGAGATACGGAGTGAGGGGACGTACACCGACTTCGAGAGGGAGGTTGGGGAGTTGAGAGAGCTACTCGATGAGAGTGCGTCGGACGAGGACGTGAGAGAGGTTAATTGGGTTTCTAGATTCGAGGAGTTACCTCCGAGGGATACACGCATGGTTCCCTCCAGTGACAAATTTCCAACCCCCGAATTAAAGAAACTCCCCTCCCATATTAAATATGCATACCTAGGAGAGGATGAGACATTTCCCGTTGTTGTCTCTTCCAGCCTAGACGATGGGTAGGAGGGTAAATTGTTAAAAATTATGAGGAAGCACCAAAGTGCTTTTGGTTGGTGTATTGCTGATTTGAAGGGGATAAGTCCATTAATTTGCACTCACAAGATCCATCTCGAAGAGGATGTCAAGCCCTCTAGAGAAATGCAAAGAAGACTAAATCCCAACATGAAAGAAGTTGTGAGAACCGAGATTATCAAATTATTGGATGTCAGGATTATCTACCCAATCTCGGATAGCAAGTGGGTGAGTCCCATTCAAGTCGTCCCGAAGAAGTCGGGTATGACTGTGATTGATAATGCCAAGGGAGAGCTAGTTCCCCAACGTACCACCACCGGGTGGCGCGTTTGCATTGATTACCAGAAACTCAATGCGGGAACTAGGAAAGACCATTTCCCCTTGCCATTTATTGATCAAATGCTTGAGAGAGTAGCGGGCCACCCTTACTATTGCTTCCTTGACGGTTATTTCGGATATAAACAAATTGAAGTGGATGTACTTGACCAGGAGAAGACTACCTTCACTTGCCCATTTGGTACGTTTGCTTACAAATGTATGCCATGTGGCTTGTGTAATGCACCCGCGACCTTTCAAAGGTGCATGTTGAGCTTATTTAGTGACATGGTCGAGAGAGGACTCGAAGTGTTCATGGACGATTTCAGCATTTTTGGCACCTCTTTCGATCATTGTTTAGAATAGCTGGAAAAGTACTCGCCCGATGTGTGGAAAAGAACTTAGTGCTGAATTGGGAAAAATGCCATTTCATGGTCACTGAGGGAATAGTTCTTGGCCACATAGTATCATCCAAGGGAATAGAGGTTGATAGGGAAAAGATAGATGTCATAGATGATCTTCCCCCACCAAAATTGCTTAAAGACGTGCGCTCATTCTTGGGGCACGCGGGGTTTTATCGAAGGTTCATTAAGGACTTCAGCACCATCGCTGGACCCTTAAGCAACCTACTCATGAAGGACACCCCATTCGAGTGGACGGAAGCATGCCAAAGGTCTTTTGAAAAATTGAAAAATATGCTTGTGTTCGCTCCCATCATGCAAGTTCCGGATTGGTCCTTACCATTCGAACTTATGTGTGATGCAAGCAATTACGCGATTGGGGTTGTTTTGGGCCAACGAAAAGATAAACAAGCTCATGTCATCTACTATGCTAGCCGGACCCTTACCGGACCTCAACTCAACTACTCAACCATGGAGAAAGAGTTGCTAGCAGTAGTCTTTGCCCTTGATAAATTCCGATCATATCTCATTGGTTTTCTTATTACTATCTTCACCAACCACGCGACCTTAAATACGTACTTACAAAGAAAGATGCCAAGTCGCGCCTCATAAGGTGGATCCTACTCCTACAAGAGTTCAATCTCTCCATCAAAGATAAGAAAGTAGTAGAAAACGTCGTTGCCGACCATTTATCTCGGCTTTCGTCCGACATACCTGGTGATCCCATACCCATAGATGAATACTTTTCGGATGAGCAACTTTTTGCTACCTCTTCGTATCCCTGGTTTGAGGATATAGTGAACTATCTTGTCACGGGAGTCGTCCCTCCCGACTGGACACCGCAATATAAGAAGAGGTTTCTTACTTGGTCGCGCATGTTCTTTTACGATGATCCCTTCCTTTTAAAATATTGCGCCGACCAAATCATCCGACGATGCGTACCGAATGACGAGATTCCAAAAGTCATCCAGTTTTGTCATTCAAAGCTTGTGGATGCCACTTTTCAATGAAAAAGACGGTCGCAAAAATTATGCAATGCGGCCTCTATTGGCCCACAATATTCCGGGATGTGAACGCAGCTTGCAAAGCTTGCAATAGGTGCCAACGGATGGGGGCCATTACCCGAAGGGACATGATGCCTCTTACCTCTATACTCATTATTGAGATATTCGACTATTGGGGTATTCACTTCATGGGCCCTTTCCCCCCGTCCTTTGGTTTCCTATACATCCTAGTCGCGGTAGACTACGTTTCTAAATGGGTGGAAGCTATAGCTACTAAGACAAATGACAATAAGGTGGTGATAAAATTCCTGCAGGAATACATACTTTCCCGCTTCGGTGCACCGAAAGCGATAATTAGTGATAATGGCACGCACTTTTACAATAGGCCATTCGCGAAGCTCATGAGAAAGTATGGTGTCGTTCACAAGGTCGGAATGACTTATCACCCACAAACGAATGGGCAGGCCGAACTAGCAAATCGGAAAATCAAGAACATTCTTGAAAAGATCGTCAATCCTACCCAAAAATATTGGTCCCTTCGATTGAACGATTCGCTATGGGCATATCGTACCGCATATAAGAACCAACTCGGCATGTCCCCTTTCCGCTTTGTGTATGGAAAACCTTGCCATCTTCCCGTTGAGCTCGAACAGAAGGCGTATTGGGCGATTAAGAAATTGAATTATGCCATAGACAAGGCCGGTAAAGCCCGCAAGCTTCAGTTGAATGAGTTAGAAGAACTACACAATGATGCGTATGAGAATGCCAAAAATTCAAAAGAAATAATGAAATTCGCTCATGATAGCATCATCCGACGAAAAGAGTTTCTTCCCGGGCAAAAAGTTCTTCTCTACAACTCTCGACTTCACCTCTTTCTGAGCAAGTTGCGGTCACGATGGTCTGGCCCATTCTCCGTGAAGAATGTTTTCCCCCATGGAGCTATTGAACTAGACGATTTAAAAGGGGTAAATACGTTCAAAGTGAATGGACAACGCCTAAAGCCATATCTAAAGGCGTGTGTGAAAGAAGTCGACACCGTTTGGTTGTCGGACCCCGTTTACGGGGACAATTGAGCTGAAAAGGTGAGGTCGTCGCACCCCCGACGCGTATGGGGTGAGAGTCGTGTGTGTTTTGAGAATCGTTAGGACTAGGTTTCATTCGGGAGAAGCATTCGTTTGTTTCGGGACTTTTGAGTAAAAAGGGTGTTGAACAGCGAAATCAGAGGGTTTTTAGTCCAGATTGATGGAGAGAATGTCGTGAAAGTGAAATTTTTCGGAGAAGAGAGATCGAAACCAAGTTCGGAGAATTCCAGCCCAAAAGCCCTAGGGCCGGATCGGTTCCTTTTATTTTAAAATGAATCGGTCCGCCTGGCGAGTGTTTGGAAAGTCAAAGGGCCGGACCGGTCCGCCCCTACCCCGGACCCGTCCGCCTTCTGCACGTTTGTTTTATCCCCTTCCCAAGATTCACCCCCCTTCTTCCCCAATCCCATTCATTCCCTTTAATCCATTTTTTCCTCTTCCCAACCCCAACCTTTCCCTCCCAAATCCATCCCCTTTTCCCTCCAAACCCATTCCCTCCAAAACCAACCCCTCCCTCACCCTTTCCACTATAAATACACCCCCTTCCTCCCCTTCTCCTCACACCTTCAATCCAAATACTCTCTTCTTCCTCTCTAGTGTTTCAAGCAATAAATCCCTGCTGTTTCTATGGCCCCCCGTGTTGCCCCCACCAAATATGACTCCACCGTGATCCAACCCTCCAGTCACGGCGAATTCCGCTCCCGCCAAGAGGAGCAGTGGTGAACTCAATACTTAGGTTTGGGCCGCAAACTCCATATGGAGAGCGCCGTCCAATGGGAAGCCCTTCCTAACTCCGTTACCGCCCTATTCATGGCTCGGGGGTGGTGCCGATTCCTCAACCAACCTCACGAAGCGGTTTGGGCAACCGAAGTCCGCTCATTCTATGGCACCCTAGTCCGGACGGGCCAATTCGAGGCCGAAGCTTTCGTGGATGGGAATGTCATCCCATTTTCCTTGGCCCGTTTCACGGCCAAGTTGGCCGATTTTGACGTCCCGGATGTTCTCGAATTTACCTATACCCGAAACATCCCCCCGGTCGACAAGGATATCATCATAGCCTGAATTGCACCGGTCGTGGCTTGGACGGGGTAAACCGTCACCGTTGGACGCCTCAACGAGAAGGCGCATCTCACATTTCAAATTGTGTGCACCAACATACTGCAAACATCCAACGATTCCGCCATGCGACCTCAGCAAGCTACTTTGACCTATCATCTCTTCGACCCCCAAACTTCAATCCATTTGGGTCGAACCTGATATGCGGACATCATTAATGCGTCCTTGAATGAGAAGGGCATCGCCCTACTTCCTTATGCCCGATTGATCACTTCCGTCCTTAAGGATGATGGCAAAGCGGCCCCTAGAAACCATACGCGCCTCCCCAGTCCTTTCAGACAAGGGACCCACACCAAAAGCGCCAAACAGCTAGCTGTCCTTCGGGCTAGGTGGGGATGTGATAGTAACGAAGAGGCTGCCTCGAGCGACAGCGAGGATGAAGAAGGACCAGACGGTGAGGATGTCGAGATGGGAGACATAGGTCCGGACGAGGAGGACGACCCAGATTTCGAGTGGGCGAGAACCGACCTCTCAGCCCGCATGTCGGCACTTGAGACCAACTTCAACACTTTTCAGACCAACTACGAGCGCGACATGGGTATAGTCCTCCGCTTCCAAGCGAACATCTATCGCCGCCTCGGGGATCCGAATGAGCCACTACTTTCCTACTACCATAACCCCTATGACCCCACCGCGCCCGGTTCCTCCCATCCCCCACCCCGGTGAAGCTCTATATGGTGCTGGCAGCTTTTTATTTTTCTTCATATTCACAGTTGTAAGCTTTTTTCTACACATGTAACACAGTCCTGTTGAAATAAAATCTACATTTTTTCATTTGTTTGTTTTATTTATTGCACTTCTTATTTTGACTTCTTTAGATTCTAGCCTTTTTGCTTGAGAACTATGCAAAAGTCTAAGTTAGGGGGGGTCACAAGTGCGTATGTCTAAAACTTCATAAATTTTCAAAAATGCCCAAAAATCTAAAAAAAAATCATAAAATTTTGAAAAATCCAAAAATATTTTTTGTTCAAAATAAATAAAAATTGGAATTCAGATTTTTCAAAAATATCATTAAAAGTCAATTTAAAGTCT
Source organism: Sambucus nigra (assembly GCA_949130495.1). NCBI lineage: Eukaryota > Viridiplantae > Streptophyta > Magnoliopsida > Dipsacales > Adoxaceae > Sambucus > Sambucus nigra. The sequence continues at coordinate 513,793,312 of OX422221.1, read as the reverse complement.
CAAATTGTGAAAATTCAACATACACAAGCCGAAATTGACTAAAGATGGAAATTGAGCGAAAATTGACGACTTAACGAATAAGTGTGGAGATTAACAAACCCGGTGAGATTCGAACCTATCACTTGTTGCGAGTTTTTAAATCAATCCGAGTTAATTGTTAACTCAAAGTTCTTTTCAGTGCCTAAAAAGTTGTCAAGGATCTCAATCCTTTCATTTTGATCGTTTTAAAAAACGTGTGTGATATTGCTTTGAAAAACGTGCCAAATTAATCTCTAAACTTAAATTCACCTCAAAACGCATACGGTAACGTAATTAGCATCTTGGTCAATGAAGTAGGCCCTCGCTTGTCACCCAAAAATATTGGCCAGAAAAAGTAGCGAAAAATTACCCCTTTTGCAACCCAAATTGAGCCAAATAAATTTTTCCTTTCGTTTGAAAACTCGAAAAACCCAAATAGATGGAATTGTGAAAAAATGAAAAAAATTCAGATTTTAAGTTCGAAAAGTGCATATAAAGGGGTAAGCAAGAAAAAAATAGATATGCTCAACAAAAATAGCAAGAAAAGAAAAGAAGTAAAAAACAGAAAAAAATAGAAAAAGAAGAAAAAATGAGCAATAAGCCGAAAAAAGCACAAACGGACATCATTAATGACTTTTCCAATTCCATTCTTCCCTACCATTTTCATTTTACCCAAGGTACCGTAAAACCCGAAAAAGTCCTAACCGAGTCTAGATTGCGAAATTGGTTACCACGTGGAGAGCTAATACACCAAAAGATAATAAAAGAGATGGAATGCGCGAAAAAGAGGCAATGTTCCCGTTTTTAAAATCGTAATCCGTTGATGAGATCCTTGCACCATGAAATTTCCGTCTTTCTAATTGTATGCGTGATTTTGCGTCCATTACACTTACTCTTTTATCACGCATACCGAGAGAATAGCCATAATTCGAGAGATTCATTTGTGAGAGCATTCCGTGAGAAATTGAAATCAAAACGAATTTTCGGATACGTAACGTAATGATCAATCGGTGGAAATTGGCGGTTATATTTTCGGCTTCGCACACACGCACGATGATTTGAGACCATTGAACATGACTTGATGATGATTATTTTCTGAAAAAGTTTGAATTATACAATTTTTACGTATTTTGAATGTTCTTTGAGTTGAATTTTGTGGGTATATTCTCTGCAAACCCTCACGAGACACAACTTGTCCTACTAGGGTAACCTAGAGGTTTAAAGGCTTGTTGCATACGCTAAATGCAACCGCTTGCCCGCGAAAAAGGTATTCTATCCCAATAAAATGTTTTTAAGAATTGAGCCTGGCTAGGATTCTTTTACATTGCTCGGGATGCGCAAAGATCTAAGTTAGGGGGTTTGATTAGGCATAAATTCTTCCTAATTTATCCCTTGATTTAGTCACTTTTAGCACCTCGAACAACGTAATTGAGTTGAATTTATCTCATAATCTTGCTACTGACTGATCCTAATGAGTACACCGAGTTTCTGGTATTTTGTAGTGATTTTACAGACATTTGATGTCAAGAAACGGAAGAAGGAAACCAGAAGAATCAAGAAAGAAAGAAGGAAAGTCAAAAGGGCAAAAGAATAATTTCCACTTGGAATTTGGATTAGGTACCTAAAGAGAAGTTGAAGAGATCTCATTCACAAGAACATAGGAAGAAACGGCGCCTCAATCGGAGTCTCGGAACAAAATATATGAGCAGTCAAAGTTGAGCTAGAAAGTCAAATAGCCGGACCAGTCCGCCCCTACCCCGGACCGGTCCGCCTTGCCAAATTCCAGAAGACCCCGAACCACAAGGAAACCGAAGAAGGCAAAAATAAAAGGAATCGGTCCGCCCCAAAAATAAAAGAACCGATTCTCCTAGAAGGATGACCGGTCCGCCTAAGGCCTGGACCGGTCCAGCCCTCGAGATTTGCAAATCTTTTCTGTTTGAAAGGAGAATCCTAGTGCAGCTGAAATTCCTAAATTCATGGAGGGTATAAAAACCCGATTTATTATTGTTATTAGCACGAATTTTTAGATAGGAAGTAGTTAGTTTTTCTTTTCCTTCCAAAAACCCTAGTTTAGATAAATATTCCCAATTTTAATTCATAAATTGAAGATTGATCCAGAGATTAGTGGATTACCAGTTTCATTCCTTATTGTAGTTACTCCTTGGGTAATTTTAGTGAGTATTTCTTATTTCCAATTCTTTTCTACATCTAATTAAGATTTTCCTTAGAGTAATTATGAATCCCTGCACATCAATCATTGTTTTCATTAAATTCAACATGCTAGGCTAGATTTTCTAAGGCCGGGGTATATGAACCCAACCTGATGTGTTAGTGTGTGTGTGTGTATAAAATTAATTCTCTGAATTTATTGATTGATTATGATCGTATTGCGTAGTTAGACAATAATTGTAGATCTTTATATCTCGTTTGCCTTTGGGTACTCATGATGATTTAGAGTGCAATTTGAGTGTCATTATCGCAATACTGATTTACTCATCCTCAGATTAGGTATGACGTGGGCTTGAACCTCGTATACATAATGCTTGGGAGTACTAAATTCCGGGTCAGATCAATCAGATAAATTTATGATTAATATTATAACTGCAGTTCACTAGGGTTGGCGGATTGTATTCCCATCCTATTTTTCCCATCACTTTGTCAAAAGTTTTAAACCAAGTTTTCATTCACATTTTAGGTAAATTAGTATAGTTGCATTTCTTCACAATTTTATAATTGCATTTAGTATAATCATTCTCAAAAACCAAATCATTTTTCTTTTTCTTTTTCGAGTCAGAGTTAGGGTTCCTCCGTCTTTTACCGTTGTTACAACTCTGTTGTCTTTTTTCCCTGTGGATATGATCCCGTCTTACCGGGTTTATTACTAACGCGATAGGCTTGCACTTGAGCCTAGAGTGAACGCACATTAGAGACACATTTTCAGTCGCGTCAGACGACCTGCAAGAAACAGGATAATATGTTAGCAGAGTTAATGTAGGAGACGAGGGAAGACTTCAAGGAAAAATAACTCACATAGTTCTTCAAGGGGGTCAAGTGCCACACTAGACTCTTTAAGGTATTGAGGGGTCTTGAGGTCTTTAAATTTTGGAAGAGCACCCACTACTCCCTGCTCCCTCAGATAGTCAGCCACGTTCCTTCCCTTAAGGCTGAGGCTAGGGTCTGACCTTGCCATCATGGAAGGATTTGACCAAGTGCTTGGAATCCTCCACTCATCCTCATCAGGTTCAGCCTCGGTCGGTAATTTTCAGGCCCCAAAAATAAAGAAAAACCTCTCTTTCCAACAGTGGTTCAATTTTTGGGTCACTTGGATGAGCTTCTTATCTGACTTTCTAGCACCTAGATGAAAATATCTTAGTTTCTTCGATAAAGACGAGATATTGTAGAAGGGCTAGAAAGAGTTCAGCCGACGGCTCATCCGTGAAAGTGTTCTTCCACAGGGAAATGTAGCTAGGATGATTCTCCAGGAGTTAGGGGGTAATTGAGTAGGAACAACCACCAAAGCAGACAGGATGGCCCTAATAGCAGGATAAAAGGGAAGTCTAACGTCGACCCTAAACATCTGATCATAAACAACGACCTCTCCCTCTCGGCCTTGGAAAATTCTCTGGTCCTCGTTTGGCACCCTTATTGCGATATCAAACTTGATGTCGAATGAATGCCTCCATACAATGAAGCCGTGCTCTTTGACGAAAGAGATGAAAGATGAAGCGTACGAATTGTCAACCTGGTCCACATCCTCGATCTCTTCATCCCCATCCTCGGCCTCCCCAGTAGCAGGGGGACCTCCTAGGAACCTTACCGAAAACTCAGCAGGGGACATAGCTCATATAGGAACTGCATTTGGATAAAGTGTCAACTCGTCTTGACTAGGGTGAATGGGAATTGATGGGTTGTCTTGCCCAGATGTCTCGGTTGTGTTTCCTCCGTTTCGAGGTTGTGGTTCCTCCATCATCTCTTCAAAATTTGAACCATCGGCCTGAGGCTGAGACTACTTAAAGACCTCAGATGACGTGGATAGTATTGTTTCTAAAGGAATGGGAAAGATGGGTCGTACCCAGATAGGGTCGGCTCTACATTTTGCCTCATACTCTTCTTTTATCCTAAGAATCTCTTAGAAACACCTCTCCCTCGATGTGGGAAACTCCTCGGCCAACGTATAAAGCCTTTGTAGCATCCAAAGGATGAGTTTAGACTTAAAGTTTTGAGAATAAAGCTTTAGAAAATACAAACAACTTGCGAGTTTGACCGCAAGATCAAATTGGAGGAAGTGAATCATTTTTATTGAACACAACCAAGAACAATGGAGAAAAGTCACCAGAGAATATGACGAGATAGCCTGTCGGAGATCAAAAACACAAAAAAATTTGGTCTTTAGGTTGGCTTGGGCAGGTAAATGAGGCTTCCTACAACTACATAACCACCAATATGCGCCCCAAAAAAAGCCCTAAGGCCCCCGTAAGCGGCTGCTAAACGAACTAAAGGTCACCGAAAAATTCAAAGTTGCTAACAATGGAAAAAATATCAACCACTGTGTAACAATGGTGGAAAATGACAGAGTATGGCAAGGAAAAGTTACCTAGAGGTGGAAGAGAAGCTAAAACCTTGGAATAAGCTCTAGGTATCTCTCCTGAAAATCGAGTTGGAGGAAAGAAAATGGCAGAAGTTAGAGAGAGAAGGGCGCAAAGTGTGTGGAGGAGAAAGAGAAAATTAAAATTTTCTCCAAATTTAAATGTCTCATAATGATTTGGCACAGTAAACAAAGCGGCGCACAGTTCTCTATGCAAACAATCATTTGGGCACGATGCCCTAAGCGTACCTGACATACGTCATTTTGGGAAAATGCAACACAATGTTTGACAAGTGTCGATTTAAAGCCCCATAAACTTACCTACTAAGGAAGCAATAATGCCCCTCAGCCACCTCATAACATCAATGGCTAAGGGCTAGGGGTGATTGATATGCCAGAATATACCCTCGTCCTGATCGACAGTAAACTCGGCCTATAATGATGGGACAATCAAGCTAGGTCATACCCGACATCGTCGGCCTCGACCTAAATGACAAACCGAGCCCCAGTTACCTATCAATTAATAAGTATAGGCCCTCGGCCTAGTCAGAAGCCTCATCCTCTTCCTCACAGAAATACAAGACTAGGGTCGACCCTAACCAATCTTTACAGCATCAATGGTATCGCCAAATCCTTGATTAATAGCCTCGGCCTCGACTAAGGCATACCGGCCGAGGGTAACACCATCATAGCACGTGGTTCGGGGATGCGTGGATCAGTGTGTGTGGGACATGGACTACACGTAGGTGAAACTGTTACTACCGGATCATCCTCTCACATGAGGAAATATTTGGTCATCATGATCTACATGTGGCATTGCAAGATGTCCACACTAAATTGGCTAAGAGCAATACATTCATGTATACAACATGCTTAAGGGGTGCACTATACCCCCTAAGCACTGTATATACCCTTCATCTTCTTCATTGTAGGGGATCGATCAATTCAAACCCTAGGAAAAACTCTGCTCATTTTTGTACAAAGGTGAGAGAGAGAGAGAGAGAGAGAGAGAGAGAGAGAAAGCTTGTGTTGTAACCACGCCATTAGAGCCCTATTTACTAGTGGATTTCACTCACACACACAGTGGACGTGGGCTCTGGCCGAACCACTTAAATCTAGGTGTTTATCCTCTTCACCTCATCTCATTCTTCGTTGGTTTGCTCTGTGATTATTACCATTGTCGTATATCTGTTTGAGCTTTATACATTTGTGACCCGGTGATACCATTTCTGCCATCATTAGTAGATAATGTGCCTGAATATCTTAATATTATTTTAAATAAATAAAAATGAATATTGAATCAATATAATATACATGTTATGTACATAGAAAACAATATAAAATAACTCTAAAACTTTCAAGATGAACTCATCAAATAGATTACAAAATCTTAATATGTAATATTACACATTTTATACAATATGCCACGTTATAAATTTATACAAAACACATATTTAACAAACCTAATAAGCACAACATATTAGTATCTATAGCTCAAAAATTGTATGTGTAAATATAGTACACTACTAATGCGTGATGCAAATATACAAATTAAGAAACTTACTAAAGCATTTAAAACCATCACGACCTAAAAATTCATACTGGAAAAGAATTTTCGTTAGAGCCTTCATTCAAATTGCTAGAGTATTCATTCAACCTGAGAACACCTCCAGAAATCCCTTCATCCAAATACATGACTACCAAAAATAAAAAAATATTTGAGAGATAATAAAATATAATAACACACTCAATATTTGAAATATAACACTTAATATGAGGAGAGAATTTTTCTTGGCTATTTACACAATATTTTTGACTTTATGACTTCACTTATAATTCCAACCTTACATGGGTATTTATAGAATCTCTAAAATGTATCTACCTAAATACATCTAAATGTAAGCATACCATATTTAGACTTTTATACATGAACCTCTTAATATATGAACCAACTAAATAAATGTATCGACCAAATACATATGTATTTACATTAATTTAAATAATATAAAATTAATAAGTGACTTAATGAAATATATACGTAATATCATCTTATGAGCGTCATGAAGGTCAACATTAACTAGGGATTTATTGTGTGAGCTCGATATTGACCACATCCCACTAACCTAGACCCTTCAAATTATATTTTGTTCCAATGATGAAGAAGACTTCAAAAACTTAAAAAGACATATCCCTTTGTATACAACGGACTTCACATCCCTCCAAACATTCCATCATTAAACCAAATTAAAAGCACAAACTCTTGGCTTTTCATATACTCACTCACAAATGACAAACCATATTTTATCATTGACATCATATTCATCAACCGATGGTGAACTTACCACATCCCAATCCATAACAGAAAACCCAAAAGTCATAATAATATACACAAAGCCCCTCACATGTGTTTTGCCATTTCATTACATTCAAACAACGTTTGCCTAACAAGCCACAACCAAAGTACACCGAACCCTAAATAACGGCAAAAAAGCATCAACAAAAAGCAGTATTTCAAGGCCTTTTCAAACTCAATAATAATCTTCAACACCTTTATAAATCCCATGCATGTAAGTTATACCAATAGTTTCATTTTCATTTCTTTCATATTCTAGTCCAAAAATATTGAAAGGGGCAAAATGATTGATCTAAGGTGGTGGTTGGTGATGGTGTTGATCATGCAAGGGTCAAAGAGTGTAGTAGTGGCAGTGGGGGCTGCACAAGTAACAGGAATGTTTGTGTTTGGAGATTCATTAGTGGATGATGGGAATAACAACTACTTAAACTCTATTGCAAAGTCAAATTACTATCCTTATGGGTGTGATTTCAATAGAGGTGCAACTGGTAGATTTTGTAATGGAAGAACATTTGTGGATATTCTAGGTAACTTCTTAAACTTGTATTTCTTACTCATCAAGATTCGTCACTTGTAATAATGTTTAGCCAATAATTTATGTTTGCATAAGGCCGTGTTTAAGTTTATCCATAAACTAGAAAATATCATCTTTTGAGTTCCTTATAGATGGAAGGTTAATTATAAATCCTAGCAGTAAATAAGTAAAATTTTGTGAAATTGTGCAAAACCTTATGCCATAATGCGTCAATATATATATATATATATATATATATATATATATATAATGCTGCACATGTGCGGATTGATCCGCACAATAAAAATCCGGACAGGACATGTGACATCTGGTGGTGACCCTCCAAAAGAGAGAGGGGGGCGATAATTTCTGGGGGTGAAGAAATGGATATAATTTGAAGAGTTTGTATTATTTTCAGGTTATTAGTGTGATACTAATATGACCCGTTATTATTCATGTACGTAGGATATATTAATTTCGGGATCATGTTAAAGAACGCTTAGTCCTTACTTGTTATTCATGTATGTAGTTTTCAGTTTTTTGTGAATTTTTTAAAAATAGCTACAAAATGTATTTTGACCTAATTTTTTAAACATTGGTTTAATTTCAAGAAAAAAAATATAAAATTTGAAAAAAAAAATTAGGGTCTACAAGTAAGTGTGATATATGGATGATGAATAAAGAATGATGTAGGTGAGAATTCCCATATATATATATATATATATATATATATCAGTCCTGCTCTTGTGCGGACTAGTCCGTATTTTAAGAGTGCAGACCGAACATGTGTCACCTAGCGGTGAGCCCAGAGAAGAGAGAGAGAGTGTGCCTATAATTTAGGCGATATATTCTAGGCGCACCGTTAGGTGACACATGTCCGATCCGCATTCTTAAAATGCGGACTAGTCCGCACAAGAGCATTATATATACCGATCTTGTGCATATCAGTCCGCATTTTAAGAGTGCGGACCGATCATATGTCACCTGGCGGTTCTGGGCTCACCGTCTGGTGACACATGTTCGGTCCGTACTCTTAAAATGCGGACTGGTATACACAAGGGTGTGTGTGTTTGTGTGGATGTATATATGTATAGTGAATTTATTGAATTGGCGCAGGAGAGAGGTTGGGAGTAGCTTCTCCTCCACCATTTGCAGATCCGAGCACAGTTGGAGCTAGAGTTCTTGGGGGAGTCAACTATGCTTCTGCAGCTGCTGGCATTCTTGATGAAACCGGCCAACACTATGTACGTATTAATAAATTTTATGATTAAGTGGCATTTTATGATGTTCTATAATACGTAAACCATAAACAACAATTTTTACAATAGTGTATAATAATGTGAAAACTAACGAGTATCATCAGCTTAGGCCATTTGATTGAGGCTGAATTTTTTTTTTTTTTTTGCCCATGAAAATACTTATTTGAGTTCATTTTTTACTTTTGTGGTGCTATATTTCAAATACAATTTATGCAAATAATTATCATAAATATGAAAATTGCTCCATAGTCTTATCATTTTACATGAAAACATTATTTAGACAATTTTTTAAAAGAGACATATACCAAATAGTCCCTCGGACATTTTTTAATACCCATTTAGTCCAAACTTTTTTATTTTGCCTCAAAAAGTCCTTTGCCACATATTTTGGAGATGGAGTGCCGCTGACGCGGACCTCTAAAAATAAGAGGATATTGAGTGCTTGAGGGACTAAATGGGTTAAACTAAAAATATGTGTCCTTTTTAAAAAATATATATTTATAGTAGCGACTATTTAATAATTGACCATTTTTAAAATTGATTTCCAAAGAACTACAAAAATAAGACCAAATCACACCTATCTCTTTCACTCACTTTCCAACTTATCATACAAACCAACTATTTACAAACAATTTATGACTTTTTAATCAAATGGACCCTTAGCAATAGTCCTTTTTTGGGCCGCACTCTTTTGTGGGGTCTTCTCGATTTCTGGTTTTGATAAAATGCGGTTGATTTAAAAACAATAAAAGGGTTAATTACACTTTGATCCCTACAATTTCGTATTTATTTCACTTCACCACCCGTACTTTTATTTTTAATACTTAACCCCTCCTAACTTCTAAAACACATTATTTTAACCCCTCGTTGTTATGATGTTAAGTTTTCGCATGAAAATTGGTCATTTTCACAAGTGGTTGGAAAAAAATACCCTCATGTGCAGTGCACGTGATCAATTTTTCATCCAAAAACGTAACACCAATAGTGTTTGGGGGTAAAGTGATATGTTTTTATATGTTGAGTGATTTAAGTTTAGAAAATAAAAGTATTGATGTAGAATTAAAATCAGAGCAAAGTTGGAGGCGGCAAAATGTAATTAACCCATGATAAAAATAAAAAATAAAATCTAGATGGAAATCTTTCCCAATTAAAATTAAATTTTTCCATCCCAAATTAATCGTCTTTGTTTGAAAGTCAAACATTGTAAGCAAATAAAATTATTTTTAAAATTTATTCTTCTAAAAATGATGAATACATTTCAATGTAAGATATGCACTTGGATCATTATTTACTTATGTATCGCTTATATGAGTAACTTCGCAATTTCCGGATTCGCCCTTGTATATGAAAATTGCGTGAATATATATAGACGCATCAATGCAAGTGATTAATGTATGTATGTATGATATGATGGTGCAGGGAGAGAGATATAGTCTGAGCCAGCAGGTGGTTAATTTTGAGAGCAATTTAAATGATCTAAGAAGGATGATGGGAGATAACTTGAGCCAATATTTGGCTAAATCCATAGCAGTAATGGTGTTTGGTAGCAATGACTACATCAACAACTATCTCATGCCTTCAATCTACTCTTCTAGCTACAATTACAGTCCTCCTCAATTTGCCAACCTTCTTCTCAATCATTATGCTCGCCAAATTGTGGTATATTTAAATTTAAATTTCTTCTCAATTAATTGCGATACATATTAGGGTTGCAACATTTTATTTTTTCACCTAAATCGAAAGTCATAATTTGAAATCGGGTGCGTTTGTTTGAGTAACTCTAGTCATAACAAACATGACTAAGTAATGCATGTCTAACACATTATTATTTTAGTCAAATGGTGTACCAAATTGTGTTTTTGAATCACTCTTAATACACAATACGCTTAATACACACACGTATTGATTTGTTGCAGGCGTTATATAGCGTAGGACTAAGGAAATTTTTACTAGCGGGAGTGGGACCTCTCGGGTGCATCCCTAACCAGTTGGCCATGTGGCAAGCTCCACCGGGAAGATGTGTGGACTCGGTTAATCAAATCCTTGGGACCTTCAACGAAGGGATTAGATCCCTAGTCAACATTCTCAATAATGGCACCCACCCCGGTGCCATATTCGTCTATGGAAACACTTATGCTATTTTTGGCGACGTCCTCAATAATCCGGCTAGATATGGTAAAAACGCATTTCATTTCAAATTATTGTGGGGAAATAAGGTTTTACTTCTACTATATATTGTCTCATGGGTGGATTGAAACTTTCTAACATTGGTGATAGAAATTTGATTTTTTAACAATAAACAAAGCAAAATTTGAAAAATGTGACATCTTGACCATCTTATTTCTTTGAATAAACGATAATATTATAAATTGCCTTACCTTAACTTTTGCCTCCTACGTAGGCATTTTCATTGGTCGAATAGCCCATTAGCCCAACTTTTCTACCCAGTCTAGCCATAATCTTTTAGGTCTTTGGCTAATAATACAAGTCCATAAGAGTGGGAACGACTTAAAATTTAGCATGGACTTCGGTTTTCTCATATTCGGACACCCAGACAATATGCGTGAAAATAAGTTGTTTTTTGCCGTGGCCTAATTCTCGTACCAAAATTATATTCCTTGTCATATCTATTTAAACATTCCTGCAATATATATTTTACTTCCACAAAATATGCCCAAAGTCTTTTTATCTTTTGTCACGTAATTTAATTTGTTGGCTTTGTCAATTGTATCAAGTTCATAAAAATGTGGATATATCCACACTTAAATAATGTTAGTAAGACTCCATTATCTTTTATTCATTCCTAATAAATCATCAGCATTTTACCAAAAATAATACTTATTGGGCATGGGCTTATTTTGTTAATGTATTTGTATTAGGGCTAAATATCATCAATCCAATGTCAAGTTTGGTTGGGTTTGGGCTAACATACAACCTATTATGAGTAATTATACACAACCCACCATTTTGAGCCAAATACATATCAAATGTGTATGTGACAATCTCAAGTTGATTTTCATTTCACAAAAAGTGGGTAAACACGTGGATCACAAACATTTTTTCATTGTCGCATACGCATTTGGTCGGTATTCGATTTCAAACGGTGGGATGAATAAAGTTTTCCATGTATGGGTTTAGCGACCTCTCTATATATATGGGGGTATGGTCAACCGACATCCGACTCTCTTAGACTCTGCAGTTAAGTAGGAGCTTTGTGCACTGGTATGACCTTTTTTATACTAAATTGGGAGATGTGTTTTTTGATTGTTATGAATATGTGCAGGATTCAATGTTGTAAACCAAGGTTGTTGTGGAATAGGGAGGAATCAGGGACAAATAACTTGTCTTCCAATGGCAACTCCATGTTTTTACAGGAACCAATATATCTTTTGGGATGCTTTTCATCCAACTGAAGCTGCCAATGTCATCCTAGCCCAAAGAGCCTATGCAGGCCCACCTTCAGATTGCTATCCAATAAACGTTCAACAATTGGCTCAAATCAACTCTTAGATCCTTTTTTTTTCACAAGGATAATTAAACTTTTGTATCTACTTGTTATAAGGTACATATATGTATGTCACCTCTTATTAACAGTGGGGCTACTATGAAGATAAAAGAAAGAGGTATAAGTTTATTATTTTTGAAAATGAAACATATGAGGTATAAGATGAATGCTATATTGTAGGGGTGTAAACGGTTTGGATTAGTTTGATTTTACTACTAATCCAAAATTGGAATCGAGGTTGATCGGTTCCTTATATTTCGAATCGAAATTGAACTGGCTAAATCTAGAATCGAATCAATTCAAACCAGCAATTGGTTCAGATTGATTCTCGATTCTACACGATTATTTAAATAAATAAATAAATAATTCTTTAAAAACTCTTAAGGGTATTGCTAAAGACACTCTCATATTTTATCCCAACATCACAACAAAACTTTTGTAAACATAATATACAATTAATTTAAAGCATGTTGTGGTGTTAGAGATAAAATATGAGGGTGTCTTTAGCAACACCCTAAATGTAATCAAAATTCCAAAAGTAAAATTTAATAAAAAAATATTTAAATTAAAAAGACTCATATATAAAGTATGACCGAATCTAGTTTGCACAAAGATATTTCCCTACATGGCGCCAAATTTTGAGAGTGGCATGAGCCTTCATTAGGTTAAGCTAGTTTCGTTAGCTGTCCTCGCAGTCTAACAATACGATAACATTAAGTAAGACTTTATGTTATTTTTTTGTGGAATTATAGGTGATTTGAAGGCGTGGAGACTGCTCCTTTTAGAATTCGCTATTTTTTCTGAGCACTCTACTGCGCTGGGTAAAGGAAAGACATACCAAATATAATGTTAACGTTTTAGAGTTTGTGGAGGAGTTTTATAGAGGCTTGTAGGTGTGGTAGATGTCGATCACGGGCCTTATGTTGCCAGTCCATTATATATTTTATACTCTCTTCATACGGGTTTCGAAATCTTAGCGCTTGATTTTTAATATATTTACGTATCATAAAAAAATAATTATAGGTTTTATTTAAATAGTAGAATTAGAATAACTATCTTTTATTTCCTTGTTAATTAATCTATTGGTTATTTATCTTAATTAGGTGGCTCGCATGCCAAGGAAGTCAACGCTGGTTGTTAATCTATTAGAATCTTTTCTTCATTACTTGTTATACAAGTATGTCAACAACCGTGTTAATATATTGGTTATTCCTCATAGAGATGATTGTCAATTGAAAATTATGTCATCGTCATTTCAGCAGAGATATTATAGTCAGAACACCAACCCTTTGACGTACGTTTTTTATGATAAGATATAACGAGGAAGTGTTAAAAGTGTTAAACTAGGATATCGTTCTAATATTTTTGACAAATTGTATATTGACACTCGTTTGGAATTTAATAGGTGCGACTCGTTAATGTGTTATATTTATATAGAATTGTGCTTGAATTCAATACTAATGGAATTCAAATACGAATCAATACGGGGTACAACACGTTCATGAGTCACATCCATTAAGTTTCAAATGAGAGTTCACATAGAATTATTTTTTCGCGAAAACAAAGAAGATAGTATCGAAAGTGTCAATTTTGCTAAAGTGGAAAGAGCAATGACGCTGAATAGAGGTGTTCATGGTACGATAAAAACTGTACCCAAAAAAATGATAATAGTATACACTTTTCTTACCGAAATTGAAACTATCGACACCAAAGTTACCAATTTTTTTGTGATTAGTTTTTGTTTTAACATTTTGATAACCTATTTACTGACTCTACCTTACCAAAATGAAAAACCGATATTGCCGAGCTTACCAAATTAAATAAAACAAGATTATCATGGCTAAAGCCAAACGCAACACTTGTTACAAACCATACAAATGCATTTATTGAAATTTAATGTGACGAACTCGGTTGACATTTGTTTGAGTTGTTTGCACAATATTGTAACTTGAATTATAATTTAATTGTGATATTTATTTTGGAGTTTAATGTTTATTTGTAGTTATGGAGACGAGACAGTTATATAATTTTTTTTAATTATTATTATTATTATTTTAAATAAGAATATGAACAAATTTAGGCAAGTGCTACAAAAATATATTATTATGTACCAGATACTATCAAAATTACCATAAATAGAAATTTATTGAAATTACCGTATTTATTAAAAAATCGATTTTACCGATGTACAACGCGGTTTAGTTTTGGTTTATGGGTTGGTGTACCAACTAGTAAAATTGGTAATATTTGTTTGATACTTTCAAAATTATTTTAGTATTGATAGGTTCCATTTACCGACCGAAACCTAGCCCTACTGCTAAACCATTATTCTACGTGTCAAAACATGATGAATATCAACAAAAATTATAGTTAGATTTTACCATACATTAACTAGAAGGGGTTATGATTTGATAGAAGGAAACAAGATTTGTGAGAATTTTGTTGCTCGACTTTGGTGTAAAATATGAGGCCCTGTTTAGTTATGAAAAATGGTTTTTTAATTTTAATTTTATTTTTTTATTTTTATTTCTAATAGAAAATTAGGGAAAAACGTTTGTTTGTTACAAAGTAAAACATTATTTTCTAAAAATGATTTTTAGATGTTTGAAAGTCAAAATATAAATTACAAAAATTTGAGGGCCAAGATGTAACTTACAATGAGTTTAGTGGTTGAAGTTTCATTTACAGAAAGTTTAGGGGCAAAATGCAAATAACAAAAAATCAGGAGCCAAAATGTAATACACATGAAATGTTGGACGTGTTTTCTATTCTTTAAATTTAGCAGTGAAATGTAGTCTTTAAAATTTTAGAGGTCAAAATGTATTTTCTAAAGATTCGAGAGCCTAAAATGCAATGTTACTAGATAAATGAAAATTTGAAAATTGGTAGAAACTCTGTTGACCTAGTTTTTTAGTTCAAAAAAACTATTTCCTAGTTTTCTATTTGAAAAAATATTTTATTTGAACACGTTTTCAGTTTTTTATTTTTCGTGAAAAAATTTTAGAAATTTTTTTTGGAAACAACTTTGTTTTCTTCAACTAAGAGCATTCACAATGGTGGAAGAAAAATCTAAGGAAAAGTATAAATATGGAGAACCGTGAGCTCACCGTGGTAGAGTCAACATGGGTAAAATGTACACATATCGATTAGAGGAAGGCTAATAATGCATAACGGCTAGACGATCTCTAAATTGTTGATACGATTTTCATTTGATAGCATCAATATATTTTGAGTTCATGTCATTAAATGTTATTTGTATGACCACATTCTCTATTTTATACAAAAAAAAAATGCTAATATTTTTCATTAATACAAAAATGAGAATATTGAATGCAACAAAGTGTATCAAAAAGATAGCATTCACCATTGTTTGATATGTTGAAAACCAAAGGCAAAGTTGACTTTTGAAAAGGAGTAATTAGCTAACGTGAACATTCATAATTGTGGACGGTCTAAAGAGGCCTGATATTTCCAAAAAAGTCCATCTATATTATCTCATCTCATGCTTAAGTGGATCATATAAGGATCCTTCAAAAGGTAATTAAAATCTGATAGATAACGATAAGATTTTTTTTAAAATTTTTTACCAATAACTATAAGATTGTTATCCATCGTGGTCTACTTTTTGATAATTTTAATTTTCATATAGAGACAGAATGAAGATGATCATGCTCAGTAATTATAAGTGGTTAGGCTGAAGTTATAATAAATTATATTTAAATGGATATTTTATTTTATTTTATGAAAAACATTAATTAAATGAAAATTGGGAAAATTTTAGTAAGGGTGGTTTTATTTTTTAACCTTTATTTTCTTTCATTGCACTTCACTTTTGAAAATAGGAACACTACTAGATTAGTGTTTTTTTTAATACAACTAATGAGTGGATTTATATTAAAAAAATTATTTTTTACTTCAAAAATCGTTCATCCTCTTTTCATTATATGAAATCTTCAAAGCCGGCCATGATATTTCAAAAGGAAAATGTTACTCTTACCGAATGCGCTTTATATGGTTTGTACTATGATGTGGGTCCTGCCAGGGTACAAGCCATATAAAGCGCATTCGGTACTAACCCGCTGCTAACTCCCGGTAAAAGTATCATTACTCATTTCAAAATAGCTCCTAATTTGAACGGGTTACTACCAAAAGTAAACCCCGAATAAAGCACATCAAAACTATTCATGATCAGATTTTATCCCCACGTGATGTGCGGATGGTTTGTACACGTCTTATTTATTCTAAAGTATTTGTAAATGCACAATTCTCATCCTTGCGGGAGGCTAGTCTAATTTACCAGCCACATTTTCAAGTAGTTTATAATCATTCGTAAGGAGAAATTACATACATAGATGAGCACAAGGAAACTTTGTTCACACCAAAATTATAATCACAGTGCAATATGCTCATGTGTACCCATATTTTGACACCTTCTAAGCAATTGTGCTCGATAGTAAAGTAAGAACTGTCATTTGTGCTATAGATCTAAAGTTAAAATATAATACTTAGGAAGCAGAACCACACAATGATTCCAGTCAATGATAACCTCGAAAGCAATATACTACCAGTTTTTTAATAACAATTGTTACTACCATGATGAAAAGGGAAGAGATAAGAATGATCTGGAAATGGGGTTATAAATATTTTCAAAATAATGACATGATCTTAA
The DNA here is from genome assembly GCA_949130495.1 of Sambucus nigra. NCBI lineage: Eukaryota > Viridiplantae > Streptophyta > Magnoliopsida > Dipsacales > Adoxaceae > Sambucus > Sambucus nigra. The sequence continues at coordinate 513,776,409 of OX422221.1, read as the reverse complement.
ACAAAAATGGCTAAAATAAAATTATCAGTATGGTTAAATCTTAAAAAATGACATTCTTTATCAAAAAATATTGTGTTTGAATGAGTGATTGGATCTTCTTTAGTATAATAATTCTACAAAGGTAAATTAGAATACAAATATTAAAATTTTATAGGAATTAGGTAACATGCTTGAGAATAAGTAAAATTCAAACTTTATATTTTCTCAACAACTAAAAAATAGATAAAAACTCAAGGAGACAAAAAGACTACATTCAGGTCGGCCCCTCTAACCACGACAAATCATTTTTTTGATAAAAATGGTACTACGGAGTTATCTTAACCAAAATATCTTAAGTAAACTAAAAAGGACAATTTTACACACAAACATAACTATATTTTTACCTCGATATGAATTCTATATATAGACATCTGATACGAAATAGGAAAATCGTAAATATTGTACCACAATTAATATTGTTGTATGTAAAAATTATATTCCTATGTGGACCAATGAAGTAGGCACATGTGTCATCCAACGTGACCAACCTACTTGATTGGTCTCAGAAGCACTTAGTCGGTTGTATGGTCGACCAACTCTAGAATGCCAACTAATTGGAACATCAATGGTTATTCGTGTGGAATATCAACTAGTTATGAATACCAAGAGTGTTACTTATTGTACACATATGTAAACGCTTAGCAATATAAAGGCATTCCATCTGTAGGGTTTCACACCCCTATAAATACAGGTCAATCCCTCAACTTACGGACAGGACAATTCAATTTCTTACACATATATGCTCATCTTATTGAGCTATTGTAAACCTGCTTAAATAACAATTACAGTGGACGTAGACTATTTTACAACCGAACCACTCTAAAATCTCTCTTTTATGTGTGTGATGTGAATTATTTTTATCAATTCTATCTGTGATTATAAAAATGGAATCTATCCATTTTTAGACATCAGTATTTCACCTACTTGGCTTACTTCAAAGGTCTCCATAAGCTTGTCCCTCAAAGCATTCACCTCATCCTACACCGAAGCACCAATCTCTCCAATGGCCTGAAGATTATCCTTCAGCTTGGCAACCATCTCGGACTGATCCTTATATTGTTCGGCCCTCACCTTCAGGGATTCGTGAACTTTCAAAAATGCCTTGCGGGCTTTCGTACTGATATGGGGCCCAAGGGTCATCCCCAAATGTGAGTTAGGGGGAATGTAGTTCTCATTAGGCTACAAATAATACAATAAGTAAAACCATAAGAAGAAATCGGTATATATGAAGAAGAGCAAATGGGCGCAAACTAAGAAATTTTTCTGTCATTTCATTCATAAGGGGAGGGGGGCAAAGGCCAATACAGTTTAATGGGAAAAAATTTCTAAGTCTTCAAAAGGTTATACAAAAAAATCTTAATCTAGAAGCTCTACTCTTTCACCTGCTCAACTTCAATTACAACTTTTCCCTTATCGACGACCCTCTGTTCCTAGTCAGCATTCCCTCCGACCTCAGAAGGATCACCTTCAGTCTGGACGGTAGGCTAACCAGCACCTCCCTCCTCCTCTTCAAGTGGATTAAGCCTAGGAGAATGAAGGCCAAAGAGATCAGAGTCAGCAGGAGTCCCCACAGAGCCTGGTTCCAGCCTTTGTTGAAGGCCACTTTTCTGTCGTAGGCGAGCTGAAGCTCAGCATCATCATACGCTTTGTTAAAGCCCTATAGGTAGCTATCATCTTTCTCTTGAAGGAACTCCTCATCCAGCTTCAAAAGTTTATCGGATATATCCTGATTCTCCTTAGACATATTTTCTTTCTTGTTAACCACCTTCTTATCGGTCGCCTCCAGGTCAACTAAGGCTTTAGCTAACTTCTTTCTCTCTCTCTTGCTCCCATGTCAGGCAAGCATCAATGAAGGCCTTCTTCTCACTCTCCAGAGTATTCTTCACTCTTGATTACTTCTGGACTGGTCAACGTGATCATCTAGTAGCATTGCGAAGTCAGATAAAAACTGCATAAAAAGGGAAAATATTGAGTTCGTACGAAGAAGGAAAAATAAAGAAAAAGAAAAAATTAACACTAAACTAAGAAGAGAATCACCAGGGAAATTCCCTAAACAGACTTAAGGGCGAGTTCGGATGATCCCAAACTCGTAGAACGCTTGCAATCAACAGCGAGCATTGCTCCCTTTACCATATTAGGGGGAAATGAGGGGATATCACCCACGATGGTCCCCTCGGACTCAACAGCATAAGAGGGGACCATGAAAGACCTTAGGATTAACTTTCTTTTGGCCTCCTCCATCTTCATTTCTCTCTTCTTCTCTTCCTTTCTCTCTCTCTCCCTCTCTCTCTCTCTCTCTTCTTGTTCTTCTTCTTCTTCTTCTTCTTCTCTTTTCTTGTCTTTCTCCTTTTCTTCATCTTGCCTGCTGAGAAATAACTGCTAGCTCTGGGGGAGCTAATCTCAAATATATTTAAAGACTTGAGCCGATCATACAAGGCTGTCTGATTATCATCGTTATTAAGCCTCATCTTTCTCCTCTTAACTAGGGGATCCATGTCTTCCTCTTCTTTTTCCTCTTCCTCCTCATCTCCTCCTCCTCCTCCTCCTCCTCCTCCTCCTCCTTCTTCTTCTTCTTCTTCTTCTTCTTCTTCTTCTTCTTCTTCTTCTTCTTCTTCTTCATCTTTTGATTCTTCTTCCTCCTCCTTTAGCATAATTAGGACAAAAGGACCAACTTCAGGAGCTTTCAAGTTTAAAACCTTGTTGACTAGGTGTGCAATAAAATTGGTGGTCGTATTATTATATTCAAGTAATCAGGCTGCCGACCTAGGGTGTTCGTGGTCAGATAGCCTTTTCTTAATATTCCAAGCCTTCAAAATCTCATCAAAATTGATTTCACTTATGTCACGATCATGATTATTAATAAAAAAAAATGCAAAATAAAGGAAGAAGAACATTAGCCAGAGGACAGGAATCAAAGACAGAACAACATAGTGAACTAAAAGAAAAATGACCTATATGGTCCTCTCCAAAGTTTGAAATTATAAGGACCCGGTGCGTTTCTCCCTCACGAGCAAGTGGACATTGCCAAATTCTGACAATGAATCCATGGTCCAGTAATCTTTATGGGAGTGTGGACGGTTCACCACCAGGACCCTGTCAGTCTTCCTGGTCTTCAAATATATAAGGCCATCATTGGTTCGCGACCATACATAACAGTAGTAGATTTTAGCAAGGCCTAATTTAATCCCATAGAGGATATTATTCTATGTACCCTATAAACTATTTTTAGACGTTATGGGCACATTAGGCAGGCACATTTTCAAAATATTTAAAGAACTTACGAAATAGGTGGTTTGGGGGAAATATCAAACCCCCATTGTGTTATCACAAGGGTGTGAATTTAATGCTCTCTTCAATGTCATGGAAATTTTGGGAAAAGGGGGCACAGTCGATCTCCACCCAATTAAGAATGTTATATGACTTCCTACATTTAGCTATCGATTTGTTATCAAGCTCTTCCATGACCACACCAAAATAAGAAGAACCCTATGTAATACCCCGCACTTGTATGGATATTTAAATTACATATGTGGGTGTGGGTGTAATTTGGTAATTTGAGGAATTACTCTAAATAGTAATATTGGAATTTATGGGTATAATTTGATAAATTGAGAATTTGAAGTGAGTACTAAATATTAGTTGTTGGTGTCGGATTAATATTTACATGGGTTTTATTTCCTTATAGGACTAAGTATATGAGTTGGATTATTTTATGTCATGTCGCAATTGGGAAAAGCGATGAAGGATAATATTTTAATTGGAAAATACGCGTATTGAGATGTGTTGGGTTTAATTAGTGATTTTTTAGTCAAGTAACTCGGATGGAGATTTCGAGTGCACGGTTGGTTTTTGAATGGCCGAGATAATCAGAATAGAGTATCCTGGGGTAGTGTTTAGGTTCCGTGGACTTTTGGACTAGTAGGAACTCGCAATTGAGTAAATGAGTCATTTTTGTATTTATAAGGGATAAACCCTTATTGTCTCTTATATAAGGCACGAGAGAGAGAAAGAAAAGAGAGAGAAATAAAGAAGAGAATAAAGGTAGGAAGGAAGAGAGGAAGAAGAAAAGGTATTTCTGGCCAAACTACGCGGGATTAGACTTGAGGTCGTCGGATTTTATCCACGAGGCAAGTGTTCACTTGCTTTATTTATTTATGTGTCTATCTCATATCATAATTGGTAATGAAATTATGATTTTGGGTTGGGATTCTTGAATAAAAATGGGTTTTTTGTGAAATGAACTCATTGAAATTAATGTGGTAATTGCCCCATAAGAAATTTAAGCTTCAATGGATGAAAATGGTGTAGTTTTTCTGAAAAATGAATTTAATGGAGTTAGGGTTAGATTCATGAGTGGTTTGACGAATCCCATGAAATTAATATTGTGTTGGTTAAAAATAGATGTGTAGATGATTATATTGTTGGTTGGTGAAGTGAAAAACCACAAATCTTGGATTGATTGGGTGTTGGTTAGATTTGGAGTTGGAGAAGATGATGAATAGTAAGACAGAGTCATTTCCAAATCGATTAGACCTAGAAATGAATCGATTTGCCTCTTGTTCAAAAAACAAACTTCGTAGATATTTTCAATACGGTCGCGTGGGCGCCAACTGCGTATTTTTTTGAATTTTTTTGAATTTATAATGATTTTTCTACGTAAGGTTGTCCGAGATCGAAACCGTTAGTTAGAAATCAAATATGATATTGGGAGAATTAAGGCTAAAATTGTTTGGAGATTATTTTAGGGGATTCTAGAAGTGATATTAGGACTCCTAGATAATGGTATTGACGGTGAGTAAACCTTGGATCGAAAGAGGGAACCTCGGGTTAATTTGGTGTACAATCCGGGATATGGATTTAATGAATGTATGAATAACATTCATGGGAAGTATTCGGCAAGCATATGTAGATATATTTATGTGGTTAGAATAAATATGGGCCTATTGTAATTGAGTAAATCCTAGGATGCTAATAGGATAGAATTTAGGATATGGGCTCAAGAGAATTGCATGGTTATCCGGCACGTCTATTAACGACTATTATTATAGGTGATGCGATACCTATGGAATTAAGATAATTTGATAGTATACTTATGTAATTATTAAGAAATGGTATATTCGGGTTTATGTAAGATCTTTAAAAGTGATTAAGGTGCGAGTTATATACTAATTAGGAGAGTACTTATAGTTTAGTATTTTAAGTGTGTGAATACTCATATACTATTATGAATGGAAACATTCGGTGCTAATGGCTATCGCTATGAGAGTTTGGCAATTTTACCCATATATATATTGAGGAATGATATATATTATATATATACGGTAGATATTAAAGTATATATAAGATAGGATACGGAAATAAATATATCTATGTGTGATTGGTATATTTGTATCTTAGAGGATTGTTCCACAGGCTCCCCTGGGCATAGGGTTGGACATTTAGATTATATATTTTCTCTATTGCGATCCAGGGAGGTTGTGCGATGTGGGTGAATCCCCTGTCTTGAGGAGAAGGGAGAGTATATCCCCGGTTCATATCGTCCCGTATACGAGTGCGATGTTTGTATTCCACTTGCAGGAAGGAACATAGCCGCCACCACCGTTGTGTATTTTTACCATGAACATGAGGGAGTCTGGCTTGGTACTATGGTTGAGTGAGTAAACCCGGGTTTGGATATGCACTATAAGACTGCATCCTCAAGTTATAGATCGGTGGGATGGTTAGTATACTTTTGATTGTGTTAAGTATAATTATACTGGTTGCGTATCGTTTATTGCTTGTATACGAAGATGAGATATCATATAAAGTAAACGTGTATAAGATGATAAGAACGAATAACAGTTGTACCCCTTTCGGTAGATTTATATGAATATGAATCATAGGTTCTAGTGAGAACTATATATATATGAGTTTTTATATATGCGTTATGTGTTGAGGGCCTAATGAATCGACGATCAACATTGCCAGATAGTAGTATATCGGGGGGGGGGGGGGGTTCCTTGTTTGGATTTCGCTTCGCGAGACACCCCAGGCATGAAACGTAGTGCAGTATTGGGAATGGGGAGAAGTTTGTTCCTTAGTACTTGGGTTTATGAGGACTTTTAGAAGATTGGTGAAACGGATTAGTTAGGCAGGGTAGCTTAACTAGGTTATTTAAAAGGTATGCGATAGGTGTGCACTATTAAAAGATGGGTGACGGGTATCTCATGAGAGTGCGATACCAATTTAAATATGAGAGATTTTTATATTTTAAAATCTGGCATTTATGCACTTGCTAAAATATTTTCAAACTCGGGCTCTGACATGTTTCCCTATTTTCCCCTCTCTTGCTATATATGTATATATATTAGGTGTCCAAACACAGGTATGCCTGTATGTTGATTCTTTCGAGTCAGACGTTTGCTGCAGCAGCTGTGGATGCATGCAGGTTTATTTTAGATGCTTTTATTCTTGTGATCTAGATAGTAAGCATTGTAGTGACATTCGGGCCGATAGCCCAATTGTATTCATTTATTCTTTTACCTCATTTTGATTTACGGCTATTCTATTTGGTTGTATTATGTTAAACCGAGTGTTCGGTTATTTTATTTCATTTTAGTTTCGTATATATAAACTGTTGTGATTGATTTGTTTGGTTGGTTTGGTTAAAAAAAACTAGTTAAATAAAATTTTGACGCCAACCTAATAGGTTATTAGTAATTAAATTGGTTTTCGACAGTGATGCTGAGAATGAACCATATGAGACCCCTGTTTTAATTTGGTATAGGATTGATCACTCGGTATTTTATTAGGCGGGGTGTCACACCCTAGCTACAGTAATAAAACAATTCAAAGAAGAGGAAAAACTAAGAAAAGGTGAGATGAACTTACAAGAATTGATGAAACGCTGAGGAAAAAGAGAATATTTGGAATGCTTAGCACCGAAGAAAGAAATTCAAACTATAACACCCCATGATTTTTGAGACTGAGAAATTAAAGTTTTGGGAAAATAAAATTTAATTAAATTGGAGAATTTTAAAATTTGAGAATTGAGGTCCAAAAATAGAGAACATTTCAAAGTATTTTCGGATGATGATTTTGAGGGTACCATCGATCCCGGAAGGGTCAAGATAGTCAAAATGACTGTCATTGGGTTTTATTTCGATTTCGGATTACTTTTAAGTCAGTTTGGCTCAAATTGGAGTAAATGAGTCATTTAAAGTGTGTATTAACATTTAAAATTGGGACTTATGTTTTATAGGCTTAAGAGGCTTACGGATGAAGCCTTCTCATTAGAGAAAGAGAGAAATAGAAAGATAAAGAGAAAGGAAGAAGGAAAGAAGAAGAAAGGAAGAGAGAGAGGAAGAAAAGCTTGGAGATTTTCGGCCCAAACGCGTTATCGAGGACGATCCAACCTCTACAAATCTGAGGCAAGTGTTTAATCTTGCTAAATAAGTCATTTGTGTATTTGATTTCATAATTTGTGGGTTAAAGAAATGATTTTTGGGTATTAATATCAAAACCTAGATTTTTGGGTTTAATCTTGAAATCAATGTTTAAATATGGGTTTAATGGTGTAGAAATGGTTGGGATCAACTTTGGGTTGATTTATTGGCTTAGAATCATGTTGTGATAAAGATTTGGAGGTTAGTATAGAAATTTTAGGGTTTAGAATTCGTGGGTTCATTGAAGAAGAAGAACCCTCCAAATTCTGTAGACCCGAATCAATTCGCCCCTTAAGCAAATCGATTCGGCCTAGGCAACATTGGCAGGTCTGCATGATCGAATCGATTCGGACCCAAGGCGAATCGATTCGGTTTGAGACAGAGTCCCAAGTCCTTTGGACCAAATCGATTCGCAGTTGGAGCGAATCGATTCGCCCTTGAGACTGAATCGATTCGGGCCAGGCCGAATCGATTCCGAAACAGGGCTGTTTTATGGGTTTTTTTCTAGGATGATCTCTAACCCTTTTTGGTTGGGTTTATTGATTTGGGGACTTCTCTTATGATGTAAGAGATATGTTCTTGGAGGCATATAAGGGGTTTCTCACATATTATGATTTTGAGGACTCCTTGGAATAATTGGGGAGAAATATATCTATGTATGTATTGGAGTTGTGTACCGAGATTGTGGGGAAACCCCATTGGGATTGAGAATCCTACTTATAGATCAAATGTAAGTATAGATGTGATGGGAGGCTAAGAACTCTTAGAGAGAGAGTTGCGAGGGCATGTTGTGAAATTTCTGGGCCGACATTTATATCGAATCCTTATAAGGATAGAATATTATTAAGATACAATTTGGGGCCAAATGGAAGAGAGTGGTCGCATACCCTTAGAAATGATAAAATTTAAGGAATAAATTTGAGAGATCTTAGACTAGGGGATTCACAAAAATGATTGAACCATAGTCGGAGTCGAGAGAAATGGGATCATATTACCAACTAGAGTAGAATGAGAAAATCTAGTTGGAGTAGATGTTGTTTATCGGTGTGTGATTTACAACGGGTAATTTCCCTAAGTAATGGGATTATTTGATGAATGCAAGATTGAGCTTGAGGCTTATATACTATTAGTTAGGTGTATACCGATAGTCAAAATTATTACTAGATTTTATAATGTACTCTCGAATATAGATGGTATGTGTAGTGATGGTTTCCTACACAAAATCTTGGGTGATAACCCTAATGTTGGATATATATATATATATATATATATACATACATATGATTTTGGAAGATTATTCACCATAGGAAAAATGATTGAATATGTTTCAAGTGAGGGATTGTATTCACCTATCGAGGAAAATTAAATGAGTTTGTGGTGACGGCCTGTATATTGAGGATTATGTATACTTATAGCCGAGTTTATATTTCGTATGCATATGAACGAGAATTAGTTGTATATATGGATATGTGAATATATGTGTATATATCTATATAGATATGAATATATGGATATATTTATGTTGTGGACATACATGGTATGGATATGTAAACCGTATATGGTGGTTTAATGTTTGATCATATGATGGGATCATATGGATGTATGTTTATTGTGCATGTGAACGATATATATACTTATGTGGTTAATCATACCCCGCTCATGCTATCATTGGGAAGTTTCCGCGCAGAGGGTGAGCATCCTGGCTTAAGGAGCAGGGTATGGATATTCCCCAGGTCATAGTCGTCCAGTGTGTTATGATGTGATATATATATTTTTGGGGTGGGATGTGGTGGGTATGTCTCATCTCATTGACCGGTTAGGAGCTATGACCGCTTTCTGGGACGTCGTGTGTGTGAGTTACCACGAGATGGGTGTCGTTGAGCCCCACCATGGTGGTCCCCAGTTGATACGTGATCCGGGCACTGGGAAGATGATAGCATGGTGCAGTTTTATCTGCGATATATATAGCCGGGTGGATTATGTACATGTCCATTATACTTCAAATATGATATGTACACTTGGTCATGGGTATGGATGATGGTATATATATATATATATATATATATATATATATATATATATATATATATGGTTAGAATAAAATGCCTATATATATATATATATATTTATATATCCTATAGATGAAAGGATATAAAATCTTTGTGGAGTACATCTTGGATGATTATGATGTACTAGATTGATGGGGGTTAATGTATCGCATTTAAGGAATATTTCGGTTACATCATCCCAAGGATATTATTGGAGATTTTAGTTGTTTTCATAATTGTAGTCTAAAATTTAGTTGTAGTAGTAGTACAATATGGTATGTATGGCATTATGGATCTCTAAGATCGACATTGTCGAGGAGTAATGTAACGGGGTGGTTCCTTGTTTGGATTTCTCTTTGCGATAACGTAGTGCATTGTTGAGATTAGAGAAAAGTTCTGCCAATAATTAGGTATGGCATAATGGATCTACAGGATCGACGTTGACAAGGAGTAGTGTAACGGGGTGGTTCCTTGTTTGGATTTCGCTCTGCGAGGCACCCCACGCACGAAACGCAGCGCAGCGTTGAAATTGGAGAGAAGTTTTGTCAATAATAAATTTTGTATGCCTATTATTTAGAAATTAAATCATATGCTTCAACCCAAATGCATATGGGTAACTTATTAAGATTTATAATTGGTTAAATTATAAACTGGAATCCATTAAGCCTAATATAGCATATATGTTTGTAAAAATACTTAAATGTGTTTAGATGGAGTGGATTCTTGGGTTATGATAGGAAGGCAGATCTTGTGGATATAGGCTAGGCCTATGATAAGTTAGGTTGTTCTTAAAATTGGGGTAATTTAACTAAAATTTGAAGACGCGAATAGGTGCGCACCATTAGATGAGAGGTGAGTTGGGGTTCCACGATTGTGCGATTCCACTTTAATTATGAAATAAGTGCACCGATATTTATTATGCACAGTTAACACACTTGCTAAATATTTTTCACACTCGAGCTCTAACCCATTTACTTTTCTCTCCTGCTTGTATATATATATATATATATATAAATATTACTACATGTGTCCTACCTCATGGATGTCGGATGACCTTCTATCCAGAGTTATTGGGAGCCGTGACAAGTGCGGACTGTTGCGGGATGTATCTTATAGTCGCTTCCTACTTTTAAAATTCTAGGTAGGATTCATGTTGTATATCGGGTTAGTACTCAAGAGATATTTATATACATGTTTATATTTATTCCATTTCAGTTATTGTATTGGTTGTGACCCGACAGCTTATTCGGGTTTACTTCCTTGTAGTATATTCAGTTGTAGTTATTTATTTCATTTTTTTCTAGCATTTCGTCTATCATAGCTGTTTCTTGCATCTTTCTTTTTCTTATTAGTAGCTATAATGTTAGTTTGGTAGTCATGGTTTGTTATCTGTTGCATATTTTATTTCATATTAACATCTCGCTTATACAATATCGGGCAGTTAGTCCTATATTATATAGTACCGGCAGTTGATGTTGAGACTGGACCATCTGAAACTCCTGATTTAATAAAGTATAGGGCTGGCCACTCGTTATTATTTTAAGCGGGGTGTTACACAAACTCAAGTGACAAAGGAGATGAATCTTCGGTTTAAAACCCAATGCCAATGATGAATACAACATCCTAAGATAATTTTGGTTCTTTATCTTAATGCTCAAATACTGTTACCCTCACTTATTTACAAAAATAAAAAGTATGCGATGGTGTTTGGCTCAGGACGAGCATGCCCTTGCGAGTTTATGAAATTCACAAAAATTCTACAGGCATGTAGTCCATTAAAAATTATTGGCCCAAAGTTCACAAGGGCCAAATTTGTTAAGGGCAATTGTGGGGACCCTTTCAATATGGCTCATGAGAGTAGTCAACTAGCATATATTGTCTAGAGCGCTGCCTGGCCCAAATAAGAATTTAATTTACCCACATGTATCAGAAACACGCTAGAAAACTCATGGATATATGCAAATTGGTTATCAATATTCTCGGATGAGATATTCAGGTACACCATGAATTATCCACATATTAATTGAGTCCCTTGTACAACTCAGTCCCTTACTTTTATGTATCTAGAAATTGTAAACCCTGACCGAGGGCAAAGGGATGTAATCTTGAGCATTGAGAGATATTATAATAAAACAGTAACCTCTTTGTGGACGTAGGCAAGTTATCGAACCATGCATATCGATATTGTGTATGTGATTTCGCATTATGTTCTTTGTGATTATTTTGTAGAACTTTATTGAGATAATTCTTGAACCGCAGGGACCCATGTCCACATGAAAATTTCCCATATTATTCCGACTTTCGTGGGCAAAATTTCCTTTGGTATATAGGAAAGTAAATTTTCTCACAAAATTTGCCATCCTTTTTAAAACTCAATTTTTTTATTGAAATTATTTCTATTTTACTAAAAAAGTGTTTTTTTGTTCAAAAATTGATTTAATTATTTTTTTATTAACTGCTTTTTTTTTTGTTAAAAATGTTTTTCCTTAAAACTTCTTTTATTTAGTTAAAACTTTTTTTTATAAAAAATAGTTTTTTCCTTAAAAAAACTTTTTTTTTACTCTTAACTTTTTTATTTTATTAAAAACTATTTTTTGTTAAAATTATTTTTTAACTGTTTTCTTGTTATGAAGTGTTTTTTTAATTTTTTTATATATTATTTTTTGTTATAATCGGTTTTTGTTAAAAAAAATATTTTATTAAAACTGATTTTTTTGTTAAAATTGTTTTTTTTTCATTATAAACTTTTTTGGGGGAGGGGGTAGAAATTATTTATTTTTGTAGATAAAACAACTATATTCAATAATTAAAGTCATGATTTGCCACTTGAAAAATAAATGTTGTCAAATAGCTCCACTTGAAACATTATAGGATTTTCCATGTAAAAAAAGTTCATGACAAAATTTATTCACCAAAGCCATTTGCTCACTGAAAATCAAGGCCTTTTCATTTGGAGGGAAGAGTTGGGATTTTATTTTGCTCTTATATTTTTTGGGGGTGTGTTGCTTCTTTAATTATTAACTTTTCAAATTCTAAATTATAATTAATAATGGAATATTAAATTGGTAATGGTAAACTAATGTAACAAATAAGTAATGGTATAATATTATGAGTAATCGAAAAATTATTTTTTATTAAAGCGGGTTTTAGTGTGGAGGAAGTTCCACTTATATCTAGTCGTATCTCAACATGAAACTTGCGAAGCATTCGTTCAACATCAAGATGGAGAGTAATTGTCGATCTACTACATTACTAACACTCTAACTAAGTGAAAAAGGAAATGCATGCCCATTGAAAAGCTATCACTGGCTCTAGTAACGTCCTCTTAGGGAATTTTTTTCGATGCCTACACTTTAGTCATCATTACTTATTTTCCTCTCAAAGAAGTATTGAAGAAAATAGATATATTTAATAAAATGGACAAGTGGTCGTTGGAGTTACCATAATTTGACATCATTTATGATCCCCAAACAACCATTAAGGGTCTTAGCCGACTTCATCACTGAGTTCTCAGCCACCCCAGAAGGAAAGGAAGTTCACTCGAATCCTATTTTAGAGATGATAAACCTCCAACAAGCATATGAACAACGAAAGCCAAAGTTGTTCATCAATGGAGAATCCATTGATTGAGGAACCGATGTGGGGATTGTCTTTGTTATCCTACAAGGGAAAATATAATAATGTGTCAAGTTTGTAATATGTGTATTATAAATTAGTAATATTTTCATTATTCCCTTTGGACAAACCTGTTTGAGTTCTAGGTTATGTGTATTATGTTTTACTATCAAGCCTATGCACTTGAAGAGACAAAGCGACCTGAGTTAAAGCGACACCAATGTCTGTGTCGAGTTTCATCTTCAACCTTGGGATCTCAAGAAAGTTATTTGTGAGTACAAAAGTATCACAATGAATATTTCCAGAAAGCAAACAGATAAAGAAAGAAAGTAAATCAGTCTCATGTACAACACACAATATACATGGTTCGACATATTGCCTACATCCAAGGAGAGGTTACTGTTTTTCTTATTAGTGTATCTCTCAAGATTACAAAGTTGCATCCCCTTGACCCAGGGGTGAGGGTTTACATTTATAATTGTGTTCAAGAGGTTTAATGGTACATGTAATTCTTCCTGCCTTATTGTAGATCATAAGGTGTCCATGAATATCCCTCTGAGACTATTGGTAACGGATTTGAGCTTATCATGATGTGTTTAAGCACATATTAAAGTACATGAGTAAAATTATTCTATTGTTTGGGTTGGGCAGTCATGTCTCCTAGCAATCAGTCGCCCAACTTTGTAAAAGGTCCTAGTAAATTACTTTATCCCCCATAATTGCCCTTAATATATTTGGGCTGATATTTGTTGGGCAAGTAGATTTTACCCTTGTTGTAGGCCCAAGGTTCTTGAAACTGGCATTATAATTTTATAATATCTCTGAAATGTTGAGGTTGTGCTTATTCGAGCAAAGTTGGTGGTCGTCATGGCCATTTTGTAATATCTCTGAAATAGTGGGGGTAAGCTGGTCCAAGCTACGACTTGAAGTGCCAAAAACCCTCCTCGAGAATTGTACCTCGTGATTATACACGAAGTTTCAAACTGAGCTCTGCCAATTCAAACCGTCCTTTCTGTATGTCTAAGTTTTCTTCCTCACAAATTCACTGAGAGCTTCCTTTCTGCTTTCCATTACTTTGGAGATTATTTGCATTATTTTTTCTTTGTAAGTCCCTCTTTTTTGCTTCCTTCGTTCATTATTTTTCATTTGTATTCTTTGTGTAGACACCCCATTCTATTACCCCCTAACTCTCCTTAGGCCCCTAGTACCTCCTCTCATCATTACAAACCTAGGTCATGTCTCGAGTACTGACTTGGAAGCCATTGGGCACTCCTCGGCTCAGTTTTACCCAAAAGTCAAACTCATTATCTCAATCGAGACTCAATGAATCTTCGAAGGGCATTGAATACCCTTTCCAATGGTCCACCCCATGCATGATTCTGACTTACCATGCAGACAAACGATCCGTTTGCATCCGAAACCTGACCTAAAGGCCACCGGGCGCTCCCGGGCTATGTTTGACCTAAGTCAACTCTTCATCTCAACCGAGGTTGAATGAATCTTCGAAGGGCACTGAATCCCCTTTCCAACGGCCCGTCCCGTGCGCGATTCTGACTTTCCATGCGGATGAACGATCCGTTTGACTCCAAGAGGTCACCGAATGCTTCTCGGGCCCGGTTGACCAAAGTCAACTATCCAAACCGGGTCAAACTCTTTGGAATGTCTAAGTACATATCCTAACCTTTCCAACGGTCCACCCCGTGCGCGATTCTGACTTACCATGCGGACGAAAGATCCGTTTGCGTCCGAACGATTCCCCGTCCAATGGACTGACAAAGGCTTTCGAGCCATATTTGACCCAAAGTCAACTCCCAAACCCGGGAGTGGTCCAAAGGACTTTCGAAGGTCTTTGAATTACCTTTCCAATGGTATGCCCCGTACACGATTCTGACTAATGGTTTGCCCTCGGGGGCCAATTTTCTAAAAAAGCCTGAAGCGCACTGTCAATTGGCAGGTTCCAGACCCTGCCTATCGGCACCTTTCGATAGGTAGTGGCATGACAATGCTGATCGGCAGTCACCTGGGGCTATAAAAGGAGGTGTTCACCTCATTTGCAAGGAAAAGCCCAGATCTGATAAAAATCTATCTGAATGAATCCCAGAAACCTCTCTCGAAGGCAGCCTGATTTCAACTTCCAAATCCCTTTTTTACTTCCACTGTTCATCATCCTTTTCATCAAACTTGGTGAATTATCCACTCTCCATCATCATCTAAGCGCAAGGGCTGCTCTCCAACATTCAAGATCAAGCTCAAGATCTTCAAGAAGGTCCAACTTTCTCAAACTCTCTGTTTAATTCTCTTAAATTCCCAATAACTTGTTTTCTTACTTAAGCTCTTTTATTACCTCCTTTCCCACATCCTAACATACTTTTTATTTAGTATTATTGCATATCTCTTATTCTCATATAAATAAAAAAACCCAAAAAATAAGAAAAATAGGGTTTGCTCATAAATTCCAAATAGGGATTCTCACACTTTTTCCACACTTTTCTCACAACTAAAACACTTTTTCTACACACACACACACACACACTCACAAATAAGAGATTCCCCATTGGGATTTATGGGATAAACCCCACCCCTCATTTTGTATGTGAACTACTTGGACTTTGATGCCTTTATAGGCTACGTAGGCGTCTCGGGGTAAAACCCGAGACTCGAGTCCTTTTCTCACTTTTTCTCTTATTTTCTATTTTCTCAAAATCCAATTTCCTCATAATCTATATACTTGTTCTTAGTGACGTATTACTTCATATGCTTTATCGTTCCCTTATAACGATCAACGTAGGGGTAATCGCGTAAATGTTATTTTGTAATATTATTCTTATATCTTCCTACGGATGACTCGCTTTATCTCTTCCATGATCTAAGTCGACGATTCCCACCTTCATTCTATATATACACATGCACACATATCACGGGGGGAAATATAAAGGAAAATAGCAAATATTCATGAGAGACCGAAAGGGCGGAATGGGTGCCTAACACCTTCCCATTTCGTAACTAAGCCTCCGAACCCTTCTCGAATCATTTCGGTTTCGCACGCACCAGTATGTCTTTGGATGCCAACCTTCGGGTGGCTTCCCCTTTTTCTTTTATCTATTTTGAGTAAAATAGACTGGCGACTCTGAATCTCTCTACAATTCTAGACCACATCTCAAACGACGCCGGCCGAAGCGCTCTCCCGAGAGGGACGCGCGGGACCTGAAGGATCCTTTTCCTTCACGACGAGGATCGAGGATGGCCACAGTGGCGACTCTGTTGGGGATATGTGTTTTTGAGGGCTTGACTCTATTTACATGAATGCTATATTTGCTTATGTTTCCCCCCTTATCCACATGTTCCCCTTTCTCATGTGTATCCCATGTTTATGCTTATGTTCACACACTTGTAGAAAATTCTCCATGTACACTTCACACCACGTGCACCTAGGGTCACCTATATCCCCATGTTGTACGCATCACCCATCCATACTTGGTGTACCTTTTGGGGTACTTGTATTTTGCTCCCTGTTTGGCATAATCAAGAAAGGCATTCTCATCATAAGATACTAATAAGAGAATCATGCATGATTCACACGACATCACCAAAGAGCATTGATATTGACCAAATTTTACCCAGTAACTGGAGGGTCACTTCGTGATGGGCGCTGGTCCGGCAGGGCGCAGTTAGCCTAAACGATATGACTCTCACCTTCCATTGGATAAGTACCTTCGATGTATATCGAACGGTTACCCCGTATCGTACCGCTTGATTGAAGTCATGACGGGAGGTATATCGTAGGGAATTCATTCACATACGTCGAGTATATCGAATTCGTTCTCACACATACCGTCCCCACGAGGTATATGATGAGGCAATTCACGTACACTCAGGTATATCAAATGACTTGTCCACACATACCGATTGCCCGCAAGAGCAAGACGTATATCGTTGAAGTCACGCCAAAGGGGGGAACCCAAGCCAATTCACCCAACCAACTGCATACCCGCATATAGGTGTCAAACCTACGACACGCAATTTAGATTGCCGGTTTCAACCCGAAACTCTGTCGAAATTCCGGGTCGATCTGCCGCCCAACTTTCTCACATTTTTAAAATGGAACTCTGTCCGTGAGCCTGGTTACAAGTCCAACCATAGCTTTGCATATATTAAAAACCCCACTTTTCCAGGCTCGTGTCCCGTCCGGCATTGAATTTAGGATAATTAAATACAAGTGAGAACATAATAATAATAATAATAATAATAATAATAATAATAATAATAATAATGTTGAGTCCCATATCCAAAAACATTTCTCCCTTCTTAATTAAAAATCCAAAAACATTTCTCCCTTCTTTATCAAAAATTCAAAAACATTTCTCCCTTCTTTATTAAAAATCCAAAAATAGTTCTTCCTTTTTTTTCTCAAAAATAAATCTCATCCTACGCCTTCTCAGGTCGATCGCAAGCCCTTGGCCTGTCTCCCTACTGGCTTCGGTCTTCAGTCAAATCACCCCGGAGTTTTATCTGTTCCTATACTACTTCTTTCGAGTCCATGGAGAATACAGATCAAGTACAAGTCATGCAGTCGGATCTGACGACAGTCCTAGCTCAGCTCATGTCCAATATTAACAACCTCCAAACCGAGGTCCAAGAGATGCAACGAAACCAGGTTCCAATTCCTCAAGAGCCTGAGGCCCTGTTCCCCCGTGCTATGGGTCCACCCGAGCCTATCTGTGTTCCAAAAAAATATCAGCACGCTCCACATGCCCCTCCTGCCAATGGGCCACCACCTGCCCAACTTCTAATGCCAAATATTGCCCAACCTGTGGCTAACCTGCATGTCGTCATTGATCCAAAAGAGTAAGAGTTGAATAAAGTCAAAGAGGATCTCAAGATGCTCACCAAGAAGTTTGACCAAGTCAGGATCTCTGGGAATTACATGGACTACACCCACATGTCTCCTTATCCTAAAACGAGGTTACCCGAGAAGTTCAAGATGCTAAATATCAAGAAGTTCAGAGGGAGTGGCCCCCAAATTGTTCATCTTCGTAGTTACCATCGTTCCATGACTCTACTAGGGGCTTCTGAGGAGGTGATGGCCCAATTGTTTCAGCAAACTTTGAAGGATAGTACCCTCCGATGGTTTTTTATTTCTTGGGGAATCCAGAATCTGCAGCTGGGAGGATGTAGCCCGAGAATTCATGTCGCAGTATAAATACAACAAAGAGCTTGAGGTCACTTGGCATGATTTAGAGCTGCTCAAACAGAATGCTGGAGAATCAGTCAGTAACTTCATAACCCGGTGGAGGGAGAAAGCATCCACCATGACCAATCGGCCATCAGAGGAAGAGAAGGTCAACATAGTGAAGAAGAACTTCTTGCCCCATGTCCGAGCGATAATGGGACGACAATACTATCCCCACTTTCGAGCTCTCAGAGAGGCTGGAGTAGAAATTGAGGAAAGCCTCGTTAAAACAGAGGTTGAACAGAAGAAGGTGTCCGGACAGTTCACCTCTAAAAAGTATGACAAGCCTGTCAGTGCTACAGTCTCAACCATCAACAACATCTCTCAACCAACCACATCATGGGCACCAGAAAGTCGCACTGCCCCCATCTGAAGGGAATACACCGAGCTCCATGCTCCCCTCTCCAAAGTTTACCAAGCCCTATTAAGCCGAAACCTTATCAAACCCTTGGATCCCCGTCCATTGCCAAATCCACTCTCAAGAAACTTCAAGACTGATGCTCATTGCGCCTTTCACCAAACTGCTGGCCATACCACCGACCAATGCTTTTAACTTCGAAACATAATTCAAGATCTCATTGATCAGGGTACCATCACCCCACCTGCCAATCCTAAGCCAAACACTACTCACAATCCACTTCCAAATCATACTAATGCCATCTTCTTAGAAGAAAACCCAGATTTCGATCCCTCAACTCAAATAATACCCATATACTCTCCTAAACCTCTTCAAATTTGCCCATATTTCCTCCTACACCCTACTAGCCTCACTGATCAGGCACTGTCACTCCTTACTAGAGCATGCATCGTTGTTCGTACCCGTTATGAAAA
Source organism: Sambucus nigra (assembly GCA_949130495.1). Classification (NCBI taxonomy): domain Eukaryota; kingdom Viridiplantae; phylum Streptophyta; class Magnoliopsida; order Dipsacales; family Adoxaceae; genus Sambucus; species Sambucus nigra. Next base: position 513,757,222 of record OX422221.1, on the reverse strand, counting down.
TGGAAGTATGGAATTGTCAAAGGTGTTAAACCAACTCCTAGAGTTCGGGCTGAAATTTCCCTCACAGATGGTCATCGATTTCCAGAGATTCAGTACAGTGTTCTTAGAAGCACGGAAGTGGGCCCGAGATTCAGACAAATGGGTGGTACCAACTGACGAAGTCAGCCTAGATGATGTTGTCCAGACTATGGCAGGACTACTCGGACAAACCAATAATATTTGCAGTATCACCGATTTACTTGACACTTTAAAGCTACAAGGGCGCTTGGTCCCTTCAATCACACATATCCCCACAGAATGGGAAGACATGTATGAAGAAGCCGTTAAAGTTGTGGAATGCATCGACCTTACATGGAAAGATAGAATTGTTACCACCAGATGGGGGGAAGAATTCGAAGATTTGAGCGAAGAACAGGCTTTAGGAAGAATAGGCCCAATAGCCGACATATGTGGGATGATCACATTTGAAGAAATCCTCGAAGAAATAAATAGGGTGGCAGAATAACCTGAGATTGATGAGGAAACGGGATTCATGTTCTTTCCTTCTTCAGTAAATCACATATCCAAATCAGGGAGACATTACCAGGTTCCAAGCTCACTACCGACAAGTGACAAGGGGAAGGGCATTGAAAACCTTCCTATGACGGAAATAACCATCGAGGAAAGTAAGATCCTCGATCAACTGAAGAAAACCCAAGCTAAAATCACTCTATAAGGACTTTTCATGTCTTCCCAGCTGCACATAAATGCTTTAATCAAGTTACTCACTGGACCCATAGTTCCTCCATATACCAAACTAGAAGAAGCGGTAAATATGGTCGGATCCTTGACCTCTACCCGAATGCTATCATTTTTTGAAGAAGAAATCCCCAGAATTGGGCCAAATCATAATCATGCACTCAACATCTTCGTCAAAGTTATGGGGAAGCCATGCCACTCTCCCTTGTCGATAACGGATCCGCCTTGAATGTTTGCCCACTGAGAACCTTCAAGTGTTTAGGCCTAAAAGAAAATGACATCGCTCCAACCTCTACCGCTGTGCGTGCCTACGATAATACCCATCGGGAGGTGATGGGATACATAAAACTTGTAATAGGGGTTGACCCTATAAGCCCTGTCGTTAAATTCCAAGTCATCGACGTCTCAGCTTGTTTCAACCTGTTGCTCGGACGCCCCTGGCTCCACAATATCAAGGGTGTGTCTTCCTCACTCCATCAGAAATTGAAGTTCTTCACCGACGGGCGAGTCATCACCATTTTAGGCGACGATAAAAATGCCGAGGGTGCAAGCAACAGCAGTCCAATTCTCGAGATACAGCACGGGTCAAATGATATGCTCCTATCAGGAATCCGCGTTGAGCCACTCCTACTCCCGGCAAGGGATGGTTTCAAAGAAAGGGTTTGTCCAGAATATGACCCTCATGGAAATGTTAATGTGATTTAGGTGTTCAGAAACATGCACTTCATGCTCGGACTGGGGCTAGGGTAAAGGCAACAAGGTATACTTGAGCCCATCGAACTGAAGAAAGCTTTCCCTCCTTGCGGCTTGGGGTATCAACCATTAGAACGAGAGCTCAGAATGATCCGCCAATCTTGACCAAAGAAAGGACTAGACTGCATCCGAACTATCTCAGGAGACTCCTTATATGGTCGATTCATCAAAGAAGGCGAGGACTTCCCCTTTTGCGGTTTTTTAGAACCAAGGTATGACCACACAGACAAGAAGATGAAACCTGGAATGGAGATCTTTTTCCAAGATAGCTACCCATGGGTCAAAAGTTTCCCACTCCACGTGCAATCTCTCATCAAAGATATCAAAGAGACTGAGGAAAGTGATTCCGAAGATTCCTTCAACTTGCAGACACTGGGGCTGGCACCCTGCATGATTCATTCAGGCACTACATCAATAGACCCATCCCATCTGATTAAAGCTGCTGATACACCTCTCCTCAACTGGCATGCTGCGCCAGTTCTACCTCTTGAAATCTCCCCTAACCCCAATGTTTACCCAATTTCTTCTTCTGTTGTATATCCTTGCTCAAATGTAATCTAAACCTCTTTTGATGAGGTTCTCAATGTTGTTTTTCCTATCAATGAAATAAACGAAGATTTTGAGTATCTTGCTGTGCCTTACATTAACTACTTGAATTCTAATCAAACTTTTGATGATGATGATTTTGCAAATGAACAGTTCTTAATTGATCTAAATAAGGTTAATAATAAATAACATAACCGCGTTCAAGTTAATGAAGAAGAGACTGCTGTTATTAATCTCGATTCTAGTAGCCAACTACGCGAGATTAGGATAGGGGCCATCCTTGACGAGCATGAGCGTGCACAACTTGAAGAATTGTTGAAGGAGTTCGTGGATGTCTTCGTATGGTCGTATGATGATATGCCTGGTATCGATCCCGAAATAGCTCAGCACGAGATCCTCACTCTCCCAGATTACAAGCCGATTAAACAAAAATTGAGAAAGCTCCGCACCGAATGGTCGCTCAAGGTCAAAGAAGAGGTGGTCAAACAATTAAACGTGGGTTTCATTCGAGTAATCGAATATCCCACATGGCTAGCCAACATTGTACATGTGCCAAAATCAGGAGGGAAGGTTCGAATGTGTGTGGATTACCGAGATTTAAACAAAGCTTCTCCAAAGGATGATTATCCGCTACCCAATATCGACATGATCGTAGACAACACAGCCAGTCATGCTCTCAAGTCATTCGTTGACGGGTTTACCAGATATAACCAAATCAATATACACTCCGACCACTAAGAAAAAACTGCATTCATCACCCCATGGGTAACCTTTTGCTACACTATTATGCCATTCGATCTCAAGAATGCTGGGGATACCTACCTAAGGGCTGCCACAACCATCCTTCACGACTTGATTCACAAAGAGGTAGAGGTTTATGTGGATGATATGATTATCAAGTCCAAAACTAGAGGAGGTCATGTTCCCACTCTCCGGAAGTTCTTCGAACGACTGCGACGGTATCAGATTCAACTTAATCCACAGAAATGTGTCTTCGACGTTACAAAGGGAAAACTCTTAGGATTCATGGTCAGCGAAAAGGGGATAGAAGCAAATCCTGCCAATTTGAAGGCCATACTTGAGATGTCGCCACCCCGAACAGAGAAAGAAGTCCGAGGTTTTCTTGGGAAATTAAAATATATCAGCCGATTCATCAGCCAGCTAACCTCCATCTGTGAACCAATCTTCAAGCTCCTCCGAAAGGATTCAACTAAGATTTGGAATGAGGCCTGCCAAGAAGCTTTTGATCGAATTAAGAAATATCTGACCCAACCTCCACTGCCAACATCTTGCTGACTACTTTCCTTCACAACCACTTCATATAATCTTTGGGGACATGCCAAGCCTCCTCGACAGACTGAGAGGGACGGGTCGACGGACGCCGATTTTCGCGCAGATATCCAAGAAACAGACGCAAGCGATCAGTCAAATCTTCTACCGGAAATAAATTTGAGGTCCGAGGGGGCACGACCTGTGCCGAGCCAAATTGGCGCAAAAGCCGCCAAGGGAAATAAAAAGAAGTCTGTCTTAAACCAACCAGTCGCATATATGAATAATCTCCTAGCTCCAGAACAGGATGCAATGGCCCCCACCAAGGCACTAACCAATACAGCCCACGAGCCCCATGCTCCACAAGCTAATGTTCCCAGTTCTCAACATATAGGCCAACGCTGATGAAGTAGCGTGAAAAGAAGTTGGGTACGGCCGACAAGGGATACTCTGGAGGAGTCGCCAAGCGGAATATTTCAGACAACCATATGAACATCATCACATGGCTACCCCTTAAAAAGTCAGAACGACCTTCTCTCCAGGCATCCAGGCCATTCAGGGTCTCCGCCAGTATCACCGCTGCAGGATTGCGACGATATGACATCCATGAAGCTATGGTTGTAAGTTGTGGGTCCAGTTGAACCTCCCCAGTCACCAGCAGTAATTTTGAAACCAGGCCCAGAACAACGGCTCCAGCATAACCAGCATCACCTACGTCCCGCGAATGTACAGATTGCAGCACCGCCGGGAAGGAGATCATTCCTCCAGTAACCAATGATCTGACCGCTGAAGGAAAAATACGAAGAAGCCAAGCCAAAAAATCCCTGGGAGAACGGGAAAATTCGTGGAAAAGCCGCTGCAACCCTGGGATTTACACCCAGCATGGTAGAAAATTCCTTGTAGGTAGGATAAACTTCCTCCAACTCAAAGCGGAATACATGGTCTTCGGGGTACCAGAATTGTACCGCCGCCGTCAGCACGTTCCACTCAAGAGGCCGATTGCGCCACAAGGAGACCCGACGCATCTTGAAAGCATCATAGTCGACATTATAAGAGCACATAGCTTCCAAGGCTTCGAGGTAGTTGGCAAACTCGGTGCTACCAGGGAGAGCCATCTTGAAAGGCTAAAAGATAATGGGTAAGTGAGTAAGAATGCAAAGGTGTGATGAAAACACTCCACCCTCACCTCTTTTTATACTTGAAAATCCTTACAAGGGACATAATCCCTGCAGAAATCGGAGGGAATCCTACCCCACTAGGTACCAAAGGCTGAAGAGGGTACCATTCAAAGCTTTCAATTGATGGGACTGGAATGAACTGTTGATAGGCAGGACAAGGTGCTTGCCGATCGGCAACCCCCCATTTTTAGAAATTTCCCTTTTTTCCTCTTTTGACAAATCAGAAAACTCAATAAAAATAAATTGATATTCTCAACAGAATTTCAAGAATCCCTTTTTTTCCTTATATTTTCTCCTTTTAATTAAAAAAGTTTCCTTCAAAAAATTCCAAAAATATTCCTTTTTACGGTCTCAGCAGAAAAGTAAAATGTGCATGTGCATTCATTCATCATTAATAAGAGATAATAAAAAACTCCATCGCATTGCATATATTTGTGTTCTGTGTTACATCAATTTTACAGGAAATAAAAAGAAAAAACAAAAACAACGGGACTCAGCCCGAACCCACATTCTCTCTCTCTCTCTCTCTCTCTCTCTCTCTCTCTCTCTCTCTCTCTCTCTCAAGGGCTTCCACCCCTGCGACGTGCTCTCTTCCCCCTACGGCGAGATGACGCACCACAACTACCCGAGACAGAGTCCTCTACAAACGAGGTGGACGACACCAAGCAATAAGGAATAGGAACCGCATCCCGAATATGGGCAGTCGCCGAAGATATCCAGTCTCTGAGCCAAGTGGTCGACATCCGGACTTGCTGCAATAAAAGTTGAAATCTGTATCAAAGAAGTAATGACCAAAAATAGAAAAGAAAGAAATAGAGGAACAGAAAGGTATACCGCAGGTCGGAGGACCTCCTCTGCCAAACCCAACTCCTCCGGATCCATCGCATGAGGACGGTGCAACATAGGCACCATTCCTCCATCACCTCGCCAGATGTTGTACGAAGGGGTATGCAACCACATAAAAGGGACTTTCGAGGTCGTCGTCACCACAGATGCCGACAGACCAGCGCCGCTGTGGGAAGATCCCGCCACCCGACTCGACCCCCACTCATAGACGTAGAAGGCTACGCGGGTGGCACCACCACCTCCTCCTCAGCTATCTGACGAATCACCCTCTCCCCAAGGTACTAGGAATGGTCGAACTCATGCGCCAGCAAGCGCCTCATCTGCGCATTCACCTCGGTCACCCCCGCATCCTGAATGGATGTCCGCCAGGGATAAAAGGTCACCTAAAAATATCCAAGCAAGCATAAATCAATACAAGATCAAAAAGGTGCAAAAATCAAGACCAAAATGGAAAGAGTCTTACCCTACCACTGGTCAGGTCATTCAAGACCGGACGCACCGCCTCCAGGGAGAGAGATCCCTTCGACTGCCGGTTGGCCTTACGCCATTGATACAATCGGCAAAAGTCCCCAACAGTGTTATCCTTCAAAGCGATCAGCGGGGTGTTGCACCCAATCACCTCATAGAACCACGTCAGAATTCGCAAACAAAAAGAGACGCATAAGTAAAATGCTAATGCATGAAAAGAAAATGCGCAAATTAAAGAATACCTCAAGAAGGTACGTGGCCCCAGTAAAGGTCTGCCGGTAGCACCGGCTGAATGCATCCAAAGAAGAGTAAAGGGTCGCCAAGGTCATACTCCCCCAGTCGTAGAAAGGGATATTCGAAAACATACTCAAGTACGGCAGAAACCACAAATGGACGACATCGCCGCTCGACACCACCATGAAACCTCCCAACACTAGCAAAATAAATAACCGGGACATCTGCCTCACTTGTAGCCCATCCTCCACATCAATCACCCTGCTCAGCAGAACGTCCTTTAGCAGGGACAGCTGGATAGAATCTCCAGAAACAATCCTCCTCACATCACCAAGTGACGCATGCACTGCCTCCGATCTCACCTATAAAGAGCGATCCACCTCTATCTGATCTCCATCATAATCTAGCCCCAGCAGCTGCTGCACGTCTATGGGAGTCATAGTCATCTCCCCGAAGCCGAAATGAAAGGTGTGGGTAGTGTCCCACCACCTCTTTCTTAAAGCGCACAAGACCGCTGTTGAACGATGCGTCTCATCCAGCGCCAATGCCAACCACCCAAAACCCGCTGATGAGACAACCCAGTGCACCACAGGTGGGAGATGCTCCCAGACATCCTTGACCCCCTTCATCCCATGGGCACGCATGTTCTTCAAAGAAATATCAGACTGGCAAAAAGAAAAGTCTCATCAAAAGTCAAGAAAGAAAAATCACCAAAAGAGAAAAATGCCAAAGGTCGGGTTACTTACATAACCGTCGGGAATCACTCTCGAAGAGTGATGATGCGATGGCTCCCACAGCAAGGCTCGCTTATTCGCAACAGGATCAAATGCATCAAAGGAGTTTTCACTCCCCAAAGCAAGGGGCACCCTGTCCCTCCAATCCACATTCGCCCAATCATCAACGGTCAACCACTCTCGGTGGACTGCAGTGCTCACAAAGGCAGCCATTTCTTGAAGATCAAAACGCTAGAACGATTTGCGAAAGAATCGCAGAGAGAGAGAAAGCAAAAGAAGCTGTGAAAAAATGAAGGGATTCGCCCCCTTTTTATAGGATGCCAAGCGCTATGCCGATCGACACCTCCCCCTACCATACCAATCGGCATTGACTCCTCATCTTCCCGAGGCAGCCCAAAATTCCGTGCCACTACTGAATGGCACCCCTCATACCATGCCGACCGGCACCCCCCATAAATTTCGTACATAAATTCCCAAAAATACCAGAAAGCCCCAAAAAATCCTCGGAATATTCCTAAAAATCCCAGGATGGATTTTGAACATTTTCACTAAGAAAACTTCGCATTCCCTTAAGTGAAACCCCTCTTCCCCAGCGAAATCCTCAAAAACCAAGTGAAACTCCTCCCGGAAAAACTCCGGATCACCTGATCACTTCCCCAATAGAATTCTTTTACAACCCCAAAATAGGTTGTTCCTCCCCCTGCGAGGCCTCCTAAAAGCTTCCCCAGCTATCAGCTCCCCAACTCATATCAAAATCACAAAGCTCTTTCTCTAGCAGAATCGAATTCCAATCTTATCTACTTTTGGGTCAGAATTGGCCCCCCTCTTGGATCGTCACCTGAGTTAGGCCAGAATTGACCTCGGTCCTCGATCGTCACCACTCTTGGGTCAGAATTGGCCCCGATCTTGGATCGTCACCTGAGTTAGGTTAGAATTGACCTCGATCCTCGGTTGTCACCACTTTTGGGTCAGAATTGGCCCCGGTATTGGATCGTCACCTGAGTTAGGTCATAACTGACCTCGGTCCTCGGTCGTCACCACTCTTGGGTCAAAATTGGCCCCGGTCTTAGATCGTCACCTGAGTTAGGTCAGAATTGACCTCGGTCCTCGGTCGTCACCACTCTTGGGTTAAAATTGGCTCCGGTCTTGAATCGTCACCTGAGTTAGGTCAGAATTGACCTCGGTCCTCGGTCGTCACCACTCTTGGGTCAGAATTGGCCCCGTCTTGGATCGTCACCTGAGTTAGGTCAGAATTGACCTCGATCCTCGATCGTCACCACTCTTGGGTCAGAATTGGCCCCGGTATTAGATCGTCACCTGAGTTAGGTCATAATTGACCTCGGTCCTCGTTCGTCACCACTCTTGGGTCAGAATTGTTCTCGGTCTTGGATCGTCACCTGAGTTAGGTCAGAATTGACCTCGGTCCTCGGTCGTCACCACTCTTGGGTTAGAATTGGCCCCGGTCTTGAACCGTCACCTGAGTTAGGTCAGAATTAACCTCGGTCCTCGGTCGTCACCACTCTTGGGTCAAAATTAGCCTCGGTCTTGGATCGTCACCTGAGTTAGGTCATAATTGACCTCGGTCCTCGTTCGTCACCACTCTTGGGTCAGAATTGGCCCCGGTCTTGGATCGTCACCTGAGTTAGGTCAGAATTGACCTCGGTCATCGGTCGTCACCACTCTTGGGTTAGAATTGGCCCCAGTCTTAGATCGTCACCTGAGTTAGGTCAAAATTGACCTCGGTCCTCGATCGTCACCATTCTTGGGTCAGAATTAACCCTGGTCCTCGGTCGTCACCACTCTTTAGGTCAGAATAAACCTCGGTTATCAAATCTTTACCCCAAGCCCGCAGATTCGGCTTTGATCCGCAGAGTTAATCATCCCTAGCACACTCCTTAGGTCCTCAGAATCGGCATCGACCCTCCGAATCGGTCATACTCCCTCAAAATCATCATGTGGTGTTTATTCAACGCTCATCATTTATTCCAAACTCACCCGTCGAGGGGCTCTGTAGACACCCCATTCTGTTACCCCCTAACTCTCCTTAGGTCCCTAGTACCTCCCCTTATCACTACAAACCTAGGTCATGTCCCGAGTACTGACCTGGAAGCCATCGGGCACTCTCCGGCTTAGTTTGACCCAAAAGTCAAACTCTTCATCTCGACTAAGACTTAATGAATATTCAAAGGGCACAAAATACCCTTTCCAATGGTCCACCCCGTGCACGATTCTGACCTACCATGCGGACGAACGATCCGTTTGCGCCCGAAACCTGACCTAGAGGCCAACGGGCGCTCCCGGACTCTGTTTGACCTATGTCAACTCTTCAGCTCAACCGAGGCTAAATGAATCTTTGAAGGTCACTAAATCCCATTTTCAACGGTCTGTCCCGTTCATGATTCCAACTTTCCATGTGGACGAACGATCCGTTTGACTTCGAGAGGTCACCAAATGCTTCTCGGGCCCGGTTGACCAAAGTCAACTATCTAAACCGAGTAAAACTCTTTATAATGTCAAAGTACATCTCCTAGCCTTTCTAATGGTCCATCCCGTGCGCGATTCTGACTTACCAGGCTGACGAACGATCCGTTTGCGTCTGAACGATTCCCCGTCCAATGGACCGACAAACGCTTCCGAGCCATATTTGACCCAAAGTAAACTCCCGAACCTGGGAGCCGTCCAAAGTACTTTTTAAGGTCTCTGAATTACCTTTCCAATGGTATGCCCCATACACGATTCTGACCAACGGTTTGCCTTCGGCGACCAATTTTCTGAAAAATCCTGAAGCGCACTGCTAATTGGTAGGTTCCAGAACCTGCCTATCGGCACCTGCCGATAGGTAGTGGCATGACAATGCCGATCAGCAGTCACCTAGGGCTATAAAATAAGGTCTTAACCTCACATCTGATAAAAATCTCTCTGAACGAATCCCAGAAACCTCTCTCGAAGGCAGCGTGATTTCAACTTCCAAATCCCTTTTTTACTTCCACTTTTCATCATCCTTTTCATCAAACTTGGTGAATTATCCACTCCCCATCATCATCCAAGCGCAAGGGATTCTCTCCAACATTCAAGATCAAGCTCAAGATCTTCAAGAAGGTCCAACTTTCTCAAACTCTCTCTTCAATTCCCAATAACTTGTTTTCTTACTTAAGCTCATTTATTACCTCATTTCCCACATCCTAATATACTTTTTATTTAGTATTATTGCATATCTCTTATTTTCATATAAATAAAAAAATCCAAAAAATAAGAAAAAGAGGGTTTGCTCATAAATTCCAAATAGGGATTCTCACACTTTTTCCACACTTTTCTCACAACTAAAACATTTTTTCAACACACACACACTCACAAATAAGAGATCCCCCATTTGGACTTATGGGATAAACCCCACCCCTCGTTTTGTATGCGAACTACGTGGACTTTGATGCCTTTATAGGCTACGTAGGCGTCTCGGCGTAAAACCCGAGACTCGAGTCCTTTTCTCACTTTTTCTCTTATTTTCCATTTTCTCTAAATCCAATTTCCTCATAATCTATATACTTATTCTTAGTGACGTATTACTCCATATGCGTAATCGTTCCCTTTTAACGATCAACTTTGGGGTAATCGCGTAAATCTTATTTTGTAATATTATTGTTATATCTTCCTACGGATGACTCGCTTTGTCTCTTCCATGATACAAGTCGACGATTCCTACCTCCATTCTATATATACACATGCACACATATAACGGGGGAAATATAAAGGAAAATAGCAAATATTCATGAGAGACCGAAAGGGAGGATGGATGCCTAACACCTTCCCATTTTGTAACTAAGCCTCCGAATCCTTCTCGAATCATTTTGGTTTCGCACGCACCAATATGTCTTTGGATGCCCTCATTTAGGGTGGCTTCCCCTTTTTCTTTTGTCTGTTTTGAGTAAAATAGACTGGAGACTCTGAATCTCTCTACATTTCTACACCACATCTCAAACGACGCCGGCCGAAGCGCTCTCCTGAGAGGGATGTGCGAAACCTGAAGGATCCTTTTCCTCCATGGCGTGGATCGAGGATGGCCACACTTTGTTCCTCGAACTGCTTCCATTAATGGCTACTCTTCTCGGGAAAAGTATTGAAGAGTTCATAAAAATGTTCTCCATTCCAACTTGGATGGAAATCGATGATTCCCCCATACCAAAAGATGTCAGGAATATGGACGAAGGGCACTGGATTCACACCCTTGTAGTAGTCCAAGGGGGTTTTACGTTTCTCCTGAAACCAATTATTTTTAGAATTGTTTGATTACTTTAAAGTTGTTCCTGCCCAATGTACCCCAAATTCCTCAAGAATAGTTCATGGGGAACACAGGATCAACGAGCTTTATGGGATCAACTTGGGGAGGGACACCTTATGATCTACAATCAGGCAAGAAGAATAACGTGTATAATTCAACCTCTTAAACATGACTAAATTTAAACCCTCACTCCTGGGTCAAGGGGATGCAACTTTGTAATCTTGAGAGATACACTAATAAGAAAAATATGACCTCTCCGCGAAAGTAGGAAATCTATCGAACCACATGTATTGCGTGTTGTGCATGCGACTACTTTACTTTCTTTCTTCACCTGTTTACCTTTTAAAAAAATTCATGGTATAATTTTGTACTCACAATTGGTGTCGTCTATAGGAATGATTCTCTTTTTTCATACGAAAGTAACTACTAAATAGAAGTGCCACAACTTACCTTAGTTCGATGATGTGAAGGCTGACCCTGTTCCCATAAGGTCAAGTCTGAAGTTGTATAGATCCAAAACCCAGGTTTTGTTAGTAAATATTTCCTTTTGAAGAAAGTCACGGATCACCTAAGTTTACATAATTCTCCAAGTTGGTCGACGAGTATGAAGCTAGGCTTCAACAGCCGTAGGAGGCCACATGCCTCCAAATGGAAGAGAATGCTCGCCTCCAAAGGTCACTAGAACAAATGGAGAGAGATCTCCATGGAGATAATCGAAAACATTTCACATGGACTACTGATCCTCAGGCGAGTAAGACTCACAGGTGAGGGAGGAGTTCCAGTGGCGAGCGGGATCAATTAGAATATGGACGATCAGAAAAGTGCCACGGAGATGGCAATCATCAAAGAGACGATATAAAGAGCTTGGTCTAGAGAGAGAAAAATCAACACCCAGCTAACCGAGGGGCTAGTCTACTAAAAGATGGCCAGGAGATCTCTCAACACAGAGATGAAATCCCCTTTTTCAAGGGTAATTGAAGAGGAAGGCCCCCAAAGAATTTTTTTTTTCCAAGGTTCAAGATCTATGATAGAAAAATCGACCCCATAGACCATGTCAGGAAATACATGAGGGAAAGTGAAACTAAATTTGGGATTTTTTTTATTCAAATTCCTAATATGATTTAAGACTCAAAACCCTTGAATGCTTAGGTTAGAGGTTGGGATTCCATTAGAAATTATGACATTCGGATGTAGAATAAAGTAAGTAAGTAAGGATATGAGCTCATATCTTAATGGTTGGATGTTTTTATATATTCGTTGGATTTAATTGCATATTATCTTGTGGAATTAAAGTTTTAAATGTCTTATCACTACACCAAAATACTAATTTTGTGACTCCCTTCTTGTAACTGCTAATGGGGGTGACAAACTTTATAACTGCCATTAGGAGTAATAACATTATTTGTAACTGCCATTAGGAGTCATAAAATATTTGGGTAATGAACAATTTGAGTCAATTGGTCTGTCACTGCTCATGACAATCACAAATCTTACCATATAATTAATTTGTGACTGCTATAAGGAGTCACGCGTTTATAACTTCCACAAGGAGTCATAAATTTATCACTAGGCTTAAGTTATGACTCTTAGGAGCAATCACAAAATTGTAATTGCTATGAACAGTCACATATTTTAGATTTGTGACCATAATTAGCGATCATAAATTTATGACTCCTCGTATCCATCACAAATTTTAACTTAAGACTTAATTGGTGATCGCTCATTGTGGTCACCAATTCATGACTTCTCATAGCAGTCACAGTGTAAGAGTTAATTTGTGATCGCTGTTAGGGTCACCAAAATTTTAGCCTGGTTTTAATTTCCCTCCTTTCTCTCTCGCGTACTCTTCAATCTCCCGCTCCCTTCTCAAAAACATTTTGGTCAAAAAGCTTCTTCTTCTTTCTCCTCTCTCCTTCAATATGAGATCCCTCTTCACTTTGGAAATCATTATTCAAATCTATTGTAAGTTTCTCTATCTCTATCCCATTATTCACCCATTTTAGTTGTGGGGAATCTACCAAAGAAAACTTATTTTTTTGGAACCATTTGACCATTTGATTTCTCAATTCATTATTCAACTATTGTATGTTGTAAATGTTTATCTTTGACTTAGTGCGTAGAGTGCTTTTTAAATTTTTGTGGATGGTTTTAATGGGATTGAGGTATAAATTCTGTAGATATTTTTTAGGATTTCAGTATTTTTTTTAACAAGATACTTCTACTGAATATCTTTGAGGATTATTTTAAAAAAATTATTGGAAAGTTTTTAGATTGGTGTTGTTGGAGTGTTCTTTATTTTTTTATTTTAAAGAGAAAATGGTTTACCCGAATCCGACTTGCTCGGACCAATCTGAGTCTGACCCAAAGCTAATTTAATTTTTCTTAGGTTTCATAGCCATAAAACTTGTCTTTGGTTAATTTTCATTTTATGTTTTGGTGTTTTGTGATGTAAATGTTTCGAGGGTCTTGTGATATATATGTTTTAACACGATCATGTGTAGTTGTAAATATTTGTTTATTTAAAAGAAAATATTTGACAGAAAAATATCGTGTGGTTTAAACTAACTACTGACTGATTCATCACATGGCCAAAGTGTATCCATGTGATTAAATTTTTGGATTTTTTATGTAAATATTCAACTGCTTAATTGGTTGTTATTGTTCCTCAAGTGAGTAAGAAATTATTTTCTAACAATTTTTTGTGGTTTTTGATGTAAATGTCTGGAGTTATTTTTATGTAAATGTTTGGGGGGGGGGGGGGGGGGTGATCTAAATGTTACATTTGTTTTTTGAGAGAATAAAGTATAAGATCATGATCTACATTGAGCCTTAATTTGATGTCGTTTGGGCAAATTACTTTTTCTATATATAGGATTCTTATTTATATTTAATTATCAACTTTACATATTGACTTGAGCTTCATTGAATTCACAACTAAGAATTCAAGAAATCAACTTGACCTTGGTTCTTTTCAAAGTTTAAAACGTATGACATACGTTGATAATTATAAGTTATCTCCATACCTATAGGAAATCCTTGTTTCTCTTTAATTTTTGTTGATGACTAGTTGTTTTGATGACTTTTTCAATTAAGTTCTAAGCTAATAGGGTGGTGTGTAGGACTATTAATGCTAATTGTATACTCTTGTGCCCAAGTAATATTGTTTTTGCTTTCTTATGATGATCAAATGTAATCTTTAAAGATGGGGTCTTGCTAAGATTTTTTTAAAAAAAATCTTTACCGGGTAAAGGGGAATGCGAGTATGGGGGAAAAAAGGACTCCAAATAACCACTGCCATTATTATATTCCCCCGTTCCCTGTTCTGAAATTAAGAATTTTTGGGTTGTCCCCTTCCGATGGGGATGCCCAATGAAAAATAGTTTGATCTCATTAAGCACTCCAAAATTCACTACATGTTTTCCAAGGTGTTTCTCGAATACTAGTGTGGCTTGTTTATTTTTGTTCTAGTATATCTACTTAGGCTATTAATGCTTTTGAATGCTGGTACATTGGCATTTTCCGAAGCTTAAGTAGGGTGATATTGGTCTTGTTTGTTTTTGAAATAACATGGGTGGTGTAATGTTTAAATCTTAGTACTCTTTATGAACTAATGGTTACTGTTATCTTTCTTGGTGTTCGTTATACATGCTAGTCCTGTTTTGATATAGATCGATACATGTCCGGCTTATATTTCAATGACAAGTATGTGTGAAAGCACATACCTGAAGTTATATGTTCCTTTTTTTCATGTCTTCCAAAAGTTATATCTTCACCATGAACTAGAATAGTATTCTAATAAGGTTTGATATATTGTTTTTTTCCTCGCCTTTTTCTTTTTACCACAAACTAGACTAATAGTATCGACAAGGTTTTATAGTTTTGTTTCAAAGAAAAATCATATAAAACAGTGTCAAAAGCGGGGGCGGTCCAAGTACATTATATGAAAATGAAACAGTTTATACCTCTGACAACTGTTACAGTGTTTAGTTGATGGATTTTGGTTGGGAATTCTTTGTCAATGACTCAATTAAAAATCTTAAATCTTTTGTATTATAGAATCTTCATGCCACAACCATCATTTGCATGAATATCATCATCAATGCCCGCCATCAATCATTGTGTGACTACATATACATTATCATTGATTTACCATGGTTGATTTTAATATCATTTTGCTCAGACATATTATTAAAGGGTATGCAAGATGTGACGAATGTTTACAATGCTGCTGCTCCTCTGTCGTCTATTAGAAATTGGAAGAAAATGTCCTTCCTGGGAGAGGAGTCGTCTTTTATCGTGTATTAAAAGTTGTACCTTACTCAGGTAATGGAGAGAAGATCAAAGTACCACCTCCATGCTTTATAAAATTGTCTGATCAAGGTGCCCTTGCACTTCCACTCGTCAGCAATTCATCAAGAGAAGGTTCCTTCAGACTCGAATTTTTCTAAACAACATTGTGGTACAACACATGGTGGAGCCCTCGAATTCACCACTGGAAAAGGTTCTATTGGGATGCCTCATATATGTAGTAACTTACTCCTCTTAAACCATCCAAATCCTCCCTTGATTTAAGTGCGTTATGTTTGGATGCGAAAAGAAACTTACGCTAAACTACAGCCAGAAGAATTTGGCTTTTTGGACATACCCAATCATAAGGCCTTCCTCGAGACAAGCCTTTGCCCGAACACAACTCTCTCTCAAGACGACGTGCTCACAGTCAACCATGGTCAACTAAATACCATTTACGCATTCTCGAGCTCAAACCCTCCTCAAGTATATCTATCCAAGAAATGGATATTGAGGTTGACATTGTGGGTCCTGATTTAGAGCTGGATAGAACAAACCAGCAGGTATTAAGACCTCTACTGTTTGGGAAGTCAATCCGGAGTGGTCGAGGAAGGTATTATATGTTTTACAAGTTCACAATAGACAATGATACATGGGGTAGAATTTCATCTGGGGAGGCTAAAATTGAAGTAAAGATAGAATCAGAGGCACATGATGGTGATACTGATCTGTACATTTTGAGGCATACCTCTTATTCCCAAACCATCATCAACATCAATGGTCCTCCCATGACGTGTAAGCTCCCCATCGCTTGTCTTAAACTATCTTCTGAATTGTTCGAATATGTTCTCAAAAATCAACACCAATCTCTTAATTCTATAAAATTATTTTGTTTTTGTATGTTTATTAATTATATGTTTATGTGCGTCTGACCCCTGCTTCCAAGATTTGTATTTCCCCAATATACGTGTTAGGAGAGTATAATGTGTGATAATTTATTATAAAGGTAATTACAAGTATACTAAGATTTATTATTCTAGTACTATCTATCAAAGTTAATTGGTGACCCTGTACTATTTCATATTTATCAATTTATGGTGTTGAGAATGATCCGGTGGTGACTCTATTCGTTCTTTTTTTTGTACCAAAGTTCACACTTAAATTGATACGAATGATCCAACAATAATCAATATCTGTGAAAGCATTATCTGGAAAGAATTTATCCCCACAACTATTAACAGTGGGCGTGATGCTGAATTTGAAGGTGTTATTATTAAACTATTCCACCTGTTGATAACTGGGACCGACAAAGTTCACGCTCTCCGGGAAGCATTTTACTGACAGAATCTTCCAAATGTTACGAAACTGCTTGCTACCATCCTAATCTTCCTTATTGTAATCTGCTTCCAAGGTTTTCGTGTGGTTTTAACTGTTAGATCGAAGAAAGCCTATGGACAACATGGATCATATCCAATAAAGCTATTCTACACTCCAACATGCCCATCATTCTTCAGTCTGCACTCGTATCCAATCGTTACTTTATGTCTCAATTGCTGCACAGGAGATATAGTGGAAATTTTCTTGTTTATCTGTTTGTCAAGTGGAAGGAATATGAATATTCAGGTCAATCCATCCCCATTGGTGGTATTGCTCACTATGTTATTGGACCATCAAGCTTGGAAGATATGGCTGTAGATCCCTTCCATGCCCTTTTCTATTTAGTGTTTATGCTATCAGCTTGTGCACTATTCTCAAAAACTTGGATTAAAGTTTTTGGATCTTTAGCTAAATATGTGGCCAAGCATCTTACAACAAATGGTGATGCCTGGTCACTGTGATTCGAACTTGCAGAAGGAATTGAACCGCTACATACCCACTGCAGCTGCCTTTGGAGGAATGTGTATTGGTGCTTTTGGTGTTCGTTAGTCATGCCCTCCAAGGTTATTATGCCACTAGTGTGGACTTTTACGATAAGAAGTCCATGCTATTTCAATGAATTATTTGAATATCAAGAACACAATCCTGAAGTCCCCAAAAGCATACCTATATGCAAATTGTAATCATAATTATGATAATGGTTTTTTTAAGTTTTAGTCTTATATAGAATTAATGGTTATTTATTTTGTTTTCTTATAGCTATGTGATATAAGGTACTCGGAGTTGATACTGTGTTTGGATGGGAATTTGATATATCAGTCGAAATTGGAGCCAAATTTGATGTTAATGGACTATTATGAACGACATTGTCTGCCTTTTTTTATTTGAATTTTTGTATATATATTTCAACAATCTATTTAGTTATATTTTTATGTTACTGTGTATAAAGTAAGAAAAACTTAATTATTTCATATATGTATATTATTTCAATACTTATTTATGTATAAAGGCCATGTTCGTGTCGCATCGTGCCCCTTCCCATGTTTGCGTTTGTGCTTCACAGTTCCTTACACCATTCACTCTTCTCAGCACATGAATATGTGGGACTAAAATTGAGTGATGACTTGTATGTATGAACCTGGCATACTAAGTAATTTTAAGGGAAGTTTCATAAGTAATTTAGTGGATTGACCTTTTTACATTATTTATCGTGGATGAACTTTCATACCCCTGAAGTTAAAATGGTTCATTGTGAAACTTTCTTACTCTTTTTTACAATTGATTCAAATCCCATGATCCTAATTTAGCGAGGGTTAACACAAACATTAAAATTTGAGGGAATCATTGTGATTACATTACTATCATATTAATCCTTGAAAAAATAGGAAGTTAGAGCCAACAAAACTTTGGATTCTTTTCTGATTGTGGCTTTTTTACATTATTAGATCTTCCCTGCAAAGGACTAAGAAGCTATAGACACAACTCCGAAAGATAATTTGGTTGTTTTAACAACTGCTCTTGCTAGAAAGTGGTTGGATTTTACTCTCAAGGAAAACGTTCCGCGTGTTCTCCCAAAGGTGTTATGGTGGATTCATGAAATGTGAGGACATTACTTCAAAATGGATTATGTCAATCATATTCCTTTGGTCGCTGCCACTATGATTGATTCTCATGTAACAACAGAGTACTGGAAGAATAGGACTTAAGAGCGTTTAAGTATGCTTAAAATCTACAAGCATAATATTTTATTGTAGATATTTTCCTCCAAGCAGAATGTTTGATTATTTAAGGTATGCTTAGTATCTACAAGCATAGTAGCAGGAACGTGTGGGTAGTCGATTATTTATGGTTCATTTTATGCAAAAGACGCACTTTATTAATGATTTAACACGAGACTCTTTTGCAAGAGCAATCAATTCCGTGTGCATTAGTAAGAATTCTAGTAAGCAAATGTTTCAGATAATGAAGCCAGTGTGATGATTATGTTCTAAATATACACTCTTGAAATCTATTTAGTAATTTGTTGTAATTTAGTGTGGAACGCCTCATATGTGATAATTGTGTTAATTGAGATATTATGGTATTGTATTCTAGCCACTTGTAAAAAAATGGGAATACAATAACCCACTTTCTATTGTATTCTGTAATTAACTCCCTCCCTTAAAAAAACCCGACATACCCCCCCCCCCCCCAAAAAAAAAAAAAAAAAACCACTCCCCTGCTCGTAGACAACCTGCTAGTGGCCGAAAGCGGGGTAGAGGGGAGGCGGAGTTAAAAAATTATAAAATTGGCTTGGTGGGCGTTATTAAAGAAGTGGGAATTTCTATCCTCAAATGTTATTCAAGGAGGCTAATTGGGATTTTCCCCTAATTCATATTTTTCATACTTGTTAATAGTATAGAAGGATTTTGAAAACAACTGAGGATAAGTGATGTTTGTTCTTTATATCAGCTTATAATTAAATAGCAGGATTTCGACAACACTAAATGGTAGGTCACCAGCTTGGGAGTACAAGTATGGAAAATTACCAGCTACCCACTTCTCGTAACCAAGGATGAACATGGTTTTTTTTGTGCTGGTACGTCTCTCACTCTCAATCCCTTTATTTTGTTATAGTAACTTCAGGGCACTATTGTCAAAGAGGATGATGAGGTCTGAAATTCTAGCCCTAGTTTTTTCAGAGCTCTCCCTCTCTCCTTCAATCCCCTAATTCTCAAATTGAAAGATCAATAAATTACCTCAAAATATTGTATCTTTTATCTCTCAATATCAAATGGTCTATACGATATACATACATATATATAGATCCTAACATAATGTTCAACTATTACTCTGTATATAAGAATATGTTATCAAGCATCCAATTGTTTTCCAAGCATCCAGTTGTGTCATGTTATCAAACTCCTTGATATTTAATATTGTTTCTCTTGTATTTTATGAAAGGAGTGAAGAGTTGAACCTATGAATTTTAACACGTGTGTGTGTGGGGGGGGGGGGGGGGGGTACAATAGCTGATATCCGTGCTTTACATAATCCGATTCTATTGTTGCAGTATTATCATACTTCCTAGGAAGATTACGAAAAATATTTATTTTTTAGCATGTGCTTTCTTTACTTTTTCTTTTTCTTTTGTGTATATTCACACTATTCCCAGAACAAGCTTTATCAGATCATATGATCAAATTTAAATTTAATTTAATGCGGTTTCAATTCACATTTGTTTTTTTATTGCAGACCGGAACAACAAAAAAGATTACGTGAAACACTTTGAGAGTGTTGAGAAATATGGTATGTTTGTCAATTGGATTTTTCTAGTTTTATTTTTGTTCCCTCATTACCCATTCTATTCCATGAAATTGTGTGGTTTTCTTTTTCTTCTCTCTTTATATATCTATATATAGTTCATTGCCAGATATTCGGGGTACAAATTCTGAATTTTTATAGTCTTGAGGTAATCTTATTAAATATGTGAACATTCATTGAAGAATATAATATTGAGATAGGAAATAATGTGGTTTTGTATTTTATTTTTAACAGGCTGGTGCCTCAGAGCATGTGAGGACCCTTAGGCCAAATGTCTCCGTACTCCACCGCCGATAGCCTACCTCCGACAGCGTACCTCTCTGTCCGACGCAGCTCAGGTAAGAAAGATCTCTTTATTTAGGGTTATCCTATTGTTTTTAGGATTTTTCCCCTTTTCCCCTTTTTCCTCCGGTAACTCCTCGTTGATGCACTTTTGGTTAAGCAAGACTACAACTTTCAGATTAATTATGCACTGTCTCTCTGTAGCAATAGATGCTTCCTCGGATCGTGAACCCTAACACTTAAAAACTCTCATCCCCATATTTTGTATATTGTTGAAGACTAATTGTTTCAATCCCAAACCTGTTTTGTTAACTCTAATTGGCAACATTGTTACTGCTAATGCCACATCTAATTTAAATGTATTAAGTCTTTTGGTTATGTGTCTGGTTGATTTTATGAGAAGTGAAGATTGGGCTACAAGGAAAGTAGTTGCGGACGTGTTAAGGAGGATGGCCGTCGTGGAGAGGAATCGCTTAAAGGAATTTAAGTCTTCTTTTTTTGACTTCTTTGGAGAATTGGAGCATATTTTAGGTCCTTCACGACAGAAGCATATCCTCCACGGAACACTGAGATCTGAGAAATTATGCTGCCCTTGATGCATTAGTAACACCGATTCAAGCTTTTGATGTTATTAAAGGTAAACATGTATACATGGAGTACTTAAACTTTTATTTTGTGAATTTATTAATATCATGTGTATTTATTAATATCATGTAATAGATATCGTTCTGCTGAGAGGAAAAATTGTCGATTGGTTAGCGCTAGTATTCAGGAAGCTGCACGATCAAAAGTAAGCAACAAATTATATTTTTATATAAGAACTGAAAATTCGGTGGGAAAGATTTCTTGGAGAATGATGATTGGATTATATGGTGATGATGTGCCCCAAAAATATACTTTTTGACCCCAACATTTCTTAATAGGTAATTTGACTATACTTATTGGTATTATACTTATATGGAAGATTTTTATTAGGTCATTGTCTTAATGTGTATTAGTGTTGTTGCAATTGTTTATATTGTTGTACCATTTTTTATTTCTCAAACATTGTGGTGGATAGTCTTGTAAACAAAGGAAACTCTGCCCAAATTTTTAAAAATGTTCAGTTATTATAGTTGACAATTACAACCAATTTAATAGTGTCATAACTAAGGTGGCATCTTTGTCAGTATATAATTGTGGATAGTGTCACAAATATCATTCCTATTCATCTTAAGCTGATCCATTTTTGAATATCCACTTGTTAAAATAAGTTCATGTTTTATTTGTTTTTGCTAATTTTATACATAGTGTGGTTAATTATTAAAATAGTTACATTTTATTATTTGCAGACATACACATGGCATATCCGACATACGTAGCATTCAAAGACCTAAATCCATGTGTTTACACTTCATGGCAAGCAACACAAGCACAATTCAATTGATACCGAGGCACCACATTCAAAAAACTTGAGTCCATCGAACATGCTTAGCAGGCGTACTCTAAGTACACGAGGGAGGACATTAATACCCTCGCGGTTGAAATACCTAGACTTCACGAAGTGTATCCACCGCGTGGTGACCCCAGGTCTAGGTTTAGATATATTTTTTTACATGTCATGACATTTCATGTCATCGAAGTGTTGTGTTGTTATTTTTTTTAGTTATTTTTATTCTATGTTCATTGTGTACGTGGCGCCCAAGAAGAGGTTGTTTGATGTTAAATTAAGTTTAAATAAGTTTTATAGAAATATAAATGAAATATTTTTAATTTTTTAGACTTGTTGCATGTTCATGATATTTATTCTACTCTCATCATTTCATCATTTTGCAAAAATATAAAGAAATTTGTAATAACTCTTGCCACATTTAATAAATTCAACTTTTGTAATTGCTAATAACAGTCACAAATTTGTCACTATTGTCAATTTTCTAACCGCTAATAGCAGTTTCAAATATAAGATTTGTAATTGCTGAGAGCCGTTATAAATATTAGATTCGTAACTGCTAACAACAGTTACAAATATTATATTCGTAACTACTGACAGTAGTTACAAATTGAGGTCATCAGTTATAACCCCTATAGGGGTTATAAAAATTTATGACTGCTATTAGGAGTTACAATTTTTCTTTTGTCACCCCCCAAATTATGACGGTAGATAGAAGTTATAAAGGTCATTTTTGACTGCTAAGAGCACTCACAAATCTCCCATTTTGGTGTAGTGTATATATTTGTCACATTCTTATAATGATATTTAATTCAGTAACGCCCGACATAGTCTTGATGGAGGCCGACGCCAGAATGCACGGGGTGCTACAGTTAGACGACACAACAATACCTAATTCATGGAATGCCATGAACCTCGGGAAATTTTATACTTAAGTAGATAGGTTAGTTTATACAAGTATTTCAATTCAGTAAAGATTATTCATGTTTGTAAATGTCTTTCTTTATAACTATATCCCCAATATTGAAATCCATCATTAAACCTACATGAAAATGGTCGTAAAAATCAATTTGGGTTGGTCAGCTTAGAGAAATAATAAACCCGCCTAAGAATGGGTGATACAACTTAGAAATAAGTTGTTCGCCTAAATTTTTTCATCAAACCCACCTAAAAATGGTGCTACCCCAAAATCGGAACGGTCGGCATAAAATAGGCATAAACCCACCTAAGAATGGGTGGTGTAACTTAGTAATAATTTGGTTATCTGAGATCTGGAATCAAACCTACCTGAAAGTGGTGATATAACCCAACTTGGGTTGTTCGACATATAATAGTCATAAACTCACCTAAGAATGGGTGGTGCAACTTAGAAATAAGTTAGTCACCTAGGTTTATGCATCAGGCCCACCTTAAAATAGTATTATGACCCAACATGGGTTAGATAGCCTAGAATTGGCATAAACCAACCTAGGAATGGGTGGTATAACTTAACAATTAATTGGTCATCTCAGATCTTACATCAAACACACTTGTAAATTATGGTACCACATAATTTGGGTTGGTCGTCCTAGAATAGTCATAAAACCACTTAAAATTAGGTGGTATAACTTAGCAATAAGTTTGTCACCTGATAACTGGAATTAAACCCCTTATAAATGGTGGTACAATTGAACTTGAGTTGGTGGCCCTGGAATAGTTAAAAACCCACCTAAGAATGGGTATCAAACCCACCAACAAGCAGTTGTATATCTTTTAAATTAAGAATATTAACTTACAAATATTAATGAACTGGTTAGTTATTTTGCCTCTTCATTAATTTTATAAGTTAGTAGAGTCGATCATAAACCACAACCTGTCGACTATGAATTAAAATAACAAGAGCTAGAGTTGCATCCTTTATGGATCGAACTTGAGAAACATAAAATGAGTCCAAATTTTCATATGCGGGATCATGTGCATAAGAAAGAACGAGTATACAATATTGTAAAGATGAGCAGTCTTTGTCCTAACATAATTGTTCTCGTGCATATGATTGTGAGTACGCTTCCACCCACATGCCCAATTTCATCTGTTCACAAAAGTATAAAATATGGCTGGATCAATATGAGGGATTTGGTAGATTTTCTAGAAGAAATAGAAAGGTATTAAAAATGCATAAAATTAACAGAACTACAATGAAGTATAACGTCTCATTTTTTATTTCATGCAGTGTTTCTTAATAATTATTTCGACATATATGTTTTTTATATAGATTTACCGTGCCAACTAAATGCCATTATCATCACGTGGGAGCAGGAAGGTCATAAGATTCTCAAGCAGAAATCAATTTCTCATGTGCTCGAACGTTAGTAGGATCACATTAGTCCCAACCAAACTCATCCCAATCAATAACATCCCAATCCTCGGATAATATGATTGCGCATGAAGGTATGCGTCTACTTTTCTATATTTTTTTATTTCATGAGAACATAGTAATTCAACTTGAGTATTTAGTAGATAAACATTTAGCACTTAAAAGATTTAAATCTATCCACCCACATCCTAATTAAGGCTTGCATCTTACTTATTTTCTCTTCAATTCGCCCATATACAATTGTCCTATATGGTGATAAAAATTCTTCCAAAAATTCTACTATAATGAAATTATGCTCCAAAAATTCCGACAGAAATGTAACGATATTCAAAAATATCTGTCAAAATTGTAAAAAATCTACCAAAACTGTTTACTTTTAGTATTGTTGGATCTCTTTCATGTTTTACTTAGATAATTATTCATGTAATATTTTCTTTTGGCGTTTGACAAGGTAGTACAAAGGATACCCCGTCATTAAGTCAAAGTGGTCCCGACTTTTATAAGAATCATAGAGGGTTTGTCAAACCATGAAATGAATGGGGCAAAGGTCAAAATTGATAATTTAGTGGAACCAAGATTGTCAACCAATTGAACCCAACAATAAGAAGATGATGAGAATGTTGTGATACGTCGCTCGGCAAAGGTTATTATTTCCTTTGGATGTAGAAGACTTGAGAAAAAATTCATAGGAAAATCTCGATGTAGTTTAGAAGAGTGTGGAGGCAATTATCAATTTTCATTAAGTCAATACATTATTCAAATGATTTATTTTTAATTTGTTTATACTCTTTTGTTCTTAGGTTTATACAAATACCCGAAAGGATATAAGTCGATATGTTTTTAAATGGTGGAAATTGCTTAAAGACTCTTTAAGCATATTATGAAAAAGGACTACTATGAGGCTTATGACAACGACAATGAATAACTTTAAAATGCTCCTCTCCATGTTGATCCCAATCAATGGCCTAACTTAATGACTAGTTTGGGTGAAGAAGATACGGTGATATGACATATGTAGAAATACTTTCTATTTATTTACATTTATTGTTTATATGTATCAAAATTGTAACATGGTTTAACTTCTTTTATAGCGAGTGGCGGCCTAAAACACTAAAAATAGGGCAAACCTTTGTGCCAACCTAGGATTGGACGAACATAAATTCCTCAAGTTGTACATAAAGTTATCATAATATTTTATATTCGTTACATATTCTTTTATGGTTTTAGTTTGAGGGGATTATATTGAATTTCATCACTACTATTATTATTATAGTAATATGTTTTTTTCCTTATCTTACTAGAAAAAAAATAGATGAAAAAATCTGACTTGCCTACCAACAAGCATAGTTTGTATAGAGAGACTCGAAAGTTGAAGGATAAGACATATAGTACTAGGGATGGAGAGGTTGATATATAGGTATTATATCTTAATGTCCATTTTTAAATCTACAATAAAAAAACATTTTGGCAAGCGTTTTATGGTATTGCACACTAATTTAAAACTATTTTCTTAATTTGTTGAAAAATATATAAGGGCAGTTGGATGCGATACCAGAAGAGGAGAAGAATAACCTTGGAGCGAAAGATAATATCTTTTAGGATGTAATTCATCATGACATACATGGACAAGCATTATATAGGGGAGTTGGTATTTGACCGACATCTGTAAGACCCAAGAACTATCACTTTACTGAGAGCGAGATACAATGGTTACAAAAGAGGATTGAGAAGGGAGATAATCTTCATCGTCAAGAGATAGGTGATATGAACGAACTAATTTTTCAGACGACCAATAAAAAATTTCATATGATGTAACATACAAAATTCCAGGTACCACCAGGTATTCTCATTTCTCATCACTATCGAATTATCTCTCGTAGTGTTGAAACTTGGACACTAGTCTGGTGAAACTACTTTAATATTGAAACTAGCATTTAAAAATATTATTGAATTGAATTGGTGGAAGCGATTGCATTTGGTGGATTATTATTGTGTTATTAAACGCAATTATGATGATTAAACATGTTAGTTTTCATGTAAAAACAAAGGAGACTTTGCCCAAATTTTTTAAAATTGTAAAGAGTTGTCAATACGATTAACTAATTTTTATTTTGTTGTAATATTATTTTACTATAAAATCTTATTTTACTCTAATATTATTTTACTATACATATGATTCCTCGAGTACTTCTAATTTGCAATTGTAGGAACTTGATCAAGTATTTTCATTTCTCATCACTATCCAATTATCTTGCATAGTGTTAAAAGTTGGACATGAGCCTCGTGGAACTAATTTAATGTTGAAACTTAAATTTAAAAATACTATTATATTGAATCAGTGGAACGTATTGAAATTGGTGAAATATTTTTATGTTGTTAAATGTAATTATGATGATTAAACAGTTTGGTATTCAAGTACAAACAAAAGAGACTCTCCCCAATTTTTTTTTTGAATTATAAATAGTTATCAATATGATTAAGTAATATATTGAGAGTTGTTTTATTTTACTATAATCTAATTTTATTGTACAAATCTTATTTTACAATATAGATGATTCCCCGAGTACTTCTAACACACACTTGTAGGAACTTCATCGGGTATTCTCATTTCTCATCACTATCCAATTATCTTATGTAGTTTTGAAACTTGGACATGAGTTTGGTGGAACTTCTTTAATGTTGAAACTTGTATTTAAAATAATATTATATTGAATTAGTGGAAGGGATTGAATTTGTTGGATTATTGTTGTGTTGTTAAATTTAATTGTGATGATTAAACAAATTGGTTTTCATATATAAACAAAGAAGACTATGTCCAAACTTTTTAAAAATTGTAAAGAGTTGTCAATACGATTAACTAATATATTTAGAGTTATTTTATTTTACTATAATATTATTTTACTATACAGTTGATTCTCCAAGTACTTCCAATATGCAGTTGTAGGGGACTATATCAAGCATTCTTATTTCCATCACTATCCAACTATATTGTACATTATTGAAACATGGACACGAGGCTGGTGGAACTACTTTAATGTTGAAATGTATTGAATGTGTGGAAGGAATTAAAATTTTTGGATTATTGTTGCATTGTTAAATGTAATTATGATGATTAAAGACCTTTGTTTTCATGCATAAATAAAAGCGACTCTGCCTAAATTTTTTAAAAATTGAAAAGAGTTGTCAGTAAGATTAATTGATATATTTAGAGTTATTATACTTTGCTATAATCTTATTTTACTATATTGTAGTATACGGATGATTTTTCGAGTACTTCCAATAAGTAGTTGTAGGGAACTTGATAAGGTATTCTCATTTCTCATCACTATCCAATTATCTTATATGGTGTTGAAACTTGGACATGAGTCTAGTGGAACTACTTTAATGTTAAAACTTACATTTAAAAAATATTGTATTGAATTGTCGGAAGGGATTAAAATTGGTGGATTATTGTTGTGTTGTTAAATGTAATTGTGATGATTAAAAATTTTGATATTCATATATAAATAATGGAGATTGTGCCAAATTCTTTTTTAAAATTGTAAAGACTTGTCAATAAGATTTTGCCAAATTCTATTTTTGAGCACCCTTCTTATTTGGTATAAGGAGAGTATTGTCGTCACGACGCATGAGATCCTTGAGTTTGTCGAGGATATCCACTCATTTTTGTAGGATGGGTTTATTTTGTGGGGGCTTTATGTTATTGTGCCTTGTTGTTGGTTATTGGTTGTTGCTTTGTATACTTCTTGTGTTCGCTCCCTTAGCGATGGTTTTATAGTATCATTTATTTAAAAAAAAAAGATTTGTTTTAGTTTATTATAATCATATTTTGATAAATGATTATTTATTGATTGCAAGTTATGTACAAGCAATTAAAGCTGTATTTATAACAATGAGAGAAGTTTTTTAGCGTGGCTTTTATATTTATCATCAAAACTCAAATATGACTTTTGTTTTAAAATTTTGATTTCTTATTTATTAGTATGGTATTGTAATCATTAAGTATATCGACTTGAATGCAACAATTGTTTGTACTTATTAATTGAAAGGCTTATTTTTTATTGTTGGATGTAGTTTAATGGAAGAATTTAGTGTTGGATGTGTTTCACTGAATTAAGTTAATATAGTAGGTTTGTGATTGGATGACTTGAATTATAATACAATTTACATGCCATTTTTTAATTAAATTATACACTATATAGTAATATAATATTTTCTAATTTTTTTTTATCAATTAGGATGGTTATGGTATATCTTAAATTTTCTTTACAGAATCTGAGGACAATTTGAGATAGATAAACAGTTCCTCTTCTTTGTATGGAAGTAGAATGTTTTTCGTGAGAATACTTTTCGGGACGAAAAAATTTGTCCCTAATGCCAAATTTACAGCATATTAAAATTAAAATTTAGTGCGGAAAAATCCATCTCTAAAATATTGGTTTTTCATTACAAAATTCATCATAAATACTCTTTTGCGATTGTGAAAGAGGTTTTAAGTATGATTTTATATTATTCATATTGTTTTTTTTTCTTGTAGTGCATCTAGGGATGAACCAGGATATTGATGGTGGTGGAGGAGTTTGTAACTGGTTCTACAAGCATAAGGCAATAACCAATGGATGATTATTTCCCCTAAACGGAGTTATACGAAAAGCCTTGTCAGTCTTCTTTGTCTGGCATGCTCGACCTCTCTCTCTCTCTCTCTCTCTCTCTCTCTCTCTCTCTCTCTCCTTATTATGGACCCCTTTCCCCCGAATAGAGATCATCCTTATGGACTTTGTTCAGCTTGGTCACCCCCATTTCTTTTAATCGACACGGGAGAAACAAAGTTTAACGATTCATCTGGGTTGGCTTGTCATTTATTCAAGGTTATCGGGAACTGGTGGAAAGAAAAAGTACTCATTTCTCCATATTGTTCTTCCTCTATCTCTTCCCAAATCTGACCTAATGTGTTTACTTCATTGTATAAAAATAGTGGGATTTAACTAGAAGATCTTCATGTTGTTTTGTAGAATCTTCCTCAGAACTTGTTCACATCGCATATGTGAGTAATAATGCTTCACCGATATACAACCCCATCATAGTTGAGCTAAGGAGGGGGTAGCTGTGGGGATGGAGGAATCATCGAACACCATATAATCGAAATATGTTACCTTTGGGGAAGTTGTGAAGTTCTTGGCTGATGCAAAAATTACTATGTATCCAAGAAGCACATGAGCTACTCTATAGTGAGGTCTAACACTGATCGATGCTTTCCTCGCCAAAATGTTTTTAAGCACTACTAAATTAACATCTTAGTCTCTAGGATTTCTCTTAGGGATATCAATACAAAGAAAAGGTTGATTAGTAACAAAAATATTTGGTTGCATAAAATAAGCTAAGTGAACGGTTCCCTTCTTAAGCGGGTGAAGGAAGACCTTAATAATTTTCACCATATAATGACCACAAAAGACTAAAACCTCCTTCTTATTGTGCTTTTATGATATGGGCATCCAATTCACCAAATTACACGACTTGTAAGTGGCTTGGGAATAATATGTGTTGGACCCAAGAGAAGTCTTTAGGTCGTAATGATATCTAATTTCATTCAAACCCATATTAGTCCCAAAAATTGGTTAATGGAAACTGTCCCCATTATAACTTGAAAAAATCATCCATTTTCTTACATTGAAATTATTCCACAGAATTGGAGTACTTCCATTAATTGAGATGAAACGAATTCCCCACTCTATTATGTTATGAAAATAACCTCGCCATGTCATAGACATCGTCATTATGGGCAAGGTCCTTTTCTTCATATTGTCGTCATTTAATACTTCCTCAAACGTTCAGAGGAAATGGAACTAAAAGAAAAAAATGAAGAATAAGATGAATAGAGAGTCTGCAAGTCTAGTTAGAAAGATAAAGTAGAATGAAGATTTTTTACCTATAACGGTTTAAGTAAATGAAGTACAAGGGTTGTTTGAAACTCATTATACCCTTTATTGCTAAAGAGGATCTGAAGTGACGGCTCTCTTCGGTAGAGTGCCTCACTTCCTCTTCCCCCAAGTCATGACCTTTGCGCGTCATATTTCTTAGGGAAGAAAATCTACAATGGACACAACCCTAAACATAGGGATTATATATGTCATTATAAATAATTAAGCTCCCACTAAGCGTACAAGTGGGATACCCGTCAGTAAAAGACAATGCTCGAGAAATGCCACGCCAACACATGCACAATTCATCCAGGCAGAATTGGACCGATCATGCCTAAATATAGACCACCCTAATTCTAAAGGCAATTGGAGGGATTATGAATCGGTTAAGGCATGTGGCACTATACAGTTAAGGCGGTGTAGTCGTTCGAATATCATAGACACACTGAGGGAGAATCAAGGGAGATGATAATTAGATTTGTCCAGATATAAACTTATAGTTATTTTACTACTTGAAAGATAAGATCGAAGTTGATAATTACTCACTATTAGGAAGACCTACAATTGTAGGGCACTTGTATTAAGAAATAGTAGTAATAGTACACCCTTGTATCCATGGCTTGGACTCTCAGCTAGAAATCCTAGAACTCCAAGTCATCTTATTCCCTTATCATATATTCAAACTTTCCTCCCCCTTCCCTATGGACATCGATATGCCCACCCATCGAACCATGTAAAGTTGTGTGTCCTTTTTCTTATTTCACTTATAATTTGAGGCTGAATTGGTAATTAAAAATTATGCTAGGATCGATATCCTCCTACACCTTAAAATACTATTAAGGATAAATGAAATATTAATAAACTACAAACTATGTTGATCTAAGAAGAAATAAGGCCTAAGAACCCAAAATGGTTGTGGCCAATCTTATGATATAAGGAGATGGAAAGAAAAAGGTCTTAAAGATAATCAATATTAGTTAATCCAACTAAGCAGAGTTTGATCAATTTTCCCTAAACAATGATAATAAGCAAAAGTTCTGCTTTTCTAGCAAGAAGGGACACTTTCAAAAGGACTACCTAAGATGTAAGGTCTTATTTCAAAAGATGGGTAAACATGTGACTTTTATATGTTTCAAATCAAAATCAATTGATGTTCGTTATAGAAATTAACGGATTAATTCTAGTTCTACTAATCATGTCTCATCTCAATGTAGAGAGATAACTTTCAACCCTAAACATAAGAATGAGTGATTCTTTTCTTTAAATGGGAAATCGAGAAAAATTACAAGTTGAAGTCATTGAAACTTCTTTTTTTTTAGATTCTGATTATTGTTTGGATTTAAAAGAAATACTATGTGTTCCTTTTGTTTCTCATAATTTACTTTTTTTCTTTAAACTAGCCTTTGATAGCTGAAGTAATATTTCTACTTGACTTGAAAATCCGTTCTTATTGGTTCTGTTTTTGTATTAATGGTTTATATCAAATTAACTTGAAGATATTTTTTCTAAATATTTCCTTATCCAGCATCTTATTATTAGAACGAAATGTAACTCGTTGGAACAGCATTCTACTTAATTGTGGCATAACATATTAGAGCACGTATCCACGAAAATAGTAGAAAATTTAGAAAATAGAGAATTGTCCATAACCCGACTTGGGCATATTTTATGTGTGGGCGGTATTAAAGACAAATATACCAAACACACGCAAAAAAGAGAGTCAAGAAGCATATAGCTTATTAAAATAATATATACATACATATATGAACCTATTGATGCTCCATCTTTTGGTGGATAAAAATATTGATGTTGAATATATTATAGGGGCACGACATGATATATTATTAAGAAGATCTCGGAGGAATGAGATGCCATCTATTCCCTATGATTATGTAGTGTATATATAAGAACTTAAATTTAATGTGGGGGATATTAATGTTCCGATTATTTATTCATAAGAGTAATTATGCTACAAAAAGGATTAATTCCATGAATAAAAATATATATGTATTTTAAAAAGGTTTTAGAGTTGGTCAAATTGCATGAGGGATATAAAGAGTTGGGTGTAAATCTGTCCTTCTGAAAAAACGCGATTCAAAGGTCAATATTTAATTATATAAAGATACATTTATTTCTAAAGGTTATAATCTACAAGAAGACATTGATTATAACGAGGTTTCTTGATAAAAATCAGGATTATCTCAAAATCATCCTAGCATTGGTGGATCATTTTTAGCTAGAGTTTCACCAAAAGAATGTGAAAATGGATTTTTTGAATTGGAGTTTAGAAAAAGAAGTCTACATGGTACAACCACAACGCTTCACAAAATTAGTAAATGAAAACATGGTTAATCTGTTGAAAAGATAATATATGCACTTAAATATGCTTATCGAAAATGGTATCTTAAGTTTCACGATACTATGTAATACCTGAAAATTTTAAATTGTTATTTATTTAAATTAATTCGAATTTTGAAAGAAAAAAAAATTTGGGGATTTAAATAATTTTAGTAATTTAAAATTTCATTATTTATTTATGGAAACTGGAATTTTAATCGGATTTGGAGGATTTTATTAATTTATACAATTTTGAGGGCATTTTTGGTTGACAGCCACGAGCGAATCGATTCGACCTTAGAGCCAAATCGATTCGGTTTGTGGCAGAGGTGGCAATCTATTGGTTTCTATAGAGTTTATTCTTAACTCAAATTCGTCCAATTTTTATACATTAATAATTCGGGGTTAGGACTTTTAAAAGGCATTTTTATAAAATCTAAAAGCAGAAGACATTTTTTATTTTTATCTCCCTCTATCTATAAACCCTAGCCCCAATTTTATTAAGTATTCAACCCTTGATTTGAAGGCTTATTTGGTATTTTCTCGAGTTTGGGGTAGAGTGAGTTTTGATTATTTTCGTGAGAGGAACGAAGTTGTATGATCAGAATTTTGGTGCATAATGTTTATGAGTTTCATGCGAAGATTTTAAGGTACGGTATTTATGCAGTATGCTCTTTAAATCTCTTGAGAGTAATCGTTTCCTCCACATTTATTTGTACTCATATTGTTGATATCACGACGTTTATTGGAATCTAAAATATTGATTCGATTGAGTTATTGTATTTGTTGATGGGCATGGTGTCATAAAATTTTTATATGGCACGGAGAATGGTCACCCCGCCAATAGTAAAAAAAGTCCAATAGACAGTTGGAGGCTTTACGAAGCTTAGGTGAGGTGAGGCCTGGTGACCTATTGATGTGTTATTGAAAAATAAATTGGTATAATGCTCGTATGTCTCATTAAACTTGAATTCAGATTCTTATTGATTCATTTTATTCACCATTATTATTTTCAGTATCTATTATTTTCATATTGTGTACTTCCCTGTATTTTTCTTTTTAGTGGAAGGTTAGCGTGGATTTGGATGTTACAGATTTTTAGAGGATTTTAATTTTGTATAGCTTGGCAATGTAATTTATTTAGAGAGCTTGGTAGTATTTTCGAGAGGAAGTTAATTGCATTATTTTGGAAGTGTAAATTTTGGATTGGTTATATTTATTTTTGATGAATATAAATGTCTTATACTAATTATTGAGGATGTAGTTTAGTTTTAATCGTAGTAGGGCCTCATGTTTTTGATGGAGTTTTACAGATGGTATCAGAGCTTAGGTGTACAACAATCCTCGAGTGTTTGGGTATGGGTCTAGCACACAGGTTATTTGTGTTTTCGTTAGAGATAGGGAGTTTTTGTTGAGTACTTGTTAGGCATCGAGGTTATGATTGGTAATCTTGATGTGAAGATGTTTTTGAGGACTTTAGTATTGTGATGATTTTGTAGAGATAGAATTGAGTTGTGATTCGTGAGAGAGCACGAGGGGAAACATGCAGGTAGGATTGGGTGTATGTGCACCTAATCGTGATTTTTATGGGTAGGTATTTTTGTGCCTTATTTTATCTTGAGCGTTATGCTTTGTCGAATTTCGAGGACGAAATTCCTATGCTAGTGGGAAAGTATGTACAACTCGAAAATTTTAAATTATTATTTATTTAAATTAATTCGAATTTCGAAAGAAAATAAAAATTTGGGATTTCAATAATTTTAGTAATTTAAAATGCTGATATTTATTTATGGAAATTGGAATTTTAATCGGATTTGGAATCGTGGGTAACTTTGGGATTTTGTTAACTCATACAATATTTAGGGCGTTCTTGGCTGATTGCCAGGGACGAATCGATTCATCCTTAGAGACGAATCGATTTGGTTTATGGCAAAGGCGGCAATCTGTTGGTTTCTAAAGAGTTTGTTCTTAACTTAAATTCCTCCAACTTTTTATATATTAATAATCCAGGGTTAGGACTTTTAAAAGTCATTTTTATAAAATTTAAAAGTAGAAGACCTATTTTGTTTTCATATCCCTTTATCTACAAACCCTGGACCCAATTTTATTCATTATTCAACCCATGATTTGAACGCTTCTTTGGTGTTTTCTTGAGTTTGGGCTAGAACAAGTTTTGACTTTTCGCGAGAGGAACGCAGTGGTATGATCAAAATTTTGGGGCTGAATCTTTATGAGTTTCATGCGATGATTTTAAGGTATGGGGTTTACGCAATATGCTCCTTAAATCACTCGAGAGTAGTTGTTATTACCTCATTTATTTGTACTCATTATTGATATCATGGCGTTTATTAAAATCTAAAATATTGATTCGATTGAGATATTATATTTGTTGATGGGCATGGATAATGGTCACCCGCTAATAGTCCAAAATTCGAATAACTATGATGAGGCTCTACGAAGCTTATGTGAGGTGAGGTGAGACCTGGTGACCTATTGATGTGTTATTAAAAAAAAATGGTATAATGCTTGGATGTCACATTAGACTTAAATTCAGATTCGTATTGTTGCATTTTATTCACCGTTATTATTTTGAGCATCTATTCTTGTCATATTATGTACTTCCACGTATTTTTCTTTTTAGTGGCAGATTAGCATGGATTTGGATGCTACGAATTTTTGGAGGATTTTAGAGCATGACGTTTGGAGGATTTTATTTATATATAGCTTGACAATGTAATTTATTTGGAGAGCTTAGTATTATTTTTTAGAGGAATTTAATTGTATTATTTGGAAGTCTAAATTTTGGATTAGTTATATTTATTTTTGTGGAATATAGATGCTCTATACTAATTGTTGAGGATGTAGTTTAGTTTTAATCGTAGTATCACCTCGTGTTTTATTTTTTATTTTTTTTTTGGGGGGGGGGGGGGGGGGTGTACATATTACTTCCTTGGAATTTGAGAATAACATTGTTCATCGGTGCATTTACATGAAAATCGGTGGGTGTAAGTATTTAGTTTAGTACTATATGTTGATAAATTGATTATAGTTAGAAACGATCTTGGTTTATTATGAAAAATCAAGTATTATTTTAAAAAATAAAATAAAATGAATG
This sequence comes from Sambucus nigra, assembly GCA_949130495.1. Taxonomy (NCBI): domain Eukaryota; kingdom Viridiplantae; phylum Streptophyta; class Magnoliopsida; order Dipsacales; family Adoxaceae; genus Sambucus; species Sambucus nigra. The sequence goes on along the minus strand of OX422221.1, from coordinate 513,721,779 downwards.
GCATGGAAGAGTCTTCCATTTTGAATAAAAATATTATGGGATAGATCACGTGGATTGTTGGGATTATCTTAAAGAGTTAAATTAACAACGTTTAAGATGTAAGTTTGAGATTCCATTATGCTTCTAATACATAAATGTGACAAGTTCCACTCAATTTAATGTTCATTAAGTGAGTTATAAGGTAAATTCATGAAGGCTATTCTTATGTATATCTTATAGGGACAGTATGCACGGGCTTTCACCAGACTGGATATTAGTTTTGTCCTTGAATTGTTAGGTAAATATTAAAGCAATTAATGAACTGATAATTTAAAATATTTAAAAAATGTTAAGGTACTTATAACAGATGACTTATTGCATTCTCACTTTTAGATAGACTAGTCACCTTATGGCTACTGGGTACGTAGACTAAGATTTTATGTGATTAATAGAAACACTTTGGGTAAAGTCATTCATGTCGTATAAGGAGTTTGTTTCATTGAAAAGTTTTAAGTAGTGTATCATTTCTCCATCCATTGCGAAAGTTGAGTTTATAGCTTGTTTGGAAGTTACATTTCATGGATTATATCTGCAAATTTTCATTTTAGGGAAGAAAATTATGGACTCACTTTCGAATCCGCTAAAAAAAATTATGATGATATCGCAACAGTATTCTTATCACAAAATAATTGGTATACCAATATATGTAAATCAAACACATTAGTATAAGTGTTAATGAGAGTGCACTATTGTCCAATGGACTTAACTTATTTAATTAAATGTCAACTCACACCCGTTTTAATTCTTTTAAACCCTAGAACATGCAACTACGTGATTGAAAGCGTAAAAACATGAAATCTTACAATAAAAACAAGCAAGAAGGATTTTAGGAAAAATCCCCTTCGAGGTAAAACTTTTTCTATTTCACTTATATATTTCACAAATCGCAACTTAAAAAATATACATGTGAACGACATCATTTTCACATGAATCTCCTGCAGGTGACCCTTCGTCTTCCTTTAGCAATGGTTCCCACGAGAACCAAAAGATCAGTAGTGGAGAAGCCTTCTCCATAAGAGTAACTCCAGTATGGAATTATGCGAGGGTTTAAAAATGATTCAGAAAGATATATGGGAGGTGGTGTGTGAATCAATAGAGTGTTTTTCCTTTTAAAAAGATATGACTTTGTGAAGCAGGTCTACAGAAAATGAGGTTTTAAAAGTCTTGCAAAGTACCTGCACAAAGCAAGTTTTTAGAGAAAGACACAAATGTCGAGGCATCATTAGGTTATTTGAACGAGGTTGAAATGTCATTTTAATAATATATAGACCCCGTTAGAAGCTCACTTCAAATGACCTTTTTGCGACATGATAAAAATCTAAACACTATACCCTTGTTTGAACCTTTTTCAATGTAGGCGATCTAACGAGACTTCGAATGAGATGCTGGGCTCGCTTGAACGAGATCTACACCTCATTTGAATGACAACAGGTGGAAATGAATTTTTTTGAATAAAACTAGCCTTGTTTTTTAAATCAAAATAAAGTAAAATACTGCCAATATAAATTTGAAAAACATCAAAGTTCAAAATGTAAAATATACCATTATTACATGGAGCTGTAGAGCAGGCTGAAGATGAATGTGGGGTATAATGAAGATGTAGTGGTGCACATTGGAGATGCACGTTGTCAGATGTTCGAATCTTTGACATCAAGCATGATCGTGGAGACGTGTTGTTCCATAATTGATATAGTGGGATATGCCATATTTAATGTAGTCTAGAAACTACGGGCAAGTCCTAAATTCAAGGGGTTGTGTCAGAACAATGCCCTTACAAATCTCCCCCTATGGCCTTGTGGGTGCATGATGTGACCACAAATGTGTATCTAGTGTGCGAGTTGATATAGGCTCGAGTGCAATCCTATCACTTTAGTAATAAACCCAGTAAGTAGGGATCATCTCGACAGGAAAATAGGACGATGAATCATAACGACGCGGAATAGGTGACTAGCCCAAAAATTGACTCTCGAAAAGAAATAGAAAAGGTGATTCGGGAGAATGGAGTATCTACTAACTAGAACCGAATGCACACTAACTATTAACTAAACTAACTGCAGAGAAATAAATTGAATGTATTAAGTATGAATAAGGAAAGATAAGTCGGGTTACAAACCACCAAACCCTAGTATATTTACCGTATAGAATGATAAATTTTGAATTAGAACTTTAGTTAAACCCGGACTTTATTAATCCTAAGCATTATAAATACGAGGATATAAGTCCGCACCATACATAATCAAAGGTAAGAATAAAGCGTTGTTGAATAGCTACACGCGCTCTCACTCTTAAACCTCTCGGTTACGTAGGGCAAACGAGGTCAAAAGATCTATGATGGTTGCGCATACTACACAACACGATTCTCTTAAAATTCAATTTAAACCCCATTTTCTACATGGGTAAATTACACCGGGTTAGGTTCATGAACCCCAACCGTTAAAAACTTAGCCAGGCATGCTCGAATTAAACTAAAACACTATTTCTAAAGTGCAGAAACTTATGACTAATGTGGAAAATTTGAGAAGAAAAATGTGAATGAAGAATTGAAGACTAGAATTACTGACTACTCTAACTAACTACTAAGTATATTAAAGAAAAATTTAATTATTACTTACACTGAAGAAATATGGAAAATAAATGTTAAATCTTGAATTAAATGCAAAACTTCAAAACTAGGTTTCTTCTCTACAAGATCCCTCCAAAAACTACTAAAATTCGAACCCCCCTAATGTTTAACAATAAACCAAATTAAAATACACTTTGAATTTTGCAATAGTTTGAACCAAGTAAAACTCTGAATAAGAAAACAAAAAAACTAGAAAAATCCAACCAGATCGGTCCAATGAGCTTCATCGGTCCAATTTGGTTGTACCCCAGATCGGTTCGTTTTTGCTAAATATCGGATCGGTTCGGTCCCTTAAATGAGACAGAATGTTTTTCCTCTTCCGAACCAATTTGTTTTTGGATATATATAGTCTGGTCCGGTCCTAAATTTGCTCTAGTATTCTTTCTGTTGATTATCTCATCTTTGTGGCTTCATATCTTCTGACTTGATGCTTGGATTGGGACACCGTTTCCTCCTACGCACTTGTGAATGCGTATTCTTCATTTTTCATTTGATCCCTCATCCAAACTCTCGATGTAAATTTACTGTTTTTCCCTCTAACTTTACTTCCTTTATTGACTTCTCGGTTTAGGGTTTCTCTTTTCTTCACTTAGCATTAACTACCTATAAAAAGCATGAAAAACACAAAAAACTTGAGGCACTATGTGGGAATGGTCAGTAACATATAAATGAGATAAATCAATACGTTTTTCATTATTCAAGGTGCTAAACACTACTAAATTAAGGGGATAAATTAGAAAGAACTTATGCCTAATCAAAGCCCCCTAACCTAGAACTTTGCGCATCCCGAACAATGTCAAAGAATCCAACTAAGGTACAACTCCTAAAAATTATTTTAGTAAGATAGAATACCACTTTCGCGGGCAATGCAATTGCATTTAGCTTATGCAACAAGCCTTTAAACCCCTAGGTTACCCTAGTAAGACGAGTTTTGTCTCGCGAGGATTTGAAGTGAATATACCCACAAAATTCATTTTTTCACTCAATAAAAATTCAAAATACCTAAAAATTGTATAATTCAAACTTTTCGGAATATAATCACCATATATTCATATGCTCAAATTTCAATTTGTCGTGTGTGTGTACGAGGCTAGAAATTTAACCGTCAATTTTCACCGATTAATCATCACGTTACTTTTCTTGAAAATTCGTTTTTATTCAAGTGCTCACGGGATATCCTCAAAAATGAATCACTCGAAATGTGACCATTTTTCTCGGTATGCGTGATATAAGGATTAAATGCATTGGAACACGAATTCGCGCATATAAAATGAAAGGCGAAATTTTAAGGGTGAAAAGATCTCTTTATTGCATTACGATAGTTGGGAAACGGGGACATTGCCTCTTATTCATACCATATTATCTCTCTTATTATCTTTTTGTGTTTTATCTATCCACGCGGTAATCAATTTCGTATTTCAAACTCGGTTAGGACTTTTCTTGGGTCATAAGGCGTATTGGGTAATATGGGAATGATCGAATAATTCGGATCAAGTGTGTGTGTTGATTAGGGCCGTCAATATGGGATCTTGAGGATGAAACCGTCCATAATCAACCCAAAATAATGTGTTTGGATCCCATTAATTGTGTTTGTGGGTTAAAATAGTTTGAATGATCCAATAAGATGGTTTGTTGGCGGGTCATTAGTGGGTCAAAATGGTTTTGGACCCTTACAAAAATAAAACTCAAATTACTAAAGAGCTAAAAGATTTTTTTTATTCAAGTATTTACTTGAATATTTTTTTTCAAAATTATTATACCATATTTATTTGTATATGGTATAATAATTATTTTGTAAAAAAAAAAGCGGGTCAACCCGACCCGATCCGGGTTTGACCCGACCAAACCTGCACAAATTATTATGTCCGACCCGCTTTTGACCCGTCCAAATTTATCCATATCCATTTTTGACCCGCCCATAACCACTCATTTTCCACTACTAGTGTTAATATAGGCTCAAGGGCAAGCCTATCGCATTAGTAATAAACCCAGTAAGTAGGGATCGTCTCCACAGGGAAATAGGATGATGAATCATAACGATGGGAAATAGGTTATTAACCCAAAAATTGACTCTAGAAAAGAAATAGAAAAGGTGATTTGGGAGAATGGAGTATATACTAACTATGATCGAATGAAAATTAACTACAAACTAAACTAAGTGCATAGAAATAAACTGAATGGATTAAGTATGAATAAGGAAAGATAGGTCGGGTCACAATCCCCTAAACCCTAGTATATTTACCATATAGAATGATAGATTTTGAATTAGAACTTTAGTTGAACCCGGACTTTATTAATCCTAAGCATTAGAAAGATGAGGATACAAGTCTGCACCATACATAATCAAAGGTAAGAATAAAGCGATGTTGAATACCTATACGTGCATCTCACTCTTAAACATCCCGGTTACCTAGGGAAAATGAGGTTAAAAGATCTATGATGGTTGTGCGTACTACACAACATGATTCTCTTAAAATTCAATTCAAACTCTATTTTATACATGGGTAAATTACATTGGGTTGGGTTCATGCACCCTAAACCTTAAAAACTTAGCCAGACATACTCGAAATAAACGAAAACACCATTTCTAAAGTGAAGGAACTCATTACTAATGTGGAAAATTTGAGAAGAAAATTTTGAATGAAGAATTGAAGACTAGAATTACTGACTACTCTAACTAACTAATAAGGATATTAAAAGAAAATTTTCATTATTACTTGCACTGAAGAAATATGGAAAATAAATGTTGAATCTTGAATTTAATGCAAAACTTCAAAACTAGGGTTGTTCTCTACAAGAGCCATCAAAAAACTACTGAAATTTGAAAACCCCTAATGTTTAATAATAAACAAAATTAAAATACACTTCGAATTTTGCAAGATTTTAAACCAACTAAAACTCTGAATATTAAAAGAAAAAATCTGGAAAAATCCCAACCAAATCAGTCTGACGGGATTAATCGATTTGGTCTGGCTGTACCCCGGATAGGTTCATTTTTTCTCTAAACGGATTGGTTCGACTGCGAAAAGTGACAAGTATGTTGATGGCTTTATCGGACCGGTTTGTTTTTGCTAAATACTAGATCGGTCCAGTCCCTTAAATGAGATTGAATGTTTTTCTCTTCTAAATCGATTCATTTTTTGATATATCCGGTCCGGTCCTAAATTTTCTCCAATGTTATTTCTCTTGATTATTTCATTTTCGTGGCTTTATATCTTCTGACTCGATGCTCAGATTGGGATGTCGTTTCCTCCTACGTGCTTGTGAACTCGTATTCTTCATTTTTCATGTTGATCCCTCGCCCGAACTCTGGATGTAAATTGACCATTTTTCCCTCTGACATTCCTTCCTTAATTGACTTCTCGGTTTAGGGCTTCTCTTTTCTTCACTTAGCATTAAATATTTGTAAAAAGCATGAAAAACACACAAAACTCGAGGCACTATGTGGGAATGGTCAGTAGCATATAAACACACAAAAGAATTTATGCCTAATGAGTGCATAAATAATAAATTCAAATTATGAAACTAAATATCCAAAGACGTACAATATTCTAATACCCTCCCAAAATACACAAATGGAATGATGCCAAAATACATAAGTCTTGAAATCTTGAAATCTTCAAATTCCTTTGTCTTCATTATGTGCGTTATGAATGTGATCTTCAAATGAACCTACACACATTAGACAAATAAGCAAATACCCATGATGCGCAAAAGTTTGAAATAAAATGATAAGCATAAGCATAAAAATCATATCAATTATCAAACTCCCACTCCTCCATTACTCATTCTCCCCCTTTTATGATGTAGGAAATAGACAACGAAAAGAAACATAAGCAATAAATCGAAGTGTGTCACAAAACAAAAAATAACTATTTTTTATTTTTTTTTCAAAATTATTCTCAAGTAGAATAAATACAAATACAACACACACCATGAACTAGCACTAAGATAACCAAGTCGTGAAAACGAAATGAATGGGTGTGAACAAATCCGTTAGAAAAATCAACTCAAATAATCATAACATATGTGCACGGTGATTATTGGATACTCCTAACAAATGAACTCAAAGTCGACCTTAGGTGTAATAATATTGAATTTGTATAATATCGACTCAATCTAATCAACAAAACAAAGTCTAAAATGATTTTCACACCAATAGCGCCGAAAACTATGTAATTTTTTTAGACTTTTCAGGACGTTCAAACCCATTGATCTTCAATTGAAATCCCTCAAAACTCACATATTGAATATTTCTCTCAACTCTTTTGTTTTGAAGAAATCAATGCTCATATGCAGCGAATCGTTAGTGTTCTTTGAAATGTAATGCCCCGTATTTTTATGGATATATAAATTACATAAGTGGGCGTAATTTGGTAATTTGAGGAATTTTAGTGAATAGTAAATTTTGGATTAATAAGCATTAGATTCTTACCGATGCGTGTTATATTTACTTAGGGGACTGAGTAAATGAGTAGGAATATTTTTATGTCATGTCACAAGTGGGTAAAGCGACGGAAATTATTTTACGTGGTAGAAAACACGTATTAAGATGTGTTGGGTTTAATTAGTGAATTTTAGTTAAGTGACTCGGATGGAGATTTCAAGTGCACGGTTGGTTTCGAAATGGCTGAGATAGTCAGAATAGAGTATCTGGAGGCAGTGTTAAGGTTCTAGGGACTTTTGGACTAGTAGGTACTCGCAATTGAGTAAACAAGTTATTTTTGGATTTATAAGGGGCAAGCCCTTATTTTCTCTCTTATAAGGCACGAGAGAGGGAGAGAAAGAAAAAAAAAGAGAGAAAGAAGAGAAAGAGAAAGGAAGAAGATAAAAGAGGAAGAAGAAAGGGATTTTTGGCCCAAACTCCACAGAATTCGACTCGAGATCGTCGAATTTTATCCACGAGGCAAGTGCTTACTTGCTTTATTTAATTGAGTGTGTGTATCTCATATTATAGTTGGTAAACTATATGATTTTGGGTTATAACCCTTAAAATAAAATTGAAAATTTTGATTTTGAAATCACAAATAGATGTGTTGTTAACTCTTGATGATTTCTAGTGTTAAATCTATGTTAATGGTGTATATATATGGATTGAAATGGGAGAAAATGATAAACTAGGGTTTTAATGGTTTTAGGGTTTAAATCTATGTGAAATGGTTTAATAACACAAATTAATTAATGGGTTAGTTATAAATCAGTGTTAGGATGATTATAGTGACGTTGGTTGAGATTAGAAACCATAAAATGGAGAATGGGTTGATATTTGGGTATTTTGGAGAAGATGAAATCGCCCAAACATTACCCTCCGGGCAGGGCAAATCAATTCTGGTCTAAATCAAATCGATTCACATAAGGTGACCTGTACGACTGTCTCAGACCGAATCGATTTGGATTGAGACCGAATCGATTCGCCTTTGAGGACCTGATTGCAGAACACTTTTCGAATCAATTCGTATGGAAACCGAATCAATTTGCTAGCCCGAATCGATTCGCATTTGGGGAGAATTGATTCGCCTTTGTTGAAATTGCAAGTTCTGCTTCTTTGAGTTTAAGGGGAGTTAAATTGTTATTGGAGATTATTATGGGGGATTCTAATTATGATATTAGGACTCCTAGATGATGGTATTGAGGGTGAGTAAACCTTGAGATGAAAGAGGGAACCTCAGGTTCATTTAGTGTACAATCCGAGGGACGAACCTAGTGAATGTTCGGGTCGAGCAACATTAGAGAGAGAGGTCTTCGGCAAGTGGGTAAGGATATTTATGCGATCAGAATTAATATGGGCCGAATGCATTTGAGTAAATCCTAGGATGCGATTAGGATGGAATTTAGGATATGGGCTAACGAGGATTAAGCGACTATCTAGTAAGTCTACTGACGACTATAATTATAGGTCATGCGATACTTATGGGACCAAAATAAGTTGATAGTATACTTATTTGATTATTACGAATTGGTATATTCGGGATTATATATAAACCCTTAAAAGTAATTAAGGTGCAAGTTATATATTAAGTAAGAGAATACTTATATGCTATTTCGAATGGGAACATTCGGGGTTATTGGCTATAGCTATAAGAGTATGGAAATTATAGCCATATATATTGAGAAGTGATATATTATATACGGGAGTTGTTACTGTATATATATGATATGATACGGAAATAAATACATATATATGTGATTGGTATATATGTATCTTAGAGGATGGTTCCACAGGCTTCCCCGGGCATAGGGATGGACGACCAGATTATATATTTTCTCTAGTGCTATCCAGGGAGGTTGCGCGATGTGGGTGAATCCCCTGGCTTGAGGAGCAGGGAGAGTATATCTCCAGTTCATATCTTCCCGTATACGAGTGCGATATTTGTATTCCACTTTCAGGAGAGAATATGACCGCCTACACCGTGGTATATTTTTACTATGACCATGAGTGAGTCTGGCTTGGTACCGTAGTTAATTGAGTAAACCCGGATGCCATTAGGCAGTATGAGATGCATCCTCGAGTTATAGCTCGGTGCGATGGTTATTATACTTATGATTGTAATAGGTATAATTATATGTGCTGCGTATAGTATATTGTTTGTATATGAAGATGAGAAATCATATAAAGTAAACTTCTGTAAAGTGAAAAGAAATAATAAGAGTTATTCCCCTTTAGGTAGATTTATATTCGGATTTATATGAATATGAATCATAGGTTCTAGTGAGAACTATATATATATATATATATATATATATATATATATATATATATACATGTTTTTATATATATACATGTTTTTATATATGTGTTATGTACTGAGGGCCTAATGGATCTCGACGATCAATATTGTCAGGTAGTAGTGTATCGAGGGGGTTCCTTGTTTGGATTTTGTTTCACGAGATACCCCACGCACGAGACGTAGTGCAATGTTGGGAATAGGGAGAAGTTTAGTCCTTAGTACTCGGGTTTATGAGGATTTTTAGAATATGGGTGTAATTGATTAGTTAGGCAGAGTAGCTTAACTAGGTTATTTTAAAGGTATGTGATTGGTGAGCACTATTAGAAGAGGGGTGAGGTGTATCTCAGGAGAGTGTGATACCAATTTAAATATGAGAGATTTCATATTTTAAAATATGGCATTTATGCACTTGCTAAATATTTTTAAACTAGAGATCTAACCCGTTTCTCTATTTCCCCTCTCTTGCTATATATGTATATATATTAGGTGCCCAGACACAGGGACGCCTGAATGATGATCCTTTCGAGTCAGACGTTACTGCAGCAGCTATGGATGCATGTAGGTATATTGTAGACGCTTCTATCCTTGAGATCTAAATAGGAGGTATTGTAGTAACATTCGGGCCGATGGCCCAACTGTACTCGTTTATTCTTTTATCGCCTTTTAGTGCGGTACTCGAATTGGTTGTATTTTATTGTACCGAGTCTTCAGTTATTTTATTTCATTTCAGTTGTTGTGTATATAAACTGTGTGAATATTTTACTTGGTTGGTTTAGTTAAAAATATTAGTTAATTAAAATTTTGATGCCATCCTAATAAATTATTGGTAATTAAATTGGTTTTCGACAGTGATGCGAAGAATGAACCATATGAGACTCCTGTTTTAATTTGGTATAGGATTGATCACCCGGTATATTATTAGGCGGGATGTCACATGAAATTGGCTGGGCACTTTATATTTTTTCTTTTTTATGTGCCTTTAATCTTTTAGCTCTTTTCTTTTTCAAATGGTGGCTATTTATGAAAAGACAACTTATTTCTCACAGCCCGATTCCGTTGTTTCAAATATGACACATTTACTAGAGATATAATTTTCAATTTTTTCAATCCGGGAAATGGTTCTTACAAGAACTACTTTCGTTATATTATTTTATCGCATTTGGTTCACTTTAAAAATAGGATTGAGATTAAAACACCATGACCAACATGTGACAGATAAGTGCAATGCTCAAATAAATCCATGCATGTGTGCATTAAAGGAGAAAGAGTCCAACATGTAGAAAGTAATCGACTAATCCCATCTCAATTACTCCAATACATTATAAAGCACATGGATGAAATGATGTTGAGTCTCAAAACACTATAAAAAATTAACGTGGATAATGGAACGATATATGACTTGGCAATCCCAAATGTCCATCCATATAAAGTGTAAACAAATTATATAACTCTTCTTGTATTTTTCAAAATATTTTTATATAAAAAGAATATATTTTTGACTTTTTCATTTTCTTAAAAATCAAAATATTTTTTAATTTTTCTCGTTTCTTAAAAGTTCAAAATCTTTTTTTTATTTTTTCAATTTTTTAAACAAACGAAAAATAATTTTTAGATTTTTCTAAAATATGGAGAAAAAAATAATCAAATATACATATAGTACAATCTAGTAATAGGAATCAAGGATACGAACGTGAAAAATCGTCGTCTACTGTTTAAAGTAACAAACCCTCAGCCAGCTATTCAGATACCTAAAGACTTCCTACGACTCTGGAATCTAAGGGAATCTAAGGGTTTTGTGAAAATGTAGGCTAACTGTCAGTTGGTGGTCATAAAGCTCAAGGACACGACCTTCTCCTCTACTAGGTCTAGAATAAAATGCTCACGTATCCTAACGTATTTCATACGTGAATGCTGGACTGGATTTTGGGATATGTGAATTGTACTTATTTTATCACAGTAGTGTCCTCTAAAATCCCGTAATCCTGTAACATTTGCATCATCCACATGAGTTGCATACAATAACTCTCGACAGCTATGTACTCAGCCTCTGTAGTGAACAAATAGATGGAGTTCTACTTCTTGATCAACCAAGAGACAAAGGCACTCACAAAGTAGAAGCACCCACCCGAAGTGCTCCTACATCCACGACCCAATCAACATTCGAATAGGAAGATAAATGGTTGTCAGTATCAAAGGAATACCAAATGTCGTATGAGAGAGTCCCACTCACGTGTTTGATGATACGTTTAATAGCAAGCAAGTGTAACTCTTTCAAGGACGCCTGATAATGCACATAAACTCTGACACGAAAGGCTATGTTTAGACGAATAATAGTTAAGTAGAGAAGACTACCTGTCATACTCCGATACAATGTTTGCTCTACGTCCTTTCCCGACGTGTCCTTGCTAAGATTAGTAGAGGTACTCATAGGGGTACGTGAGTGCTTAGCGAAGTCTAACCCAAACTTCTTCACGAGGTCACTTGCATACATGGATTAAGAGATGAGCATCCCATCCTCTAATTGATGAACCTTGATACCAAGGAAGAACGTAAGCTCACCAACCATGCTCTTCTTGAACTCACTCTTCATCTCCTCCTCAAAGTGGTGAGCATAAGAAGAGCACGTAGATCCAATACTATGTCGTCCACATAGACTTGGGCAAAAAAAATAACACCTTTTTCTCTCCTCACAAACAACGTCATAACTACTACTCCTCTCTTAAAGCCACGGGCTAAGAGAGAAGAAGTAAGCCTTTCGTTCCAAGAACAGGGTGCTTGATTCAAACCATACAAGGATTTTCACAGATCATAGGCGTGTCTTGTGTTCTTAAGGTCTTCAAACTATTTTTGTTGTTCCACATAAACTTCCTCTTATATAATGACACCCTTGACATCCATCTGATATAACTTGAAACGTAGATGTCATGTGATGGCGATTAGTAAGCGGACAGACTCAAGCCTCGCAATAGGAGCAAATGTCACCTCAAAGTCTGTACCCTCAATCTGTGTGTAGCCTAAAGTGACCAACCTAGACTTATTACGGATAATGACACCATTTTCATACATCTTATTCTTAAATATCCCTTTAATACTAATCATATTTGTCTTACTAGGTTAGGGAACAAGTTCCTAGATATCATTCTTTCTAAACTAAAGCAGCTTATCCTTTATAGTGGATACTCAATGTTCATCTTTGAGTGCTTATTTGATGTTTGGGGTCTCGACTTTAGACGTGTAAAGTGAGTCTTGAAACCCAAAGTAGGATCTCTTAAAACGGCAGAAGGGTTAGACTCTTCCGAACCCACGAAGATGTGTCCCCTAACGCAGAAACAGGGTTTAACCTAGGTGTAGGAGGAATAATGGGATTACTACCAAGCGATGCATCGTCCTCATAAAAAGGATTAGCATCAACAAACGTCGATGGCTCATCATCTTTAACATTGGCGTTTATTGATTCCATAACCTTAGAGCTTCTCAGGTTAAAAATTGAGTATGCTCCGCTCGTCAATGATTATCCTAAAAGAATTTCGTCATCGCTCCGAGAGTGAAGTTTTCCTAATTGATCTCTATCCCTCGGGATGTAACATTTACACCCAAAGACACGAAAATACAAAAGGTTGGATTTCTCCCATCTCCACAACTCATAAGGAGTCTGGAGTGTGTGTGGATGAAGATTAATCTTATTCACTGTGTGACATACAGTAGGCACCGCTTCTACCCAAAACCATAGAGGCACTTTATGATCGAGGAGCATGGGTCTAGACATCTCTTGAATCGTCTGATTCTTCCTCTTAACAAATCCATGTTATTGAGGAGTATTCATGGAAAAAAATTCGTGTTTAATTCCTAGGCTATTATACTAGCTATCTTTGTTTGCGTCTTTTAAAATTTTGTGCCAATGTCACTACACACCATGTTGATTTTGCAGGACACAATTTCAATAGGATCAAGCCAGTCCTGCCCCTCCGCGGATGTAAGAGAAAGCGACATTTATTGAGGGAAGGATAATTGGGGACAACATTCTGCTTGCCCAGGATTTTTTAAGGAATTACCATAGAGATAAAGGAACACCCCGGTGTACTCTCAAGGTTGATTTCTTATGGCGCATGGTAGTAAGAAACTATACAACATAGGATTTCTCTCAGAGGAAACCAACTATGGAATAACCAGATAAATTATCTACCATCACGAGGATATACCTCTTACTGCCCAGATCCCAGCACGAGTGGAACCCATGAGATCCATATGTATCAACTCAAGCATATATGTGGTGGTAATCGAATTCAACTTCTGATCAAGACTCCGAACTTATTTTCCTTACTGATAAGGATCACAAACCGTGGAAGTTGGCTTTCCAAGATATGATAATCACGTACTAGGTATTTTTTCGCTAATCGCTCTAACTCTATAAAATTAACGTGACTCAGATGTTGATACCACAAGTCCATAGATGAGATTATGGCATTGTTTCACACAATTGAGGATGGAGTCACACTCCCATAACAGTTATCTTTTGTCCTCACCCCTTGCAATAAAAGTGTATCTTCTTGATAAAAAAATGTTACACTTGTTCCGATCAAACTTTATAGCAAAGTCTGTGTTACATAGCTTGCTAATGCAGATAAGGTTTGGTTTCAAACCTTTAACGTGCAAAACATTATCTAGCTTAGGAAATTCGAGTATCTCTACTGTGCAATGTTCTATAATGCTATATTAACTCCCATCTCCGAAGGTGAATTTACCATCCTTGAGATCCTCAAGGTTGGTAAAAAATGAGACATCATCGGTCATATGTCTGGATCAACCACTCTCAAAATACCACTAGGAGGTATTATGAGCCTTAAGAGAAACATGAACAACACAGGATTTATCTTAACACTTAGGCACCCATGAAGTGGTAACCTTTTGTTTACCCTTGCCACTGTTGGTTCTAGTCGGGATATTGGAAGTATTCACTAACGACAAAGACATCCGCTGAAACTATCCCATCAACCTATAAGAAATGGAGACTAGATACTTAACTTGCTCTCTGAGTCTAGCAAAGTTGTTAAAGTGGTGAGACAGAGTATGTGTACGCCGACTCCGATCTAAAGTATAATTATAAGCACCCAAAACTGTACATTTTATACCCCGAATAGACGTACTTTAGTTGCTAATTCTCAGAAATATGGGTCTTCTGTACTTAAATATTTATCTTTTAGGTCAAATGTCCGTTTACGGTGTCAAAAGTTATATATCAATGCAAATGCGCATTGAATGGTGCTAAATACCCTTGTCCCGTATCCTAGCCTACCCCAAACCCGAGCCTAAACCTAGCCCAAAGAATCACCCCAAGCCCGTGTGTGTTTAATTTGTGTCTTTTTATATTTTTTATATTTTTAGTTTGAGTCATTTTTATTTTTAGGATTTATTTATTTAGGATTTCTAGGTTTTATTTTTATTTTTCAGTGTCATTTTATTTTATTTTGATTTTTATTAGTTTTTAGTTTTATTAGGAATAGTTTTAAGGAGTTTATTTTTAGTTTATTATATTTTATATTTTTTAGGACTATAATTTTCATTTAGATTTTAAGTTTTTATTTCTTTTGTTTTATTTTAATTTTTATATAAGCTTAGGGTTTTATTTTTTTAGTTTTGATATTTTTATCTTTATTGTTTTTTGTTTGTTTTATTTTTAGTTAGATTTTATTTTTTACTTTTAGTTTTTAATTAATTAGTATTATATTTTTTTTAGGTGTCCAAATTAAACACACACACACATAACCCATACAACCACTCACACCCACTTACCTACACACTATCCTACACACAACCAAAACTTTCACCCTCACCCTAGCCTTCATACACCCACACACACACAAACCCATCACACTTCATCTTCCCCATCAAACCCACCTTATCTCTCCTCTCTCCTACTCCACCATTAACACACCCATCCACATTAATACAACAAACCTCCAACCTTATACCTCCAGAACCACACCCGTCGGCGACATCAACCATACCAGCCCTACCCCCCTTGTCGGCGGCCAGCCCACCGTCGCAACCCCTGTCAGCGCCCCTCTCGACCAACTCCGTCGGCGCCCCCTCTGCTCCGGCCACAACCTGCGCACGAACCGGCGTCGGAACCTGTAAATGGCGAGACCCAGATCCGGATTCCCCTACCCGTCCTCCCAACCCGATGCTCTCCACCCGGAACCTCCAACCCGCCGTCTTCGGACCTCTTACCTCTGACCCATTCCATAACCCAGAACCCAAACCAAAACCGTATCCAAGGCATCCAAACCCACTTCCCATTTGAACTTCTCCAATGCTTCTCTCGACATTCACCTGCCAAAAGCCAATCTCAACAACCAAAGCCATGAAACCAACAAATCCCACATGTGCCTAATAAATCCAACTTATTCCTTATACCCATTATACCCCCAACCCCTTTTTAACCAAATCAGATTATTATCTCCATGACCCCACTTCCCAAATAACCTCACACCTCTCAAAACTCATGTGCACTCAACATTTCCATGCACACTAAAATATAAACTCTTCAATTTACCCCTAGCGTCCATGTGCACCATATAAATTGAAGACTTGGGCCATTTTCAAGAAGATCTCAAATTTAGTTTTTACACTTTGTGTGATAAAATTCTCTCCACCCCTCTATGTTGAGTATTTTCATTTTTAGCAAATATCTCAATATAGAGGTGTGTAGTGAAATTTATCTCTTGGATAAATTTCACCCCACCCATTTATTATGATTTTTTTCATTTTTAACAATCATTTCAAAATAGATTGATGTAGTTGAATCTATCCCTTATGGGAGGTAAATTCTAACCCATTCCTTTATGTTGAGATTTTGCATTTTTAGCAATTATTTTAATATAAAGTAATGATCTAGAATTTATTTTTTTGGGTGAGTTCTAATGTACAATTTTATAATGTTAGGATTTGTATTTTTAGCAAATCTCTTTTATTATTTAATTGTCCACTATGAATTCATCCACTATCCTTTTTTTTTGTAATTTTTATTTTAGATTCAATAAATACACGAGTGATAGAAATTGAGAGAATTTTGATGTATAATTCAGAGAATGTTGATGTAATTGAATATTCCATTCCAATTCAAGGCTTAAATGGGTCTGATCTATTCCTCTCTTTTACTTTTATTTTAATATTCACATGCTTTCAATTGTTTATCTTATATTTTTGGATGATGATTATTGAGGGCTAATCTCCCATTTATGGAATGAAATTTTGAAGCCCTCATGAGTCCAAATTTATTAGTTTACTTATTAGGACAATTTTGTTTATCTCGCCTTTCTTAAATTAGCATTTACTTCTTAATTAGTAGTTATAAAAATTAGTATAGTTAGTTAGTTAAAAAAATCCCTTGAAAAATCCATAAAAAAATATAAAAAGCAATTACAAAAAAATATAATAAAATTCAAATGAATTTATATATATATCCTCTACAATTTTGTGTTTCATCCTTGGATATGGATTGATACCTCACTTATCGTTATATTCTAGTTTTGTTCTACTTTTATAGGTTTGTGAAGATTTTTGATGGATAGAGGAGTTGCCCATACGACACACAAAATAAATACACGCAAAAGTTCTATTTATCATATAACAAAACTCCCTAAGGTGGACCTTCTCATGCAATAAGTGTATAAATAGACATTCTTAGGCCAACCTTAGTTTGATTCTTAGTCAAACTTTTATTTGGGGTTTTGATTAAAGGCGTAGGGATTTAATGTGAATTCAGGAACTGGTTCTGGTGCGACATGTGAAGTGGATCCCCCTTCGAAACCTATTCCTTGCCTCTTACAAAAATCTAATGAGGGTTGAGGAACATCTTTCCCATATTCTTAGATATGTCCTTGATTTTCACCTTGACCTCCCGGGATCTCTCGAGATCTTTCCTGAGTTGGGCTACAATGGATTCAATTTTCTTACGAGTCTCCATGAATGCAAAGAGCTCACTCGTAAGACTAGACACTTGTTTGGTCAAGTCCCCTCTCTCTTTCTCATAAAATCCCTCTCTCCAAAAACTCTTTCTTACTCAAATACTCTCTAATAGAGGACTCTGTCTCTTTTGTCTCTCTTAACTCCTTCTCTAGTGCGATGAACCTGGTTGTTAACCCTTTGTTTTTCTTTTACATTTTAAAGAACTCGGTGTATGATCACAACAGGTCACTCTCACTCTCACTTGTTGCATCCTTACCCTCACTCACGTCGATCTCACTCTTGAGGTGTCCTTGTGAAGGAGCATCGTCATCATCATGAGGGGCATTACATGCACTCACATGACTAGCCATAAAGCCGGTGAAGCTACATTAATGCAATGATTCTCCTCCTAAATCCACCGACTCGACCTCACGATCATTAGTAAGGGTGGCATTTAAGGCAACTTTGCCTTTGTCTTGACGCATTAACCTAGTGGGTCACTCATACCCTTTGTGACATCTTATCACACTCGTAACACCTCTCTTCCTCTCTCTTTGGGGAATCTTTTTTATCTTTTTCAAATTTCTTCCCAATTTTATATTTCTCAAAACTCTTTTTATCTTTAGATGAGCCATTATTTTTAAGTTTGAGAAATTTCTTAAAATTCTTAGCAACGAGGGATAAAACATCTAAGTCTAAGTCATACTCCAAATTAAAAGACACCCGCTCTCTCTTTCTAGACTGGGCCTTTAGTGCAATCCCCTTCTAATTTATTTTTATTATTTTAGGAAACATGTCGATTTCATAATTTTGAAGGTCTCCTACGAGTTCTTCTAACCTAAAGGAATCTAACATCCCTAAAGAATTAAGCACAGTGAATTTCAGGATCAAACGGGCAGGGAATGATCTTAAAATCTTTTTGACTACCCTAGTTTTAAAAAAACTTCACCAAGATTAAAACAAGAATTAACAATATTCGACAGATGAGCGTAGAATTCATCAAAGCTCTCGGACTCAATCATAGTTATGGTCTCAAACTGAGTTGTTAAGTTCTGCAATTTAGATACCTTAATAGTGTTTGTACCATGATGTGTAAGTTATAGGATATCCCATGCCTCTTTTGACGTGGTGCATGTCATTATATGTTGGAACTCGTTGGGTGTGATGGCTATAAAAATAGTACATAACCCTTATGAATTAAAATTACTCCATCTAAATTTGTCTTCAATCCATAAAGACACAAGTTTAGGGTTTATTTCATTACACTCAAATATAGTGGGTGGTGTCCACCCTCTTTCATAAGTTATCCAGACTCTTTTATCTATTGCTTTTAATGTGGATCTCATTATCGCTTTCGAATAGTCATAATTGGATCCATCAAAATTTTTCATTCTATTATATAAGTTATCCATTTTGAACTCAGCCTTTTCAAAATCAAATTTTCTTCGAAAATTGATATCAATTTTTTTTTGCAAAAACTCAATTACACGATAAAGTTGTGTAAATGGCTCTGATACCAATTTAAGAGTACGTTAAAGTCCAAAGGCCTTAACTTATTTAATTAAATATCAACCCACGCCAGTTTTAATTCCTTTAAACCCTAAAATGTGCAACTATATGATTAGAAGCGTAAAAACATTAAAGCATGCAATCAAACCAAGCAAGAAGGATTCCAGGAAAAATCCCTTCGGGGTAAAACCTTTTCTATTTGACTTATATAATTCACAAATCACAACTTACATAATATACAAGTGAACGGCAACATTTTCAAACGAATCTCCCACAGGTGACGTTTCGTCTTCCTTTAGCAATGGTTCCCATGAGAACCACGACATCAGCAATGGAGATGCCTTCTCCACAAGAGTAACTCTAGTGTGGAATAATGTGATGGTTTCAAATTGATTCACAAAGATATATGGGAGTTGATGTGTGAATTAAAAGGGTGTTTTTCCTTTTAAATAGATAAGACTTTGTGCACCAGTTCTGCCGAAAATAAGGCTTTAAAAGTCTTGCAAAATACCTAAGCAAAGCCTGGTTTTATAGGAGGACACAAAAATCAAGGTGATATTAGGTCATTCAAATGAGGTTGTAACGTCGATCGAATGAGATATAGATCTCATTAGGAGTTCGCTTCAAACTACCTTTTTGCGATACGATAAAAATCAAAACAATACGCCCTCGTTTGATATAGGGCGAAAAAGATATTGGCCTCGTTTGAACGAGGTCTCCACATCATTAGAATGACAACAGGAAAAAATTAATTTTTTTAAATAAAACCAACCTCGTTTTTTAATTTGAAATAAAGTACAATACTCTAATATAATTATGAAAAACAGCGAACTCCAAAACATAAAATATTCCTTTATTATGTGGAGTTGTGGAGCACGTTGAAGATGAACGTGGAGGATAATGAAGATTTAGTGGTACACATTTTCAGATGTTCGGATCTTTGACGTCTTGTATGATCGTGGAGATGTGTTGTGCCATAACCGATGTAGCGAATATGCCATAACTAATATAATCTAGAAACTATGGAAAAGTTCTAGATTCTAGGGGCAGTGTCAGAAAAATGCCTTTACAGTTAAACTCTCCAATTAAATATGAGTCTTATTGAAGAGTTTTTCTTAATTATTTGACATCACGTCACAATATTAGTAATGTGATTCTGAATGCAATATTTTTGTCTCGTGAATGGAAATGAAAGAATGTGACATAATTAATGTGTTAAAAATATTACAAAACCATTAATGATAACTGTAATACCCCGTACTTTTATAATTATTTAATTTTCACATGTCTTTAAATATTTAAATTAATTGGGGAAAATTAAATTGGGTTTTGATAAAATTAATTAGCGAGATAAGGGATTAATATTATTTATTATTATTATTATTATTATTATTATTATTATTATTATTATTATTATTATTATTATTATTATCATTACTATTACTATTATTATTATTATTATTATTATTATTATTATTATTATTATTATTATTATTATTATTATTATTATTATTATTTACTTGTGTGTGATACTTAAATAGATATGTGATTTTTTATATGTCACGTATGAGTGAAAGCAACTGTTCGTTATTATATGTTGATAGAGTGTTACAACGACGGATCGGTATATTTATAGGCGAAGCGTACGATATGCACGTGTCGAGACCAGTTAGTGATATGTTAGCATAATTGTATTTGGGATACTTGGATAACCTTTTCGAGTACATCGGTGTTCCAAAAAGGGGAGAAAATAGTACAAAATCAGTACTAGGGTGTTACCGTACGGTTCCATGGGATTTTTAGATATAGTAGGACCCGTATAAGGGTAATTTGGCATTTTTACACCTACGATTTAATGGAAAAATGAGAGTAGGGTGTAATTAGGAGGTATTTAAGGTTTATAGAGGTAGAGGCAGCCCCACATTTCAATCTCTGCATATTGGAGAGTTAGAGAGAGTTTAAGATAAGAAAAAGAAAAAGAAAAGGAAAAAAAGCTTGGATAAGAGAAGGAAATGGAACCGTCTCTAGATTCAACTCATCATGATATAGAGACTTTGGATCTAAATCCACAAAGGAAAGTAGTTACTTGCTTTAAATTGTATAATTAGGCAATTATCAGTTTTATACTTAATGGTGTAAAAATCTATTAATTTTAGGTTTTAAAGATTGCAACTTTGATTAATTGATTTAGAGATGTAGAGGATAATTAATCTCTCATTTGAATTGATTACAAGTTGATATTAATCATGTAGGAAATTCCAAATGAAATATTATATTATAATATTGAGCATTTAGAATATTGATAGAAAGTTTAAATTCGTTAAAATCCAGTTCGGGAAAATTTTGAGTTAGATAAAATTGATGTTTGATTAACCATCCTAGTATTTTGATAAGGGATTGGGGGTTAATTATATATTATAATACTTCAAGAATGTTAGCATAATGTTGTGGGAAGTAAATTTTATGTTTGGGATGGTTTGGGACCTCCATTGAAGGGTTTGGAGGAGAAAACCCCAAGGAAGAAGTTGATAAGTATCCGAGCAAACCGAACGGTTCGCTGGGGGAGAGAACCTGTTGGCTCCAACCGAATCGATTGATTTGATGGAATCCCCAGATTTTTTTTTAGTGTGTTTTTTTACCCATTAAAGCTTGGGTAATTACCGTAGGGGCTTCCAGGGTAAAGTGGGACTACTGGGGAATATTTAAGGTATTTGGTGAGTGTGTCAAGATAAAGGATAAATGGGTTTGAGTGAGGAGAAATAGGAATTTAAGTAAGTGAACACTTCGATGTTCAATCAAGAAGTCGGTTCGATCATTCAAATTTGGGATACTCGAACATTATGGGATTTCATATGAGGTTAGTATTATATATATACGTATTGGGAGATTTCTATTTATATGTGTATGTGTGTGTGTGTGTGTGTGTGCATGTGCATATGTATGTATGTATTTGTATGATTGATTATTATTCGTATTGAACGTACCTACTCAGTAGTTCTATCGTATAATGTTTCATATAGTGGGCAGTCCACCCTGGCGTTGATTAGCAGGTGTTGGATTGATTCCTCGGATCATAGTACTCTTTCATGACCATTATCCTTTTGTGGGTATACGTGTCGGTTTGGATATCAATTGGTCGCGCTGTAGTATGGTTACAATCCCCAAGCGTACGTTTATGACCACCTCCGTTGTATGTGTTTACATTAGGTTCGGTGGTGAGATTTTGACTCTGTGGCTCAGTGTGATGTGTGATTCCTGGAGCCTGATTACACACGAGGGATGTATCCACAAGGTCCATGCACTGGGGATACGGTTATAGGTCTCTGTGTGTGTGTGTGTGTGTGTGTGTGTGTATATATATATATATATATATATATATATATATATATATATATATATATATATATATATATATATAGAGAGAGAGAGAGAGAGTATATCTCTCTTTATATCATGTATGTATCTATGTTATATTTATTGTGTGAATATGTTTCTATAGCACGTGTGTCGCTAATATATTATTTATAAATGTATACCTGATGATGGTAGCTTACATTTAGCTAATTTGTGAGTATTGGCAGGATTGGGCTTAGATAGTTGATTGTGTCCTAGCTAGACTGGGTAGTTTTATTAGGATAATAAATGAATGCATTAGGTGCGCACTAGAGATAGGAGGTGAGGTTTTATCTCATGTGAGTGCGACCGAATAATTAATTATGTAATTAATACACTATAAGTTTTATCGATTTAAATAATTAATTATTTGCAAAATATTTTCAAACTTTTCGAGCTTTGACTCATGGTCAAATTATTTTCTTATTTTCTTTTTAAAACCACAGGTGTGCAGCAGTAGTAGTCAAGAACACGGAGATAGATCCTTTCTTTCCATTATAGTAAATATGGACACTACAGAATTTGACTTAGCTGCCTCAGCTCATTTTATCTACATAAGATTCTTCTTATTTTAGTATTTCATTTTGGGCGTCTTGCCCGTCCTGGATAGTAGTTTATTTATGTCAGGATATTATTTCATTTATCAGTTCATTTAAGTTGGATGGTACTATTTACTGACTAATGGTTTATTCCATTCACTTTTATTATTCAGTTATGTATGATGCTTTAATCTGTTCACTTAATTGTACGGTTTTATTCGTATTACATTTATATTGTTTATTACAATAATGATGCTGAGAATGAAACCATACTGAGATTCCTATTTTATTTTAGTAGAGGATGGCCACCTGGTATTAGAATAGGTGGGTTTTCATAGTCGGTATTAGAGCATTAAGTTATAGTCTCCTTAGGATATGTGTGAACTTGCTACATTGTCAGCATTGCATTTCTTTGATATAGAGACCTATGATTAGAACTATTATTTCATCTTACGCGTCTACGTTCTTCTGCTATTGTTTATGTTTAAAGTGAATCTCATAAAATATTAGTTTGGTTTCAGATACCAAATGCCAAGAGAGTAGACCAATACGTGCCACGAGGAGGAAACTCAGTCGGATCCATAAGTCACTCAAGGGACTGTGATTGCAGCCGAGGTCATAGCTATTGCAGCACAGGAGGTCAATGCCACTATGATTATCCTGGCACAATATCTCACCCCACAGCCACCAGTGGAAGCACCAGTTAAGACTCACCCAGTGCCATTAATTTGGGAGTGAGTCAGAGAGTCCTTCCAGAAAGACCATCAGCCAGAGTTCCAGAAGAGTGCAGATGTGGTAGTAGCAGTTAATGGAAGGAGGACATTCAGATGAATTTGCGTATGGTTGAGTGTAGTGACACCAAAAAGTAGTTACTAACTATTTTCAATCTAGTCGAGGAATATCTTCAAAGGTGGGAGTCGATTACCATGTTAGAGGAGAGAGATATGATGACTATATAAGAGTTTTGGGTGCGGTATAATCGCAAGTTCTTTCCATCGAAAGTTCAAACGGAGATGAGGAAGAGATTTCTAAATCTCTCGCAGAGGATCGGACTATGGATGAGTACGCGGAGGATTTCACTCACCTATCAAACTTTTTTTCCAAATGAGGTGAACACTAAGGAGAAGAGGATTCTCAAATTTATAGATGGACCTATTTGGAGGATTCTCCAACACTTATTGTGAAACCCGATATTACGAACTTAAATTGAGGTCGTTAGCACCGCATTACTCTATTATTAGGACCATCGCTTCCACCAGAGAGGAGTGAAGAGAATAAGAGAGTCGAGCTAGCAGGGCAAGACTAGAGGCAACGGTGCCAATCAGATGCCACCATAGCAAAGTAGGCAGTCGGAGCGAGGTTCCCAGTAGAGGAACTCGACAAAAAGGTTTAGGATAGGTAATGGTAGTTACAGGCAGCGCCATCAGGACTAGCACCACTCTTTTTAAGGCTAGTAGGAGCAGGGGACCAGACTGGAGGCCAACAAAGCCATTGTTATCAAAGCTAGTGGTGCCATGGGCAAGGGCAGCTTCATTAAGGTCAGTTGGTCTAGAGGCAGGAAGATTTTATAGGGAGATGTTTCTTATTTGGGGATCAGGTCCACATGTGGTGTGCTTTCCCAAATAGGTCTAGGGATCAGTGTCAAGATGCCCAGACATGGCAGTAGGTATCGTAATTTCTAGTCCCACCAATAGTTCCAGCATTGCCATCTCTGCTGGGGTAGTTGCAGTTTGGACATGTGTATAACATTCGTGGACCAATTTTATAGCTTGCGTCGTTAGAGATTGAGGTTATATTTTCTATCCATAGGCATACAAGGAGGATATTATTTGACACAAGTGTGTCATATTATTTTGTTTGAATTAGATTCATGTGTGAGATGAGTTTAGTGGATACATCATCAGATATTATTATGACCATAGATTTACCATTGGGTAGCGGGGCTCTCATTCTTTCCATCAACAGGGGAGTGGGTGTAGACATTGGGAGGTTATACTTATTAATGGATATGATCGTTTTATAGAGGTACGCGTAAGATGTTATCCTAAGTACGGACTAGTTATCGACATGTAGAGCGATGATGGTTATTATAGTAAGGCTATCGTCATCACTATTTTAAGATAGGACATGTTTTTATGATGATGCCTCTTTCAGAGGGAGGGTAGAGCAAGAATTTGTATTATATTGAGGAGAAGACTTCGGATAACATAATTTCCTCATTAGATTCGATCCATGTATTTAGGGACTTTTCTTATGTGATTTGGGAGATACTAAGATTACCGTCGAGTCGAGATATTGAGTTGTAATCGACTTAGCACCGAGAACTAGGCGATAGTGAGAAATTCATATTGTATGACTCCTTTAGAGATGTTGGAGTTGAGAGTTCAAGGCTAACAGCTTTTGGGACAAGGTTTTGTCCGTGTGAGTACATCACCTTGGGATGCCCCAATATTATGTCTTGGGCCAACAAATCTCGATAATCGACAAACCTAGGCGATAGTGTATGGAAAATTTTATTATTTAGATTTTTCTTTCGAGACGTCCCATGCATGAGGCTTAACAAGTTTTGGGAGTTTAAAGATATTGGGTTCTAGAACGTTGGTTTAATATGTTAGGCATTACCTATGCGAAGATGTAATGCATCAAGTAGTGAGTTATTATTTAAGGTCGATGGGGCCAATGAGTGCAATGTCGAGAGCACTCAAGGATGTTTTCACCACTAGTTTAATAAGTGAGGAAATCTTAAGAACATTTAAGTCGCGATTAGTAGGGTAATTGGATATACCTTTACTGTATGGTCATACATGGTATACATGGTTGATTTTTGGATTTATGTGTGTTACATTGGTAAACTTTGCGCATACCTTCACATAGTATAGGGCGTATGGGCGCCATAGTCATTTCGATATTTAATATCATAAAAAAATTATTACATGGTGGCATATGCATTGAGCCACATGCCTGTAGGTTAGTTGGCAATCGTTTAGGAGGCAAAGTGGGTTGAGCTTCATTAGGAGGAGGAAGTAATTTGGGCCTATATAGCATTGATGAGTGTCACACTCGAGATCAATCTGAGGGTTGCCAAGGCACGGGCAGGGGATCCCCTTGTTATAAGGGGATACTGCTATTGGCAGGTGGAGCAAAGTCTTACTCTATCAGTGCTGAGGGCGTCTTACACTTCAATGGGAGATTGATTCTCCCAAGCAACAAGGACTTACGGCATGCAGTTATTGAGGAGGTCAAAGGGTCATAATTTTTAGTGCATCTCGGAGGGGATAAGATGTTAAAGTTTATGAAAATGAAATATTAGTGGGTCGATATGATGTGGTTCATAACAGAGTTTATCAAGGTTGATGGATTTCACCATATGGTTACCGACGTCACAGAAGGGTCATGATTTTATCTGGGTTATCATGGATTAGGTTATCAAGGTAGCTCATTTCTCACCAGTTTGAGTAGATTATATGACGGGACAATATCCACAGTTTTTCATAATACAGACACTGAGATTGCAGGGTACCACTCAACATTATTTCAAATCGGGATAAGATCTTTGTGTCCTACTTTTGACAGAGTTTTTAGGAGGCGGTGGGGATGAAAATGCATTTGATCATGGCATATCACCTCCAGGCCAATGGGCAAAACACTACACCAAATCTGCCGAATTATCACGGTCATTGACCTTGACAAGTTGGACTTATCAAGGTCAATGCCCGTGACAATTCGGGGGGAGACAAATTTTTTTGTCACGGACGTGTCACGGTCATTGACCGTGACAAGTTTGTAAGAATTATCACGGTCGTGTCACGGTCCCTGACCATGATAAGTTTAGTCATGATTAATAATCGTGACAAAGCCTTGACCCTTTTTAAAAAATTTGTCACGGTTAATGACCATGACAATTCTGAGCAGAATTTAAAAAAAATATGTTGGGCAGTATGGCCACTGCCACTGCCCAGCAGTATATTTGTACCTATTATAGTAACGTTGTACCTGTTCAAACATCATATATCCAAATAAACTGGAGATAATGAAAATATACATTCAAAATAGAAACTATTTAAGAAGAAACAACATCACTGTCAATTATCTCAAATCTACAAACTATTTAGCTGGAAAAGAGATTTTGTACCGCGACACTCGGGGACACCTCCTTATCCTTCCCTTCTCGTCCGAAGAGCCACATAAGTATCGAGCCTATGTGGCCTACCCCCAGGGCCGCTCCCCCTCCCCTGAAATAAAATAAAGTAAAATTAGTATTCACCCCGCAAATAAATATAAATATAAATATAAATATAAATATAAATATAAATATAAATATAAATATAAATATAAATATAAATATAAATATAAATATAAATATAAATATAAATCGAAATTGAAATCGAAATATAAATATAAATACATTACCTGTAGTGTCACCCAAACAGCTAACTTGAGCTCATATGGCACCTCCTTCCAACTAATGTACCTCGGGCAATCGTGTCAAATATAATTCTCTTCATATCTGAACACTAAGAAATGCCATAATCCTATGGAGTTATGCTCTGTAAATTCCTTCCAACCGTTGTGTAGTCAAAAATCAGCAGTTGAAGTTGTCAATTCCACCTTCCAATGGTCTCCCATGTTTTGCTAGAGGTTCCAAGTGGCGGGGTATGGAAAGTGGAATTGACAACTTCAACTGGTGATGTTTGGCTACATAACAGTTGGGAGGAATTTGCAGAACATCACTCCCTAGGATTATGACATTTCTTAGTGTTTAGATAGATGAAGAGATTCAGTCTTCTCTCCACAAATAGGACACCCCAAATAACTATGTACTAATCACCTATTAAAGGTAAGAAGCGTATATTCATAGATTAGTATAAATAAAACTTAGATGTAGTTGGAATATTTATGTATTAATCTGCTCTCCACACACGCACACTACACAAGAGTGAAAATAATAAAGTGCAAATCAATTGAAAGCATTAAAAATGGATGTTTCGGTACAAATTGGAATATTTATTACAAATTGAAAATTGTTTCAAATTCGGGTTATCATAAAAAATGGATTAATATTCGGTAGGAGCATCCAAGTCATCCACACTACTATTTAGACGCCTTGGCGCGTGTTGGAAAATTGACCACGGCTCGTTGTTGATATACTACGAATAAAACACTTGCTTAACCTTTTGAAATGCACAAACAAATGACTCATCGCTCACATGGTCGTTGCTCTTCAACTTGGACAAGTCAACTATGATCAAATTGGTGACAGGATCAACTTTACAAGCATTTTTATCCTCAACTCTTACCCAGTCACAGTAAAATACAACCTCTTTAAAGCTTATATAATCCAATTCAAATATATTTTGGATTACACCATAGTAAGTCATTTCAGCTTCAACGAGGTTTTTATCTTTTGCGCTCACTCGAAAGAAAGTAAGAGCCTTGTATGAAATTCCCGAGTTCTGTACATTTGTACTTTCCTCGTACACTTTAGCGCCGAAAATGTAACCGTTCAATAGATACTTTTTGTACTCTTGTGCCACGAACAAGGATCCAGTGGCTAGACGAGCAAGCCTTGATGTCGCATCACCCGTCTTTAGGAGCTGAGAATATAGATAAATTAATTATATTAGTGGTAAAATTTGAGAGTAATGTAGCGTTATATAACGACTATTTTCATTATAATTACCTCTTGTGTCAACCACAGCCTAAATTCGTTGTCTGATTGTACCATAATTTTTCATCTTTTATTGTTCTCACAAGCTTCATATTTTTTGCATATTATAAAATTAATCATGTATAAAATAATCTAAAATAATGTTAAACATTATAATAATAGAAACTTACTTTTTCCATTCTTCGACATCTTCATGTGTGCCAAATAGATAACGAGCTACTTTTTCATGTTGCGAACTTGTTAATTTCACTCGTTTTCCCAGCACATGACCACCATCATCGACGAACTCATCAGTGTCATCAACACTGGTCGAGTTAGGCATATATTCCCGAGGCAAGTACCCACAATATGTTCAGCGAAGTTCTTCTCTGCATGCATCACATCCAATACATGATGCACCGGGTTATTCTTCTAATAAGGCAAGTCAAATAAAATTGACCTCCGAGACCATGCATTTCTTGTCTCAGTTTCATTCCCAGTTGGGGTCTTCTTATGCTTGACGTTCTTAAATTTGGAATTCTTACCTGGCATACTAGGGCCACATTCAGAAGATTTAATTTTAATTTTTGAACCCGAAAGTTGTCTCGGCGGTAGCCTATGTTCAACCCCACCCAATAAAAAATTGGAACCTTTCTCAGATCTGAAACTATGAGCCGGGGGTAAAAAACTCCCACATCGACATAGCTTTCAGCGTAAACTCTTCTTTTCTAAAAGAGTCAAATGATTGCATACCCTCTTCCCATAACTCATTTAATTCTTTTACCAAAGGAGCCAGGTAGACGCCAATGTCATCACTTGGTGCCTTTAGCCCAGGTATCAACAAAGCCATCATCAAAAATTCAGGTCTCATACACTGTGAAGGAGGGAGGTTGAGTGGGGCTAGGATCACTGGCCATACACTCTGATTGGTGCTTAGATTTCCAAATGGATTGAAACCATCTATTGATATATCCAAACGAATGTTGTGTTGTTCTTGAGCAAAATCGGGATACTCAAAATTCATCCTCCTCTAGGCAGTAGAATCAATAGGATGACACATGATATCACCCCCTACTTCTTCCCTAGCATGCCAAGTCATTGCCTCTGCAATCCATGGTATTGTAAAAAATCGCTTTAATCTAGGCCCAGCGGGAAAGTATTTCAATACTTTTTGAGGCACTTTTGAGCTTGTGCCTTCCTTACTAGTAGATTGGACATATCTAGGTTCATCGCATACCGGACAACGATCGAGATTTTCATACTCCTTTCGGTATAGTATGCAGTCATACACACACGCATGAATCAATTTATACTTCATTCCCAAACCTTTCAAACTGTTCTTTATAACATGATAGCTATTTGGAAGTGTATTCACCTTGGGTAATAAGCCCTTCACCCATTTCAGAATTCCCGTCACGCTACTGCCACACAAATCGTACTGCGTCTTTAAACTGTGCAAATCAACCATAGCATGTAAAGTTGTTTGATCTTTCTCACAGCCAGAGTATAACGGTTGGGTCAACTTAAATTTTAAACTTTGGTGGTCATCGTCAAGTTTTATCGTGTTATCTTCACGAGCACTTGAATCTTCTACATCATCAGTAACCTCATTCTCCTCTGCTTCATAAACTCCATACGCATCATCAACTAAATCCTCTAACATATTATGATCTACGTCGTCCCCTTCTACATCTATTCTACTTATTGAAGGTTGTTGTGAAGGTTGGTCGGGGATAAAAGGAACTTTCAATTCATCTGGAAAACTCCAAAATCAATAACTATCTTGCATACCCGATCTTAACAAATGTAGTTCAATTGTTTTTCACTCAAACACCTTACCATTCTTAAACCTAGTACACGGACACAGAAACTCTTCATCATTATGACATCTCTTTGCATATTTCACAAATTCGTTAGCACCTCTGCGAAACATATCCCCCATTTTATTAGTATCACCAATCCACTCTTTGTATTTCGGATATCCCATCACAGCTACCACAACTAAACACCTATTAAAGGTAAACAAAACTTAGATTTATAGTATGTTTCATTTAATTATCCCATTATTTAATTTCTATTTCTTCCATCTCCTCTAAAGGGTGAGTGTTCATATCCCATTCAAGACTGCATTTTTCTGTAATGTACTTAACAGCTCATGCACATTGTTACGATTTGAAAAAAATTCGACAGCATATCCCCGTAGTTCTCCAAGTACACGACGTAGATTGACAAGTGTGAGTGTTATTTCAATTGATCAATTGAAATAACAGTCACACTTGTCAATCTAGTATGTACCCAGAGAACATTAAGATACAACTGCAGAACTTTCTCCAAAAGTAACAACTTTAAGCCACTAAGAATATTAAACAGAAATTATACAGTCTCAAACTGTCCAACGGGACAATTCGAGAGATCACATTACAGGGATAATAACTCTCGAACGGGTCTAGGGGATATTTAATGCGTACGCATAAGAACTAGAAGGCTAGTATCTATGCGCACTATATTTAATTTCAAGTATGTTTCATTTAGTTATCATACTATATATATATTGTTCGATATACAAAGTAATTTTGAAAAAAAAATGAAAAATCCCACCCACATATGGACAATAATTCAGTGGTCATGACACTTTTAAAACTAACCAACCAAACATTTACTAAACAAAATAATCCAACAGCAATGTCAACAAAAAATATGTGTCCCGTACTCCTTCTAATTCATCTACTCAATTAATTCATTTCATCAATTAAACTAACAATTAACGTATACAATTATTAATTTACTAATTTACAATGAGGGGTAATCCTACTTTCATATGAAATGGGCACTAATTATTAATTTACTTTCATCTAAAATTATAGTGAAAATGATAAAGTGAAAATCAATTAAAAACATTAATTTCATTTATGCAAATCAAGTATGTTTCATTTATTAATTATATTTTAGTGGATGTAATTATAGAATCTACGGATGGATTCAATTTAATCTTACTATGTGAATGTTTTTATCTACAATGAGTTAACCTTAAAACAATATATATTATCTCATAGAATCATTAAAACACGATATTAAGGGAATTACAATGGGACCTTGCCTCACCCCCCCCCCCCCCCACCCCCACCACACACACACACAACAGCCCCCCACCCTGCCCCACCCCACCCCCTCCCCACCCCTCACCCACCACACATATACACACACACACAACAACCCTCCTGCCCCACCCCCACCCACCACATACACACACACACACACAACAGCCCCTCACACTGCCCCACCCCCTCCCCACCCCCCACCCAACACACACACAAAAGCCCCCCCTCCCCCACCCCCCACACACGCGCACACACACACGCACATATATACACACAAATATATATATATATATATATATATATATATATATATATATATATATATATATAAATGGAAGAGAGAGAGAGAGAGAGAGAGAGAGAGAGAGAGAGAGAGAGAGAGAGAGTTGGAAAAGGAGGGAAACGCTAGGGGGGAATAAGGGCAAAAGATTTTTGCTGCAGAAATTATCACGGTCGTGTCAAGGTCCTTGACCGTGACAACTATTTAAAGAATTGTCACGGTCAATGACGGTGACAAATCCGTGACACGATCGTGACAAATAATTATCACGGTCAATGATCGTGACAATTATTTGTCACGGTCGTATCACGGTCAATGATCGTGACACAAAACGCGTGTTTGTTGTCACGGTCAATGACCTTGACAAGGGTGGCCGGCTGAAAGGTGACAATTTGACCATTTTGGTGTAGTGAAACGGAGATGGTGAATTAGATGTTAAAAAGTATGCTAAGGATATATACTCTAGATATTAAGTGTAGTTAGGAGCTGTATTTAACTTTGATAGAGTTTGCATATAATAGCTCGTACTAGTTCAATATGGGCATAGCACTAATTGAGGCTTTGTAAATGAGACCTTTTTGTTCGCCTTCTATTTGGTTAGAGGTGGGGGACACCAGACTTCTTGGGTCGAACTTGATTCAGCATACGACCACAAAGATTGAGTTGATTAGGATTGTCAGAAGAGTTATTTATATGAACCAGAGATTTTAGAGTTTGACGTGAGTGATCATGTGTTGGTGTGGGTATATCCCATAAAGGGAGTGATGTAATTTGAGAAGAAAGGAAAGTTGGTGTCTAGGTATGTGGGGCCTTTTTCCATTATTGGGAAGGTAGGACCAGTTGTGTATAGGCTCACCTTGCCGGAACATTTGCAGTGGATTCATGATGTGTTCCAATATCGTCATTGAGGAGGTATCTTAGGGATGATGTGGCTTATCGCCATATAGGATGGGAGGATATTGACCTACAACCCGGATATTTCTTACGAGGAGAGACCTGTCTCCATTATGAATGGTAGAGAGCGAAAGCTTCGAACAAAGGTGGTACCATTAGTGTGTGTGCAGTGGAGACACCATAATATTGTCGAGTCAATGTGGGAGCGTGTGCATGACATGCGGAAAAAGTATCTATAACTTTTCTTGGAAGGTGCATTTCAATTTTATGGGGACAAAATTCCATTATTAGGGGGAAGAATATAATACCCTGTACTTTTATATTTATTTAATTTTCGTGTGCATTTAAAGTATTATTTTAATTGGGAGAAATTAAATTAGGTTTTGGTAAGTATTAAGTAACGAGATAAAAGATTAATATTTATTATTATTATTATTATTATTATTATTATTATTATTATTATTATTATTATTATTATTATTATTATTATTATTATTATTATTATTATTTACTTACGTGCGATAAGCAAATAAATATGTGATTTATTATATATAGTTTATAAGTGAAAGTGATAGTAAGTTATTATATATCGATAAAGTGTTACATCAGCGTATTGGTATATTTATGGACGGTGCATATGATTTGCACGTGTCGGTCTCAGTTAATGAGATGTTAGCATAATTCTAGTTGGGTGACTTGGATGACATTTTCAAGTGCGTAGGTGATCGGAAAAGGGGAGAAATAATCCATAATAGGCACCGGGGTATTATAATTGGGTTCCGAGGGCTCTTTAGACATAACAGGACCCGTATAAGGGTATGTTGGTCTTTTTACACCTAGAGTTTGAAGGAAAAATGGGATTTGGGTTTAATTAGGAGGTATTTAAGGTTTAGAGGGGTGTATGGTAGCCCTACTTTCAATCTCTGCATATTTGAGAGTTAGAGAAAGTTTAAGAGAAGAAGAAGAAGAAGAAGAAGAAGAAGAAGAAGAAGAAGAAGAAGAAGAAGAAGAAGAAGATAAGGAAAGGGAATCGTCTTCAGATTCAACTCACCACAACGTAGAGACTTAGGATCAAAATCGACAAAGTCAAGTCATTACCTTCTTTAAATTACATGATTAGGTAGATAATCACTTTCATAGTTTATGGTTTAAAAATCTATGATTTAAAGGTTTTGAAGATTGGAACTTTGATTAATTGATTTAGAGATGTTGATAATAATTCATCTCTGATTTGAAATAATTACTAGTTTATATTTATCATGTAGGAAATTTGAAATTAAATATGGGATTATAGCGTTGAGCATGTAGAACAGATAGCAAAGTTGAATTCATGAAAATCCAATTTGAAAAAAATTCTGAGTTAGATAAAACTGATGTTCAATTTAGAATACTAGAGTTTTGATAAGGGATTAGGGGTTAATTATATTTTATAATACTTCTAGGGTGTTAGTATAATGATATGAGGGGTTAGTTTTTTTTATTTGGGGTGGTTTGGGACCTCCATTCAAAGGTTTAGAGAAGAAAAAACTGAGGAAAAAGATGGCAGGCGGGCCAGGAAATCGAACCGGTTCACTAGGGGAGAGAACCGACTTGCTCAACCGAATAGGTTCGGTCTGCCAAGTGAATCGGTTTGGTTTGCTGGCCTACCAAGTTTTTTTTTTTGTATATTATTTTGACCCGTTAAAGTTTAGGGAATGACCATAGGGGCTTTTGAGGCTAGAGTGGGACTACTCGAAAATATTTACGAGACTTCGTAAGTATGTTAGGCCAAAGGATATATGGGTTCGAATGAGGAGAACTAGGAATTTAAGTGTGTGAACACTTAGATGTCCAATCAGAAAGTTGGTTCAGACTTCGTGTTTGGGAGACTTGAACATTATGAGATTTCGTATGAGGTCGGTCTTATATATATACATATTGGGGGACTTATATATATATATATAGCTCTCATACATACCAAGTTTATATACTTGCTGGCGCAAACCTATTTTAATAATATATTAAAAAAATATTTTTGAGTTGAATTTTTTATGTGATAAAAGCTGTGAAAGATTGACCAATTTTTTGAAAAAAGTTATTTTGAGCCGATTCTTTTTAAATGGTTCCCTTGAATTATTTAAATACTATATAAAAAATATAACTAAAAAATATTTTTTTTACCATTTTTAAAAAATCTTTATGTAAACTTGGCATGTAAATTTGGTTTGTATAGGAGTCTCTCTCTCTCTCTCTCTCTATATATATATATATATATATATATATATGTGTGTGTGTGTGTGTGTGTGTGTGTGTGTGTATGTGTGATTGATTATTATTGTATTGACCATACCTACTTAGTAGTGCCGTCATAGGAGGTTGCGCGTAGTGGGCAGTCCACCCTGGCATTGACCAACATATGTCGGATTGATTCCCCGGATCATAGTACTGTTGCATAATCACTATCCGTATGTAGTTATTGGTTTAGAGAGCAATTAGATGCGATGTGGTATAGTTACAATCCCTAGACTTATGTTTATGACGACCTCTGTTGTATGTGTTTACGTTTGGGTGCGGTGGTGAGAATTCGACCGGGAGGCTTAGTGTGATGTGTGATGGCTGGAGCCTGATAATAGACGAGGGATTTATCCACGAGGTCCATGCTCTGGGGATACTGTTATACTTATATAGCAGCCAATATATATATATATATATATATATATATATATATATATATATATATATATATATATATATGTATGTATGCTTATATGATATAGTGTATATATTTATTTATAGCACGAGTGTAATTATGTTATATTTATTATGTGAATATGTGTCTATATCACGTTTTTCGCTACAATATTGTTTATAAATGTATACCTAGTGAGGGAAGTTTATATTTAGCTAATATGTGAGTATTGGCCGGATTAGGCTTGGATAGTGGTTATGTGTCATAGTTAGACTAGGTAGTTTAATTAGGATAATAATGCGTTAGGTGTTTACTGTAAATGAGATGTGAGGTTTTATCTCATATGAGTGCGGTCGGATAATTAATTATGAAAGTAATACACTACATGTTTTATCGATTTAAAACAATTAATATCTTGCGAAATATTTTCATATATTTTGGGCTTTTACCGGTGGGCAAATTATTTTCTTATTAAAATTCCAGGTACGCATCAACAGCAGCCGAGACCGCGGGGATAGATCCTTTCTTTCCATTGCAGTGGTTGTGGACGCTACTGGATTTGACTTAGTCGACTCATCTCATTCTACCTAGATAAAATCCTTATTATTTCAATTTTTCATTTTGGGCGTGTTGACCATAGTTGAATAGGAGTTTATTTATGTCAGGATATTATTTCATTTACCAGTTCGTTTCACTTGGATGCTACTATTTGGTAACCGAAGGTTTATTCTGTTCACTTTTATTATTCATTTATGCATGATGTTTTATTCCGTTCGCTTATTTGTATGGTTTTATTTGTATTATATTTATATTATTTGTTGCGACGGTGATGCTAAGAATCAAATCATACTAAGATTCATGTCTTATTTTAGTAGATGATTGGCCACCCGGGATTAGAATAGGTGGGTTGTCACAATAACCTACGTTATAGAACATGTTTCTCATATATTTATTTAGTTTTGATAATGATTCATTTAGATTAGCCTTCAAAATTTTATAGATAATTATAGTGAGTTAGTTTTGCAATCAATATCTATTGTTATGGAGGAGATCATGTTTACCTAGAAAATTTAGGTCATCAATACGAGATGAATTCCATTAATGATCTACATAAAAAAGAACACGTTATAGACGTAGCTCAAGTGAAAGAAATCCGAAATTTCCTATAATTTTGTGTCATGGTATGAGGTTTTCTCAAGCAAATATCAAGAAGAATCAAGGGATATTTCTGATTTTTAGAATTTCAAAAACTATAAACCAAGGTACCCTTTCTTGATCAATTAATCTAGGTAATATTTGTGAAAATATTGTGATTCATGATTCTGAAACTATGGACAACATGTTTAGTTTAGTTAATTAATAATTTTGTGATAAATTGGGTGTCATAGTAAGTAAATGAGCACTACGTTTAGAAACTGAAACTAACATATCAAACATAACTCAGACGTCTATATTTCACATCTTAATAATGCACCTCCAAATATAAATATAACTCATTTTCAGGCAATTGAGTATCCTTCAATATTAGATGCAGGATATTTGATTGTTAAAAAGATTAGGCATGACAAAAATGTATACACCCTTCGGATCAAATTGAGAGTCCGTGTCTTTACTTTGTATAGATTAAGAATACACTCAATCAATGACCAATATTAACTCTAGTCCACCGTAGTGGATCTTAGTTCATTGATTATGTCCGGGAAAAAAAATGAACTCTTAATTTGGAACGGCTCAAATAGGAATGGCGGACTCCTAATTTGGGACGGAGGGAACAACATAAAGAAAGTTGGACTTCGTGTGTAAGCTTGGATGAAAGATAGGTCATAAATGGTAGTGAACCACATAAAATTTAATTAATTTTGTTTCAATTAATTAAAATAATGGATGGGTTGGTTAATTAGTGTATTGTATACTTTTGTCATTTTAATATTGAATAAAAAGTAAGCATATTGGTAAAGGAGGACATGGATACTGTAAAATAATAGTGTTTATCGAAATTATTGAAACTTTGTGCTTCGTTTTGATTTAAATATTTTAAAAACTGATTTACTAATATACGATACCAGTACAGATTCAACATGCCATAAATACAAAATGTATATTTTATTTTTTTAATTTGCATTGTTTATTGGACTCATTTATCTCAGCAGTTAATATTTAAATTGATCTCAACTTTTAAATTTTCAATCACATAGGAAAGATCTCAATTACATTCATGTTAGTTTAGTTATTGTATTTTAAAATTGAAAATAGTCAAATCAGTATTGGTAAGTAAGTGTTTTCAAATAATCGAAACTCACAACTACCAATATCGAGGATATAAAAATAATTGATATGCCATTTGTATAGGTCAAGAACTTAAAAAACCAACCAATAGTCACCACTAATGTGGATAAATTATTTTATTTTAGTTGCCAAACTTGAAATCAATGTTGATCAAACTATAGAAGTTGCCAAATTTGAAATCAATGGTCGGCAGTCACTGCTCAGCATAAGACAATATGCAAACGTCATCTTTCTCTTCAATGTAATGAACTAAATATTCTAACAAATGAGATAATAATAATAATAATAATAATAATAATAATAATAATAATAATAATAATAATGATGACATGTATCTTTATTGAGCCTATGGTATAATTTTGTTATATATTTGAATACCAAACACACACGCACATAGACACACACACACATATATAAAGGATCAAATGCGGTTCAATTTTTTTTTAAATACAATAGTAAATTATTTTGAATTGAATTTTTTGTGGGTATTTAAACATTTCATCATGTCCCTAAAAAAATTCAACTCAAAATGAAGTTTTTTATTATTTTAAAAAAATGGGTACAAAAGAAAATTATTTAGAATTGAATTTTTTGTGGGTATTTAAACATTTCATCTTGTCCTTAAAAATTTCAACTCAAAATGAAGTTTTTTATTGTTTTAAAAAGATCGGTCAAAATACGCAAGTTTTATGGTGCTTTAAAAGTTACATATTTTACTTGATTTTTTTAAATTAGTAAAAAAAAAATTCATTTCGAGTTTTTTTTAGGGTATGGTGAAATGTTTAAATAGCCCAAAAAAATCAACTCAGAATAATATTTTTAGTATTTTTAAAAAATTATTTCGCACCTAGTTGGTCCTTTAAGTAGTTCGACCTGAGTAAGAGAGAGTGAGTGAGAGAGAGAGAGAGAGAGAGAGAGAGAGAGAGAGAGAGATGCGGTGATTTAAATACATAAATATTGCGTATTTACTTAAAACGTTATATTTATCTATCCCTAATAACAAATTAAAATTTAACTACTTATATATCAAGTTAATGGATAAAATTCATCATTCAAATATAATAATTCATATAAAGCAAATCAAGAAATATAGATTTTCTTCGAAAAATAAGAATTCAAAAAATATTTTTTTCTTCAACAACTAAATGAGTCTCTTTTTTGCCTGATAAAAGTAATTTTAAGCCATATATTTTCATCTGAAAAAAAAATGTAAAATTGAAAATAGAGTAGAATGAGTCAGTCATGTCTTCTAGTGGTATAATAAGTATTTGAACCTTTGTTAGATTCAATTTATTTTTGGCCTTTGTTAGATTTTATTAAGTTTAGGCCGCTTGTTGTGTATAGTTGAAAGCAATATAAGCCGTATAATACACATTATATTGGATTTGGAGACCCATACAGTGCCCATTTGACAAATTGGGCCTTAAAAATCATGTTTTACAAATATATGATATATGTGTATAAAATCACAGTCCAAAATGGCTAGAAAAAAGCTCAGCCCAAATGCAATGTAAATTAAAACATTTAAAGAACACTAAAGGGGTATCTCCCACTAAGGGACTGGATATACGCAACCTTATCTTTGTATATGCACATAAGCTATTTTCGATCGTAAACCAAATACCCATTCTTGTCTGCTACCATCAAAGAATTAGTTTAATTTTAGTCTCAATTTTATTTTGGATTCGAATTTTTTTTTACAATATTTAACCTCCACACGATTGAACTCTTTGGACTCCCCCATGCAAGCTAAATAGGAAGAACACTGCGCAGGTTCACCGTACACACGCGCCCTACTTAAATACTGCTATCCGTAAGGGGTTTGAACTCGAGACATTTGGCCTAAACAAGCCGACCCTTACCACTGAAACAATCCGGGGTGGATAAATTCTATAATTTTTGGAATCAAACAAATGGCAAAACTATAATCAAACTATCAAAAAGACAAAAAGTTACCCCAACGATTAAAATTGAGTTAGTTCAATATTTGTATTCACCGGCTGCCGATAACCGCCCCTAGTATAAACATAAGTTTTTAATAAAGAAAAGTGAGATCAACTCTTTGAAAGTGAGGTACATGCTGAAATAATCATTTGTGAAATTATAAATAAATTTGTGGGCGAAGATAATGCAAAGGGTAAATTACACCAAGCTT
Source organism: Sambucus nigra (assembly GCA_949130495.1). NCBI lineage: Eukaryota > Viridiplantae > Streptophyta > Magnoliopsida > Dipsacales > Adoxaceae > Sambucus > Sambucus nigra. Next base: position 513,681,973 of record OX422221.1, on the reverse strand, counting down.
TCATGAATTATTGATTTTTTACGTCCAATCCATTTTCAATAGAAAAATTACATTTTTTATTGATAAAATCATGTTTTATCAACTTTTTTTTTTAATGAAAATGGGTCGGGTATAAAAAAATTAATAGTTGAAGAGGGTTTGGTTTAATTTGCCCAAATGCAAAAGGTAAATTACACCACGCCCTTCTAAAATATTGATATATTACACCCAATTCATTTTCAACCAAAAAAAGATTGCGTTATTATGGATAAAATCATATTTTATTGGGTGTAAAAAATCAATAGTTTAAATTCCATTTTATGAATAAATTTAAAATATCTCAAAGCTTTACCCATCATGTTTGAGACGTGAGATTGACAATATTAATGACTCGAAGTTTATCAAAAACTAATACGCAAACGCTAAATATTTGTGTAACAATACACAATATTTTCTGCACAATTTTTCATCATTGGCCAAATCGTAACCGTTTTGAAATTTCCAGGAAAACATTTAAAAAAAATTAAGAAAGCACTACAATTTATCCCAAAATTCAGGGTATAATAATGGTTTTCCCCTTTTAATAATGTACCTTTTCCTCATTAATTAACACCACCCACTTAATTTATTGCAGGTCCTCAACTGAAAATGCTAAATCCGTCCATGCATATAATATTTGAGAAAGTTTGTATTGTTCTGTAAAATATCTTTAAAAGGATATTTTTATAAAATGGATAGCTAACATGAAAACTCCTCCTCAAATTTTATTTATTTTTAGTCATATTTGTTTGGGGGCATGGATTAATATAGTAAATTCTCAGATTAAAATCTAGGGGGTCGGTTGTCTGGGGGTCCATAAACTAATTGGAGGGAGAGAGTCTGAAATGGAGTGAACTGGCTGTGGGACAGTTAGAAGTGGGGTGATGTCTTTAAAGGTTTCAGACGGAGACCTAAGCATGTGTATCAGTCTCTTTACATCATCCCCCCCCCCCCCCCCCCCCCCCAACACACACACACACACACACACATATATATATATAGAGAGAGAATTTTTTTTTAAAATATTATGTTTACGCTTGATTTTTTTATATGATGTTTAAATATTTCAGGACTTGCTATTTTAAAAAAGGTTATTTTGCGCTAGTTTTTTTTTATACGGATTTCCTGAAATATTTAAATACCATACAAAAAAACTCAACTCAAAAATATTTTTTTAATATTTTTAAAAAAATTTGCACCAGCGGTATGTATACTTTTTATGTATGAGAGTCGTTCTCTCTATATATATGTACAATTATAGGCCAACACTCAAATAAGAAATATTTGGTGCGACACATTAATGTGTCGTACTCATATTGACTCGGGTTTAGGTTTCATTGTTGTTGAACTTGGGCACGAGTCAATGTGAGTACGAAATGTCAATGTGCCGCTTGAAAATATATTGATTTGGGTATCGACGTAGAACGGCTAATATACATATATATATACAATATGATATGATATAATAGTGTTTTATTACTTGTAGACGTCTCTGTTAGGTCAATATCTCTTAGGCTTCAATAGGGTTATTTTATCTTTTGTTGTCATTTGTTATGCTATATATCATTTTGGATATATTTTTTTATTATCTTAAATAATTTTTACCACGCTACTTTATGAAGCGAAAATAATATTCAAAGTGAAAATGACACAAGGTGTAATGAAATGGGGAAAAAAAGATTGAGTAACCCTAACTCAAAGTATCAGCCTTTTATTTTTCCGAATATACAAATTACTTTAATACAAAAATAGAAAGTATGCGTTAAAGATTTTAAATACAACCTTGATTTTTCTAATTTAGAAATACGATGCAGGTAAAAATAATCACACCTACAGTAATATAGAACTAAAATTTTAATTACTCTAATTCCACATGTGAAACTTCTCTTATTAAACTTCATTCATTGTAAAAAAATAACTTTAATCAATTTGTAACATGTTATTTAGACCCTTATTTATTTTAAATATTGCATCTAATCTCTAATTTTTATGTTGTTTTTTCAATATATCTATTGAGATAATGCGGTATTTAGATATACTCTCTACAAGTTTAATAATTAAAATTGCGCCCTGCATGCAATAGATAATGTATAACATTAAAGAGGATCAATGAACATGCGAAGAGTAACTTTGATTATTGAACTTATAAAAGAGTATATGTAAATAATGCATTATCTCAGGGTTTGAAAAATTATAGGGGAGATTGGCAATAAGTCTCTCATATCTCTATAAATTCATGATAAGGACAGACCGCTAATTAGATTCGTCGATAAATCTATAATGAAAATATAACTATATATTTTCTTTTAAATGTCCTCGCCTCCACATTCGAAAATGTATTTATATAGTTTTACAATACGCTCATTATATCAAAATTAAGGAAAACGTAATTTTCTAGGATTGAACGTACTTGTTTTACAATCCACATACTTTAAAACGTCTATGTATTTACAATGAAAATATATCTACACGATTTTGGAACGCTTCCTCTAGATCGGAATTAACAAGGAAAAAAATGTAAGTTGCTAATAATGCCATAGATCACCGTTTGTGATCACTCTAATTGAGCGAAAAACTTGGTTACTTATCATCATATTTTTTATCTTCTCTATTTTTTACACGATAAATCGTTTTGCTGAAACAATATGAATATAATACGACACGTGACACGATCAATTAAGATTTTCATTTTAGATTCATTAGTTATTGAAACTAGTAATCAAAACAAAACACCACAACCTGATTATGACACAATTAACACGAATTGTCATCCATAACTATATATCCGGAGAAATATCAACATGAATGGCACAATGTGTTCCTGCTCAACATCAATAAAAGATACATTTACTCTAAAAATATTTTATATATTGTGAAAAACATGTGGACCATGTAGAGCACATATCATTAAGACATCAATCAATATAAACACGACATATCAATGTATTACACTAAAAATATCAAAATTATGTGTCACCCCAAAATTACATGTTTAAAGATTAAGTCTAGGTTGACAAGGCATTCTGTCCCATTTTATACAACACATTAGCGTGTCGTCTCTAAACAAGTGTAACTCTATAACGACACATTTTCAGCAATAATTTTTAATATTAAATAGTGTTTGGAGTACACTAATTATCATTCAAATGACCAGTCTCTGTGTCAAAATTACGTGTCGTCTAAGCGATACAAACGCGACGGACATTATATCGCAAAATATGTGACATAACTATGTGTTAAGTACAGAATTACTTATACAAACACAAACATATACACACACACACACACACTCATATATATATATATATATATGTGTGTGTGTGTGTGTGTGTGTGTGTGTGAGAGAGAGAGAGAGAGGGGGGGGGGGGGGGGGGGGTGAGTTGGATGTCGCTTTCTGGTCAAAGAAGTTGGAGACAGCTGCCCCAACCGCCAGATAAGAAAAACCCTTCTTTTGTCAACCTCCTAATATATTGTGTGTCTGCCAACCCTTCCATACCTATCTTTATCTTTACTAACATTAATCTTTACATCTTTTTCAGTCTTTCTCTTTAACATCTCATTTCATCTCTCAAAATCCAACGGTTGATACTTGATGACTACAAACACCTAGGAACCAAAATAACATCATAATGCTTCACTTTCACAGTTGTTTTAAATCATATTTTATACGTAAAAATGAAGGGATTTTGGTTGGCATGCACGAGTTAGGCCCAACTCATATGTACTATACCTTTCAACATCATTTCCCATTGCTCCAAATTTGCACATCTTTTTTTCTTATATTTCTACTATGCCATTCCGTTTCACTATCCAAAGCATATTCTGCATTGTATGTAACAAGTTTGTTTGAGTTGCGATAATGTCATTTTAAAGTTTTGTTTTGTTAGTTTGTGGATTTGGTTGGGAAAAGTAAAACAAATTCAAATGTATTTAACTTTTAAATTGGAGAAATGTGGTTTTGGTATGATTTGGTATGTTTATATTAAGAGCATTAAATTCATGCGTGTTGAGCGTTAAAAATGAGTAAATTTAAAGAGTCATTTTTACAATATTAAGTAATGTCACGTAACATCTATACACATTTAACTTATAATTACTTTTTAAATTGAAAAAATGAGTTATTGGTATGATGTGGTATCTTTATATGAAGAGAATAAAAGGCATACATATTGAGTGTTAAAAGTGAGTTAATATAAAAAGTCATTTTTACAATATTAAGTAATGTCACATAATATCTGTAGACATTTAAGTTAGAATTGCTTTTTTAATTTGGAAAAATGAGTTATTGGTATGACGTGGTATGTTTATATTAAGAGCATAAAACTCATACATGTTGAGTGTTGAAAAAGAGTTCATGTAAAGAGTTATTTTTACAATATTAAGTAATGTCACATAACATCTCTAGACAATTAACTTAAAATTACTTATTAAATTGGCAAAATGAGTTATTAGTTTGATGTGGTATCTTTATATTAAGAGCAAAAAAATTCATGCATGTCAAGTGTTAAAATTTCTGAGTCTTCTTCTCACTTGGCATAAGAAAAGGTTGTATACGTTGATGTCTATCTTCTTTGAGTTTTTGGAGGAGCTTCGAGTGGTATGATAAACTTTGTTTGGGCTCCAGCATTTGCTTTCTTTGTTGTGTATACTTACTGTATACGGGTTTCCGCTTCCTTAGGCTGGTTCATTTTAATGCAACATTTACTTATAAAAAAAATGAGAAGTTGTAAAGAGTCATTTTTACAATATTAAGTAATGTCACGTAACTTCTATAGACATTTAAGTTAGAATTACTTTTTAAATTGAAAAAATGATTTATTGGTGTGATGTGGTATGTTTATATTAAGAGCATAAAATTCATATATATTAAGTGTTAAAAAATATTTAATGTAAAGAGTCATTTTTACAATATTAAGTAATGTCACACAATATCTATAGACATTTAACTTAGAATTACTTTTTCAATTGGAAAAATGAGTTATTGGTATGATGTTGTACGTATATATTAAGACCATAAATTCATAGATGTTGAGTGTCGAAAATGAGTTGATGTAAATAGTCATTTTTGCAATATTAAGTAATGTCACACAATATCTATAGACATTTAACTAAAAATTACTTTTAAATTGAAAAATTGAGTTATTGGTATGACATGGTACGTTTATATTAAGAGCATAAAATTCATACATATTGAGTGTTAAAAATGAGTTCATGTGAAGAGTCATTTATACAATATTAAGTAATGTCAGATAACATCTAGAGACATTTAACTTAGAATTACTTATTAAATTGGAAAAATGAGTTATTGGTATGATGTGGTACGTTTATATTAAAAGCGTAAATTCATACATGTTGAGGGTTGAAAATGAGTTAATGTAAAGAGTCATTTTTACAATACTAGATGTGCCCACGTGCGTTGCACGTGATGGCGAGTTCTGATATTTCTCTTTAGGAATTAAATCATGAATAATAATATATGAATTACAATATTTTTATCTAAATTGTAAATCCTTTGTAAAATTAAGGACAGTTAGTGAAGTAAAGTAACCAAGAATGTATTTATGTTGATGTAATAAGCCATGCATTACGAATGAATATTTGAAATCAATATCCATAAATCCAAGTTATACGAAATGTAAAGTGCAAATCAATAAATAATTTGGTTTTGAAGAAATTGTATAATGACAATGTTTAAGGGTAAAAAATGGAAATGTGATCGTCAAATATGTTACTTTTGATATTTGTTAGGATTCGATGGTTCTTCTTCCTCTTCAACTCTCAGAGCTACAAAACGTGCAAGCCTTCGATCGGAAGTTTTAAGTGATTTCCCTTTAATATAGAATCTGTATATTTTGCCAATGCACGTATATAACTTTCGAACATAGTTTGACTGCAAAATTCCCTGTGTAAACCAAATAATATATATGAATCTTAAGTAAATGTAAATGTTATCGAGCTTATTGAATTTCTGTATGAATTTGAATTGTACATAAGAATGTTATTACCATGTCTTTAGAAGCGATGAAATTTGGAATGGTGCAGCCAATGAATGATTCTGCTTCCTCGAATAGTGTCACTGATGCTCTTTCATCTTCATCTTGGACGACAAACTGAAGTAAGTACCTTATATTTTTTTGAATAATGTATTAATAAACTTTTATATATGATTTTTATCACTAATATTGAAAGATTCTTGAACATATTAATTTACCTTCTTGTGTAATTTGAATTTGAAGATCCACAATTTAAGCATGTGCCAATTCCATTTTCAACCGTGACTTTTTTGTTGCATACATTGCAAGCATCATACCATGGATTTTCTTTGTTTCTAACCTCCATAATCATTGCCACGAAAGAACATAAAAGATTCTGTGGTTTGTGAAAAATTGGATATGTTATATTATTAAATTGAGGATATTAGAGACGTAAAAGGGAATCTTAGTAAATGAATCATTACCTCCATAGTTGATGGGATTCCATTAATAATATCACGAGTAAAAATAGTGTCCGCATTGCCACAAGTGTAATTTTTAATTTGGACCATTCCTAAGATTTTATCTAATTTCTCTGAACGACTCTCCAAATCAAATTTCACTCTACTTGAGTCTCTCACTTGCTTCTTAACTTCTACAATCCTGGACTCAAGCAAACCATTTCTCTCTTCAAACATAAGAAGCTCCTTTTTCATGGATTTCATTAACCCTTAAAGCTATCTCTCTCGCCTTCTATATATACTATCTTCTCACGAAGAGCTCTCTCTCGTGTCCTATGCTCATCAACTGACGCAATCTCATCAACGACCTTGGCACGCTCTTTTAAACTGGCTTCTAACTTCAAATTCGCTCTTTTTAATTTAATAGATTCTTCATATAATTCTCTAAATGAAAATTTAAGTTCACTCTCATCACCCTCTTCATCACTTTCACTCTCTCTCTCTCTCTCTCTCTCTCTCTCTCTCTCTCTCTCTCTATCTATCTATCTATCTCTCTTATCCACTCTCACTACCATCATTTTTTTAGCTTCACAAACAAAGGCCTCGGAAGTGTCATATTTTGAGATGTCATCGTCAGAAAATTTCTCATTATCACTCACAAGACAAAGCCATGAGTGCGGTAAAGTTGCATTCAATGGGGGAAGCGGCTCCCTCTTCCTTATCACTATCACTAAGGGTAGCATTCTATGAAATTGCTTATTTACCCTCTTTCCTTAGTTTAGTGGGGAATTCAAAAGACCTATGGCCATACCCTTCATAACCAAAGCACCTATTTGACTCGTCCCTATTAAGATTTTCATTATAAGCTTTAGAGATCTTTTCGACTTTGTCATGCTTAGAATTTTTAAATTTCTTAAAATCATTTTTAAACGTATCTTTATTAAATTTAAGAACTTTTCGAAATTTCCTAGCAAACATAGCCATGTCCTCTAAGTCACTATCACTCTCATCAACAACAACTTATTTTTCCTCCTTTCGAGCTTTCAAAACAATGCCCTTATCAATTTTCTTTTCATTTTTGGAAGGGAAAATATCTAGTTCATAAGTTTGTAAATCACCTACTAGTTCCTCAAGTTTGGTAGAGTTCAAGGTGGGTAAAGAGTTTAAAACGGTCACTTTAGGGATAAATCTCTCGGGTAGTGACCCTAAAATTTTCTTTACTACACGGTCATTGGATATCTTCTGTCCCAAATTAAATACTGAATTACTATATCGGAAAGTCTAACATAAAATTCATCAAATGTTTCGTTTTCATTCATTTTGATGGTTTCAAATTGAGTGGTGAGGTTTTAGAGTTTAGAAGCCTTAACGACACCAGTTCCCTCGTGAGTGAGTTGTAATATATCCCAAGCTTCCTTAGCGGTTTCACACGTCATGGTACGTCGAAATTCATCCGGTGTGACTGCGCTAAACAAGGCATTTAAACCTCGGGAATTAAAATTAGCAAGTTTAAATTCATTCTCACTCCATCTATCTATGGGTTTGGGAACACGCTCATTTTCTACCAAATTTGTGGGTGGGGACCACCCGTTAACAACTGACAACCAAACCCTCTCATCGATAAACTTTAGAGCCGATTTCATATGTGTAATTTGAACCATCAAAAACAGAAAATTTTAAAAATGGAGAAAATTTCATTGTTAACCAAAAATATTTAAAAGGGCCTTAACGCAATAAATTAGTGGTCCGTCTCTGATACCACTTATTAGAAACGTACAAACCCAATATTAAATTTTAAAATATAATAATTTCCTTTAATGCGGAATAAAGATGGTTCAACACAACACACAACAACAACAACAACAACAACAACAACAAATTTTAATTTCTTTCAAATTAAAATTAAACTAAACTCAAAATTAAATTAAATTAAACAACTCATAAATTTCACTAAAACCAAATTAATTTAACCCAAGTCCTAGAAATTTGCCTAACATTAATTAATTCAATTTGCAATTTAGGCCAAACCAAATTATATTAATGACTAGAATTAAATTAATTCAAATTTCACCCAAATTAATTTTAGCACCAAATTAAACAAAAGAAGTGAATTAAACCATATTTTATCTTTTAATCCTAAGCATGCGTTCTAGGTGATATGCAAGATAAAATAAATTCACAACCACTACGCCGTAATGTACGAGAAAAAACCAAATGGAAAAAACCTCGGACGGCCCTAACCTTAAGTCCACCGAGTACTGAATTTTTACAAGTATAAGACAAATGACTTACTCAACTCGACTCGACTCTCTTCAAACCCCTGACGCGTCTTCTTGTACCAACCACTTCTTAGTCGATAATATCGGACTCCACCGGAACCTTGGAATCCACCAATGAAGTTTTTGGAACCCGTCAACCACACATGGTGCCTTTCACCGTATGAGAATGCCGCAATAAAAGCCAAACTTCTTCTTTTATGGGAAATAGAAGCAAACCAAAACTTATCCTTCTTATGGTAGAGATAAACCAATGGTGCCAAACCCAAGCTCCAAGCAATAAATATATGTGTAGAGATACTTCGATAAAACAGACTAAACTATGGGTGTAAACTCATGCGTTTGTTGAAAATATTTCTGTCCCGAAGTGCTCTCAAAAAAGGTACCAAAGTCTTAGAAAAAGTCTGTCCCGAAGTTGTTTTAAAACTGTCAAAAGATAGTAAGACAAAGTAGTGGAAAAATGGGATAAAACTGCCAAACTGTTCCTGCCCAGAATTCTCGTTCGAACGACATTTTCGTTCGAATGATATTTCGTTCGAACGACCCATCTAACGATAGTCCAATGTAAAATTTGTAAAATCGTTAGTAAACTCGTCAGAATTCTCATTCAAACGAAATTCTCATTCGAGCGATATTCCAATGGCCAAACAGGGAACTCGTTGGCAAAACCTCATTAGAATGAAATTCTTGTTCGAACGAAAATTTTGAACGAAATCCCAGAATGAATATTTTCATTTTAAGCCCAAAAATATTTCTGAAAATTATTTTAATAATAAAAATTACACCCTTTAAACTTATTCCAATTCTCTACTTATATATATATATATATATATATATATATATATATATATATATCACTCATACCTTTGGAGACTTGAAATATGATGTTGATGACGTGAAACTCGGTAATGATGTTCTCTTAAAAAGTAGGCCGCAACGTCTTCAACTTTAACATGTCACTATCCTACGACTCAAGTGTTTTTGTCCGAAATTGAGCTAACACTACATAAGACTCAATTGGAGACTTGTGTCCTTACAAATCTTACTTTGGCTATTCCGGGACAAAAACCAAAACAAAATCCTAAAAGGACCATCAAGCTCTACTAGACTCAAAAAATTCCCACCGAAAAATAAAAATTACTAGTTTGACTCAAAACCCAAGGACAATTATCTTTGCCGATTAAAGTTGCTGCTAGAAAAAAAATTCCTACACACTCACTTAAGAAAACATTAAATGCATAGGGAATATCAAAATAATAAATGCAATGAAAATAAATACACTCCCCCTAAATTAGTTCTCCCCTTTTATCAAATATTACCAACCTAAGAAGATAGCGCTCTCCCCCTAAGACAGATCTCCTAAACTAAGATACCATTACAATAGGAATATATACTATTTCTCCCTCTATCATTCTCGCCCTTTTTGTTCAGGAATAGACAAAGGATAAAAGAACTAATAAACAAGATGATGCATAAGGTGATAAGAACATGAAAGTATATGGGCAACAATAACATAACTAATCCATACAAATATTAATGTATACCAACTATGATGCGAAAACAAATGATACCAATTTGATAAATAAGATACTAAGCATGTGATATCAAACAATGTACGCAACAAGATAGATACCAATTATAAATTAAAGCATATGTGGACTAGCTAAAATGGCAAAGACTAAAAAAAATAACATATATATGTATCCATAATAAATATCACTAACGCACACGCACACATACATAGGTATAAACACCACATATGACACAAAAAAAATACATTAAGTTTTTCACACTCGTATGGAAAAAATGTGTCCAAATACATGTGAAAAACAGAAGTGTAGGGGTGTGAACTAGTAACAATTAAATTTCTACCCAATCACTTAAAACATGTTCACGGAGTTCTCATTTGATTGCAAAACTTTATCACATTTAGATATAGCCTCATGTGACAATATAAATTGAACTCAATGAATAAACATACATAATGCACATAAGCCTAGAATTTTGATGATTTTACAAACCAATAGAGTCATGACAATGAAAGCGCAACTAAGATAAACGGACATTGTGTAAAACTGTTGATATACCATCCAAACTCCCTCAAAATATGCATGTAGTTATGGAATGACTATATCAACTAAACAAAATAGGCCTTGGCAAATAATTTTCTTTTAATGTCATTTTCTTTTAGGCCTTTGAACCATGTATTTCTTTTAGACCCATTAGGCCTTTTGGAGCCCTTCCCCGTGCACATTCATATAACAATTTTTTTTATATATCACACAAACCTCACGTGCAACGAATTTAACATGCACAAGTCCTCCTAGGTAAAAAATATGTAGATGACTAGATTGGTAGGAGAACACCTCATAAAGCTCAAATATACATGTGAAGTTTAAATTTCAAGTGAGCTCGTGCGTGTGTGAATTGAGGCATATAAAAATAGAATCCATTAAGAAACACAAAATCCAACTACTCCATGTATGCATGACAAAGAACATTTTAAGGATTGATAATCTTAACCAAAAGTTCTAGCCACATTGAAGCTAAAAGGAAAGGATTCGAACACAAGTATATGCCACATAAAGTGTGTCAAACTAAAATACACACAAAAAAATCTTTTTGAGTTTTTGAAATTTTTAAACAAACAAACAAAAATATTTACTCAAAAGACAAACAAAAATCATTCATATTTTTCATTAAGCCTAAATTACTAAATGGTAAAACCCAAATGATAAACAAAAATCTTTTTGTATTTTTCATTTAATACAAACTAAAATGAAAGAATTATAATGTGACACCCCGCCTAATTAAATAGCGGGTGATCAGTCCTTTATTAAATTAAAAATCAAGGTGAACGGTTGGTTCATTCTTAGCATCACTGTCGAAAAATAACTTTTCCAATTAAACACTCTAAATAATTAAGCTAAGTGTCAAAACCATTTTTAGACATTACATTAGCAAATTTTATTTTATAAACCAACATTTAAAACTTTACATAATTCATAATTAAAGAATTACACAAAAACTATCCTAGAATATACATTCCAATTAATTAAACATTCAACCAATTGATTCCAACATTAAAACTTAAAGGAAAGCATCCTGACAATAATAAATCCCAAAGTGCAACTACTGGAAATAAATGAATCACAGTATCCAATAAAACAACTGAATAATGAAAAAGGGAGACACATGCCCAACTGGATAAAATAAATGCTAGAAGTGGAATCAAGAAATGAGGTCGTCTAAGCAAGAGGCCTGCAACTCCCACCTAAGCTGCAGCGCGTTCCTTACAAAGGATCCTATGCAAGACGCCCCTATGGCTGGGAACCTGTAATATATACATATATATATATATAAGAGGAAAGAAAATGGAAACGGGTCAGAGCCCAATTGTAAAAACGATTTAAAAATTAATTTAGCCAGTATTTAAAATGTTTACTGGCCAATGCAACAACATATTAGTGCGGCACTCCCTTGAGAAATTCTCACCTCTCTTATAATGTGCACGCCTATCGCACTAACCTTCCCAGTGGTTTAACTTATCTTATCTTAGGTTGCTCGTAAGATTAAACTGACAAATTCAATTATTTAAGAGGTTAATTCCATTTGACAACAAAGTTCTCATTTAAACCTTATTTGCTAATAAAGTTTCTCAATAACCTATTATACTTTTCAAACACATATTTCCCAATTGAAATAATGATTCATTTCTTACTTACCATAAACACAGTAGGAAGTTCCCAAATTCCAGAATTAAATATATATATTAAATACTCATATAATATATATATTCTAACAGCACCCCACATAATAATTATGGTGCGGGCATACTCTGCTATCCAAACCCCGTATTACTCGTACTAAGGGAAATACAAGTTCAGAATCATTCTCGAACTGTATTAACACAAACACAAATAATATTGAGGCGAAGCATAGATTCCAAGTCTCTAAGAGGTCAGCACATGCCCCCACATCTCTTAGGACCGTCTGACTATCGATCCAATAGCCTGTACCAAAGGATTTCTATCTTCTAGGGTACGAGTCAATATCTCCCGTAAAGGTCCCATCGAGATAAGACTGTCCCAGCGCGGTAACCTCAGGAATAGCAAGTAGCGCGGGCTTGATTTTTACACGTATATAGTATATGCATAAACACAGTCATATAAATATACTACTATTACCATATCAAGTTTAGGTACATACTCATGACCCATAATTATGATAGTTGTCCTTATTACTCATTATTTAGTTATCACGTATAACGTTTGCCTCTTATCTTAGTTTGTGGGATTATCCCAACTTATCAAGTGACACTCGTGGATTTCTATCCTCCCAAGTGAAATTTTAGAAAGTACTCATTTATTTTCCAACGTAACTACCTTACGCGTTTCCCCCTTTAATACATAGATCCATCGTCCCTTATATGTAAACATCCCCTTAAAATGTAAATTCCGTCCTACATTAAAGGTTTCATATTTTTAATAAGTCCTACTGGTCTTCTTTATCTCCCAAAATATTTTAATAAGGATGTCCAAAAATTATTACTCATTTAAATTTAATTCAACTATTTAGAAGGGGAAAATGAGTCTTCCAAGAGGGGTCGATCGATTGATCGATGCGTTGTGCGATCGATATTCCTTGTTTGATCGATCGATCAAACAGGTATGGCGAATCTGCAGAATACCAGTTACGGGTTATATTATCCAACATTCAAAATCCAAATTTTTAACTCCCAAACTCCCATAAATTTATACCACAAACATTCTAAACCCAAATGGACAACATCCTACGTAAGGCATGTGAGTTTTCATCAAGAATTATGGATTAAAAGTGCCAAAATTTACACAATTCTCATGAACCCTAAAAGTTCCTTTAACTTAATTCAAATCATTCTTTTTATAGAATTTCTACCTCTAATCCATCATAAATCCGTGGTTAAACCTCTACATATGAAAAGGATTTCCAGATTATGGTTTATATCACTACAACATGCAATTTCTAATCTCCAACATGAGTTTTCTTTCATAGAAACTCATCCTAATCAACCCTAAACTAACATGAATGAAGCATTAACGAAATTAAGCAAGATAAATACTTACCTGTGGATTTTTGTTTCTGATTTGTGGCTGAAATCGGTGTGGTGGTGATCCTCATTACGCGATCTATTGTTTGGCGGTGACGGCGGCGCGAACGGAGGAGTTTTCGACCTACACTCCTTGGCAAGCTCTTCCTTTCCTTCTTCAATGGCCATCACTTGTTTTTGGTTGTGTTAACCCTAGAATACAACCCTAAGCATCTGATATAACCTTTCAATTTTCGTGGGTTTTCAGGCCTAAAAATGTAAAATGTCCAAAACGCCCTCCCGGGGTCTTAATTATACCTAAAAACGCCCCGAGACCCGAACTAAACCCCTGGGTACATTATTTTGACTATCTCGGCCCTTACGGACATTTTGACGCACTTGAAATGACCATACGGGTGACTTATAATTTATTCACTTTTATTAATCAACATTTAGTCCCGACATGACACAGGCACGTCCCGACTTAAATTTTCATAATTGTCATTTTATTCACTCATGACATTTAATAGGACCAATATTATATATTACTTTGCTCATTAGTAATATTCAACAAGTTTTCAATGATTACTAACTCTCGTCACGTTAGTAATTATAAAAAAAATATTTAATTTCTGAATTTATATTAAATTAATAATTCACATTAAATTTAATAAATTCCCAAATTTAGAAAGCATAAAAATACGGGGTATTACATACTTCCCCCCTAATAACGGAATTTTGTCCCGAAATTCGAAAAATAAGGCATACCTGGTAAGAATAAATATGGGTATCTCTCGCGCATATCTGCCTCGCGCTCCCTAGTGGATTCATCCACATTATGATGCTCCCACTGGACACGTACAAGTGGAACTACCTTCGACCTCAATCTCCTCTCGCTATGGTCTAGGATAGCCACTGGTCTCTCCTCATAAGAGCTGTCTGGATGTAAGCCTATCTCTTCTATCGCGATGTGGGTGTGAGCCATGTCATCCCGAAGGTATCGTCTCAACGACGAGATATGGAATACATCGTGGATGCGATGTAGATGCTCTGGCAGTCCCAATCTGTATGCTACCGGCCCAATCCTCTCGATAATGGGAAATGGTCCCACGTACCTCGGGGCCAATTACCCTTTCTTCCCGAACCTCATCACTCCTTTCATAGGAGATACTCGTAGTAATACTTGGTCCCCCACATTAAACTCTCGGAAGAACCGTTTAGCATCGGCGTAGCTTTTCTGCCTGTCATGGGCTACTCGAATGCGACTCCTGATAATCTCAATCCTCGCGGAGGTTTCCTAAATCACCTCTAGTTCGAGCAACTTGTTATCCCCAACCTCTAGCCAACACGTTGGCGAACGACAAGGCCTGCCATACACTACACCAAAATGGGCAAATTGTCACCTTTCAGCCGGCCAGCCTTGTCAAGGTCATTGACCGTGAAAAAAAAAACGCATTTAATGTCACGGTCATTGATCGTGAAAAAAAAAACGCATTTTATGTCACGGTTATTGACCTTGACACGACCGTGACAACTAATTGTCACGGTCAATGACCGTGACAACTTTTCCAGCAAAAACCCTTTCCCCCTTCTTTTTTCCCTCCCACCGTTCCCTCCCTCTCTCTCTCTCTCTCGATGCTCTCTCTCTCTCTCTCTCTCTCTACTTTCAGGTCCAATTTCTCTCTCTCTCTCTCTCTCTCTCTCTCTCTCTCTCTCTTCCATTTATATATATATATATATATATATTTGTGTGTATATTTATGTGTGTATGTGTGTGCGTGTGTGGGGGGTGGGGCAGGGTGGGGGAGGGGGTGGTGGAGGGGGGCAGGGGTGGAGTGGGGGCAGTGTGGGGGCAGGGCGGTGGTGGAGGGGGGCAGGGGGTGGGGTGGGGTGGGGTGTGTGTGTGTGTGGTGGTGGTGTGTGGTGGGGGAGGTAGTGGTGGAGGGGGGGAGGGGGTGGGGTGGGGTGTGTGTGTGTGTGTGGTGGTGGTGTCTGGTGGGGGAGGGGGTGGTGGAGGGGGGCAGGGGGTGGGTGTTGACTAATTTTGGCTTAGGATTTTATCTCGATTTCAGTAATATATGATGAATTGAATTTAATTAGAGTAAAGATTTGTATAATTATATATGGTTTTGTATAAGTTCTTGTATAACACACTTAAATTACCACCTCTAAATTTAATTAGAGTAAAGATTTATAATAAATTTACAACAAAATAATAAGTTATTGAAATAATTTACCCGTGGTATATAAATTCATAAAACATAAAAAGTAAAATTAAAATTGCTTAAAACACCTCATATATATATATATATATATATATATATATATATGTTGCACACATGTATATATAATCAAACTTTTTTTAGGGTTAGCACACCATCATTCAACTTGCCATAATATTTTAAGTTAAAATGTGTACTATTAACATTTTTTTTATCTGTACAAATAACATTTATTTTACAGCAATGAATTTATTTGAAACATAGTGCGCATAGATACTAGCATTCTAGTTCTTATGCGTACGCATTCAATAGCCCTTAGACCCGTTCGAGAGTCATTACCCTTGTAATGAGATCTCTCGAATTGTCCCGTTTGGACAGTTTGAGACTGTATAATTTCTGTATAATATTCTTATTGGCTTAAAGTTGTTACTTTTGGAGGAAGTTCTGCAGTCGTATCTTAATGTTCTCTGGGTACATACTAGATTGACAAGTGTGACTGTTATTTTAATTGACCAATTGAAATAACACTCACACCTGTCAATCTACGTCGTGTACTTGGAGAACTAAGGGTATATGCTGGCGAATTTTTTTCAAATCATAACAATGTGCATGAGCTGTTAAGTATATTACAGAAAAATGCATTCTTGAATGGGATAGGACCACTTACCCTTTAATAGGATAATTAAATGATGGGATAATTAAATAAAACATACTATAAATCTAAGTTTTGTTTACCTTTAATAGGTGTTCAGTTGTGGTAGCTGTGATGGGATATCCGAAATACAAAGAGTGGATGGGTGAGACTAATAGAATGGGGGATGTGTTTCGCAGAGGTGCTAACGAATTTGTGAAATATGAAAAGAGATTTCGTAATGATGAAGAGTTTCCGTGTCCGTGTGCTAGGTGTAAGAATGGTAAGGTGTTTGAGTGGAAAACAGTTGAACTACATTTGTTAAGATCGGGTATGCAAGATAGTTATCGATTTTGGAGTGTCCTATTTGTGGAGAGGAGACTGAATCTCTTCGTCTATCCTCTAGCTTAAAAAATGTATACCATTGCCACATGAGGTTTTTACCCCCAGCTCATAGTTTCAGATTTGAGAAAGGTTCCAATTTTTTATTGGGCGGAGTTGAACATAGGCTAACGCCGAGACAACTTTCGGGTTCAGAAATTGAAAGTAAATCTTCTGAATGTGGCCCAAATATGCCAGGTAAGAATCCCAAATTTAAGAATGTCAAGCATAAGAAGACCCCAACTGGGAATGAAACTGAGATAAGAAAGGCATGGTCTCGGAGGTCAATTTTATTTGACTTGCCTTATTGGAAGAAAAACCCGATGCGCCATGTATTGGATGTGATGCATGCAGAGAAGAACTTCGCTGAACATATTGTGGGTACTTGCCTTGGGGGGAGTCATTCGAAGGATGGAGAAAATGCACGAAAAGACCTTAAAACGTTAAAACTTAAACCACAACTATGGTTGAAAGAAGATAGTAGGGGAAGGACAATAATTCCCTCTGGTGCGTTTACTTTGACAAGTGAGGAAAGGAAGGTGCTTCTAGACACAATATATAATTTGAAGGGCCCATCTACTTTTTCGTCCAACTTGCAAAGGATTGTGAATTATGTTACTCATAATTTACATAAGTGTAAGTCCCACTATTGGCATGTGATCATGCAATTGGTTCCTCTATTGTTTAAGCACTATTTCTCCAAGCACAAGGATTTGCGTAGGGCTATTATGCAAATTAGTATTACCTTCTCCCTCTTGTGTGAGAAAGTAGTGAATCGAGAACACATAGTGGCCGCAAAATTGGCTATGAACGAAGAGATTTGTGTATTGGAGAATTACTTTCCCCCAGCATTCTTTGACATAAGTGTTCACTTGTTGGTACACCTATGCGACGAGGCACTTCTTTGTGGTCCAGTTAGATATCGGTGGATGTATCAGTTTGAAAGATTGATGAAAATTTTTAAAGATTACGTCAAGAATACGCGATATATTGCAGGATCAATTGCAGAGGAATACATCACCGTGGAGTCATCAATATATACTCGGGAATATATGCCTGACTCGACCAACGTTGATGACACTGATGAATTCCTCGATGATGGTGGTAACGTAATGGGAAAACGAGTGAAATTAACAAGTTTGCAACATGAACAAGTAGCTCGTTATCTATTTGACACACATGAAGATGTCGAAGAATGGAAAAAGTAAGTTTAGAATATTATAATGTTTAACATTATTTGAGATTATTTTATACATGATTAATTTTGTAATATGCAGTAAATATGAAGCCTGTGAGAACAATAAAAGACGAAAAACAATGGTACAATCAGACAGCGAATTTAGGCTATGGTTGACACAAGAGGTAATTATAATGAAAACAGTCGTTATGTAACGTTACATTACACTCAAATTTTACCACTAATATAATGAATTTATCTATATTCTCAGCTCCTAAAGATGGGTGATGCGACATCAAGGCTTGCTCGTCTAGCCACTGGATCCTTGTTCGTGGCACAAGAGTACAAAAAGTATCGATTGAACGGTTACATTTTCGGCGCTAAAGTGTACGAGGAAAGTACAAATGTACAGAACTCGTTAATTTCATACAAGGCTCTTACTTTCTTTCGAGCGAGCGCAAAAGATAAAAACCTCGTTGAAGCTGAAATGACTTACTATGGTGTAATCCAAAATATATTTGAATTGGATTATATAAGCTTCAAAGAGGTTGTATTTTACTGTGAATGGGTAAGATTTGAGGATAAAAATGCTTGTAAAGTTAATCCTGTCACCAATTTGATCATGGTTGACTTGTCCAAGTTGAAGAGCAACAACCACGTGAGCGATGAGCCGTTTGTTTGTGCATTTCAAAAGGTTAATCAAGTGTTTTACTCGGAGTATATCAACAACGAGCGGTGGTCAATTGTCCAACACGCGCCAAGGCGTCTAAATAGTAGTGTGGATGACTTGGCTACTCCTACCGAATATCAGTCCATTTTTTATGATAACCCGAATTTGAAATAATTTTTCAATTTGTAATAAATATTTCAATTTGTACCGAAACATCCATTTTTAATGCTTTTACTTGATCAGCACTTTATCATTTTCACTCTTGTGTAGTGTGCGTGTGTGGAGAGGAGATTAATACATAAATATTCCAACTACATCTAAGTTTTGTTTATACTAATCCATGAATATACGCTTCTTACCTTTAATAGGTGATTAATACATAGTTATTTGGGGTGTCCTATTTGTGGAGAGGAGACTGAATCTCTTCGTCTATCCGAACACTAACAAATGCCATAATCCTATGGAGCGATGCTCTGCAAATTCCTCCCAACCGTTATGTAGCCAAACATCACCGGTTGAAGTTGTCAATTCCACTTTCCATACCCCACCACTTGGAACTTCTAGCAAAACATGGGAGACCATTCAAAGGTGGAGTTGACAACTTCAACTGCTGATTTTTGGCTACACAACGGTTGGAAGGAATTTGCAACGCATACCTCCATAGGATTATGGTATTTCTTAGTGTTTAGATATGAAGAGAATTATAATTGACACGATTGCCCGGGGTACATTAGTTGGAAGGAGGTGCCATATGAGCTCAAGTTAGCTGTTTGAGTGACACTACAGGTAATGTATTTATATTTATATGTCAATTTCGATTTCGATTTCGATTTCAATTACGATTTATATTTATCTATATTTGAGGGGCGGATACTAATTTTACTTTATTTCAATTCAGGGGACAGGGAGTGGCCCTAAGGGTAGGCCACATATGCTCTATACTTATGTGGCTATTCGGACGAGAAGGGAAGGATAAGGAGGTGTTCCCGAGCGTCGCGGTACAAAATCTCTTTTCCATTCAAATAGTTTGTAGATTTGAGATAAGATGATGGTGATGCTGTTTCTTTTTAAATAGTTTCTTATTTGAATATATATTTGCATTATCTTTAGTTTGTTCGGATATATGATGTTTGGAACAGGTACAACGTTGCTATAACAGGTACAAATTTACTGCTGGGCAGTGGCAGTGGCCATACTGCCCAGCAATTTTTTTTAATTCTGCCCAGAATAGTCACGGTCATTGACCGTGACACGTCCGTGACAATTTTGTCACGGACTTGTCACGGTCAATGACCATGACAATTTTTTTACAAAGGGTCACGGCTTTGTCACGGTTTATAACCGTGACAAACGTGTCACGGTCATTGACCTTGACACGACCGTGACACAAAACGCGAGTTTTGTGTCAAGGTCAATGACCGTGACACGACCGTGACAAAAAAAGTTATCTCGCCTCGAAATGTCACGGTCATCGACCTTGACAAATGGGAAGATTTGGTGTAGTGATACAAAGCCTCGAATGGATCCATGCCAATCGTCAACTGATAAGAGTTATTATAAGCGAACTCTACCAGTGGAAGATGTGGCTCCCAACCTCCTCCAAAATCAAGGACACACATGCATAGCATATCCTCCAACATCTGATTAGTACGCTCTGTTTGTCCATCTGTCTGTGGGTGATAAGCTAAACTCAACCTCAACTCTGTACCCATAGCCTCCTGAAAGCTCTCCCAGCAATGCGACACGAAAATCTTGTCTCTATTTGACACAATATTCAGGGGCACCCCATGTAATCTGACAATCTCAGCAATGAACAACTGAGTATACTGACCCGTGGTATAGTCTATCCGCACCAGCAGAAAATGAGCCACCTTGGTCAAACGACCCACAATCATCCAGATGGAGTTGTGGCCCTGTGATGTAGGCAACCCAGTAATAAAATCCATAGAAATTCTCTCCCACTTCCACGCAGGTATTTCCAATTGTTGAATCAACCCTGACGGTTTTTGGTGGTCTACCTTTACCAGCTGGCAGGTAGAACACTTGGACACGAAATCAACGATGTCCTTTTTCATCCCACTCCACTAGTATTGCTGCCTCATATCATGGTACATCTTATCTCCCCCAGGATGCACTGCAAATCGGGACCCGTAAGATTGGGTCATCACTGCATGACGTAAGTCTGCTCCTTCTGGAACCACCAATCTCCCATTAAACCTCAAACTCCCATAAGAACTAACAGAATAGGACTCAGCACCCTCAGCTAAAAGTCATACAATCTGCTCCTGACAAAATGGGTCTGCGGTCTGTGCCTGTATCACCCTCGTAATAATCTCGGGTGTCACTGTTATGACAGATATGAAGGAATGGGCTACCGCGTCCTGGTGACCCAACTTTTTCCACTTTGCTTTCCAGATGTCCGCTACATCGTCTACCGGTCTACGGTTCAACGCATCGGCACCTACGCTGGCCTTCCCCGGATGGTACCGTATGTCGAATTGATAGTCCTTCACAAACTCTAGCCACCTGTGCTGATGCATATTCAGCTCTCGCTGAGTGAACATGTACTGCAGTGACTTGTGGTCTGTGAATAAGCGAAATTTCTCCCCTAATAAATAGTGCCTCCATATCCTCAATGCAAAAATGACCGCTGCCAACTCTAGGTCGTGTGTGGGTTAATTCTTCTCGTGCGGCTTAAGCTTGCGAGAGGCAAAAGCTATAGCCTTGTCCTCCTGCTGAAGTACTCTCCCTAGTCCCCGTAAAGAGGCATCGGTGTAAACCAGATACTCCACGCCCGGATTAGGTAAAGCAAGGACCGGTGCTGAAGTAAGCTTGTCTTTCAGCTCGTCAAAAGCCAATTGACAAGCATCGTCCCAAACATATGGTACCCCCTTGCGAGTCAGGTTCGTCAATGGACCCGCTATTTTGGAGAACACCCGAATGAATCTCCTGTAGTATCCGGCTAATGCCAAGAAACTATGTACTTCCGTCGGTGTCGTGGGCTGTCCCCACTCCCTCACCGCTGACACTTTACTCGGGTCAACTGATATCCCTTGTTCAGAAACAACATGTCCCAAGAACTGCACTTCACGTAACCATAACCCGCACTTCTCGTACTTAGCATACAGCTGATGCTCTCGTAGAGTCTGAAGAACCTGCCTCAAGTGCTCGACATGCTCCTCCTCTGAGTGTGAATATATCAGAATTCCATCTATGAAGACGATGACAAACAGATCCAAGAACTCTCTGAACACTCGGTTCATCAAGTCCATAAATACGGCTGGAGCATTCGTGAGTCCAAATGGCATCACTCTGAACTCATAGGACCCATATCTCGTCAAGAAAGCAGTCTTTGAAACATCCTGCTCCCTAATACGTAGCTGATGGTACCCTGACCTCAGATCTATCTTCGAAAAGAAAGTTGCTCCCCTCAGTTGGTCGAACAGATCATCGATTCGAGGCGACACATACTTGTTTCGTATCGTGACCTTGTTCAATTCCTGATAGTCCACGCATAGCGTCAGTGAACCATCTCTCTTTTTCACAAACAAAAATGGAAGGTGAGGTACTCCTGCGAATGAAGCCCTGACCTAACAGCTGCTCTATCTGATCTCGTAACTCTCGCATCTCCGCTGGAGCCATACGGTATGGAGCGCGTGCTATAGGTCGAGTATCCGATAATAAATCTATTACAAAATCTATCTCTCGACTGGGGGGTAGGCCTGGTATCTCCTGAAATACATCGGAATACTGACGAACAACTGGGATCGAGTCCAAGGGAATCACAACCTCCTTAGAGTTATCCTCCTCTATGTAATGCAAATGAGCGATCGAGCCTCCCTCTGGGCGAGGCATCGCCACTACAAACATCTCTTGCCCCGGAATGGCAAAGACAATACTCCCACCAAAATAATTTATCATGGCTCTATAAGCTGCGAGCCAATCCATACCGATAATAACGTCGTGCTCATGCATACCTAAGACTAACATGTCTGCTGGTAATACCAAGCTACCAATCTCTACCCCCATACCCCGGCATATAAAGAAAATTAGCGATCCATTTCTCGGTGGTGAGTCTACACACGTCACAGTGTTCTCTGCTGTGGTTAATAACCCTAAGGCCTTCGTAAAATGGGTATCTATAACACAGTGCGTCTCCCCAGTATCAAATAAAACCCGACCCATAGTACCATAGATAGGAAACATACCCTCAATCGCGGGTGGTGCCTGTGGAGATGCTGCCTGGTGGACGTTATAGACACGTCCGTACTGTAACTGCCCCTGCTACACTGGAGCTGCTGGAATGGCTGGTAGGGCTGGTACCTGAGCTGGTGCTAGGAGGGCGAATGGAAAAAGTGGCCTCTGTGGCTCATTACGGGCACCTTGCTGCTGTAGGGCCCTATTACCCTCTGGACAATCCTGGCGCTTATGGCCATTCTTGTCGCACATAAAACATCGGCCCCTGAAATGACCTCCTCTCTGACCCTGCTGACCACGGCCCTGTTGGCCGTTACCGCCTCGCCACTGGCCCTGTTGGCCCTGATGAAAATGCTGTTGGCCCTACTGCTAACGGTGTTGGCCTTGTTGGCCCTGCTGATTAGGCTGGCCCTGTCGACCTTGCCTAAATCCCCCAAATCCCTGTCTGGAATCACCTGATCGGAATTGCTTGGCAGGGTCCCCCAGATGGGAACTCTGCTCAAGCTGACGAGTCTGCCCCTGGGATGTAGGTGCTCCACTAGCGCCACTACCCCCTGTCCTGCCCTGCTGGCCGAACTCTCCTGCTCGTTTGCTTCCCTGCAGATGGAAGCGGTGATCCTGGCAGTGTAGAAAAGCAGCATTGAGTACATCTATGAAGGTATTCAGAGAAAGATTCCCTATAAGGTGCTGACGGATCCTCCAAGCTAACCCGTCCACAAATAATAGTATCTTCTTTCCCTCAGTGGGTGCCTCATCTGGCACTATAGTGAGAAGTCTTGTGAACTCCTCTTCATACTCAGCAACAGTAGAATTCTCCTGCTTCAAGTTCAATAACTTTTGCCTCATCTCAGTTTGCACGGAGGATGAAAAATACTTGCGGTCAAACCGCTCCTAGAATGACTGAATCGGGATAGTATCCCTCTCCTCCAAGGTGGTGGTGGACTCCCACCACTGCAAAGCGGCCCCCACTAGCTTAAATGAAGCCAACAACAGTTTCTGCACGTCTGTGCACTCATACATACGCAAATGCCTCTGGATATCTTTCTTCCATTGGCTGACGATGATGATATCTGAACTACCCGAGAACTCAAGGGGGATGCGCCTTCTGAAAGGCATCCCTAACCCGCTCCCATGCTGATGGAAGCTGTGCAGGTACTGGCGCCACTGCCTGAATCTGAGGTAGAGCCTGCTGTACTACCGCTAACGCGACATTCACCGCCTGAGCAACAATAGCGGCTACCTCATTAGCATTCATCGTTCCCTGAGCTGGAGCCTGCTGGCTGTTCGGCTTGGGCACGCCTATCCTTTGGTGCACGTCTCGAAGGCATCTGAAACGCGAAGAAATTTATTAGTCTACAGTTATTATCAAATCTCAAATAGCTGAAGACGTAATCGTAAAAGCAAGAATACAACAATCCTAAAATAGGGCTCTATAACCAAAAATGCTAAGCTGAAAGCGAAATAAGCCGTACAGATCCTAAGGACACTAGAACCTGATGCTCTGATACCACCGGTGACACCCTGCCTAATTAAATACCGGGTGATCAGTCCTTTATTAAATTAAAAATCAAGGTGAACGGTTGGTTCATTCTTAGCATCACTGTCGAAAAATAACTTTTCCAATTAAACACTTTAAATAATTAAGCTAAGTGTCAAAACCATTTGTAGACATTACTTTCCCAAATTTTATTTTGTAAACCAACATTTAAAACTTTACATAATTCATAATTAAAGAATCACACAACAACTATCCTGGAACATAAAATCCAATTAATTAAACATTCAACCAATTGATTCCAACATTAAAACTTAAAGGAAAGCATCCTAACAATAATAAATCCCAAAGTGCAAATACTGGAAATAAATGAATCACAGTATCCAATAAAACAACTGAATAATGGAAAAGGGCGACACATTCCCAACTGGATAAAATAAATGCTAGAAGTGGAATCAAGAAATGAGGTCGTCTAAGCAAGAGGCCTGCAACTCCCACCTAAGCTGCAGCGCGTTCCTTCCAAAGGATGCTATGCAAGACGCCCCTATGGCTGGGCACCTGTAATATATACATATATATATATAAGAGAGGAAAGAAAATGGAAACGGGTCAGAGCCCGATTGTAAAAACGATTTCAAAATTAGTTTAGCAAGTATTTAAAATGTTTACTGGCCAATGCAACAACATATTAGTGGGGCACTTCCTTGAGAAATTCTCACCTCTCTTCTAATGTGCACGCCTATCGCACTAACCTTCCCAACAATTTAACTTACCTTATCTTAGGTTGTCGTAAGATTAAACTGACAAATTCAATTGTTTAAGAGGTTAATTCCATTTGACAACAAAGTTCTCATTTAAACCTTATTTGCTAATAAAGTTTCTCAGTAACATTTTATACTTTTCAAACACATATTCCCCAATTGAAATAATGATTCATTTCTTATTTACCATAAACACAGTAGGTAGTTCCCAAATTCCAGAATTAAATATATTAAATACTAATATAATATATATATTCTAACAGCACCCCACATAATAATTATGGTGCGGGTATACTCTGCTATCCTGTCCCCGTATCACTCGTATTAAGGGAAATACAAGTTTGGAATCACTCTCGAACTGTATTAACACAAACACAAACAATATTGAGGCGAAGCATAGATTCCAAGTCTCTAAGAGGTCAGCACATGCCCCCACGTCTCTTAGGACCGTATGACTATCGATCCGATAGCCTGTACCAAAGGATTTCTATCTTCTAGGGTACGAGTCAATATCCCCCATAAAGGTCCCATCGAGATAAGACTGTCCCAGCGCGGTAACCTCAGGAATAGCAAGTAGCGCGGACATGATTTTTACACGTATATAGTATATGCATAAACACAGTCATATAAATATACTACTATTACCATATCAAGTATAGGTACATACTCACAACCCATAATTATGATAGTTGTCCTTATTACTCGTTATTTAGTTATCACGTATAACGTTTGCCTCTTATCTTAGTTTGTGGGATTATCCCAACTTATCAAGTGACACTCGTGGATTTCTATCCTACCAAGTGAAATTTCCGTAAGTACTCATTTATTTTTCAACGTAAATACCTTATGCGTCTCCCCTTTTAATACATATATCCATAGTCCCTTATATGTAAACATCCCCTTAAAATGTAAATCCCGTCCTACATTAGAGGTTTCATATTTTTAATAAGTCATACTGGTCTTCTTTATCTCCCAAAATATTTTAATAAGGATGTCCAAAAATTATTACTCATTTAAATTTAATTCCACTATTTAGAAGGGGAAAATGAGTCTTCCAGGAGGGGTCTATGGATTGATGGTAGGATCTCGATCGATCGATCGATAGTCCTGGTTCGATCGATCGATCAAACAGGTATGGCGAATCTGCAGAATACCAGTTACGGGTTCTATCATCCAACATCATCAAAATCCAAATTTTTAACTCCCAAACTCCCATAAATTTATACCACAAACATTCTAAACCCAAATGGACAACATTCTACGTAAGGCATGTGAGTTTTCATCAAGAATCATGGATTAAAAGTGCCAAAATTTATACAATTCTCATGAACCCTAAAAATTCCTTTAACTTAATTCAAATCATTCTTTTTCTAGAATTTCTACTTCTAATCCATCATAAATCCATGGTTAAACCTCTACATATGAAAAGGATTTCCAGATTATTGTTTATATCACTACAACATGCAATTTCTAATCTCCAACATGGGTTTTCTTTCATAGAAACTCATCCTAATCAACCCTAAACTAACATGAATGAAGCATTAACGAAATTAAGAAAGATAAATACCTTCCTGGGGATTTTTGTTTCTGAATTGTGGCTGAAATCGGTGTGGTGGTGATCCTCGTTACGCGATCTATCATTTGGCGGTGACAGCGGCGCGAACGGAGGAGTTTTTGGCCTAGAACTCCTTGGCAAGCTCTTCCTTTCCTTCTCCAATGTCTGTCACTTGTTTTTGGTTGTTTTAACCCTAGAAGACAACCCTAAGCATCTGATATAACCTTTCAATTTTCGTGGGTTTTCAGGCCTAAAAACGTAAAATGTCCAAAACGCCCTCCCGGGGTGTTAATTATGCCTAAAAACGTCACGGGACCCGAACTAAACCCACGGGTACATTATTTTGACTATCTCGATCCTTCTGGACACTTTGGTGCACTCGAAATGACCATACGGATGACTTATAATTTATTCACTTTTATTAATCAACATTTCGTCCCGACACGACACAAGCGCGTCCCGATTTAAATTTCCATAATTGTCATTTTATTCACTCCTGACATTTAATAGGACCAATATTATATATTACTTTGCTCATTAGTAATATTCAATAAGGTTCCATTGATTACTAACTCTCGTCACGTTAGTAATTATAAAAAAAAATAATTAATTTCCGGATTTATATTAAATTAATAACTCACATTAAATTTAATAAATCCCCAAATTTAGAAAGCATAAAAATATGGGGTATTACATATAATACAAAAGATAAACAAAAATTATAATTCTAGCATGAGATATATGATAAAGCAATGACTAGAAAATGACAAACAAGCGTACAATTAGCATGATAATATAGCATGAAGCACAAAAGCTAAAGTATGCAAACAACTAACACTTTCAGCCTTTATATTTAGCAAGGGAGGTATCGTGTGAAAGAAAATAAGAATAAAAAATCCTCTCTTACAAAGCTACCAAGTCGGATCTCCTAACCCTGTAAGGAAATTTTTGTCCATTATCAATTTATTATATCGCACGCCGTTACACCGTTGAAGAAATTCAAGATTCATACATTCATCAACGGATCCGAATATCAAAAGAAGAAGAGGAATCAAAGTCTGACCGAACCGGACCGGTCCGCCTGGAATAAAAGAATCGATCCGGTCAATCGGACCGGTCCACCTCAGACCTGGATCGATCCGACTGCTGAAGGCTAGTATACCCCGGACCACAAGCGAACCGATGAAGCCTGGAAAAGAATCGATCTGATCATCAACGGACCGATCCGCCTCAGAATAAAAGAACCGATCCGGTCAATCGGACCGATCCGACTCAGACCCGGACCGGTCCGCTTGGGATAAACTTAAACAGATCGTGTTCAGATCGTGTTTAGATTTTTAAGGCCCGAGACTTCTTATTTAATCCCACTACGGGAAGTGGTTTTCTAAGACTTTTCAAGACGAATTTCAGAGTCCTAAATACTCTAAGTCTTCACCTATTGAGCCCAAGACTCTAGGCTTTTTATTCACACAATTGCCAATCCTTTGTGAATCTTTTTGTGTAACCCAAGAACACAACTTTGGTTTATTCAACCCTTGTGGAGAAGCCGTTCTCTTCTTCATTGCAGCCCTCCTGGAAAGGGAAAATTCCAACCGACAAACTTGTGAAGAAGCCGTTTCTCTTCTTCATTGCAGCCCTCCTGGAAAGGGATATTTCCAGCCGCCGACTACAGAATCCGACACCTGAGGGTAATTCTTAGTCACTTGTATTTTCATTGTAATCCGAAATTGTACAGCCTATAATATTATAATGAAAATAAATGGTTTTTCCCCTTTGGGGGATTTTTCCTCACAAGCATGTGTTTGAATGTTCTTGCTTAGATTATCATCTTATTTAATCACATATTGTTGCATGTTTAGGGTTTGTTTGGGTTAAAAGGTGTTTAATATATAATTTTCTCAGTTGAACGCAAGCACATACGTTCTCAAATTGGTATCAGAGCAGGTTACGCTAATCTATCGCGTATTCCTATTTTCCGCAAAAATTTTCTAAGATATCAATTTTCTGAAAAAATTGATTTTTAAAAAAAGTGCGTGTTCAAATGGAGAAGTTATATAATAAAATGTCTGTTTTTGACGGGACAAATTATGCTTATTGGAAATCCCGAATGAGGTTGGCTTTAAAAGCCATTGATGAACGTGTGTGGATCTTAGTTAAAAGAGGGTGGACTCCTCCCTCCGTGACTGTTGATAATGTGATCAACTTGAAACGTGGCACTTCTTGGACTGATGAAGAATTTAAATGGTCTTCTTTTAATTCTAAGGGTCTAAGTGCTATTTCTGGGTCTGTCACACCTGATGAGTTCAAACGCATAATGACGTGCACCACGTCAAAAGAGGCATGGGATGTTTTACAACTCACCCATGAAGGAACTAATGTTGTGAAAGAATCTAAGTTGTAAAATTTGACAACTCAATTTGAAACCATCACCATGCATGAATCTGAATGCTTTGATGAATTTTATGCAAGACTTTCTGACATTGTGAATACTAGCTTTAATCTTGGTGAACATATTCCTAATGCTAGAGTTGTTAAAAAGATTCTTCGTTCTTTACCTAAGAGTTTTATCCTTAAAGTCACTGTACTAAATTCTATGGGTAATTTAAATACGCTAAAATTGGAAGAACTTGTAGGAGATTTGCAAACTTATGAAATTGATATGTTCCCTAAAACTGCTAAATCTAAAGATAAGGGAATTGCACTTAAAGCCCAAGAGAGAAGGAGTGAGGGGTCGGCTAGAAAAAGGGTAGAGTCGTTTAGAAAGAGAGAGACTGACACGTCAGATTCTGAGTGTGATTTTAACCTAGATGATTTGGCTCTTTTTGCAAAACATTTCAAGATGATTCTCAAATTTAAGAAAAATGAAAAAGACTCCAAAAATCCTCCTAAGAAAGAAAGTGAGAGATTTTTTGAGTGCGATGGTAGGGGTCATAGAGCATTTGAGTGTGCCAATCGTCTGAATAGAGAGAAAGGGAAAGCTGTCCTTAATGCTACCCTTAGTGACGACAGTGAGGTCGAGACGGTGGATTCAGGAGATGAGTCACCGCATGAGTGTAACTTCACCGCATTCATGGATAGTCAAGTGAGCACTCCTAGTTCTCTTCACGACGATGAAGATGATGCTTCACAGGGACACCTCGACAGGGAGATCGATGTGAGTGAGGGGGAGGATGACTCAAGTGAGAGCGAGAGTGATATTCAATGCGCCTACGCTGAGTTATATTCTGAGTCATTTAAAACTAAAAAGCGTAAGAAAGCGCTAGTTCTTAAGATCACCAGCTTAGAGGAAGATTTAAGAAAGGCGAGAGAAAGAGAGTCCTCCACCGTCACCACCTTGAGAGAGAGAGAGAGAATCTGCCTATGTCGAGAAAGAGATTATGTTTAGATAGAGAGAGAGTGTTTTAGAGAAAGAGAGAAGGGAGTTGACTAAACAAGTGGTTAGTCTTACGAGTAAGCTCCATTCCTCCGTGGAGACTTGGAAGAAACTTGAAGCCCTTATTTCCCAGCTGACTCATGATCTTGAGAAAGCACGGGAAGTCAAGGTACAAATCGAGGACAGATCTGGGAAGATGGGAAAGATGCTCCTCGGCCCCGCTTTAGGTTTTGGTGATCGGCAAGGAATTGGATATGATGGTGCCTCCACATCCCAAATTGCACCTGGACCAGTTCCTGAGTTTACTATAAATCCTTATGGCCGTCGTCAAAAACCTCGAAGGAGAGTTTGACCAAGAAAAGCAAACCAAGGTCCGCCTTTGACTGTGCTCTTTTGTACTTATTGCAAAATAAAAGGCCACCTTAGGGAGTCTTGCTATAGCATGGGTCGAACACGACGTACTACTGCTCCACCACGTCATACTGATGAGTTTTCTAGTCTGAAAGAGCGAGTTAAGTTCTTAGCTGCCACGACCCAGAGTTTAATGGAAGAATTCCGACGGATGTCTTTGCCGTTAGTAAATGCTTCTCACATTCCAGCTAAAACCAACAACAACAAAGGCAAACAAAAGGTCAGCTCTGCTTGGATACCTAAGAAAGATAAAAAGGCATTTGTTGTTCATGTTGCTCTCAAAGCACATAATACCTCACAGTGGTATTTTGATAGTGGGTGCTCCAGACACATGACAGGTGATGCCTCATTTTTTATGACTCTTGAGGACTATCAGGATGGCAGAGTCACCTTTGGAGATGGGA
This sequence comes from Sambucus nigra, assembly GCA_949130495.1. NCBI lineage: Eukaryota > Viridiplantae > Streptophyta > Magnoliopsida > Dipsacales > Adoxaceae > Sambucus > Sambucus nigra. The sequence continues at coordinate 513,650,901 of OX422221.1, read as the reverse complement.
GCAAGTCTAGCATTATAGGACGTGGTACTATCGAGTATCCTGGATTTCCTAAGCTAGAAAATGTTTTGTACGTCAAAGGTTTGAAAGCAAACCTTCTCAGCATTAGCCAGCTGTGCGAGACTGACTTTGCAGTAAAGTTTGATCGGGATACGTGTAAAGTCTATAATCAAGCCGGTAAACTTTTGATGCAAGGGGTGAGGACCGAGGATAATTGCTATGGGACTGAGCCAACGTCCTCACTTGTCTGCAACAGCGCCACGATCACTCCTATGGATCTGTGGCATCAACGTCTAGGTCACGTGAACGTTAGAGATCTCAATAGCTTAGCTAAAAAGGACCTAGTACGTGGCTTACCATCTCTTGGAAAGTCAACTTCGACCATTTGTGGACCCTGTCAGTTGGTATAACAAATTCGTAGTCCTCATAGGAAGTTGCATTCCATTACCACTTCTCGTGTTCTTGAGTTGATTCACATGGATCTTATGGGTCCCACTCGTACTGAGAGTCTAGGTGGTAAGAGGTACATCCTCGTGATGGTAGATAATTTCTCCAGATACTCCATTGTAGGTTTTCTAAGAGAGAAATACGATGCTGTAGAATTTTTAACGACCAAGTGCCGTGTCCTGCTAAATCAACACGGTGTCACTATTAATAGGATGCGTAGTGACAATGGCACTGAATTCACAGAAGGAAAGGTAGACCTTTACTGTGATAGCCTAGGGATCAAACATGAGTTTTCTGTTGTGAGAACTCCTCAGCAAAATGGTATTGTTGGGAGAAAGAATAGAACGATCCAAGAGATGGCTAGATCTATGCTTCTAGGTCGTAAAGTTTCTAGGAGATTTTGGGCAGAGGCAGTGTCTACTGCATGCCACACGGTGAATAGGGTTGCGTCCACACACACTTCAGACTCCTTATGAGTTGTGGACTGGCAAGAAGCCCAACCTGGCATATTTTCGTGTTTTTGGGAGTAAATGCTGCATCCTACGGGATAGAGAGCAATTAGGAAAGTTTGACTCTCAGAGCGACGAGGGAATATTTCTAGGATATTCATCGAATAGCAGAGCGTACCGGATGTTTAACCTGAAGAGCTCTAAGGTTATGGAATCAATAAACGTCACCATGCAAGATGACGAATCTCCGACGGTTATTGATCCTAACCTTCAGTGTGAGGATGAGAATTGTTCTTACAGTGATTTACCTGTTCCTCTCTCACACTCTGTAGACCCTACTCCTGCGCTAGGGGACACACCTGCTTGGGTTCGCAAGAGTCATGACCCTTCTTCCATTGTTGGTGATCCCACTCTAGGGGTCAAGACTCGTGCTCAGCTAGAGAACGTTGTTAGCCATCTTTGCTACACGTCCAAAGTCGAGCCCAAGAAACATAAATAAGCACTCAAGGATGAACACTGGATATCTGCTATGCATGATGAGTTGCTTCAATTTAAAAAGAATAATGTCTGGGAACTTGTCCCCCGACCTAGTGAGACTAATGTGATAGGTACCTGGTGGATTTTTAAGAACAAAATGGATGAAAATGGTACCATAATCAGAAATAAGGCTGGGTTGGTCGCTCAAGGCTACACACAGATAGAGGGTGTAGACTTTGGGGAGACATTTGCTCCTGTTGCGAGGCTTGAGTCCGTACGTCTTCTGCTCACCATCGCATGTCATCTACACTTCAAGGTATATCAGATGGATGTCAAGAGTGCCTTTCTGAATGGCATTCTACAGGAGGAGGTTTATGTGGAACAACCAAAAGGGTTTGAAGACCCTCAGCACCCGGAGCACGTCTACTATCTAAGGAAATCCTTGTATGGTTTGAAGCAAGCACCCCGTGTTTGGTACGAGATGTTTACTTCCTATATCTTAGCTCGTGGCTTCAAGAGAGGGGGAGTAGACATGACGTTGTTCGTCAGGAGAGATGAAGGTGCTATTTTGGTTGCCCAGGTCTATGTGGACGACATAGTCTTTGGATCCACATGCTCCCAGCATGCTCACCACTTTGAGGAGGAGATGAAAAGTGAGTTTGAGATGAGCATGGTTGGTGAGCTTACATTCTTCCTTGGTCTCCAGGTTCGTCAGCTAGAGGATGGGATGTTCATCTCCCAATTCAAGTATGCTAGAGACCTAGTGAAGAAATTTGGTTTAGACTCCGCTAAGCATGCACGTACACCTATGAGTACCACTACCAAGCTTATCAAGGACACTTCAGGCAAGGACGTAGAGCAAACCTTATATCGAAGTATGATAGGTAGTCTTCTCTACTTGACTGCCATTCGTCCCGACATCGCCTTTAGTGTTGGAGTCTGTGCGCGATATAAGGCGTCCCCTAAAGAGTCACACTTACTTGCTCTAAAACGTATTATTAAATACGTAAGTGGGACTCTCTCATACGATATTTGGTATTCCTTTGATACAGATGACCGTTTGTCCGCCTATTCGGATGCCGATTGGGCTGGGGATGTAGATGGTTGTAGGAGCACTTCTGGTGGGTGTTTCTATTTTGGTTCTGCTCTTGTCTCCTGGCTGAGCAAGAAGCAAAATTCCATCTCTTTGTCCACTACGAAGGCTGAGTACATAGCCGCCGGGAGTTGTTGCACACAACTCTTGTGGATGAAGCAAATGCTGGAGGATTATGGGATTTCACAGGACACCATGACCATTTCCTATGACAATACGAGCGCGATACACATATCCTGTAATCCAGTTCAGCATTCGCGTACAAAACACATCAGGATACATGAGCACTTTATTCGTCTGTTAGTTGAGGAGAACACTGTATCCCTGAGTTTTGTTCCCACCGACCGTCAGTTAGCCGACATTTTCACGAAACCTTAAGATGCCCTTAGATTTGAGAGTCTTAGGAAGTCTTTAGGGATTTGCACAGTTGACTGAGGGGTTGGTCTATGTCTAGAATAGGTTGATTCTTCATGTTCATATCATATGCTTCCTATTTCTAGTCTGTTTTATATGTACCATTGCTTAGTTGTACAGCTTTTATTTATTCTTTTTGCTTTTTGTATTTCTTTTGAAAAATACAAAAAGATTTTCCTTTAAGAAAATTTTTAAGAAAAGCACAAAAAGATTTTATTTTGATAAAATTTTTGAAGAATCCAAAAAGATTTCTGTTTTTTCTTCTTTTATGGATGAGCATTTAAGATAGCCAAGTCACAACTTCATTCCATTTATCCATGTGACTGTTTGATAAAGATTTGAGAGGCTACATCATTTCATCCATGTGCTATACATTGGTTGGAGTCTTTGAGATGTAATTAGTGATATCTTCCTACATGTTTGACTCCTATATCCTTTATTGCACACATGCACGGCTATATTTGATTATTGCACTTGTCTATCTCATATTGGCTTGAGTGTTTCCATCTCAATTTTGTCTATACAATGTACAATATGCGATAAAACTTGACAAGATTGGAATGCATGTAAAAACCGTTTTGGTGAGACTGTGTGTTTTTGTATAACGGGGAGGGGCTGCGAAAGGTAATCATCTATCCTTTGTGCAAAAGACACCGTTAAAAAGGACCTAAAAAATGGAGGAATTTTAATATCCGAGGTCCAAAGAGGTTAAAAGAGCCCGAAAAAATTTAAAGGCAATAAAAAGCAATTCATGCCAAATATGGGCCACTTAGGTTTCACCATCAATTCTCCAAAGTTTGAGAATTTAGAATGCCTCTATTCAAAATTATATCTGAGGGAGTTTGGTTGGAGAATCTTTAAACGGGTTTGCACTTCCTTGAAAGTACTGAAAAAGCATAAAATCATTTTGGACGTTATTGGTGTGAAAATCACTTTGAGCTTTGATTTGTTGATTTGATTGAGTCAATATCTTATATTGTCATTATTTTACACCAAAGGAAGCATTTGAGTTCATTCGCTAGGAATATCCAATATTCATCGTGCACATATGTCATGTTTGTATGCATTGATTTTTCTATCGAATTTGATCACACCAATTCATTTACGCTATCATCGTCTTGGTTGCTTTGTGTTCATTGATGGTGTGATTTTATCCTAGTGACACCCCGCTCTTGCTTATTTGATTTATTTCTCTCATTTGTCTATTTTGGGACATCATAAAAAGGGGGAGAATGAATTATCTTATTATGGGGGAGATTTGAAAGTTTGAGTTTGCTCATAAATTGGTATATATGTTTATCTCATTTCAAACTCGATATGTCACTTGGTATTTTGATTTTTCTCATGTGTGTAGGTACTACATGGATTATCATTGGATTTCACATCCTGATGAGAAAAGTGTTGAGAGAAGAATTGAAGAGCAAACGCTGTAGTCTTATTCAATTGTATCTTTCCAGTTTTGGGTTCATGGAAGGGTAGATTTGTATAGGCATTTTTAGTTGTTTTGATAATTCGGATGTTTGTTTTTATGTATGTACCGGCATAGACATAGGGGGAGATTTGTAAGGACATTTTTGTCCATTATCAATTTATTATGTCGCACGCCGTTACACCGTTGAAGAAATTCAAGATTCATACATTCATCAACGGATCCGAATATCAAAAGAAGAAGAGGAATCAAAGTCTGACAGAACCGGACCGGTCCACCTAGAATAAAAGAACTGATCCGGTCAATCGAACCGGTCCGCCTCAGACCCGGACCGATCCGACTGCTGAAGGCCAGTATACCCCGGACCGCAAGCGAACCGATGAAGCCTGGAAAAGAACCGATCCGATCATCAACGGACCGATACGCCTCAGAATAAAAGAACCGATCTGGTCAATCGGACCGATCCGCCTCAGACCCGGACCGGTCCGCCTGGGATAAACTTAAACAGATCGTGTTCAGATCGTGTTCAGATTTTTAAGGCCCGAGACTTCTTATTTAATCCCACTACGGGAAGTCGTTTTCTAAGACTTTTCAAGACGAATTTCAGAGTCCTAAATACTCTAAGTCTTCACCTATTGAGCCCAAGACTCTAGGTTTTTGATTCACACAATTGCCAATCCTTTGTGAATCTTTTTGTGTAACCTAAGAACACAGCTTTGGTTTGTTCAACCCTTGTGGAGAAGCCGTTCTCTTCTTCATTGCAGCCCTCCTGGAAAGAGAAAATTCCAGCCGACAAACTTGTGAAGAAGCCGTTTCTCTTCTTCATTGCAACCCTCCTGGAAAGGGATATTTCTAGCCGTCGACTACAGAATCCGACACCTGAGGGTAATTCTTAGTCACTTGTATTTTCATTGTAATCCGAAATTGTACAGCCTACAATATTATAATGAAAATAAATGGTTTTGCCCTTTTGGGGGATTTTTCCTCACAAGCATGTGTTTGAATGGTCTTGCTTAGATTATCATCTTATTTAATCACATATTGTTGCATGTTTAGGGTTTGTTTGGGTTAAAAGGTGTTTAATATATAATTTTCTCAGTTTAACGAAAGCACATACCTTCTCAAACCCAAACTAATGATGAATGATGATCACATGATATAGGAATCTTGGCTACCTCGGTTGCCTTACGTTGGGATTTTCTAGGAACTTGTTTAAGATCAAAACAAAACTTCCTAAGATGACCTTTTTGACCACAATGTGAGCACCTAAAGACTCGGTGATAAGATTTACCTAAGGAATCATCTATAACATTATTCCTAGGGGATTCTCCTAACGCATTGGTTTTGTCTTTATTAATGGAATCGTTATAATAATCGAAGCCTAAACCACAAGTGGAATTTTTAATTTGGACCGTTCCTAAGATTTTATCTAATTTCTCTGAACGACTCTCCAAATCAAATTTGACTCTACTTGAGTCTCTCACTTTCTTCTCAAGTTCTACAACCCTGGACTCAAGCAAACAATTTCTCTCTTCAAACATAAGAAGCTCATTTTTCATGGATTTCATTAACCCTCTAAGTCTATCTCTCTCGCCTTCTATATAATCTAGCTTCTTACGAAGAGCTCTCTCTCGTGTCCTAAGGTCATCAACTAACGCACTCTCATCAACGACCTTGGCACGCTCTTTTGAACTGGCTTCTAACTTCAAATTTTCTCTTTTTAATTTAATAGATTCTTCATATAATTCTCTAAATGAAAATTGAAGTTCACTCTCATCACCCTCTTCATCACTTTCACTCTCTCTCTCTCTCTCTTATCCACTCTCACAACCATCATCTATTCGATCTTCACAAACAAAGGCCTCAAAAGTGTCATATTTTGAGATGTCATCGTCGAGAAATTTCTCATTATCACTCACATGACAAGCCATGAATGCGGTAAGTTGCGTTCAATGGGGGAAGCGACTCCCTCTTCCTTATCACTATAACTAAGGGTAGCATTATATGAAATTGATTGTTTACCCTCTTTCCTTAGTTTAGTGGGGCATTCAAAATCCCTATGACCATACCCTTCATAAACAAAGAACCTATTTGACTCGTCCCTATTAAGATTTTCATTATAAACTTAAGAGATCTTTTCGACTTTGTCATGCTTAGAATTTTTAAATTTCTTAGAATCATTTTTAAACTTATCTTTATTAAATTTAAGAAATTTTTGAAATTTCCTAGAAAACATAGCCATGTCCTCTGACTAACAGTCACTCTCATCAACAACAACTTATTTTTCCTCCTTTCGGGCTTTCAAAACAATGCCCTTATCAATTTTCTTTTCATTTTTGGAGGGGAAAATATCTAGTTCATAAGTTTGTAAATCACCTACTAGTTCCTCAAGTTTGTTAGAGTCCAGGGTGGGTAAAGAGTTTAAAACGGTCACTTTAGGGATAAATCTCTCAGGTAGGGACCTTAAAATTATCTTTACTACATGATCATCGGATATTTTCTCTCCCAAATTAAATGATGAATTTACTATATCGAAAAGTCTAACATAAAATTCATCAAAAGTTTCGTTTTCATTCATTTTGATGGTTTCAGATTGAGTGGTGAGGTTTTGGAGTTTAGAAGCCTTAACGACACTAGTTCCCTCGTGAGTGAGTTATAATGTATCCCAAGCTTCCTTAGCGATTTCACAAGTCATGGTACGTCAAAATTCATCCGGTGTGACTGCACTAAATAAGGCATTTAAACCTCGAGAATTAAAATTAGCAAGTTTAAATTCATTCTCACTCCATCTATCTGTGGGTTTGGGAACACGCTCATTTTCTACCAAATTTTTGGGTGGGGACCACCCGTTAACAACTGACAATCAAACCCTCTCATCGATAGACTTTAGAGTCGATTCCATATGCGTAATTTGAACCATCAAAAATAGGAAATTTTAAAAATGGGGAAAATTCAATTTTTAACCAAAAATATTTAAAAGGTCCTTAACGCAATAAATTAATGGTCCATTTCTGATACCACTTATTGGAAACGTAGGACCCCAATATTAAATTTTAAAATATAAGAATTTCCTTTGATGTGGAATAACGATGGTTCAACACAACACACAACACACAACACACAACAACAACAACAACAAATTTTAATTTCTTACAAATTAAAATTAAACTAACCTCAAAGTGAAATTAAATTAAACAACTCATAAATTTCACTAAAACAAAATTAATTTAACCCAAGTCCTAGAAATTTGCCTAACATTAATCAATTCAATTTTCAATTTAGGCCAAACCAAATTATATTAATGACTAGAATTAAATTAATTCAAATTTCATCCAAATTAAGTTTAGCACCAAACTGAATAAAAGAAGTGAATTAAACCATATTTTATCTTTTAATCCTAAGCATGCGTTTTAGGTGATATGCAAAATAAAATAAATTCAAAACCACTACGCCGATGTACGAGGAAAACCCAAATGGGAAAAACCTCGGACAGCCCTAGCCTTAAGTCCACCAAGTATGGAATTTTTACAACTACAAGATAAATAACTTACTCAAATCGACTCGACTCCCTTCAAGCCCCTGACGCGTCTTCTTATACGAAGCACTACTTAGTCGATAATATTGGACTCCACCGGAACCTTAAAATCCACCAATGAAGTTTTTGGAACCCTTCAACCACACACGGTGACTTTCACCGTATGAGAATACCGCAACAAAAACAAAACTTCTTCTTTTATGGGAAATATGAGCAAACCAAAAATTCTCCTTCTTGTGGTAGAGATGAACTAATGGTGCCAAACCCAGGCTCCAAGCAATAAATATATGTGTAGAGATACTTGGATAAAACAGACTAAACTATGGGTGTAAACTTATGCGTTTGTTGAAAATATTTCTTTAAAATTCAACATATAAAAACTTGGAATTTTGGTTGGTGTATTTTCTCTCAAAAGTGATCTCAAGGAAGGTACCAAAGTCTTAGAAAAAGTATGTCCCGAAGTTGGTTTAAAACTGTCAAAAGATAGTGGGACAAAGTAGTAGAAAAATGGGATAAACTGCCAAACTGTTCTCGCCCGGAATTCTCGTTCGAACGAACTTTTCGTTCGAATGATATTTCGTTCGAACGACCCATATAACAATAGTCCAGTGTAAAATTTATAAATTCATTAGTAAACTCGTCAGAATTCTCGTTCGAACGATATACTAGTGGCCAAATAGGGAACTCATTGGCAAAACCTCGTTCGAACGATAATTTCGAACGAAATCACAGAATGAATATTTTCATTTTAAGCCTAAAAATATTTCTGAATATTATTTTAACAATAAAAATTATACCCTTTAAACCTATTCCAAGTCTCTACACATATGTATATAGCACTCATACCTTTGGATACTTGAAATATAATGTTGATGATGTGAAACGAGGCATTGAAACTCGCCAATGATGTTCTCTTGAAAAGTAGGTCACAACGTCTTCAACTTTAACATGTCACTATCCTATGACTCAAGTATTTTTGTTCGGAATTGAGCCAACACTACATATGAATCAATTGGAGAATTGTGTCCTTTCAAAAATCATTGTTTCACATTTGAAGTTGTCGTACAGTTTGGCATTGATGATGTGGTCAACTGGACTACTGGATAATAAGGAAATAAATCTTTTGGCTTTATCTCTGTCTATGTTATAAGGTTTTCGTAAAGGTTTCAGAGGGTATACGGTTTCCATTGATGGCAATGAATTTACTAACTAAAGAGAAAGTTAGAGAGAGAGAGGAGGGGGGGGGGATTACTTCTTAAATTGGGAAATGAGTTATTAGTATGATGTGGTATGCTTATATCAAGAGCTCAATATCCATACATATTGAGTATAAAAAATGAGTTAATGTAAAGAGCCAATTTTACAATATTAAGTAATGTCACATAACATCTATAGACATTTAACTTAGAATTACTTTTGTAAATAGGAAAAATAACTAATTAGTATGATGTGGTATGTTTATATTAAGAGTATTAAATTCATTCATGTTGAACGAGTTAATGTAAAGAGTCATTTTACAATATTAAGTAATGTCACCTAACACTTATATGCATTTAACTTAGAATTACTTTTTAAATTGGAAAAATGAGCTATTGTCATGATTTGGTATGTTTATACTAAGAGCATAAAATTCATACATTTTGAGTGTTAAAAATGAATTAATGTAAATAGTCATTTTTACAACATTAAGTAATGTAACATAACAACTATAGACATTTAACTTAGATTTACTTTTTAAATTTGATAAATGAGTTATTGACATGATGTGGTGTGTCTATATGAAGAGCATTAAATTCATACATTTGTGTGTGCTAAAAATGAGTTAATGTAAAGAGTCATTTTTACAATATTAAGTAATGTCACATAACACCTATAGGCATTTAACTTAGAATTACTTCATGAATGCTACTATGGATGTCTATCTTTCATTCCATGTAGGATATAAATTAAGTTTTATACATTTGTTGCGGAGAATAATTTTTTTAGAGATGAAAAATTATTTTTTAGCTACATGATATTCACATGGTAAATTTGCGAGTAGTTATTAGATGTGTGTGTGTTTGATTATTATTACATAACTTGTATACTATTTTGGACATGAGAAAAATAATTAGATAAATACAAATTCTTTTGATTATGTTGGAAACAACGGGATTTAATGTAATCCTCATATTAAAATAGCAAAATTTGCTAGAATTTTAATAAGAGAAAAAGATATTAATCAAGAGGGTTTTAAAATAGAGATTTTTTAGTTATAAATTCTAGGGATAAATCTTTTATTTTTTCTTCTTCACTTCGTTGTCTGCATTTTTTAGATTTTTTAAACTTTAATAAAAAGTCCTATTGAAGCGTAACATACTTATGGATCTATTATTGAGAAAAAAAATAGTTATATCATGTGATCCATTAACAAACACAACATTGAAGAGGATGATTCAAGAGTAAGGTTGGATTGATTCAAGGGTGCAATAAAAGGGCTGTTTCAAGGATTCAAAATTTATTTGTAAAGTGTTCAATCAATCAGAAATTTCAAGATTTCTTCAACTAAAAGGCAAGATATTAATATACTAATATATATATATATATATATATTCAACTGTACTTATGAATAAGGCCTAAAATTAAGTAGAAGTAATTTTGGATTTTTCATATTATCTCATCAATCTCCTTCATATATTTCAAATGCATTTAGGAATTACATGTTTAGTTTAATTAAGTTATTAAATTGATGTAGTTAATTATTGAATTAGAGTAATTATTAACAATTCTTATATTTGGGTTTTGCAATTGGAAACTTGGTATAATAATTTATAAGACTTGTTACTTGTTGAAAATCCCCATGTTAGAATTACATAATTTGGAATTAAGGACACGTGTTAGATTTGTACATTTATAATCATATGTTGTACATTCGAGTATAGATACCTAATTATTGTGGGATAATGTATTTTAATAATTAATTAACCATAAATTAATAGGTTAATATATAATTTATGATAAACCCCGTGTTTAGGACACTTTAGATAACAAGTGAGACTTATGTTAGGATAATAAACCGGGATTGACATTTAAAATGCAGAACAATTCAGCCTTAAGAACTTCAAAAGATCATGCATTAGAATGTTAAAAATAAGATCTAGGTTTGAAGCACAAATCTAGAGTTTAGAATATAATATCATTAAGGATTGTTGTGATCCATATGAGGACAAAAAGATTAAAAAAATACAGAGTTCTTACTGGCCGCCTAAGATGTGACACATCAAACCTTCATTAACTTGATTAGGGTGATTTATTGATAAATAAGTATTATTCTATGTTATTGTGGTAGTGAATACAACAGAAGAAAGTGTGGCTAACATTGGATGGAGAATGATCACAAAAGATATAAAGTTGTATGACATAATATAAAATAAAATATACAAAAAAAGATTTCGAGGTAAATATAAATATGAAAAGATAATGAGGTGCTGTGACACCCGCTTATTAAAATAAGAGGTGGCCAGCCCGCTACTCCAATAAAACAGGAATCTTAAATGGTTCATGCTCGGCATCACTTTCTCATAAAAGATAATATGAGAAGACCACCCAACATTTTAAAAATTGATGTCAAAATATTTTCCAATGTAAAATGAACTATTTCAGTCATCTACTTCCTTAACATAAGGTCTTAATATACAACAAACCGTTTAATAGCATTTACAAAACATAACCGAATAAGTTGTCGGTTAATAGACTGATACAAAACGGTCACACCAAATATAATAGTAGCTATGATATATAAACTGGGGAAAGATGCCCGAATACCACTGACAAATCATAACTAGAATATCCAAAAATAGTTTGATGCGTCTAATACAAAAATCGTACAACATCCGCAATATGCCATAGCTCCTTAACACTGGAAGGGAAGGTCAGATCGGGCGCCCTTACAGCGGGACACCTGAACATAAAAAATTATCACACCAATAGAAAAAATATAAACGAGTGAGGGTCCGGTTTGATATGATTTACAGGTGAATAAAATGCATAACAGTTATGAATGCCACATTTCATAAAAAGGTACAGGTTCGATTCGCTCTTCACCTGAAGAATTATACTCACCTCTCTTCTAAAGTGCACATCCTAATGCGTACAATTCATTTTTAAGTTAAGAAATCCGACTACTTAATAGGAATAACATAACTCTATCCAATATGCCCGGTTTACCAATTTATCATTTTTCCTCACAAATTAATTACTCATTAATGATCACATATAATCAGAGTTGATTCATAATTCTATTTAATCATTTGCGTTAAAACACAATTTAAATGGGAAAAGTTATATTCATACAATTACATCTTTAAGACCACCCTTCCGGGAATTACCCCACTAGATGCGTTCCCTAATTGCTATCATCTTCCAGGGCCAGTTTCATGACCATCGGGGTACCCTAAATCACAACGCATGGGAAACGGCCATATACGTTCGACAGTGAGGCGTAACCATACTCGAAATTACTTCAGTTTGAATAAAAAATCACACAATGTAACAACCGGTGTTATGGCTCTAGTATTATACTCTCCCTGCATTCATTTGCCGGGGGATTCACCTCTTTCGCATAACTTCCCTTATGATAGCCGTTAGAGAGGTATGTGCATATATCCCAAAATCCCAAAATGTATGTATAATGAATTGAAAAGACAATTCTTATACCCGAAAGATAGATGTATAATAAATTTAGGCTATAATGTATAAACACTTCCATATTAGCCCTAGAAAGACAAACAACAAAATCCTACTATACACTAGTCTTACTATCATTTTCTGAACCAATTGAGGTATTATACTATTGTTTATAATCCCCAAAATAGGTCTGAATGCCCCCTTATCATCCTAGAGTATTAATCTCCTCATATAAGGTCACATTTATCTATAATACATCCTATAATAAGGTTCCAAATCTTTAGACCCAACAGAAAAGGAGTTAAAACAAAGTTAGAATTTTTTTGTAAAATAACACTATTTTCGAATCGATTTTCCCTGGCAGAATCGATTCTCCCTTGGAAGCGAATTGATTCGCTCCAGCCGAATCAATTCAGTCAAGAGAACCAAACTTTCTTCTAACTTGACAAATCGATTCGACTTACCCTAATCGATTCTCTAACTCATATATGTAGCCTATCATTTTATCGAATCGATTATCCAGGGGCGAATCGATTCGCCTGGGTCGGACAACCCAGTTTTGGCTACGGGTATATATGAACCCTAAATCCCCAAACTTTTTTCTTCCATATAATCCCAACATCATCTACAAATCATTCCTACATAATAACCCACCATTATTAACCCCTCAAATCATCTTTATATCATATACGTAAAGGTTTAAAAATCAAAATCATCAAAATCCCCAAATGGTTTAAACTGAAGAACACTAAAAATTTATAAAATTTATTCACACACAATCATACATTTATGAAAGTTAGAAAACATGCCTCAATATTGAAGTCTCGGATTTCTCCTTGTTGAAACGATTCCAAGCTCAATTCACCAATTACTCCCTTTTTCTATTATTTCTCTCAAGCTCTTCTCCTCTCTCTTTCTTTCTAGGTTTAAACAAAAATGAGCTTTAATTGCTATTTCTATACTAAATACCCAAAATAGATTAAATAAATTTAAGTCTAACATTAAATGCTACTACATACTTAAAATGACTCGTAACATCATATTTAAGTCGTAACTAGCCAAAAGTGCACCGGAACCCCAAAACACACCTGACACTTATTTTTACTATCTCAACCGTTGCCGGACTCACCGTGCCCTCTAAATTAACATCCGAAATATCATTTATAATTTCCCATCCCAACGTCATATTACATTTCTTAAATAGTCTGATTGGGGTATAAGCCATAATCGTCGCTTTAATGTGCAACGACGCAAAATAACATAATATTACACTGTTTACATTCATGTAACAGTAAATATGCAATACTCATAAATATTAAATCTTAAATCAAAAAAATTAATATTTTATTCGATTTTCATTTATTTTAAATGACTAACCCACATGACAACTTATATAAAAATAATTACTCAAAAGTTAGGGGTATTACATACTCCCCCTTACAAGGAAATTTTTTCCTCAAAATTTAGATGTACCTGGTAAAAAGAGGTGTGGGTACTTTTCTCGAATATCATCCTCTTATTCCCATGTTGATCCCTCGGCATTGTGGTGCCCCCATTAGACTCGAACCAAGGGCACCACTTTCGACCTTAGTCTACGCTCACCGTGGTCTAAGACGACAATCGACTGTTCCTCATACGAAATATCGACTACAACTCTATATCGTCCAATGGAACATGCCAATGAGCTCCCTCGCATCTTTTAGACTTCTTCAAAGATGAAACACAGAATACATAATGAATTCGTTGTAGGTGTTCCGACAAAGCAAGTCGATATGCTACGGGGCCTATCCTTTCAATGTTGGTAAAAGGTCTTACATATCTTGGCGCAAGTTTTCCTTTCTTCCCGAATCGTATAACACCTTTCATTGGAGACACCCACAATAAAATTTGATCCCCCACTTCCAAATTCACATGCCTCTGATTTGCATCAGCATAGTTTTTCTGGCGATCCTGTGCAATCCATATGGGATTTCGAATAAGCTCAATCTTTGAAGATATATCTTGGATCATTTCAGGTCCAAGGATCTTATTGTCTCCTGCTTCCAACCAACAAGCAGGCGATCAACACGGTTGTCCAAACAATGCCTCATACGGTGCCATACCTATCGTAAATTGGTACAAATTATTGTATTCAAGTTCGACCAATGGAAGGTATTGATCGCATCCTCCTTTAAAATAAGGGATGCACATTTGAAGCATATCCTCCCGTATTTGGTTAACTCTCTCTGTTTTCTCGTCAGTTTGTGGATGGTATGATGTACTCAACCGTAATTCGGTTCCCATCGCCTCTTGGAAGCATCGCCAAAAAAGGGATACAAAATTTTTATCTCGATCGGATACTATATTGATCGGCAACCCGTGAAGCCTCACAATCTCTGCTATGAAAAGTTGAGCATAATGCGCCATAGCGTAATCCGTCCGCACCGATAGAAAGTGTGCTGATTTAGTTAAGCGATCGACAATGACCCAAGTAGGATCATGCCCACTTTGCGTCGTCGGTAATCCTGTGATAAAATCCATTGAGATACTCTCCCATTTATAAACAAGTATTTCCAACGATTGCAACATTCCAGTCGATCGCTGGTGGCCAACCTTCACTAACTGACAAGTGGCGCATTGGGAGACAAACTTAGAAATGTCCCTTTTCATTCATGCCCACCAATATTGACCATGCATATTTTGGTACATTTTGTCCCCGTCAAGATTTATTGCAGATATCAAACCATGGGATTCTGTCATGACCACACGTCTCAAGTTTTCATCATCTGGGACTATAATTCTTCCATGGAAACGTAACCCACCCTCAGAACTAATAGAGTAGGATTCCGCTCCCTCAGTCAATAGTTTTCGTACCCGATCTTGACAGCCTTTATCCCCTACTTGTTCTTTTACTACTCGCATAATTATTTCGGGCGTAATGGTTAACACCGACATGCACGATCTAGCTACCTCATCCTGACCAAGTTCCTTCCACTTTGTTTTCCACACTTTTGTTAATTACCCCATGGGTCTTCGACTCAGCGCGTCAGCTACCACATTTGCCTTACTTGGGTGGTAGTGAATATCAAATTGGTAGTCCTTCACAAACTCTAACCATCGACATTGCCGCATATTTAGGTCTTTCGGTGTGAATAAACATTCCAATGACTTATGCTACGTAAAGAGGCTAAATTTCTCACCCAGACGGTAATGCCTCCATATCTTTAAGTCAAACACTACTGCGGCAAGCTCTAAATCATGTACGAGATAATTCTTCTCATGTTGCTTAAACTTGCAAGACGCGTATGCTATGGCCCTATGCTCCTGTTGTAATACACCGAGATGCGTCAATAAAGACTAAATAATCCACTTTAGATCTTGGCAACGCGAGTATAAGGAAAGAAGTCAATTTCTATTTTATCCACTCCAAAGTTAGCTAACAGGAGTCATCCCAAACAAATCGCACTCCCTTCCAGGTCAAGTTCATTAAAGGACCAGAAATCTTCAAAAAAACCTTAATGAAACGACGTCGTGGGATGACCCCATTCCCTCACCACTGTAACCTTGGTTGGGTCTACAAAAATACCCTCAGCCGTCACGATATGCCCCCAAAATTTCACTTCTTGTAATAAAAAACCTCACTTCTCAAACTTTGCATATAGCTGATGATCTCGTAGTGTCTGCAGGACCAATATCAAGTGTTCAGCTTGATCAGCTTCAATTCGAGAATAGACTAGAATGTCATCGATGAACAGTACCACAAACTGGGCTAAAACGTATCGAAATACTCAATTCATAAGGTCCATTAATATCGCAGGAGCATTGGTTAGCCCAAAGGGCATAACCAGAAACTCATAGGACCCATACCTGGTCAAGAACACGATTTTGGACACGTCCTGCTCCCGAATTTTTAGTTGATGATACCCAAACCTCAGATCTATTTTAGAGAAGTACGATGCTCCTCTCAATTGATTAAATAAATCGTCGATTTGAGCTAATAGTATTTATTTGGGATGGTTACCTTATTCAATTCGCGATAGTCAATACATAATCGGAGGGAAATATCTCTTTTCCTCACGAATAATACAGGGGCACCCCATGACGATGTACTATGATGAATGAGCCCTTGCCCCAATTGATGCTGAATTTGATCTCATAACTCCCGCATTTCTAAAAGAACCATGCGGTATGGAGTACGTGCAATCGACCTAGTCCCCGATGCTAAGTCAATTACGAACTCAATCTCATGACTTGGAGGTAAACCAGGAATTTCCTAAAAGACATCCTCAAATTCTCTAACAACAGGAATCAAGCCTAAAGAAAATAACTATACCTTGCAAAGTCTCCTCCTTAATACAGTATAAATGAGTGCTCGAACCTATGGCTACTAAAAACATTCCCTGCCCCGGAATGGCAAAGACTATACTCCTCCCATAACAATTCACCATGGACCAGTACTTCACTAACCAATTTATGCCCAAAATAATATCATAAGCGATCATATCCAGGATAAGCAAGTCATCTTCAAAGCACAATCTACCAAGGTCTATTCCAACCCCTTAACAGATAAAGAATATAAGTGAGCCATCGTACATAGGATAATCTACACTCATAAGAGTACTATCGGTAGACTCTAACAATCAAGCCAAATGAGCAAATTACGTAGCTATAAATGAGTGTTTTGCACCCATGTCAAATAACACTCGACCCACAATCCCATGGATACGAAACTTACCCTCAATAGCTGGCGATGCTATAGGCAACAAAGCATTTTGGACATTATACATACACCAAAACTGAAGTTGTCCCTATTGTAGTGGGATTGCTGGAATAGGTATTGGAGGTTGTAAAGGTGCCTACTGATTTTGAGGACCTCCAGAAAATTGCCCCTGCTCAAATGTGGACAGACTCTCTTTATGTGACCCATCTCACCACAGTGAAAATAACGGCCCGCATAATTTTCCAGATGCCGGCCCTGACTTCGAAACTGCCCTACACCTTGGCCCTGCTAGCCTCGACCTCCATTATCCTCTCGGTCGGCTTGGCCATGTGGGACTATTTACTACTGCTGCTAGGCTCCCTGATTTTACCTAAAACCACACTCGCCAAAATTGAAACCCCCAAAGTGTTGTTTCTTACCGGCAAAACTGATTTTACCTTAAACAACCCCATGTACGGGAAACTTACCCTCGATAGCTGGCGGTGCTGGAGGCAACAAAGCATTTTGGACATTATACATACGCCGAAATTTAAGTTATCCCTGTTGTAGTGGGACTACTAGAATAAGAATTGGAGGTTGTAAAGGTTCCTATTGATTCTGAGGACCTCCAGGCAATTGCCCCCTGTTCAAATGTGGACAGACTCTCTTCATGTGACTCGTCTCACCATAGTGAAAAAAATGACCTGCATAATTCTCCAGATGTCGGCCTCGATTGTTACTCCAAAACTGCCCCATACCTTGGTCCTGCTGGCCTCGACCTCCATTATCCCCTCGACCAGCTTGGCCTTGTGGAACTATTTGCTGCTGCTGCTAAGTTCCCTGATTTTACCTAAAACCACCCCTGCCAAAACTGAAATCCCCAAAGCATTGTTTCTTACCCGGATCCCTTTGTTGAAGGTCCCACACTTTTTGTTTACTCCCCGACTGCAGTGGTGGTGGTAGTGCTCCATCGGCACCATTTCCTCCTGGATTAATAGATTGTCCAGAATTCCCTATTTTATTACTCCCCTTCAAATGAAGGCGGTGATCCTAGCAATGAAGTAAAGCTGCATTCATCAGGTTGCTAAATGTTTGTAGGGTAGGGTTTCCTAATAGGTACTGCCTTATCTTCCAATTCAAACCCCCGACAAATTTAGAGATTATCTTTTCTTCCGTACTTACCTCATCCGACACAAAATTTGACAAATGGGTAAATTCCTCTTAAAATTCCGCCACTGTTCGCTCCCCTCGAGTAACATCCTGAAGCTTCCTCCTCATCTCCTTCTGGACTTTTGGATGAAAATACTTTCATTCAAACATAATCCAAAACTCCGAGATAGTCATAGTATCCCATTGTTCTGGAGTTGTCACCGACTCCCACTATTGGAGAGTTTCTCCCACTAATTTAAGAGTGGCGAGAATCTGTTTCCTCTCCTCACTACATTCCACCATTCGAAGATGGCATTGAATATCCTTCCTCTATTGATTTTCCAAGATCACATCAGCGCCACCCTGAAATTCTAGAGGGTGACCTTTCTGGAATGATTCTCTAATTCTTTCCCACGCGGAGGGTCACGTATGGGTTTGAGCCACTGGTGCTATCGGTTGTTGAGCTTGTGGCAGCTGTTGTGCCATAGTGGTCATTGCAGTATTGACCGCCTAGCCAATAATATTAGCCACAACCATCACATTCATAGTTCCCTACGGTGGTGGGGTCTCTACGTCATCTACAGCTCAATTTACCCTTGTCGGGCGGCCTTGTATAGGCGGCATCTGAGATGAAAAGTGACTAAGTCAATATACAGTAAAAATAGTTTATCCTTGCAAAAGATCGCAAACATGCATAAACAAAACAGTCATAATAATAGGGATCAAATTAAATAACCCTACGGTAGAACGTGACAAGTCGGTACAGATTCTAAAGACTCTAGAACCTGATGCTCTGATACCATCTATGACACCCCGCTTCTTAAAATAAGAGGTGGCCAACCCGCTACTCCAATAAAATAGGAACCTTAAATGGTACATTCTTATCATCACAGTCGCATAAAAGATAATATGATAAGACCACCCAACATTTTAAAAACGGATGTCAAAATATTTTCCAATTTAAAATGAACTATTTCAGTCATCTACTTCCGTAACATAAGGGTTAAAATACAACTAACAGTTTCATAACATTTACAAAACATAATTGAATACGATGTCAATTAACAGACTGATACAAAAAGGTCACACAAAATATAACAGTAGTTATGAGATATAAACTTGGGCAACATGCCCTAGTACCACTAACGAATCATAACTAAAATATCCAAAAAGAGTTTGATGCCTCTAATAAAAAAATCCTACAACATCCACAATATGCCGTAGCTCCTTAACATTGGATGGGAAGGTCAGATCGGGCGCCCTTACGGAGGGACACCTAAACATAAACAATAACCACACCAAGAGACAAAATATAAACGAGTTAGGTCCCGGTTTGATATGATTTACAAGTGCATAAAATGCATAACAATTATGAATGCCAGATTTCATAAACACGAAAGATTCTCTCTTGAGTTGGAGAATTATACTCACTTCTCTTCTAAAGTGCACATCCTAACGCATACAATTCATTTT
Source organism: Sambucus nigra (assembly GCA_949130495.1). Lineage (NCBI taxonomy): Eukaryota > Viridiplantae > Streptophyta > Magnoliopsida > Dipsacales > Adoxaceae > Sambucus > Sambucus nigra. The sequence goes on along the minus strand of OX422221.1, from coordinate 513,631,095 downwards.
TACGTTAAGCTACCCGACTACTTAATAGGAATAACCTAAATCTATCCAATATGCCTGGTTTACCAATTTATCATTTATCCTCACAAATCAATTACTCATTAATGATCACATATAATCAGAGTTGATTCATAATTCCATCTAATCATTTGCGTTAAAACATAATTTGAATGAGAACAATTATATTCATACAATAACATTTTTAAGACCATCCTTCTGGGAATTACCCCACTGGATGCGTTCCCTAACTTCTATCATCTTCCAGGGCCTAGTTTCATGACCACCTGGGTACCCTAAATCACAACCATGGGAAGTGGCCATATACCTTCGACAGTGAGGCGTAACCATACTCGGAATTACTTCACTTCGAATAAACAATCACACAATGTAACAACCGATGCTATAGCTTGAGTACTATACTCTGCCAGCATTAATTATCCAGGGGATTAACCTCTTTCGCCTAACTTCCCTTATGATAGCCTTTAGAGAGATATGTGCATATTTGCTAAAATCACAAAATGTATGTATAATGAATTAAAACGACAATTCTTATACCCTAAAGCATAGATGTATAATAAATTAAGGCTACAATGTATAAACACTTCCATACTAGCCCTCCAAAGACAAAACAACAAAGTCCTACTATACACTAGTTATATTATCATTTTCTTAACCAATTGAGGTATTATACTATCGTTTATAATCCCCAAAATAGGCCTAAATACCCCTTTATCATCCTAAAGTATTAATCTCCTCATATAATATCATATTTATCTATAATACATCCTATAATAAGGTTCCAAATCTTTAGACCCAAGAGAAAAGGAGTTAAAACAAAGTTAGAATTTTTTTGTATAATAACACTATTTAAGAATCGGTTCGCTTTGGCCGAATCGATTCTCCCTTGGAAGAAAATCGATTCGCTCCAGCCGAATCAATTCGGTCAAAAGAACCAAACTTTTTGCTAACTTAACAAATCGATTCGGCCTATCCGAATCGATTCGCTAACTCATACATGTAGTCTATCATTTTACTGAATCAATTCGCCAGGGGTGAATCGATTCGCCTGGGTCGGACAGCTCAGTTTTGGCTACGGGTTTATATGAACCCTAAATCCCAAAACCCTTTTTCTTCTATCTAAACCCAATGTCATCTACAAATCATTCCTACATAATAACCCACCATTATGAACCCCTCAAATCATGTTTATATAATATACCTAAAGGTTTAAACATCAAAATCACCAAAGTCCCCAATTGGTTTAAACTCAAGAACACTAAAAATTTATATAATTTATTCACAAACAATCATACATTTATGCAAGTTAGAAAACTCGCCTCAATATGGAAATCTCGGAGTTCTCCTCGTTGAAACGATTCCAAGCTCAAATCACCAATTCCTCTCTTTTTCTCTTCTTGCTCTCAAGCTCTTCTCCTCTCTCTTTCTTTCTAGGTTTAAACACAAATGAGCTTTAATTGCTCTTTCTATAATAAATACCCAAAATAGCTTAAATACATTTAAGTCTAACATTAAATGCTACTACATACTTAAAATGACTCGTAACATCATATTTAAGTTGTAACTAGCCAAATGTGCCCCGGAACCCCAAAACACACCCAACACTTATTTTGACTATCTTAACCGTTCCCGGACTTACCATTCCCTCTAAACTAACATCCGAGATATCGTTTATAATTTCCCATCCCAACGTCATATTACCTTTCTTAAATAGTCCGATTGGGGTATAAGGCATAACCGTCGGTTTAATGTGCAACCACGCAACATAACATAATATTACACTATTTATATTCATGTAATAGTAAATATGCAATACTCATAAATATTAACTCTTAAATCATACATATTAATATTTAATTTGATTTTCATTTATTTTGAATGATTAACTCACATGGCAACTTATATAAAAATAATTACTCAAAAGTAAGGGGTATTATAGGTGCTAAATTAAAAGATATAATTATATGTGAGGATGTTGTGTTTAATTAAAATTACATATGTAAAGTTGATCAAACATGAGGTGAATAAATATAAAATTGACTAAACCATGAGGATCCTCATGTAATTATTTTTAAGAGGCAAGAGGTGTCATTACTTAAGCATGACAAGGGTTTTAAAGTTGATGAGGTGTAAGATAAATGAGAGATCTGATTACTCAGGAGCTTATTTACAAAAGTTACTCCATGCTTGACAAAAATAAATTCTTAAACATCATTGAAGAGCTTATGCTAAAGTTAGAAAAGAGGAGCTTATAACTTATAATTTAATCTTCATTTTAGGTGAGTTTAGGGTTACGAAATTTGTTTATGTTATGTGGATTTATGATTATATGTGATTTCTCCATGTATTATAGTTGAGAACATAAATGAATTATGGTTAAATATGTTGTGTTATTTATGATATCTTCTTTTGACCTTGTTGTACTCAAACTAGCATAAATCTCTTAATACTTAATAAAATCGATTGATTCCAATGGGAGATTTTAGATGACGTATATGGTCATAACACATTCCAAAATCAAGTGAAACTACCTCTTAGGTTGATTTGGGTGACATTTAAAATTTGGAACTTCGCTTCTATATATTTCATAAATAACTTGTATATGTTGTAGGAAAATGATCATAACTCTCTCTAGAAAGCTCATAATGATGCACTGTCACCTGCGTTGGAAAAATAAACCATAGAACTTTCCAAAAATATAAGTCACAACATCTAGTTATGTCTTAGTTAGTACAGTTTAATCGATGAACTTGAACCAAAAATAGTGAATGCAATATAATGACATATTATGTACCTTATGGAAAACTAATCATAGCGTTTTCCTAAAATGGGTATTTTATGCCCATAAGATATGTTAGAAAGATTTAGAAGTATACTTTTAAATAGTATTTATCTCACCTTGAAATATTATATGTATGATCCACTATGATTAAAAGCGTGCAGTTATGTTAGCCTAATGCTTTCTAGATTTGTTTGGGCTTTATACGGGCATCAATTATATTACTTTGAGAGTATAATTATGCCAGAAAGATTTTTAAATGCAAAATAAGTTGTGAATAAATATATAAGAACGTCATAATTATTTGTGCATTTTAATTGATAATTTGAAAGTGTGAGTAATTATAGATAATATGGAATATAAGATGGCATGTATATAATTTAGAGTAATAAAATGTGGATTGTTTGAATGGATTGAGTATACATAAAAACTTGTAAAAATATGTAGTTAAATAAAAAAATAATGATTATTATTTATTGATAATGGATACATGTTGAGGTTTGATTAAAATGTTGTAAGATGAATATATGCTTAATTAATTATTGTTAAGATATAATATATGGATAATGATATGAGATATGTAATTGGTTAAGAATGAATGTGATATATGTCGAAATATTGTTATGTTTTGAATGAATACTTATATGTTTATTTTATATCCTTAACATTCTAATTTGTATTAGAGTAATTGGTGCAGAGGAAACTCCATCAATGATAAGTAGTTTATGTAAACGAGGAGAATGTACTCACTCGAAAGATATAAATGTATATTGTTATGGATATGATTGTGCCATTTTGAATCTAAATTTGTTTCATTTCGATTTACCAAAATGAGTGGTTATTCTCTGGCCCAGAATAGGAGAGGATAATCTATTACAGATAAAGGGTTACTCCCCAACCAGGAATGGAGCAGAATATCCTATTATAGACACGATATGCGAACCATGGTTCGAAAAGTTGGGATATTTTTTATGATTGGTTCAGATCAGTTTATACATGAGTATACGAATATGATTTATTCATTTAATTTTATGCAATATTATAGTAGTGACGCATTTACTAACCTATTTTGCTCACGATTATTATTTTTACTTTTTTCAGGTGTTCAAGTCTCACTATCAAATCCAAGGTATCGAGTCAGGTTAGCGAGGAAGGAATGACATCACTATTTTTTGTTTAACGGATATGATGTACACAAGTTTAAGTTATCTTTCTAGGAACTTTATAAAGATACATACATAACAAGATTTTATTTTATGGATTTTCACTGATTACTCTAAGACTATAACATATGTTTATGGTTTGTCGAAGAAATATGGTTTCACTTATCGCGACTTTTGAACTTAAATATAAGTAACTCGGTCTAGATATGCACAAGGCCTCCAAAAACCTTACTAGAATTCTCCAAACATTTAGAATCATCTAGTGTATGATTCACCCAAAGTAATCCTTGTGTGTGGAAGCTTTTGGAGATGACACCGTGGTGAATCATGAGTGAAATCACATTCTCTCTCCTCACTCATTCAAAAAAATGTGAATAGTATTTTTTATCTCCCTCTTTAATTCTCCATAAGGGATCATTAACCTAAAACCCTAGCTTACACTAATATAAATAGGTATAAGTCACGGGCTTTGGCCAAACTAGGCTTTTAAGGAGTTTTGGGCCTACTACTTGGACATTGAACTATACTAGGGACCTGAGACAAATAATTAAATTGGCTTAGAAAACTCAAAAGCTCCAATTGTATCTATCGTAGTTATTTTCTTTCAATATTTAATCGCGATTAAATCCACTAAATAATCACGACTGCACTCTAATTTAATCATCTATAAATCACTCAAAATATAGAGGTCCTATTTGCAAAGTTGATTGTGGTACATAATGTGATACCCCACATTAAGTGTCCGATACCCACTTCATCAAATCAATATATCGTTAGTGAACATCTAATTAATTTCTTGATTCTCAGACTTAACTTATTTTCTACTCTACTGGATTATAAGATAATCCATCGGTAGGATTTTGTTAGTAAAAACAAAATATATAAGGTTATCAATGGTGTATCACAATTCAATATACCTCCTGAACACAGATTCCTACGAATTATGATCTCATACTTACTCACTCAATTGTCAACTAATGTGTGGGGATTAATTTCCAGATATAAAATTGGATTGTACCCATACTAATAAAAGTGATATTTGCGCAAACATTCTAATCCCCTTAACTCTCGGGATTAATAATCTACGAACCCTTTACAAATTGTGTGAGATTACCCAAGTCAAAATAAGTCAACCCTCATATTTAAATTTCACTGGTGGTAATGTTCAATACAATCCAGGATGTACTTGTCATAGTCCTCTTTTAAACTACCGTAAAAGTTCTTGAACCATCAAATAGGTTCTCTTAGGTTGAGATAAACTACTAGGATTTTACACACAACTATACTGATAGGATGTCAACTCCCTATTTAGGTTGCAAAGTTTTTAAATGCACTAGAACCGTAAATTTTATCTCCATTGATGAAGCCAAACCCAACTCACCAAAATTCCTACTAAGTATAATTTACCGATATGTATACAATATTTTTGAACTAAATATAAGAAATTATCATAACCATAATTTTTATTTCAAAATGAACTGACACACCTTTACCAAAAGGTAAACGTCATACATGGTTATAAGAATAAAACCCCAACAATCTCTAACTTAGTCTTAAAGTCATGTATTTATGTATCTAACTGTAGAAGGGCTAATCGGGTGTCATCCAATAAAAAATTTTCATTAACATATCACATTTTTATTTGATCACTCATCCTAGGTGAAACCTACGTTCAATTTTCTTAAACCTTTAATGGGTTATGGGTTTTGCTCAGACTTGTAATCTTATTGCTATGAACACTAAAAAGTGTAATAATCAATTTTGCTTGAAGGAACCTAACACAATTTACCTAGGAAGTCATCGAGCCTTATAGAGTTTTTATCTCCCTCTATAGTTGTAACAAGTTAAGCCTTCTTGGTGGAGTCAACAATGTAATATTGCTTCACACTCCTCTAACTTATAGCTCCACCTTCTAGGTTAATCAAAAATTTCAAGGAAAAAAATTGGGAATCCTTATTCGACTAATAATATAGGATTTGTACCTAAAATGTATAATTATTAGACTAAAATTTGTGAACCATGCTTGAAGCATAACAGATATCCAATCTAGAACACAATATAGCATACATGAGGTTGCCTACCGCTGAAGAAGTAGGTATATTCCTTATTACTTCCAACGTATCAGAATTTGTAAAGTCGAATAAATGCGGCGTGTGATACCGATTTAAATTAATTCGCAAGTTTCCAACTAAACCTTATTTAATTGGAGTCTATGTTTAAACCAAAATAATTCATCCCCTACACATGAAACTATGTGAGTGCGTGTGTCAACCCATTAATAAATAAAGCACGTGACACAAATATTCAGGAAAAATCCCCGAAAGGAAAAACCTTTTATTTCTAGAACTTTAAAGAATTCACAAGACCATTGACTTACATACAACCTGATAATCGACCATAAGTGTAATGAACGGTGTCTTCGTCAAACCTTCCAAGAAACGGCTAGAAATCTCGTCGGCTGGAATCTCCCGCAAGAACTCTCGATGGTCAGCAATGAAGAAGAAAATGACTTCTCCACAAGTGTGAACTTTATAAGGACTCCCTCCACAATAGCACATAGCTCTCCTATTGTAGAGTTCTCCCTATAAAGAATAAACCACAACAAAAGTGTGTTCTTGAACACCAAAATAATTCACCAAAACATATGGGATTTTTTTGAATTGTAAACAAAAAGGGACTAAACCCTAAAGGAATAAGCCAAAAGAATTCTGCAAATCGCAGTTTTTTTGTTCTGTAAAATGCTGGGACTTTTTAATGAAAACGAAACCATTTAATGAGTATTTATACAAAAATGCGTCGCCTCGGTATTAGAGCTCGTTCGAATGAGAAATAAGTGTAGCTTGAATGAAGGACGCATGTCGTTCAAACAACATCGCGCGACATACCAATCTCGCTCGAACGAGATACTGATCTCGCTTGAACGACCTGGTGGTCAAAAAAATATTATTTTACTATCTGCTCCAACACTTAGAAAAAATACTCATTCTCAAATTTTGATGATAAAGTCCGCTCCAACACTTAGAAAATATTTTGTAAAAATATCCCAAAAGCTCTAAGTGTAAAGTTAAGGTAGTTTAAACAAAACCTTACCAAAGTAAACTTCGCAGAGTCTTTTTGATGAAGAACTTGATTAATTCGGATCCGTCTTGATGCTTGAATGTTCTTAAATGCACTTCGACGGTGTAGCGTTATATGACATACTAAATTGAGAACAGACTTATAAAAATATGTCCTTACAACTATTTCCACTGATAACAAAATAAAAAGATCCATACTTGACAATAAACTCTTTTCATGGAATCCCGATGCTAATCTTGTGTGTGAAACATCAATGTAAGTGACTCAGGATATGCCCAATATCCTTTTATTCGATCCAATGAAAGGTTGATCATAAGGATGTATCTGACTAGTCCTAAGTACTTAGCATTGAGATACCTAGACAACCACACTCTTATGTAAGATAATATTTCCATATCGTTCTGGATTAGATAAATATTATAAAAAATGTACTTACAAATTCCACCACATTTCCTTCACACTTCTTATACAACCATGTATTATTTAGACTTCGATCAAAATCAAAACTTGAATTCCCGATAAAAAAATGACCCAAGACCTAAATGTTACCTTAAATATATAAATGGATCTCACAAGCTTACATCACTTTGGTTTTTGAACTTCCTATTATGAACGTGTTAAGACAGTTATTCAAGAATGAACTCTTGATGTTAAAATAATCCCAATAGGGTTTAACATGGCTACCAATGAGAAGGTTTACTCATAGCCAATCAATTTATTTCTAAGTAAACCCTTTCGCAAGTATAACAACCCACATATTTTGACATTGAAGTTGGCCAGTTCCCTTTGCCAGCTTACGGTGTGTGTTAGAATTAAATACCATTCTTAACATATGACAAAAAAATGAGACATTTTAGAAACCTTTTCCACCAGATATAAATTTCTAAATTCCAACGAGTATTAAAACATTAGCCATAATTAAAATCCATCACCATTCTAACTTTAATAATCTTAAACTCCAATTGAATTATGCTCAAATAGAAATAATAATCCAACTAAAAATCTCTAAACTGAAAACCAAAATAACTATGAAATTGAATTACCCAAAAAAATTAATAAATACAATCTCATAAATAAATATGATTGAAATGGAAAGACTAAACTACTAAAACAATAAAATTAACTCCATATGCTCATCCTCAAATCTCCAATAATAATATCCAGCTAACCAGTAACCTACCCTAAAATGTTAGATAATGCAATGGGTTAGAGCCCATTATAGAAATACCAACTACTCTTCCCAAATCGGATCCATAAATCTAGTCATAAGTATTATAAGACAAAAATATCACAATATTGCATTATAATTTAAGATTCAATATACTAAGATGCAGGTAAAGTAAAGCAATACCAAATCCCCACATAAACTATGTCACTCCACTATCCAAGTCCAATTATGTTTATTTTAACATTTAATTAGATCTTAATCATAAATCTTAATTTAATTTCATTATTTACTTATTTAATTGATATGACACCACTATAGAGAGTCAACTTTTTTATTGGTCATGCACATACTCCTGGAGTGCATAAAATCTAAATACATCACACCCACACCCATCACTATAGCCAATCAGTCCAATTTTATTAGCCCTACACATACTTATGATATTTCATGCATGACATGTCACTATAGCGAGTCAGGCCAATTTTAGTTAACCCTACACATACTCGCGATGCCAATACACACCCACGTCACTACAGCTAGTCGACCCAATTTTTATTAGTCCTGCACATGCTCAAGATGCAAATCCATTTTAATATTTGTTTGTTATATTAGGCATTAATTATCATTTCTTTATCATGTTTTGATCATTTCCAACTAGCCCCACCCACAATCCGGGCATCACAACTAAAACCATCCCTAGTTTCATACCTAGAAATCACCAAACCATAAATACCACCAAGTCTATCACCTAAGAAGAATACCTAACCAAAGTCATAACTTAATATCGCACCTAGTCTGATGGAATAGTGTAACGGTGTACTACCTAGACCCCACCCGAGAAAATAACCAACTGTGCAATCGTACGCTCACTAGTCCCATACTTAGAAAGTTACAACAATAGTAAAGTCTAATTATTAGTTCCAAACCTAGAAAATAACCTATTAAAAAAGGGTGAAATTACTACTAGTCCCAAAATACCAACGTCCCAGCGTTGTCAAATTATAAACATGAACCATCTTTAAATAAATCATATTTTTAATTAAATGTAACAATCTTCAAATTAATCATATAAATCCAATTACATTCTAATTACATCTATTTAATCATGTAATAATCAAGTTCTACAAAATATCTACACAAGTTGTCAAATTCCATGATTCCAATACGAGTGATATTTTATCCATTCAATATATAATTAAATTCAAATATGTGTAATAATAACGTTTCACAACATATAAACTCATTCTATAACTTACAGATGAATATTGTTACTTTACGAGTCCATACCATACTCGAATTACATAATTTAATTTTTAACTTGTTATTGGTCCCAAAAAACCACAATAACACGAGACAACTAATCTAAGCATGCGATGTTCAACTCTTATATTGATTTTCAAATTTAATAAAGATAGGTCCACAATTAGGCTCTCACTTGTTCTAATTAAAGTTGCTAATTATTTTTTGAAAACATATATAATTAAGGTCTTGGAAACATTTAAATCAAACAACACTTAAGAAGAATAATAGTAATATTCTTGCCTAAAAATAAGTCTTTTAAAAATTCTAAATACACACTTGCGTTCGTCTTGCGAAAATAAAAAAAAAGGCTCGTTCTTGGTTCATCTTTAGAAAACTCGATTTAAGCCTTCAAAAACTGGGTTGAAATTTTGTTTTAATAGAGGGTTAGGTTTGGAAAAAGAGGAAGAGGAGAAACTTAAGAGTTACTGCTTTTGTTTTATGAAGAAAGTGTTGAAAAACTAACAAAATTCATGTATTATAAAAGTATAAATAATAAGAGACCAAAACCAACACAAACACTCAAAAATTACCCACAACCCTGACTACCCGGGATGAATTGATTCGACCCCAATAGGCAAACCAGTTCAGCCAAAAATAATTAAAAACCCAAAAGTTCCCGAATTTCAATTGAATTAATTAAAAGCAACTCGCATTAATTTATTTATATTCAAACATAATAATTAACTTAATTAAACCATTACATTACTTAAATTAATTTCGAATTCAAAATTACAGGGGATTACATTCTTCCTTCCCCACTCACACGGAAATTTCGTCCTCGAAATTCAGTAAAGTGTAAGTGATGTAACGTTGACCCACACAAATAAATAAGGATCACGTATGCCTACTATTATTATTCCATGACTGAGCATCCATACACCGAATCCTAAAAACACATACCCTACAATTAAAAAATACTATATCTAAATCATAGCTATAAAAATAACAACATACCACGTTATCCCAATAGACACGATTTGGTTCTTATTGAGACTGCCTCGCTTGAGATCCTAAAATAGGTAATGCATAAGTCCTCTATATAATTGGTCTTAGTACAACCGCCCATATATTTTCCTGTGCTCCAGGTGCTCCCAATCCTTGGCGCTACTGATCTTGAGTCTTCGCAGACTTAGTAGCTCAATTGTAACACCTCGTATTTTTATGCATTTGATATTTAATTAATTTGGTTAATTTTAAATTACTTGTGTGTCATAATTTAAATGAATTAATTATTATTAGTATTTATTTAAATATTAATCTGGAGAGCAAGTGGTTAACATTTATGGAATTGAATAGTAATTGGTGGGGTAATCGAAAATACCCAAATGATATAGTAATTGGTGGGGTAATAAAAAAAATACCCGGATGATAAAGCCACGCCAAGAATGAGGGGGCCGAACTTGAGGTAAGTATGTTACGTTTGTGATGTTCTGAGTTTTGTAAAAATATGCACGGGTTATAAGGTGTATGGACGCCCTGGGTTCATAAGAGTCTCACCTAGTTAGACTAGCAGTTTTGAGAGAAAACATAAGAGCAATAATTTTAGGTATATTTCGAAAAAAGGGGAATACGATGTCCCTCGTAATGTGAAACGTTGAGCGTGGGGATCGGTGGTGAATAATACATAGCGGAGTTCTCTCCAAGTTACACTAATTAGGGATGGAACAAGGTTGATCTGAGGTTTTTAACTAGGATTATGTAAATATGATGTTCCCAGTGACGGGATTGATGAGCATGAGTGGTGAAATTCATATTTAGGACACCCAAAACTGCAGATAGGTCAAGGTTTCCATCGGTTTTAGAATGGATTCACCAGAGTGGAATATTTGTTATTTTGGGGTGGGATATACTATTGAGCACTATATCCAACTTTTTTCTTGAGGAAAGAAGTGAAACGGGACTAGGTGTTGTCCAAAATTATGGTGATTTTGGATGCGATCTTCCAGTCGTGCCACCCTTAAGTCGATGGTTGACGAAAGCAACAAGGTTGTTGGAGGAATCGAGAAATAGACGACGTGTTTCATGTGGCATCGTTGAAGAATTATCAAAGGATCGTGAGATCTTGTGGCATGTTCCACTTGAGGAGATCGATTAGCAGCCAGACGTCTCGTATGAGGCGATACCCGTAGCTATTTTTAATCGTGGTGAGCGCAAGCTGCGGTCTAAAGTGATACAACTAGTTAGAGTACTGTGGGGTCATCACAGCATTGACAAGTCTACTTGGGAGCATGAGGATGACATACGAGAGCAGTATTCAGAGTTATGTGTCGTAGGCATGTCCGGAATTTGGGGACAAATTTCCCTTGTAAGGGGGGGAGTGTGTAACACCTCGTCTTTTTTGGGCATTTGATATTTAATTAATTCGACTAGTTTATATCACTTGTGTGTCGTAATTTAAATGAGTTAATTATTATTAGTATTTATTTAAATATCAATCTGGAGAGCTAGTGGCTAATATTTATGGAATCTATATTACTAAGTGAATAGTAATAATGTATTTGCGTCATGACAAGTGATAGTAACGTGGCACTAATTTATCTCAACCGGGAGTCGAGTATAGACTATATTGGGTTGGAGATAAGTACCTTTGGTAAATTAATTCAGATGACAATTCTAAGCACACGGTTGAGTTCAGATAGGCCGAGATAGTAAAAAAAGAATACCCTGGGGTGGTAAATGGGTCTCAGGGCATTTTTAAGCATAACAAGGCCCACACATGAGTGTTTGGGCCATTATAATAAAGCCCACAAGCTCAAAAACGGGATTGTCTTAATAAAACCTAAAAATGAGAGTGTGTGGCAGCCACAACTCATTTTAGAAATCCTAAGTATGTACGGGAGAAAAGAGGGAGAAATTGGAGACCCCTTCGGAGCCAAAATCAAGAACAAGTGTGTGTATTCTTCATCAAATCACCATCTACATCAAAGGATTCAGACTCTACAAAATTCTTGAGACAAGTGGTTAATTTATTGCAATACAAATTTGTGATAATCGATTGATATCATAGTAGGTGTAATACAACCAATTATTTTGGGTTGGGTTGATGTATAAATTGGGTTTTCAATTTATGGGGTATGACGTGTAAAGTCTAGTATCGAGGGAAGTTTATCTCTAGTATATTGTTGGATAGATTGTTAGGTGAATATAAAACCCAGGTGTTATTTCCCTCAGTTGAGGATTAATTGAATAGATTTGGGGTAAAGATTTTGGTATAAAAATAATTGTGTGTTTTAGATTTACAAGTTTAAAGAAATCAAACATTGATATTCTGACCGTAGCAATGTTTTTCTCAATTTTTATTAGTTTTGGTGACTTGTCATGTGTGGTATTAAAATCTAGAGAAAACTTTGTTACAAGGACTTATGCAGAAGGATTTTTGGGTTTCAAAAAGGGAGAAACAACCATGGTAGCGACGCAAGGAAGAAGAAGAAGAAGAAGAAGAAGAAGAAGAAGAAGAAGAAGAAGGGGAGGAGGAGAGATAAAACTAGGGGTTGTTTGAGCGACCTAGTTTTGGTTTGAGCGACACTACCTATCATTCGAACAACATGGTGGGTCATTCGAGCGGTTCAGCGGGCCAGGCCCAGGTTGGGTTACCTTCTGTTTTGGGCTGGATGACATAGGCTGGGTGGTTTTAGTTAACAATAATGAATTTTACCCTTATATAATTAGGGATTAAAAAGAGGGTTTAGTATACTTATTTATGTAGGGGAAAAAAGGATTAAATATACATTAGAGAATTTGGAGTAATAAATTCTAAGGAAGGAATTACGGACAAAGAAAATGTGTCCAGGTATTTTGGTTGAGTGATGCCATGATAACCAATTAATTAATGGGAATGTTAATTGAAGTTTAGAGTTGGGGAATTGACTCGGATACTTTGGGCTAGTACTACAAGTTCTTAGGCACTGATTTGGCCAGGTTAATTTATTATAGGGTTATATAATACATTATCGAATATTAGAAATAAAAACGGTGTTATCGGAATAATAGTATTATGACGAATAAATTATGAGAGATGGAATTTCAGACCGAATGAGTGAGATTGGGTATTTTAGTTGGGTGACACAACTTGAACGATAAATAAATCAATGTGGAATTTTTTAAATTTACAAGTCTGTATGTAGACTTGGATATGTTAGGTTAGTGTTATGGTAATTGTGCACAGAGTATGTAGGATTATATATATATATATATATGTATATGCGGTGATTGTGTAGTGTACATATATATATTTGTGTGCTTTATAAATATTGGTGCGAATTATATTTATAGGAATATTTACCCCCTAGTGCTATCATAGGAGTTTGCACAATGTGGGTAAGACCCCCCGGCTTGAGGAGTAGGGTGAGTATAATCACTAGGTCATAGCTTCCAATAGAGGTGAAGCATGTGAGATGATTGTCTTCACACTTGGGAAAAAATGACCGCCTCCACTACACTTATATTTTACATTATGACTCGGAGGTATATAGTTGTCTTGGGGATCCAGGTGACACTGAGTAGACCTGGGATGGTAGAACTTTAGAGAACCATTTGGTGAGGTATTACTCGGAATATATATATATATATATATACGACATATGTGTGAATGTTGTATTATAGTTCAACGTATATAATGGAGTGAATAATTATATGCGAGTAAAATACATGAAGTAAACTGTATTAATTATATATAGCTTGTGAGAATGTTTTATGGTCTTAAATGAAAAATGATTAGTTAAGTTAATGTGATGAATAACTTATAAATCGTATATTAAACATACCCGGGCTAGAGTAGTGTGACAGGAAGAAGTTATAAAAAGGACTAGTTACGTGGTAGATGACTAGGTGGGTTATAAATAAAAGTCGTAGGTGTGCACAGTAGTTGAGGGGTGAGTATGTCCTCAAGGGAGTGTGACACTATATTAAATATGAAAAGCATTCATGCATTTTAAATTTCTTCATGTTAATCAGTTTCTAAATATTTTTCAAAATGTTTTGGGTTCTAACCCTTGCTATAAAATATTTTCAAAACCTTTTAAGTGTTCAGCCACATGGACTCCAGACTTGATTCTATTCCAGGGTTACACAATTGTGACATATGTGAATGTTGCAGGAGTTGGAGTTGTCACCTGTTTCATTTATTCTTAGTTTAGGATATCTATCTCAGTCTTATATCGAGCATTTTCCTCATGGTATTTATTCAGATTATTTCAGTTCAGATTGTATGAGATTTATTTACTATCTGTCAGAATTATTTGGTTTCTGATTTTAGCCGATGGTTAATTCGGCAAGACTTTCTTTCAGTTATTTGTTTGGATGTTTAGACTCTATTATTATGCGATGGTTCTTTTTAGTTTCCGTTCTATTTAATGACTTGGTTATTAAAATATAAAATTTGGCATTCGCCCTTTAGAATACTAGGTGGTTAGTAAGTTTTAAAAAGTTTTTCGACAGTGATGCTAAGAATGAACCAAATGAGACTCCTATTTTAATTAGACATAGGACTGATCTCCTGGTATTTTATTAGGCGGGGTGTCACAGATGGTATCATAGAATTAGCTTCCAGTGTCCATAGGATCTGTACGGCTTACTATGTTTCAGCTTAGCATTCTTTGATATGGGGCATTATTATAGGATTATTGTATTCCTTTACGTATGCGACTTACGTTCTCTTTATAGTAAGTATAGTTTATGTGATTCTTATACAATTTCGGTTAAGCGTGGAAGATCGGACACTATAAAATGAAAAGTGTGGGACGTTAGAAGGATTGCGAGAGGGTAGACTCAGAAGAAGACATATAGTATTCTGGGAACAGTGACACGATAGGAGTCACCATGATTATTGTTCAAATAATTGACGTTGGAGTACCACTGGGGAACAACAGTTACGCTAAGAACCATCGTGATGGATGATGGCGCAAAGTTAGACCCACCAAATGCAGACAACAAGGGCAAAAGTCGAAGAAGATTTTTATTTCAGAAGAACAATCCGCTAGAATTCGAGGAAAGTGCTAAAGGGTGATTTACCAATGGAAAGAGAACATCCAATTGGAATAACATGTGAGGGAGTTTAATGACACTCATGTAAAAAAAATTGGGCAAAAATGTTGGCTCATAGGAACAGCGTAGGGTGATGGGATTCAGTCACCATATCCATGGGAAAATTGTCATGAATAACGAGGAATTTGGGGACAGGTTATTATGAATCCTCTCACCAGTTGTTTAAAAAGAGAGGCAAGGGAAATTTCAGTAAATGTTCCAAAAAGGCCGGACAGTGGCCAGTTGTGAAGGAAAGTTTACGAAAATAGCAAACTTCATACACGATGAGACGAATATGAAAAATCAAAAAGGGTTTGTAAGTTTATAATAGACCCGTGGGTAGAACATATTAGCATGGATAGGGGATCCGTCTAGGATGACTATTGTTGTTGTCATAAATGTTGTACATTTACAAAGTTATATCAATGCTCTCATGAAAAGGGAGCTAGGGAGTTAGAGAATCTAACCGAAGGGAAAAACTTGATTTTTTCAGTGCTAGCAAGGTACTAAGGGAATGGATAACTAGTAGAGGACCCAAATTAATAATCAAGATCAATAAAATTTCTACCAAGTGATGGTGGGCACAGTTAGGGTTGTCAAGGCCTGCAACTAATTTCATAGGACCAATGGAGCAAAAGATATAATAGGGTTAGCAATCAGCGTCAAGATTACCACATTTGCAAAAAAAAAATGACATGTCCAGTGGGGACAGATAAAGGGGAAGGGCATAACGAGGTGTCTTATATGTAAAGAGTAGAAACACATGTGTGGATATTGCCCGTAGCGAGTCAGAGGATAGGAGTGGGATGCCTAGCAGGGGAAACAATTATAGGAGTTTTGGTTTGGTTAGGATAAGAGCATCACGTCCAGGAACCGTTGAAGCGACCAGTGTTATGGGTCTTTGAAACTATGGATTTTTATCCCGGAATGATTGGGATTTATTTTGTGTGACACGAGTGAGTCATAGTAGTTTGTTATCACTAAATTAACGTGTGAAATGACTTTGGTAAAGGTATTATTAATAGTACCATAGTTGTAAATACTTACCATTGAGTGGAAGGGCTTTCTTTAGTTCCACCTGCAGCGGAGCGGGGGTGGACACTGAGAGGGTATAATTTTTAGGTAATCCCATGATGAGAGGTGATTATGCACTTATGATTTTATCCCGAGTAAAGATTAGTTACAGCAAGACTACCATGTTCCTTATTCAAGATCATGGTGTATTTTCTTTTTATTATGTCTCACCTGAAAGAGGTTCGATCTCGTGGAGGTATTTTATAAAGTAGACTTCAGAGAGTACAGTTATCTAGTTATATTGGATCTTGGTGTGTAGGGACTTTTACTGATGTGATTCAGGGTATATCGAGTTTATCGTTGAGAAGAGAGATTTAGCTCATTATTGACTTAGCAATGAGGACTTAGTGATAGAATGAGCTTAGCATTATATGAATCCTTTAGAGACATGGTAGTCGATGATTAGACTTATAAGTATAGGGACCGAGTTTTGAGTGTCTCGGTTATATGCTTTGGACTTATGAGAGTCCATGAACGATAATGTTAAGGGAAAATGCATTAGGGGAAAGTTCTTTTTAGCTTCGTGTGGGATGTTACACGCATAAGCCTGAATAAACGTCGAGATTGGATAAATGTCATTGGATGATAAGACATCGGATTAAATGATAATTATTAAACGTGTGGAGAAAACACATTGAGCGAAGAGCTATCAAGAAATAGGGTCGGTGGAGCCAGGAAGTGTTGTGAAAGAAAGACTGGGAAGAACTTTTGCACCACAAGTTGATAGGTGGGGCAATATCGGGAAGAATTGAATTGTAATTGTTGGGGTAATTAAAAAATACCTGGATGATATAGCCAAGTCGAGAATGTGGGGCCGTCGAACTTGAGATAAGTATGTTAAGTATGTGATGTTCTGAGGTTTGTGCAAATATACACGAGTTATAGGGTGTATGGGCGCCCTGGGTTGAGCATAGTCTCACCTAGTTAGATTCCAAGAAGTTTTGAGAGCAAATGTAAGGTCAAATATTTTAGGTATATTTAAAAAAAGGGAATACGATGTCCCTCGTAATGTCAAACGTTAAGCGTGGGAATCGGTGTAGAATAATACATAGTGGAGTTTTCTCCAAGTTACACCAATTAGGGATGGAACAAGGTTTATCCGAGGTTTTCAACTAGGATTTTTTAATTTTGATGTTCCCAGTGACAAGATTGATGAGCATGAGTGGTGAAATTCATATTTGGGACACCTAAAACCGCTGAGAGATCAAGGTTTCCATCGAGTTTGTGGAATGGATTGACCAGAGTGGAATATTTATTATTTTGGTGTGGGATATACTATCGAGCAATATATCCAACTTTTGGCTTGAAGAAAGAAGTGAAACGGGTGGTGCCACCCTTAAGTCAATGGTAGATGAAAGCAACTAGGCTATTGGAGGTCGAGAAATGCGTAATTTCAAATTTGTGGTCTATTGGGAGCATTAATTCTTACATGTTTTATCTCGTGGCAGTTGATTAGCCATGTAAGACGTTTTGAGACTTTATAAGAAGATTTTGTTATCCATATTTTTAATAAGAAGTGGGGAGTAATGAGCTTCTAGGACTTGAAGTGATTTCTGGTCCATCGGCAGGAATTGAGTAAATCGTGACTTTTTCAGATACCTCAGAAATGTAAGGAGAGTTACATCACCATGAGTTAAGGATTTGAAGTCTAACATGAGTAGTCAGGTATTATTGTGGGTATTTACCCCGAGGAGAGTCAGGGGTTTGGCAATAATAAATTGGCATCCATAAAGGTGAGGCCTTCTAACATAGAGAAAATAGAGCCGACGGAGCACAGCCTCGTCTTTTGAGGCACTATATGGTCGGAGACCATTAAGTTGAAGATTGAGGACCAGGTGTTGGTAGGGTGTCTCCCATGAAAGGGGTCATGAGGTTCTTCATGATAGGGAAGCTAGAGCATTGTAGGGCCTTTCTCTATCATTGAGAGGGTAAGATCGGTAACTTATAAACTGGGTTGGCCAGAGCATATACAGTGGATACACGACGTGTTTCACATGGCATCGCTAAAGAATTATCAGAGGAGCATGAGAGCTTGCGGCATATTCCACTTGAGGAGATCGATTTGCATCCAGATGTATCGTATGAGGAGAGACCCATATCTATTCTGAATCATAGTGAGCACAAGCTACGGTCTAAAGTGATACCACTAGTTAGAGTATTGTGGGGTCATCACAGCACTGACAAGTCTACTTAGGAGCGGGAGGATGACATACGAGAGTAGTATCCAGAGTTATCCGCCATAGGCATGACCTAATTTCGTGGACGAAATTCCCTTGTAAGGGGGAAGTATGTAACACCTCGTATTTTTACGCATTTGATATTTAATTAATTAAACTAAATTTAAATTACTTGTGTGTCGTAATTTAATTCTAATTAATTATTATTAGTATTTATTTAAATACTAATTTGGAGAGCAAGTGGTTAATATTCATGGAATATATATTACTAAGTGAATAATAATAATTTATTTGCTTCATGATGAGTGATAGTTATGTGGCATTAATTTATCTCAACCGAGAGTTGAGTATAGATCATATTGGGTTCGAGATATGGACTTTTGGTAAATTAATTCGAATGACAATTCTGAGTGCACAATTGAGTATAGGCCGAGATGGTCGAAAAAGAGTACCCTGGGTGGTAAATGGGTCTTGGGAATTTTTAAAGTATAACCAGGACCACACAGGAGTGTTTAGGCCATTTTAATATAGCCCACAAGCCTAAAAATGGGATTGTCTTAATAAAACCTAAAATTGAGAGGGCGTTGCAGCCATAACTCATTTAAGAAACCCAAAGTATGTAGAGGAGAATAAAGGGAGAAATTGGAGAACCCTTGGGAGCCAAAATCAAGAACAAGTGTGTGTGTTCTTCATCAAATCACCATCTACATCAAAGGATTCAAACTCTATGAAATTCATTAGGAAAGTGGTTAATTTGTTGTAATACAATCTGTGAGAATCAATTCATATCACAGTAGGTGTAATACAAACAGTTATTTTGGGTTGGATTGATGTATAAATTGGATTTTTAATTTATGGGGTATCACGTGTAAAGTCTAGTATTGGGGGAAATTTATCTCTAGTATATTGTTGGAGAGATTGACAGGTGAATATAAAACCCAGGTGTTATTTTGTTCAGTTGAAGATTAATGAAATAGATTTGGGATAAAAGTACTGGTATAAAAATAATCATGTGTTTTAGATTTACATGTTTGAAGAAATAAGCCATTGATATATAGGTCGTAGCAATGGTTTTCTCAATTTTTATTAGTTTTGTTTATTGGTCATGTGTGGGATTGAAATCTGTGGAAACTTTGTTAAAAGGATTTATGCTGAAGAATTTATGGGTTTCAAAAAGGGAGAAACAGCCATGGCAGCGATGCAAGGAAGAAGAAAAAGAGGATAGAGAAAAACAGGGGTCATTCGAGCGACCTGGTTTTGGTTCAAGCGACACCACCTGTCGTTCGAACGACATGGTGCGTCGTTCGGGCGACACAGCGGGCCAGTCCCGGATTGGGTTACCTTCTGTTTTCTTCCAGAAGACATAGGGTGGGTGGTTTTAGTTCACAAAAAGGAAATTTACCCTTTTGTAGTTAGGGATTAAAAAGGGGGTTCAGTATATTTATTTGAGTAGAGGAAAAAAGGACTAAATCTACATCAGAGAATTTGGTGTAATAAATCCTAAGGAAGGAATTACGGACCAAGGAAACGTGTCTAGGTATTTTGGTTGAGTGATGCCATGATAACCAATTAATTAATGGGAACGTTAATTGAAGTTTAGAGTTGGGGAATTGACTCAGATACTTTGGGCTAGTACTACGAGTTCTTAGGCACGGATTTGGCCAGGTTAATTTCTTGTAGGGTTATATAATAAATTATGGAATATTAAAAATAAAAAGGGTGTTAACCGGAATAATAGTATTATAAGGAATAAATTCTCAGAGATGGAATTTCGGACCGAAGACGTGAGTCTAGG
Organism: Sambucus nigra; assembly: GCA_949130495.1. NCBI lineage: Eukaryota > Viridiplantae > Streptophyta > Magnoliopsida > Dipsacales > Adoxaceae > Sambucus > Sambucus nigra. The sequence continues at coordinate 513,610,523 of OX422221.1, read as the reverse complement.
TATTTTAATTGGGTGACACAACTTGAATGATAAATAAATAAGTGTGGAATTTATTTAATTTACATGTCGTTATATAGACTTGGGTATGTTGGGCTAGTGTTACGGTAATTGTACACGGAGTAGGTAGGATTAATTATATATATATATATATATATATATGTTCTTTATAAATATTGGTGTGAATAATATTTAAAAGAATATATACCCCTCCAGTGCTATCACAGGAGTTTGCACGATGTGGGTGAATCCCCCTAGCTTGAGGAGAAGGGAGAGTATAATCTCCAGGTCATGGCGTCCAATAGAGGTGAGACATGTGAGATGATTGTCTTCACACTCGGGAAAATATGACCACCATATATATATATATATATACATTGGTGTGAATAATATTTAAAAGAATATATACCCCACTAGTGCTATCACGGGAGGTTGGGCGATGTGGGTGAATCCCCCTGGCTTGAGGAACAGGGAGAGTATAATATCCAGGTCATAGCGTCCAATAGAGGTGAGGCATGTGAGATGATTGTCTTCACACTCGGGAAAATATGACCTCCCCCACTACGGTTATATTTTATATTCGGATTCACAGGTATTTAGGTGTCTCAGGAATTCAGGTGGGATTGAGTAGACCTGGGATGGTAGCACTTTAGAGAAGCATCCAGTGAGGTATTACTCAAAAGGATGGATATATATATATATATATATATATATATATATATATATATATATATATATATATGTGTGTGTGTGTGTGTGTGTGTGTGTGTGTGTGTGAATGTTGTATTATAGTTCTACGTATATAATGGAATGAATAATTATATGCGGGTAAAATACATGAAGTGAAATGTATTAGTTATATATAACTCATGAGAATGTTATATGGTCTTAAATGAAAAATTATTAGTTTAGTTAATGTGATGAATAACTTATAAATCGTATATTAAACATACTCGGGCTTGAGTAGTGTGACAGCATGAAGTTATAGGAAGGACTAGTTACGGGGTAGATGACTAGGTGGGTTATAAAGAAAAGTCGTAGGTGTGCACAATACTTGATGGGTGAGCAGGTCCTTAAGGGAGTGCGACAGTAGATTAAATATAACGAGTATTCATGTCTTCTAAATTGATGCCTTTTAATCATTTGCTAACTATATTTTAAAATGTTTTGGGTTCTAACCCTTGCGATAAAATATTTTCAAAACCATTTAGCTGTCCAACCACAGGGACGCCAGACTTTATTCTATTCTAGGGTTATGCAGCTGCGATATATATGGATGTTGCAGGAGTTTGAGTAGTCGCCTATTTCATTTATTCACAGTTTAGGATATCTATCTGAGTATTATTTTGACCATGTTGCTCACGGTATTTATTCAGATTATTTTCAGTTCTGATTGTATGGGATTTATTTACTATCTATCCGATTTATTTAGTTTTGGATTTTAGCTGATGGTTAATTCGACAAGACTTTGTTTCAATTATTTTTTCGTTGTTTAGACTCTATTATCATGCGATGGTTCTTTTTATTTTCCGTTGTATTTAATGACTTGGTTATTTAAAGATAAAATTTGGCATCGTGTTTTTGGAATTTTAGGTAGTTAGTAAGTTTTAAAAAGTTTTTCGACAGTGATGCTAAGAATGAACCAAATGAGATTCCTGTTTTAATTCGATAGAGGTCTAATCACCCGATATTTTATTAGGCACTGTGTCACATCAACGCCCTGTCTATACACAACTAAACAGGCATCCCAAAAAGGTCCATAGTGCCTTGCTGGTGTTCGCTCACCCTGTTATCCATGTTCCTACTTCTTCCACGATTGGTCATTATGACCCTTGTTTACCCACTTGCTTCAGTCCCATCTAGACCATTAGGTTCATTCTTCTTGCCAAAGTTCTTTCGATAGTTTGACTTCTCCTTCCAAAATAACAGTACGACATCCCCCCACTTGAGTATAAGTAGTGTACATTGGATTCCCCAAAACCATTTGCTTGATTGACCAAGTTAGACCCTTTATAAAACATTCATTATTCTTCTCCCCAGTATACACCTCCTCACGTGCAAACAATGATAGATTTGTGAACTCCTGCTCATACTCAACAACTGACTTTGAACCCTATTTTAGATCCAAAAATTCTTTTTTCTTCGTACTCCTAATCGAATAAGGAAATACTTATCATTAAATTTCACAAAAAAATCTCCATAACTCATACGATTCCTATCCTCAAATGTAATGACGCTCTCCTATCATTGTAATGCATCTTGAATCAACTTAAATGTAGATAGCATTTGTTTCTTCACATATGTGCATTCCATCATCCTCAAATTCTTGTCCATATCATGCCTCCACTGATAAGAGACCATTGGATAAGAGTCCCTAGCAAAGATGAAAGGATTGCCCTTAGAGAAACTAGATCTCTTCTTATCCCAAGTAGAAGTGGGTGCACTATGTTGTTGCCCCGCTTAGTTTCCCCACCTTTATCTCTCAATATCATTACCAGTCATTGTGGCCTCACAAATTATAGCTGCTAACTCCTTAGCAACCAAAAAAATGACAATACCTCTTTTGAATTGTGGGACCAAAAATCGAACCCTCTCTCTTATATTCAGATCGTCTAGTGTTCACCATTTGGAAAGACAGGACAAATAATATTTCACATGAAAACCTAAAGTGTACAAATTAATAAAAGGAATTAAAGATAGGTAAAAAGGAAGCTATAACGGACTCAAACCCTCGATACCTAAGACCATGCACTGATACCAACTGTAACACCATGCATATTTAGGCATTGAAGCTGGTCTGGTCCAGCCAGGGACGGATCCAAGAATTTGAGTTAAGTGGGGCAAAAATTTCTGACGAAGCTCGGGGGTTCGGAGGCAGGAGCCCCCGAGATTATTATTTTGCGTTGTTTTTACTTTTTTTTTCAATTTTTAACCTTAAAAATGTTTGAGGTAGTAATTAACTAAACTTGGATTCCTACTTTGTTCGTGGATCTTTTTATAAAATTTCAACATAATATTACCCTAACGGCTTGTGTGTTGTCTCCTATTTTTCGTTTAAAAATTTCTCTGTGACTTCCTATATATATTTACAATAATTTCATACTAATTTTACACATAAATCTAAACACAATCTAGGGATTTTAATTTTAAAATACATTATAAATTTAAACACTATCAATCATGAGTTATAAAAAATATAGCTATTTTGTACATAAAAAATACATATAAAAAATAACATATTTTGCACATAAAAAATACATATAAAAAATACCCCTATTTTTTTTAAATTTGCACTGGGCCGGCCGCCCCACCTCTGCTTATGGGGGGTCTGCCCCTGGGTCCAGCCGCCAATCTACGTCGAGAATTAGAATTAAATACCATATTTAGCGTGTGACGGAAAAATAAGATATTTTACAAACTTTTCCACCAGATATGAATTACAAAAGTCCAAAGAGTACTAAAACATCCACCATAATGAAAATTTATCACCATGCTAAAGCCAATAATCTTAAACTCCAAATCAAATGATGCTCAAATATAAATAATAATAAAACTACAAATCTCCAAACTGAAAATCGTAAACAACTGTGGAATTGGATTACTAATGAAAATCCATAAATACTATCTCATAAATAAATACGACTGGAATGGAAAAAATAAACTACTAAAATATAAAAGCAACTCTAGATGCACGTTCTCAAATCTCCAATAATATTATGCCTGTAACCAACAACCTAACCTAAAATTTTAATCAGTGTAGGAGGTCAGAGCCCACCGTCGGAATATCCGCTACTCTTCCCCAATATGATCCGTAAATCTAGTCAAAAGCATTATAACAGATAAATATCATACTATAGTATTTTAAATTAAAAATCAATGTACTAATATGCGAGTAAAATAAAGTAATACCAACCACCCTCATAAACTAAGTCACTCCACTACGCAAGTGATTAGTCGTAAATATTGCATTTAGTACGCTTTATTCTTGTACATTCGAGTACTCTTGTGTCCATTAATTCCTATGCATAAGCTCAAGAAGACTAACCTCCTTCCATTTCTTGCTACTACCAGCAGTGTGAGGAGAATACAAAAAGTCCCAAGAAGCCGTTTTAGCTGACATAAAAGCCATGTCTTCTTCACTGATATTCTCCCAAGTTTGTCTGAGCCAATCAAACATTCGGTTGACTGCTTGGGTGACTTTTGGATAAGGAGTGCGGGCCACTGTAACTTTTTGGGCATTCTTGAGATTTTTTTGTTAGAGCTCTTCAAGTAGCCTTAACCGCTACCTCGGATAAGGCAATACGCGGAGAATCACTTCTTTCAACTAGTCTTGAGGGACAGGGGCATTGGTAGCTACATCGGCCAGAAGGGAGGTCTGAGTTTCTTTCTTCTTTTTGACAACTGCCTGGTCCATTGGAGCTAAGGGAAGCAGCTCGGAGGGGACGACATTACTGGAAGTACTGAGAGGGAATTCGAAAGAGAAGGTGGTACAATTTCTCAGACCCAACTCTGTGGATGGGTATCTCTCAACCTCGGGGTAGCGAGGTTCCTTCAAAATGTTACTCTGAAAACGAACAAGTTGTTTTTTCCAGAATACCGTTACATACACGATCGAGCTACATCCACGAGCTTCTTTACTCAGAACAATGGAATTATCTGTGTAACTGGCACACAGGCTCTCAACAAATGAGGTAAAATAATTCGTACAAGCGAAGGAACAGTTTGTTGGATTTTCACGGGTAAAATGGCTCAACAAAGGGGTTCCTTGATCTTAGCCAAATTGTAGGGCTACACGCACTACACCAAATCCTGCGAATTATCACGGTCAAAATCCCTGACCAAGACTAAGGGTCGTGGACTTGGGCCGTGACCATTTCGGCCGCGACCAAATTCATGGGTCGCGGCCCAAGTTCGTGACCAAAAAATGGTCACGGCCCGCAGGGGTCACGGCAGATGGACGCGGACTTGGGCTATGACCCATACCACGACGGGGGGAAAAATGGTCGCGGCCCAAGTCTGTGACCCACAACCGTGACAAAAATTGGTCGCGACCAAAGTCCGTGACCCACACCGTGATAAAAAAAAAGGGAAAAAAATGGTCGTGGCTCAAGTTCGTTACCCACAACCATGACAAAATTGGTCTCCACCAAAGTCTATGACCCACACTGCGATTAAAAAAAAATGGAAAAAAATGGTCGCGGCCAAAGTCCTTGACCCACACCGCGACGAAAACCATTTTAATGCGCGATGGAAAAAATAAAAATGGTCATGGACAAAGTCCACGACCATATTTAACTATAATTTTTAAAAAAGTCCTTTTTTGGTCCAATCCTAAAATCGATGGTCCTGTGACTGCACGGTCAGTTGCTACATGTAATGTTTGACACGTACGAGGTGTTACAAATATTTATTATTCGTAAAACAATAAAAAAAAATCACAAATTGCGAATCGGGAACGTTGTTAATAAAAAAATATATCTATACAAACTTAAAAATGTTAAACGTCTTAATAATTCACAGACCAAAAAAAAATTCGGCAGAGTTTCCTCAGTTTTCTGGACATTTCAAACCCTGTAAATATGAAACCTGCTGATTATAAAGCCCGCACGGCCATAAAATTTAACAATCAAATTATAAAAGTCTGCACGACCATAAAACTAAATAATAAAAGCCCCCATGGTTGTAACACATAAAAAGCATAATCTTGAATGTCCACAACATTATATAAACAATCTTCATGTTGTAAACCATTGCCTTCTTCATTTGTTCCACGTGCAAAAATCCTACAAATGATAGGATACAAAAAAAAATGATATCAGTAAACTAGTAGTTTTACAAAAAATTTATTCATGCTAAAAAATTGTATATATGAGTTATAATTATCAACAATGCCATGTTTTTATGCCTAAGTCTAGAAATATGTAAATTAGCATTGTATTCTCAAACTGGGAGTCCCGCGATAGCGCGATCAGTTCCAATAAGTTACATTCGTCCCGTGGGAGGTGTTGGTGCCTCCCACGGGGACGTTCAGGGGTTGTTTCGGGTTCTTACCATTAAACGCCATTTTTTAAGCCTAAGTCAAGAAATATTCAAATTAGTGTCGTATTCTCAAACCAAGAGTCACATGGCTGCGCGTCCAGTTCCTTCGAGTTACATTGGTCCCGTGGGAGGTGTTGGTGCCTCCCACGAGACCGTTCGGGGGCTGATTTGGGTTTTCACCCTCTAACGCCATGTTTTTAAGCATAAGTCCTCATATTTTCTAATTCTCGTCATATTCTCAAATCGGTTGTCCCGTGATCGCGCGATCAGTTCCTACGAGTTACATTGGTCCCGTGCGTGGTGTTGGTGCCACTCACGGGACCGTTCGGGGGCTGTTTCGAGTTTTCACCCACTAACGCCATGTTTCAAGCCTAAGTCTAAAAATATACAAATTAATGTCATATTCTAGAATTGGGAGTCCTGTGGCTGCACGATCATTTCAAACGAGTTACATTGGTCTCCTGGGAGGTGTTAGTGCCTCCCATGAGGCCATACAGGGGTTGTTTTGGGTTTTTACCTTTAAACACCATGTTTTTAAGCATAAGCCTAGAAATATTCAAATTACTGTCATATTCTCGAACCGAGAGTCCCGTGGCTGCATGATCAGTTCCTACGAGTTATATTGGTCCCGTGGAAGGTGTTGGTGCCTCCCACGGGGACGTTCGGGAGATGTTTTGGGTTGTCACCCTCTAACGCCATGTTTTTAAGCTTAAGTCCTCATATTTTCAAATTCTCATCATATTCTAAAATCAGGTGTCCCATGATCGCGCGGCTAGTTCGTACGAGTTACATTGGTCCCGTCTATGGTGTTGGGGCAAATCATGGGGTCGTTCGGGAGTTATTTCAGGTTTTCACCCACTAATACCATATTTTTCCTAGGTCCTTCTATTTTAAAATTATCGTCGTATTCTCAAGCTGGGAGTCCCATGATCGCGCGGTAACTTCCTACGAGTTACATTGGTCCCGTGCTAGGTGTTGGTACAACTCATGGGGCCGTTCGGGGCTGTTTCAGGTTTTCACCCACAAACGCCATGTTTTTAAGCCTAAGTCTAGAAATATTTAAATTATCGTCGTATTCTCAAACTGGGAGTCCCGTGGGTGCGCGATCAGTTCCAACGAGTTACATTAGTCCCGCGGGAGGTGTTGGTACCTCCCATGGGGCCGTACAAAGGCTGTTTTGAGTTTTTACCTTTAAATGCCATGTATTTTAGCCTATGTCTAAAAATATTCAAATTAACTTACTATTCTCCAATCGGGAGTCCCGTGGCTGCACGGTCAGTCCCTACGAGCTACATTGGTCTCGTGGGAGGTGTTGGTCCCGTGGGCCCGTTCGGGGGATATTTTGGGTTTTCACCCTCTAATGCCATGTTTTAAAACCTAAGTCCTCATATTTAAAAATTCTCGACGTATTCTGAAATTGGGTGTCCCGTGTTCGTGCGGTCAGTTCCTACGAGTTACATTGATCTCGTGCATGGTGTTGGTGCCACTCAAGGGGCCGTTCGGTGTTTGTTTTGGGTTTTCACCCACTAACGCCATGTTTTGCCTAAGTCCTGATATTTTGAAATTTTCATCGTATTCTCAAACCAAAAGTTCTGTGATCGCACAGTAAGTTCATACGCGTTACATTGGTCCCGTGCGAGGCGTTTGTACCATTCACGGGGCCCTTCGGGGTCTGTTTTGAGTTTTCACCCACTAAAATCATGTTTTTAAGCCTAAGTCTAGAAATATTCAAATTATCATCATATTCTCAAATCGGGAGTCTTGCGGCTATGCGGTCAGTTCCAACAAGTTACATTGGTCCCGTGGGAGGTGTTGATGCCTCCAACGGGGCCGTACGAGGGTTGTTTCGGGTTTTTACCTTTAAACGTCATTTTTTAAGCCTAAGTCTAGAAATATTCAAATTACCATCGTATTCTTAAACCGGGAGTTCTGTGGCTACGCGATCAGTTCCTATGAGTTACATTGGTCCCGTGGGAGGTGTTGGTGCCTCCTACGAGGCCGTTCGGGGGCTGTTTTGGGTTTTCACCCTATAACGCCATGTGTTTAAGACAAAGTCCTCATATGTTTAAATTCTCATTGTATTCTCAAACTAGGTGTCCCATGATCGCGCGGTCAGTTCCTACGAGTTACATTAGTCCCGTGCGTGGTGTTGGTGCCACTCACGGGGTCGTTCGGAGTTTTTTCGGGTTTTCACCCACTAACGCCATGTTTTGCATAACTCCTGATATTTTGAAATTATCATCATATTCTCAAACCGGGAGTCCCGTCGTCATGCGGTAAGTTCCTATGAGTTACATTAGTCCCGTACGAGGTGTTGGTGCCACTCACAGGGCCATTCGGGGGATATTTCGGGTTTTCACCCACTAATGCCACGTTTTTAAGCCTAAGTCTAGAAATATTCAAATTATCATCGTATTCTGAAACCGGGAGTCCCGTGGCTGCGCGATCAGTTTCAACAAGTTACATTGGTCCCATGGGCGGTGTTGGTGCCACCCACGGGGCCTGACGGCGGCCGTTTTGAGTTTTAACGTTCAAACGACAGGTTTTTAAGCCTAAGTATATAAATATTCAAATTACAGTCGTATTCTGCAACTGGGAGTCCCGTGGCTGCGTGGTCAGTTCCTTCGAGCTATATTCATCCTGTGGGAGGTGTTGGTGCCTCCCACGGGGACATTCAGAGGTTGTTTTGGATTTTCACCCCTAACGCCATGTTTACAAGCCTAAGTCCTCTAATTTTCAAATTCTCAACGTATTCTCAAATCGGGTGTCCCGTGATCGCGTAGTCAGTTCCTATGAGTTACATTGGTCCCGTGCATGGTGTTGGTGCCACTCACGGGCCCGTTCGGGGGATATTTCGGGTTTTCACCCACTAATGCTATGTTTTTAAGTCTAAGTCTAGAAATATTCAAATTATCATCGTATTCTCAAAACGGGAGTCCCATGGCTGCGCAGTCTGTTCCAACGAGTTACATTGGTCCTGTGGTAAGTGTTAGAGCCTCTCACGAGTTAAATTAGTCCCGTGGTTGGTGTTGGTGCCTCCCATGGGCCGTTCGGGGGCTGTTTTGGATTTTCACCCTTTAACGCCATGTGTTTATGCCTAAGTCCTCATATTTTCAAATTATCGTCGTATTCTCAAACCAGGTGTCCTATGATCGCGCGATCAGTTCCTACGAGTTACATTGGTCCCATATGTGGTGTTGGTGCCACTCAAGGGGTCGTTCGGAGGTTGTTTCGAGTTTTCACCCACTAACGCCATGTTTTGCATAAGTCCTGATATTTAAAATTATCGTCGTATTCTCAAATTTGGAGTACCATGCCCACGCGGTAGGTTCCTACAAGTTACATTGGTCCCGTGTGAGGTGTTGGTGCCACTCACGGGGCCGTTTGGGGGCTATTTCGGGTTTTCACCCACTAACGCCACGTTTTTAAGCCAAAGTCTAGAAATATTCAAATTAACATCGTATTCTCAAACCGGGAGTCCCGTAGCTGTGCGGCCAGTTCCAACAAGTTACATTGGTCCCGTGGGATGTGTTGGTGCCTCCCACGGGGTCTTACGGGGGCTATTTCGGGTTTTAACATTCAAACGCCATGTTTTTAAGCCTAAGTCTATAAATATTCAAATTACCATCGTATTCTCCAACCTAGAGTCCCGTGGATGCGCGGTCAGTTCCTTCGAGCTATATTCATCCCATGGGATGTGTTGGTGCCTCCCAAGGGGCCGTTCGGGGGCTATTTTGGGTTTTCACTCCTAACGCCATGTTTATAAGCTTAAGTCCTCTAATTTTTAAATTCTCATCATATTCTCAAACTGGGTGTCCCATGATCACGCGGTCAGTTTCTACGAGTGACATTGGTCCCGTGCGTGGTGTTGGTGCCACTCACGGGCCCGTTCGCGGGCTGTTTCGGGTTTTCACCCACTAACGTCATGTTTTTAAGCCTAAGTTTAGAAATATTCAAATTATCATTGTATTCTCCAATCGGGAGTCCTGTGACTGCGTGGTCAGTTCGTACGAGCTACATTGATCCCATGGAAGGTGTTGATGCCTCCCATGAGGCTGCTCGGGGGCTGTTTTGGGTTTTCAACCTCTAACGCCATGTTTTTAAGCCTAAGTCCTCATATTTTTTAATTCTCGATGTATTCTCAAATCAGGGGTCCCGTGATCACGCGGTAAGTTCCTACGAGTTACATTGGTCCCATGCGAGTTGTGGACACCACTCACGGGGCCGTTCGGGGGCTGGTTCGGGTTTTCATCCACTGACGCCATGTTTTGCCTAAGTCCTGATATTTTGAAATTATCTTTGTATTCTCAAATCGAGAGTCCCGTGATCATGCAGTAAGTTCCTAGGAGTTACATTGGTCCCGTGTGAGGTGTTGGTTCCACTCACGAGGCCGTTCAAGGACTGTTTCGGATTTTCACCCACGAATGCCATGTTTTTATGCCTAAGTCTAGAAATATGCAAATTATCATCGTATTCCCAAACCAGGAGTCCCGTGGCCACGTGGTCATTTTCAATGAGTTACATTAGTCGCGTGGGAGGTGTTGGTGCCTCCCACGGGGCCGTATGGGGGCTGTTTCGGTTTGTTACCTTTCAACGCCATATTTTTAAGCCTAAGTATAGAAATATTCAAATTACTATCTTATTCTCAAACTGGGAGTCCCATGGCAGCGTGGCCCATTCCTACGAGTTACATTGGTCCCGCGGGAGGTGTTGGTGCCTCCCACAGGGCCGTTCGAGGGTTATTTTGGGTTTTCACCCTCTAACGCCATGTTTTTATGCCTAAGTCCTGATATTTTGAAATTATCATCGTATTCTCAAACCGGGTGTCCCGTGATCGCGCGATCAGTTCCTATGAGTTGCATTGGTCCCGTGCATCGTATTTGTGCCACTCACGGGACCGTTGGGGGGCTGTTTTAGGTTTTCACCCACTAACGCAATGTTTTGCCTAAGTCATGATATTTTGAAATTATCATCGTATTCTCAAACTGGGAGCCCCGTGATCGTGCGATAAGTTCTTAAGAGTTACATTGGTCACGTGCGAGGTGCTAGTGCCACTCACGGGGCCATTCGGGGGGCTGTTTCGAGTTTTCGCCCACTAACGAGATGTTTTTAAGCCTAAGTCTAGAAATATTCGAATTATCATCGTATTCTCAAATCGAGAGTCCCGTGGCTGCGCGGTCAGTTCCAACGAGTTACATTGGTCCCGTGGGAGGTGCTGGTGCCTCCCACGGGGCCGTACGGGGACTCTTTCGGGTTTTTACCTTTAAACGACATGTTTTTAAGCCTAAGTCTAGAAATATTCAAATTATCATCGTATTCTCCAATCAGGAGTCCCGTGGCTGCACGGTCAGTTCCTACGAGCTACATTGGTCCCGCGAGAGGTGTTGGTGCCTCCCACGGGGGCATTTGGGGGGCTATTTTGGGTTTTCATCCTCTAACGCCATGTTTTTAAGCCTAAGTTCTAATATTTTCAAATTCTCACCGTATTCTGAAACTGGGTGTCCCATGATTTCACGGTCAGTTCCTACGAGTTACATTGGTCCCGTGCGTGGTGTTGGTGCCACTCACAGGGCCGTTCAGGGGCTGTTTCGAGTTTTCACCCACTAACGTCATGTTTTTAAGACTAAGTTTAGAAATATTCAAATCATAGTCGTATTCTCAAATCAAGATTCCCATGGCTGCACGATTAGTTCCAACGAGTTACATTGGTCCCGTGAGGGGTGTTAGTGCCTCCTACGGGGCCGTACGGGGGTTGTTTCGAGTTTTTCCCTTTAAACGCCTTATTTTTAAGCCTAAGTCTAGAAATATTCAAATTACCATCGTATTCTCTAACCGGGAGTCTCGTGGATGCGTAGTCAGTTCATACGAGCTAAATTGGTCCCGTGGGAGGTGTTGGTGCCTCCTACAGAGCCGTTCGGGGGATGTTTTGGGTTTTCACCCTCTAATGCCATGTTTTTAAGCCTAAGTCCTCCTATTTTTAAATTCTCGTCGTAGTCTCAAATCGGGTGTCCCGTGATCGTATGGTAAGTTCCTATGAGTTACTTTGGTCTCGTGCGACTTGTTAGTGACACTCACGGGGCCGTTCAGGGGCTGTTTTGGGTTTCCTCCCACTAACGTCATGTTTTTAAGCCTAAGTCTAGAAATATTCAAATTATAGTCATATTCTTAATTCGGGAGTCCCATGGTTGCGCGATTAGTTCCAACGAGTTACACTGGTCCCGTGAGGGGTGTTGGTGCCTCCTACGGGGCCGTACGGGGGTTATTTCGGGTTTTTCCCTTTAAACGCCTTATTTTTAAGCCTAAGTCTAGAAATATTCAAATTACCATCATATTCTCCAACCGGGAGTCTCGTGGATGCGCAGTCAGTTCATACGAGCAACATTGGTCCCGTGGCAGGTGTTGGTGCCTCCTACGGAGCCGTTCGGGGGATGTTTTTGGTTTTCACCCTCTAACGCCATGTTTTTAAGCCTAAGTCCTCCTATTTTTAAATTCTCATCGTATTCTCAAATCGGGTGTCCCGTGATCGTATGGTAAGTTACTACGAGTTACTTTGGTCTCGTGCGGCTTGTTAGTGCCACTCACAGGGCCATTCGAGGCCTGTTTTAGGTTTGACCCACTAACGCCATATTTTGCCTAAGTCCTGATATTTTGAAATTATCACCATATTCTCAAACCGGGAGTCCCGTGATCGTGTGGTAAGTTCCTACGAGTTACATTGGTCCGGTGCAAGGTGTTGGTGCCACTCACGGGGCCGTTCGGAGGCTGTTTCAGGTTTTCACCCACTAACTCCATGTTTTTATACCTAAGTCTAGAAATATGGAAATTATCATCGTATTCTCAAATCGGGAGTCCCGTGGCTGCGCGGTCAGTTCCAACGAGTTACATTGGTCCCGTGGGAGGTGTTGGTGCCTCCCACATGGCCGTACGGGGGTTGTTTCAGTTTCTTATCCTTTGAACGTCGTGTTTTTAAGTCCAAGTCTAAAAATATTCAAATTACCATCATATTATCAAACTGGGAGTCCCATGACTACGCGATCCGTTCCTACGAGTTACATTGGTCCAGTGGGAGGTGTTGGTGCCTCCCACGGGGCCGTTTGGGGGTTGTTTTGGGTTTTCACCCTCTAATGCCATGCTTTTAAGCCTAAGTCGTGATATTTTGAAATTATCATTGTATTCTCAAATCGGGTGTCCCGTGATCACGCGGTCAGTTCCTACGAGTTACATTGATCCCGTTCGAGGTGTTGGTGCTACTCACGGGGCCGCTCAGGGATGTTTCGAGTTTTCAACCACTAACGCCATGTTTTTAAGCCTAAGTCTAGAAATATTCAAATTATCATCATATTTTCAAATCGAGAGTCCCGTGGCTATGCGATCAGTTCTGACGAGTTATATTGGTCCCGTGGGAGCTGTTGGAGCTATTGGTGCCTCCTACGGGCCCGTACGGGGGCTATTTCTAGTTTTCTCCCTGTGACGCCTGGTTTTCAAGCTTAAGTCCTCGTATTTTCAAATTATCATCGTATTCTCAAACTGGGAGTCCCGTGATTGTGTGATCACTTCGTACATATTACATTGGTCCCATGAGAGGTGTCAGTGCCTCTTATGGGATCGTATGGGGACTGTTTCGTGTTTTCCCCCTCTAACGCCTTATGTTTATGCTTAAGTCCTCATATTTTCAAATTAACATCGTATTCTCAAATCGAAAGTGCCGTGATCGTGCGGTCAGTTCCTGCAAATTAAATTGGTCCCGTAAGAAGTGTTAGTGCCTCTCACGGGACCGTACGGGGGCTATTTCGAGTTTTCACCCTCTAACTCCTTGTATTCAAACTTAAGTCCTCATATTTTAAAATTATCGTCTTATTCTCAAACTGAGAGTGCCGTGATCACACGGTCAGTTCCTACATGTTACATTAGTCTCGTGAGACGTGTTGGTGCCTCTCACAGGACCGTACGGGGGCTGTTTCGAGTTTTCACCCTCTAACGCCTTATTTTTAAGCTTAAGTCCTCATATTTTTAAATTATCATCGTATTCTCAAACTAGGAGACCTGTGATCGCGCGGTCACCTCCTATGTGTTACATTGGTCGTATGAGAGGTGTTGGTGCCTCTCATGGGATCGTACGGGGCTATTTCGAGTTTTACCCTCTAATGCCTTATTTTCAAGCTTAAGTCCTCTTATTTTCAAATTATCATCATATTCTCAAACTGGGAGTCCCGTCAATGCGCGGTCAGTTACTAGGTGTTACATTGGTCCCGTGAGAGGTGTCGGTTCCTCTTATGGAATCGTATGGGGGCTGTTTTGAGTTTTCACCCTCTAACGCCTTTTTTTCAAGCTTAAGTCCTCATATTTTTAAATTATTATCGTAATCTAAAATCGAGAGTCCCGTTATCATGCGGTCAGTTCCTACATGTTAAATTGATCCCGTGAGAGGAGTTGGTGCCTCTCACGGGACCGTACGGGGGCTGTTTCGTGTTTTCCCCCTCTAACGCCTTATTTTTGAGCTTAAGTCCTCACATTTTCAAACTATCACCTTATTTTGAAACCGAGAGTCTCGTGACTGCACAGTCGGTTCCTACATTTTACATTGGTCCCACGAGAGGTGTTGGTGCCTCTCACAGGACCGCACGGGGGCCATTTTGAGTTTTACCCTCTAACAGCTTGTTTTCTATCTTAAGTCCTCATATTTTCAAATTATCATCGTATTCTCAAACTGGGAGTCCCATTATCACGCGATCAGTTCCTAAGTGTTACATTGGTCCCGTGAGAGGTGTTGGTTCCTCTCATGGGACCGTACGGGGGTTATTTTGAGTTTTCACCCTAACGTCTTGTTTTTAAGCTTAAGTCCTCATATTTTCAAAATATCGTCGTATTCTCAAATTGGGAGTTCCGTGATCATGCGGTGAGTTACTACGTGTTACATTGGTCCCGTGAGAGGTGTTGGTCATGGAACCTTACGGGGGCTGTTCCGAGTTTTCACCCTATAACGCGTTGTTTTCTAGCTTTAGTCCTTATATTTTCAAATTATCGTCGTATTCTCAAATTATGAGTCTCGTGATCACGCGGTCAGTTCCTATGTGTTATATTGGTCCTGCGAGAGGTATTGGTGCCTCTCACAGGATCGTACAGGGGTTGTTTCAAGTTTTCACCCTCTAACGCCTTGTTTTCAAGCTTAAGTCCTCATATTTTCAAGTTATCATAGTATTCTCAAATCGGGTGCCCCATTATCGCGCGATCAGTTCCTACGTGTTACATTGGTCCCGTGAGAGGTATTGGTGCCTCTTACGGGACCATACGGGGGCTATTTCGAGTTTTCACCCTCTAACGCCTTGTTTTCAAGCTTAAATCCTCATATTTTCAAATTATCGTCATATTCTCAAACTGGGAGTCTTGTTATCGCGCGATCAGTTCCTACGTGTTACATTAGTATCGTGAGAGGTGTTGGTGCCTCTCACGGGACCGTACGGGGTCTTTTTTGAGTTTTCACCCTCTAACGCCTTGTTTTTAAGCTTAAATCCTTATGTTTTCAAATTATCGTCGTATTATCAACCAATAATTATCCAACAACAACACCAATAATTATTCGGTACTCCTTCTATCATCTAAAAGATTTAATAGATAATGTGTATCAATTATATAACTACTTTAGTTAAAGTAAAGAGTACCTGGTGTGTAATGAAGAACTGGTATCTAATTGGTTAGATCTGCAATACGTAAACAATGTGTTATGAAGAACGGGTATGTAAAATTAAATAAACTACCTCACAAAACCACTGAAGAATTAGATCTTCTGCCTATAATATGTCGTAGATTTACATAAGACGTAGATTTATTCCCCCATTTTAACACCGTAATTCAAAGGAACGTGAACAACCTGCTACCTATAATATGTAAAGAAAAGTACACAATGGAAAAGGAGAACAAAAATCTATAATATCAACTCGGTGCCTATAATATCAATGTAGTTATGATTATTACGCCGCCATTTTAAGGTTTTAAAATACATATCCAATCAAGTTGATCACAACATATCTCAAACTAAAATAGAACTGCATGAAATCAACAGAATTATGGCATACATGTCAAGTTAAAATATGAATGAACGGAATCAAGTTGTATTTATTCCATGTCAAGTTGTAGCCTCCTAATATCTTGACGTAAACGTAAAAAAATGCACATTAATCGCAAGATATGCGATATACTTTTTCATAGGCAAATCAACATCACCCCAAAAAATTTAATAACATGTACATTTATCGACACTAGTATCAATTCAATAAATTCAAAATAGTATCCAACAACCAAGCCAGCAATATCTGACTGTAGTAATGTGCACACGTGTTTGCAACTCGTATGTCAAAAAAATCATTTAATTATATTTTGTCAAAAAAAAGACAAGCATGTTTTGTCAAAAAAAAAATACACAGATATACAATCTACAGTTTATTAACATAATCTATACATACACACACACACAAAATCTAGGGTTTACTTAAACCCTAATATTTTTTTGACATAAATCTATACATACATATAACCCACAATAAGGTGGTTGTGATTTTCTTTACTTATTATAAATCCATTTAATTATATAAAAAATGACATATGTAGCATAAAAACGTGTTTGATCCAAAATACATTTTCTAGGGGCTTGAACAAGAACATAATAACAATTACAGTCAATTAACCAAAAGGCTTCATTACAGATTTGACATATGAGAGTATACACAGCATAACACATGTTTTATTTAATAAGACAATCTGAATCTCACGTGGCAAAGTGACACTCGTAGCATAATAACATTGACCATAAAAAACATTTGTTTTTTCAGCATCGGTTTGTTATTGAATTTAATGAAACACAACAGGGACAGAATACATAGCACAACTAGTTAAAGCGTCTACAGTGCAAATGTGTATTTTTTTAATTATGTGGATGTATAAGCAACAAGATTAATTAAAAAACCTGGAGAACAGTGATGGCATAAGTAATTATGAGGATGTATCTATCCTTGGCTTCTCTATCCTGTGATACCGGTCCATCTACATATGTATCATCAAACAATTAGAAAAGAAAAATTAGATTTAAATCTACATAGACACATAATAAAAAACAATTAGTGTTAGATAATATGGAGATTCTGTACCCATCTCCACCATCGGATCCTCTTCTTCCATTTCAAGACCCTACCATACTTATCCAAACTCCGGCCACCACCTGACTGCAACCCCTATTTATGTCCTGAATCCAACCTTGGTAGACTACCCTGAAACCACCTGAAAGTTTTCTCGGCAAACCAAAAATCCCTAACACATCAGACCCTGAAACCACCTGAAAGTTTGCTTTGCAAACCAACCTTATATCCCCTGAAACAACCTGATCCGACCACCATAAAACCTCTCTTATTCCGCCAAACCACCCAAAAGTACCAACATCACAAATCCGACCACCACCATCACAATAAACTCCAACACCAATTGGTGCGAGTGAAACCCTAACCGAAATCGCCAGTAGCTACGATCGAACACCAATTTGGTAGCGGGCGATATTTTTTCAGATCGAATGAAAGAGAGGGAGGGGAGGGAGGGAAATGAATGAAATGAAGCTTATGGGAGTAATAAGGTAGCGGGAGTTATTTTTTTCAAATTGAACATGGTCACAGCCCGAGCCGTGACCACTAGTGAAACAATTTAATGAAATCAATCAGCCCACCAATTTGGGTATGGTCACAGCCCATAGACGTGACCCAAGCTAAGAAATTATCACGGCTCCCATTCGCGACCCCATATATGTGTGTTTTTTCCTTCGTCACGCCTATTGTCACTGTGTCCATCCCCGATTCTCGCCTGCAGGCGAGCGCGTGAAGAGAAGATCCTCGGGTCCCGCACGTGAAGAGAGGATACTCGAGTCCCGCGCATCCCTCTCGGGAGCGCTTCGGCCGGCGTCGTTTGAGATGAGGTGTAAAAATGTAGAGAGATTTAGAGTCGCCAGTCTATTTTACTCAAAACAGACAAAAGAAAAAGGGGAAGTCATCCCGAAGGATGGCATCCAAAGACATACTGGGGAATACGAAACCAAAATGATTCGAGAAGGGTTCGGAGGCTAAGTTACGAAATGGAAAGGTGTTAGGCACCCATTCCGCCTTTTCGGTCTCTCATGAATGTTTCCTATTTTCCCTTTTTATTTTCCCCGTGATATGTGTGCATGTTTATATATATAGTGGAGATAGGAATCCTCGACTTGTACCATGGAAGAGATAAAGCGAGTCATCCGTAGGAAGGTACGAAAATAATATTAGAAAATAAGATTTACGTGATTACCCTTACGTTGATCGTTATAACGGAACGATAACGCATATGGGGTAATACGTCACTAAGAACAAGTATATAGAATATAAGAAAATTGGATTTAGAGAAGATAGACAATGAGAGAGAAAGTGAGAATAGGACTCGAGTCTCGGATTTTAACCCGAGACGCCTACGTAGCCTATTAAGGCATCAAGCTCCACGTAGTTCGCATACAAAACGAGGGGTGGGGTTTATCCCATAAATCCAAATGGGGGATCTCTTATTTGTGAATGTGTGTGTGTGTGTGTGTGTGTGTACAAAAAGTATTTTCGTTGTGAGAAAAGTGTGAGAAAAGTATGAGAATCCCTATTTGGAATTTATGAGCAAACCCTCTTTTTCTTATTTTTTTTTGGTTTTATTTATATGAAAATAAGAGATGTGCAATAATACTAAATAAAAAGAATATTAGGATGTGTGAGATGAGATAATAAAATTGCTAAGTAATAAAACAAGTTATTGAGAATTTAAAAGAATTTAAGAGAAAGTTGAGAAAGTTGGACCTTCTTGAAGATCTTTAGCTTGATCTTGAATGTTGGAGAGCATCCCTTGTACTTCGATGATGATGGAGAGTGGCTAATTCACCAAGTTTGATGAAAAGGATGATGAAAAGTGGAAGTTAGAAAGGGATTTGTATGTTGAAATCGTACTTTCTTCGAGAGAGGTTTTTGGTATTCGCTGTCAGATCTGGGCCTCCTTTACAAATGAGGTGAAGGACTCATTTTATAGACCCAGGTCACTGTCAATCGTCATAGACCTGGTCCTGCCTATCGGCACTTGCCGATAGGCAGGGTCTGGAACCTGCCATTTGGCGTGTGTTTCAATCCTTTTTGGAAAATTGGCTGCCGAAGGAAAATCGTTAGTCAGAATCGCGCAGAGGGTAGACCGTTGGAAAGGTAATTCAAAGAAATTTTAAAGTCCT
The DNA here is from genome assembly GCA_949130495.1 of Sambucus nigra. Taxonomy (NCBI): domain Eukaryota; kingdom Viridiplantae; phylum Streptophyta; class Magnoliopsida; order Dipsacales; family Adoxaceae; genus Sambucus; species Sambucus nigra. The sequence continues at coordinate 513,591,226 of OX422221.1, read as the reverse complement.
TTGGACCGCTCCCGGGTTCAGGAGCTGACTTTAGGTCAAATATGGCTCGAAAGCGTTTGTCGGTCCATTGGACGGGCAATCGTTCGGACGCAAATGGATCGTTCGTTCGCATGGTAAGTCCGAATCATGCACAGGGCAGATCATTGGAAAGTTTAGGAGATGTACTTCGACATTCCAAAGAGTTTGTCCCAGTTTGGGGAGTTAACTTTTGTCAACCGGGCCCTGAAAGCATTCGGTGACCTCTTGGATTCAAACGGATCGTTCGTCCGGATGGTAAGTCAGAATTACGCACGGAGTGGACCATTGGAAAGGGGTTTTGGTGCCCTTCTAAGATTCATTTAGCCTCGATCGAGCTGAAGAGTTAACTTAGGAGGTCAAATAGAGCCCGGGAGCACCCGATGGCCTCTAGATCATGTTTCAGACGTAAACAAATCGTTCGTCCGCATGGTAAGTCAAAATCGTGCACGGGACGAACCTTTAAAAAGGGATTTTAGTGTCCTTCAAAGATTTATTTAGTCTCAGTTGAGCTGAAGAGTTTGAATTTTTGGTCAAACAGAGCCTGGGAGTGCCCGATGGCTTCTAGGTCAGTACTCGGGGTATGACCTGGGTTTGTAGTGATGAAGGGAGGTACTAGGGACCTAAGGAGATTTAGGGGGTAACAGAATGGGGTGTCTATAGAGCCCCTCGATGGGTGAGTTTGGAATAAATGAGAGACATCGAATAGACACCACATGATGCTTTTGAGGGAGTATGACCGATTCAGAGGGTCGAGGCCAATTCTAAGGACCTGAGGGGTGTGCCAGGGATGATGAATTTTAAGGGTCGAAGCCAGATATGTAGGCTTAAGTGATGAGGGTGACCAATTCTATGGGTCAAAACCAATTCTGCGGGCTTAGGGTGAAATTCTAATAACTGAGGTCAATTCTGACCTAAGAGTGGTGACGATTGAGGGCCGAGGTCAATTCTGACCTAAGAGTGGTGACGACTGAGGATCGAGGTCAATTTTGACCTAACTTAGGTGACGATCCAAGCCCGAGGTCAATTCTCACCTAAGAGTGGTGACGATCGAGGATCGAGGTCAATTCTGACCTAACTCAGGTGACGATTTAAGACCAAGGTCAATCTAACCTAAGAGTGGTGACGATCGAGGAACGAGATCAATTCTGACCTAAGAGTGGTGATGACTGAGGACCGAGGTCAATTCTGACCTAAGAGTGGTGACGACCGAGGACCGAGGTCCATTCTGACCTAACTCAGGTGACGATCCAAGATCGAGGTAAATTCTTACCTATGAGTGGTGACGACCGAGGATCGAGGTTAATTCTGACCTAACTCAGGTGACGATCCAAGACCGAGGTCAATTCTGACCTAAGAGTGGGGACGACCGAGGACTGAGGTCAATTACGACCTAACTGAGGTGACGATCCAAGACCGAGGTCAATTCTTACCTAAGAGTGGTGACGACCGAGGACCGAGGTCAATTCTGACCTAACTCAGGTGACGATCTAAGACCGAGGTCAATTCTGACCTAAGAGTGGTGACGATTGAGGACCGAGGTCAATTCTGACCTAACTCAGGTGACGATCCAAGACCGAGGTCAATTTTGACCTAAGAGTGGTGACGACCGAGGATCGAGGTCAATTCTGACCTGACTCAGGTGACGATCCAAGATCGAGGTCTATTCTGACCTAAGAGTGGTGACGATTGAGGACCGAGGTCAATTCTGACCTAACTCAGGTGATGATCCAAGACTGAGATCAATTCTGACCTAAGAGTGGTGACGACTGAGGGCTGAGGTCAATTCTGACCTAACTCAGGTGACGATCTAAGACCGAGGTCAATTCTTATCTAAGAGTGGTCACGACCGAGGACCAAGGTCAATTCTGACCTAACTCAGGTGACAATCCAAGACCGAGGTCAATTCTGACCTAAGAGTAGTGACGATCGAGGACCGAGGTCAATTTTGACCTAACTCAGATGACGATCTAAGACCGAGGTCAATTCTGGCCTAAGAGTGGATAAAGATTGGATTTTGATTCTACTGGAGAAAGTTCTTTGTGATTTTGATTTGACCTGGGGAGCTGATAGCTGGGGAAGCTTTTGTTTCTTTAGGAGGTCTCGCAGGGGGGAACAACTAATTTTGGTGCTGTAAAAAAACTCCGCTGGGGAAGCGATCAAGCGATCCTTAGAGATCCTCCGAGGCTTTACCGAGAGGAGATTCACTTGGTTTTTGAGGATTCTACTGGAAAAGAGGGGTTTCGCTTGAGGGAATGCGAAATTTTCCTGGTGAAAATGTTCTGAATCCTTCCTAGGATTTTTAGGAATTTTTTAAGGATTTTTCGGGGCTTTCTGTTATTCTTTTGGGAATTTTTGTACGAAATTTAAGGGGGGTTCCGTTCGGCATGGTATGAGGGGTGCCATTCGGCAGTGGCACAGACTTTTGGACTGCCTCGGGAAGGTAAGGAGTCAGTGCCGATCGGTATGGTGGGGGTTAGTGCCGATCGGCATAGCGCTTGGCATCCTATATAAAGGGGGCAAATCCCTTCATTTTTTTCACAGCTTCTTTACTTTCTCTCTTTCTGCGATTACTCCGCAAATTGTTCTAGTATTCCGATCTTCAAGAAATGGTCTCTTTTGTGAGCAGTGCAGTCCACAGGGAGTGGTTGACCGTTGATGACTGGGCGAATGTGGAGTGGAGGGCCAGGGCGCCTCTTGCTTTGGGGAGTGAGAACTCCATTGATGCGTTTGAGCCTGTTGCAGATGAGCGGACCTTACTGCAGGAGTCGTCATGTCATCGCTCTTCGAAAGTGAATCCTGGCAGTTATGTAAGTGGCCTGACCTTCGGCATTCCTTTTTTTTTGGGTGATTTCCTTTCTTTCTTGACTTCTGATGAGATTTTTTTCTTTTTTCCAGTCTGATATTTCTTTGATGAACATGCGCACCCGCGGGACGATGGGGCTCAGGGATGTCTGGGAGTATCTCCCACCTATGGTGCGTTGGGTGGTATTATCAGCGGGTTTTGTGAAGTTAACATCTACGCGGGATGAGACGCCTCGTTCAATAGCGGTCCTGTGCGCTTTGGGGGAGAGGCGGTACACCTTCCATTTTGGCTTCGAGGAGATGACTGAATCCCATAGATGTGCAACAGCTGTAGGGGCTGGATTGTGATGGAGAGCAGATAGAGGTGGATCGCTCTTTGCGGATGAGACTGTAGGCAGTGCGTGCGGAACTTGGTGATGTAGGGAGGATAGTATTCGGGGATTCTATCCGGCTATCCCTGTTGAAGGACGTTCTGTTGGGCAGGGTGATTGATGTGGAGGATGGGTTGCAAGTGAGGCAGATGGCCCAGTTGTTTATTTTGCTGGTGTTGGGAGGTTTCATAGTGGCATCGAGCGGCGATGTCGTCCTCTATTTTTGGTTCTTTCCGTACCTGAGGCTGTTTTAGAACATCCCTTTCTATGATTGGGGGAGTCTGACTTTGGCGACCCTTTACTCTTCTCTGGATGCATTCAGCCGGTGCTATCGGCAAACCTTTACTAGAGCCACATACCTTCTTGAGGTATTCTTCAGTTTGCGCATTTCTTTTCATGCATTCGCATTTTTCTTTCATGTATTCGCATTTTCCTTATGCGTCTCTTTTTGTTTGACAGACATGGTTTTATGAGGTGATTAGGTGCAATACCCTGCTGATCTCTATGAAGGATGACACTATTGGTGACTCCTGCCGTATCGATGGCAAAAGGCCAATCGGCATTCGAAGGGATCTCTCTCTCTGGAGGTGGTGCGTTAGGTCTAGAATGACCTGACCAGTGGTAGGGTAAGACTCTTTCCATTTCAGTCTTGGTTTTTGCGCCTTCTGATCTTGTATTGATTTATGCCTTCTTGGATATTTTCAAGTGACCTTTTATTCCTGGGGGACAACTGTTCAAGATGTGTGGACGACCGGGGTGAACTCGCAGATGAGGCGTTTGCTGGCACATGAATTCGGCCATCCTGGAATCTCGGGGAGGGGGTGGTTCGCCAGATTGCTGAGGAGGAGGTGGTGGTGCCACCTGCGCAGCCTCCTAGATATATGAGACGGGAGCGACTGCTGTCAGAGGATGCGAGGATCGCAGTGATGATCGGCGAGTCCTATTTATCGTACACTGATACGGCTGCACCGTATGACTATATGGACTTTGCGACGAGCTGGTTGATGGCGCCCAGCATATATGATGCCCTGCCTTTCCCTCATGCGGGTTCGAGTCGAGTGGTGGGATATTCCCACAGTTCCGGCGGTCGGTCGGCATCTGCGGCGGCTGCGACTTCAAAGGTTCCTTTTGTGTGGTTGCATGCCCCTTTGTACAACATCCGGCAGGCTGATGGAGGGATGGTGCCTATGTGGCACCGTCCTCATGCGATGGATCCGGTGGAGTTAGGTTTGACAGAGGAGGTCCTCCGACCTGCGATATACCTTTATGTTCTTCTCTTTCTTTCCTTTCTGTTTTGGTCATCTTTGGTTTGATACTGATTTTGACTTTTTCTTGCAGCAAGTCCGAGTGTCGACAACTTGTCTAAGAGTCATTAGAGACTAGATATCCTCGACGACTGCCCATATTCGGGATGCGGCTCCTGTTCCTTCTTGCTTGGTGCCGTCTGCTTTGTCCGGAGAGGACTCGGGCTCGGGTAGTGGTGGTGCATCGTCTCGCCGTAGAGAGAAGAGAGCACGTCGCAAGGGTGGAAGCTCTTAGATAGAAAGGTGGGTGAGAGAAAGAGAGATAGAATGTGGGTTCAGGCTGAGTCCCGTTGTTTTTTCTTTTTCTTTTTATTTCCTACAAAATGATGTAACACAGAAAGCAGATAGATGCAATGCAATGGAGTTTTTTTATAATCTTTTATTAATGAATGAATGCATGCACATGCGCTTTTTACTTTGCTGCTGAGACCGTAAAAAGGTATATTTTTGGAATTTTTTGAAGGAAAGTTTTTAATTAAAAGGGAAAATTATATAAGGAGGAAAAGGGATTTTGAAATTCTGTTGAGAATATCAATTTTTTTTATTTGGTTTTCTAATTTGACAAAAGAGGAAAAAAGGAAAATTCCTAAAAATGGGGGGTTGCCGATCGGCTAGCATCCTGTCATGTCTATCGGCCGTTCAATCCAGTCCCATCAATTCCAAGCTTTGATTGGTACCCTCTTCAGCCTTTTGTATTTTGTGGGGTAAGATTCCCTTCAATTTTTACAGGGCTTATGTCTCTTGTGAGGGTTCTCAAGTATAAAAAGGGGTGAGGGTGCAGTGTTTTCATCACACCTTCTCATTCTTACTTTCTTTCCCACTATCTCTTAGCCCTGCCAGATGGATCTCACTTCTAGCATTGAGTTTGCTAACTACCTCGAAGCCTTGGAAGCAATGTGCTCTTATAATGTCGACTACGATGCTTTTAACATGCGTCGAGTCTCCTTGTGGCGCAATCGGCCTATTGAATGGAACATGCTGATGGCGGCGGTACAATTCTGGTACACCGAAGACCATTTATTCCACTTTGGGTTGGATGAAGTTTGTCCTACCTACGAGGAATTTTCTTCCATGCTGGGTGTATATCCCAGTGTTGCTGCGGCTTTGCCCGAATTTTCTCATTCTCCCAGGGATTTGTTGACGGGGATTCTTCATATTTCGCCTTCAGAGGCCAGATCATTAGTTGTTGGAGGAATGATCTCCCTCCCGACAGTGCTGCAGTCCGTGCATTTACGGGAAGTAGGTGACGCTTGCTACGCTGGAGCCGTTGTTCTGGGCCTGGTTTTAAAATTGCTACTGGTGACTGGGAAACTGCTATTGGACCCGCAACTTGCAGCCATTACTTTGTGGATGTCATACCGTCGCAATCCTACGATGGTGATACTGGCGGAGACGCTGAATGGTCTCGATGCCTGGCGAGAAGATCGTTCTGACTTTCTGAGGGATAGCCCCATGATGCTGTTCATGTGGTTGTCTGAAAGATTCCACTTAGTGGTCCCTCCAGAGTATCCTTTGTCGGCTGTACCCAACTTCTTTTCGTGTTACTTCATCCACGTTGGCCTGAATATTGTGAGCTGGGAGAATTGGTTTGTGGAGCATGGGGATCGAAATCTATATTGGTCATTGCGGTGGTGGGGGCAGTTGCAGCCTGTTCTGGAGCTAGGAGACTGCTCATATGTGCGGCTGGTTAGTCTCAGACAGACCTTTTTATATTTCCCTTGGCGGCTTCTGCGCTAATTTGGGTGGGCACAGGTTGTGCCACCTTGGGCACTGAATTTCTTTTCGGTTGACATTTTGACCGAGCACCTGCGTCTGTTGCTTGGATCTCTGTGGGAGAATCGACGTCAGTCGACCCGTCCCTCTCAGTCTGTCGGGAGAGTTTGGCATGTCCCTGGGGATTATAAGAAGTGGTTATGGAGGAGAGTAGTCAGCAAGATGTTGACAGTAGAGACTGGACAAAGGTGGTTTGTTTTATTTAACACCATGGAAGGGGGTGTTATGGTTTTTTCGAAGCTGGCTCGGGCTTATCAGTCCATGGAGTGTTTACGGCACTCTATTTAGGCAGGGGAAATTTGGGGACCCCAAGATGTAGATGATGAGGGTGCAGGCTCCTCTGGTAGCTGTGGGTAGGACTCTTGGAGAGTTTATTTGCGTAATAGGGAATAGATGTGGGGATTTTATTTGGATTTTTATACCAGTAGGGGGAAGGGAGTTATCCTTTCGTTTTCTTATGTAATATGTGCTATAATTTCTTATTAATGAAATATGCAAGTTTCTGATCATCCAGCTGTGCCTTTCGATGAATTTTGTAATTTTGAATTATCTATACCAATCGCTAAGGCGTACATAATCCTTTCGTTCAAGTTTTTTTTGTTAGAATGGACTGCCATTCTCGGAGATAGGGGCGTGCTCCTATAAGATGTATGAACTGCCTACGTACCTCTGGGTATTTTGAAATTTTTTATTTTTCTTGAAAAATGGTTTTTTTGCAGAGGATCAGGCCCACGTAGTTCTGGGTAGAGGGAAATGAAGAGAGTTTTTTTTTAGAATAGAAGGGAGATGAGAAAAGTCGTAGAGCGCCGAGATTCTGGACTAGGGGTAGAATTTCTTGAGACTTTCCAGGTTGACTCGATGATCCATCTCCTCCCCATCTAGGTCAGTGAGCATGGCGGCACCGCTGGATAAGATTTTCTTCACAATGTAGGGGCCGCTCCAATTGGCCTTGAATTTCCCTCTGGGGACACAGATGGGTTCTATTATCTCCTTGAGGGATAAATCCCCTTCCCGGACACCGCGGTCTTTGACTCTCTTGTTTAATGATCGCTCTATTCGGAGATGGTACCCCTGTATGTGGTAAAGAGCTTTCAATCTCCTTTCCTCTAGGAGGGTCACCTCGTCTAGACGGCTTTGGCACCAGTCTCCTTCACTAACTTTGCTTTCGATCATGATACGTAGCGAGGGTATTTCCAGCTCCACGGGTAGGATTGATTCCATTCCATAGGCTAGAGAGTATGGGGTATCCCCGGTAGAGATTCGTATTGAGGTTCGATAGCCTCAGAGGGTGTACGGGATCTGGTCGGCCCAATCCCTACAGCTTTTGACCATCTTGTTGATGATGGATTTGAGGTTCTTGTTGGCGAATTCAACTGCACCATTGGTTTGAGGTCGGTAGGGAGAAGATTTGTGTCTCTGAATCCTATACTCGTTGACTAATTCTAAGACTTATGCTTCGAAGTGCAACCCATTATCTAACACTAACTCGTACGGGACCCCATATCGGCAGATAATATTTCTCTTGAGGAATTTGGCCACTCTCTTGGCGTTCAATACTGCATATGACTTAGCTTCGACCCATTTGATGAAGTAATCAATGGCAACTAGGATGAACTCATGCCCGCTTGAAGACTTCGGTGTAACCTTCCCTACGATGTCGATACCCCAGGTGGAGAATGGCCAGGGAGAGGTCATGTTGTATAATTCTCGCGGAGGCAGGTGTTGAAGATTGGAGAACAGTTGGCATTTGAGGCACCTCCGGACATAGGAGATGTAATCTTGGGCCATGGTGGTCCAGTAGTAACCTTGTCGGATGACCTTCTTGGCAAGTATGTGATCGTTCATGTGGGGCCCACATTCCCCACTGTGGATCTTCTACATTATTTTCGCAATCTCAGCCCCTACGATAAAGTGTAGATGAGTTATATCGAAGTTCCTCTTGAGTAGAGCTTTATGATAGATGATGTACTGGGCAGCCAGTCTTTGGAGAGTTATTCGGTCTTTCTTGTTGGAACCCTCAGGATACCAACTATATTTGAGGAGGCACCAGATATCATAGTACCAGTAATCGTCTAGTTCGGGATCTTCGGTGGAGACAATCTCAATATGGTAGCAATGGGTTGGTTTATCTTATTTTTAAACTAGTAAGGAGGTCATTGTTATTCCTTCGCGTATGTCGACCATGGAGGCCAAGGTAGCGAGAGCATCGACTAGGTTATTTTTTGCTTGAGGTAGGTAATGGAAGGTGACATCTCGGAATCGGGAGGCTAACTCTTCTAAGTGGGCATGGAAGGGTTGTAGCTTTTCGTCCTTGACTTTCCACTTTCTAATCACTTGACCGATGATGAGGGAAGAATCCCCGTAGACATCAAGGTATTGAATACCTTTCTTAAGAGCAACTTTGAGGCCTACTGTACATGCCTCATATTCCGTCATGTTGTTGGTGCAAGGGAAATCAAATTTAATGGTGATGGGAGTGTGGGAGTCATCAGGGGCGATCAGAAGTATCCCAATGCCATATCCCTTTTTATTGGCAGCGCCGCCAAAGAAAATTTCCCATTGAAGGTTATCTTGAGCGGTGGAGAGGATATTTTCATCTAGGAATTCAGAGATCCATACATCTGCTTCTTCTACTAGATAATCAACAAGGTAGTCAGAGATGACTCTTCCTTTAATGGCTTTCTGTGTGATGTACGCGATATCGAACTCGGTTAGAAGCATCAACCATCGGGCCATTTGACTGGATAAGGATGGTTTCTCGAGCAGGTATTTGATGGGATCCATTCGGGATACAAGTTTGATGGGGAAAGCGAGCATGTAGTGTCACAACTTTTGGGTGACCCAGACAAGTGCGGCACACGCCTTTTCCAAAGCAGTGTAGTTAACCTCGTACCCGATCAAATTACGACTGGCGTAATAGATGGCTCTTTCTTTGCGGGAGTCTTCAAGGTACTAGCAAAGCCCCAGCTGTAGTGTTGGTTATGGTTAGGTATAGGAGCAAAGGAAGACAAGCAGTGATGGCATGAGCACTGGAGGTTGGGTCAGATATTATTTGATTCGGTCAAAAGCTTCTTGACAGGCCTCATTCCAAACCTTAGTTGAATCCTTTCGAAGGAGCTTGAAGATCGGTTCACATATGGAGGTTAGCTGGCTAATGAACCGACTGATATATTGTAATTTCCTAAGAAAACCTCAGACTTCTTTCTCTGTTCGTGGCGGTGGCATCTCAAGTATGGCGTTTAGCTTTGCGGGATCTGGTTTTATCCCCTTCTCACTGACCATGAATCCCAAGAGTTTTCCCTTTGTAATGCCGAAAGCACATTTTTATGGATTGAGTCTCATCTGATACCGTCGTAGTCGTTCGAAGAACATTCGGAGAGCGGGAACATGACCTTCTTTAGTTTTGGACTTGATAATCATATCATCCACATAAACCTCGACTTCTTTATGAATTAGATCGTGCAGGATGGTTGTGGCAACCCTTTGGTAGGTAGCCCCAGCATTCTTAAGACCAAATGGCATGATGGTGTAGCAAAAGGTTCCCCATGGGGTGATGAATTTGGTTTTTCTTGGTGGTCTGGGTGCATCTTGATTTGGTTGTATCCGGAAAACCCGTCGACGAATGACTTGAGAGCATGACTGGTTGTGTTGTCCACGATCATGTCGATATTGGGTAGCGAATAATCATCCTTAGGAGAAGCTTTGTTTAAATCTCGGTAGTCCACACACATTCGAACCTTCCCTCCTGATTTAGGCACAGGTACTATATTGGCTAGCCATGTGGGATATTCGATCACACGAATGAAGCCCACGTTTAACTATTTGACCACCTCTTTTTTGACCTTGAGTGACCATTCGGTGCGGAGCTTCCTCAATTTTTGTTTGACCGGCTTGTAATCTGCGAGAGTGGGGATCTCGTGCTGAGCTATTTTGAGGATCAATGTCGGGCATATCATCATAGGACCATGTGAAGACATCCACGAACTCCTTTAGCAATTCTTTGAGTTGTGCGTGCTCATAATCGTCAAGGGTGACCCCTATCCTAATCTCGCGCAGTTGGCTACTAGAACCGAGATTAATAACAACATTCTCCTCATCATTAACTTGAACGCGGTTATCTTATTTATTATTAACCTTATTTAGATCAGTTAAGAATTGTTCATTTGCAAAATCATCATCATCAAAAGTTTGATTAGAATCGAAGCAGTTAATGTAAGGCACAGCAAGATACTCAAAATCTTCGCTTATTTCATTGATAGGAAAAATAACATTGAGAACCTTATCAAAAGAGATCTCTATTACATTTGAATAAGGATAGATAATAGCAGAAGAAATGGGGTAAGCATTGGGGTTAGGAGAGATTTCAAGAGACAGAACTGGCGCAACATGCCAGTTGAGGAGGGGTGTATCAGCAGCTTTAAACAGATGGGATGGATCCATTGATGTACTGCCTGAATGAACCATGCAGAGTGCCAGCGCCAGTGTCTGTAAGTTGAAGGAATCTTCGGAATCACTTTCCTCTATCTTTTTTATATCTTTGATGAGAGGTTGTACTCGGTGTTGGAAACTTTTGGCCCATGGGTAGCTATCTTGGAAAAAGATATCCATTCCAGGCTTCATTTTCTTGTCAGTGTGGTCATACCATGGTTCAGGAAAACCGTAAAAATGGAAGTTTTCGCCTTCTTTGATGAATCGTCCATTCAAGGAGTCTCCTGGGGTAGTTGGGATGTAGTCTAATCTTCTCTTTGGTCGATACTGGTGAATCATTTTGAGCTCTTGTTCTGATAGTTGATACCCCAAGCCACAAGGAGGGAAAGCTTTCTTCAGTTCGATGGGCTCAAGTATCCCTTACTACCTTTGTCCTAGCCCCAGTCCGGGCATGAAGTGCATGTTTCTGAACATCTGAATCACATTGACATTGCCATGAGGGTCATATTATGGACAAACCCTTTCTTTGAAACTGTCCCCTGCCAGGAGTAGGAGTGGCTCAACTCGGAATCCTGATAGGAGCATATCATTTGACCCGTGCTGTATCTCAAGGATTGGACTGCTGGTGCTTTCACCCCCGACATTTTCATCGTCGTCCAAAATGGTGATGACTCTCCCGTCAGTGAAGAACTTCAATCTTTTATGGAGTGAGGAAAACACACCCTTGATACTGTGGAGTCAGGGTCATTCGAGCAACAGGTTGAAACAAGCTGGGATGTCTATGACTTGGAATTCACCGAAAGGGTTTATAGGGTCAACCCCTATTACAAGTTTTATGGATCCCATCACCTCCCGACGGGTATTATCGTAGGCACGTACAACGGTGGAGGTTGGAGCGAGGACGCTTTCTTTCAGGCCTAAACACTTGAAGGTTCTTAGTGGGAAGACATTCAAGGCGGATCCGTTATCGATAAGAGAGAGTGGCACGGCCTTCCCCATAACTTCAACGGAGATATTGAGTGCATGATTGTGATTTGGCCCAATTCTGGGGATTTCTTCTTCAAAAAATGACAGCATTCGGGTAGAGGTCAAGGATCCAACCAGATTTACTGCCTCTTCTAGTGTGATAGAAGGAGGAACTATGGGCCCAGTGAGCAGCTTGATTAAAGCATTTCTGTGCAGCTGGGAAGAAATGAAAAGCCCCCATAGAGTGATGTTAGCTTGAGTTTTCTTCAGCTGATCGAGGATCTTTCTCTCCTCGATGGTCATCTCTGGCATAGGAATTTTTTCAATGCCCTTCCCTTTGTCATTTGCTGGTAGTGAGCTTGGAACCTGGTAATGTCTCCCTAATCTGGTCATGTGATTTACTGAAGAAGTGAAGAAAATGAATCCCATTTCCTCGTCAATCTTAGGTTTTTTTGTCAACCTATTTATTTATCTGAGGAGTTCTTCAAATGATATCATCCCACACATATCGGCTACTGGGCCAGTTCTTCCTAAAGCTTGTTCTTCACTCGAATCTTCGAATTCTTCCCCACACCCGATGGCAACAATTCTGTCTTTCCATGTAAAGTCAATGCATTCCATAACTTCAACGGCTTCTTTATACATGTCTTCCAATTCTATGGGGATATGTATGGTTGGAGGGACCAAGCGCCCTTATAACTTCAAAATGTCATGTAACCCAGTGATACTACAAATGCTGTTGGTTTGCCCAAATAATTCTGCCATAATCTGGACAACATCATCTAGGCTGACTTCATCGGTTGGTACCACCCACTTGTCTGAATCTCGGGCCCATTTTCGTGCTTCCAAGAACAGTGTACTGAACCTTTGGCAATCGATGACCATCTGTGAGCGCAATTTCAGCCCGAGCTCTAGGAGTTGGTTTAACAACTCTGACACTTCCATATTTTCATTTTCAGAATGGGTACGGACAACGATGCATGCTCTGGTAAGGAGTGACAGTGCCTGACCAGCGAGGCTAGTAGGGTGTAGGAGTAAATATGGGCAAATTTGAATAGGTTTAGGAGAGTATATGGGTGTGATTTGAGTTGAGGGATCAAAATTTGAGTTTTCTGCTAAGAAGATGGCATTGGTATGATTTAGGAGTGGATTGTGAGTGGTGTTTGGCTTAGGATTGGCTGGTGGGGCGTTGGTACCCCGGTCAATGAGATCTTGGATTATGTTTCGCAGGTGAAAGCATTGGCCGGTGGTATGGCCAGCAGTTTGGTGAAAGGCACAATAAGCGTCGACCTTGAAGTTTATTGGGAGTCGATTTGGCAATGGATGGGGATCCAAGGGTTTGATGAGGTTTCGGCTTAACACGGCTTAGTAAACTTTGGAGAGAGGAGCATGGTGCTTAGTGTATTCCCTTCGGATGGGGGTAGGGCAGCTTTCTGGTGCCCATTATGTGGTTGGTTGAGAGATGTTATTGATGGTTGAGACTGTAGCACTGACAGGCTTGTCATACTTTCTAGGGGTGAACTGCCCGGACACCTTCTTCGGTTCAATCTCTGTTTAACAAGGATTTCCTCAATTTCTACTCTTGCTTCTCTGAGAGCTCGGAAGTGGCGATAGTACGCCCTCCCATCATTGCTCAGATATTGGGTATGTAGTTTTTCTTTACTATGTTGACATGTTCCTCCTCAGATGGCCGATTAGTCATGGTAGCTTCTTGCCCCCTCCACCGGGTTATGAAGTTACTGACTGATTCCCCAGGGTTCTATTTTAGCAGCTCTAAATCACGATGAGTGACCTCAAGATCTTCGTTGTATTTGTACTGCGACATGAATTCTTGAGCTACATCCTCCCAGCTAGGGATTCTGGACTCCTCGAGAGACAAAAACCATCAGAGGGCACTATCCTTCAAAGTTTGCTGAAATAATTGGTCCATCACTTCTTTAGAAGCCCCTAGTAGAGTCATGGAATGATGATAACTGCGAAGATGAACAATCGGGGGGCCTCTCCCTCCGAACATCTCGATATTTGGCATCTTGAACTTCTCGGGTAACCTCTCTTTAGGATAAGGAGACATGTGGGAGTAGTCTATGTAATTCCCAGAGATTTTAGCTTGGTTAAACTTCTTGGTGAGAATCTTGAGATCCTCCTTGACTTTATTCAACTCCTCCTCTTTTGGATCAGCGACCATAGGCAGGTTAGCCACAGACCGAGCAATGTTTGGCATCGAAAGCTGAGCAGGCACCGGCCCATTGACAGGAGGGGCACGTGGACCATGCTGATATTCTTTGGGAACCTAAATAGGCTCGGGTGGACCCATAGCATGAGAGAATAGGGTCTCGGGCTCTTGAGGAATAGGAATCTGGTTTCATTGCATCTCTCGGACCTCAGTTTGGAGGTTATCAATCTTGGACACGAGCTGATCCAGGACTGCCGCCAGATCCGGCTATATGACTGGTACTTGATCTGTATTTTCCATGGAAAGTGGATGGATTCTTAACTCGGAAGAAGTAGTAGAGGAACTAATGAAACTCCGGGGTGATTTGACTGAAGACCAAAGCCAATAGGGAGCCAGGACAAGGGCTTACGATCGACCCGAGAAGGCGTAGAATGGGATTTATTTTTTAAGAAAAAAAAAGAAACTATTTTTGGATTTTTGATAAAGAAGGGAGAAATATTTTTGGAGACGGAACTCAGCATGATTATTATGATTATTATGTTCTCAGTTGTATTTAATTCTCCTAAATTCAATGTCGAACGGGACCCGAGCCTGGAAAAGTGGAGGTTTTAAAGTATGAAAAGCTATGGATGGACTTGTAACCAGGCTCACGGACAGGGTCCCATTTTAAAAATGCGTAAAAATTGGGCGGCAGGCTGACCCAGAATTTCAACGGAGTTTCGGGTTGAAACCGACAATCTAAAGTGCGTGTCCTAGGTTTGACACCTATATGCGGGTATGCAGTTGGTTGGGTGAATCGAAATAGGTTCCCCCCTTTGGCGTGACTTCCACGATATACATCTTGCTCTTGCCGGTAATCGGTACATGTGGACAAGCCATTTGATATACCTGAGTGTACGTGAAATGCCTCACTGTATACCTCGTGGGGACGACACGTGTGAGAGAGAATTCGATATACTCGGCGTACGTGAACGAATTTCCTGCGATATACCTCCCTTCATGACTTCGGTTAAGTGGTACGATGTGGGGGAATCATTCAATATACGTCGAAGGTATTTGGCCAATGGAAGGTGAGAGTCATATCGCTTAGGCTAGCTGTGACCTGCCGGACCAGCGCTCATCACGAAGTGACCCTCCAGTTACTGGGTAAAAGTTGGTCAATAACAATGCTCTTTGGTGATGTCAATTAGTATCTTATGATGAGAATGCTTTTCTTGATTATGCGAAACAGGGAGGAAAGTACAAGTACCAAAGCTACGCCAAATATGGATGGGTGATGCGTGCAACATGTGGATATATGTGATCCTACATGCACGTGGTGTGAAGTGTACATGGAGAATTTTCTACAAGTGTGTGAACAGAAGCATAAGTACGGGATACACATGAAAAGGGGAAACATGCAGATATGGGGGAAACATAAACAAATCTAACATCCGTGTAAATAGAGTCAAGCCCTCAAAACATACATATCCCCAACAGAGTCGCCACTGTGGTCATCCCCGATCCTTGCCTACGGGCGGGCTCGTGAAGGAGGATCCTCGGGTCCCGCGTGTCCCTCTCGGGAGGGCTTCGACCGGCGTCGTTTGAGATAAGGTGTAAAAATGTAGAGAGATTTAGAGTCGTCAGTCTATTTTACTCAAAACAGACAAAAGAAAAAGGGGAAGCCATCCCGAAGGATGGCATCCAAAGACATACTGGTGCATACGAAACCAAAATGATTCGAGAAGGGTTCGGAGGCTAAGTTACGAAATGGGAAGGTGTTAGGCACCCATTCCTACCTTTCGGTCTCTCATGGATGTTTGCTATTTTTCCTTTTTATTTTCCTCGTGATATGTGTGCATGTGTATATATATAGTGGAGATAGGAATCCTTGATTTGTACCATGGAAGAGATAAAGCGAGTCATTAGTAGGAAGGTAAAAAAATAATATTAAAAAATAAGATTTACCCGATTACCCTTACGTTGATCGTTATAACGGAACGATAACGCATATGGGGTAATACGTCACTAAGAACAAGTATATAGAATATACGAATATTGGATTTAGAGAAGATAGAAAATGAGAGAGAAAGTGAGAATAGGACTCAAGTCTCGGGTTTTACCCCGAGATGCCTACGTAGCCTATAAAGGCATCAAAGTCCATGTAGTTCGCATAAAAAATGAGGGGTGGGGTTTATCCCATAAATCCAAATGGGGGATCTCTTATTTGTGAATGTGTGTGTGTGTAGAAAAAGTGTTTTAGTTGTGAGAAAAGTGTGAGAAAAGTATGAGAATCCCTATTTGGAATTTATGAGAAAACCCTCTTTTTCTTGTTTTTTTTTGGGTTTTATTTATATAAAAATAAGAGATGTGCAATAATACTAAATAAAAAGTATATTAGGATGTGTGAGATGAGATAATAAAAGTGCTAAGTAATAAAATAAGTTATTGAGAATTTAAGAGAAAGTTGAGAAAGTTGGACCTTCTTGAAGATCTTGAGCTTGATATTGAGTGTTGGAGAGCAGCCCTTGCACTTGGATGATGATGCAGAGTGTCTAATTCACCAAGTTTGATGAAAAGAATGATGAAAATTGGAAGTTAGAAAGGGATTGGGATGTGGAAATCGCACTGTCTTCGAGAGAGTTTTTTGGGATTCGCTGAGAGCGATTGTTATCAGATCTGGGCCCCCTTTGAAAATGAGGTGACGGCCTCCTTTTATAGGCCCAGGTCACTGCCAATCAGCATAGACTCAGTCCTGCCTATCGGCACCTACCGATAGGCAGGGTCTGGAACTTACCATTTGGCAATGTTTTTCAGCACTTTTTGGAAAATTGGTTGCCAAGGGCAAACCGTTAGTCAGAATCACGCACGGGGCAGACTGTTGGAAAGGTGATTTAGAGACGTTTGAAAATCCTTTGGACCGCTCCCTGGTTCGGGAGTTGACTTTGGGTAAAATATGGCTTGGAAGCGTTTGTCAATCCATTGGACAGGGAATCCTTCGAACGCAAACGGATCGTTCGTCCGCATGGTAAGTCCGAATTGCGCATGGGGTAGACCGTTGGAAAGGTTAGGAAATGTACTTCGACATTCCAAATAGTTTGACCCGGTTTGAGGAGTTAAATTTTGTCAACCGGGCCCTGGAAGCATTCGATGACCTCTTGGAGTCAAATGGATCGTTCGTCCGCATGGTAGGTCAGAATCGCGCACAGAGCGGACCATTGCAAAGGGGTTTCGGTGCCCTTAAAAGATTCATTTAGCCTCAGTCGAGCTGAAGAGTTGACTTAGGTCAAACAGAGCCTGAGAGCGCTCGGTGGCCTCTAGATCAAGTTTCGGACGCAAAGGGATCGTTCGTCCGCATGGTAAGTCAGAATCGCGCACGGGAAGGACCGTTGGAAAGGGATTTTAGTGCCCTTCGAATATTCATTTAGTCTCAGTCGAGCTGAAGAGTTTGACTTTTTAGTCAAACAGAGCTTGGGAGTGCCTGATGGCTTCTAGATCAGTACTCGGGGTATGACCTGGGTTTGTAGTGATGAAGGGAGATACTAGGGACCTGAGGAGAGTTAGGGGGTAACAGAATGGGGTGTCTACAGTCACGGTCCAAGTTCGTGGCCCATTCGCGACCAAGCTTGGAGAAAATTTTGACGTGAATTTGGCGCCAATATCGTCACGCCCTAGTCACGGCCCAAGTTCGTGACCCACGGTGGTCAGGGGTTTGATCCCTGACCACTTCCAGAGCATACATTATTTAGTGTGGTAATGAATATGGCCACACCAAAAAATGAGATGGTCACGGCCCAAGTTCGCGACCAGTTGGCCGAGGACTTGGGTCGTGAACAACTGCGTGTGACCATTCACAGGATTTGCTGTAGTGACGGTGGGGATTGTAAACGGACAAAAAAGAAGAACATTTTATGTACGATGATAAGTAAGAAGGGATCAAAATAAGTGGTACATTGTTCGAGGGTAAGTTCCTCGCAAGAGCTTCATCGAGGGGAGTAATGGCGCATTCCTTCTCAGCAAAAAAGTCATTTGTAAAAAACTGATCCACCCCAACATAGGGGCGGGGTAAGAACCTTTCGACCTGATAGATCAAAGAAACAAGAGGATTATTGACACACGTGTGATTCCAATAATATATACGAGGGACCGTCACAGGATGACAACTGGGGTAGTTACTAGCAGGAGCGTAGATGAGCATAAAGGAAAGATGTTAAAAGGATATGATTTGCATAATTAGAGACATCACCACGCGATCTAGCCAGGTATACAATGAACCAAGAACGATAGAAGCAAGAGGGATCTTCACGCCGCTCGCTATTTGAATATCCATATTTATTAAATCCTTTTGGGGGCAATCAAGGGGCTTGACCGGTAGGTAGATTTTTAATAACATCACCCAGATATAGCCAGCCAACACGATCTGGGAGTCAAAGCCCTTTCCTGCCATGGGGTATTCAAATATTTGCTTTTGGGGGGATTCTCCTAGGCCTCCTCACGGGCCTTAATCACAGCTCTATCTTTCATGAAGTAGAAGTACTTAATCACTTCGGAGTAAGGGCACTTGTTGTAAGTAACCATAAAATCCTTCACCACTAATTCCAGTTCAACCCTCAAGGCCATTTCTTTGCTGGATACTACTTCCTCAAAAAAATTATCAAACCCTGCAACTTCCAACCCTAGAATCTCATAAAAATCTTCCACAGTGATAGTAAACTCACCCCAGGAGGCCAAAAACGTATGTGACCTGTGGATCCAGTGGGAGATTAGTAGTTGAAGGGTGGTGCTATTTTTGGAAAGGGTAAGTTTACCCGTCCAGAGGGAACAAGACAAACCAACAAAAGCCAACGGGAAATAATATTTAGAGTGGATGTATTTGGTCTAAGGACCTAATCCCTTACAGGCACCTGAGTAGACTTCAAACTCTACTTTTGAGAAGGCTAAGTCACCACATTCAATGCAAAAGCGGGTGACGCTAGCAGTAGGTTTATAGGCAGTCTTCAGCATCTTCACCTTCCTCCATTAGAAGGTTAGGGTTCTCAGTTGAATCCAACTCGTTGGGGAATTTCTCCTCTGTTTGCCATAAATTTTCACAATCTCCAAAATAGGGAGCACAACAATAACGCGCCCACTAGTTTTGGCTCCTGGGTTTTAGGGGAAGCACCCCTAGATGAGTAGGTTCTCTTGACGATGGGTTCCATGGAAGCTTAAAATAATAAAGTGATGGAGTAAGTTGAAAAGAGTGAAGGGGAAGAAGAAGGAAAACTCTCACAAAGGCTCAACAAAAGAGAACAAAAACCCAAAGGTGAATGTTTGAAATGAGTATACCCTTTTTTATAGGGGCAATACGGACCCCAATAGGCAGAAAAAGGAACGCTTACAAAAGCGTGGTAATGAACAGGTTATCTTGCATATTCGTCAAGCACGCGTGGCTGCAAAAGATTAAGGGTTGCAATGATGACATTTTGGGGGACAGACGCACGAATTAGTAGCGTGGGGAACACGCTCAGACCCTGGCACTGCCATATGTCACATATAAAAGTACAAATGATAGCCTCATTTAATGCGACATTCTTTGGGTCTTTTCTCCTTAGGGAATGAAAAGTTTGGTGGGAAATTTAAATAAATTTCTTCACTTTTCCCAAGGCATATGAAGCCTCACAAAAGAGAAAAGACGTTATTTAAGTATGGTAGTATATTCATTAAAACCAGCAAGGTGGCTTGAAAGATAGAGGAGAATATAACTCCTCCATTTCTAGTAGTTTGTTGTTTCTTATAAATCAAGTGCTTAGGGATATTTAAAACTTGTTGCAGGAAAATACTGAGGACCAACGAAGAGTTTCGTATAGATATTTCTTTATGCAATAAATAAACATCTCTACGAAGGGGCAAATGTAGGGGGAGTCCCCCCCCCCCCCCCTCCCCCCCCCCCCAAAAAAAAAGAGTAATTAACTTAGTCAAGTAGATTGAACCACTCACAAAGAAGGAGAAGGAAGGCCGCTCGAGAAAGTTACCTCTAAGAGGCTCCACGGAAATGGTTCGAAGGACCCACCTCGAAGATTCTCCACAAAGGTCGCTCGAAGGACCTACCTCAAAGATTATCCAAGGGACCTAGTTCAAAGGATACAACTTGTAGATCAAAGTCACTTGAATAACAATAATTTCTAACAAGAAATAAAATTATCTGTATCATGCTTTATCTTATAAATATATATTAAGTGAGGTTGTTTGGTACCCACAAGGGACCATGCCTGAAAGAGCATAGGAGAGCTAACATGCTCTATTGAGTAACCTCCTCTTGGGAACCTCGCAGGGACATTGCTTGGAGGATTGAGAGCAAGGTAATGTTGGGAATATGATTACTAACCCTCTTGGAACACTTGGGAAAAATTGCACTTAGCACAAACTTTTTCTCGAGCCACCACAACCGAGCCACCTAAACTCTTACTTGTTCAAGGGAACCTTCTCGAGGTACCTCAATATTGCATATTTTTTCTAAGATAGTTCTTAAGCAACAAACAGAAAAAAAAAACTCGGGCTACCTACTAGACGAGCAACCTTAAAAGCAGACACCATCCCGCCTGACTGATGGGTTCGTGTACCTAATAGAGTCACTATTTACCCACTTTTAAACCTCATAACATCTGACATTTAGGGACTCGAAGTTACGGTACTCAAGTGAGTCTATCCTTAGCACAATAGGTATAGTTCACCAAACCTGACCCTCTAGTCGTCCTGAGGTAAAGTCCAAAGCTGCCATGTCACGTCCCTCATTAATGACCACCATACCTCCATCTAATGAAACAGTTTTCCTCCAAACTATGAGATCCCATGCATTTAATGCAATATCTTTTACATTAGTGAGAGGTACTTATGCATTTAATACTATATATCATATTGAACGCGGGCAAGTTCGCTCGATTAGCTTGCCCCTTACATAAATACATCATACAAACAGTTTAACGGGAGAGGCATTCTGAACCTAGAATTGCTGCCCAACATCCCCGATACACGAAGAGTTATTGTGAGAACATAACTTTCCATATGTATTGAATTCCCATATCATTGAGCATTAACTGAGCTTGAAGTTCCTGCCTTGCCTTTATTGTGCCTAGAGTGATTGTTATTTCTCCCTCCGACCACGTTACCTAATAGTCCCATATGTTTATTATGTCTGCTGTGTATTTATTACGACAACATATCATTAAATACAAGTCTGAACAATGAATCCCTTGGTCTCCTAGTCACCTGTGTTCATTGTCAATATTTAATACCACACGATGTTGATCCTGATCTTGATAAGGGGTTACGCCTAATTTGATATTAACCGTATTCCAAGAAACCGCATCTTCCATTTGTCGACTACGCTGGGGAGGTATTCTCTTTTGAAAAGATTCCAGAGGATGACACCACCAGAATCATTGACTTTGATGCCATACAATGTAAAGAGGAGGAAAACCTTTCCATGTTATCTGAGGGAGTTAGAATAACATAGACAGAGCCTAGCGCGTCCAATGTCGGTGTGACAAAATGATGGTCACATAGACAGGAGTATTCGCGACACAAATGAAGGTACTCATGGGTTTGTTCACAGAGTTCATCAAGACCTCGGCAGTCCAGGAAATGCTGGGGATCCCTATGGGAGGGAACTCCTTCACTACACCCGTTACGGAAATACCCGCCCCTACCGTTACGGGGGGTGCTACCATGCTCACTTTTTACGGAACCATACCTACCGGTCCTCCAAATTTTGGCAGTGTGCCTCCCACTATGGCCCCACTCATGATAACTGGGCCCACGCCGTAAGGTGGGGGAATGACTTTGGATTTCTTGGAAAAAAGGGACCCACTTGCTCTGGCTGCAGTAGTAACAATGCAGCCTACTAGTAGTCCACCGACCATCTTAGAAGAAATGAAGAGGGAGCTACTAAAGTTCATAGCAGTGTCTAAAGGAAGCCATAGTTCTTCGGTGTATGATGACTTTCGTACTCCGTACCCAGAGGCATACAACAACGAACCCTATCTAGTAGTGTATATTCCCCCCGTCTTTGAGAAGTACATGGGGAAAGGTGCAAACCCAAAGAATCATGTAAAGAGATTTATTGAAAGTCTTGGAGGCCAATACAACGATAAAAAGGTGAGGTTGATGGAATTTTCAAAGTCCCTGACAGAAAAAGCATATACGTGGCACTCCCACTTAGCCCCAGGTAGTGTGGGATCCTGGGAGGAATTTCGTGCTTTTTTTTTGCAAAAGTTCTTTTTAGCTGAGGATAAGTTTACACTCATGCAGCTAGCTCATGATAAGCAGAAGCCGGGGGAGGATGTCGTGGCCTATATTAGGAGGTTTCAAAAATGCTCTCAGGACGTGAGAGAGGAGACGCGAGAGGATAAACTTTTGTAAGTTTATGCATAGGGCTTGTTGCCTGAGTATATATGTCATATGATTAATGAAACACGAGAAGGGATGTTCGCAGCATTCTTGAAAAAGTGAGGAACATTGCTTTTGTGGTCGAGCCTGTACTACCCCCTCCAGCTTTGACAAGCTTGCTACTAAGGCCAATGGTTCGGGGAGAGCGAGTGGAGCGCCACTACGATAAAACTAACTAAATCCACAATATAACAAGGTATAGAGCATCTAAATCCCAAACAACAAAAGATAAACCATTAATCTCAAATCTCTTCAAATAAATACAACAAGTCTCTCGAATTAAAAAATACAATATCTAATTCGAAAAATAAATATAAATATCCAATGCTCTATACATCAAAATAAATAAATACAAGTCTTCTCTCTTGTATTAAAAATCCTTCCCAAATCATCCTAGCTAAAATCATACTAATAGGTCCAAATCAAATCCAAAACGCCTAAATCCGCGCTAACCTGCCACTAAAAGAAAATATATGGAAGTACACAATACGACAGGAAAGATGCTCAACAAATATTAGCGGTGAATAAAACGTAACAATACGAGTACGAATATTCAAATCAAATGTAAATCTCATAAGCAATTATATCAATATAGTTTTTCAACAACACATTAATCGGGTCACTAGACCTCACGACCATACCGCGCCTATTCATTTTTAAGCATATCTAAAAAAAAAGAATATATGCGGGTGCCCAACCTCCGTGCCATATTAAAAATCTCATGACAACATGCTCAACACCAAAAATAATACCATATGAATCGAAATTAGATTCCAACAAATATTTCCAGATTCCAATGAATTTAGTAATTCAATTATAAGTCAATAATCATAAGAAAACAACGATCATAATACTCGCGAGATTTAGGAGCATATTGTGTAAAACTCCATATCTCAAACCACCAAAAGGATACCAACATAAATCTGCCCAGAAACGCAGATAACACCATCAAAATCAGTCCTCAAACATCATCAAAACTTCCTCCAAGATCAACCTTAAAACAACCCCAAAAATACCTCCAAAAACCTAAGGTTGAATGCATAAATCAAAGGGCATGTTTGTGTATAAAAAGAGAGGAAATAAAAATATGTTTTTTGAGTATTGTTGTGCCCTAAGGCTGTTACAAAAAAATATCCAATGATACCTTTTTATAAGGTAAAAATATAAGAGTTTGAATCAAACCACAACTCCTCAAAAATACTTGTTGTTCACGTTTTCTGAGACCATCGATCGATCTTTGAAAATCATCGATCGATCGCTCATGCCTAAAATCTGACAGTTTCCCTTAAAAATGCCATAAGGAAAAAGATTAAAAAATTCATATAAAATTCGTTTTAACTCTGATTTCAATTCCGCTGGAAGTTTTATTCTTCTAAAATCACAACCAACATATTTGAGCAATAAAAATAATTTTATCTCAAAATTTATTTTTCCTCTTTATTTTGAAAAATACCCCAAAAATTATGCGAGTTGTTACACTTCCCCACTAACAATGGAATTTCGCCCTCGAAATTCGCCGAATGCCCAACCCTCAAAAATCAGGCATACAATCTCCTAAAATAAACTCGTCACCAGAAATAAATTCCTCACATCTAATCTAGATGCCTAACACGAAACGATCATCTAAATATTCTATCTCCAAAAATACGTTCCACAAAACTGCAATAAACCCAAAACCCAAGACCCTAGGGTGATCGTATACATAATCTCTGATACCATTCTGTAACATCCAGCCCGCCCGGGGAGAGCGAACGGAGTGCCACTATGATAAAACTAACTAAATCCACAATATAACAAGGTATAGATCATCTAAATACCAAACAACAAAAGAGAAACCACTAATCTCAAATCTCTTCAAATAAATACAACAAGTCTCTCGAAATAAAAAATACAAAATCTAACTCGAAAAATAAATACAAATCTCCAATGCTCTATACATCAAAATAAATAAATACGATTCTTCTCTCTTGTATTAAAAATTCATCACAAATCATCCTCGCTAAAACCATCCCAATAGGTCCAAATCAAATCTAAAGAGCCTAAATTCGTGCTAACCTGCCACTAAAAGAAAATATGGGGAAGTACACAATACGACAGGAAAGATGCTCAAAAAATATTAGCGGTGAATAAAATGTAACAATACGAGTACAAATATTCAAATCAAATGTGAATCTCATAAGCAAATATATCAAAATAATTTCTCAACAACATATTAACCGGGTAACCAGGCCTCACCACCATACCGCGCCTATGCATGTTTAAGCATATCTAAAAAAAGAATATATGCAGGTGCCCAACCTCCGTGCCATATTAAAAATCTCATGACAACATGCTCAACACCAAAAATAATACCATATGAATCGAAATTAGATTCCAACAAATATTTCCAGATTCCAATGAATTTAGTAATTCAATTCTAAGTCAATAATCATAAGAAAACAACGATCATAATACTCGCGAGATTTAGGAGCATATTGTGTAAAACTCCATACCTGAAACCACCAAAAGGATACCAACATAAATCTGCCCAGAAACGCAGATAACACCATCAAAATCAGTCCTCAAACATCATCAAAACTTCCTCCAAGATCAACCTTAAAATAGCCCCAAAAATACCTCCAAAAATCTAAGGTTGAATGCATAAATTAAAGGGCATGTTTGTGTATAAAAAGAGAGGAAATAAAAATATGTTTTATGAGTATTTTTGTGCCCCAAGGCTGTTCCAAAACAATAGCCAACGGTCCCATTTTATAAGGTAAAAATATAAGAGTTTGAATCAAACCGCAACTCCTCAAAAATACTTGTTGTTCACGTTTTATGGGACCATCAATCGATCTTTGAAAATCATCGATCGATCGATCATGCCTAAAATCTGACAGTTTCCCTTAAAAATGCCATAAGGCAATAGATTAAAAAATTCATATCAAATCCATTTTAACTCCGATTTTAATTCCTCTTGAAGTTTTATTCTTCTAAAATCACAACCAACATATTTGAGCAATAAAAATAATTTGATCTCAAAATTTATTTTTCCTCTTTATTTTGAAAAATACCCCAAAAATTACGCGGGTTGTTACACTTCCCCACTAACAATGGAATTTCGCCCTCGAAATTCGCCTAATGCCTAACACTCAAAAATTAGGATAACAATCTCCAAAAAGAAACTCGTCACAAAAAAAAATTCCTCACATCTAATCTAGATGCCTAACACAAAACGATCATCTAAAGATGTTATTTCCAAAAATACGCACCACAAAAATGCAACAGACCCAAAACCCAAGACCCGAGGGTGGTCGTATACCTAAGTTGTGATACCATTCTGTAACACCTCGCCCACCAGGGGAGAGCGAGCGGAGCGCCACTACGATAAAACTAACTAAATCCACAATATAACAAGGTATAGAGCATCTAAATCCCAAACAACAAAAGAGAAACCACTAATCTCAAATATCTTCAAATAAATACAACAAATCTCTCGAATTAAAAAATACAACATCTAACTCAAAAAATAAATACAAATCTCCAATGTTCTATACATCAAAATAAATAAATATAAGTCTTCTCTCTTTTATTAAAAATCCATCCCAAATCATCCTCTCTAAAATCATCCCAATAGGTCCAAATCAAATCCAAAGCGCCTAAATCTGCGCTAACCTTCCACTAAAAGAAAATATGGGGAAGTACACAATACGAAAGAAAAGATGCTCAACAAATATTAGCGGTGAATAAAATGTAACAATACGAGTATGAATATTCAAATCAAATGCGAATTTCATAAGCAATAATATCAATATAATTTCTTAACACATTAACCGGGTCACCAGGCCTCACCACCATACCACGCATATGCATTTTTAAGCATATTTGAAAAAAGAAATATTAGCGGGTGCCCAACCTCCGTGCCATATTAAAATCTCATGAAAACATGCTCAACACCAAATATAATACCACATGAATCGAAATTAGATTCCAACAAATATTTTCAGATTCCAATGAATTTAGTAATTCAATTATGATTCAATAATCACAAGAAAACAACGAGAATAATACTCGCGAGATTTAGGAGCATATCGTGTAAAATCCCATGCCTCAAACCACCAATAGGATACCAACATAAATCTGCCCAGAAACGCAGATAACACCATCAAAATCAGTCCTCAAACATCATCAAAATTTTCTCCAAGATCAACCTCAAAACACCTCCAAAAACCTAAGGTTGAATGCATAAATTAAAAGGCATGTTTGTGTATAAAAAGAGAGGAAATAAAAATATGTTATCTGAGTATTTTTGTGCCCCAAGGCTATTCCAAAACAATAGCCAACGATCCCTTTTTATAAGGTAAAAATATAAGAGTTTGAATCAAACCACAACTCCTCAAAAATACTTGATATTCACGTTTTTTGGGACCATCGATCGATCTGTGAAAAACATCGATCGGCCGATCATGCCTAAATTCTGACAGTTTCCCTTAAAAAACCATAAGGCAAAAGTTCAAAAAATTCATATAAAATTCGTTTTAACTCCGATTTCAATTCCGCTTCAAGTTTTATTCTTCTAAAATCATAACCAACATATTTGAGCAATAAAATTAATTTTATCTCAAAATTTATTTTTCCTCTTTATTTTGAAAAATATCCCAAAAATTACGCGGGTTGTTACAAATACCCTAAAGGGTCAATTATCCGAATGATGGGGCTAAGGAGGAAAACAGTGGCGGCCGAGGGGCAGAAGGGGGAGAAGAAATAATAGAAGATTCGAAGAAGAAGAAGAAGATCCTACCGAGCTACCTTACACGGTAGAACAATCTTTAAACTTGTATGATCTCATGGTTCGCGACAAGGTTTGTAGACCGATTAACGTTCACACGACACAACAACCCTGGGAGGATAGGGAGAAACATCATTATTGTGCGCTTCATAATAGGGGAACCAAGCTACAAAAGTGTGTTTCTCACTAAGGAGGTTGACCGACCGACATGTGAAGAATAGAGGCATTGATCTGCCACCAACTTACGTGAACGATAACCCTTTACCACCCCATGGAGCCCATATGGACAGCGCTTTTGATGAAGAGGACTAACGATTGATGATAGAGCATTGGTTTGATGATAGAGACTCCAAAAAATCTTTGGATGATGAATTTGAATAATCTCCCAAAGAATGCAACTTCGAACTGGTGCAACTCCATTTAGGTGATGAGATTGAGGATGTAGACGAACAAGAAAAAGAAGCACATGTACCCATCGAGGGACTTAGTAAGTAGTTGAGAGCCTAATCCTTAGAGGAGGAAAATGTAGTGATAGCGTACGATAAGGCTGCGTATAGAGATGTGGAAGAATTTATGAGTTAGAAGATGACCAGATAGACCCGTGTATCGAATGTGTGGAAGTTTCTCGCTCACCAAAGTTTGGTTGGTTCTTCGATCATGTTGGCCTCCCTGAGGACTCCTGGCTAGAAGTCACACGATCCATCTTTGAGATTGCAAAGAAAAATATGGCGCCATGCCTGAAGTGGAAGGGGCCTATGGCCAAGCATGTGAAAAGATACCTCTTAGAAGTCACATTCTCGAAACCCAATAGATTGATCATCTATCCACACAATAGACCCTTGTATGTTACGACATTTGTAAATGATTGAGTTTTTTCTCCTGTTTTGTTGGATGGGGGAGCATCCATCAATATAAAACCTATTGGGTCCTTTTATGGTACTAAACTGTCAAAAAGAAGGATAGTGTCCCATTCATTGGCAATCTCACGGTATGATAACCACTTATCCAAATCGATGGGCTATGTTAATGTAGGTATCACGATGGGTAATATCACTTATCATATCAAGTTCCACATCATGAATTGTGAACCATCATACAAATTTTTAGGGGGAAGGGTATGGATGCACAACCATGGTTTGGTGCGCTCCACTTATCATCAATGCGGTAAGGCAAACACAAAAGGTAAGGAGGTGGTGATTCGAGATACCAAGAAGCCTTTTGCGAAGGAGGAAGCTCATATGGTAGACGCTACTTTATACACAAAACTGGTGAAAGAGGCCATGGTGGTAACAAGGTACACTAAGGGAACAAGGGTCCCGACCACTCGAGAGACCGTGTGAGCACCCGCTTGAATTGTGGTGACTTATGAAGAGGAACGGGACTTGGGTGTAGTGAGGCCCCTAGTCTATCGAGGAAGATTGGAAATCGAATAACTCCACGCATTGACCCAATTGAGCACCAAGTCCAGACTCAGAGCGTCCTAAGCAGGCTAACGGTGAGAGAACTGAACGAGAATCACGGGAAGAGGTCATTTAAATAGGGAGCTTCCCGGCAGTGCAAATGGGTAGTTTTACTTAATGATAAAATTATCTATAAATTATGAAGGTGTGAGCGAGAAGCTGAAGGTTTAGACGACAAGGCTGACCCGATTTGTGAATGCTTACTAGTGGATAACCCGGGGCAATGTCTAGTGATTGACAACTCTGGATTACAAGAGTTTATGGAAGAGGTAGAAGAAGAACCTTAATGCATGAAAGACAGTCCCAGGCCACATATTCAAGAGCTGGAGAAAATTGACCTAGCCAAAGAAGGTGATGACCCTAACCCTATTTTTATCTCAAAGGACTTGGTGGGAGTGCCTCGAGAGGAGTTAATCAAATTGATGCTAGATTTCAAAAATGTATTCGCATGGAAGTACACCGAGATGCCTGGGGTAGACAAAGAGGTGACCTATCACGTGTTGAATGTTTTTCCATTGGCCATCCTAGTGAAGCAGGCCACCCGAACGTATAAGAGGGAGTTGGATTTAAAAATCAAAGAGGAAGTTCAAAGACTGCTTACGGTCGGCTTCATAGTTCCAATCCAACATCCGATTTGGCTTTCTAGTATCGTACGTGTTGGAAAGAAAGATAAGAGCCAAATCAGAATATGTGTGGATTTTAGGGACCTAAATCAAGGATGAATTATCGCTTCCCTCTATTGATAGTTTGATCGTTGAAACTACGAGCCATGAGATATAAAGATTCATGGACGGTTATGTGGGATATAATCAGATAAAGATGGATTCGACCGATGAAGAGAAGACATCTTTTTGAACGCCTTTGGGTAATTTCATGTACACAGTTATGCCTTTCAGGTTTAAAAACGCATGAGCCACTTACCAGAGGACAATAATGGACACGATCTTTTTTACAAGACCTTGGAATTTTATGTTGACGATCTCGTGATTAAATCCAAGAAGGAGGCATCACACCTTGATGGTTTGAGGAGAGTGTTCACTCGATTCGGGAAGTACAAGCTGAAGAAGAACCCCCTTAAGTGCTCATTCGGGGTGATAAGCAGGAAATTCTTGGGCTTTGTGGTGAACCGTCAAGGGGTGCAAATGGACTTGAACAAACGTGAGGATATTCTTGATATGCCAAGGCTAAAGTCGGAGCAGGAGTTAAAAAGTTTCCTCGATAAAGTTTCCTACTTGAGGAGGTTCGTTCTAGGGATGGCCGAGGTGACACACCCGTTGATGGAGTTGCTGAGAAAGGGTATAAAGTTTGCATGGGAGGCAATGCACCAAGACACCATGGACAATCTGAAAGCACTCCTTACTTTTCCTCGGGCGATGATCCCCACAAAGGCAGGTGTCCCTTTACGTCTATATCTGACATCAACAGAACGATCTATTGGTGCTTTGTTGGCCCAAGAATTGGACAGTACAGAGAAACCTGTTTATTACTTTAGCAGAATCATATATGGGCCTGAGGCCAGATATACTAGCATTTAAAGGCATTGTTTAGCTCTTGTATTTATAGCACAAAAACTTAAGCACTACCTATTATCGTTCACAGTTCATATTATAATTAGGTGTGATCTTATAAAGTTTTTGATTTCTAAAACTGTGTTAATAGGTTGGGCAGAACGATGGTTCTGAAAAACTGTTGCTAAATCCGTTTAATACAAGATTAAACTATTTAAGTAACTCTGAACGATTTTTGGAGGAAACTCTTTTCTAAAAATCAAATCAAGTTAATCACAAGATGTGTTTAATAAAACATGCACGAGATCAGTTCAAAATTTGTTAACTAGTTTTGAAAAAGAAACTAAGACAGTTTAAATCAGCACACCATCAAGAATGAGATGAGGAGATGTAGAAAGATTAATGACGAGATTTTTAACGTGGTAAAACCTCACCCAACTGAGGAAACACCCACGGTGACTTCTAAGTCACAAACTAAAAATTCACAAAAATTAAATATAATAAGTTACAAACTATATAACACACATGCACACAAATCAGACCTATAGAAGCTCAGGAATATACCCATTGGTTTCCTTCTAACTTCTCTGCAGTTCAGATTATTGATGTGGCTCTCCTAGTTTGCTAACTTCCACTTTGTTTCAGTCTTTTGCCGACTCTTGTTTCAAGATCTTATTACTAACACTTTCAGTGTTGTAGTGTGTAAGTGTTTGTGATGGTGCTCCAACACATGCATGAACACACTCATGCTTGTTTATACAAACAGTCCAATCAAATTACATTTCAGATCTATATGCTGTGATTTTTAGTTTCTCTCTTCTTAGAAAACAAAAAAATTATTTGACCTTTAAAATGATCCAAGAATCCACGATAATCTTTCTTGGAAGACGGATTAAGATCTTTATCAATTTCAGGGTTTTCAAAGTAATTTTTGAAATTGAAAACCATCAAGTGCGATTCTTAACTAGGTCAAGGGTCTTGTTTCAAAAGAACTAGAAACAGAAAATGATTTTGTTGATTTTGAAGTTAAAACATTTACATAAAATAATCAACAAAAGATTTCTCAAGACGAGAAACTAAGAATGTAGATCTAAGTGTAATATAACATAAAAATGCCAGATCTATGATTTTTATGAAACAGAAATACAGAGTTAACCTAATTTTTAAGTTGGACATAAGATCTTATAAACCAAGAGGTTAAACCATGAAATAGCTTTCAAACCAACACAGAAATAACTCTCAAACACTCAAGGTTGGTGCTTGGGTTAAATGGTTTTTGGAAAATGAATCAGGGTTTGAAACTGTGTTTGGGCGAATTAGGGTTTCTAATTCTCTCTCTCTATGTGTGGTTTCTCTCTCTTCTATCTCTTCTCTCTTCTCTATCTACTTAGAGGAAGTGTAAAAAATCTCTCAAAGGCTGAGGGTAAGCCTCATTATATAGGGGCTGAAAAGGATCGAGAAAGCTATTCAAAATCAAGGGCTGGGATTTGGTCTTCCAAGATTGACTTTGATCCAACGGTGATATAAAAGCGATTATTTAAAAGGCTTCTAATTGGATGATAAGGGTTTCACAGGGATTGGGATTGGACACATGTAGAGCATTGATAAAAACAATCCAATGGCAGATAATGAACAACAGTTTTGAGTCTTTAAAGAAACACAAACCCAACCGGTATAAGGGTGACAAGTGTAGGGCAGATATCAAACCTCACACGCGTGTTGAAAATAATTACACAGCTACCTTAAAGTCTCAAGCGCTTTCGGATCCTACCCAAGTCAACTTATATGAATAAAACCACAAAATCAGTATTTATAGATTGACCCCAAAAAATTTTTAATCCAATTTTAATTATGAAAAAATCAATTTAAAAATCATTAAAAATTCCCAAAAATTATAAAAATTAATTTTAAATGGGATTAAACACACAACTCTCACAATCAATTATATGCAATATATGAACAATGTATCCAATCGTAATGTGTGTGAGTGTTTGCGAATATACCTTTAATCAATCAAACACGAGGA
The DNA here is from genome assembly GCA_949130495.1 of Sambucus nigra. Classification (NCBI taxonomy): domain Eukaryota; kingdom Viridiplantae; phylum Streptophyta; class Magnoliopsida; order Dipsacales; family Adoxaceae; genus Sambucus; species Sambucus nigra. The sequence continues at coordinate 513,559,226 of OX422221.1, read as the reverse complement.
ATGAAGAGTAGAGAAGAGTCTGAGGCTTTTTGGATTCTAGGCAATGGACACAATTTTATCACTATTTTCAATCTAGATGAGCATTTATACAATGTAGACTAAAGTGAGTTAAGAGTATAAGGTGCTTCAATCTCCCCCTTTGGAAATATGAGACAAAATCTCCTTTGAGTCATGTAGGACTCCAAGGGCAAAAAAGAGATAAGGAAAAACCTATTCCTATACAAAAAATCTATGTACCCATTTCCTATAAACGAAAATTGCATAACTCAATTAATTACAAATCAATACCCTATTATATATGTTGAGAATAAATCTACAGAATCCTGCAAATAATCACTAAGATCAAGCTTATTAGAAATATGTACAAAAGAAATGAACTCATCAGACTCAAATTTCTCCCCCATTTTGTTTCAAATGGACAAAAGGAAAAAATATGCAAGTCAAGGAGTTTATTCAGCACAAACCATTCCTATCGATTTACGCATAGCAATAAATCTATTACAATCCAAAGGTTTAGTAAACATGTTTGCGAGTTGCAAATCAGTAGGAAGATAATTGATTTCTAATTCCTTAGTCTCAATAAATTCGTGTATGAAGTGATATCTAATTTTTATATGTTTAGTTCGCGAGTGTTGAAAAGGATTTTTAGAGATATTGATCGCACTTTGATTATCACAATAGAGATGTAATTGTTCTTCTTGAATACCATAATCACTTAGCATTTTCTTAAGCCAAAGTAATTGAGCACAACAACTTCTAGCGTCTATGTATTCAGATTTAGCAGTTGATAAAGAAGTGCAGTTTTGTTTCTTACTACTCCAACCTACCAAATTATTACCTATATAGTAACATGATCCTGATGTTCTCTTACTATCATCAGTACACCCAGCCCAATCGGCATCAGTGTAACCTATTATAGTGCTAGGTGTATCATTTGTGTACCAAAATCCTAAATTCAGAGTGCCTTTTATGTATTTTATGATTCTTTTAACACAAACTAAATGGCTCTCTTTAGAATTGTTTTGATAACGAGCACACACGTAAACAACGTACATAATATCAGGACGCAAGGCAGTAAGGTATAACAAGGTTCCTATCATACAACGATAAAATGTTGGATCTACGAATTTACCACTCTCCTCCTTAGATAGCTTGACCGTAGTACTCATGGGAATTTTAGCATCTTTATCACTCTCAAGTTCGAATTATTTTATAATATCTAAAGGATATTTGATTGAGAAACAAATAATCCTTCTGAATTATGTTTGTCTTGAGGACCCAAGAAAAAATGCAAGTCCCCCATAAGAGACATTTGAAATTCTTTATGCATAATTTGAAAAAAGAATTGAACTTCTGAGGGAGATGTTGATCCAAAGATGATATCGTCGACATAAACTTGAGCTATAATAATATGTTTGTCAAAACGTTTAACAAAAAGGATTTGATCATTTCCATCTCTCTTAAAACCTTTATCTAAGAGAAAGTTGGAAAGGCACACATACCAGGCTCTTGGCGCTTGTTTTAGGCCATACAAAGCCTTTTTAAGATGAAAGGCATGATTTGTATATTGAGGGTCAATGAACCCTTTTGGTTGTTCTACATAGGTCTCCTCGGTCAATATTCCATTAAGGAAGGCAGATTTGACATCCATTTGGTAAAGCGTAAAATGTAAGTAACAAGCTTTGCAAAAGAGAAGGCGAACAGATTCTAATCGAGTAACAGGAGCAAAAGTCTCGTTAAAATCTATTCCTTCAATTTGAGAGTATCCCACTTTTATCAAATTTATTTTCAAATATCCAACGTGTGCCAATAACCTTTTTGTGATCAGGCCGAGGTACAAGATACCAAACATTATAAATGACAAATTGAAGAAGTTCTTCCTGCATTGCAGAAATCCAATGAGGATCATTCAATGCATCATTTACATTCTTTGGTTCCATAAGGGAAATAAAACATGCATAATGAGAAAATTTTCTTAATTGAGATCTTGTACGTACAGGCTCACTAGGGTTACCAACAATGTTATCTATGGGATGGTCTTTAGAAACCCAATTAGGTACTTCAGGTGTCTCAATTGGTAAAGAATCATCTATTTCTGGAGAGTCATTTTCTAAAACATTTTCAGACTCTTCCACAATAATTGGTTCTCGAGTCTTACTCTATACAGTAGTGTCACTTAGAATGACATTTATGTATTCCATTATGGTCTTAGTGCGAAGATTATAAACACAATATTCTCTACTATTAGGAGAGTATCCTAGAAAGATGGCTTTATCTCCATGAGTCTCAAATTTAGATAAGTGATATCTGTCTTTGCAGACATAACACGTACAACCAAAGGTTCTAAGGTACTTAAGATTGGGCTTTTTCCCATACCATAGTTCGTAAGGATTTTGTTTAGAATTCTTTCTAAGATAGGCCCTATTGATAATGTGACACGCAGTACGAATAGATTTTACCCAAAAAGATTTAGGTAAAGTCTTGGCATGAATCATAACACGAGCCATCTCTTAAAGAGTACGATTCTTTCTCTCAGCAATACTATTTTCTTAAGGAGTCTTAGTAGCACTAAATTCATGTTTGTAACCATTATAGTCACAATACTCTATAACATTAGTACCTAAGAATTCTCCACCTCTATCACTACGAATTCTATTTACTTGAGTGTCTTTCTCATTTTTAATTCGAAGTAAAATCTTCAAAAAGTTTTGGAAAGTTTCATACTTTTATTTTAAGAAATCTACCCAAGTAAATCTAGTGAAGTCATCAACCATAACAAGAATGTAACTGTGTCCACAGAGACTAACAGTTCGAGAGGGACCCATTAGGTCCATGTGGATGAGCTCCAAGGGTTTAGAGGTAAGAATTTCTTTAAATTTCTTATGAGATGCCTTAACATTTTTTCCTTCCTGACATGATCCACAGATAATATTAGAAATAGGCTTGATCTTGGGAATACCTCTAACTATTTCTTGGGAATACCACAGATAACTATTTCTTGTGACCCATTCGATTATGCCATATCTCATTGGCATCCATTATGGCAATGCTACAGACCTCAGTACTGTTCTGGACAGTATAATAATTTTCAAGAGTCCCGAGTCCTGTAATTATGCGCTCACCTTTTTCATTTAAAATTTTGCAATTATTCTTTGAAAAGGTGACAGTGTGATTTGAGTCGCAAAATTGTGAGATACTAAGTAGATTAGCCTTAAGACCTTTTACTAGAAGAACATTTTCAAGTAAAGGTAATCCTTCTTATTGGAGTGTTCCTTTACCAATGATTTGAGATGATACACCATCACCAAAAATAACTTTTCCTCCAGTAAAGATGGTTTTGTTTAAAAGTTTTGTATCATCTCCAGTCATGTGCTTTGAACATATAGAGTCTAAATACCAACCAGAGGGAGTGTGTTCAGCTTTTAAAGCAGTAATCACAATATTGCACTTCATCTGGGGCAATAACTCATCTTTTCTAACCTAAATATCTCTTGTATTCATTTTGCGCTTATTTTCTCTCATTTGATAAAATTTATGAGCATTAGATTTCTATTGAAAAATGTCTTGCGCATGAGGATGAATTTTATGGAAAGTATGAGCATTTGGTTTAGAAAAGTGTCTAAGAATCCTTCTTGGAAATGATCTTTTAGGTTTGGTATTTCTTTTTCTATAGTTAGATTTTTTGTCTGGTTATCTAGGCAGAACATAATTGTTACGAGGGAATAGTTAAAGTTTTGGTACACAGGAGTATTATAGATAGGGTTGACTAAACGTCTAAAGTAGTAACCTTCAATAGAATGACCAAAAAAGTCACAGTATGAGCAATATAAATTGCTTGAAGAGGAAATCTCCATAGAAAAGTTTCTAAACATAAGTTTCATGGAATTTTGGGGTTGAACCTTGTTCCTAGGGAGTACAGTTTGAAAGGCAGAATCACTCTTCCTAATCGGGGGGCAGACATATTTAGCCTTTGGTGGACTTTCACACTTAGAGTAACTTGATTCCCCAATATCAAACTTTGATTGTTTTTCATCAAACTCATTTTTCAAAGAATGAAAATCGGGACAAGTTTCTATAGGTCTTTTGTCTCCTGACACAAACTTAATTGGTTCAAAGTTTTTAGTTTGTGGCTTCAAATTTGGGCAAAACCCTATTTCAGTTCGATCATCAGAATTGGTTTTTGAATTAGAAGCAAAACCATCAAAATAGTTGGAATTATTTTCAAATTTTGCAAATTTTTTTTAAATAGTTCTGTCTTTTCTTTATATTGTTCCAAATCTAATAATGTCCCTTTATATTTTTTCTCCAGAGTTCCATTTTCTTCAATCAAATTCTTTAATTTTTGATCAAAAATTTTAACTTCATTTTCATGAGTTAGACATTGGGTAGTATACTCTTCAACATTAAGTTTAACTATCAGGCTTAGGTCTTCTAGTTTCTTAGTGATATCTTTCACTATCTTTTCTATTCTAGTGCTTTTCTTGAGAGTTTTCGCATAAAGTGTGTGAATATCAGGAAGGAAGTGTAGTGTGTGAAGTGACCCTACGGATTCATTTCATAAACTCACACACACATTGACATCGTCATTATCGCTTTCCCTTTGACTCACATATCCCTTGGTAGAACTAGCAATATTCTCACAAATCAAAGCATCTAAACCAGTAGCAGCATGATTCATAACAACATAAGTAGAGCTATTATCATAATTCGCATACATAGGCATATCATCATTATAGATTACCTTAGCAAAGAAAGACATGCAAGGATCAAAAGCATCAGATGATTCAGGTTCCTTATTTTCAGAATCACTTGAATCATCCCATCTTTTGCAAATGTTAGCCCTAGTATGTTTATTAATAGTGTTCTTTTTAACTCTAAAGCCTTATGCTATATGTCCTAGTTTTCCACATCTAAAACACTCAATGTTCTTGAAGTCTTTGTCAGGTCTCATGTCCTTGTGATGTTTGTCTTGACCTTTCTCATGAGGTTTGAAGTAGACTGAGTTGGATAATTTGTCTTGCCTTGTCTGTTTGCCATTTTATTTCTAAATTTAATAATTTTCTCAAACTATTTTGACATCAAGGCAATTTGATTATAAAAACTATCCATATCACATGCCTCATCAGAATCATCATTGGGAATAGTAATCTCAGGTTTCATCAGCTTAGAGGAAAAACTCAAATTGGAACTAGTCTGTTTCCTATAGGACTGGGTCATTTGTTTCTTAAATTCTAATTCCATTTCTAGAGTTCTTAGCTTGCTACTTAGTAGCTCAGAAGTAAGATTTTGGTCATTCATTTCCTCAATAGCATATCTTTTGTTATCAAATTTCTATGGTAAGGACCTTAGAATTTTAGAGACAATTTCATGTCTGTCATAAGTGATCCCATTAGCATGAAATTTGGTCACAATGTCAGTCAATTTCATGTAAAAGTCATCAAAGGATTCAGAGTTTGACATATTTAGAGAGTTATACTGCTGGACAAGTATCTGTATTTTAGCAGCCTTAACTCTAGTGTCACCTTCATGTGCAGTAATTAGTGTATCCTAAGCTTCTTTAGAAGTGGGACAAGATGAGATCCTTTTGAATTCATGTTCATTTATGGACAAAAATATGGCATTTTTTCCTTTGTTATTATTTTGAGAAGTTTTCTTCTCTTCTTGTGTGAATTCACTTAATGCTTTCTTAATCCTCTCATTACTTCCTTCAGTGGCTAGTTTTGTAGGATAAGTATATCCATTTTCAACAATATCCCAAACATCATCTCCCAAGGCTCCTTGTATGAAAGCAACCATTCTTACCTTCCAATAAGAAAATTTGTTTCCATCAAAGAGAGGGGGTCTAGTCAAGTTGCCAAATCTTTCATTTTTTTCGTCCATGGTTTTGATTTTAAGAAAAAAAATTCAAAAACACAAGATCTTTTTAAAATATTTCCAAAGATCTGATACCAATTGACAAACTGTTACTAAAGCCATTTAATACAAGATTAAACAATTTAACTCCGAACTATTTTTTGAAGAAACTCTTTTCTAAAAATCAAATCAGGTTAATCACAAGATGCGTTTAATAAAACATGCACGAGATCAGTTCAAGATTTGTCAACTAGTTTTGAAAAAGAAACTAAGACAGTTCAAATCAGCACACCAGCAAGAATGAGATGAGGAGATGTAGAAAGATTAATGACAAGAGATTTTTAACGTGGTAAACCTCACCCAACTGAGGAAACATCCACGATGATTTCTAAATCACAAACCAAAAATTCATTAAAACAAAATATAACAAGTTACAAACTATATAACACACATGCACACAAATCAGACCTATACAAGTTTAGGAATGTACCCACTGGTTTCCTTCTAACCTCTCTGCAGTTCTGATTATTGATGTGGCTCTCCCAGTTTGCTAACTTCCACTTTGTTCCAGTCTTTACGTCGACTCTTGTTTCAAGATCTTATTACCAACACTTTCAGTATTGTAGTGTGTAAGTGTTTGTGATGGTGCTCTAACACATGCATGCACACACTCATGCTTATTTATACAAACAGTCCTGTCAAATTATAGTTGAGAACTATATGTTGAGATTTTAAGTTTCTCTCTTCTTAGAAAACAAAAAACTTATTTGACCTTTAAAATGATCCAAGAATCCATGATAATCTTGCTCGAAAGACGGATTAAGATCTTAATCAATTTCAGGGTATTGAAAGTAATTTTAGAAATTGAAAACCACCAAGTGCGATTCTTAACTAGGTCAAACGTCTTGTTTCAAAAGAACTAGAAATAGAAAATGATTTTGTTGATTTTGAAGTTAAAAACATATACAGAAAATAATCTACAAAAGATTTCTCAAGACAAGAAACTAAGAATGCAGATCTAAGTGTAATATAACATAAAAATGCCACATCTATGAAATACAGATCTAACCTAATGTTTAAATTGGACACAAAATCTTAAAACCAAGAGGTTAGACCACGAAATAGCTTTCAAACCAACACATAAATAACTCTCAAACACTCAGGGTTGGTGTTTGGGGTAAATAGTTTTTGTAAAATGAATCAGGGTTTGAAACTGTGTTTGGACGAATTAGGGTTTCTAACTCTCTTTCTGTGGTTTCTCTCTCTTCTATCTCTTTTGTCTCTTCTCTCTTCCCTATCTACTTAGACGAAGTGGCAAAAATCTCTCAAAGTCCGAGGGTAAGCCTCCTTATATAGGGGACTGAGAAGGATCGAGAAGGTTATTCAGAATCAAGGGCTAAGATTTGGTCTTCCCAGATTGACTTTGATCAAACGGTGATATAAAAGCGGTTGTTCAAAAGGCTTCTGATTGGATGATAAGGGTTTCACACGGATTGGGATTGGACACATGCAGAGAGTTGATAAAGACAATCCAATGGCTGATAATAAACAATGATTTTGATTCTTGAAAGAAACATAAATCCAACCGGTATATGGGTGACAGGTGTAGGGCTGATATCAAACCTCACACGCGTGTTGAAAATAATTACACAGCTACCTTAAAGTCTCAAGCGCTTTCGGATCCTACCCAAATCAACTTATATGAATAAAACCATAAAATCAGTATTTACATATTGACCCCAAAAACTTTTTAATCCAATTTTAATTATGAAACAATCTTTTTGAAAATCATTAAAAATTCCCAAAAATTATAAAAATTAATTTTAAATGGGATTAAACACACACAACTCTCACACAATCAATTATATGCAATATATGAACAATGTATGCAATGTAAATGTGTGTGAGTGTTTGAGAATATACCTTTAATCAATCAAACAAGAGGAATGAAGAGTAAAGAAGAGTCTGAGGCCTCTTGGATTCTAGGGAATGGACATAATTTTGCCACTATTTTCAAACTAGATGAGAACTTATACAATGTAGACTCAAGTGAGTCAAGAGTATAAGGTGCTTCAGGTACTTAATCCTCTCAGAGTATGTTATTATGTGTGCGGTGCCTCGAGCCATCAAGAGCCATGCATATGTGGATTTGTCAGCCATCTTCCCATCAGGAACATTCGAGCCACCTATTCAAGAACTCCCAGGTCACGATCTCCAGGCTAATTTCATAGCATCTAGCCTGGATGAGTGGACTATGGAATTAGATGGGGATTCGTATCGAATATTGCACATTTTCGTTCGTTAGCTTTATGCATTCTATCACTTTTACGGTCCTAAAAGGTTATAATTATGCTCATTAACCAGAAAACCCTAGATTTGGATATATACATGCTTTTCAGGGGTTATTTGTTCTTTTGTAGGTATTGGAACGCTAAAAGTGAGGTTCGGTTGCATTTCGGAGAAGTTTCGTCGTCGAATGCTAATTCAAGGGAAATTTGGTCTTTTTAAACTCACTATTTTTTATGTAATGAAGATACCAACATGTATATCATCAAATTATCGTTTCGTGGCCACTGACCGTGCGTCATTCGGACTCCGTATGTGGAAGTTATGGCCATTTTCGAAAGGTTTTGATATTTTCTTCTACTTCAAAGGCATTTTGGTAATTTCACACTGCATAATCTGGAGGGTTTCAAAATAGAATCATGTAGATAATTGAATTAGTTGTGCGTCGGTTCCAACCACGCCTCATTTAGATTCCGTATGAGGGAGTTATAGTCGTTTTCGTGCAACGCATCAAAATTGGTTCAAAGAGGAAAAGTGGGTTGTCTCCAGCCCAAGGCAAATTCCAAAACCGCGGTCGATCGGTCCCAAAATAGAGGTCAACCGCGCCCAATAGATATGGATGAAAATTGACTTATTTTGGGTGTTTTGACTTGGTTTTGTTGGGGGTTTATTTTGGGGTATAAATAGAATGCTGGGGTTTTTTTTTTTGGAAGATATTTCATTTTTTAGGTTAGTTTTTGGGGATTCTTTGTGGAGCTTCCCTCTCCTCTCTTCTCTTTGGGTTTACACCCATTTGTGTATGTAAGTATCACTATTCATGTTCTTCTCCATTAATGTAATTTCCATTTTTGTTCTCAAGCTTTGTAACCTAGATTTCCATGCTTTCCATTTATTTCTTGCTTAGATAAATTGTAGTGTAATTTAATTAGGTGCTTTAATTATTTTTCTTTATCATGCTTTCTAGCTAATTTAAATTAGGTTGTGTTGGATTGAACTCACATAGGTTGATGTGTTACTTTGCTTTGGTGATGGAGTTTACGGGTCTATTTCGGGTGCGTTGTCCTAGTTATTACGCCTAGGGGATTTGGCGGGCATATCATGTATGCTCCGTGCTTACGACCTTGGGTACATAAGTTCCAGGGTATTTGCTGACGCTAAAATCGTATTAGGCTTTTATGTGAATTTAGGGGTGCGACAACCCTTGATTTAATTAACTATCTAAATGAGACGCATTTGTAATAACTCATCGACCCATGTAACCATTTTATACTAATTAACTCGGGTGAGGGATATTCGACGCAACCTATAGTTTTCACTCGCTTTCTTAATCTAGCTTAATTTTCCCTCGCCTAGTTTAATCTTTTCCTCTATTTATCTTTTTTTTAGTTAAAAAATTATCTTTTACACTTTTATTTTAGGAGTATTAAATCCTATAAATTCTAGCAACTCGTCTCTGTGGATTTTCGATACCCGACTTACCGCTACACTTTTATCGCAAGTGCAGTCGTAATTTAAGTTTTTGTATTAAGGCGGTGAACAGAAAACAACGATCGGCGTTTTGACGCAATGCCAATTTTCACCCTTAATCAAAATGGCGTCGTTGCCGGGGACTAGTTTGTTTTAGACTTTATTTGATTTAGTATTTCATATTATTTTCTTTCTATTTGTATTATTTGCTAACCTTTTTGCAGGACTTCCACATTTGAGCACTTAGAAACGGTCGAATTTTTCCCGTGCGCACCTATTTTGTGGAATTTGCCACTTGAGCCTTTTTGGGGGTAAGCATGTCTTAGTCTAATTCTTTCGGTAATCATTGTTATAATTCTCAAAATGCTCGTAATCCTATGACTTTCGGTCAATACTTAGAATCCCAAAGTATAACAAATTCAAATATGACTTTGGGCGAGTATAACGAAAGTCAAAACTTAGGTTATTGGAATTTTGATGATGATGATAATGATTTTGGTCCTTTACCTCCTTGTAATAGGAATTTTGAAACGAATTGCAATAGTTTTCAAAATTCCTATAATAATGAGTTTTCGTTTAAGTCCAATGGTGATTTTCAAAGTTCCCATTTTCATGGATCCGCACCTTAACCTATGACATTCGGTGAAAGTTTGCGTATGTATGATAATGAGAAAATTGAAAATTGTTATCTAGAAGAAAATCATTTGTGGGAACAAGAATTGGATTTATTATTTGAGTTCGACGACGATTTTGCTTCCGAGACTTTTGAAGTCGAGGAATGTTTTGAACCAAATGAGGTACTTGTGCCTACTTTGGAACAAACCATTCTAGACTTTTCCCATCTCGTAATAGATATTGAAATTGAGGATGAAAATGACGTAATAATTATTTGCAATGAAATGATTTCTTCTTTGGCCCCCAAAGAAGAACATTTCATTGAAAATGATATTATTTCATTCGAAACTCAATCTTCATGCGATGATGATTCATCTCATGAGTTTTAATTTCTCTCATTCCCATTTTCATTCTCTATTATCACACCGTCACAAGTACCCGATGATTCGATTTCAAACTTTAATGTTTAAACCTTTTCGTCGATGAGGAGTACTTGCTCGAGTCGCCTTCCACGATCACATCGTTGCCTTCGTGTGTGCCGCCTCCCATTCCAATTTCAAAATCCTTGGGAGGATATTCGTCTTTTCTCGATCCCCACATGTTCTTGTCACTTGTTCAATCCAAACCCCCCATCGTCCCTCCAAAAATTTTAATTGGCGATGGTTCATTTCTTTCGCCTTACACATGCCTTCCGTTTTTCAAAAGGAATCCATATTTTTCGGAGGGCATGCTTGAGAGTGAGGTACACTGATTATCCTCCAAAGTCAAATCATTTTTATGGTGGTCCCTCAGCTATTTATACTTCTAGTGTATAGTTAGTGTGAAGCCTAAATAGTAGGTTGTATATAGTTAGTTTTTATTCTTTCTTTCTTTATTTTTTCTTCCTTTTTTAATTTAATCTCTTGTAATTAGTTAACTTTTTGTTATTTGTTTTTTCTATGCTCGGTACTAACTTATTTTTTAGATTCTTTGGACTTGTTCTTATGGGGATCGCTCCACTTTTGGGTAATATCGCTCTTTTCCTCTCTTCGACTTGGTTCTTAATTCACATTGAGGACAATGTCAAGTTTTAAGTTAAGTGGTATGGGATATTCTATCCATTTCTTTATTTATTCCATGTTTTTTCCCACATGTTAGTTACTTAGTATGCTTTTCTTAGAAAAATTAAAAATTTCAAAAAGATTTTCTTTCTTTTTTCTTCTATGTTGGGCATTTTGTCCTTGTTTCCGATGATAAATTTTAATAAATCCCCGATCCAATTGACAGCCCAACGATGCATGTTATCGATATTATAAGTTGTTCGTCTTTAGTCTCACTTATTGATATTATGAATAACTTCATGAATTAAACTTTAATCCCATGAGCACATGCACTTTCCTTGTTTTATTGATTTGGTTTAAGATTTTTATAACTCGGTAATCGTTTGTTGCATTGTATATACTTACACCGAGTAAGCTTTGTACCTTTCGTCGTTTGTGAGTGTATACACTATTATTTTCTCATTGAAAACGTTGAATTCGTCGGTAGTCTCACTATTCTTTCATTTGACCGTTCATTAATTGAGTTCATACTTGAAATGTGTTACTTGAGCATGATTTTCATATATTGTTTTCACCCAAGAATTGCGTAAACTTTCAGAAATGATCATAGGCCATATTTGTTATATCACCCATATTGAACTTGACCTCACGTTATATGTTTACCCTCGTCAACCCCTTTGAGCCTAAATATAGCCTTTCATTTCATAACCCAAATCCCGTAACAAACACTAAATTGGAGTTTTAGCCCATACATACACTTTCCATACCTTTGTTTGGAATGTTACTTGGGATTGAATGATGATGTTATGATGTCGGTTGCAATTTAGGCATATGAGAGTTTGAAAAGTAAAGAAAAGAGATGTGAAAAAAGTGTGAGAAAGAGAAAGCAAAACGCAAAAGAAAACAAAAGAGAAAATTGAGAAAAGGAAGAAAAGAAAAGAAAGAGAAAGTTGTAAATGTTGTATATAGTTTAATAAGCTTTTATCGCTCTCCAATTCATACATTTAATGCTTGGTTTGGAACTTGTTTTCCAACTTTTGATATTGCCCGCATTTTCCCATTATCCCGAGTTTTCATCCCGAACACTTTGAATCCGTACATACATTCCTTTCATTTCGTACCCAAGCCTAGCCTACATTACAACCCTATAAAGTCCTATGTGATATTAAAGCGTATTTAATTTAAAAGTCATAATAGTTTTGATAATCTGTGAAAATGAATTTCGCCTCTTTTAGTGTGCAGTATCTTTCATTGAGATTACATTTTTCAGTTTATATATAGCGTTCTTCATCTGTGACATGTGTGCGGCCTAGTTTCCATTTACATTTACTCTTTATGCCCGCATGTCCCGTGTGTTACCTCCCTGTTTCGAGTGAATTCGCTTGATGAGTGTTATGCCCATGAGGATTGAATATATTCTTGCTTTAATGTTTATCCGGTTTATATAAGTTTTTGCCAAATCACACTTTGCATGTGCTCACTCCCCTCCCGCATTTTAAGGTTTCAATTTTATAAGGTGCATTCTATAATGTTAATGATTCGGACTTTTGTGTGAATTCATTCACTTTGCTAATAATGCATATGAAATATTTTTCGCTTTTGTTGGGCTTGTCGCATGTTGGTTTGGCCATATTTTGAGGAAACCATATGATGTTTTTGGGTATCATCCCTGAAAACCCTCACGAGACGACACTCGTCCACTAGGGTAACCTAGGGGTCTAACGGCTTATTGCATATGCTAAATAGAATCGTGTTCCCTACGAAAGTGGCAATTATATTTCGATGCATATATACATTTTGTATTTCCTTCTGTGGACTGGTTTTGTTTGTTTCATTACTAGGGACTAGCAATGTTTAAGTTAAGGGGTGTGATTCGTATCGAATATTGCATATTTCCGCCCGTTATCTTTATGCATTCTAGCACTTTTACGGTCCTAAATGCCTATAATTATGCTCATTAACCAGAAAACCTTGGATTTGGATATATACATGCTTTGGAGGGGTTATTTGTGCTTTTATAGGTATTGGAACGCTAAAAGTGAGGTTCGGTTGCATTTCGGAGAAGTTCCATCATCGAATGTTACTTCAAGGGAAATTTGGTCATTTCAAACTCACTATTTTTTATGGAATGAAGTTAAAAACATGTATATTATCAACTTATCTTTCCGTGTCCACTGACCGTGCGTCATTTTGACTCCGTATGTAGAAGTTATGGCCATTTTCGAAAGGTTTCAGTATTTTCTCCCACTTCAAGGTCATTTTGTAATTACATGCTACATAATTTGGAGGGTTTCAAAATATAATCATGTATATAATTGAATTATCTTCGCTTTGGTTCTGGCCACGCCTCATTTCGATTCCGTATAAAGGAGTTATAGCTGTTTCCGTACAACGTGTCAAAATTGGGTCAAAGAGGAAAAGTGGGTTGTCTCCAGCCCAAGGCAAATTCGAAAACCGCGGTTGACCAGTCCCAAAATAGAGGTCGACCGCACCCATCAGATATGGATGAAAATTAACTTATTTTGGGTGTTTTGACTTGGTTTTTTTGGGGGTTTATTTTGGGGTATAAATAGAATGTTGGGGGCTTTTTTTGGAAGATATTTCATTTTTTAGGTTAGTTTTTGGGGATCTTTGTGGAGCTTCCCTCTCCTCTCTTATCTTTGGGTTTACACCCATTTTTGTATGTAAGTATCACTATTCATGTTCTTCTCCATTAATGTAATTTCCATTTTTGTTCTCAAGCTTTGTAACCTTGATTTCCATGCTTTCCATTTATTTCTTGCCTAGATAAATTGTAGTGTAATTTAATGAGGTGCTTTAATTATTGTTCTTTATCATGCTTTCTATCTAATTTAAACTAGGTTGTGCTGGATTGAACTCACCTAGGGTTTATGTGTTTCTTTGCTTTGGTGATGGAATTTACGGGTCTATTTCGAGTGTGTTGTCCTAGTTATTACACCTAGGGGATTTGGCGGGGCATATCATGTATGCTCCGTGCTTACGACCTTGCGTGCGTAATTTTCGTGGTATTTGTTGACGCCAAAATCGTATTATGCTTTTATGCGAATTTAGAGATGTGGCAACCCTTGATTTAATTAACTGTTGAAACGAGACGCATTTGTAATAACTCGTCGACCCATGTAACCATTTTATACTAATTAACTCAGGTGAGGGATATTCGATGCAATCTATAGTTTTCACTCGCTTTCTTAATCTAGCTTAATTTTCCCTCGCCTAGTTTAATATTTTCCTTTATTTATCTTTTTTTTTAGTTAGAAAATTATCTTTTACACTTTTATTTTAGGAGTATTAAATCCTATAAATTCTAGCAACTCGTCTCTGTGGATTTTCGATACCCGACTTACCGCTACCCTTTTATCTCAAGTGCAGTCGTAATTTAGGTTTTTGTATTAAGGCGGTGAATAGAAAACAACGATCAGCGTTTTGACGCAACACCACTTTTCACCCTTAATCAGATGGTTCTTCGGTTGAGAAAAGGGGGGAGCAGGATTCATTCTACGATGAGATGGTGAATAATTTCGTTTATCTTTTAAGCTGTAGTTTGAATGTTTGAATAATGAGGGTGAATATGAAGCACTAGTCTTGGGGTTACTCGAAGATCTCGAAAGCGGTATGTAACTCTTGACGATAAAGGGGGATTCCAACTTGTTGGTGAAGCAGGTAACTGGAGGATTTGATTTAAAGCATATGAGCCTAGCGCCCTATCGAATAATCATTCAATGGTTGCTCGGGAAGTTAGAGGTGGTAAGGATCAAGAGGCATCCTCGAACGATGAACCAACATGCATACGCCTACGTCATTTTTGCTCAAAATATCACCTTCAATGGGAATTCAGCAGCGCTTTGAATCATAAAAAGAAGAACCCCATCGACGGTATTGGAAATGTTGCCCTCAGATGACAAAGATGACTAGAAGGGTGAGATCAGAAAGAAACTACAAAGAGTTGAAGAGCGACTGGGCTTAGTTGACTTGGCACAATACTTCGTTACTAAGGGCAACTAGTTCTATAAAAATAAAGGGGGTTAGCTATCCAAAAGTTTGGATCCGGAGGAAGCCAAAAGAAGATTGATCAAGGTGCATAAAGATAGCTGTGAAACCATCGAGATCCCTCTGTATAGATGGATACAACGGCCAGGATACTTCTGGCCTTCAATGAGATAAGATGCGAAAATAGTACATGAAGTGTTGTTTGTTCTACCAAGCAGCAGAATGCAATTTCATTGATCAACCCCACGATTGGAGGCAGCCATATATGGATCTGTTGATAGACGGAGTAATGACTACGGACAAAGAAGACATCACCAAGGTAAAGAGGCGAGCACCAAGGTACTTTGTTCAAGAAGGGCAATTGTACCAAGGAGGCTACCATGAACGGACCCTAAGGTGCATAAGGAGATATGAGACCGAAGAAGTGCTAAAGCAAGCTCACGAGCCGGGACACATCGGAGGAGCCAAGCACTACGACTAACTCACGACCTTAAGGTATTGTTGGCCTATGTAAAGCTCGTCAACTACACAGGAACATTACCCATGCTCCTTCACTGGACCTGTATTCCCTCTTTACACCTTTTTTTTATTCTATACTTGGGCGTTTGACTTAGTAGGGGCCATAAACCCTACATCGTGAGGAAAGATATGGATTTTGGTAGCCACGGAGTGCTTCACAAAGTGGTCAGAGGCCATACTACTCAAGAAAGCCACGGCGGGGATAGTGTCCTGATTCATGAAGGAGTACATTATCTCTCGATTTGGTATCCCAAAGGTGTTTTTATCAGATAATAGCACCCCTTTCGTGAAAGCAACGTGCATTTGCCAACAAACAAGTACACCATCATCCATCATAAATCAACTGTAGCATACTCGAAGTGAAATGGGCAGGCAGAGGCCACCAACAAAACCTTAGTAAATATTTTGGAAAATATGTTAGAAGATTTCCCGAGCACATGGGATGATAAGATTCCCGAAGTATTTTGGGCTTACCGAATGACAAAGAGGAAATCAACGGGGTATACCCCATTTTCCTTAGTGTTTGGGGTAGAAGCTGTATTACTAGTCAAACTCGAGGTACCTTCTGCTTGCTACAACTTGCGAAGCACAATGCTCCCTCATAGCCAACACGTATAACTCGAGCACTAAAAGAACACTAGCACAATGCTACATGACACTTCGAGATGTACAGGAAGCCATTCTCCAGATTCTACGACTAACTGGTGAGGCCAAGGAAGTTTAAAGAGGGGGACTTGGTTCTGAAATCGTGCACAAGGTACATTAGTGGTTTATCACTGCCCAAGTTTGAGGCTAACTACGAATGATCGTATGTTGTTCAAGTAGCTCAAATTTTGAGTTATTGCGAGATATCTAAAGTGGAGGACAATATTACCTTCAAACTGAACAACAAGTGGATGAAGATATACAATGTTTAAATGTATGTTTTGACAACACCTAAGTTTATTACTTTGTATATTGTTAATGTTTTTTCGAAAGGATGTCTCCTGAAAATGATTGGTCCTATCTTCTTAAAAATAGTATGTTATGCTGTTAGGTGGATAATGTTAGACCACTCTTTTTTTTACGTTTGTTATTCTTCTTATATCGCATAGTGTGACTTGTATTGATGTAATAGTTTAGCCAGTATTAAAAGAAAAAATAGGGGGGGGGGGATAGAAGAAAAACACCAAATATCACAAACACCAAAGTCACCAATATTCCTTCATTTAATAAAAAAAGATATTGTGATTATATGCAAACAAAATAAGCATTGAACAATCAATGAAATAAGCATTGAACAATGGTGCCTACGGCTATCCATAATAAAACGAAGGTTCGCTAATCCAAGCAACTGATTATGATGTTGGGGAAGAATTTTCTCAAGGTTTCTCTAGTCTGCAATAAGATCAGCCAAATCCTTCTGGCGAAGCTCCATCTCTGCTGAATAGATTCCAAGTCTTGCTCCCTCTGAAGAAGCATACCCTCTACCCGAGCAACAGCTTCTCGAGACTCATATACCTTATGTTTAGACATCACCAGTTGGGTCTCCAGACTTGCGAGCTCCTACAAAAATGTTACATTCTAGCGATGAGAGCTCTGGAGTCGATGATAGATGGTAGGTACATCAGCTTTCTTGAAGTCGAAAGTCACAGAGAAGCTTCACCAACCAAGGCAGTGAGAATCCATAATTTATGATCACATTCACTTTCCCCAATAAAGATTTGATTGTACCAGAGCTAAGATATTAGAGGGGGTATTAAGGATCTCCTCTAAGACAATGGTGAGCCCGAGCAAGCGGCATGCCATCATCCCAGGAATAGGCTAAAGACTGCGAGAGGTTAAAGTCGAAGAAAAATGGACTAAGAGATGCTCAATCAGCAAATGGGAACCCTCAGTCAAGATATGGGAGAAATTGGCCAAAATCTGCCTCACAACCAGCTGAGGAGCTACCTCCGAAGGATGTGCGTTGAAGACGCTATCACTCGTGGAAGGGAGCCGAGTATGCGAAGCGCAGTCACTTTCTTGAACCCTAGAGGCAACTACTTTGGGAACCTCACCAACGTTAGGCGATGTTCCTTGGATGTGTATAGCAGGGGACCTGCCCAAAGATGAGAATTTAGCTAGCGTCCTCGCCTGTGCAACTTCCTGAGCAATAGCTTCAACTTCTGGCCCATGTGCTATGGGTTGCTCGACCTCCACCTGAGATACAAGAAATTACTATGTGAGAAAAAAACAAGAACATACATACAAACTGGCTTGCAATCATGAATTTTATGCCAATAAGACTTGTCCCACCTAAACCTTAGTTATGGAAGATTTTATGCCAATAAAACTTGGCCCGCCTGACCCTCGGTTATGGGAGATTTTATGCCAATAAGACTTGGACCGCCTGACCCTCGGTTAGGGGATATTTCTAAGACCAATACGACAAGGAAAAACTAATAAAATTTAAATGCAGGACATATCTAGAAGAAAATAAGTATACCTCCGGATGCTGCTCATCAGCAAATTCATGAGTAGCCATTTGAACTACATCTTCTTCTTCAGCCACAAAAGGTGAAACCAAAGGACGTTATTCTCGAGGAGAAATCACATCCCCACATCATCAGCAACCCCCTCCGGTCTCCCTTCTCCTTGTCCCACAGCAGTAATGTTGATCGAGGCCCAAAAAATGGTAACATGAACCTGGTCATAAGAAGGGGTGGGGGCTAAAGGAACAACGGGCTTAGATAGAGATACCTACGAAGCACAATAGAGAGCAAGTTAGAACAAAAAGTCAAAACGAACAAAATGAATTTACAACATCAAGAGAACAAGCTTACCACGGGCAGCAAACTAATAATAACGGGGGATTTAGGAGCAACTTGAACAATCCTTGCAGCTGGCACACCTGCCTCAAGACAAGCCTGCTCGAGAAAAAAAGTAGGATTAGGTGAATAACTGCTACTTGATTATGTAGAAGTATCAGAAATAACTGCCCCTATGGGAAATTGAAGGTTACCAACGAAGTAGTAGGGGCAGCTATCTCCTGCAAAATAGCTCCCTTCGAGGCAGTTAAGGTTGCGCCATGCTTCTCCAACAGACTACTCTCCTTAACATCATCACGCGAACCACCTCACATGTCAACCTGGAAAAGGGAGAGAGTTTAAACAAAATAGAGTCATCATCACAGGGTAAAAGAGGAAAATTTAGGGACTTAGGATAATGATGGAAATTATACCTCTTCTTCTTCCAACACGTCCTCTAAAACTTCAGAATCTTGACGAGGCGAGGCTAGTTTGGAGAGAGAAACCATCCTCCTTAACCTGTGCCTCCGAACCAATGCAGTTTCCTCGTACTCTTCTTCTTCTCATTCTTTTTCTTCCTCCACTTTCTTATCTCTCCCCTCATCATCCTCATCTTCATCAACATCACCACCAATATGAGCAGCTATATGCCTCTCAGGAAATTCTTCCTCGCTTGACTCAGACGATCCCTCCATCATGAGCTTAAGAAAACAATTTGCCTTCGATTTCTTACTACTACCAGTAGTTTGAGGAGCATACAAAAACCCCCGAGAAGCTATTTTAGCTGACATAAATGCCCTGTCTTCTTCACTGATATTCTCCCAAGTCTATCTGAGTCGATCAAACATTCGATTGACTACTTTGATGACTTTTAGATCAAAAGTGTGGGCCACTACAACTTCTTGGGAAATCTTGAGCTTCTTTTATTGGAGCTCTTAGGGTATCCCTAATCGTTGTACCAGAAGAGGCAATACGCAAAGAATCACTTCTTTCAACTGGTCTTGAGGGACCAGGAACAATGGTAGCTACATCGGCCAGAAGGGAGGTCTGAGTTACTTTTTTCTTTTTGACAACTACTTGGTCCACTAGAGCTAATAGAGGCAGCTCGTAGGGGATGACATTTTTGGCAGTACTGAGAGGGAATATATAAGAGAAGGTGGTACAATTTCTCAAACCCAACTCTGTGGGTGGGTACCTCTCAACCTAGGGGTAGCGTTGTTCCTTCAAATAGTTACTCTGAAAATGGACAAGTTGGTTTTTACAGAATACTGTTACATAGATGGCCGACCTCCTTCCTCGAGCTTGTTTACTCGAAATAATAGAATTGGTCGGATAACTGGCACACGGTCTCACAACAGCTGCGGTAAAATAATTTGCACAAGCGAAGGAAAAGTTTGTTGGCTTTTCACGGGTAAAATGGCTCAACAAAGGGGTTCCTTGATTGTAGCCAAGCTGTAGGGCTACACAGTGGGGCCTGTAAATAGAATAAAAAGAAGACCATTCTGTGTACGATGGTAAGTAGGAAGGGATCAATAGAAGTGGGACATTATTCGAGGTAAAGTTCCTCGTAAGAGCTTCATCAAAGGGAGCTATGGGGTGTCCCTCCTCAGCAAAAAAAGGCATTTGTAAAAAACTGATCCACCCCAATATAGGGGCGGGTTAAGAACCTTTCGACCCGATCGATTAAAGAAATAGGAGGCTTATTAACACTCTTGTGATTCCAGTAATAAATACGGAGGACCCTCACTGAATGATAACTGGGGTAGTTACCAGCAGGAGCGTAGCCGGGGAATGGGCATAAAGGAAAGCTGTTAAAAGGACATAATTTTCATAATTGGAGACATCAAAATAGTCAAAGATCCGCGCAAAATTTTCCACCACGCGATCGAGCCAGGTATACAATGAACCAAGAACGACAGCAGCAATAGGGATCTTCACGCCGCTCACCATCCGAATAGCCATGTTTATTAAATCCTTCTGGGGGAAATCATGGGGATAGATCGGTAGGTAGATTTTTTATAACATCACTCAAATATAGCAGCCAACTCCCTCTGAGAGTTAAAGCCCTTTCCTACTATGGGTTGTTCGAACACTTTCTTTCCCCAGGGATTCTCCTTGGACGCCTCGTAGACCTTAATCACGGCTCTGCCTTCGATGAAGTGAAGTACCTAATCACTTCGGAGTAGGTGCACTTGTTGTAAGTAACCATACAATCCTTCATCGCTTCTTTCTGTTCAACCCTCAATGTCTTATCTTTGTTAGAGACTGCCTCCTCAAAAAAAGTATCAAACCCTCCAAATTTCAACCCCAGAAGCTCGCAAATATCTTCCAAAGTGATAGTTAACTTGCCCCAGGCGGCCACAAAAGTACGTGACCTGTGGCTCCAGCGAGAGATTAGTAGTTGAAAGGGTGGTGTTATTATTAGAAAGGGTAAGATCACCCAGCCAGAGGGAACAAGACAAACCAACAAGAGCCGTATAGACATAATATTTAGAGCGGATGTATTTGATCGAAGGACCTAATCCCTTGTAAGCACCTGAGGAAGCTTCAAACTGTACTTTTGAGAGGAGTAAGTCACCACGTTCAATGCGAAAGAGGGTGACAATAGCAGTAAGGATATAGGCAAAGTCTTCAGCATCTTCACCCTCCTCCATTATCAGGTTAGGGTTCTCAGTTAACTCCAACTCATCGGGGGATTTCTCCTCTATTTTCCAGAAGTGGTCAGGCTCGCCAAAATAGGTAGCATGGTGATAATGTGCCCACTGGTTTTGGCGCGCCTGGGTTTTGGGGGAAGCACCCCTAGATAAGTAGGTTCCTTTGACGATGGGTTCCATGGAACCTTAAAGGAATAAAGTGAGGGAGTAAGTTGAAAAGAGTGAAGGGGACAAAAAAGGCAAACTCTCTTAAAATCTCAACACAAGACAACGAAAACCCAACGGTGAGTGTTTGAAATGAGGATACCATTTTTAAAGAGGTAACATGGACCCCAATAGGCAGAAAAGGGTGACGCTTAGAAAAGCATGGTAATGAACAGGTTAGCTTGTCCATTTGTCAAGCACGCGTGACTGCAGAAGATTAAGTTTGCAATGATGACGTTTTGGGGGACAGGCGTGCAAATTAGGAGCATGGGAAATACACGCATACCCTGGCACTGCCATGTGTCACACACATAAGTACAAACGATAATCTCATTTAATGCGACAAGCTTAGGGTCTTTTGCCTTGCGGAATGAAGAGTTTAAGGGGAAATTTAAATAAATATCTTCGCTTTCCCCAAGTTATATGAAGCCTAACAAAAGAGAAAAGACGTTATTTAAGTATAGCAGTATATTCATTAAAACCAACAAGGTGGTTCGAAAGATAGAGGAGAATATAACTCATCTATTTCTAATAATTTATTGCTTCTTATAAATCAAGTGCACAGGGATATTTAAAACTTGTTGCAGGAACAGACTGAGGAAAAATGAAGAGTTTCGTATAAATATCTCTTCATGAAATAAATAAATATCTCTATGAAAAGGCAAATGTAGGGGGAGTTCCCCCCTCCCCCAAAGAGTAATTCAATTAGTCAAGCAGATTGAATGACTCACGAAAAAGGAGAAGGAAGGTCGCCCGAGCAAGTTGTCTCAAAGAGGATCCACAGAAATGGCTCGAAGGACCCACCTTGAAGATTCTCAATAGAGGTTACTCCAAGGACCTACCTCAAAGATTCTCTAAGGGACCTAGTTTGAAGGATACAACTTGTAGATCAAATTCACTTGGATGACGATAGTTTGTAACAAGAGATATAATGATATGTATCATGTACATTATCTTATAAATATATGTTGAGTGAAGTTATTTGGTACCCATGAGGGACCATGCCTGGCAGGGCATGGTAGAGCTAACGTGCTCTATCGAGCAACCTCCTCTTGGGAACCTCGTAGGGATATTTCTTGGAGGATTGAGAGCAAGGCAATGGGTGGAATATGATTACCAACCTTCTTGGCACACTGGGGCAAAACTTCACTTAGCACATACGGTTGATGGAGCCACCAAAGTCGAGCCACCTCAGCTCTTACTTGTTCTAGGGAACCTTCTCGAGGTACCTCAATATTAGCTCGTAGGCTACCTACCAGCCGAGCAACCTTAAAAGCAGACATCATCCCACATGACTTATGGGACCATGTACCTAATAGAGTAACTGTTTACCCACTTTTTGACGTCATAACATCTGATATTTAGGTACTCGAAGTTACGACACTCAAGTGAGTCTATCCTTAGCACAGTAGGTCTAGTTCACCAAGCCTGATCCTCTAGTCATCCTGAGGTAAACTCCAAAGGTTCCATGTCACGTCCCTCATTAATGACCACCATACCTCTAGCCAATGAAACAGTTTCTCACCAAATTATGAGATCCCACTCATTTAATACAATATCTTCTACATTAATGAGATGTACTTATGCATTTAATATGATCAATCATATTGAACACGGGTAAGTTCACTCGAGTAACCTGCCCCTCATATAAATACATCATACAAGTTGTTTAACAGGAAAGGCATTCTGAACCTAGAATTTCTACCCAACATCCCCCATACACGAAGAGCTATTATGAGAACATAAATTCCCATATCTATCGAATGCCCATATCATTGAGCAATAACTAAGCTTGAAGTTCCCGCCTTGCCTTTATTGTGCCTAAAGTGCTTGTTCTTTCTCCCTCCGACCACGTTACCTAATGGTACCATCTATTTATTATGCTTGTTGTGTATTTATTATGACAACATATAATTTAATACAAGTCTCAACATTGAATCCCTTGGTCTCCTATTCACCTATGTTCATTGTCAATATTTAATACTGCACGGGGTTGATCCCGGTATTGATAATGGGTTACGCCTCATTTGGTATTAATCATATTCCAATAACCCACATCTTACACCCTTAAATATCATAAGAGGTAAAAGCCTTTACTATCAGATCGTAGAATTGGGATTAGTGTAACTCACCTAAGGTCCACCTCAGCCTTGTACACTTCGAACTAATAAAAAACTTCACACTTATGGTGCGTAAGATAAACACATCCATACCATTTAGTAATCATCAATTAAATCTATGAAGAACTCAAAATCACCTCATGACCGGTTATTCATAGGACTACACAAATCGAAATGAACCATTTTCAGCACATCTTTAGCTCTTTGGCTTTTGGCCGTGAGGGGGCACTTGGTCCTTTTACCTTCTTATCGGGATTCAAGACTAAAAGTACCTCCACTTCTAATGAACTAAATTGTCCATTTTAAACCAGTCATCGAACTTCATTTAGAATAAAAATAACTTAAGCCTAAGTGCTAAAATTGTATTTGGTTCTAAAAAGGAAACTTTCTTTATAATGATTGTCCATAAAAAATATTCATATCAATATTTTGAAATATTAGTAAGACAGACCTTCTAATGTATAAATTATTTTCCAATGTACCATAACAGATAAAAGATATACAATTTTGATAAATTAAACATTTATAAAACAATCAAATATTTGTTAAAAAAATTAAAAACTGAAACCACATTTTCTAACAAATAGGTGCGTTAAATAATTTACCTACATTAACTTTATGTCTTCTCCAAAATCCAAAAGGATATCCTACAACTTAAATTTTTGTCTTATTCTAATTTTTCATAATTATGAACAACTCTCTTTTAAGTAATTGCCCGATTACATTGATCCTCTACAATATGTAGTAGTCCTTATTTGTGATTTCCAAGTTCACACACCAATTTGTTGTATGTCGAACCATATATCATGCATGTACTTTTAAAAGAAAAACCATTACCTTGTCATTTTTCTTACAAAGAAAGAAAAAACGGACACATTTCTATTAAAGTTATAACTACTTGTTGTGAGAATACCAACCTATCGGTTACTTCACTATTGAGGAATATGAACTTTCTTAACCCCAAAATTTTGTTTTGGAGACTTATCACTAACCTCCTACTTACCTTTTGAAAAATAAGTAAATCTCTTCTCAATAACTAACACCAAACCTTAGCTGCCGATGATACTCACTTTTGGATTACGAAATGGTAAGGAGTTTCCCCACGATATCAAATCCAAATCATCCTTAATTCAATCAATAATGGAGATCATTTCAACTGCATGATTCTTACTTAAGCATCATAAACTGTAAAACCCCGTTTTTATGTGCATTATTTAAATTGTGAATTTGATTATTTATTTTCTTTTTGTGACATATGAGATGTCACTTAGCGTATTTTATACACGATATTATATAGCTCGTATTGTGTAATGTGAATTTATACTTTTGCAAACAAACATAATACATAGTAATCCATTAATTAAATATTTGAATTGACTTATATTATAGGAGACTATGGAATGTTCAGGGACTAGGTGTCAAGGGTTTTCCTGTTTTGATTATTCCATTGATATTGGGTTCCACTGATCGTGAAGTATTTTCTTAAAATATTGAGTTGCGTGTAAATAATTAATAATTAAATTTTAATTTAACTGACTCATATCGACTTATAGTTTAACTTAATGAAATAACTAATTTAGTAGAATGTGTTCTATTTAGGTTGAATTTTGGGATTCTTAGGAAGTTCGTTTTTACTTAAAAAGTAAGATTTAAGTCTATTGGGTTAGTACATGTGTTAGGCCAAGTTTCAGCACATATGGATTTTGATTTGGCCTCACTAGATTGAGGCTTATATTAGGCCTAAGATTACTTTTGTGGGAATAACACTTATTAGGCTAATTAGCAAACCCTACAACATACTTTAGACATTTGAGAAAACCCGAGAAAGCTTGAGAGAAGAGGCACCAAGGATTGAAAAGGATTTGGAGGTTTGGGTGACTTCAATTCATTAATCGATCCAAGACAAGTGTACATTGATTAATAATTTGATTTGGATTTGTGTTAGAATAATGAGTTTATTGGATTCTAAATTAACACTTTATAATCTTATTTTAATCATCTAAAGCTTAATTTTTGCAATTAGTTTAATTGCTAAATTAATCATTAATCTCATGTTAATGAATTAAAAGAGTTTTTTTAATAAAACCTATGAATTATTCTTGTAAACTAATGGGATTGATATATTCTTAATCATCGTAATAATTCTATTAAATCCCTCACGTTTAATCCGTAATAGATTCAAATATGAGATAGATTGGTTAGATTTATGAACTTAGGGTTCTTAAACTCATAATCTAAAATTCCTACATCAGTCTTTGATTTAATTGCCAACAATTTGTAGTTATAGGTTTGTAATATTAATATACATCTTATATATATAGGGTAATAGGAATTGGATCGATTAAAAGCGCTTCGAATTTTTTTTTAGTGTTATTAATGATTGCTTTTTTATTTTAGAGAAGATGAACACTTAGACAATCTTATTATAACGAGATTAGGAACTTGTTCAAATGAGATAATGGATTTCATTAAAACGACTTTGGTATTATTATTAAAACGACCTTGTATTTTGTTTGAATGACATGTGGTATGGGAGTTCCTATTCGGGGGAGTTATCTTCTATTCAATTGGCTCATATGGAGGGTTCTGATTTTAGGGGCATTTGATTGTGTCGGAGGGTCCAAAACTATGGAGGTTAGTTTTAACTAAGGCATATGGTTCGTGGTTCACTATAAATTATGAGGACGACAAGATGTATCGTGATATGAGGAGGTATTATTGGTGGTCTAGTATGAAAAGGGACATAACCGAGTTTGTGTCTAAGTGTATTACATGTCAGCTAGTAAATGTGGAGCACCAGAGACTAGCAGGGGAGTTACAATAGTTGAAAATTCCCGTGTGGAAGTGGGAGTGCATCTCCATGGAATTCATTTTTATATTTTTGAGGTTCTAGAATAGACATGATTCTGTTTGGGTCATCGATAGATTGACGAAGGTGGTTCATTTTCTTTTGGTGCGTACAACTTATATCTCATAGTAGTACCCCCGACTCTTCGTTATAGAGATTGTGCATCTTCACTCGGTAATGTTCGATATGGTGTCTAGTAGGGATGGTATTTTAATTTCCTAGTTTTAGAAGAGCATCCATGAGGCGATGGGGGTATAACTGAATATGAGTACCACATTTCACCCTAAAACATATGGTCAAACTAAGCAGGTGAACCATATTAGAGGATATTCAATGGTATTGCATTTTGGATTTTAAGGAGGACGGGATCAACACTTGCCACTCATGGAGTTTTCTTATAATAATAGTCATTAACACAATATTGATATAGAACCCTACGAGGGATTATATTAACGATCATATCATTCATCGAGTTGTTGGTTAGAGATAAGGGACAGTAGTCTTTTAATGATGGATTGTATTTCAGATACCTCAGAGACGGTGGTGATCATACGATAGCATATTGAGACTACACAGGATCGGCATAAGAGTTGAAGTTAGGAGGAAGCATGATTTTGAGTTTAAGGGGGCAATCAAGACTTTTAAAGGTATCTATAATGAAGGGAGTTATGAAATTTGGATCCAAGGGGAAGTTATCCCCCTGATACATAAGTGCCTTCACAATCTTGGATAAGGTGGGCCCGATGGAATATCTTTTGGGCTTACCCAATCAATTTCATCGTGTATATGATGTCTTCCATGGGTCCATGTTGAGGAAGTTCCTGAGGGACGAGTTTACTTGTTAGCACATCGACCTCGATGGGATTGAGTTATATCCAAATGTGAGCTACAAAGAGTGATAACAAAACCTATTATTGAATAGAGAGAACATACTCAGCGATTGAAGGTCTTTTCTTTAGTTAGAGTCCAGTGAGGACACCACGACAACATTGAGTCTACTTGGGAGAGAGAGGACAACATGCATGATATTTATGGAGATCTTCGAGTCGGGTATATAAATTTGAATTTTGAGGAAAACATTACTTGTTTAAGGATGGAGGATTATAATATCCCGTATTTTTTTATGAATTATTTAAATTGTGTATTTAATTATTTATTTTCTTATTGTGTATTTGTGAGATGCCACTTTCTATATTTTATGCAAGATGTTACATAGCTCGTATTTGTGTAACGTGAATTCACAATTTTGAAAACAGACATAATACATTATAATATATTAATTAAATATTTAAAGTGACTTGTAATATGGGTGACTATGGAATGGTCAGGGACTAAGTGTCAAGGGTTTCCTTATTTAGAATATCCCCTCGATATCGGGTTCAACCGACTGTATAGTAGTTTCTTATAATCCCGAGTCACACGTAAATAATTAATAATTTAATTAACTCATACCAACTTATAATTTAACTTAACGAAAGAGTTAATGTATTATATATTTTTTTACTTTTGGGGTGCTTAAAAAATCTATTTTTTACTTAAAATAGTAAGATTTAAGTCAATTGGGTAGGTACATGGGTTATGCCAAGCTTTGGGCCATTTGGAGTATGATTTGGCTTTATTAGGTTGAGGCTTATATTGGGCCTAAGCTTAATTTCATGGGAATAACTCTCATTAGAATAATTATGAAAACCTAAAACACACAATAGACATTTGAGAAAACCCTAGAGAGCCAGAGAAAGAGGCACTAAGGATTAAAGAGGATTTGGAGGTTTGAGGGACTTTGATTCGTCAATCGATCCAAGCTAAGTGTACATTGATTAAGAATTTAATTTGGATTTATGTTATAATAGTGAAAGTTCATTAGATTATAAATTAACACTTTATAATATAATTTAATCATCTAAAGGTTGATTTTTTCAAATTAGTTTAATTGTTAAATTAACCATTACTCTCGTGTTATTAAATTGGGAGAGTTTGGTGATAAAAAATAATTAATGTTGCAAACTGGTAGAGTTTGATATATTCTTAATTATAGTAATAATTTTATTAAGAGTCCTCAAGTTTTATCCATAATTGAGTCAAATCTGAGATTAATTGGTTAGATTTATGAACTTAGGGTTCTTGAACTCATAATCTGAAATTGTTACTTGAATCCTTGATTTAATGGCCCTAATAAACTTGTAGTTATAGGTTTCTAATATTAATAGATGTCATATATCTGAAGGAGAGTGAGAATTGGATCGATTAAAGGCTTCAAATTTAGGTTTAGTACCGTTAATGATCATTTTAATATTTTGGAGGAGATGAAAATTGTGTCAATCTCATTAAAATGAGATTAGATACTCCTTCGAACAAGATATAGGATCTTATTATAATGACCTGGGGATCTGGTTAGAACAACTTTGGTATTATCGTTAGAACGACCTTGGATTTTGTTCGAATAACATATGGTGCTTCATTACAATGACTTAGTGATTTTGTCAAAACAATTTTTCACCGGTTTGGCAATTAACCCTTAATTAATTTTGAGATAACTAATAAGAGAATAAATGTATTGTTTTAATAATCTGTGATTAAACTAGATTGTTATACTTTCACTTTATATGCAAGCATACCATGGTGTGTGAGTTCTCTTAAGGGATGTATTGGGAGGGATTTTGAAGTGGTGGGTACTATGTTGATTGCACTGGCACCCCGGTGATAGAGACAGGCTTACCTTGGTCCTTTTATCTTGATTAAACGGGTGACGTACGTGTGTCCCGATGGAGAATGAATGGGGAAGTTATATCGTATGGAGATCGTGCGATAAACGGGAATGCATAATGATTATATCTTGCTAAGTCTTTAAGGTTATTGGTTCGGGATGACTTATAACTGTACATAGTACACATGAGTGATCCCCAAAGGCAACAGGGATATGCTTTCATACCTTTATGTGCAGGCTTTTTCATAGCCCATCTATTTGGATGTGAGTGGTGATACGCTCACTTGGATGATGGACTTGTGTGGATATACTTCATTTACTATGATTTTATGCCTGATGTATATTCGAGTTATAAGACTATTACACCTTTTCAGTTATAAACATTTGAGAAAGAGTTATAATTATGTATGATTAGGTTCACATAGGCATGGGAGTAGAATTTCATGTTATATTTAGGTTGTTTGGATTGGGTAAACTTAAAAGCAATAAAAATATGAGATGAAGATGCATTATTATTATTATTATTATTATTATTATTATTATTATTATTATTATTATTATTATTATTATTATTATTATAGCCCAAATTCAGTTAAATTTTTACTCTTTGTAGATATTTTCAGTTTAATCTTATTTGTGGAATATGATTTCAGGTATTGAGCATTAGCAACCACAATAATCCTAACCTCTTCAACCCATTTCTGGTTTTAGCTCATCTATAGGATGTAGGTGTTAAGCCTGCATGCTCATTTCCATTTATTACATTTCTTTTCAGTACTTATCGAGTCGAATATTTGTATTGGGAGTTATTTAGTTTCTTTCACGTCATTTTTATTAAGATTTGAGTATTATATTTTGAGACAGCTATGGTATTCTAGTGATGGAACTATATATTTTTTAGATTAGTATCGGAGTTTATTTGGTTGATTCGCATATTACTGTTAGATCTTTATTGTATTTATTTTATTTTATTCAGTCATGCTTAGAATGATAAAATTTGTTTAGATACTTGTATTATTTATTTTTAGAACTGATCGATATAACTATAGATTTTACGAGATGTCTCATCAACCAACAGAGTTATTAATAACTTCCCATTTGTCAATTCTTTAAAATTATACATGCACACAAAGAACTTCCCCTTTGGGGAGACCGGACATATGTAATGTTCAATTTAAAAGAATTATCATATGTTTAAAAATATCGTGATTCCATGATTAATACCATCCGATGAAGGGAAAGAGATCACATCACGATTTTAAAACATGGATGAAAATTATATATTAAATTTGTTTATTATACTCTTAAGTGAGAACGATGTCCAATTGTATTATCTGTCATTAAAACTTAATCCAATTTAAACTATAAGACTAAACTAGTTAGAAAAAAGTTTAATTCATTTTTGAAATTTTAAAATCAACAAAAAAATTATTTGCAGTTAAAACGTGATAATTACTTCGAGTAAATTTTAAAGTGGCATCCCTCGTCCTCTAATAAAAAAAATGTCGGGATCTTAGTTCTCTTATGAGTTGAGATTTCTTGTTGGGAGCTTAAATCACCCTCACCTTGAACTAGACAGATTTTCATCCCTCGTTATCTTACCAGACAATCTAGGAAATTTTTGTTCGGCATATTGAATAGTCGACCTCTTTTGGTCCCACAATAAATGACAGTGAGTTCGTTAGGAAGGATATCATTAATTATTCTTAAGTGCATGCCATCGATTCGTTCCTAAAATTCGAATTCGCTCATGAAGAACTTTCATATTAGGGATACTGAACTAACTCACAGTCAATTCTTGGAGCCGAATGCCCTAAATAACTCCATCCGTTAGAGGGTTAGACTAGTTGACGTGAGAAATTAATCACATGACGTTCAGAAAACACCAATATATACAACAAAATTTATGTGGAAACTCCTTTTCCCACTTAATATTACAAAACTTGAGGGTTTTAGAAAAAATAATTATTCAATTCTAAAAGACCAAAATAAATTTTTAGTAATTTTTCAATTTAATTGTAAAATTTAAATATCCCAATCTCATACAAAAATAAAACCATTTTAAAATTAAAATAAAATTCAAAAATATAAATTTAATTTATACCTTTAAATTAATTACTCGATTAAATTGATTTTAGAAAAGAACAGATAAAATGAATTTTTCAAAAAAATCGCGATCTAGGCCCATATCATAATTAAATTCATGTTGTCCATAAAATGTGGGTACCAAACTAATTAATTAAATTGCATACAAAATTATGCAACATAGTCATATGAGACAATGTATATATAATCAAACGCAAATATAAGAAATTATATATCAAAAAAGAAGAAAATTCTCCTTCTATCATGGACAAGAAATCCTCCATAACTAAAGTCCTTTTTGAATCACAAAACCTCCTTGAAAAAGATCCCATCACGAACTATACTTATGGGGGAGAAAGTCCAAATAAGGACTCTGGGCGTAATCGTCATAAGTCGTGTGTGGAGTTAAAAGTGTTGCGGGCATGGCTAAAAGTGCTATGAGTGCAGGGTCCTTCTCTTTGACTGCGGTCATAGGGTCCTCCTTTGATCCTTCGTCTCTCAAATAATGGTTTTGCCACTATGATCAATACTGCATCATTTTGACACTACGGTAGCCTTGAAAACCCCATTCAAGGACCTTGAATCTTGATCAGAATGCTTGAAAATTAAATTAACCTTTTACTGGAATCAAAACCTGATGCAAAATATAAAATCCTAACATCTAATGTTTCCATCCCCTCACAAACTCCTTCAAATATATTAATTAATTCAATAATTAAAATAACCTAATTATTACAACCAAATTGAATTTGGGAAAAATTTAATTATGAATAAACCACTCAGGATCTATTCATATAAATAAACATTCATGTGACTATGATGGAACATATATAAACATTCAAATCCTGTAAAACCATATTAATACCAAAACCATGCATACCTTCACCAACATACAAAACATATGGTTTAATCCGGTGGAAAACACGGATCATTCCAAAACATGATCAATCTGTAACTGAGCGTCTTATACCAATTGTTGAAAAAAATGGGATTGACATTTAAAACGCGTAAAAATTCATCCCTAAAAACTTCAAACAATCATGCATTGGAAAGTTAAAAACAACAACTAGATTTGAAGAAAGAACCTAGGGTTTATAATACAATACCATAGCAAAACTTTTTGCGATCCGTATGAAATGAAAAATATTGAAAAAGATAAATATATTAATGCCCGCCCAAGGTCTTCAGAAATCTTGGTAGAAGGCTCTGAACATCTAGAATCTTCTAGTATATGATCCACCCAAAGTAAACTTTGTGTGTGGGCACTTTTGGAGATGACACCATGGTAAAATATGAAATAAATCACCTTCTCTCTCCTCAACCCTTTACAAAAATGTCAATAGTGTTTTCCTTTCCCTCTCTAACCCTCCATACGGATCATTAACCTAAAACCCTAGCTTACACCAATATAGATAGGTATAATCTATGAGCTTTAGGAAAACTGAGTTTTTAAAGAGTTTCGGGCCTACTAATTGGGAAATGAACTATACTAGGGACTCAAGACAAATAAATAAATCGAATTTTAAATAAATACTCTAGAATCCCAATTGCATTTACCATAATTGTTATTCTTAATTTAATCGCGAATAACTCCACTAAATAATCATAATTGCACTCCAATTTAATTATCTCTAAATAACTCAAAATAAAGAGGACTTATTTGCAAAGTCGATTATAATACATAATGTGATTCCCCATGTTAAGTATCTGATATCCACTTGGTCAAATTAATTTTCCACATAATTAATATATAATCAAGTCCTTGATTCTCATACTTAACTTATTTGCTATTCCACCAAGATTATAAAATAGCCCACCGATGGGGTGTTACTGGTTGAAACAAAATATTTAATTTTACGAAGGGGTTATCAGAATCCAATATATCTATTGGA
Organism: Sambucus nigra; assembly: GCA_949130495.1. Lineage (NCBI taxonomy): Eukaryota > Viridiplantae > Streptophyta > Magnoliopsida > Dipsacales > Adoxaceae > Sambucus > Sambucus nigra. Next base: position 513,526,163 of record OX422221.1, on the reverse strand, counting down.
CGCGGATTTCTCCGAGTTATGATCTCAGACCCACTCACACAATTGTCACCTAAAGTGCAGGGATTATATGACTCGATATAAAATTACATTACACCTTTAGAAATCAAAGTGATATTTGAGCAAGGATTTTAATCCTCATAACTCTCAAGATTAGTAATCTATGTACCGTTTTAAAATGATGTGAGATTACATAAGTCCAATCAAGATAACCCTTGGATTTTAATCTCACGGGTGGTCTTGTTCAATACATTCATGGATGTATTGATCAAAATCCTCTTTTGAACTATCACACAAGTTCTCAAACCATCAAACAAGTTCTCATATTTTTAGATAAAATACCATGATTTTACAAACAACCATACTAATAGGATATCAACTCCCCATCTAGGTTGTGAATTATTCAATTTCACTTAAAACAAATGGTAATCTCCTCTGATCAAGTTGAACCCAAATCATGAACAATCCAACTAAGTATAATTAACTGGCATATCTACAATATATCAACAAAAATATAAGTCATTCTCCTAACCACGATTCTTATTTTAAAATGAACTAACACACCTTTACCGAAGGGTAAACGTCATGCATGTTTTTAGAATAAAACCCAAACAACTTAGCCATATGTTAATTAAATAATGATTTGTTTTGGAAACCTGCACATATTCGTACCAATGAAACTGAAACCATAATTGGAAATACTTGGATCACTACACCAAAATGACAAAATTGTCACCTTTCAGCCGGCCACCCTTGTCAAGGTCATTGATCGTGATAAAAAAAACACGCGTTTTATGTCACGGTCATTGACCGTGACAAGGCCGTGACAAATTTACTTGTCACGGTCAATGACCTTGACACGACCGTGACAATGGTTCCAGAAAAAACTCTTTCCCCCTTCTTTTTTCCCTCCCGCCGTTCCCTCCCTCTTTCTCTCTCTCGACGCTGCTCTCTCTCTCTCTCTACTTTCAGGTTTAATTCTCTCTCTCTCTCTCTTCCATTTATATATATGTTTGTGTGTATATATATGTGTGTATATATGTGCGTGTGTGTGTGCGTGTGTGGGGGGTGGGGCAGGGTGGGGGGAAGGGGGTGGGGCAGGGTGGGGGTAGGGGTTAAAAATATAAATAAATAAGTAATTTTCTAGAAATTTCCAAAAATAATATCCAAAAATGTAAATGTAAATAATATCCAAAAATAATATCTAAAAATGTAAATGTAAATAATATCCAAAAAAATTGGATAACAATTTATTTTCATTCAAAATAAATAAGGAATTTTCTACAAATTTCATAAAAAAATGAAGGCCGGCTTAATATGTGATTTAAGTGTGAAATAATCGCTATATACTTATACTAATGGAGAAAAAAACCATATATGGCATTTTTTGTTGACTTTATATGGTGAAATAATCACATGACTTTATATCCATCAAATAAAAGCATGAAAACTAAAAAACTACAATAAGGGTTAAAATGGCATCCGAAGTTGCTAAAAGCATGAAAAATAAAACATTTTTTAAGATTTGTGGTGAATAACTAAAGTTAAAAAAAGTACTACTTTAGTCATTAAATTACTTTTTGAATTCGGGCGATGCTCATAAATTTGTAGTAATTGTCTTATAATAAAGATCAATTAGTCTATGTTGTTGAAAAATTTGATCAAATTGGTGAGCCCGTCATATTTTAAAAATGTTGTTTTTATTCCTATTTAACTTTTCTTTCTATACACCCCTAATTATATTTAAAGTTTAATAAAATAGGAGTTATAGAAAGAAAAGTGGGGTTTCCATAATCTTACTTTGTCACAATTAATTTATATGCCTCAAAGTTATTTTATCACTCTTAGTTTATATTTGTGATAATACTTTATTAAAGATTTTTATGGGAACTTGTTATACTAGAACTTAGATGAACACTAAGTGATGAAAATAGTCCTTAAAATTGAAAATTAAATAAAGTTTATAAAAGTAAAGATGCTGGTAATACATCAAAGATAAATTAATAAGGACTAAATAACAAAACGTGTTCAAGTGTATAACAAGAAAGAAAACGTGGTATTTAGATTGGGTAACATTCTTAAAGTAATGTTAAGGGACTAAAAGACCCAAGACAACTGGCCAGTAAGTCACGGACCGAAAAATTTATGACTGGTGATGAAAGCCCGTAAACATGTTGGGGTGGGGGTGGGGGTGGGGGTGGGGTATGATTTATAAAAAGCACAAAACAATAGTAGAAATTCAATACCTGAAATTAACATTGAGATTATTTTAAATAGACAGTCACTACTGTGTGTGTGTTTAAATTGAAAGAAGATATGAGAATTTTATTAAAGATTTTTATGGAAACTTGTTATACTAGAACTTAAATGAACACTAAGTGATGAAAATAGTCCTTAAAATTGAAAATATTATATCTGTACTAATAACATTTTTTTACAGCAAATGTCTCCTTCAGATATTAAGGCGAAGATGATGATGTTATTTATGATGATGTCGTCTGGGGTCGGTGGTAGTGGAGGCGACGAAGGCTCTTCCGCCCCTAGGCTCCCCAAATATGGGAAATATGGGATTACCGTCGAGAACAAATCGGAGATATTAGCGAGATCCCTCGTTCTGCTAAAGACGATTATCGGCCCAGGGTTTATGAGTTGGAAAGAGGTGCAATATGAGCTCAAGTTAGCTGTTTGGGCGGCACTACAGGTAATATATTTATATTTATATTTATATTTATATTTATATTTATATTTATATTTATATTTATATTTATATTTATATTTATATGAATATGAATATTTCAATTTCAATTTCAATTTCAATTTCAATTTCAATTTCAATTTCAATTTCAATTTCAATTTCCATTTCAATTTCAATTTCAATTTCGATTTCGATTTCATATTTATATTTATATTTATATTTATATTTATATTTATATTTATATTTATATTTATATTTATATTTATATTTATTCGCAACTAACATTGTATTTGTTGGACAGGAACAATTCAACTTGGATCCAAAGCTACGCGATCCCGTGTTGGAGCAGATTAGGGAGCAACTCAAGTCGTGGAAAAAAAATATGCGGGCACAGTACATTGGGAAAACACGAGAGTCGATTATCCAATGGCGTGAATCTGTCCCCCCCCCCCCCCCAAGGAGCCGATCTCATTGGCACAATGGCAGAAGTTCATTGACAATGAGATCGGGGATCGACAATTGGCATCTCGCCAATCGGGGAGGGAAAATCGGGCAAAAAAGACGGACGTGCACTACTCCGGTCGGACCTCTTACGTCGAGGTGGAGCATAGGATGCAGGTAAGATTTAATTTTTCTATAACTACAGAAATATAATATTCTTCATTATTTTACTTTGCGGGGCCGATACTAATTTTACTTTACTTTATTTTATTTCAGGGGGTAGGGAGTGGGCCAGGGGGTAAGCCACATAGGCTCGATACTTATGTGGCTCTTCGGACGAAGAAGGGGAAGGACAAGGAGGTGTCCCCGAGCGTCGCGGCCACGATTGTAAGTAATCCGACAGTTTATTTTTTGTTAATTACGTTATAATTTTTTAGTTTACTTATTTTACTAATCATGTGCTTTTTGTCGTTTCAGGCAAAGCTTAAGGAAGTGCATGAGTCGCAGTCTGATGCCGAAAAGGCATCTTTGTCCACAGATGCACTCAGCCAAGTGCTTGGCTCTGATCGCAAGGGGAGGACAAGGGGGGTGAGCTCGCGGGTGGCCAAATCTAGGATCATCGGATTGGAGACGAGCGACACCGGGTTGGCTCGAACGGTGGATTCACACGATGCGAAGCTATCCGTTTGGAGGCGACAGTCCAAGATATGTACGCATTCATGAAGCGTACGTTGGGCGGAGACCGTAAAGGGAAAGGGAAAGGGAAGGAGAAGGCGGTGGAGGAGGAGGTGCGGGAGGACGAGGCGCAGGATGACAAGGATGTGGACCTCGCTGCTTTATCACCGATACGTTCGTACTTCGATGATCCACTTCCCTATTTGGTGCCCTTAAACATACCAATGTCGACATTTGGTTGGCCGAGTGTGTTCATATTGGACGTATTTGATGGCCAGCGAATAGGGCGGGGGTTGAGGGACCCGAATATCGTCCAGGGTGGAATAGTTCACGAACGTGCACTTCAAGAGATGGAGTCCAGGGTGCTCGTCACGCATGTCATACCCGGGAAGGAGAACTCCCTATTGTGGTTGCGCAAACAATGCGGCACAACGTATATTAGTGGGTGTGTCAATTCGTATGTCGTGTGGCCTACTCACCTCCTCAGTTTTAACAATACACCAGACATGTAGTGACATTGTTTTAAGTTTGAATTGAATTGTTTTAAGTTTGAATTGAACTGTTTTAAGTTGTTACATTTGAATTATATCGTGATGCATATTGTCTCTATTTGAATATATATTTGCATTATCTTTAGTTTGTTTGGATATATGATGTTTGGATACTGCTGGGAAGTGGCAGTGGCCATACTGCCCAGCAGATTTTTTTAAATTCTGGCCAGAATTGTCACGGTTATTGACCGTGACAAAAGTTGTCACGGACGTGTCACGGTCATTGACCGTGACATTTTTTTTAAAAAAGGTCACGGCTTTGTCACGGTTATAAACCGTGACAAACGTGTCACGGTCATTGACCGCAGCACGACCGTGACACAAAACGCGAGTTTTGTGTCAAGGTCAATGACCGTGACACGACCGTGACAAAAAAAGTTGTCTCGCCTCGATATGTCACGGTCATTGACCTTGACAAGTTGGATTTGTCAAGGTCAATGACCTTGACAAATCGGCAGATTTGGTGTAGTGGATTATAATATCTTAGTCTTTCCTTATGAACTACAATAGCATATTAGTAGGGAGAACTACCATAGTAATTAAGTTATATACTCTTTAACTATCTTCACTTATAAATGTAGCTCTCTCTCTCTCTCTCTCTCTCTCTCTATATATATATATATATATATATATATATATGCATTTCTGAGAGAAGATATTGCTTTTGTGTATTTATGCATGATTTACTTATTATATTAGGTTAAACCTGTGTTCAGAGGCGGATCCAGGATTTTATTTCGGGTGGGGCACAAACCATTGCGGGGGGTTCAGGGGTGGGAGTCCCCGAAATTTTTTTTAGGGTTAGAACTTTTTTAGGGGTAAAATTTTGAATTTTTTTTCTTTTTTCGGGTGGGATACAACTCCAGATTTATAATTTTCTAGGGGTAAAAATTTGAATTTGAGATTTAGGGTGGGGCACTTGCCCCACCATCCTTCCATGTGGATCCGCCCCTGAGTGTGTTGAATCATAGCCAATAGGATTTTACCACTTATAATTGGCACCGTCTATAAGAACGAGTTTAGTTCTTCAAAATTACCAAGCAAAAATGATCATGTCGCATTCACACGGCAAGAACTTTCTGCCTCATGGCGATCATCAAAATGATTTCTATGAATACTTTCCTCTCAGGGTGAGATCTGTGATTAAACCTAACCAGAACCGAAATATTCCTACCACTCGCTATCATCCAAATAAAGAGAAAACAATGGATAGAAATGATCCCCTATGATCAAACTAGATATTATGTTTAGTAAACACTTAAGAGTAGTACCTCTGCAAATAAAAATTAATCATGCCCTGCAAGTAAGAGGAGAATGCCCACCTTCATCGTAATATGGAGAAGATGTAATAAGAGATCCACTAAGATAAATCTTAAGTGCTAAGTGATTCTCCTCACCCCTAGCACTAAGGTGAGTAAAACTCGCAATCGAGGAAGGAGTTTATGACATAATAAAAATCATTCCTAGAAAAGGAGATCACCATAAAGAAAAGATCATTGTGCTAGTCATTGTGGAGAATAAGACCTTCATAATCTTATATAAAGGGATGGACGACCATCCTTCTCACCGAGGGAACATAACCACGAAGGAACTGGCTACAAGACCCATCCTCTCCCAATTGAAGTCACTGTTGACTAGAATGATTGAAGACTTTAAACCGCCTAAAAAGTTCACTACGCTTAAATTCAAGATATATAATGGTAAGATAGACCCCACTGACCGTGTTCACCAATACCGTCAAGCTATGATGCTTTGGAATAACAACGGGCCTTTGATGTGTCAGATCTTTACTTAAAGCTAGTGGGATGTAGTGTAAAAATGGTATAAAAATATTTAGACATATCATGCTCTAGTAAGATTTCCTCAAATGGGTGGTGGTAGCCTCATTTTAAATTGACCTAATGAACAATTCCATGTTATATCAATCCCTCACGAAGAATGAGGCTACCACTTTTCATGATCTAATATCTATAATTGATAAGTATGTGGAGTGGAAATACATAGTAGTAGGTACATATTAATACAATGGTTGACCAAAGGAGAAAAAAATGAAGACAAGGAGAACACTCCCGAAAAGGGAGCAAAACTAATGAATGGTGGACCTAAGGGCGATAAGAAGTTAGACCCCAGCAAATCTCATCGCGCTATCAATATTGTTATCAAAGAACAAATATATAAGATCTTAACTAAGATAAATGATCAACAATGTTTCAAGTGGCAGAGGAAGATGGCATAAGACCCCTTAAAGAGAAAACAAACCTCATAGGCTCATATCACAAGGAGCACGAACACAAAAAATAACTGTAAGGAGCTAAAGTCTCATCTAGAATAGCTCACGTAAGCAGGACATGGGGATGGATACATTAAAAAAAGAACGACGAAGTTCCTATTGAGAGTGACCAAAAGCTAAAAAATGTGTTGAAAGATGATGACATAAGACCTGAGTTGAAGTAATCCATCGAGCCTCGAACCCTAACTAAATTAAAGAAAATATTATGATAATAGAATGAAAGAAGATCCCTACAGTAATGGAGGCCTTCAGGGTTGATCTGGTAAAACCCATTGTTGGTAAACACTGTCAACCACGTTAGCTTCACCTTCTTTCTATCTTACAGCCTTGATGCCCCCCAATTTAGTAAGGTTTATTCTCCTGCACACCCGCTCTTGCAAGGCTAGCTGGGAGGGAGGTGATTTTTTGGGTTTGGTTTGCCTACTTTAATAAGTTACTAGAAGGGGTTCTCCCAACTAAATATTAACAAGGAAGGAAATAGAATATGCCAGACACATAGTATTCACTGAAGAGGACCTAGTCAGAGTTATGACTCCATATCATGATGCGCTAGTAATCACACTCAGGACTGCTAACTTGGATGTGGATAAGCTCTTAATGGACCAAGGAACCTCTTAGAAGGTGATGTACCTCAACCTATTCAACCAGCTTAACTTACAAATAGAATATCTGAAAGAGGCGACCATCCCTGCAGTCGTATTCGTCTAAAGAACGATAATGCTTCTAAGAAAAGTTACACTTTTAGTAGGACTATGGAGTATCACAATCTTGATTGAATTCCTACTCATAGATTTTGAATCACCATACAATGTGATCCTAGGATGAGGATGGATCAATGAGATGAAGGAAGTTCCATCTACCTACCATCAGAACCTAAAATGCATTACAGACCGAGGGCAATAGAGATACATGTAAATCAATCTTCTTATCATCAATCCTTTATTGTGGCCATAACACCTAAATAGGAGAACATGAAAAAAAAATAGAAAATATGAAGGGGGTTTACCCCTCTAAATAACAGCTGAAGTAAGGGGGATCAGGGGTAAAATACACGAGGGTGAACCCCACCGATAGAGTCATAAGACCATAGGAAGAAGTTGCCTATGAATACTCTCACCCCACAAAAAAATTGATTGTCATCTCTCTCACCGATAGATAAAAGGAAGAGTTAGTGTTCTTCCTTAGAGAGTACCAAGATGTGTTCCCCTAGAATCCATATGATGTCCGACATTAATCCCAAAGTAATATGTCACATTTTTCATGTGAACTCGATATTCCTTCCAATTATAAAGAAGGAACAAAGAACAACCCATGAAAAGGCAAAGGCAATGAAAGAATAGGTTAAATAAATTCTAGAGGCAAGTTCCACAAAAGAAGTTCAATTTCCCAATTGGATCTCAAACCCGATTGTGGCTAGGAATAATAATGGGAAGTGGAGAGTTTGCATAGACTTCATCGACCTGAATAAATCATATCCCAAGTATAAGATTTCCTCATCCAAAGATCGACCAGCTATTCGACGCCATATCCATCCATGAACGAATGAGATTTTTTAACACATTTTTTTACTAACATCAGATCCCTCTATCAAGGTTGGACCAAGAAAAGATGTCTTTCATCACTACACTTGGTCTTTACTATTACAAGGTAATGCCATTCAAACTCAAGAACGTGGCAGTGACCTACCAGCAGTTGGTCATCAAAATGTCCAAGCATTAGTTAAGCAATAACATGGAGGTATTAATCAATGATATTCTTGTGAAGAGTAACCAAAAAGATGATAATAATTTGGACCTTATGAAGACTTTTCAGGTCTTCTAGTGCTATAAATGAAACTCAACATAACTAAATTATCTTTCGGGATACAATCCAAAAATTTCTTTAACTATCAGGTCAACGAGAGAGGAATTGAGGCGATAAGTATTATTTAACCACCCCAAGACTTTTAAAGACGTCCAAAAGCTTACTAGAATGCTAGAGACACTCAATCACTTCATATCCAAGTAATCTAAGAGATATCGAACTTTCTTTTGTCTATTAATAAAGGATGAAAAGGAGTTTGTAATTATGAGTGCTCAAAGGCACTTGAAGATATCAAACATTATCTCAGTTGACCTCCCCTACTCACAGTTCCAAACCAAGGGGATCCAGTCTACTTATATCTCTTTATATCCTACCATTTAACAAGTTCGATTTTGATCTGCGGGAAGGAAGTATATCAAACCCAATTTGCTATGTTAGTTAGATGTTGCATGAGGCTGAGATGCGATGTCTCCTTCTAGAAAAATTGGTGTATTGATTGGTGATAGCGTCACGTAAGTTGAATAGCTACTTTGAGGCACATTCCATCATAATTAAAATCTCCTTTTCATTAAAGGAATTCCTCATAAAGGTTAACCTCTCTAGATAGATGTCCAAGTGTTTAGTGGAACTCGGGAGGCTTAATATCCACTATCAACCTAAAACTACATTAAAAGGTCAAATATTTTCAAATTCCGTCATTCAATTCGCCGAATATTCATTATCAACCAAGAATATCCGTATGATGCCTTAAATGTACCATGAGATTCTCTATTTAGACTATATCCTTGAATTATCCATACCTAAATATTTAAACTCCCCACCATTCGATGCCTATTCAGACCTATTAGACAACCCAGACATGTATTAGTGGATTTAAATTCCATGTCCACCAACCATATTGGAATAACTAAGTTCACTTTGATGATATAATTGTCAAAATTAATAACGCATATTATCACATTACTCATATAAAAGACACGTTTAAAATGTTGAATAAGCATAGGATGAAGTTGAACCCCATCAAGTGGCCTTTGGGGTGCCATCCATATATTGAGCAAGAAAGGAAACAATGCACGGTGGATGAGGTCCAAACTTTAATAGGATGTGAAGTAGCGTTGAATAAGTTCATTTCAAGGTAAAAAAAATTGTATTGATATTCCATACCCTTAAGAAACACTACACCAAATATTGGATATTGTCATGATCCATGACCATGACAAACTGTATTGGTCATGCTCCATGACCATGACAATATCTAAAGTGAACACTTTGGGATTACAGTCCAAAACCTTGACCATTTCAAAGAGTCAATAATGCATTCATAACATAAATATGGGGACATGGTTAGTGTCAATAATCGTTACCACTCATCATGGTTTATGACCATGACCTTAACATTACACCAAAAAAGGGTTTTTGTCACTTTTCACCTGTAAAGAGTTATCACGGTTAAAAATCTGGACAAAAAAACCATAAATCCCTTATTAATGTCTTTGACTATGACACGAGCGTGGCAATATCTTGTCACGATCGTGTCAGGATCAATGATCGTGATAATGTTTGTTTATTGTCACGGCCTTTAACCCTGACGCAACTATGACAACAAAAGAAAATTTTAAAACCCAAACCACTTGTTCTTCTGAGTCGACGTTCCCAATTATGTCTCTCTCTCTTAGCCGTTATTCTCTCTCTCATAAATCGACATTGCTAACTAAGAAATAATTGAGATTCTATATATCTACCATCACAAATCGAGTATGTTATATCAAGTTCTCTAAATCTTGTTTTTTTTTTTATGAAAGAAGAGGTTGAACACAGCCTAACCATTGAACACGACAAACAAATCTTGTTTTTTTTTCTTGTTTAATTTACAAATCAAAAGAAGAACATGCGGGTATTTTGTTTAATCTCACAATATGATACTTTAATTTGTGCCTATATTTTCATGTTTTATTTGTGTTTAATTTGTATTAATACCTAACACCATGAATGTTTTGATTTGGTTCATACCACAATTTGATTTGGCATAGGATTACATTTTTTACTCATCCCACAATCTAACTAGGTTTAGACCAGACATAAAATTTTGATTTAGTTCAACACTAGACTTAATCCCAGTTTCGACTGTAGTAAATATTGTTCTACATCACAATTTTCCATATCTGTAAGTTTGCTATTCTCATGTTTGTTATATTTTTATATTCTTAAAACCCAATATACATGTTTGTATGCGTAATTCATTTATTTGTTTAGAGGAAAAACATGTTCAAATTGATTATCCTACTTGAGGCCTATTTCGTTTTAATATAGTTGAACTGAAAGCATTGTAAAATTTATCTGCTATTTTCCAGTTTGTAAATTTATGAATTCATGCAAAATATATAATTCTCGTTCATCATTTGTTCTTGGGGAAATATTTTCTACCAAACAGTTACTTTGAGAATTCTTTTTCCATGTATTGAAAACTGATTTTGATTTAAAATAATAGGTATTGAAAACGTTGATTTTTTATTTATAAACTTCTTTTATAAGTTCATATAGAATATATTCCACTAACATGAACACTCAATACACAGTAACTGTGGTATGTACTATGATATCTGTAAATGCTCTATGACATTCTTTGGCAATACTGTAAGTGAAACTGTAAATGTTTTATCTATATTGATTCCTCTTTTTTTTTTTACTGATTTTATATTATTGAGTCATATTAGCATCACCTGAACAATTATCAACCATGTTTGGTTATACTAGAATTTCATATATGCATGAATCAACTAGATGGTAATAATTATTACATAACTTTTTAACTGTTCTTGTGCAAGTCAGATGTTGTAATTGTTTATACAACTTTTATCCATTTACATGTTGAAAAGGTGTAAGTTACATGCTAAAATGGTGTAATTTATTTATTTTAAATTTTAATATTTCTACCCTAAGGAATATTATATTCAATAATTAGTTTAGGGGTATTTATAACATTTTTTTCCAATTAGGGTAGCTTGATGCCCATGTCCCTTAGGCATATATATATCCTTGTAATCCCTCGTTTGTAACTAATTAATGATGAATATAAATAAAGAGATTGTGGGTTCTGTTTAAGTCGTCTATAATGTGAGTTTACATGACTATCATGTTAACTATGTAAACAATACCAGTTTATATAATTATGATCACCAAAATTATTGTTGAATGCGGGTGTTGACACCACTAAAATGGCAGAGCCTCTGCCATTTTAGTGGCATCAACAGCGAGCATTAATAACTTTTACAAATTATTGTTAGTTTCTTAATGTTATCACTATTACAAATTAATATCTCACAAATTAATGTTAGTTTTTTATTAACTATTTTCAAAAGTTATAAATACATTTGATTAGTTGTTGTAGAGCCCTTTATGTTGGTTAAGGGAGGGAAGGTGTTAACTAATAATAATTATGTATACTAGAATTTAATTTGAGTATATTATACATGAAACAAGTTTACTCTGTATGGTTTCTTACCCATAATAGGTGATTGTTTTTACTATACTAGAATTTAATTTAATTTTACTATACTAGAATGTAATTTGTTGATACTAATCCATGAATATATGCTTCTTACCCATAATAAGTGACTGTTTGTAGTAGCCATGATGGGATATCCTCTATACAAAGAGTGGATGGGTGAGACAAATAAACTAGGGGATGTGTAATTTGTTTGACCTAAGGTTGTGGAGCAAGGACATTTAATTGGTTATTTTATCATGAGAGCGGCGGGGAGACCAAAATCTCTTCCATCCTTATATATTATGACACGCGATGAAGATACACCGTGCAATTCCTATCACTATATGAAAACATAACATTAATACCAACCATATTTGTAAGTGGGAGAAATAGTAGGGCAGGGGAAGGGAAATGTTGTTATACTCGAGCGACATGGTTTTATCCGAAGTTGAAATGTTGTCAAACATTACATGTGCAACAATGTTTAGAGTTTAGCCTTAAAAAAATTAAAATTTACAATTTTCCATTGCAAAATGCAACAATTGATATTCGTCTTGTGCCCTTCCGCGTCTCATCAAAAGTCTTTTCACCTCGACTTGATTTTTACGAGGTTTAATATAAAAATGTTTTACCAAAAAATTCTATAAATAAATTAGCGATATTATATTTACCGTGTTTGATTTTATGGTGCTACACAATCAAAAAAGAAAACATTAGCAAGGAAATTTGGGTGATTTTTATAGATACCATATTACTTAATACAATACATTACTCTTAGAAAACAACTCACAACAAAGATAAGGAACACACATATTTATTAAGGACAAGTTAGAGGTTTAGGGGTGGGTGGGTAGGGGGGGTGGGGACATAGGGCTCATTTTGAACTTTGTTGATTATAGGCAACTACTCAGTCTTAATAGGCTGGTCCACTAGTTGGGTTAGAAATTGGTTTAATTTAGTATCGCTATTAAGTGCTTATTATTAAGGAGATACATGTGGGAACTATATGTCTTCTTTAGTGTTGTTTATAAATTAAATACCCATTCAATAATCAACGGTGGATTTGTGTTCAAACCAAAAGTGGGTACCAGCCCACCTTATCTTTTTTGGGAAAGAAATAAATAATATTGATAAATTCTCCCATCTTGTTATTTTAAAATGTATAAATAATCATAGTTTTGATGCTCATAAACGGTTTATAATTAAGTATTAGAGTGTTAGGATGAATACCATGTCATTGATAAAAGAGAAAAATATAATTTTGCATCCATTTAATTATTAATTATGTTTCACTTTTTTATTTTGGGACGTCTCAAATTAAAATTCTCAATTATAAATACAAAATTTTACTATACTTTGAAAGATTATTGTTATTTAGGGGTCATATAAATATTGGGTCCTACGTTTTCAATATAGCATTTATTTATTTATTTTGGACTTTGTGACACATTTTATTATTTTTTGTGACAAAAAAGTTCAAAATGGATCATATTAGTGGCAATTCTAGACCCCAGCCTTGTATAACGAATAATTAGTGGACCTTACAAAACAAAAACAAAAGAAAGAAACTATTTTTGAATTTGTACGGTAGAAATTTAAAAATCACTAATTCAACTCCTACAATCTTCTTTTTTCAATAAAACAAGTGTTAAATTTAGAAGTTAATTTTGATTTTGTAAAAAGTATTGATCCCCAAACAACGTATTGCCATTTTGTATTTCCCATATTTATTGGTTCATTTGTTCTAATTATGTGTATAAAACGTGTTCAACAAAAATTAGTCCCATTGAAAAATAATAAAAGGACTCACAACACTTGAGGTGACGAGAGTATCCATTTCTCTTTATGTTAACACATGCGAGTGAGACGCCATTTTTATTGACCTAATACCACTAATTTAAGGGGGTTTGTAAATTTAGAATTTATTGTAATATGTATTCTGAAAATAGAATAATAAGTATTTTATTTATAAATTTAGTTCTTATTTTTTAATAAAATTGTTGGCGTTGATCCATATCCATAAAACGTCAACCAATCATAACATGCCACGTCAGCGGCTATTTTAAAAACATATATTAAAAATGGAAACGAAATGTTTGTTGTCCTATATTCATAATCAATATTATTTGAAATCCTAAAAGTGCATACTATATATATATATATATATGAGACAAGCTCTAATACATATTAAATTTACATACTTGTTGGTGCAAACCTATTTTAATAAATTATAAAATAAAAAATTTGAATTGAATTTTTTATGTGATATTTAAACATTTCAAGAGAGCCATATAAAAAAATACTCTGAAAATAACTTTTTTTACTATTTTTAAAAACTATGAAAGCTTGATCGATTTTTTAAAAATCACAAAAATGCTACTTTGAACTAATTTTTTTATATGAGCTGATTTTTTTATATGGTACATTGAAATGTTCAAATACCATATAAAAAAATTCAACTGAAAAATACATATCAAGTACACAGAGAGAGAGAGGAACGGCTCTCATCCATACATATCAAGCACACATATCGTTGGTGCAAATCATTTTTTTTTAATATTAAAAAAAATACTTTTGTGTTTACTTTTTTATGTAGTATTAAACATTTCAAATGACCCATATAAGAGAAATCAACTCAAAAGAACTTTTTTACTATTTTAAAAGAATTGGTCAGATTTTCGAAGCTTTAAAAGTTACAAAAGTTTGATCGATTATTTTTAAAATCGCGAAAGAGTTTTTTTGAGCGGATTTTTTTATATATATATACGCTGAAATGTTTAAACGTCATATAAAAAAATTAAGTCGACGCATATTATTTTTACTATTTCAAAAAAAATTGTATATACTTAGTATGTATACTTAATATATATTGAAGCATGTAATATATATATATATATATATATATATATATATATATATATATATATATATATATATATATATATATATATATAGAGAGAGAGAGAGAGAGAGAGAGAGAGAGAGAGAGAGAGATTGATTCAGACTCTCATACATACCAAGTTTACATATCGATTTTTTTAAAATAGTAAAAAATATATTTTTAAGTTGAATTTTTTTATATGGTATTTATACATTTCAGCGGCCCATATAAAACAAATCAGCTCAAAATAACGTTTGACCGATTTTTTAAAAATAGCAAAAAAAGTTATTTTGATCAGATTTTTTTTATACGAGTCATCCGAAATGTTTAAATACCACATAAAAAAATTCAATTCAAAATCATTTATAAAAATGAGTTCGCGCCAACGGTATGTAAACTACGTATGTATGAGGGTCTGACTCTCTCTCTCTCTCTCTCTCTCTCTGTATATATATACAGTCCTGCTCTTGTGCGAACTAGTCTGTATTTAAGAATGCGGACCAAACATGTGTCATCTGGCGGTGAGTCCAGAAAAGAGATAGAGTGTGCCTATAATTTAAGCGATAATTTCTAGGCGCACTGTTAGGTGACACATATGCGGTCCGCATTTTTATAATGAGGACTACTCCGCACAATAGCATTATTATTATTATTATTATTATTATTATTATTATTATTATTATTATTATTGTTGTTATTATTATTATTATTATACTCTTGTACGGATCAGTGCGCGTTTTAATAATGCTGACTGGATCCGTGTCACATGACGGTGACCACTGAAAAGAGAGAGAGTGAACCTATAATTTAACCGATAATTTTTACGTTCAGCGTCAGGTGACACATGTCTGATCCGCATTCTTAAAATGTGAATTGATTAAAAAAAAGAATATATATATATATATATATATATATATATATATATATATATATATGGAGAGGTTCATAAGTGACCCTAAAAGATGAACTTTTTAATGAACCTTAACAAAATAACACCTAACAACTCATTACTTTTAATTTATATGTTGTAATTGGTCCGCGCCAGCGGCAACGAACAAGCGTGTCGATCCATCCGCAACTCCCTCACCCCTCCCCCCCCCCCCCGGCACCCCACGCCACCCCCCCACCCCAACCACCACCATGGCAGCCCTTATGGCAGCAAGGCTGCCATTGGGGGGGGGGGGGGGGGGGGAGCGCCTGGGTGGGTTGGTTGGAGAGGGTGTTGGGGATCAATCGACACATGTGTCCGTTGAAGGTGGCGCGGACCAATTACAACATAGGAATTAAAATTAATTAATTGTTAAGTATTTTTGTTAAGATTCATTAAAAAATTCATCTTTTAAGTTCACTTGTGAACCTCTCCACATATATATATATATATATATATATATATATATATATGAAACTATATGTTTGGAGATTAACTTATGTAACATTTTAACTTGGTGTGAAACTTTATATTCGAAACACAATCATTCACGTGTGACATTGAGTGATAAAGAATCTTTATACTATTGGCAGAGGCGGATACAGGGAGGGGCAAGGGGTGGCATTAGTCCCCCCAAACTTCAAAGAATTTCAAATTTTAACCCTACAGTTTTAAAATTTTATGGAAAAAAATTAATATTTTTATAGTTTTGACCCCTTCAAAAATAAATATTTATCGTTTGGTCCCCTTTTACTCACATTCCTGGATTCGCTACTGACTATTGGGACATATATAACCTACTTTGACACTATTTTAAAAATTGCAACACCTAACTTTAAATAAATTCATAATGGATGATGGAACATCAAAACCTTTCGTATTATAATTATGCACTAGGATCTTGTTAAAACAAAATAATAATATATTATAAAATATGACAAAATATGTTTCCTTTGTCTATGTGTTTGTTGAATTTATCATTTATTTTTTAGTTCTTATGTTTTCTTTCAATCAGTTCAGATGCCATAAGCATCCTTTCAATCAGTTTTCAGATGTCATAAACATCCTTTCAATTTTAGAAACCTACAAAATAATAGGGTCAGAAACTTTCAACATAAAATAAAATTCTAATAACTACACTAACCGAACTTGCGGTTTTGTCCTTTTTTTCATCACAAGTTGTTGAATAATAAACGAGTGTGTTTGATACGTGTCATGACAAATGATAATATTTATTATGATAAAATTTATTATACAAATAATTTATCAAGAAAAATAGTATTTTTTTTTTTGCACTATATTATCAAATGACTAAATGAGGTAAAACAAATTTATTAAATAAAATATTTTAATCACAAATTCTGTATAACATTTTCTTAAAAGAGTTTTTAAAAACATAAATACAGATTTTAAAGCAGTTTTTTAAAAACATTAAAACATTTTTATAATATATTCAAAACAGTTTTTACAATAATTTTACAATGCAGTTCTATAAAAAAAAATTACAATATTCGAAACAATTTTTAAACCTTTAAAAACAGGGTTTCTAATAGTTTTAAAATTGTTTTTTTATAAAACATTTTTTCTTTAAAACAATTTTTAAATTATTTTTAAAAAAAAAATTTTAAGAGTTTTTTTAACGGGTTTAAAATAGTTTTAGAACATTTTTTTAAAACTGTTTTTAATTCAAAACAGTTTTTTAATACAGTTTATAAAACAGTTTATAAAACATTTTTAAAAATATTTTAGTATAAAAAAATAAAAATAAAAACAGTTGTAAGAAGTGCAAATTCGTGTGGCAAATAGTTATCACTTAAATAGCAAAGCAACGTTTGCCAACATTTGTGATAATTTTATGCATAGGAGGTGTTGTACATTGACAAATAACTTGTGGGCAAACTTCTGTATCAAATATACCAAATTGTAGGCGAATATTCCATTTACCAACTTATTTGTCATTTGCCATGGCAAATAAGCTGAATCAAATGGACCCAATCTAGCCTCTATATATCAGTTAGCATGTTGTTTAATCTCTCTCTCTCTCTCTCTCTCTCTCTCTCTCTCTCTCTCTCTCTCTCTCTATATATATATATATATATATATATATATATATATATATATATATATATATTAGAGTATGCTCGTGCCTGAAGGCACGATAACAAAATATTAATCGCGGTCAATTTTCCTAAATGACATATTTTTTCAAAATTATTTAATCTAGTATAATTTTAAGTCCAAAAATTTATTTTCAATAAAAATAAAGGTAAAAATATAAGAAAAAATATATACATAATTTTCTTTGTTTATATGAATATCCACTTGTTTAAAGTGTAAAAATTACTTCAACCACATAAATAATCCATCCAAAATCTTTATTTCAATCAAGATATATATAAAATGAATACATTCAAGGGTTTTTACCTCAATCTATTCATGACGTTTCCTCTGCACCTCCATTTGCATTTGTAATGCTTGCTCTAAAATAAATGAAGGGAAATCTATAAGAGGATACTTGACAACATAAATAATAAGAAAATTCGAGAACTAAAACAAACTTAGATATGAACATCTTGATCATTTAGATCAAACAGGTAGTGTAGAAAGTTAAAGTAAAAGACCCACAAAAACTTATTTTAGATCATATAGATTACAAAGTAGTAGTTCCTACTATCTTTACTCAAGTCATTTAAATTTTGTTCCCTGGATTTTTACAAATGGATATCAAGAACAAAATTAAGAATATCGCCACAAATGACAACCCAATGAACTGACCCAAACCGTCCCTAAACTACAGTTTTAAGTGCCACAAATGACAACCCAATGAACACAAAATCCCACTGCCTTCGATTATGGTTTATAGTGTCATACTAACAACACATGCAGTGAGAATAGAAAAATCACATATTGTAAAAAATAGGTGCCTTTAAAAAAAATAAGTGCATTTAAAAAAAACTTGAACATATAGTAATCCTCGAACTCGTATGAGTACTCCAATTTTTTTAATAAACCAACTCGAACTTTAAATGGATGAACCCCATAATTAAAACAAAAAACAAAAGAAAATCTTAAATGAGCATGAAACATTAGTCCCAACATTAAATTTAATAACACACCTAAAATGATTTTAACAACTACGATATTTACAAAAATGAAATAATAACATAACAATGTCACTGCACAAATGGAGATGACACGCATAATGCCATGTGACAAATGGTTGTTTGAATATTGTCAATTAACATTACTCATGTTAAAAAATGGTTCGTTTCAAGCTCAAACTATCACCTTTTACACAAATTTGCAGAGAAACATGTAGATGTTACCTGTAAAACCCCGACAAAGAGGTTAGAAGATATTCGATCACACATTAGAAAAGTAAATAGAAATAAAATCAAAATCAAACTGTAGAGGGGGCTTGAAGGTAATTTTGAGATTAGAGGTAATTCCACATTAGCAACAGTGTTCTGGGGATTAAGGCACCGTGGCAGCTCAGCGTGACAACTTATATTTAGATTGTTGTATTAGTCATATTGTTCCTTTGTTTATATTGACTGTAAGCTATAACGGTTGTTATTATGTAACGAGAATAATAATGAGTTTTAATGTGAGGTCAAACGGTACTCGCGAGAGACCAGGCTTTGCAGGGCTGGGAGAGCTTTCATGCTCTATCGAATGACCTCACCGTGGGAACTTTAGAGGGACTTGGTTTGGAGGATTGAGAAGTGAGGCACCGTTGGGACTTTTTCGACCATCTTAGATACACCTGGTAAAACATCGAAGGACCCTTACCGTGGAACCTCGAGCGGAGCAACTTGGAGTTCCATCGAGCGTTGAGTTATGAGCCAAACAACCCTCTACTTAATGTCACATCCACTTTATCTGATGTAACTAACCAACTAGGTAATGTCAGACCTGCACTTGAGTAAACCACCGTGGTATTTAGGGCTGTCAGACAGTTGATGAGCTACCTTTGTGGTAATAGTCCCCTGACACACAGTGGTTAGGTAAAAGGCATGTCTTGGCATTTAATGTTTATGACGTGGGGACAACTAGTGCATCAAGTATTTAATTCTGTGACATAAAGTATGAGGGATGTCTTTCATAGTCTTTAATGACTTAGTTTCCTCGGGGATGGTGTGAGGGCTATTTAAGAACCCCAACCACCCTTGAGGAGGGATGATCTTTTGAGAGTTTAGAAAGTTATTACTACAGAGGATACACATTAGAGAGAGATATTTACAAACCATAGGTCTTATTCACTCACCATTGTCATTTATTACGAAGCTTTTAATACGTGACAGAGATTCTTGAGAGTGCTTAGTGTGTTTACCTGCCTACCAAAGTGCATCTAGGGTGCTTACTTATCTCTCCCTCTAGCTAAGTTACTTCTAAGTTCATTACTACCTTCTGAGTTATACACAAGAGATTTGTGAGTTTAGACTGAGTCTTGTCTTCATTAGGTTTGTGTTTTCATGTTTTATCACTAATCCAAGGTTTTGGCTAATTAACTTATCATTACTATACTTCAAAGGGGTTATGCCTCCATCTTATCTAAAGTACCCTCTTATATTTGGCGAATCCGCTGGGGAAGGATTCTTCTAAGTAGGGAGTATGGTGTAAGATAATGTTAATCGAAGGCTCAACTTTGATGACGTCTAATATAATGAAGAACAGGCTGTGAGATAACTGGAGGCTCTAAGGGATGGGGTTCCTCGAATAGAGGTACCTCCAATTCAGGCGATGACAGGAGATCCATAGGTGACACAAGCTTCTATGAGTGCCGAGTTGGGACCCACTCAGGTGGCGCTCCTCATAAGTAAGTTTTATTAGTTTTAGCAAATTCCCGTAGCTTCCAAAATACTGGGAGGATTGGAAGCCAATGCCTTCGTAACACTAGGGGAAGTCCCAACGGCCCCACCAGGTGAAGGTGTAGCGAGAACGATCCCAACAAGCATACCCTATGTTGTGAATCCAGCCGTGGTAACCTCAGGAGTTTCAACGGCCCCAACTATGACAACTGCTCCAGCTGCAAGGGGCACTCAGCCCATGGTCCCATTAGTTGTTGACCCAGTAGCATCACCCATGGAGAAAATGAGGAAGGAAATACATAAAGAGATGCTAAAGTTCATGAAGGCTTCCTCGCAATATGCTCGCGAGGTAGCTTCTATTTATGATGACTTTTGAACACCTTATCCTCAGGAATACAACGATGAGCCCTATCCAAAGGACTATATTCCTCCTATCTTTGAAAAATACATAGGGAAATGAGGGAACCCGAAGGATCATATTAAGTGCTTTGTTGAACACTTGGGAGCGCATTGCAATAATAAGAAACTTAGGTTGAGGGAGTTTTTCAAATCCTTAACCGATAAAGCATATACCTGGTACTCCCATTTGGCTCCTAACAACGTTTTTACATGGGAGGAGATGCACGTATTGTTTGTACAGAAGTTCTTTCTGGCAAAAGATTAGTTTACTTTGACCCAACTGTGTAGGAAAAAGTAAAGACCTGGGGAAGAAGTGGTGGCCTATGTTCGAAGGTTCGGGGAAAGGTCCCTCGACGTGAGGGAGGAGGCCAAATAATCCAAGTTATTACAGATCTACGCTGAGGGGCTGCTTCCTGAGTACATCTGCCATCTTATCAATGAGACGCGCGAGGGAACTTTTACGACGTTCTTAAAAGCGGAGAGGACTATCTCCTTGGTGATGCGGCCCAATTCGGTGGTGGTTCTCATGATGTTTAGGCAACCGATGCAATCCGTGTGGGGAAGGTCTCAGCCCCCACGGGTAGGGTACACCGAGAGGGGAGATAGGGGTAAGGCACCGAAGAAGGACAATAAGAGAAAGTTCGGAAGAGACAGGGATGACCCACCACCATTTCCTTGTATAGTGGTGAAAGCTGTCAATTGTTACAATGTGATGGTCCAGGGGGGAACGGTCTATGAGCCAAAGGATATTCTCATTGGGGAGCCCGATACAGCAACGAAGGCAGATCCAAAGTACTGCCAGGTTCATCGGAGGATCCAGCATCCAATCGAGAGTTGCTTTACACTGAAAAGAATCATAGACAAGTACGTGAAGGAAGGGACGTTGCCAATCCCTCCACAGAACGTCAATAACAACCCACTGTTAGCGCATGGGGCCAATCTCATGGTGGCCTACGATGAAGAGGCTGAGAGAGGAGATAGAGAGTCAACAATGAAGCAAGAAGAGTACGAAGAGGCTTTGGAAGATTGTACGAGGGGAATGGCTAATGTAGTGTTACTTATAACGAAGTAATTGCCAAGGATATGGAGGATGTATACGGTGCTGAAGGTGAGGAAGTAGACCCAGTTCTAGATACTGTGTAGTTTCGAAATCCCCAAAGTTCACCTGGTTCTTCGACCAAGTGGGGATACCGAAGGAGAGTAAGTTGGAGATAACCCAGGCAATACTCGATATTACGAGGAAGAACGCAGTCCCTTCGTTGAGATGGAAGGGACCCATGGCCAAGTTGGTGAAAAAGTTTCTGTCAGAAGTAACCTTCAGCGATGCAGATAGGGCTGTAAGGTTCCCTTACAACAGGCCCTTGTATGTGACTTCCAGTGTCAACGAAGTTAGATTTGTAAAGACTCTTATGGGTGGGTGAGCTTCCATTAATATCATGCCAATCAACTCTTTCCATGCAACAAATATTCCAAAAGAAAGGTTGGTCTCCATGCCTTTGGTAATCTCGGAGGTATGATAACCAATCTTCCAAATCCATTGGGTACGTTAATGTTGGGATTGTGATGGGAAATTTGAGTTCCCATATCAATTTCCACGTAATAGAGAGTGCAACTTCCTATCATCTGCTAATAGAAAGTGTTGAAGCGCGAGGCCCCCAATTCTAAAATATTATTTCCTTTTTATGTAAAAACAAACTCGATGCGGAAGCGTAAGATGGTTCAACTTTAAAACAACAAATTTTAATTTCTTTAAACCAATTAAAATCTTAAACCAAGTGAAGTAAAATTAATCAATTAGTATATTCACTTAAACCAATTCATTAATTCAAGTCCTAGAATTTGCCTAAGTCATATTTTTCAATATTCCGAAGTTAGGCCAAGCCAATTTTTGCAAATGACTTGAATTAAACGACTCTACCCAATATTTAATTTAGCACCAAATTAAATGATTGTGATGATTTAAACCAAATTTTATCTTGAATTATCCTAAGCATGCGTTCTAAATTATGATGCAAGATAAAATAAACCAATCACACTACGCCGCGATGTACGAGGAAAAACCCAAGACGGGAAAAAACTTCGGACGACCCTAGCCACAAATCCACTAGATATGGAATTACAAGTACAAGACAGATAGATTTAGAACGACCGACTCGATCCCTCTTAAGCCTCGACGCTTCTTCTTGTAGACACCTCTTCCTAGCGAATAACCTCGGAACACCACCGCGGTCTCGGAATCCACCGATAGGGCTTTCTATGGTCACCGTCACCCGAGCAAGGAGCCTTTCTCCAAGTGGGTAGAATCGCAACAAAACGTCTTCTTCTTTGATGGATGTAGAAGCAAACCAAAACTTCTCTTTGAAACGGAAGAAATAAACCGGTGCCAAACTCCAAGAAATTTGATATGTATATAAGAACTTGGATAAACAATATGGGTGTAAAACACTAGAGTGATAAAATATTTTCTCTAAAAATCTCACTCAAAACATAAACATTTTCCTTAAACAAATTTTCTCTCAAACTCTCTCTAAGAGATGGAAATATATTGGAAAAGTTAGGAAAAGTTAGCTTGGAAAATGTCATTCCCGCACATATTAAAGTCTGAAAAAGTTGGTTAAAAACCAAGTGGGGAAGTGGGTGAAAAACTGCCAAAAACTGTTTCCGCCTGGCCTCTCGTTCGAACGACATTTCGTTTGAACGAAATCTCGTTCGAACGAGTCTTCTAACGATGCTCCAGTATGGACTCGTTAGAAGCTCGTTGGAAATCTCGTTAGAATGAACAATCTCGTTCGAATGACATTTCTAACGACGGATAGCTTGGTGGGAACTCGTTGGCAAACTCGTTCGAACGACATCTCGTTAGAACGAAAAAAATCGTTCCAACGACATATCGAACGACTTCCAGAAATTTTATTTAATTCGATTTTGGCCCAGAAACTTTTATATACTTTAAATTAAAGTTCTATTAAATTCTTTCTGAAAATAAAACACAGGTTTTTATTAAACCTAACACCCAATAAAAAGTTCCTATATAAATATAATTGCATTCATACCTTGGGAGCATGGAACCATAGTTGATGAGGTAGAAACGAGGCACGTAAACCGGCACATTTGATGAAGCTTTATACAATTTACCGCTACGTCTTCAATAAACACTTCATAGGCTTGAGAGTATTACAATTACATACTATCCTATGAATAAATGTTTTTGTCCGGAATTGAGCCAACACTATACATGGACTCAATTGGAAATTTGTGTCCGTAAAGAAAGGGTGTGGATGCACAACCAAGGGTTAGTTCCTTTTACATACCACAAATGCGCTAAGGCGAATATCAAGGGGGCAGAAGTGACCATTAGGGCTACAAAAAGGCCCTTCGTTGTCGAGGAAGCTAACTTGTGGACGCAGTATTTTACACAGAGTTAGAGGAAGATGTTTGGGTCCTAACCAGATAAATAGAGGGAGCATGGGTTCCCTCGATCAGAGAAATGATGGGGCACTTGAACGGGCAGAAGAAGGAGGTTACGAGCTGCACAAGATAAATAGACGAAGAAGCTCACTAGGTGGTCCCTCATCCCCAAAGCTTCTCAAAGCAGCTCAAAGACAGAATGAGGCCCAGAGTGGATCCGATGGAGCATGAGGTCCAACGGCAAAGCATGCTGAGCCAGTTCTCAGGAGAAAGAGTGGATAAGGCTTCTAGAGAGAAGAAGAAGAAGGCAGTCACCACTACTAGCAAACAATGCAAGAAGGTCATTACCGATGAAGGAAATGTGGTGTATCAATTATAACAGCGTGAGTGGGCGGCCGAGGAAACTGATGATGAGGTTGACCCGATATATAAATGCTTTCTGGTGGATCAACGGGGGACAATGCGTGGTGATAGACAACTCCAGCATACAAGAATTAGTGGAGGAAGTCGCTGAAAAACCAGAGTACATGACGGATCGATCGAAACTGCAGGCACAAGAACTAGAACAGTTGAATCTGGATAAAGAAGTGGGAGATCCAAGGACCATCTTGATCTCAAAGGATCTCAGTAAGGAGAAATGTGAGGCCTTGGTTGAGTTGATTCGGGAGTTTATAGGCGTCTTCGCATGGAAATACACAGAGATGGAGGGGCTGGATGAAGAAGTAAGCTGCCACAAGTTGAACGTAATGCCTTCAGCCATTCCAGTGAAGCAAGCGACGATAACGTACAAACCTGAGCTAGATTTGAAGATCAAGGAAGAGGTTCAACGCTTATTAATGGCAAGTTTCATCACACCGATATAGCACCCACTTTGGCTATCCAGTATTATCCCGGTGGGGAAGAAAGATAAAAACCAAATAAGGATCTGCGTGGACTTCAGAGATTCGAATAGAGCTTGCCCCAAAGATGAGTTCCCTCTGCCCTCCATCGATAACCTAATAAATGCAACGACAGGTCATGAGATGTGTAGCTTCATGGATGGGTATGTAGGGTATAACCAGATCAAGATGAACCCCATGGATGCAGAGAAAATAATGTTCAGAACCTCGTTCGACAACTTCATGTACAAGGTGATGCCATTTGGACTCAAGAATGCTGGGGCGACTTATCAAAGAACAATGATGGACATTTTTCATGATTTTTTTCATAAATTTGTGGAATTTTATGCGGATGACTTGGTCATCAAATTGAGGAAGGAGGAGTCCCATCTGAGCGATTTAAGGAAGGTGTTTTCCCATTGCAAGAAGTATAAAATGAATATGAGCCCAATGAAGTGTGTTTTTGGAGTGACAACTGGGAAATTCCTAGGCTTTGTGGTTGATCGACAGGGGGTGTAGATAGACCAGGAGGCGATTTTAAAAATGTCATGCCCAAGAATAGCAAAGGAGCTGAAGAGTTTCCCTGGTAAAGTCTCCTACCTTAGGAGATTTATGCCTGGATTAGTCGAAATAACACATCTGTTGATGCAGCTGTTGCGAAAGAACACGAAGTTCAAATGGGAGGAGGTTCACTAGGAGTCTCTCGACGGGCTGAAGAAACTGCTCGTTTCGCCACAGATCATGATTCCCCCTAAGGCAGGAATACCGTTACAGCTGTACCTCACATCCACCATGAGGTCCGTGGGAGCTTTGCTGGCACAAGAGATTGACGGGAAAGAACAACCAGTTTACTACCTCAGCAGGATCATCCAGGGGCCAAAAGTCAGATATAAAAGCTTAGAAAGGCATTGTTTAGCCTTAGTATTGGTAGCGCAAAAACTTAGACCTTTATATTATCTTTTACAATTCATATTGTAACTAGATATGATCCTAATAAGTATTTGCTAACTAGAACTATATTTATTGGTAGAGCAGCTAGGTGGTTCCTTATTCTCTCTGAATATGACATAAAATGTGTGGTTCCTTATGCGATCAAAAGCCAGGCCTACGCCGATTTATTGGTAATTTTCCCCTCAGGAACGTTTGAGCTACCCAAAGAAAGTATTCGAGGAGATGATTTGCAGGCCAACCACCTAGACGCAAAGGATGAGAAATAGACAATGCAGTTCAATGGATCCTCGACATAAAAGAAATTAGGAGTTTGGGTTATTCTTTCAAAAGGAATGGAAGAGATATGCCTTTCCTACAAATTAAATTTCTCTTGTTCCAACAACGAGGCAGAATATGAAGCATTGGTGTTAGGATTACTAGAGGCTCTCCGAAGGGGGATCCATTCACTTTGCATCAAAAGGGATTCAAACTTGGTAGTTCAACAAGTTAATGTAGAATACGTGTTAAAACACATGAACCTGTCACCATATAGAACAATCACTCAGAGGCTCCTCTGCCAATTCCATCAGACCAAGATTAAGAGACAGCACAGAACGATGAATCATCACCCAGACGCATATGCTACCATTGCCCAGAAGATGGTCATGAGGAACGATACAACCACCATCGTGATCCAATAAAGAACAGCTCCTTCGATGGTACAGTCAATTCTACCAATTAAAGAGGATGGGGAATGGAGGGGAGAGATTAAGAGGCAACTGAAGGCTGGTGAAGGAACGATGGGGCTCAGAGAATTGGCCTAGTACTTTACAAACCAGGGAAACCTTTACTTTAAAAATGCAGGAGGATGGTTATCGAGATGCATTGGTCTCGAAGAGGCAGATCAAAGATTGAAAAAAACACATAAAGAGCACTGTGAAACAACTGAGATACCCCTCTATCGAAGAATGCAAAGGGAGTGGTATTTTTGGGCTAAGATGAAATAGGATGCGGCGGAGCTACAACGAAAGTGCGATAAATGCTAATTGTTCTTTGAGGCAGCTGAATATCATTTCGTGAAAGCTCAGGCTAACTGGAGATAGCCCTATATTGACTTCATTAAAGTTGGAGTTGTCCCAATAGAGAAAATTGATGAGATGGGACTCCGGCGAAGGGCCTCAAGATTCTACGTTCAGGGGGGGTAGCTTTATCGAAGGGGATACTTCAACAGGCCGTTACGTTGCATCATGAATAAAGATGCAGCTGAGATCCTCAAACAGGCGCACGATCCAGCTCATATAGGAGGGGCCAAGATATATGTCCAGTTGATGACTTTGGGATACTATTAGCTAATGATGGAGAAAGATTCGACTGAGTTTGTTCGAAAGTGCAAGGCTTGCAAACTTCATGGAAATATGATCCATACCCCGTCAGTGGACTTACATTCCATGGAAGCACCTTAGCCTTTTCACACTTGGACGTTCGACCTGGTAGGGGAAATACACCCCTCTTTGAGGGGGAAGATATGGATACTAGTAGCAATAAAGTGCTTCACAAAGTGGGGTGAGGCGATACCACTGAGAAGGGAAATAGCGGGGGTGGTGAGCAACTTCATCAGACAATACATCATTTGTCACTTTGGGATCGCAAAGGTTATCCTTTCAGATAATGGAACCCCTTTCGTCAATTCATAAGTAACGATGCTCACAGAAAAATACTCTATTGTCCATCACACTTCGATGGTGGAAAACCCAAAGGGAAACGGTCAAGTCGAAGCGACCAACAAGACTTTGGTAAATATCTTAGCTAAAATAATGGAGGATTTCCCAGGATTGTGGAATGACAAGATACCAGTCGTACTGTGGGCCTATCGAACAACTAAGAGGAATCCCACAGGGTATACACCGTTCTCTCTTATCTATAGGGCCGAGGCGATTCTCCCAGTAGAGTTAGAAGTCCCCTCTGCTCGATATGCTTTGCAAAGTAGCATGCTCTCCCAGAATAGACATGTGCAGTTGGAAGCATTGGACGAACACAGAAATAATGCGATGCAACACTTTCAAATGTATATGAAGCAACTCTCCAAGGCGTATGATAACTTAGTGAGACCAAGAAAGTTCATGGAGGGAGACCTCATATTGAAAGCAACAATGAAACATATTAGGGGGCTTCCTCTACCCAAGTTTACAGCAAATTGGGAAGGACCTTTCATTGTGAAGGAAGCTCAAGACTCAGGTAATTGTTTAATTTCTAAGATGGAAGAAGACAAACCATTCAAAATCAATAATAAATGGTTGAAGGTTTATCATGTGTAAGCAATTATATTTGGGCCACCGATGTATCTAGTTGATTATGAATATACAAGTTCTTTTTATAATGAGTATACAAGTTCTTTTTATCATAACTCAAGTAGAGATGAAAGAATTACAGAACTTCACACTTCACAATCTATGCAAACAGTTGTAACACAAAGAAATGGCATGAAAAATTTTATATCTTTCTTCATTCATAAACTTTGGGGCATTATAAAATTGGGAGCTATTGTTTAAGAATTACATGAGAAGAAGAAAAAAAATACATATATAAAAAACTCATTGGCCTAGGAGGAACCACAGATCTGGAGAGGAGAAAAAATCTCCAGGAAGACCCGAAGAAGCTACTAAGAAAGACCATTGGTAATTAATGGAAACCTCCAACCTTATTTGTGCTTGCGTGCGTTCAATAAGGAGCTTTTCTCGTTTTAGCTTCGCCAGACGTAGAGTTTCTTCGAGGCCCTATACCTCCTTGTCAATAGCTCCAAGAAGAGGTGCTAGCTCGGACAATTTAGCCTCCTTCGCCCGCTGATCCTCCTGATGTTTCCACAAGAGTTACCTCTATCTTTCTAGTTATTGGCTCTTCAAAGTCTTCAAATGCGCGATAAGCCAATCAAAATGGAAGTCATCGTGACTAAACTCCCTTAGAAAACCTAGAAATTGGTTAAGAAGGGGTCTAGTAACACTCGTAGTTAGAGTATTAGCAATTTCAGCAACAACGGTGGCCATACCCTGAAGCTTGTAGCTCATAACTGAGATGTTTGAACAAAGGCAATCCACCGTGAATATTATAGGATATTGGTTCGTAAGTTGCTCAACTACCAAATGATGGTTGGCAGGCAATTGAGGGGAACGTTAGAGAACCATCAGGCAGAAGGCGTGAGGAGCCAGGTCGGGCAGAGGAAGCTCACACCCAGATTCGTTGTCGGTAGTAGCACTGGTCGTGGAACCTTGGTCATTATGGCTGAAATCTTTGGAGACGACAGGTTCCTGACAGGGCGAGCCAATAGGTGAAGGAACTAGTGGAGAATCCTCTCGAGAAACCTAAGAACAGTTAGAGGAAATATGGAGGTTATGGAAAAAAATCTTAACAAGTGTTTTCGTTGTTAAGTCACCGATATAGGTGGACTTTTTGGAAAAATCTTAACAAATATTTTCGTTAACAGTCACCGATATAGGTGGAGTTTTTGGAAAAATCTTAACAAGTGTTTTCGTTGTTAAGTCACCAATATAGGTGGAGTTCTTGAAAAAATCTTAACAAGTGTTTTAATTGTTAAGTCACCAATATAGGTGGAGTATTTGGAAAAATCTTAATAAGTGTTTTCGTTGTTAAGTCACCAATATAGGTGGAGTTTACGAAAAAACTTAACAAGTGTTTTCATTGATTAAGTAACCTATATAGGTGAAGTTTCATAAACTGAGAAATACAGAGAAATTAGTGAAGTACCTCAACAGTAGTAGGAACGAGAACGGGAGTCACCACGGGGGCCATAATGGCGGAAACCATTGGAGGTGGGATCATTACCTCAGCAGCTTCAACGGGGCCCTTGGCTGAAGAAGCTTCAACGCTAGGCAAACTTCCCTCACCAATATAAGGTACTAAAGCCAGCACAAGTGCATCATCGGAAGAAAATGTTGGACCTTCAAGAGATGCCCCAACGAGAGTAGTAGCACAAACCTAGGCCTGGGAAAGGAAAAGGCCACTAAGAGCAAAGGGTGGAAAGAGACTTGGAGAAAGCTGCAAAAGTAAAACCAAGTGTTAGACGCAAGGAGTAAACAAAAAAGAATAAGGGGGAGTAATGTATCTAACCTACCCCTGTTATGGCACCAAAAAGAGGAACTACAGTAAGGGGCCTTGACAATGTAGGAAGAAGGAGAATGTTAGCTATCAGTGATGCCATTTCCACCTAAAATGGCCCAACGTATTAGAAATGATAAACAAAACAATGGGACAAATAAAAGATGTAAGACTTGGCAAGAAATTTACCCGTAGGGCACTCTCCCCGATCACAACGAGGGGAAGAGGGACGTCCTACTCTGATGGTAACTCAGAGGAGGCTGCAGTAATTCCCTCTGGTTGACCAGGCATTTCAGCAGACTGAACGGTAGCAGCCCTCATAGCAATTTTTTTAGCCCGTTGAGAGGACAATCTCCATGAGTAGGTAAGGCCTGTCATGAGGGAACGAAGAGGAGTGGTATCAACTTGAGAGATACCACAACGCCCCCCCCCCCCCCCCACTAAGCGGCTTACAGGGGGACTAGGAGGATTGGGCCTTTCTTCTCCAACTCCCTGCACCAAAATATTTTCTTATTAAGAAATGAGCAGATGCAACACACCTTAAGATAAGGAGAATAAGAAATCAAGAATGCACACATACCTCGGATCTAGATGGAGAACGAGAAGGTATAACCACTGGTGAAGGTGGCGAGGAGGCAGCAGCAGAAAGAGCTGGGGATGGAGGTTTCTCAAGCATTTTTTTCTTCTGGGTCTTGGTACCCAGCATTTTCTTCCTTGATCTCGTTGCACCACCAGTTTCAGGTACCCTCTACCTTCTTATCCTTTTTGCCAGTGGCTCACTGAGATCACCCACGATCATGGGAAAAGCATTCGATGGAGGAATGACGACAGTGCACTGTTGAAACTCATCATTTATTCTTGCGACTTCGGCTTCAACCTGCCTCCTCGGCTCTTTAGCCATTTTTGGAGACATGGGAGGGGGAACAGAGGCAATAGGAAACGCCTCCAAGGGATTTTGTTCTTCAACCTGAGGCTTAGACTTTGAGGACTTGGACTTCTTAGCTTTTTTAGCAGGTGGCTGAGAAGGTCCTTCGCCCGTTACAACTTCAGTTGAAGGGGCAGCCTGTTTAGGGGTTGCAGCAGCCTTGGACTTCGGGGTGGCAGTGGGAATCATTAGACAATGAGGGGATAGCTCATGAGGAGACTCTTTAATCGTTTTACTCAAAGAAAATTCAACCCCAAGCACATATTTCCCCTCAAGACCCAGTTCAGTAGAAGAAAAGAAAAGGACCGGGGGATATTGAGGGGGGACTGAATGTAATCACGGATTATTTCCAGCTGCCCCAAATAGAATTTGTTGGTGAAAGAGGTGGATACGTCTCCCTTACTAGTGGCACTAGGAAAGGTGAATCGCCCATCGATGGTTGACGTCACACCAAGGATCGCTGCTGCAGTATAAAAGGTGCAGGCTTCAGCGAAAGTGGCCTTTGCATGGCTGTGTTGAAACACAGGGTGAGGGACTCATTGGTCAAATCCAAACTACTTTCTATATCTATCAGGGTTGTAGGGTTCTTAGGTGTATCCCCATTCATTATAGGAGGGAAGAAACCCTGGGCTAAATAGAAGCACCATGTCTTGCGAGGGATCTTCTACAGCTGGAATAAACTTGACCGTTGTGGCTGCAGAAGGAAAGAAACCCAACTATGGGCAAATATAGACTCATTGTACGACCTCATCACAAAGGAGTCTAGAAGATCAAAAACTTCCATTATCTCCTTTCAACTTTGCTTCTTACGAAAACACAGGACGCATGAGGCTTGATATCTTGGCTCACGGGCAGAGAAATTGACTTGGCGGTAATAGCAGGAAAGTGGGTGTAAAGAAAGCCCGTCAGAATAATGGTGTTGGAAAAATTAGCTAAGTTATAACGGCCCAGTGATCGTGCCATGTCTATGTGGGTTCGATCCAACCAGGTGTAGAGGGACCCTAAGGCGATGGCGGCTAGAGGAAGGTTGACCCCCTGGCCAAATGAATGGAAATATTTATCAGATCCCTCTTGGGCTAATCATTGGGTTTCCCCATTAGGAAGAAGTGTGAAAGCAATACGAGTATGTAGGCCGGTAGTTCCAGGGATGTACCTCTACCTCGGCCCGTTATAGCACTGACATCCTTCGGCGTCGGAGCTTTGAAAAAATAGTTGATAAGGGGGAAAATGTGGCTTTGTTCGAGGATCCGGTGAAACTGTGGCAAATTTGATCCAGCTCAACTCGATTAGCAGCCTCTTCGGCATTCAGAGCCTCATCATGGTAGGTGAACTCACCCATGGGCTCAAACTTAAGGAGCTTACAGACATCCTCTAGTGTAATGATGAACAACCCCTACGCAGCAAAAAAGGTGTGAGTTGTGGTGTTCCATCTGGAAACTAGTACTTATAACGTCGCATTGTTCTTAGAGAGGGTGAACTCCCCAAACCAGTAGGCTCGATGAAGCCCAACCTTGGCAAGACCATAAGCATAAGAACTTTGCATATGTGTATGCCAGGCACTGAAATGGGCTGATGACCCCCCGAGTGCTTCGAAGTCAATCTGAGAGTATGGCAAGTCACCACGGTCTAAATGAAAATGCAGAGTCCCCTCTGGGGGTAGATAGCCCCACTTTGACGAATCCATTTCCTCATCACCCAACAGTAAAGGGTCGAACTTCGATGAGAAATGGCAAGCCTTGCATGCATAAGAAAATTTATCATCTTTGTCAAAGATGGGTGCCCGACGATAAAAGCGTAGTTGCGCTTCACGAGCAGCATTCAGGGTAGCGGCGCTAGAGGCGACATCGGTGCCAGAACTAACAGTAGGGGTGGCTATTGGGGCACTGGTGGGAGGTGTGGTAGGGGTGCTTGAGGAGGCCATTGCAGACAATGGCGATGTACGCAAAGCTTGATAAAAGAAAGGTTGGGAATGAAGATGGAGAACCACAACCACAGGTGGTGGCGCAACAAATGAGAAATGGAGGAGAATGAGTAAAGAACTGGACAAAAATGGAGGTTTTCGCACAGATTTCTCTCTCTAAGGAATACGGGAGCTTGAAGAAGAAGAAGGAAAGAGAGGGGCTTGAAATAAAAGAGACGTTCGAAGCCTTTTAAACCTTTTAAAACTGTCTTTTGAGTTTCCCACCATCGCACGTGCAGGGCCGCCTATAATCATTTCAAATGAACACGTGGCACTTCGGGAAGTGTTTTGACAGTTAAAAAGACAGCGCTACATCATTTACGAAGTGACACCTGGGGAATAGAAAGGGTTGCCTTCTTCACCAAGATCGAGTTTTGGTGCCAAAATTTTTGTCAACCGATGTCCCAATGGTTCAAAAAGTTACGATGCCCCCTCGCCACAAGTTCAAACATCGTTCAAATGATGACTCAGCTATATTAGGGAGAATTTCTATTTTTTCGAACATAGGGAAGCATTGCAAGGGAGAATTTCACTTACTAACAATTAAACCAAGTATTTGATAAGGTTAGTAGGCCTTTTGGGAGAATTTTAAATAATAAAAAGCTAGAACGGTTAAGGCTCACTATAAGGAAAAAGTGACGATGTCCATTCGTCAAAGCCCCAATAAGTCGTAATGCTTCGGCTCAGGTACATCGGGGAGAATTTTACTTTTTCCGACAAATCATAACGTTGTGGTTCTAACGAAGGAAAGGAGGTCAGGATTTTTTCACACAAAGAAGGTTCATCGCTTTGAGAAGTTTCGTGAAGACATTTCTTGTTCCAACAAATCTCTACACAAAGGGGTAAATGTAGAGGGGGCTTGAAGGTAATTTTCAGATTAGATGTAATTCCACATTAGCAACAGTGTTCTGGGGATTAAGGCACCGTGGTAGCTCAGCGTGGCAGCTCAAGCGAGGCAGCTCAGTGCGACAACTTGTATTTTAGCTTGTTATATTAGTCATATTGTACCTTTGTTTATATTGACTGTAAGCTAAAACGGTTGTAATTACGTAACGAGAATAATAATGAGTTTTAATGTGAGGTCAAACGGTACTCGCGAGAGACCAGGCTTGGCAGGGCCTCGGAGAGCTTTCATGCTCTATCGAATGACCCCACTGTGGGAACTTTAAAGAGACTTAGTTTGGAGGATTGAGACGTGACGCACCGTTGGGACTTGTCCGGCCATCTTAGATACACCTGATAAAATACCGAAGGACCCTTACCGTGGAACCTCGGCGAAGCAGCTTGGAGTTGCATCGAGCGTTGAGTTGTGAGCCAAACAACCCTCTACTTAATGTCACATCCACTTTATTTGATGTAACTAACCAGCTAGGTAATGTCAGACCTGCACTTGAGTAAACCACCGTGGTATTTGGGGCTGTCAGACAGTCGGTGAGCCACCTCTGTGACAATAGCCCTCTGACACACAGTGGTTAGGTAAAAATCATGTCTTGGCATTTAATGTTTATGACGTGGGGACAACTAGTGCATTAGGTATTTAATGCTGTGACATAAAGTATGAGGGATGTCTTTCATAGTCTTTAATGACTGAGTTACCTCGGGGATGGTGTGGGGGCAATTTAAGGACCCCAACTACCCTTGAGGATGGATGATCTTTTAAGAGTTTAAGAAGTTATTACTAGAGAGAATACACATCAGAGAGAGATATTTACAAACCATAGGTCTTATTCACTCGCCATTGTCATTTATTACGAAGCTTTTAATTTGTGACAAAGATTCTTGAGAGTGTTTAGTGTGTTTGCCTGCCTACCAAGGTGTATCTAGGGTGCTTACTTCTCTCTCCCTCTAGCTAAGTTACTTCTAAGTTCATTACTACCTTCTGAGTTATACATGAGAGATTTGTGAGTTTAGACTGAGTCTTGTCTTCATTAGGTTTGTGTTTGCATGTTCTATCACTAATCCAAGGTTTTGGCTAATTAACTTTTCATTACTATACTTCAAAGGGGTTACGCCTCCATCTTATCTTAAGTATCCGCTTACACAAACCAAAAAAAAAAACTAAATCACCTTTTACACATAACTTTGAAGAGAAACAGATAGATGTTACGTGTAAAACTCCAATAAAAAGGTTAGAAGAAATTCAGTCACAGATTAGAAAAGTCAGTCGAAATAAAATCAAAATAAAACAAAAAAATAAACTAAATCACTTTTTACACAAATTCGTAGAGAAAAAGATAGATGTTACCTGTAAAACCCCAACAAAGAGAAATTAAATCAATTATTCAATTATTTCAGATCTGAAAAAATGAACACAAATAAAAATCACTAAAGCCTTTTTAAAACTTAAAATGAAAACCAATCAAAACCTAAATCAAAACTTACTTAGGAGGATTGGCGACGCATAGAGAGAGAAAAAAAAACTGACTTGGAGAAGAGTTTGTAGCTCAAACGGGCTTAGGGGAGAAAAAAAAATGTAGAGGGTGTAGCAGGGTGGTGTAGAGAGGAGAGGAGAGGAGTATGTATGGGCGGAGGTTGCATGTATGTTTGACAAAGAGAGAGAGCTTAGGGAGATGGGTGGAAAGGAAAGAGAGAGATCGGGGGAGTGAGGTGACCGAGGGTTTGGGGTGAGAGTGCACTATAGTTGTGTTTACAAAAATACCCCTCATTTTGAATTTTGAAGAAAAGGTGGAAACAAATTAGAGTGTCTCAAAGGAGGGGGAAACTAAAATTTTCAAGAGTAAAATGGGTATTGCAAAAAAAATTCATTTCATGACATCATTCTTCTATCTTATGACATACATAAGTTTTGTAACTTATTTTATATATATATAGATATATATATTATTTCTAGAATAATATTAAATTAGGAGTAAATTTAACCTGCTGTAAAAACTAATTTTAAATGATAGCTTTAGTATTAAAAATAACAACGACTTGCTTGTAAAATACATTGAATATATTCTTTATTTATTTATCTTAATAAAAAGTGCACGCTGTTGGATTAATTCCAATATTTATTGAGTTTAATTTTTAGTTGTTAATATTTTATTATATTATTTGTGTTTTATTTTAAACATAGTTTGGGTTTTAATTTAGAAAGTAGAAACATGAGCAAATGGGTGTGAAAGATATGGGGAATGCTCAAAATCCCATATTGTCCCACATTGGAAGAATACTACAAAAGGTAGTGGTATATCAACTAAAGGACAACTAAGATTCTTAGTTGACAAGTCAAATAAGAGGCTATGATCCTACGCATCGCGGTGGTGCTTAAGCACCACCAATCGCGACACGCGTAAGCGCGACACGCGGCGCGCGAAAGGGCGATTGGGCGACTTAGGGCGCATTGCGCGCTTTGACGCGCACTTGGCACTTCGCGGTTGTGATTAAACGATCCGATCAAAGGGTTTAAAATCCGAAACGGCTTGATCTAAACCGTTAGATGAACTCGTAGCGTTTCGTGTAGGGGATGTCCATTCGCTTACGATGGGACGCCTAATCTGAACCGTTAGATCGTAGCTGTTCCAAACAGGCACGATCCAACGGTTGCTGAGTCACTCCATGAAGAGTTGTGACTGTTGAAGAACAGTCACAGAAATGGCTATAAAAAGAGTTCCAGACCTCTGTTTTGAACACCGAAAATTGCTAGTTTCTCCTCTCTCCGTCCTCTATACTTTGGCATTATCAAGTTACAAATTCAGAGTGTTCTCGGGTTTGATCAAACAGTACATAGTTTGAATCAAACAACTGTTCATACTGCATTGTATCCTGAAGGCAGGTTCTACAAAACCCATTGTGTACTCGCGGTTCTGGTTCTGTCTCAACCGGATTGGGAGAAATTTTGCCTAAAAGAAAGCGTTCCAAGAACGTGCCTTGCAGAAATTAATTATTATATTTCGTTCTTTCCATAAGAAAACTCCAACACACGCATCACTCAATTAGGAATTGGGATAATCCCAATGTAAATTGCATTACGAGTGTGATTATGAGCATGATGTTCATTATGGGCTTCATGTTTTACTTTTTATATATTTTTCTAATCTTCTCGCCGACAGTTATAAGTGAGCAACTTGTTTAAGATTCTAATAAAGTCTAACAAAAAATATAAGTTAAACTAAAACTATATTTTATGTTAAGAAACTAACCTTTTGATTAAGGAAAGAACTTCCATATTGTATTTCTTATCTTGTGAAAATAGCTTTATAAGATTCCAATTTTTGTCCTTTTTTTTTTTTTAATAATTCTGAAACTTTATATGAAAGAGTCATTTAAACTTTTCCATGCGAGCTAAACAGAGGGAAGCTGTATCAGAACCCTCATAACACATGTCCCGCTTAAAGTCTGGTATTCTTTGGGAGGTTTCGAACTCGAGACTTAGTTCTCCCTTAAAAGTTGGGTGACAATTCGTATTTTTGGGCCATGTTTCGAGCCGACATGACACGACATGAATTCATATTTTTTTAGTTGACACGAACACGACACAATACGACGGGGCACGAATAACACGATTTCTTAAATTTTACAATAAATTAAACATAAATAGACATGATAACCGGAATTAAAACACGATTAACATAAAAAGACATGATAACACGACTCATAATTTTGACACGAACACAACACGATACGATTTCGTGTTAAAAAATACGAACACGAACACGACAAGTTGTGTTAATTTCGAGTTAATCTTATATCGTGTCATGCCGTGTTATCATGCCACGTCAAAAATTGTCACCCCTACTTAAAAGTCGTGAATTATTAAATTTATATGTAAAATTCATGTTGAAATCTTAAACAATATAATATTGATTCTTGTTCAAATTTTACATGCAATTTTATCAACGCTGAGTGAAAAAGCTTTACGTATATTGATGTATCAGTATACCATCATTACTATTATGAAAATGAAAAAGCAGTATTAACTAACTTTTCTGGCTACCTACCTCAATAAAGAATGAAAAGTTCACCAAGAAAATGAATAGATAAATAATAGTACGCATTTTTCCTTGTCAAAGAAAAACATAAAATGACGACCATCAAAAAATTAGTCTCTAATACTATATAAAACAGTCAGCACTGACGTTTTTTCAATGAAGTGAGTCAATATCCACGACACATTACAAAAAATTAGCAAATGAAATAGTATAATGATAAAAAAAATCAAATAAGATAAACTTATTTTTAATTCTATATAAAGGACACACTCTAGTTTAAATTTGGAAAATAACATAAATAAAATTTCAATCTTATTTAACTAAAAAAAAAATCAATTAACTTTGTGCTGCAAATGAAAATACTACTTATAAGAAAGTAGTCCTAGAAGCAAAATGTACAAAAAATAATAAGGTAAGATCAACTAGTTACGGGTAGAGGTGGATAAAGAACCAATCGAATCAACAAATTAAATTGAACAATTTAAATTGAACTCACGGTTCTATATTAGACTGGCTCAAAAAACATTAAAATTTATTTCTAACACCACACAATATACATATTTATTTCAATCCTCCAACTTTAAATTTTTGAGGTAGATATGCGTTATTTTCTATGAATTTCGATAATGGAATTCATTTTGTTAGAGGGTTAATTGTAAGAGAAATGGATTAATTAAATGGAAACACTAATTATATATAATTTAAATTATAAATTAAAGTTAAAAATATTTTAAATGGAATTTTGAAGTTTAATTGGTAGGTTATTAAAGTTTTGTGGGCCATAAATTAAAATTGCTAAGTTTGGGGTTCAAATCATAATTTTAGTAAATTATACTTGAATTGGAGGGATGGAAAATTTTGGCAAGAGCCTGAGAGTAAGTTGGTCCTTGTGCATTTCTTAGGGAATTCGTAAGGTTTGTATGTTTCAAAATTGAGGAAAGTTTCTAAAAGGAAAAAAGAACCGTCAAAACAGGCGTAGGCCCGTGACCGCCGGGTGCAAAGTTAGGCCCGTGGCTAGGTCGTGGGCAAGCCACAATTTAGGAAGATTTTTTTTAATGTTTTACACTTATACGGATTCTTCATTTTAAAAGCCACCAAGCCTAATATTTTCTTATCTTTTTTATAAAGAAACCCTAAAAACTTTCTAAACCCTTCCTCGAGTAACCATTTTCATAAACCTAATCAAAGAGTTTTTCAAGGCCATTTTAAGAGGAGATTAAAGAGAGGATTCAAAGAATTTCACTCCAGTTTTCAGAAAATTCAAGAGGGTTTCAAGGCTGATTTCTCAAAGACTTCATCTATCACATTTAAATCAAGGTTTTGACTATTTTAAAGGCAAGTCACTGCACAATTCCTCTCCTTTAATATATACAATTGTTAATTTTACATAAACCCTAATTGTAGACTTAAAATTGGTTAGTAACCCTTAGTGTTCTGAGATCTCTTATGACTTTTCCCTAATTTTGTGGAATTAAATAATTACACATAGTAAATTAGAATTTGGCCTTAGTTGATTTGTAAATTCTGCAATTGGACCCTTGGTTAGTAGACTTGCATATTAGGACTTAATATGAATATTAATATATTTTAATTTGAATTAATAACGGTTAATTAAGACATAACTAGGTTTAATTATTATTTAGAATGCATGTTCTATTATAATTGTACATTTAGCTTTATGGGTGCTACCTTTATGTACAAATGCGTAATTCATGTAATTTCAAGCATAAGGTTCCATAATTAGAGTTTAATTCCACATGTAAATGCATGGATAGTGAATAGATCCATGTTTAATTTTTTTTATATGTAATTATAATCTCTTTAATCCATTTATAGTCTTGAAAGTTATAACTCGGACCTAATTACATTTTAATTCACTACACCAAATCCTGTGAATGGTCAAGGTATTAGGGTCACGGCCCATAGCCGTGACCAGCTCCAAAGTGGTCGTGACCAAGTCCATGACTCACTGTGGTCATGGATCCACTTGTATGTGGTCATGGACCCAAGCCGTGACTTGAGTGGGTCACGGCTATGAGCCATGATCCATCTATGACTATTATGGCACCAAGTTTCCCTCCAAATGTGGTTTCGGATGGGGGTAACGGTATACGTCCATGACCATAAACTAAAAGCCACACTTAGATAGTCACGGATTTAGACCTTGACCATCCTCAAAATCGAGTCTTGGCTTTGGACAGTGACCAATGTATTATTTACACGCTGGCGTATTAAAAATTAAAGGGGTCACGGCATGGGATCACGGTATGGGGTCATGGTTTAGGGTCGTGACCAGGGTCTTTATACTTAATTCCCAGACGAACTTATTATTTCCCTCAAAAACTTCTAAACCCTCTAAACTCTCCCTCTCTTCGGCGATTTCGGCACTTCTTCGACGATTTCGTCTCCTATCACTACACCAAAAATGCCAATCTGGCACGCTGTGGCAAGG
Source organism: Sambucus nigra (assembly GCA_949130495.1). Classification (NCBI taxonomy): domain Eukaryota; kingdom Viridiplantae; phylum Streptophyta; class Magnoliopsida; order Dipsacales; family Adoxaceae; genus Sambucus; species Sambucus nigra. The sequence goes on along the minus strand of OX422221.1, from coordinate 513,485,608 downwards.
GGATTCTATCACGGTTTAAAATCGTTCCAGAATTTGGCACGATTTTTGCATAAACTGGCACGGTTTAAAACCGTTCCAGAATCTGACACGGTTTTAAAGCGTGCCAAAAGTGTGTCAAATTTAAAAGGGTTAACTAAAAGAGCAAATATTATATTCATTTGATTTTAATTTTGAGGGAGGTAACTTTTGGACCCCCGTCGTTCTCCCGCTCACTCTCCGCGAAGACCAACTCTCTCTCTCTCACACAAGACTTGATCTCCATCTCTCTCCATCACTGATGGATAAATCGTTGGGGAAAATGGGAAATGCGGTTTGAATTGGATTTGATAAGGTTTGGAAAGGTATGGGTATGGGGATGGGTCTGCTCGGATTGTTGGAATGGGTCACGGGTTTGGTTGGTGGGAAATATGAGGTCGGGTTGGGTCGCCTGAGATGGAGGTTCGATTTGGTGTTCCCGACCGGAGATGTGGGTAAAGTTTGGAATCCGGGTTTTGCAGGTGGTTGTAGAAATTGGGTTTGCATCTCCGATCTAAACTCGGATTTGGGTAGGAAGCTTGGTCGGATATGGAGTGATAAGGTCGCCGACTTTGATGGAGGTTGCCGGAGCTGGAGGTTTTGAGACCGGACGGAGTAGGCTGAGATTATGGGGTGGTCGCCTTTGGTGGGTATCCGGGTTATGGTTGAAGTGGGTATTAAAAATGGAGTTTGTAGTTATGGAGTATTAGGTTAGATGGAGGAGTTATGGGGTATTGGCTTCTCCACTAATGGTGGAGAAGCCATCAGTGACCAAAGTTGAGAGTAGAGAAGCCATCAGTGACCAAAGACGAGAGTAGACTAACGAAGTGGACGATTCCCAAAATTTATTTCTCTCTTATGGATTCCTTCAGAGGTAATTCTCATCTCACTTCGGTATTTTGATCTATTCAACTGTCACCTATCATAAAGTTTGAACCCAATAAAATTGGTTTTTGCTTCTGAAACTAAAATATTGCTTTGAGTTATTTTATTGTGAAATTACGGGTATATGCATTCATGTTAATGATAGTAATAATCACGTTTCTAGGTATTTTATTACTTAAACATTGGTATTTATGATTTGATTTAATCTATTGCCACTGGTGGATTCCATTCCTCATGAATGGCTGATGAGAATTGCAATCGGAGTGATGAGGGTTCAGGCTTTATGTTCTAAAGAATACACAAGTTTTCGTATTATATTTAATACATTTTGATTTTTAATGTTTCCTATTGATGTTTCGGTAAAATTATAGATCAAATGATGAGTTTGAATAAATTGTTTTTCTTTTTCTATTTTCAGTGGTTTTAGGTTGCACGCCAATTATTTGGTAAAACGCCCAAGTGAGCATTCGAATTTCTTCACTTACATTGCATATTATTTATGTCATTTGCCTATTGCTGAGTTGCACACATTAACTTATGCACGGAGGTAAAATCTCTGAAGCTAAAATGGCTATTAAAACACTATTTCGAAAACAAAGAGTTGATGAGGTTCTGGATGATTTAACCGCTGTGGCGCAAGGGTCTTGTGAACCTGAAGTTGGGCGGCCTTATATTTCCCCTATGCTGACAGGGTGAGGATACTAATTGGGTTGAATTTGGTGTGATTCAATCTTCTTCATTTTTATTTTGTGTGTGCGTATATATATTTTAAAAATGACTTGTTTACTAATATTGTATCTTTTTTGTGTCTTATTTTTTTTGTAGGATGAAATTCAATCGTTAGCTTTTATCCACTTGGAACGCACGAAGAAGTCAATGCTTTACAACAGGGGGATTGTGTATTTAGTGTCGTTAATATTCAGGATTCGATTTTTTGTGTTATGGCCGAGCAGACTTCCGTAGTTTTATGGTTTATTTTTATGGTCGTGCTAGCTATAGTAGTTTTATTATTGACTTTTATGGTCGTGCGGGCTTTATATGTGCAGATTTTATGTTAGCAGGTTTTGGAATGCTCAAAAAATAGAGGAAACTCTGCCCATTTTTTTTTTATATGAGAACTATTAACTCTTGAAATTTTTTGAAGTTATTGTTGACTTTTATGGTCATGTGTTGCTTTATATTGGTATTATCTCTTGTAATTTTTTGAAGTTTGTATGCACATTAGTTTATCAACAACCTGCGATATTCATAATTTTTGAATTTTCTTGATTTTGTTTTTGCAAATAATAAATATTTTTCCTACCGAATTTGGAATTTGCAGATTTTCCAGATTTGGTTCCTATTATTATTTTTTTAAATCAACTGAAAAATCTGGCACGGTTTTAAACCGTGCCAATGCATAAAAAATGAGAACGCTTATAAAATAATCTGGCACGCTTTATAACCGTGCCAAAAGCGTGCCAGAAAATAGATAATTTGGCACGGTTTTGGCGTGTGCCAAAAGCGTGCCAGATTTAACATCTGGCACGGTTTAAGAGCGTGCCAAAAGCGTGCTAGATTAAAAAACTGGCACAATTTAAAAGCGTGCCAAAAGCGTGCCAGATTGGAAAATCTGGCACGGTTTTAAATCGCGCCAAAAAATCTGGCACGCCTGATTCTGGCACGGTTTTGAACGGTGCCAGATTGCGTCTGGCACGGTTTTAAACCGTGCCAGTTTCCTGTTTTTGGTGTAGTATATAAATCTCAATCTCAAACTCTCTCTCAATCTTAAGGGTAAAATTTTGTGCATTTGTATTTCTGTGTGTGTATGTATGTGTGTAATTCTGTGTGTGTGTGTATTTTAGTGTGCATATATGTGCGTATGTGTGTGTACATGTGTGAATTGTGTATGTATGTGTGTATACTGTATATGTGCATACTGTGTAAATGTATATTATATGTCCGTGCATGTGTATTCTAGCAAAAAATATACGACTAATGTCGGTTTAAGTTTGGGGCTGAAATATAAAAAAATACCTCTCCTTTATGCTAAATTCGGGGTTAATTTTGGGGACAATGTTTGTAAGGGATTAATTTTTTACTAATGTTTGTAAGGGTTGATTTTATGACTAATGTTTGTAAGGGTTAATTTTAGGGTTGATTTTAGGATTGATTTTAGGGATTGTTGTCTTAAATGACAAAAGTAGGTATTCAAAACCTAATAAATTAATGGTGAGATACAAAAACATACATGGGATTCATTTGTGGGAGACTAAGTGGCTCTGCTGGTTTATTTGGAGTTTTATCTGGACAGTCTTTGAACCAGTGCCCTGGCTTTTAACAACTATAGCAAGTGTCCCATTACCGATTTTAGATAGTGGAGTTCGATTTTGTTAAGGAGAGTGAGGGGAAGTAAGGCTTGTTATGCAACTATAGTTTGCTTCCACGCTCTCCTTCTAAAAGGCCATATTATTGGTGGGAATTTCTATTGTAAAGAGAAGACTTAATATGAGCGAGAAAGTAACAGTTGTGTGAAGGAAATCAAACGCCGGGTCACAAAGATTTTCGCCACCGTTATGCTAAGTAAAAGGTCGTACCGTTCTCTGCATTAATTATAAGCTATGTCAATTGCAGAATTATAAGGCCTAAAAAAGTTAAGTATATTTTGGGCGTATTCAACCAGAAGTGGCTCCACAATCGCATTCATATATCTTTACGTAAAATAGCTACAAACTGGTCAATGTAACCATCAGTAATCGACCGCGTAGTCATGGGGCCCCCAGTCTGTGTGTGTATTTATGTGTGTATATGGGTAATTCTGTGTGTATGTGTGAATGGGATTCACGCAATCGTATATAATAACTAGTTACTGATTCATTAGATCCATTATTAATAGGAATAACATTCACGCGTCACCGTGATAATAAATGGCAATAAGAGTGTGAAAGGTTGCAATTGCACCGCACTCCTAGCTCTTTCATTAATGAGCCTCATTCAAAGGGTACTCAGATTTATTGGTATGGTAATAGGAAGATCAAACAATTTAACTACCATATAAATCGTAGAGTTAAACTCCAGCAAGAGTAATTGTTCAATCGTATTTTTTTTCCCTACCAAAATGTTTCAATGAAGTTGTATAATTGATATTTCGTGCACATAGTCTTGATATAGCAGTGACCTTGGTCACGCTGTTATAGAAGACAAAAAAAAAAATTCACCCATTATGGATAGAATTACGTATAAAGAGCATTACCGAAGACTGTGATGTCTCGCTAGACATCCATGTTAAACTCAATATTGCCAATAGGCTGAAGAGGATGATATTTCGAGTTCATATCGGTGACATCTATGCATCCATTATATATACGCTTCCTCCTAATTGTCCACGTTAAAAAATCCATAGGTTTTTAAAAAAAAATCCCAACTGGATGGAGGTCAGACATATTGAACTTTTATTAAAGTCTTACCATGAAAAGGTCTATTATAATATATGGTCAAAAATATTATTTTGTTAGTTATAATTTCATATTAAACTTTGAAATTAGGCATTTATTATTGATACACATTGAAGTTTTATTATTTCAGAAGATAATGTCAGGAGATAATGAAAACAACGTTCTAATCGAGGACGTGGCACCAACACAAGGAGAATTCTCATCACCAATTGGTGAGAAATACTCAACTCCACCAATGGTTCACTCCCCTACTTCGAGTTGCAGTAGGCAAGGCACTCCTATTAATCCAACAGACACTCCCAATGCTCCTGAAACTGTCAGGTCAGTTGAGAAGAAGCCCATTGGGTTCTCTTTATTGGAAAATAACCCTAGAGGGAAAAGAATCACGTTCAAAAACTTAAAGCCCAGTGTTTGTCCTTAGCAAAAATGAATGTGGGAGTGGGAGTGGGAGGAGCTAAAAATTGGAGCCTCGTAGATAAAGCTATTAAAGATGACATATATGAGTAACTCAACAAATGGTTTGAATTTTTTGCTAACTCTAAAAATAAGGTTCTTTCTCGGGTTGTTGAACAACTCTGAACATACCAAAAAATCTTAAGCAAAAGCATTTCCCAAAGGAAGAATCGAGATCCGATATTTTGGCTCTTAAAGACAAATTCCCTTCAAACATTGAGATGTCAATCAGTTAATGGAATGATTTTCTAGAAAATGAGGAGAAGCACTCGAAAATACTGCAAAGGGAGAAAAATATGAAGAATAGGGCCAAAAAATTAATGTTAATTGGCTTGGCTCAAAATATAATGAATATTTGAAGAATGAGTGGTCAAGCAGGAAAAAAGGCAGCCTAGATGAAGAAAAGACACTGAATAGGGCCAACTTGTATGTGCATGCAAGACGAGACAAAGATAATAAATTCCTTCATCACTTGGACAAGACTCTAGAATCAATATAGTCTTTGAGTAGTCAGTCAGCTTCAAGCCCATTCATCGACATTAACAATGATGCACTCTTACAGGCCTTAGGGAAGGACCATAGAGGGAGGACGAGAGGTTCATATGTCAAAACAAGATTCAAACACGCCGCCCCTCTCGTGGACAAACGTTTTTCTATTAATAAGCATTTCTCGTCAATCCATAAACATCATTCTAGGACTGAAGGGGATGTGATGGGCCTTCGAAATGAATTGGGAGGCGTGAATGATAAAATTTCATAAAATGGTCCCTTTTAACTGGCCGTATGTCTCTGCAACTCCTAATGCATCCCAGTTTCCCCTTACCTCCTCAAAATTTTCTTTATTCTCCATTCCCTCACAGATATCGGTTCATCCTTCAACCTTCCCCTTCTTAACGCCTCAGTATGCCAATGGTCTTGGATCATCGTCAACAACCCACGCTGACTATGGTGAGAAATAATATATGAAGGACCTGAGTGGTAAATTTGTCGTTAAGGTGTGCACGCTCATCTCCACTCAAGTAGGAACTTTAGTACATAATCGACCTTTATAAAAGGGTGAGTGTCCGATCCTAGTTAATAAAGCATATGTGGTTGAAAAGATGCTCCAGCGCACGTCGCCATCGGATAAGGGAATTTGATGAAAAATTATTTAAACCCTTGTACCACTTGGATAGTTTATCGTTTGATGAAAATGTAGTAATATTTTTCTTATGTTGTAATAATATCACTAGACAAATTTATTTAATTTGAGTTTAAGTGTTTATGTAGTATCATTGATTGGTGTATTCTTGTATTTATGTTATTGCAAAGTTTGATTGATTAATGCGTTGTTGACACTATATTAGTGCTTTGCTTTGACACTATATTAGTGTTTTACTATACAAAATTATATTTATGCAATATGATATTTATTTTATCCTGTTAATACAGGATTGCAATTTGAAGATTATTAAATGGATTTTCCACAATACAAAGAGAGGATGGGGGAGACTAACTGAATATTTAATAGTTATGTTAAAGGAGTTCAAAAATTTATTTGCTATGCTTTTAAGAACCTTAAAATTGAGAAGATTATACGTCCGTGCACCAATTATATTAACGAAAAATATAAATCTTTAGAAGGTGTTCACTTACATTTAATAAATTAGAGAATTTATCGAGATTATAACAAATGGACATACTATGGTGAAAAACATGTACCTTATGTTCCCTAAGAATTACTGGTAACCAATCGCGTAATAGAAAACTAACAAGTGGAAGTGTAAATGATTCGCAAACACATATTCCATTGACCACCCTAATTGACTATGCTTACAAAGTCCACCATGATCAAAATCACCAACCTATGAAGACAAATAACGCGGACAATGAACAATTTGATACTGAAGCCAATGCAACTAGACTGCTATATAAAGATTGTATAGATTATCACTCGGTATTTTATGCAATGATTGGTTTGCATAATTTGAAGAGTCATTTTGGTTTGTTTGGGAACTGTGCAATAGAAATTCTTAAGTGGGTTAAAGAAATTCTCCCAAAAGGTAACACGTTACCAGACAATTATCCTACAATGAATAAGAGATTGAAGGGTTTGGGATTGAAATACAAATCTATTCATGCATGCAAGTATGATTTCATATTGTACCACAACGAGCACGGAGATAAGGATGAATGTCCAGTATGCGGTGAGCCTAGATATGTCATTTGTGAGAAGGTAAATGACAAACCTGCAAAATATCAAAAGTGCTCGCAAGTCCCACAAAAGGTTTTAAAGTATTTTCCACTTGGGCCACGATTAAAATAGTCTTTTACTGTATTATGGATATCAGAGGCCATGACATCGCATGCTCGATGCGAGGTGGGTGGGAATCTGATGCGTCATCCGATTGATTCACTCGTCTGGAAAATTTTAAACGCATGACACTATGAATTTTATAAGGAACCGCGCGTCGTGTAATATCAACCAATGGGTTTTACCCTTTAGATAATCTAAGTACTAGTCAGAGTTATTGGTCAGTTATCATGACGCCTTTAAGTCTCTCTCCAATACTATGCATCAGAAAAGAGTTCACATTGTTAAGGCTCCAAGTGATGGTATTGATATATTCTTAGCCCCATTTATTTAACAACTTAAAGAGCTATCAGATAAAGGCGTGACGACATTCGACTCTCACAAGGGTAAAGAGTTCACACTTAAAGCAATGGAGATGTGGGCGATCTACAACCTTCCTACTTACGGGACTTTGTACGGTTGTAATATTTATGGTTATTATGGATGTCCCATATGTGGAGAGAAAATTGAAGCCACTTGGCTACAACATAGTAGTAAGATGAGTTACACGGGTCATCGTAGATTTTTACGACCACTCACCCTTTTAGGAATGATAATCCTAACTTTTATTATATTGGTCATGAGCATCAGATGGCACCTGCTCGGCTTTCTGGTTAGCAGATCGAGGAGAAGGCGACGATTACGACTGCGACTGCGGGGAATAGGTACGTAGGCAAATACCCCAACTTTATAAACTAAATCGTAAGGCAAAGGGAGATCTTAACGACCCTTGTAAAGCAAAACCATGGTCCAGACGATCAATATTTTTTTATTTATCGTATTGAAAGATCATCGGGTAAGGCATGTAATTGATGTGATTCACACAGAGAAGAATATTGCAGAGCATCTGATTGGAACATGTCTGGGTAGATCTCATTTCAAAGATGGAGATCGACCCACCGAGATCTACAAGATATGAAGCTAAAGAAGAAACTTTTGTTAAAAAAGATCCTACAACAGGAAGAATTTCTACCCCTCCAGCTTCTTTCACTTTGACTACTAATAAGAAGAACATCCTCTTAGACACGTTGTTCAACTTGAAGACTCCAATGGATTATTCTGATGATTTACGTAGGGTAGTAAGCAACCAAGAAAATGACTTAAAACATTTCAAGTCTCACGACTGGAATGTAATCATCCAATTAATCCTTTTGTTATTTTGACATTGCTTCTCTGAACACAAAGATCTCTATCACACAATTATGCAAATCAATTTGTGTTTTACCCTAGTTTGTGCAAAATTGGTAAACAGAAGGCACATTAAAGCTACAAAATCAACTTTAGTCGAGACAGTTTGTGTATTAGAGAAATATTTTCCTCCGTCATTTTTTGATATCTGCATCCACTTGCTTGTGCATTTATGCTATGAAACTTTATTATGTGGTCCCGTTGGGTATCGTTGGATGTATACTTTTGAGCGCTGATCAAAACCTTCAAATCTTACATAAAGAATATATGGTGTATTCGAGGGCCAATTGCTGAAGAATACATAACTGTGGAATAATCGTTATACGCTAGGGAATATATGCCAGAATAAGAGGTGAGGAGGTTTAATACTCGTGGAGGAGGAGTCTCGAGGAACCTGATGAGTTTGAGGACGAATTACCAATTGGGAACCCAAAAGAGATGAAACTCATAAATATACATTACAAGCAAGCAACTCGTTATGTCTTCGAATTGCAAAACGAAGCCAAAGACTGGAGATAGTGAGTATCTACTGAATTCTTCTTCTTTGATTATATATATTTTATATTTTATTATCTAAACTCTACAGTTTTCTCATAGGAAGTACAAGAACGAAATTTCCCAAAGTCAAAAGAGAGGGCATGGGAATCAAACGAGGTGAATTCCATATCTTATGCGTGCGATTATTTATTCGTGTGCGACTTAAACATGCTCTAATACCAATTTATTAATAAATGCAGATTCTAAAAATAGGTAATGTAGCTTCCAGGCTTACACGCCTAGAAAAAGGCCTTAGTTTTCGTGCGAACGAGTTTAAGAAATTTCGCACCAACGGTTTTGATTTCATTTCATATCCATATGAGGAAAAGATTTTGATGCAAAATAGTGGAATATTAATTTCAGCCTTGATCACCGATATTGCTAGAAAAAATGATAAAAATCCAAAGAATACGGTGTTAACCTTTTATGGGATAATCCAACAAATCCAAGAACTTGATTACTTAGTTTTCACTGAAACAATATTCTAATGTGAATGGGTAAAGGTGGAGGATACTATGAATTCTTGCAAAGTTAATCATGACTCCAAACTTATTATGGTAAATTTATCAAAGTTGAAGAGTAAAGATCGCATAGTTGACGAGCCTTTTATTTGTTCCTTTCAAAATGTAATGAATGTATTCTACTTGAAGTGCATAAACGATGACAATTAATTTATTATTGCGCATGCACCAAAGGGTATGACTACTCGAGTGGATGCTTTAAAGGATCCAAAAGAGTCCAGTCAACTCTTGATGACAATCCTAATTTCAAGGATCTTTTAGTTGATTTAGAGGAAGATTAAGTAACAAAATATTATTTTATCCTTGTCATTATTATTTGTACCCTATTATGATATTGACATTATATTAGTGCTTTAATTTGTGGATGAATGTTTAGTTACTTTTACAAATGTTTAATATAATTTACTTTGATGTATGAATGCTTAATTAAACTGACACAACTCAATTTCCACATGTTCCTATACATATACATCTGTTGAATAATTATTGGTTGTTGTCTTGTTATTAGATAGTATGTTAGAAGGAGTACGGGATAATTATTGCTTGTTGGATTGTTGTTGGATAACATTTTTCTCAAGAAAAATGAGGCACATTGATAATCATTGGCAACAATATTGCGATGAAGATTTCTAGGTGTTATATGCAATGATTGGTTTGAATAATTTGAAGAGTATTCCAAACCAAACAAGGTTCATGGACAACATAGTCTTTCAAGAGGAAACAGAGTTCCAGGTGCTTCTCTAGTACGTTAGAGATCTCGGACCTTTACTTTTAGCTTTGTATACATCCTGTATATGAGATTCCATCCCCTTAAGGGGGTTGATTTATAGAATTATTTTCTTATAAAAAGAAAAAAAACATTTCTAAATCTAATATAGTTCTAAGAAATTGTGAGCATACTCCTTACTAAACTACCACCTGTTTTATAATAATCGAGAGGAAACCCAAAGCGCAAGGAGTAAAATGCATATGAACTCCCAAAACATAACCCATAAAAAAACAAACGATACATCAAATGTGGAGTATGAATAATAATCGGTAAGAATTCTTCTTTTCTTGTAGTTAGCCTTGAAGCAATCTTGCCTAAGCTTCTTAGTTCTTTCAGTGAGATTCAATTATGGCACCAATTCCATCATTTCCTTGTTCTCTTCGAGTATTTTTACCTCATTCACATGCGTTTCAGTGAGATTCATATGCATTTACTGCTTGCGCTTTGGGCTTCCTCTCGATTATTATAACACAGGTGGTAGTTTATTAAGGAGTATGATCATAATTTCTTATAACTACATTAGATTTAAGAGTGTTTTTTTTCTTTTGATAAGCGAATAATTCAATAAATCAAACCCGCTTAAGGGGATGGTTCCCTTATACAGGATGTATACAAAGCAAAAAGTAAAGGGTCGGGATCTATAACAAACTAGCGAAGAACTTGGAACTCTATTTCCTTTGGAAATACTATGCTCTCTATGAACCTTGTTTGATTTGGAGTTTGATAGGGTATTCCTAACGGGAACACGCATCAAATTATCTGGGACTCCATTCCAAAACAATTTGAATGAGCTCTATAACACACTACACTTGGCTTGAAAACATGTCCTTAGAGGGAGAAACCCCGAAACACCCCCCAAAGGCCCTGTGAGCGATGCCAACACCTCCCACGGGACCAATATAGCTCGTAGGAACAGACTGCGTCGTCACCGAACCCGCGATTTGAGGGCACGACCCAAATTTCAGAATATCTACACTTTGGCTTGAAACACATGCCGTTAGAGGGCAAAACCCCGAAACACTCCCATACATCCCCGTGAGTGGTGCCAACACCTCCCACGGGACCAACGTAGCTCGTAGGAACTGACTGCGTGGCCACGGGTCCCCCGATTTGAGAGCACGACCCAAATTTTAGAATATCTACACTTAGGCTTGAAAACATGTCGTGAGAGGGAGAAACACATAAACACCCCCCATTTGTACCCATGAGCGATTTCAACACCTCTCACGGGACCAACGTAGCTCGTAGGAACCGACCCCATGGCCACGAGACCCATAGTTTAATAGCACGGCCTAAATTTCAGGATATTCACTCTTAGGCTTAAAAACATGTCGTTAGAGGACAAAACCACCCCGAAACACCCCCGATATGGCCCCTTGAATGGTGCCAACACCTTGCACGGGACCAATGTAGCTCATAAGAATCGAACGCGTGCCCATCAGACCCCCGGTTTGAGAGCATGACCCAAATTTCATAATATCTATATTTAGGCTTAAAAATATGTCGTTAGAGGGTGAACACAAAAACACCCACTAACCCGTGAGCGGCGCCAACACCTCCCATGGGACCAACGTAACTCATAGGAATCGATTGTGTGGTCACAAGACCCACGATTTGAGAGCACAGCCCAAATTTCAGAATATCTACACTTAGGCTTAAAAACAGGTCGTTAGAGGGCGAAACCTCGAAACACCCCCCATACGGCCCCATGAGCAGCACCAACACCTCCCATGGGACCAACATAGCTCGTAGGAACCGACCGTGTGGCCACAGGACCCCCAATTTGAGAGCACAGTCCAAATTTTAGAATATCTACACTTAGGCTTGAAAACATGTCGTTAGAGGGAGAAACCCCAAAATATGGCCCCGTGAGTGACACCAACACCTCGCGCAGGACCAATGTATCTCGTAGGAACCGATCGCGTGGCCACGGGACCCATAGTTTTAGAACACGACCCGAATTTCAAAATATTATCGAGCTCTCAAACCGGGCGTCTTGTGACCACATAGACTTTTATTATTTATTGTTTAGCATTATAGTCGTGTAGGGTTGACATTAAGCGGGTTTTAGAATGTTCAGAAAATAGAGAAAATTATGCCCAATTATTTTTTAATATATTTAAAAATGGTCACGGACATAGTCCCTGACTATGACAACCCTGATTTTTATATCAAATTCGGTTAGCTACGCCCAATTAAATTAAAGCGGAGAGTCAATATTTTGGTAATAGAAATAGAATTTAAATAAATGCAGTAAAGTAAATATGTACACTCTCATACGTGTAACCAAATCACATCATAACAACTTTAACAACTCATAACTATTAACTGCAATAATCCATCAGTAATCTCAAACTGAAAATATAAAATGCCAATACATGCCGCCCAACACAAAACGGGAAAGAGTAATACAACAATTCTCTCAAATCCCAAGTATAAACAAAGTGATATTAATCTCTGATACTACCCTCAAGAAAAGGGAAACAACGGACATAAATTAAAATAGAATAACTCCATGGGTATAGGAATCATAAGATTGATTTGATCACATCAATCTCGATAGTCTATTGTCCAGCGGGACGAGGACATGTCATATATTATATATATATCGGAGAGGAGCAAGAAGCAAGATAGACGAACATCAAAGCAAGAAAACAAGTTATAAGATTATAAGATGTACTTATAATGAAAGCACAGTAGTCATTACTTGTCTCCAATAATTAAGTTGTCTTGATTCATTTCCCAAACGATGTTCCTAGGTCGTGACTACCCAACCCAGCCCAAGTGTAGGGAGTCTTAATTAAATAGCATGATTAATTACTATTAATCCATTTCAAATGCTCCTACTCAGAATAATTCTTTTCATTTAAAAACACTTAACAGTTGTAAAATTTCTTTTATCCAGTCCCTTAATAGTAGGATATTTTCTTCAAGTATAATGCCAATTGCATCGATTCGGGATATTATTTTAAGACGCAAGCATAATATCTCACACAACAAATCATATCAGGTCACTATCATTACCAGGGGGAACAAGTCGTAATAATAGGCCTACACACGAATATTCCCAAATATTACGTGGTAAGGGCAATCATACTAAGTCCTAAATCACATGGCATTCCAAGGTCTTTCTATTCGACCCACATTACAACCATGTGTCCGGTTACGGGTGTCTATCTCCGACATGGCACTTGAGCGGAACCTAACCGGATCAATCACAACAAATCGTATTAAACATGTGCCTACGTCGATCGGAGGACTAGTCTAGCTTATACTCGATAATATACATGTAAAACAATTTCACGCACATTTATACATACAATCGTATCAAGTCGCTTACTCGAGTTCTACAATAGTCTTTATTTATGATATAACATAGTTTACATCTTTAATTGACTTATTAATCATCAGATCGATTCAAGGTTATATATCCATGATAATCATAGGTATATGATCAAGTTATAAGATTAAGTACCACACCATAATTATCTTTTTAAAACCATGAACATCCATAGCGCTCTTATTTCAACAACATGCTGTCCAAAATTTAAAATGCAGATTCGAGGCTCTTACGATCCATTTTTGGAAAAACTTAAAACTACAAAGTTGTTCGGAACGTGATTTTCAACAAGGACACGCGAGCACACTACCATAGCCTTCTTAAAACAGACCCGAAGCAAGCATATACAGTTCACCCCTGTTTACGACAATTTGTTGTGCAGATATATAAAACGCCAATTTGAGGATTTTTCGATTCGTTTTTGGAAAAACTTAAACTACAAAGTTGTTCGGGACGTGATTTTATACAAGTAATCTTAAGCACGGTACCATATCCAGCATAAAACAGACCCGAAACTAACATATATAGTTCTCCCCTATTTCCGACAACTTGCTGCGCAGATATATAAAACGCCGATTTAAGGCTTTTCGTAACACCCCGCTTATTAAAATAAGAGGTGACTAGCCCGATACTCCAATAAATACATAAATCATAGATGGTATATTCTTAGCATCATTGTCGTAAACATAAAAGTACGAGATAACCACCAGTTATTTTAGAAAACGGATGTCAATTAACTTTTCAAGTTTAGTAAAAACAATTTTCGACAATCCAATTTATAAAAGAAGGTGGGAAAAAATATATAAGAGACAGTTTAATAACCATTCTGTAAAATAATAACCGAATAATCTATCGGTTAACTGAACAGTACAACGGTTACACCAAGTATTACAACAAATATCGCAGTATATAAGCAAGTACAAATCTTGGGCAACACGCCCTAGTGTTTGTATGATCATAACTAGAATATACAAAAGATAGATGTGTCTGTAACAAGAATCCTACAACATCCGCGAAAATGTTGTAGCTCCCTGACACTAAGAAGGAAGGATCATATCGCCGCCATTGCGGTGGAGCATCTGAGCATAAAAGATAACCACATAAGAAAGAGAAATATAAACGGGTCAGGGCCCGATTTGATATGATATGCGTGCGAATAAAATGCATTAAAGTTATGAGTGCTAAACATCAGAAACTGGTTGGATTCGCTCTTCACTATAAAAATCATCCTCACCTCTCATCTAAATACACATTTTAGCATCACACTCGATCATTATAAATTAAACTACCTTTTTAATTAAGAGAAATAACTAAATTCCATGAATCATGCTTGAATTGCAATTTCATAAAATATTACTTCACAAGTCCTTTTTACCATTTGGGAAACTTATTCCACAAAGTTGATTTATAAAATGCTTTGGACATTTATAAATACCACTTTCGTGAGAATAGTTATAGTCAAAATATAAAAATTCTAAGACCATCCTTTGGGGAGTCACCCCATTGGATGCGCCCCTAAATAGGTATCATCTTCCAGGGCCTATAACCAAGACCACCTACGTATCCTAAATTGCTTCGCATGGGAAGCAGACATATACCTTCGATAGTGAGTCATAACCATACCCGCAATTACCTCACTTCGAATAAAACAACCACACAATGTAACCACCGGTCCTATGGCCGAGGACTATATTCTCCCTACATTCACTAGTCAGGGACATCACCTCATGCGCGTAACTTCCCTTATGATATCATTTGGAGAGG
Source organism: Sambucus nigra (assembly GCA_949130495.1). Lineage (NCBI taxonomy): Eukaryota > Viridiplantae > Streptophyta > Magnoliopsida > Dipsacales > Adoxaceae > Sambucus > Sambucus nigra. The sequence goes on along the minus strand of OX422221.1, from coordinate 513,470,370 downwards.
TATGTATATGCATGCCATGATTCACAGGATATGACAATTTTAAACCTCCACTTTTGAAATTCACAAAACTATCCGTGCTTAACTAGTATATGCTAATTTAAAATATATGTTTCTTATTAACGAAGTCATATGTTTTTAACAACATAGGCTATGAAGTATAATTATACTCATACTAATCTCCAAAAGTTCAAAACAATACCATAGGCTACCAAGTGCAAGTTTCCTCATAATAGTCTCTAAAAGTCTTAAAAAATACCACCCAACTCTCCCTTAGTCCTAAGCTGGCTCACTAGAGGAAAACGACACTAACTTCTATTGAATAACCCCCGTGCTAAATCAAATTACCTCCATACTAATCTAGGGTATTAATCCCCCGAATATAAACCCCTAATACTCTTTATTAGTTCCCAAGAGAAGGTTCCTAAGCCTTAAACCTAAAAGAAAAGGACTAGAAACAAGTTGGAAAAATCCTATAAGACAGCAGGATTTCCAAATCGATTCTCTTAGGGCCGAATCGATTCGCCCCTGATAGCGAATCGATTCGCTCAAAAAGTGAATCGATTCGGCTGAGAAAAACCAACTTCCTGCCTCAGCCCGAATCGATTCGGCCTTAACCCGAATCGATTCGATTCCTCAGACATGTAGCCCCCATTATTAGCGAATCGATTCGCTAAGGAAGGCGAATCGATTAGACCTGGTCAGATTGCCCAGTTGGGGGCTACGGGTTGTTATGAACCCTAAATACTCAATTTTAATTCTTCCCTCTAATCTCAAAATCATCAACCAAAACTTTAACCAATTCATTCCTACACAATAACTAACTAACATCTCTAACTCAAATCAAATTTAAATCAAAGATTAAAGGTTTAAACACTAAAATCATCAAAACCCATCAATGGTTAAATATCCAAAAACACAACTATCAATACCATTTATCCACATTAAAACATACATTTGCAAGTTAGAAACTTGCCTCAAGTTTGTAGTCTCGGACTCTCTTCCCATAGCAACGATTCCAAGCTCCAAATCTCCAATTCTCTTTTCTCTCTTCTCTTTCTCCCAAGCTCTCTCTCTCTAAGTCTCTCTAAGTTTTAGAAACACTAATGAGAGATATAATGCTCTTGGAAGACTAAATACCCCAAATACATTAATTTTAGCATTTAAATGCTACTACACATTTAAAAAGACTCGTAACAACATAATTAAGTCATAACAGGTCAAAAGTACCCGGAACCTAAAAATACAACTTGGCACTTATTTTGACTATCTCAACCATTTACGGACTAACCGTTCCCTCTAAATTGGCATCTGAAAAATCGTACAATATTTCGTATTCCAACGTTATATTAAGTCATAAATAATGATCCAATTGGAATATAAGTCATAGCTATCGCTTAAAGCACAACGACGTAATAAAACATAATATGATGCTATTTACATACACATAACAGTAAATATGCAAAACTCAGTAAATACTATCTCTTAAATCACTTAAAATAATATTCACTTCGACTTTCTTTATTTTATATAATTAACCCACAAGGAAAAATTAATATAAAAATAATTACTCAAAAGTAAGGGATATTACACACTCCCCCCCCCCCCCCCTACAAGGGAATTTTGCCCTCAAAATTCAGGCATACTTTATAAAAAGAGGTATTATTAGTTCTCTCAAATATCTTTTTCTCATTCCCAAGTTAATTCCTCGGCATTGTGGTGTCCCCACTGGACTCGGACCAAGGGTACCACTTTCGATATTAGTCTACGCTGTCCGTGCTCTAAAATAGTAACCGGTTGTTCCTCATGTGAAATATCAGGTTGTAACTCGATATCATATGATGGAATATGCCAATGAGCTCCTTCGCACCTCTTATACATATTCAAGGATGTCACATGAAACACACCATGAATTTGTTGTAGGCGTTTAGACAAAGCAAGCTGATATGTCATGGGGCCTACCTTTGCAACAACGGGAAAAAGGCCTACATAACTCAGCGCAAGTTTGCCTTTCTTCCTGAATCGCGTTATAATTATCATTGGGAATACCCTCACTAAAACTTGATCCCCTTCCTCCAAATCTACATCACATCTATTCGTGTCGGCATAGTCCTTCTGACAATCTTGTGCAATTCGTATGCGATTTCGAATAAGTTCAATCTTCGAAGAGATATCTTGGATCATTTTAGGTCGAAGGAGCTTGTTGTCTCCTACTTCCAACCAATAAGCAGGTGATCTACGCGTTTGGCCATATAATGCCACATACGGTGTCATACCTATCGTGAATTGGTACGAATTCTTGTATGCAAATTCCACCAATGGAAGTTACTTCTCCCATCTTTCTTTAAAGTCAAGTAAGCACATCCGAATCATGTCCTCCAACATTTGGTTGACTCTCTCCGTTTATCCCTCCGTTTGCGGGTGGTAGAAAGTACTCAACTTCAATCAATTCCCATCGCTTCCTGTAAACTTCGCCAGAAATGGAATACAAAAATCTTATCTCGGTCCGACACTATATTGATAGGAACCTCATAAAGTTTCACAAACTCCGCAATAAAGAGTCGGGCATAACGTGCCATATTATAATCCATTTGTACTGGTAGTAAGTGTGGCGATTTGTTCAAATGATCAATAATTACCCAAATAGATTCGTGACCGCTTTGCGACGTCGGCAATTCAGTGCTAAAATCCATGGATATACTCTCCCATTTTCACACCGATATTTCTAATTGTCGCAACAATCCCGTTGATCATTGGTGGTCCACTTTCACCCATTGACAAGTGGCGCATTAGGAGACAAACTCATAAATGTCCCTTCCTTGCGCTTCCACGACTCTCATCACAAAAACAGGTGTAATGGTCAATACTGACATAAATGCTCTTGCTACAGCATTTTTCTGGCTAAGCTCATTCCACTTGGCTTTTCATGCCTTCACTAGTTCCCTCCCCCCCAGGGGTTTTCTACTCAGCGTATCTTCTACCCCATTTGCCTTTCCTAGGTGATAATGAATATCTAATTGATAGTCCTTTAAGAACTCCAACCACCGACGTTGTCGCACATTTATATCTTTCAGCTAGAACAAATATGGTAACGACTTGTGGTCCATGAAGAGACTGAAGTTCTTGCCCAGGAGGTAGTGCCTCGACATCTTTAAGGCGAACACTATCGCGACGAGCTCTAAGTCATGCGTGGGATAATTCTTCTCACGGGGCTTAAGCTTGTGAAATGCATATGTAATGGCCCCATGCTCCTATAGTAACACACCTTCCAATTCTTATAGAGACGTGTCCGTAATGACCTAATAATCCAGTCCCAATCATGGCAATGCGAGTATAGGAGTAGAAGTCAACTTGTCCTTTTTCTCATCGAAAAATAGGTCACAGACGTAACACTCTCTCTAAATATGGGCCTCACATTCTTTTCTATCTGGTGCCCTGAGTTACTCGAGATTCCATACTCCTTATTACTGGAAACTCAATTCTTTTTAAATTTAACCCACCAATCTTCGCGTGGTTATCTCACTACAGCCTTCCTAAAACAATTCCACATGCCCCACTGGCCTTACTTCCTAATAACTCTAAGGTCGATGTGTTTCCTACACACGTAGAATGAGTATTGTACTAACTATAACCCTAGTACCCAAGACCTTTCTCAATTTTTAACATTCGTTTGGTTTCATGCATGGGACGTCTCGCAAAGCGAAATCTAAATATGGAACCCTCCCGTTACACTACTACCTTGCATCATCGATCATCAAGATATAACGGCCTAAGGCACACAATCGGGACCGCTAAAAATCCTATTTCGTAACCCTACTAACGCGCTTGTACCTCTATGTCTTTCCATTTCGGCGGAATGGAAAGTCTAACTAATCGGGGCGCCTACTTTCTGTAAAGTGTTACGAACCTCCTACCGAAAATATTTCCCTAAAAAAAATTTCCTTCTAATCAAGTCCTGGCCATAAGCCTCTACCCGAGTTCCTTTTCCTTGTCTCGCCCACATATATGCGTGAGAGAAACATTTCCAGTGCTTTTACACCGCACATCTACTTTTTATTAGACCTTAATCAATCACGTGACTCTCGAATAATTTCACCAAAATGAACATCCTATCATAAAGTAACATCTCTCCACTCCCAACGTTGTTAAGGTTCATGCGTGGAGTGTCTCGCAAGCGAAATCTAAACAAGGAACCCCTCCGATACACTACTACTTAACTTTGTCGATCGTGGAGATATGTCAGCATAAAACATATAAAATAATAATTCCTGCATATCTTAGACTATACCTATAAGGTCTCAACCCATATCCAGGTGAGATATTGCAGAACAACTAGTTCAACCCTGGAACCGCAGATACGATAGCCTTGCAATCATTACCCTGCTATCGCTCCGATCAATAAAAAAAATTTATACTCGTATAACACATACAGAACGAGTAGCACAAAATAGATATAATTTAAAATATGAACACCCGATTTTACAGTGAATGAAAGAAAATAGAACCTCGCTACCACAGAAAATATATAGATATACCCTCTATAATATTACCGATACTGCCACAAAGCTAGAATTACACACCCGAATCTAGGGTTAATAAAATGCTGTGACTCAATCCTGCCACACAGAATACACCTCCCTCATCCGAGGTGGAACTCATAACAACATTCTTGCCAATTACCCTGGCTGCTCTAAAAAGTTCCTAGATATAGTACATTTGTACTATCTGTACCAAAAACTACTTTAATCAATGCCCCATCTAGGCACCCTATTCTTGTCCTTTAACTTCTACCGAACAAAATCAAAGCGTGTGGTTATACGTTCCACATCACAATTATTACCCATATCTGGCCACCCTGACCATGTTAAAGTTTTCAGCATCTCAGACTCTATAGCCTCGATCCTGACAATCACCCTCGTAGTTCCCTTAACTCCCCCAGTAAAAGAAAACATGCTACTGGCATGAACTTCCTTATTTCAGTGAATTCCCCGGGTGGTTGCCCATCAATGGGGTTCGACTAACGCGACTTCTTCATAAGTGTTAACAACACTTACTAGTGAGCCTATCACTCCACTGAAGGACTCTTTCTTCCTTGTACCTACCTTACTTTGGTGCAAGGCTTCCTTAACCATATAACTCATCATTCACTTTAGGCCTCTGACCGATCCTCATGTGAATACTTGAAAAGATGCATTCTCTTCATTTCTGATAAATTAAAGGAACTTGCAGCATCCTTAAGATTCCTCTACGAGCAAAACATCCTCCCCCCCCCCCCCAATTATGGTGACTTGCGTTCCCACCATGTTGACATTGCTCCAACGGGTGAAATTTTTTCCTCAAATTTTCACATCTGGGCATTCCTATACCCCGCTCTAGGCCAAAGCTTCTAAGCTCTATACTTACCCTACATGAAGCTACACTGCCTCTGCATGACTTAACTTCAACGTATGGTCCTTATCAAGGACCTTTCAAAAAAATTCCCAATTTAACTTCTCTGGATAATTCAAGTTTAGTACCACTCTCTACTTGTAGCGGTACTTGGGAAATTATAGCTACTGTACTTTTGTAGTCATTGTAGCAATCTAAGAAATTCCACGAAGGGAGTGACCTCCAATGCGGTCCTCATCCTCGACTTCAATTTACAGTTCTAACTAAGCCCTATCTCCTGCTGCCCTCATAATAGCCTTCCCTGGTCACCCTTTATTAATTAGCACATGAATCTCGAACGAACGCGCAAAAGATTTACTAAAATCTTACATTATGGCAGGAGAACAAAATCTCACAAGAGGAATCAACAATCCTAATCCTAAGGATCTATGTCAAATCAAAAGCAACGCTAAAAGCATAGTATGTCCTCAAAGATTCCTAAGGACACTAGAACCTGATGCTCTAATAGCATCTGTAACACCCCGCTTATTAAAATAAGAGGTGGCCAGCCCGATACTCTAATAAATACAGGAATCATAGATGGTCCATTCTTAGCATCACTGTCGTAAACATAAAAGTACGAGACAACCACTAGTTATTTTAGAAAACGGATGTCAATTAACTTTTCAAGTTTAGCAAAAACTATTTCGACAATCCAATTTATAAAAGAAGGTGGGTAAAAATATATAAGAGACAATTTAATAACCATTCTACAAAATAATAACCGAATAAGCTGTCGATTAACTGAGTAGTACAATGGTTACACTAAGTATTACAACAAAAATCACAGTATATAAGTAAGTACAAATCTTGGGCAACACGCCCTAATGTTTGTCTGATCATAACTAGAATAGACAAAAGATAGATGTGTCTGTAATAAGAATCCTACAACATCCATCGAAATGTTGTAGCTCCTTGACATTGAGAAGGATGGATCATATCGGTGCCCTTGCGGCGGAGCACCTGAGCATAAAAGATAACCACACAAGAAAGAGAAATATAAACGGGTCAGGGCCCGGTTTGATATGATATACATGCGAATAAAATGCATAACAGTTATGAGTGCTAAACATCATAAACAAGTTGGATTCTCTCTTCATTATAAGAATCATCCTCACCTCTCATCTAAATACACATCCTAGCGTCACACTAGATCATTATAAATTAAACTACGCGTTTAATTAAGAGAAACAACTAAATTCCATTAATCATGCTTGAATTACAATTTCATAAAATATTACTTCACAAGTCCTTTCTACCATATGGGAAACTTATGCCACAAAGTTGATTTATAAAATGCTTTGACCATTTATAAAATACCACTTTCATGAGAATAGTTATAGTCACAATATAAAGATTCTAAGACCATCCTTCCGGGAGTCACCCCACTGGATGCGCCCCTAAATAGCTATCATCTTCAGGTCCTATAACCAAGACCACCTGGGTATCCTAAATTGCTTCGCATGGGAAGCGGACATATACCTTCGATAGTGAGTCACAACCATACCCGCAATTACCTAACTTCGAATAAAACAACCACACAATGTAACCACCGGTCCTATGGCCGAGGACTATATTCTCCCTGCATTCACTAGTCAGGGACATCACCTCATGCGCGTAACTTCCCTATGATAGCATTTGGAGAGGTATGTATATGCATGCCATGATTCACAGGATATGCCAATTTTAAACCTCCACTTTTGAAATTCACAAAACTATCCGTGCTTAACCAGTATATGCTAATTTAAAATATACGTTTCTTATTAACGAAGTCATATGTTTTTAACAACATAGGCTACGAAGTATAATTATACTCATACTAATCTCCAAAAGTTCAAAACAATACTATAGGATACCAAGTGAAATTTTCCTCATAATAGTCTCTAAAAGTCCTAAACAATACCACCAAACTCTCCCTTAGTCCTAAGCTGACTCACTAGAGGAAAACGACACTAACTTCTATTGAATAACCCCCTTACTAAGCCAAATTACCCCCATACAAATCTAGGGTATTAATCCCCCGAATATAAACCCCTAATACTCGTTATTACTTCCATAACGCACGACCATCACAAGATATCACATCATAATCACAAGATAACACATCATAATCACAAGATACCACATCATAATCACTTTCTAACTTTTAGAAGAACTTCCTCACCATGATATCCTTAATGGTTCAGCACCCAGGGTTCCATCTCGGACACAACTACCCTATCATATGTTTTGCAGCTCAAACACTTATTCTATGTGTGAATTTGAATCTCTGAATACCGAACTCATTCCAAATTGATATGTAAATCAACATATCTTTGCGAATGACAATGGTTAATATTGGTCCGTCATCACAAAGCCTACGAGTCGTGGAGTCCCATCAACAAAGTTTTGATGAAATAACACATTGCAATCCCCCATTTCTAACTCTACAACCGAACTCTCACCATGAAGCCTAACATAACTGAACTACTAAGTTGATCTAGAAATCAATATCCCTCAAGTCCCGACTCGCTATGTTTCGTGCAAGGAGTTCCTCGCAAGCGAAATCCAAACAAAGAACCCCTCTGATACACTAGTGTCAGCTTGCCGAGATAAGGAATTTGTCAACTCAATAATCATCTAACTCCCAAAACCCCTTATCTCTGGACTCAACGGTTCATCGCATAACGAATAATCCAACTTCGCCTATTCAATACATATGTCACTATTCATCAATTATGCCTCGATACTCAACTCAGAATCAACTAACAATGTTGCCCCAAGTACACTATGAGTCTCAATCCCAGACATCATATACCACATCGAACAAATGGTACTGAAAGTTCAAAAACCAACTCTACTCCGAGTTGTCAATAACACTTGCTTCGCACTTAAATTGATGGTGAGTCAAACAATATGGCAACTCTTATGATCTTCTAAGGTTGCACATGTTCATAAGAATACAACTTTTATGCACTTACGAATATTATTCCATTTTTCCAAGTTTGGAGTTCGGTAAAATAATATCAACAAGGTTCATACTCAATCAAACAAGACAACACCGACAAGGTTACATTCTTGATCAATAATCGCTCACCCAAAGGTTTTGAACTAGCCCAAGATTCAATGTGCGCCCTTTTACACCCCCACTTCTCACGGTTTGGTCGCTCTAACCCAAGGCGACAGACCCTCACTAGATTTTAACTTACCGCTCTTTTATTAAAAACACGTATAGGAATTCAACCTATCTGATAGGATTTCCGTTGGACTGTGAGTATATTAGAATTTTCTCTCCGAACATGAAATGATCCTGGTTCTTCAAACCAAAAATAATGCTTGTACATTTTTCAAGCAACGAGGTAAGGCCCAAAATTCCCACTTATCATACCAAATCAGAATACCGAATTTGGCACACTCACCATCCGGATACTCATCTTCCAGCACCCCAATGCTACCTGATCTTCATGAAGAACGGTGTGCTATCCAACTGGTCAATGGTCGTAAATACAAGGTAGCGATTACCTTCGTGTACGGTGACCCAAATTAACACTCAGTACTCCACACATAACTGAAGTAAAAATTAAATATCTTACAAACCCATTCGCGGATGTTTGCCCATGAGTACACCCTCCTTACAAAACTTCTCAATAATGGTCGATACATTCTCTTGTTGTCCCCATACAATGGAGGTTATCACGTCCATTTCAATGAATGAGTCCAACATTTTGAACCCCAAAATGTCATAATCCTTGCCATTAATGACGACACTCACTTGGCAATACTATCATCAATCACGCGAAACTGACCGAGCTACATACGACTCTACCATTATCAAAAGACCATCAAGACCATTCTATAACTATTCACTAGTCTGGACATCACCAAAATCTAACATCTTACACTTGGTTTCAGAACGCATCTTTAATAAAACACGATCTATGTAAACATCATGTCACTAACTACTCACTTGTGCTCCAATTCACATTAATACATAGCAAGGGCCACAACATAGACACATTTCCATATATGATGAATTCAAAATCAAGCAGCACCATAATCACGGTGTAACAAATTAGTACCCCCAATCACCGAGTGATAACATAAAACCGAACTCGTGGATATATCACCAACTCAAGCGATCACACTTACATAAAATGAAATGCCTATTAAACACTCCCTCATGATGTTCTCACCCTACAACTCATCCCTAGAGATTCTCTACTCACCGTAGGGTTCACAACCGGTAACTCCAGCTCAATTCCATCCCTTAGCACACCCATAGTCACATCCCGCTCTCAGCAGCTTTAAAAAAATATACCGGTGCTAGAAAGCAAGATAACCACATCTTATCGATCACCCATTCTAATCTAGGGCTTTACGAAGAACATTGAACTCCAATCGTTGCTAAATATGAAAAATAAAACTCCCTCGAAAATTCTAGACTTCTCCAATGTCAATCCTCATATGACCTTGCAATATGGACTTCCTCATCCCTAACGTCCATAGCCAATACATCGCAACATTACTGATACATTCTCACGAACTTATTTTGGATAATTCTTCGAAACATTCCACTCTGAAAATGTGAGTACCCAACCCATTAACATATCTTATACATGATCGAACACACACCTAATCGGCCTTAAGTTCATTCCATTATGTATTGTATCCGATCAGAACACTATGACACCCCAATATGATATCTATCGCTTGTGTGGATAATGTGTAGGTTTACATACCTACCAAACTTCCCTGATACCAACACAATATTTCAAGGATAATCAATTATCCATTCCAGATTCAGGCTCATGAATTTCCCATTGAACAAAATCAAATGGATGAATCTAGTTCGTGTTTTTCACAAGTACAATAACACTCTTGCGTACACCAAAATTGGAGCCATCAGGTCATCCTTTAACGGAGTGGGACATACACCAATTTGAAGCAGTCCTCTCTCAAATCACAACCCTTCATTTACATGTTCATGAGTAATAATATACTCTTATTACCATAAGACTTACTTCGTTAACCATTCACTGATTAATACGTCATCGAATGCCTCAACAGTATGTCCATCACGAGTGGAGCGCGATAATTCTTTCTTAGGAAAATGTCACAACAAAAACTGGGCCACATCATTTTGAGGTATGCCATATCTAAACCTCTACCCTTCCACATTTGAAACAACTTCAGATAACTACACACGCAAGTGCTACCAATAACTCGGTGGTACTACAGGGTGGGCTATAACTTAAAAACAGTCATTAGAGCGACGATATTCAAATTTGATAATGCACAGCAGATATGCGGTGTTTCCTCCCCTTAAATCACCAAAAGTTAACTCAATCATTGAGTTCAACATCGGTGCTCTCGCCTACTGGTGGGCGATAAAACTATGATTATTGCACGTGAATCGCGGTCTCCTAAATGCTTGGACCCTATACCCTCCCAGATTCCACGTCTCATCAAATCACCATCTTAAAATATAGTAAGTCAACGCATATCCTAAAAAAATATTCAAGTGGAGCACTAGTCATAATTAAAACAAGTACTCAGACACGAACCTCACGTTTACTATCCTGTGGTCGATCGGAGATTCACCTCATGTGTGGGACGTCTCGTGAATGAAAACCAAACAAGTAACCCTCCCTATACACAAGGCTAGCTCCGAATCGCCTGTTGAAATCGTAGCTTGAATATCTTCCAAGTCATCGAATACAATATCTAATCGTAAGGCTCTACGTATTAAGGAAATGATGCGCTGAAAATGTAACGGACGCCCTCAGAACCTTAAAGGCTCTAAAACCGTTCTCTGATAGCAACTGTGATAACCCAACTTTCAATATCTAATTCGGTTAGCTATTACCAATTAAATTAAAGAAGATCGTCAATATGTTAGCATTAGAAACAGAATTTAAATAAATGCAGTAAAGTAAACAAGTACACTCTCATACGTGTAACCAAATCACATCATAACAACTTTAACAAGTGAAACCAACTCATAACTATTAACTGCAATAATCCATCTGTAATCTCAAACATAAAATATAAAATGCCAATACATGCCGCCCAACACAAAACAGGAAAGAGTAATAAAACAATTCTCTCAAATCCCAAGTATAAACAAAGTGATATTAATCTCTGATACCACCCTCAAGAAAAGGTAAATAAATGACATAAATTAAAATAGAATAACTCCACGGCTACAGAAACCCTAAGATTAATTTGATCTCATCAAGCTCCATAGTCTATTATCCAGCGGGACGAGGACCTGTCATATATTATATATATAGGAGAGGAGCAAGAAGCGAGATAGACGAACGTCAAAGCAAGAAAACAAGCTATAAGATTATAAGATGTACTTATAATGAAAGCACACTAATCATTACTCGTCTTTAATAATTAAGTTGTTTGGATTCATTTCCAAAATGATGTTCCTAGGTTGTGACTACCCAACCCTGCCCAAGTGTAGGGATTCTTAATTAAATAGCGTGATTAATTACTACTAATCCATTTCAAATGCTCCTACTCGGAAAATTCTTTTTATTTAAAAACACTTAATAGTTGTAAAATTTCTTTTATCCAGTCCCTTAATAGAAGGAAATTTTCTTCAAGTATAATATCAATTGCATCTATTCTAGATATTATTTTAAGACATAAGCATAATATCTCACACAACAAATCATATCGGGTCACTATAGTTTCCCGGGAGAACAAGTCATAACACTAGGCCTACACACGAATATTCCCCAATATTAAGTGGCAAGGGCAATCATACTAAGTGTTGACACCAAATTTAATCTGCTGACATGGACCAATCATATGAAGACACGTGGCTATCTACATGGCAACAACAAACACTTTCGAGGAACCCACGCGCTCCGAGGAACAAGACTACAACGAGGAAGACTAGTTCCCCGAGGAACTCACAAGCTCCGAGGAACTCTTGAGTACCGAGAAACTCAGGCGGTCCGAGCTACACCTCGAAGCAGGATACCAACAGTTTAAATGCTCATTAAATTCTTATCATTTGTACGCACACGCAAAAAGGGCATTAAATGCATTACCCTTTCATATGTATATCATTTAATGTATTACCCTTTCACATTACAGCCTCAGGGCTATAAATACATTGTACAATCCTCATTGTAGAAAAAAACCTGTACTTCGAATTCAGAAGGGAATTTCTTGATAGAACTTATAATCGAGAATTCCCAAACACTCAGCAATAAAGCAATAGTGGACGTAGGCCATTCTTATAAGGCTGAACCACTTTAAAATTCTTTGTCTCATTTATTTATCTGTGATTGAATTATTAGATTAATATAATTTTTTACATCAACAGATAGGCGCCGTCTATGGGAAACGACTGATAATATCATTTTTCATCAAAAACAATCCATTACCAATGGCGGATATTCCTAAGTCCAGCAATCGAAACGCTAGAACCCCTCCAAATCCATCTTCTCCACCAATTATTCCAGATCTGACTGGAATAATGGCAAATCTGGCTCAGGGCCAGACCGTCATGCAAGAAGTAATGCGACAACTCATCCAAACCCTCCATGGCGATGCATCAGCCCATTCCGAACCACGAAGCATTCAAAGATATACTCGTACGCCTTCTTCGCGTACTAGGCGTACTAATTCATATCGCAATGAGGAATCTGAAGATTTTTCTTATCAACCTGGGTGAACTTCGTCAGTGCGGGCCACAGATACTGAACAACGTGTCACCCTCTCCCCCGAAAGGACCAGTGCATTGGAAAGATTAAGTAGGGTTTCTCCTTTCGACCGATTAGGCCCTAGGAGGAACAAAAGTCCTCTTAATGCAGCGTCGAGGAGCTTTCGACGACCATCAGATTTAAGGGAAGGATCTGTCCAGTCACGACCAGCTGCTAGTCAAGATAGATCCTATGACCGACCAACTACTCGTCAAGATAAATCCCAGGAAGCCACTTCAACGCGATCAGTTACTTGAACCAATAGGCCCGAAGAAGGAAATGATGCATGGAAAGGATCTATTCAGAGGCTGGAGGATAGATTAGGGGAAATGGCTAAGGCCAAGAACCCTCTACAACGAACCTTTGTTCGAGGAACGCCTTTTGTCCAGGACATTGTTGATTTTCCAACACCATCAAAGTTCAAAGCACCTGTTGTGACTCCCAAGTATGATGGAAAGACTGACCCTATCCTTCATATAGAACAATACCAAGCTGCAGCCGACATCTATGCTGTCCCAGATGAGATGAGATGCAGAGCATTCTCGAGAACACTTACCGGATCTGCTCAAATATGGTATAATAGTCTTCCTCGGGGTAAGATTTTAACTTTTCTTCAACTGGCCGAGCTATTCATTGGGAATTTCTTCTTTGGAGAAAAGCCAGTTAAACGAGTAGCACATTTGTTAAGTGTTAGACAAAAAGCTGGTGAGAGTACCAGAGATTATATAACTCATTTTAATAACGAGAAACTCGAAGTCATTGATTATGAGGAGAAGACAACGATTACCGCTTTGATGAGTGGATTATAGCCAAACAAGTTGTACTACACTTTGGCCAAAGATCCACCTCAAACCATGTCGGACCTGATGAGAAAAGCGTCCAAGATTATGAATGCCGAGGAAGCTATATCTGCGAAGAAGAATATGGACACCAAAGAAACCAAGTTAGAAGGTGATAAAGCTAAGAAGAAAGAACATAAGAACATTGGTGGTGACAAACAATCCAGAAGGGGAGATAATAATTAAGTCAACCATACATACCTCCGATTCAGAAGGAGAACGAGAAGACACGACCACGGGCGAAGAGGGAGGATTAGCAGCAACTGATGGGGCAGGGGTGGATTGCACCTCACTTCAGGAGTCCGTTTCTTCTGGGACTTGGCGCCCAGAGTCTTCTTCCTCGAGCTAGCTACACTAATGCTGACCCCTTGAGGAACCCTGGAACTCTTCCTCTTTTTAGCCGTTGGCTCTGAAGGATCCACCACCACCGTGGGGAAAGCAACGGAGGAAGGGACAACGATTGCATGCCGTTGATACTCAGCATTTATTCGGTCTACTTCTGCTTGGGCCTCCCTCCTCACACGCTCAGCCATCTCAGCAGGCATGGGAGGAGGAACGGAGGCTATGGGAAGAGCTGCCACGGGAGTTTGGGGCTTCTGGGACTTCGATTTCGATTTCGATGTCCCACTCTTGGCCGTTCTTGCCTTCTTGGCAGGTGGTGGAGAAGCCCCCTCGTCGGTAGTAATTGCAGTAGAGGGGGCAGCCTTCTTCGCAGCAGCAGTTTTGGACTTTGGCGTGGCAACTGGGACCATGGCACAAAGTGGGGGAAGCTCGTTGGGAGGCGCTTTGTGGGTTGAACTTAGAGGGAATTCTATCCCAAGTACAGAGTTGCCTTTTAGCCCCAACTCCAGGGCAGAAAATGAAGAAACGGGAGGATACACGGGCTCTCCCTCAACAAACTCAGCAATTTCAGCTAGTTGCTTCGGCCAATACTCGGTGGCAAACAGAGGGGTCACATCCCCATGCCTGGTAATACTGGGAATGGTGACACGCCCAGCCATTGTTGAAGATATCCCCCACGCAGCAGTCGAAGAAAACAAGGAGCATGCCTCGCCAAAGGAGACTTTGGGGTTTGATGATTGGAAAACTGGACGTGGCACCCCCTGGTCAAACCCAAACTGACGACTGCATCGGTCGGGATTATAATGCTCGCTCGTGTATCCCCACTCGGTGTAGGAGGGCAGATATCCAGGAGAAAGCAGAAGAACCACGGCAAGCGAGGGATCCTCAATGTCAGGAGAAGGGTCCTGTATCAATTTGGCATCATGATGAAAAAATTTACAAGTATGAAAAAAGGCCTCTTCTTGATAGGGCCTCATAACGAAACTCTCAAAACGATCAATCAATGAAATCAACTCCTTTCGGCTTTGCCTCTTATGATAAATGAAGGACCGAGGAGGAAAAATTGTTTCAGCCGAAGGAGGACTGTTGGGCTTGGCGGCTACGGCAGGAAAGCGGAAGTAGAGAAAGCTGGTCAGAAGCACACTGTTGGCAAAATTGGCCAAGTTATAACGGCCAATGGAACGTTCCATGTCAAATAAAGTCCTGTCCAACCAGGTGTACAGGGATCCCAAGGCAATTGCAGCCAGGGGAAGCTTTATGCCTCGAGCTAGGCGAAGGGACAGGTTGATGAGGTCTCTTCGGGGCTGATCGTTGGGCTTGCCCGTAAAAAAGAAACGGGACAAAATCACAAGAATGTAAGCAGGAAGCTCCAACGGCGTACCTTGACCAGGGGCAGTTGATGAAGAACTGCCTTCACTAGAACTCTGGAAGAAATAATTGATCAAGGGAGAAAAAGTAGCTTTGTTGGAAGAACCGATGCAGCTTCGGCATATGCGATCCAACTCCAAACGATCCGCAGTCTCTTGAGCATCAAGAGCTTCATCGGTGTAAGGCTCATGGCCTGTTGCATCAAGGCCCAGGAGCTCACACACATCCTCCAGAGTTATCGTAAACTCACTCCATGCAGCAATGAACGTATGAGTATCCACGTTCCAGCGAGAGATCAGTATAGGCAAGGCAGCGTTGTTCTTTGATAGAGTAAACTCACCAAACCACCTTGCCCGTTGCAGCCCAATCTTAGTAAGGACATCAGTATAGGAACTCTGCATGTGAGAGTTACAGGCAGCAAAGTGCGCGGGGGATCCCCCGGGTGCTTCAAAATCAATATGGGACCATGGGAAGTCCCCTCTCTCTAAGCGAAATCTGAGAGTTCCTTCTGGGGGCAGAAATCCCCACTTAGACACCTCTTCGTCCTCATCACCCAACAAGAGGGCGTCAAACTTGGAGGAAAAGCAGACAGCCTTACAGGCAACAACAAAGCCATCACCCTCCCCAAAAATGGGAGAGCGACGGTAAAATCTCAGCTGTTCTTGGCGAGCAGCACCCAGGGCAGAGGCAGCAGTGGTGGTGGCAGACGGAACACTGGTGGCGGAAATGGTGGGGTTGCTTGAAGACGCCATGACAAACAGTGAAGCTGTAACAAAGAAAGCTTCGAGAGAAAAGGGATTGAGAGCAACAATGGGGACGGACGATTACAAACGGTGGTATAGCTCTTGCAACAATGGAGTCTCTCTCTCTCTCTCTTTCTAAAAAAGAAGCGACAGTCTGATGAAGAAGATAATAACGAAGTAAGGAAATAAGCAAAGAAGAAGGAAGAAGTGGAAAGAGACCCCTGAGGCCCACGTGTTTAAGGTTCAAAATATTTTGAATATGGCTGTTGAGACTTTCGAGTTTGGCGTTTAGATTTCCCCACCCTCGCACGTGCACCGCCGCCTGTAATCATTTCACATGAACACGTGGCACTTCGGGAAGTGCTGTGACAGTTGAAAAGACAGCGCACGTCATTAATGAAATGACGCATAGAGAACAGGAAGCGTTGCCTTCTTCAGCAAGCTTGAGTTTTTGGTGCCAATCTTTTTGTCAGACTTATCTAACAAGGCCCCAACGAAGAAGATGTTCCAACGGTTACACAAAGAAAAATCCATCAAGTTGAGTCATTTCGTGCAGACATTTCTTGTCCCAACAAATCTCTCCACGAGGGGGCAAATGTAGAGGGGACTTGAAGCTCAGCGTGGCAACTCAAGCGTGGCATCTTGGCGAGGCAGCTCAGCGTGGCAGCTTGGGGAGGCAGCTCAGCGTGGCAACTCAAGCGTGACATCTTGGTGAGGCAGCTCAGCGTGGCAGCTTGGGGAGGCAGCTCAGCGTGGCAACTCAAGCGTGACATCTTGGTGAGGCAGCTCAGCGTGGCACCTTGGGGAGGCAGCTCAGCGTGGCATCTTGGCGAGGCAGCTCAGCGTGGAAGCTTGGGGAGGCAGCTCAGCGTGGCAACTCAAGCGTGGCAGCTTGGGGAGGCAGCTCGGCGTGGCAACTCATACTTCAGCTTGTTGTGTTAATCATATTGTACCTTTGATTACATTCACTGTAAAGCTGTAACGGTTGTAATGACATAACGATAATAATAATACAGTTTGGGTGAGGTCAAACGGTACTCACGAGAGACCAGGCATGGCAGGACCTGGGAGGGCTTTCATGCCCTATCGAATGACCTCACCATGGGAACTTTAGAGGGACTTGGTTTGGAGGATTGAGAAGTAAGGCACCGTTGGGGCTTGTCCTGACCATCTTAGATACACCTGGTAAAACACCGAAGGACCCTGACCGTGGAACCTCAAGCGGAGCAGCTTGGAGTTCCATCGGGCATTGAGTTATGGACCAAACGACCCTCTACTTAATGTCACATCTACTGTGGGTGATGTCACTAGCCATATAAACAATGTCAGACATGCACTTGAGTAAACCACCGTGGTATTTGGGGCTATCAGGCAGTTGGTGAGCCACCTCTGCGACAACAACCCCCTGACACACAGTGGTTAGGCAAAAGGCATGTCTTGGCATTTAATGTTTATGACGTGGAGACAACTAGTGCATCAAGCATTTAATGTTGTGACATAAAGTATGAGGGATGTCTTTCATAGTCTTTAATGACTGAGTTGCCTCGGGGGTGGTGTGGGGGCTATTTAAGGACCCCAACCACCTTTGAGGAAGGGGATCCTCTCTTTGAGAATTGAAAAAGAGTTATTGCAAACTAGAGAGTTCACTGACTCACCATTGTCATTTATTACGAAGCTTTTAATACTTGCAGAGATTCTCCAGGGTGTTGTGTGTGTTTTGTGTGTTTTTACTTGCCCGCCAGGGTGTATCTAGGGTGCTTACTTCCCTCTCCCTCTAGCTAAGCCACTTCTAAAGTCCATTAGCATGACCTGAGTTATACACGAGAGTTTTGTGAGTTTAAGTTGAGTCTATCCTCATTGGGTTCATGTTTATGTGTTCTATCACTAATCCAAAGCTTTGGCCAATTAACTTGTGATTACCATACTCAATAGGGGTTACGCCTCCATATATAATCTAAAGTACCCTCTTACATTTGGCGACTCCGCTGGGGAGGCATCCTTCTAGAGAAGGAGTATGGCGCAGGATAATGCTACTAGAAGACTCAATTTCGATGACATACAGCATAATGAAGAACAGGCTGCGAGGGAGCAGGAGGCCCTAAGAGATGGGGCTCCTCGAGTAGAGGTACCGCTGGCTCCAACAACGATAGGCGTCCCAGGGGCGGCACAACCTTCCACGAGCGCAGGGCTGGGACCTGCCCAGATGGCGCTCCTCATGAGCAAATTTTACGAGTTTTTGCAAACCCCAGTAGCTTCAACTATGCTGGGAGGATTGGAGACTAATGCCTTCGTAACACCAGGAGTGGCCCCAGGGGCCCCACCAGGGGCAGGCATTACAGGAGCGGTCCCAGCAAGTGTAACCTCTGTTGTGAATCCCACTGTGGGCGGCTCAGGAGTTTTAATGGCGCAACCGATAACGTTCGCTCCGGTTGCAACGAGCGCTCAACCGTCTGCCCCGTTGCAGGTGGCCCCAGTAGCCTCGCCCTTGGAAGAGATGAGAAAAGAGATGAAGAAGGAGATGCTGAAGTTCATGCAGTCTTCCTCGCAGGGTGTGGGCGAGGTGGCAGCGGTCTACGACGACTTCCGGACACCCTACCCCCAGGAGTACAACGACGAACCCTACCCGAAGGACTATATTCCCCCTACCTTTGAAAAATACTCAGGGAAGGGCGGGAACCCGAAGGAACACATTAAGCGTTTCGTTGAACACTTGGGGGTGCATTGCAATGACAAAAAGCTTAGGCTGAGGGAGTTTTCCAAATCCCTGACTGATAAAGCATACACTTGGTACTCTCACCTGCCGCCCAATAGTGTCTCCACGTGGGAGGAGATGCATGTATTGTTCGTCCGAAAGTTCTTCTTGGCAGAAGATGAGTTTACCTTAACCCAACTTGGCATGGAGAGGCAAAGGCCAGGAGAGGAGGTAGTGGCCTACATCCGAAGGTTTAGGGAAAGGTCCCTCGACGTGAGGGAAGAAGCTAAGGAGGCTAGGTTACTACAAATTTGTGCTGAGGGATTACTTTCTGAGTATATCTGTCACCTGATCAATGAGACACGCGAGGGAACATTTTCATCATTCTTAAAGTCCGCAAGAAATATATCTTTGGTGGTGCGACCTAGCCCGGTAGTAGCTCCCATGATGTTCAGAAAGCCGATACAACCCATCGGGGGAAGGTCTCAGGCCCCACGGGTGGGATATGTCGAGAGAGAGGATGGGGGCAAGGCCTAGAGGAAGGACAACAAAAGAAAGTTTGGAAGGGATAGAGAAGACCCGCCACCATTGCCTTGTACGGTGGAGGAGGCTGTGAGTTGCTATAACACAATGGTACAAGGCGGAACGGTTTACAAACCGAAAGGCGTCCCGGAGGAAGAACCCGACGCGGCAACCAGGGCCAATCCCAAATATTGTCAGGTTCATCGAAAGGTCCAGCATCCAACAGAAAGCTGTTTCACGCTGCGAAGAATCATCGACAAGTACATGAGGGCGGGAACATTACAAATCCACCTCGCGGAACGTTAACAATAACCCGCTCCCGGCGCATGGGGCCAATGTTGTAACGGCCTATGATAAGGAGGCAGAGCGGGAGGGGGGAGGGGCAACAATGGAGTTCGATAAAGCACTGGAGTATTGCACTAGGGTAATGGCTAACGTAGTTCTGGCGTATGATGAAGCAAGTGCTAGGGACGTATAAGACGCCTATAGCGTTGAGGGCGAGGAAACGGACCCAGTCATAGAATATAGCGCAGTTTCAAAATCTCCAAAGTTCACTTGGTTCTTCGACCAAGTGGGAATCCCAAAAGAAAGCAGAATGGAGATAACTCAGGCGATCTTGGATATTGCAAAAAGAAATGCAGTCCCCTCGCTAAGATGGAGGGGACCCATGGCTAGGCTGGTAAAGAAGTTCCTATCAGAGGTAACGTTCAGTGATGTGGATAGAGCTGTAAGGTTCCCCCATAATAGGCCCCTGTATGTAACCGCCAGTATTAACGGGGTTAGCTTCGCCAGGACTCTTATGGACGGGGGTGCCTCCATCAACATTATGCCAATCAACTCCTTCCACGCGGCTAATATTCCGGAAGAAAGGTTGGTTGCCATGCCCTTGGTAATCTCGGGCTACGATAATCAATCTTCCAAATCCATTGGGTATGTAAACGTGGGGATAGTGATGGGAAATCTGAGTTCCCATATCAAATTCCATGTAATAGAAAGCGCAACTTCCTATCATTTGTTAGTAGGGAGAGTATGGATGCACAACCAGGGGTTAGTTCCCTCAACATACCACCAATGTGCTAAGGCGAATATCAAGGGGACAGAAGTAACTATTAGGGCAACTAAAAGGCCTTTCGCTATCGAAGAAGCACACTTGGTGGATGCAGCCTTCTATACAGAGCTTGAAGAGGACGTGCGGGTCCTAACGAGGAGAATGGAGGGAGCATGGGTCCCCTCAATTAGAGAAAGAATGGGACCTTTAAATGAGAGTGGCGAAGGTAAGAGGATCGAGGAAGCATATCGGACGGTCCCTCGACCCCAGAACATCTCGAAGCAGCTCAAAGAAAAGATGAGACCTAGGATAGACCCAGGCGAGCATGAGGCCCAACGACAAAGCGTGTTAAGTCATTTTTCAGGGGAAAGGATCGCTGAGGCCTCCAGAGAAAGGAAGAGAAAAGCCGTAGCAACAGCCACCAGCAGGCAGTGCAAGAAGATTGTCACTGAAGAGGGAAAAGTGGTGTACCGCTTGTAATGGTGTGAACGGGCGGCCGAAAAGACTGATAATGAGGTTGACCCGATATATGAGTGTTTTTTAGTGGATCAACGGGGGCAGTGTATGGTGATAGACAACTCCAGCATACAAGAGTTTATAGAAGATGTCGCCGAAGAACCAGACTGCATGACAGACCAACCAAGGCCCCAGGCACAAGAGTTGGAGCAACTAAACCTAGCAGAAGAAGGGGAAGACCCAAGGCCTATCTTCATCTCGAAAGATCTTATTAAGGAGAAACAAAAAGCCTTGGTTGACCTGATTCGGGAGTTCATAGATGTCTTCGCATGGAAGTACACTGAAATGGAAGGGCTGGATGAGGAAGTGAGCTGCCACAAGTTGAACGTGATCCCTTCGGCTATTCCAGTAAAGCAGGCAACAAGAACGTATAAGCCTGAAATAGATTTGAAGATTAAAGAAGAGATCCAACGCTTATTAGCAGCAGGATTTATCAAGCCTATACAACATCCCCTCTAGCTATCTAGCATTGTGCCAGTAGGGAAGAAAGACAAAAACCAAATAAGGATATGCGTGGATTCCAGAGACTTGAATAGGGCTTGCCCTAAGGATGAGTTTCCCCTACCCTCCATCGACAGCTTGATAGACGCCACGGCTGGTCATGAGATGTATAGCTTCATGGATGGATATGTGGGATACAACCAGATCAAGATGGACCCCTCTGACGCAGAGAAAACAGCATTCAGAACGCCGTTGGGCAACTTCATGTACAAGGTAATGCCGTTTGGATTCAAGAACGCCGGAGCTACGTACCAAAGAACGATGATGGCCATTTTTCATGACTTTTTCCATAAATTTGTGGAATTCTACGTGGATGACTTGGTCATCAAATCGAAGAAGGAAGAGTCCCATCTGAACGATTTAAGGAAGGTGTTTGCTCGGTGCAGGAGGTACAAGTTAAGGATGAACCCGTTAAAGTGTGTCTTCGGGGTAACAAGTGGTAAGTTTTTAGGCTTCGTGGTTAATCGACAAGGGGTACAGATGGACCAGGATAAACAGCGGGCAATCTTGGAGATGCCATGTCCAAGAACGGTGAAGGAGCTGAAAAGTTTTCTTGGAAAAGTCTCCTACCTTAGGAGATTTGTGCCCGGATTGGCCGAAATAACACACCCACTGATGCAGCTGCTATGAAGGAACACGAAGTTCAGATGGGAGGAGATTCACCAGAAGTCCCTTGTTGGGCTGAAGAAGCTGCTCGTGTCACCACAAATAATGGTTCCTCCCCAGGCGGGAGCTCCGTTGCAGCTATACCTCACATCCACCACGAGGTCCGTTAGGGCTCTGCTAGCACAAGAAGTAGACGAGCAAGAACGTCCGGTTTACTACCTCAGCAGAATTATACATGGACCAGAAGTTAGATATACTAGTTTAGAAAGGCATTGTTTAGCCTTGGTCTTTGTAGCACAAAAACTTAGGCATTATATGCTGTCTTTTACCATTCATATTGTAACTAGATGCGACCCAATTAGGTATTTACTCGCAAAGACTATATTGATTGGTAGGGCAGCTAGATGGTTCCTTATTCTCTCTGAATATGACTTAAAATGTGTGGTCCCTCGTACAATCAAAAGCCAGGCGTATGCTGACCTATTGGCCATCTTCCCTTCAGGAACCTTCGAGCCACCTAGGGAAGACATTCCAGGGGATGATTTGCAGGCCAATTACCTGGATGCAACCGAGGAGGAATGGACGATGCAGTTCGATGGATCTTCGGCAGAAAAGAAGGGAGGAGCAGGGGTTGTTCTTTCAAAAGGGATGGAAGAGATTTGCCTTTCCTACAAACTAGATTTCCCCTGCTCTAATAACGAGGCAGAATACGAGGCATTAGTACTAGGGCTTCTAGAGGCTCTTCGAAGAGGAATTCGCTCACTCTGCATTAAGGGTGACTCAAACTTAGTAATTCAGCAGGTGAACGGAGAATATGCGTTGAAACACATGAGCCTGGTGCCCTATAGAACAATCATTCAAAGGCTTCTCAACCAATTTCATCGGACCAAGATCAGGAGGCATCCCAGAACGATGAACCGCCATCCAGATGCCTATGCCACTATTGCCCAGAAGATGATAATGAAAACCAATGAGACCACAGTTGTGATCCAACGAAGAACAGCTCCTTCGGTAGTACAGTCAATACTGCCGATGGAGGAGGAGGTGGGCTGGAGAAGAGACATTAAGAAGCAACTGGAGTCTGGTGAGGGGGCGATGCGGCTAGGAGAGTTGGCCCAATATTTTACATGCCAAGGAAATCTCTATTTCAGAAATACAGGAGGATGGTTGTCAAGATGCGTCAGCCCCGAAGAGGCCGAGCAAATATTGAGGAAAACGCATGAGGAGCATTGCGAGACGACTGAGATACCTCTATATAGGAGAATTCAAAGGGAGGGGTATTTCTGGCCTAGAATGAAGCAGGATGCGGCAGAGCTACAACGGAAATGCAACAAGTGTCAGCTATTCTTCGAAGCAGCTGAGTGCCATTTTATTGAAGCTCAAACGGACTGGAGGCAGCCCTACATCGACTTCATATTGGAGGGGGTTGTCCCAACGGAGAAAATAGATGCAATGGGTCTAAGGAGAAGGGCTCCAAGGTTCTACGTCCAGGAGGGGCAGCTTTATCGAAAGGGGTACTTTAACAGGCCCTTGCGATGTGTCACAAGGGAAGAAGCAGCGGAGGTCCTCAAACAAGCGCACGATCTAGCACACATAGGAGGGGATAAGTTGTATGATCAGTTGATGACGTTGGGGTATTATTGGCCAACGATGGAGAAAGACTCTGCTGAGTTCGTTCGAAAATGCAAAGCTTGCCAACTTCATGGAAATATGATCCATGCCCCATCGGTGGACTTACACTCTCTGTCAACACCCTATCCATTTCATACTTGGGCGTTTGACCTAGTGGGGGCAATACACCCTTCTTCGAGAGGCAAGATATGGATACTGGTAGCAACAGAGTGTTTTACAAAATGGGCCGAGGCAATACCACTCAAACGGGCAACGGCTGGGGTGGTGAGCAACTTCATCAGAGAATACATCATTTGTCGTTTTGGGATCCCAAAAGTAATTCTCTCAGATAATGGGACCCCCTTCGTCAATTCTGAAGTAACAATGCTCACGGACAAATACTCCATTGTTCATCACACTTCAACGGTGGCATACCCAAAGGGAAATGGTCAGGCCGAAGCAACTAACAAAACCCTGATTAATATTTTGGCCAAAATGATGGAAGACTTTCCAGGGGCGTGGGATGACAAGATACCAGCTCTCTTGTGGGCCTATCGAACAACCAAGAGAAAACCCACAGGATACACGCCGTTCTCTCTTGTCTATGGGGCTGAGGCAATCCTCCCAGTAGAATTGGAAGTTCCCTCTGCCCGTTATGCCTTGAGAAGTAGCATGCTCCCTCATAGTAGACATATACAGCTGGAAGCGTTGGATGAGCACAGAGATAACTCGATGCAACACTTTCAAATATATACGAAACAACTCTCCAGGGCATATGACAACTTGGTGAGACCAAGGAAGTTTGTGGAAGGAGATCTCGTATTGAAAGCGGCAGTAAAGCACATCAGGGGACTTCCTCTACCAAGTTCGCAGCCAACTGGGAGGGACCTTACGTTGTGAAGGAAGCGTATGACTCAGGTTATTGCTTAATTTCGAAGATAAGCCATTTAAGATTAACAATAAGTGCCTGAAGGTTTATCATGTGTAAAATAACCAAGTTTGAGCTGATGTTATATTGTTATAAATATACAAGTTTTGGGTGACATTTTTTTTAGAATAAAGAATTGCAGAAACACAAAACTCTATAGCACACAACAGCAGTCACAACACATGAAGGGATTGAAAAGTATGCGTTCTTCATTCATAAAAAATAGAGTATTACAAAATTTCCTTTGGAAGCTATTGCCCAATAATTACATAGAGAAAAAGAAGTAAAAGATCTGTATACAAGAAGTAACTACCCTAAAAGAAAAGATAAATTCGAGGAAGAGAAAAAATCTCCAGGCAGGCCCGAAGAAGCTGCTGTGAAAGACCGTTGGGCGTTAATGGAAACCTCCAGCCTCGTTTGCACTTGCGTACGTTAGATCAGGAGTCTCTCACGCTTCAGTTTGGCCAGGCACAAAGCTTCTTCGGCATCCTTCACCTCTTGATCCACTGCTTCCAAAAGAGGGGCCAATACGACCAACCTAGCCTCCTCAGCTTGCTGGTCCTCCTGGTGCTTGCGCAATACCTCCCTCTGGCCGATCAGTTGCTGGTTTTTCAAGGTCTTCAGATACATAACAAGCCAGTCAAAACGGAAACCATCACGTCCCAACTCCTTCAGAAAACCTAGAAATTGGTTGAGAAGGGATCTGGTAACACTGGCAGTGGGGGTACTGGCAATTTCAGCAACAACGATCGCCATGCCTTGCAGTCTGTGACTCATCACATGAATATTTGAGCGCAGGAAATCCGGTGTGAAGGTCTCAGGATGGCGATCCACCAATTGTTCAATCACCAGGCGATGGTTGACGGGCATTTGAGGAGACTGCCGAAGCACCATGAGGCAGAACGAGTGAGGAGCTAGGTCAGGAAGAGGCAATTCGCACCCAGATTCGCTCTCGGCTGCAGCACCAGTCGTAGAACCTTGATCATCATGAATAGAATTTTCCGAAACATCAGGTTCTCGGAAGGGCGAACCTACAGGTGAGAGAACTGGGGGAGAATTTTCCCGAGCAACCTGAAAAGAAAAAGCCCAAATAATGGAATTATGAATAAAAAACTTAACAAGTGGTAAGTTGTTAAGTCACCGTTATAAGGTGGAGTTTGCGAAAAAATCTTAACAAGCGTTTTCGTTGTTAAGTCACCGTTATAAGGTGGAGTTTATGAAAAATCTTAACAAGTGTTTTCGTTGTTAAGTCACCGTTATAAGGTGGAGTTTATGAAAAATCTTAACAAGTGTTTTCGTTGTTAAGTCACCGTTATAAGGTGGAGTTTGCGAAAAAATCTTAACAAGTGTTTTCGTTGTTAAGTCACCGTTATAAGGTGGAGTTTATGAAAAATCTTAACAAGTGTTTTCGTTGTTAAGTCACCATTATAAGGTGGAGTTTTATGAAAAAGCTTAACAAGCGCTTTCGTTGTTAAGTCACCGTTATAAGGTGGAGTTTATGAAAAATCTTAAACAAGCGCTTTCGTTGTTAAGTCACCGTTATAAGGGGGAGTTTAAGAACAATCTTATGAAAAATCATAAGATGGAGATTATGGAAAATCTTAACAAAAGATAGCAAGAAAAATATACCTCAGTCACAACGGGAGCATTTGAGGCAGCCACAGGGACAGGAACCGTTGGGGGAGCGATTATTACCCCAGATGCCATAACGGGGTCCCTGGACGCAGAAGCCTCCACGCTTGTCCAAACCTGATCACCCGTATAGGGCACAAGGGCCAGCATATTGGGTTCATCATGAGAAGACACTGAGCCCTCAAACAAAGCCACGTCAGGAGGGGGTGTAAACACACCAACCTGGGTCCTCACTACAGGAGTTGGTGCAAGATCAGGAGAAAACTGTGCACAAAGCCAAGTGTTAGAAAAGAAGAATGGGCACAGAAAATATGAAGAAATATCTCGACGTGTTACTTACCTCGGTTATGGTGCTAAACAAAGGAATGACAGTCGGGGGCCTCATCAGCATCGTTGGAAGAAGAATGCTCGCCAACAACGAGGACATTTCCACCTGGGGTACCCAAAACATATCACAATTCAGTAAGCCAAATACGAAAAGAGTATGACCGAAAGGACTACAACAAATAAATTATAGATCACATCATACCTCGGGCTCACTCTCCTCAACAAGTACAATGGGCAGACGAACCTCAGGTGAGGCCTGTGAATCAGAAGGGACCAAGGATGTTATCTCGGGATGTGCCACTTCGGGCAGGGTTACCACTTCAGGCGAGGAATCACTCGCATGATCAACGTCATCACCTCCCACAATAACTTCCCTCGCACGTTGGCTGACTCCACGGCGAGAATACGTAAGCCCTGTCATGGGGGAACGGGGAGGAGTCACATCGGTATGAGATGCACCGAAGCGTCCCCCCACAAAAGGGCTCACGGGAGGACTGGAAGGGTCTGGTCTTTCTATTTCAACTCCATGCAAAACAGTTGTCAAAGAAAGGGGGGAGGGATAAATATACACACAAGTAAAGACAGTCGTCCTCAAGCAAAAAGGAGATAATAATTAAGTCAGCCATACATACCTCCGATTCAGAAGGAGAACGAGAAGACACGACCACGGGCGAAGAGGGAGGATTAGCAGCAACTGATGGGGCAGGGGTGGATTGCACCTCAGGGGTCAAGTGTACTTCAGGAGTCCGTTTCTTCTGGGACTTGGCGCCCAGAGTCTTCTTCCTCGAGCTAGCTGCACTAATGCTGACCCCTTGAGGAACCCTGGAACTCTTCCTCTTTTTAGCCGTTGGCTCTGAAGGATCCACCACCACCGTGGGGAAAGCAACGGAGGAAGGGACAACGACTGCATGCCGTTGATACTCAGCATTTATTCGGTCTACTTCTGCTTGGGCCTCCCTCCTCACACGCTCAGCCATCTCAGCAGGCATGGGAGGAGGAACGGAGGCTATGGGAAGAGCTGCCATGGGAGTTTGGGGCTTCTGGGACTTCGATTTCGATTTCGATGTCCCACTCTTGGCCGTTCTTGCCTTCTTGGCAGGTGGTGGAGAAGCCCCCTCGTCGGTAGTAATTGCAGTAGAGGGGGCAGCCTTCTTCGCAGCAGCAGTTTTGGACTTTGGCGTGGCAACTGGGACCATGGCACAAAGTGGGGGAAGCTCGTTGGGAGGCGCTTTGTGGGTTGAACTTAGAGGGAATTCTATCCCAAGTACAGAGTTGCCTTTTAGCCCCAACTCCAGGGCAGAAAATGAAGAAACGGGAGGATACACGGGCTCTCCCTCAACAAACTCAGCAATTTCAGCTAGTTGCTTCGGCCAATACTCGGTGGCAAACAGAGGGGTCACATCCCCATGCCTGGTAATACTGGGAATGGTGACACGCCCAGCCATTGTTGAAGATATCCCCCACGCAGCAGTCGAAGAAAACAAGGAGCATGCCTCGCCAAAGGAGACTTTGGGGTTTGATGATTGGAAAACTGGACGTGGCACCCCCTGGTCAAACCCAAACTGACGACTGCATCGGTCGGGATTATAATGCTCGCTCGTGTATCCCCACTCGGTGTAGGAGGGCAGATATCCAGGAGAAAGCAGAAGAACCACGGCAAGCGAGGGATCCTCAATGTCAGGAGAAGGGTCCTGTATCAATCTGGCATCATGATGAAAAAATTTACAAGTATGAAAAAAGGCCTCTTCTTGATAGGGCCTCATAACGAAACTCTCAAAACGATCAATCACTGAAATCAACTCCTTTCGGCTTTGCCTCTTATGATAAATGAAGGACCGAGGAGGCAAAATTGTTTCAGCCGAAGTAGGACTGTTGGTCTTGGCCGCTACGGCAGGAAAGCGGAAGTAGAGAAAGCTGGTCAGAAGCACACTGTTGGCAAAATTGGCCAAGTTATAACGGCCAATGGAACGTTCCATGTCAAATAAAGTCCTGTCCAACCAGGTGTACAGGGATCCCAAGGCAATTACAGCCAGGGGAAGCTTTATGCCTCGAGCTAGGCGAAGGGACAGGTTGATGAGGTCTCTTCGGGGCTGATCGTTGGGCTTGCCCGTAAAAAAGAAACGGGACAAAATCACAAGAATGTAAGCAGGAAGCTCCAACGGCGTACCTTGACCAGGGGCAGTTGATGAAGAACTGCCTTCACTGGAACTCTGGAAGAAATAATTTATCAAGGGAGAAAAAGTAGCTTTGTTGGAAGAACCGATGCAGCTTCGGCATATGCGATCCAACTCCAAACGATCTGCAGTCTCTTGAGCATCAAGAGCTTCATCGGTGTAAGGCTCATGGCCTGTTGCATCAAGGCCCAGGAGCTCACACACATCCTCCAGAGTTATCGTAAACTCACCCCAGGCAGCAATGAACGTATGAGTATCCACGTTCCAGCGAGAGATCAGTATAGGCAAGGCAGCGTTGTTCTTTGATAGAGTAAACTCACCAAACCACCTTGCCCGTTGCAGCCCAATCTTAGTAAGGACATCAGTATAGGAACTCTGCACGTGAGAGTTACAGGCAGCAAAGTGCGCGGGGGATCCCCCGGGTGCTTCAAAATCAATATGGGACCATGGGAAGTCCCCTCTCTCTAAGCGAAATCTGAGAGTTCCTTCTGGGGGCAGAAATCCCCACTTAGACACCTCTTCGTCCTCATCACCCAACAAGAGGGCGTCAAACTTGGAGGAAAAGCAGACAGCCTTACAGGCAACAACAAAGCCATCACCCTCCCCAAAAATGGGAGAGCGATCGTAAAATCTCAGCTGTTCTTGGCGAGCAGCACCCAGGGCAGAGGCAGCAGTGGTGGTGGCAGACGGAACACTGGTGGCGGAAATGGTGGGGTTGCTTGAAGACGCCATGACAAACAGTGAAGCTTTAACAAAGAAAGCTTCGAGAGAAAAGGGATTGAGAGCAACAATGGGGACGGACGATTACAAATGGTGGTATAGCTCTTGCAACAATGGAGTCTCTCTCTCTCTCTCTCTTTCTAAAAAAGAAGCGACAGTCTGATGAAGAAGATAATAACGAAGTAAGGAAATAAGCAAAGAAGAAGGAAGAAGTGGAAAGAGACCCCTGAGGCCCACGTGTTTAAGGTTCAAAATATTTTGAATATGGCTGTTGAGACTTTCGAGTTTGGCGTTTAGATTTCCCCACCCTCGCACGTGCACCGCCGCCTGTAATCATTTCACATGAACACGTGGCACTTCGGGAAGTGCTGTGACAGTTGAAAAGACAGCGCACGTCATTAATGAAATGACGCATAGAGAACAGGAAGCGTTGCCTTCTTCAGCAAGCTTGAGTTTTTGGTGCCAATCTTTTTGTCAGACTTATCTAACAAGGCCCCAACGAAGAAGATGTTCCAACGGTTACACAAAGAAAAATCCATCAAGTTGAGTCATTTCGTGCAGACATTTCTTGTCCCAACAAATCTCTCCACGAGGGGGCAAATGTAGAGGGGGCTTGAAGCTCAGCGTGGAAACTCAAGCGTGGCATCTTGGCGAGGCAGCTCAGCGTGGCAGCTTGGGGAGGCAGCTCAACGTGGCAACTCAAGCATGACATCTTGGTGAGGCAGCTCAGCGTGGCAGCTTGGGGAGGCAGCTCAGCGTGGCAACTCAAGCGTGACATCTTGGTGAGGCAGCTCAGCGTGGCACCTTGGGGAGGCAGCTCAGCGTGGCATCTTGGCGAGGCAGCTCAGCGTGGAAGCTTGGGGAGGCAGCTCAGCGTGGCAACTCAAGCGTGGCAGCTTGGGGAGGCAGCTCGGCGTGGCAACTCATACTTCAGCTTGTTGTGTTAATCATATTGTACCTTTGATTACATTCACTGTAAAGCTGTAACAGTTGTAATGACATAACGATAATAATAATACAGTTTGGGTGAGGTCAAACGGTACTCACGAGAGACCAGGCATGGCAGGACCTGGGAGGGCTTTAATGCCCTATCGAATGACCTCACCATGGGAACTTTAGAGGGACTTGGTTTGGAGGATTGAGAAGTAAGGCACCGTTGGGGCTTGTCCTGACCATCTTAGATACACCTGGTAAAACACCGAAGGACCCTGACTGTGGAACCTCAAGCAGAGCAGCTTGGAGTTCCATCGGGCATTGAGTTATGGACCAAACGACCCTCTACTTAATGTCACATCTACTGTGGGTGATGTCACTAGCCATATAAACAATGTCAGACATGCACTTGAGTAAACCACCGTGGTATTTGGGGCTGTCAGGCAGTTGGTGAGCCACCTCTGCGACAACAACCCCCTGACACACAGTGGTTAGGCAAAAGGCATGTCTTGGCATTTAATGTTTATGACGTGGAGACAACTAGTGCATCAAGCATTTAATGTTGTGACATAAAGTATGAGGGATGTCTTTCATAGTCTTTAATGACTGAGTTGCCTCGGGGGTGGTGTGGGGGCTATTTAAGGACCCCAACCACCTTTGAGGAAGGGGATCCTCTCTTTGAGAATTGAAAAAGAGTTATTGCAAACTAGAGAGTTCACTGACTCACCATTGTCATTTATTACGAAGCTTTTAATACTTGCAGAGATTCTCCAGGGTGTTGTGTGTGTTTTGTGTGTTTTTACTTGCCCGCCAGGGTGTATCTAGGGTGCTTACTTCCCTCTCCCTCTAGCTAAGCCACTTCTAAAGTCCATTAGCATGACCTGAGTTATACACGAGAGTTTTGTGAGTTTAAGTTGAGTCTATCCTCATTGGGTTCATGTTTATGTGTTCTATCACTAATCCAAAGCTTTGGCCAATTAACTTGTGATTACCATACTCAATAGGGGTTACGCCTCCATATATAATCTAAAGTACCCTCTTACATTTGGCGACTCCGCTGGGGAGGCATCCTTCTAGAGAAGGAGTATGGCGCAGGATAATGCTACTAGAAGACTCAATTTCGATGACATACAGCATAATGAAGAACAGGCTGCGAGGGAGCAGGAGGCCCTAAGAGATGGGGCTCCTCGAGTAGAGGTACCGCTGGCTCCAACAACGATAGGCGTCCCAGGGGCGGCACAACCTTCCACGAGCGCAGGGCTGGGACCTGCCCAGATGGCGCTCCTCATGAGCAAATTTTACGAGTTTTTGCAAACCCCAGTAGCTTCAACTATGCTGGGAGGATTGGAGACTAATGCCTTCGTAACACCAGGAGTGGCCCCAGGGGCCCCACCAGGGGCAGGCATTACAGGAGCGGTCCCAGCAAGTGTAACCTCTGTTGTGAATCCCACTGTGGGCGGCTCAGGAGTTTCAATGGCGCAACCGATAACGTTCGCTCCGGTTGCAACGAGCGCTCAACCGTCTGCCCCGTTGCAGGTGGCCCCAGTAGCCTCGCCCTTGGAAGAGATGAGAAAAGAGATGCAGAAGGAGATGCTGAAGTTCATGCAGTCTTCCTCGCAGGGTGTGGGCGAGGTGGCAGCGGTCTACGACGACTTCCGGACACCCTACCCCCAGGAGTACAACGACGAACCCTACCCGAAGGACTATATTCCCCCTACCTTTGAAAAATACTCAGGGAAGGGCGGGAACCCGAAGGAACACATTAAGCGTTTCGTTGAACACTTGGGGCGCATTGCAATGACAAAAAGCTTAGGCTGAGGGAGTTTTCCAAATCCCTGACCGATAAAGCATACACTTGGTACTCTCACCTGCCGCCCAATAGTGTCTCCACGTGGGAGGAGATGCATGTATTGTTCGTCCGAAAGTTCTTCTTGGCAGAAGATGAGTTTACCTTAACCCAACTTGGCATGGAGAGGCAAAGGCCAGGAGAGGAGGTAGTGGCCTACATCCGAAGGTTTAGGGAAAGGTCCCTCGACGTGAGGGAAGAAGCTAAGGAGGCTAGGTTACTACAAATTTGTGCTGAGGGATTACTTCCTGAGTATATCTGTCACCTGATCAATGAGACACGCGAGGGAACATTTTCAGCATTCTTAAAGTCCGCAAGAAATATATCTTTGGTGGTGCGACCTAGCCCGGTAGTAGCTCCCATGATGTTCAGACAGCCGATACAACCCCATCGGGGGAAGGTCTCAGGCCCCACGGGTGGGATATGTCGAGAGAGAGGATGGGGGCAAGGCCTAGAGGAAGGACAACAAAAAAAAGTTTGGAAGGGATAGAGAAGACCCGCCACCATTGCCTTGTACGGTGGAGGAGGCTGTGAGTTGCTATAACGCAATGGTACAAGGCGGAACGGTTTACAAACCGAAAGGCGTCCCGGAGGAAGAACCCGACGCGGCAACCAGGGCCAATCCCAAATACTGTCAGGTTCATCGAAAGGTCCAGCATCCAACAGAAAGCTGTTTCACGCTGCGAAGAATCATCGACAAGTACATGAGGGCGGGAACATTACAAATCCCCCCGCGGAACGTTAACAATAACCCGCTCCCGGCGCATGGGGCCAATGTTGTAACGGCCTATGATAAGGAGGCAGAGCGGGAGGGGGGAGGGGCAACAATGGAGTTCGATAAAGCACTAGAGTATTGCACTAGGGTAATGGCTAACGTAGTTCTGGCGTATGATGAAGCAAGTGCTAGGGACGTATAAGACGCCTATAGAGTTGAGGGCGAGGAAACGGACCCAGTCATAGAATATAGCACAGTTTCAAAATCTCCAAAGTTCACTTGGTTCTTCGACCAAGTGGGAATCCCAAAAGAAAGCAGAATGGAGATAACTCAGGCGATCTTGGATATTGAAAAAAGAAATGCAGTCCCCTCGCTAAGATGGAGGGGACCCATGGCTAGGCTGGTAAAGAAGTTCCTATCAGAGGTAACGTTCAGTGATGCGGATAGAGCTGTAAGGTTCCCCCATAATAGGCCCCTGTATGTAACCGCCAGTATTAACGGGGTTAGCTTCGCCAGGACTCTTATGGACGGGGGTGCCTCCATCAACATTATGCCAATCAACTCCTTCCACGCGGCTAATATTCCGGAAGAAAGGTTGGTTGCCATGCCCTTGGTAATCTCGGGCTACGATAATCAATCTTCCAAATCCATTGGGTATGTAAACGTGGGGATAGTGATGGGAAATCTGAGTTCCCATATCAAATTCCATGTAATAGAAAGCGCAACTTCCTATCATTTGTTAGTAGGGAGAGTATGGATGCACAACCAGGGGTTAGTTCCCTCAACATACCACCAATGTGCTAAGGCGAATATCAAGGGGACAAAAGTAACTATTAGGGCAACTAAAAGGCCTTTCGCTATCGAAGAAGCACACTTGGTGGATGCAGCCTTCTATACAGAGCTTGAAGAGGACGTGCGGGTCCTAACGAGGAGAATGGAGGGAGCATGGGTCCCCTCAATTAGAGAAAGAATGGGACCTTTAAATGAGAGTGGCGAAGGTAAGAGGATCGAGGAAGCATATCGGACGGTCCCTCGACCCCAGAACATCTCGAAGCAGCTCAAAGAAAAGATGAGACCTAGGATAGACCCAGGCGAGCATGAGGCCCAACGACAAAGCGTGTTAAGTCATTTTTCAGGGGAAAGGATCGCTGAGGCCTCCAGAGAAAGGAAGAGAAAAGCCGTAGCAACAGCCACCAGCAGGCAATGCAAGAAGATTGTCACTGAAGAGGGAAAAGTGGTGTACCGCTTGTAATGGTGTGAACGGGCGGCCGAAAAGACTGATAATGAGGTTGACCCGATATATGAGTGTTTTTTAGTGGATCAACGGGGGCAGTGTATGGTGATAGACAACTCCAGCATACAAGAGTTCATAGAAGATGTCGCCGAAGAACCAGACTGCATGACAGACCAACCAAGGCCCCAGGCACAAGAGTTGGAGCAACTAAACCTAGCAGAAGAAGGGGAAGACCCAAGGCCTATCTTCATCTCGAAAGATCTTATTAAGGAGAAACAAAAAGCCTTGGTTGACCTGATTCGGGAGTTCATAGATGTCTTCGCATGGAAGTACACTGAAATGGAAGGGCTGGATGAGGAAGTGAGCTGCCACAAGTTGAACGTGATCCCTTCGGCTATTCCAGTAAAGCAGGCAACAAGAACGTATAAGCCTGAAATAGATTTGAAGATTAAAGAAGAGGTCCAACGCTTATTAGCAGCAGGATTTATTAAGCCTATACAACATCCCCTCTAGCTATCTAGCATTGTGCCAGTAGGGAAGAAAGACAAAAACCAAATAAGGATATGCGTGGATTCCAGAGACTTGAATAGGGCTTGCCCTAAGGATGAGTTTCCCCTACCCTCCATCGACAGCTTGATATACGCCACGGCTGGTCATGAGATGTATAGCTTCATGGATGGATATGTGGGATACAACCAGATCAAGATGGACCCCTCTGACGCAGAGAAAACAGCATTCAGAACGCCGTTGGGCAACTTCATGTACAAGGTAATGCCGTTTGGATTCAAGAACGCCGGAGCTACGTACCAAAGAACGATGATGGCCATTTTTCATCACTTTTTCCACAAATTTGTGGAATTCTACGTGGACGACTTGGTCATCAAATCGAAGAAGGAAGAGTCCCATCTGAACGATTTGAGGAAGGTGTTTGCTCGGTGCAGGAGGTACAAGTTAAGGATGAACCCGTTAAAGTGTGTCTTCGGGGTAACAAGTGGTAAGTTTTTAGGCTTCGTGGTTAATCGACAAGGGGTACAGATGGACCAGGATAAATAGCGGGCAATCTTGGAGATGCCATGTCCAAGAACGGCGAAGGAGCTGAAAAGTTTTCTTGGAAAAGTCTCCTACCTTAGGAGATTTGTGCCCGGATTGGCCGAAAAAACACACCCACTAATGCAGCTGCTACGAAGGAACACGAAGTTCAGATGGGAGGAGATTCACCAGAAGTCCCTTGTTGGGCTGAAGAAGCTGCTCGTGTCACCACAAATAATGGTTCCTCCCCAGGCGGGAGCTCCGTTGCAGCTATACCTCACATCCACCACGAGGTCCGTTAGGGCTCTGCTAGCACAAGAAGTAGACGGGCAAGAACGTCCGGTTTACTACCTCAGCAGAATTATACATGGGCCAGAAGTTAGATATACTAGTTTAGAAAGGCATTGTTTAGCCTTGGTCTTTGTAGCACAAAAACTTAGGCATTATATGCTGTCTTTTACCATTCATATTGTAACTAGATGCGACCCAATTAGGTATTTACTCGCAAAGACTATATTGATTGGTAGGGCAGCTAGATGGTTCCTTATTCTCTCTGAATATGACTTAAAATGTGTGGTCCCTCGTACAATCAAAAGCCAGGCGTATGCTGACCTATTGGCCATCTTCCCTTCAGGAACCTTCGAGCCACCTAGGGAAGACATTCCAGGAGATGATTTGCAGGCCAATTACCTGGATGCAACCGAGGAGGAATGGACGATGCAGTTCGATGGATCTTCGGCAGAAAAGAAGGGAGGAGCAGGGGTTGTTCTTTCAAAAGGGATGGAAGAGATTTGCCTTTCCTACAAACTAGATTTCCCCTGCTCTAATAACGAGGCAGAATACGAGGCATTAGTACTAGGGCTTCTAGAGGCTCTTCGAAGAGGAATTCGCTCACTCTGCATTAAGGGTGACTCAAACTTAGTAATTCAGCAGGTGAACGGAGAATATGCGTTGAAACACATGAGCCTGGCGCCCTATAGAACAATCATTCAAAGGCTTCTCAACCAATTTCATCGGACCAAGATCAGGAGGCATCCCAGAACGATGAACCGCCATCCAGATGCCTATGCCACTATTGCCCAGAAGATGATAATGAAAACCAATGAGACCACAGTTGTGATCCAACGAAGAACAGCTCCTTCGGTAGTACAGTCAATACTGCCGATGGAGGAGGAGGTGGGCTGGAGAAGAGACATTAAGAAGCAACTGGAGTCTGGTGAGGGGGCGATGCGGCTAGGAGAGTTGGCCCAATATTTTACATGCCAGGGAAATCTCTATTTCAGAAATACAGGAGGATGGTTGTCAAGATGCGTCAGCCCCGAAGAGGCCGAGCAAATATTGAGGAAAACGCATGAGGAGCATTGCGAGACGACTGAGATACCTCTATATAGGAGAATTCAAAGGGAGGGGTATTTCTGGCCTAGAATGAAGCAGGATGCGGCAGAGCTACAACGGAAATGCAACAAGTGTCAGCTATTCTTCGAAGCAGCTGAGTGCCATTTTATAGAAGCTCAAACGGACTGGAGGCAGCCCTACATCGACTTCATTCTGGAGGGGGTTGTCCCAACGGAGAAAATAGATGCAATGGGTCTAAGGAGAAGGGATCCAAGGTTCTACGTCCAGGAGGGGCAGCTTTATCGAAAGGGGTACTTTAACAGGCCCTTGCGATTTGTCACAAGGGAAGAAGCAGCGGAGGTCCTCAAACAAGCGCACGATCCAGCACACATAGGAGGGGATAAGTTGTATGATCAGTTGATGACGTTGGGGTATTATTGGCCAACGATGGAGAAAGACTCTGCTGAGTTCGTTCGAAAATGCAAAGCTTGCCAACTTCATGGAAATATGATCCATGCCCCATCGGTGGACTTACACTCTCTGTCAACACCCTATCCATTTCATACTTGGGCGTTTGACCTAGTGGGGGCAATACACCCTTCTTCGAGAGGCAAGATATGGATACTGGTAGCAACAGAGTGTTTTACAAAATGGGCCGAGGCAATACCACTCAAACGGGCAACGGCTGGGGTGGTGAGCAACTTCATCAGAGAATACATCATTTGTCGTTTTGGGATCCCAAAAGTAATTCTCTCAGATAATGGGACCCCCTTCGTCAATTCTGAAGTAACAATGCTCACGGACAAATACTCCATTGTTCATCACACTTCAACGGTGGCATACCCAAAGGGAAATGGTCAGGCCGAAGCAACTAACAAAACCCTGATTAATATTTTGGCCAAAATGATGGAAGACTTTCCAGGGGCGTGGGATGACAAGATACCAGCTCTCTTGTGGGCCTATCGAACAACCAAGAGAAAACCCACAGGATACACGCCGTTCTCTCTTGTCTATGGGGCTGAGGCAATCCTCCCCGTAGAATTGGAAGTTCCCTCTGCCCGTTATGCCTTGAGAAGTAGCATGCTCCCTCATAGTAGACATATACAGCTGGAACCGTTGGATGAGCACGGAGATAACTCGATGCAACACTTTCAAATATATACGAAACAACTCTCCAGGGCATATGACAACTTGGTGAGACCAAGGAAGTTCGTGGAAGGAGATCTCGTATTGAAAGCGGCAGTAAAGCACATCAGGGGACTTCCTCTACCAAGTTCGCAGCCAACTGGGAGGGACCTTACGTTGTGAAGGAAGCGTATGACTCAGGTTATTGCTTAATTTCGAAGATAAGCCATTTAAGATTAACAATAAGTGGCTGAAGGTTTATCATGTGTAAAATAACCAAGTTTGAGCTGATGTTATATTGTTATAAATATACAAGTTTTGGGTGACATTTTTTTTAGAATAAAGAATTGCAGAAACACAAAACTCTATAGCACACAACAGCAGTCACAACACATGAAGGGATTGAAAAGTATGCGTTCTTCATTCATAAACAATAGAGTATTACAAAATTTCCTTTGGAAGCTATTGCCCAATAATTACATAGAGAAAAAGAAGTAAAAGATCTGTATACAAGAAGTAACTACCCTAAAAGAAAAGATAAATCCGAGGAAGAGAAAAAATCTCCAGGCAGGCCCGAAGAAGCTGCTGTGAAAGACCGTTGGGCGTTAATGGAAACCTCCAGCCTCGTTTGCACTTGCGTACGTTAGATCAGGAGTCTCTCACGCTTCAGTTTGGCCAGGCACAAAGCTTCTTCGGCATCCTTCACCTCTTGATCCACTGCTTCCAAAAGAGGGGCCAATACGACCAACCTAGCCTCCTCAGCTTGCTGGTCCTCCTGGTGCTTGCGCAATACCTCCCTCTGGCCGATCAGTTGCTGGTTTTTCAAGGTCTTCAGATACATAACAAGCCAGTCAAAACGGAAACCATCACGTCCCAACTCCTTCAGAAAACCTAGAAATTGGTTGAGAAGGGATCTGGTAACACTGGCAGTGGGGGTACTGGCAATTTCAGCAACAACGATCGCCATGCCTTGCAGTCTGTGACTCATCACATGAATATTTGAGCGCAGGAAATCCGGTGTGAAGGTCTCAGGATGGCGATCCACCAATTGTTCAATCACCAGGCGATGGTTGACGGGCATTTGAGGAGACTGCCGAAGCACCATGAGGCAGAACGAGTGAGGAGCTAGGTCAGGAAGAGGCAATTCGCACCCAGATTCGCTCTCGGCTGCAGCACCAGTCGTAGAACCTTGATCATCATGAATAGAATTTTCCGAAACATCAGGTTCTCGGAAGGGCGAACCTACAGGTGAGAGAACTGGGGGAGAATTTTCCCGAGCAACCTGAAAAGAAAAAGCCCAAATAATGGAATTATGAATAAAAAACTTAACAAGTGGTAAGTTGTTAAGTCACCGTTATAAGGTGGAGTTTGCGAAAAAATCTTAACAAGCGTTTTCGTTGTTAAGTCACCGTTATAAGTTGGAGTTTATGAAAAATCTTAACAAGTGTTTTCGTTGTTAAGTCACCGTTATAAGGTGGAGTTTATGAAAAATCTTAACAAGTGTTTTCGTTGTTAAGTCACCGTTATAAGGTGGAGTTTGCGAAAAAATCTTAACAAGTGTTTTCGTTGTTAAGTCACCGTTATAAGGTGGAGTTTATGAAAAATCTTAACAAGTGTTTTCGTTGTTAAGTCACCATTATAAGGTGGAGTTTTATGAAAAATCTTAACAAGCGCTTTCGTTGTTAAGTCACCGTTATAAGGTGGAGTTTATGAAAAATCTTAAACAAGCGCTTTCGTTGTTAAGTCACCGTTATAAGGGGGAGTTTAAGAACAATCTTATGAAAAATCATAAGATGGAGATTATGGAAAATCTTAACAAAAGATAGAAAGAAAAATATACCTCAGTCACAACGGGAGCATTTGAGGCAGCCACAGGGACAGGAACCGTTGGGGGAGCGATTATTACCCCAGATGCCATAACGGGGTCCCTGGACGCAGAAGCCTCCACGCTTGTCCAAACCTGATCACCCGTATAGGGCACAAGGGCCAGCATATTGGGTTCATCATGAGAAGACACTGAGCCCTCAAACAAAGCCACGTCAGGAGGGGGTGTAAACACACCAACCTGGGTCCTCACTACAGGAGTTGGTGCAAGATCAGGAGAAAACTGTGCACAAAGCCAAGTGTTAGAAAAGAAGAATGGGCACAGAAAATATGAAGAAATATCTCGACGTGTTACTTACCTCGGTTATGGTGCTAAACAAAGGAATGACAGTCGGGGGCCTCATCAACATCGTTGGAAGAAGAATGCTCGCCAACAACGAGGACATTTCCACCTGGGGTACCCAAAACATATCACAATTCAGTAAGCCAAATACGAAAAGAGTATGACCGAAAGGACTACAACAAATAAATTATAGATCACATCATACCTCGGGCTCACTCTCCTCAACAAGTACAATGGGCAGAGGAACCTCAGGTGAGGCCTGTGAATCAGAAGGGACCAAGGATGTTATCTCGGGATGTGCCACTTCGGGCAGGGTTACCACTTCAGGCGAGGAATCACTCGCATGATCAACGTCATCACCTCCCACAATAACTTCCCTCGCACGTTGGCTGACTCCACGGCGAGAATACGTAAGCCCTGTCATGGGGGAACGGGGAGGAGTCACATCGGTATGAGATGCACCGAAGCGTCCCCCCACAAAAGGGCTCACGGGAGGACTGGAAGGGTCTGGTCTTTCTATTTCAACTCCATGCAAAACAGTTGTCAAAGAAAGGGGGGAGGGATAAATATACACACAAGTAAAGACAGTCGTCCTCAAGCAAAAAGGAGATAATAATTAAGTCAGCCATACATACCTCCGATTCAGAAGGAGAACGAGAAGACACGACCACGGGCAAAGAGGGAGGATTAGCAGCAACTGATGGGGCAGGGGTGGATTGCACCTCACTTCAGGAGTCCGTTTCTTCTGGGACTTG
The DNA here is from genome assembly GCA_949130495.1 of Sambucus nigra. NCBI lineage: Eukaryota > Viridiplantae > Streptophyta > Magnoliopsida > Dipsacales > Adoxaceae > Sambucus > Sambucus nigra. The sequence continues at coordinate 513,429,535 of OX422221.1, read as the reverse complement.
GCGCCCAGAGTCTTCTTCCTCGAGCTAGCTGCACTAATGCTGACCCCTTGAGGAACCCTGGAACTCTTCCTCTTTTTAGCCGTTGGCTCTGAAGGATCCACCACCACCGTGGGGAAAGCAACGGAGGAAGGGACAACGACTGCATTCCGTTGATACTCAGCATTTATTCGGTCTACTTCTGCTTGGGCCTCCCTCCTCACACGCTCAGCCATCTCAGCAGGCATGGGAGGAGGAACGGAGGCTATGGGAAGAGCTGCCACGGGAGTTTGGGGCTTCTGGGACTTCGATTTCGATTTCGATGTCCCACTCTTGGCCGTTCTTGCCTTCTTGGCAGGTGGTGGAGAAGCCCCCTCGTCGGTAGTAATTGCAGTAGAGGGGGCAGCCTTCTTCGCAGCAGCAGTTTTGGACTTTGGCGTGGCAACTGGGACCATGGCACAAAGTGGGGGAAGCTCGTTGGGAGGCGCTTTGTGGGTTGAACTTAGAGGGAATTCTATCCCAAGTACAGAGTTGACTTTTAGCCCCAACTCCAGGGCAGAAAATGAAGAAACGGGAGGATACACAGGCTCTCCCTCAACAAACTCAGCAATTTCAGCTAGTTGCTTCGGCCAATACTCGGTGGCAAACAGAGGGGTCACATCCCCATGCCTGGTAATACTGGGAATGGTGACAAGCCCAGCCATTGTTGAAGATATCCCCCACGCAGCAGTCGAAGAAAACAAGGAGCATGCCTCGCCAAAGGAGACTTTGGGGTTTGATGATTGGAAAACTGGACGTGGCACCCCCTGGTCAAACCCAAACTGACGACTGCATCGGTCGGGATTATAATGCTCGCTCGTGTATCCCCACTCGGTGTAGGAGGGCAGATATCCAGGAGAAAGCAGAAGAACCACGGCAAGCGAGGGATCCTCAATGTCAGGAGAAGGGTCCTGTATCAATCTGGCATCATGATGAAAAAATTTACAAGTATGAAAAAAGGCCTCTTCTTGATAGGGCCTCATAACGAAACTCTCAAAACGATAAATCACTGAAATCAACTCCTTTCGGCTTTGCCTCTTATGATAAATGAAGGACCGAGGAGGCAAAATTGTTTCAGCCGAAGTAGGACTATTGGGCTTGGCCGCTACGGCAGGAAAGCGGAAGTAGAGAAAGCTGGTCAGAAGCACACTGTTGGCAAAATTGGCCAAGTTATAACGGCCAATGGAACGTTCCATGTCAAATAAAGTCCTGTCCAACCAGGTGTACAGGGATCCCAAGGCAATTACAGCCAGGGGAAGCTTTATGCCTCGAGCTAGGCGAAGGGACAGGTTGATGAGGTCTCTTCGGGGCTGATCGTTGGGCTTGCCCGTAAAAAAGAAACGGGACAAAATCATAAGAATATAAGCAGGAAGCTCCAACGGCGTACCTTGACCAGGGGCAGTTGATGAAGAACTGCCTTCACTGGAACTCTGGAAGAAATAATTGATCAAGGGAGAAAAAGTAGCTTTGTTGGAAGAACCGATGCAGCTTCGGCATATGCGATCCAACTCCAAACGATCCGCAGTCTCTTGAGCATCAAGAGCTTCATCGGTGTAAGGCTCATGGCCTGTTGCATCAAGGCCCAGGAGCTCACACACATCCTCCAGAGTTATCGTAAACTCACCCCAGGAAGCAATGAACGTATGAGTATCCACGTTCCAGCGAGAGATCAGTATAGGCAAGGCAGCATTGTTCTTTGATAGAGTAAACTCACCAAACCACCTTGCCCGTTGCAGCCCAATCTTAGTAAGGACATCAGTATAGGAACTCTGCACATGAGAGTTACAGGCAGCAAAGTGCGCGGGGGATCCCCCGGGTGCTTCAAAATCAATATGGGACCATGGGAAGTCCCCTCTCTCTAAGCGAAATCTGAGAGTTCCTTCTGGGGGCAGAAATCCCCACTTAGACACCTCTTCGTCCTCATCACCCAACAAGAGGGCGTCAAACTTGGAGGAAAAGCAGACAGCCTTACAGGCAACAACAAAGCCATCACCCTCCCCAAAAATGGGAGAGCGACAGTAAAATCTCAGCTGTTCTTGGCGAGCAGCACCCAGGGCAGAGGCAGCAGTGGTGGTGGCAGACGGAACACTGGTGGCGGAAATGGTGGGGTTGCTTAAAGACGCCATGACAAACAGTGAAGCTTTAACAAAGAAAGCTTCGAGAGAAAAGGGATTGAGAGCAACAATGGGGATGGACGATTACAAATGGTGGTATAGCTCTTGCAACAATGGAGTCTCTCTCTCTCTCTCTCTTTCTAAAAAAGAAGCGACAGTCTGATGAAGAAGATAATAACGAAGTAAGGAAATAAGCAAAGAAGAAGGAAGAAGTGGAAAGAGACCCCTGAGGCCCACGTGTTTAAGGTTCAAAATATTTTGAATATGGCTGTTGAGACTTTCGAGTTTGGCGTTTAGATTTCCCCACCCTCGCACGTGCACCGCCGCCTGTAATCATTTCACATGAACACGTGGCACTTCGGGAAGTGCTGTGACAGTTGAAAAGACAGCGCACGTCATTAATGAAATGACGCATAGAGAACAGGAAGCGTTGCCTTCTTCAGCAAGCTTGAGTTTTTGGTGCCAATCTTTTTGTCAGACTTATCTAACAAGGCCCCAACGAAGAAGATGTTCCAACGGTTACACAAAGAAAAATCCATCAAGTTGAGTCATTTCGTGCAGACATTTCTTGTCCCAACAAATCTCTCCACGAGGGGGCAAATGTAGAGGGGGCTTGAAGCTCAGCGTGGCAACTCAAGCGTGGCATCTTGGCGAGGCAGCTCAGCGTGGCAGCTTGGGGAGGCAGCTCAGCGTGGCAACTCAAGCGTGACATCTTGGTGAGGCAGCTCAGCGTGGCAGCTTGGGGAGGCAGCTCAGCGTGGCAACTCAAGCGTGACATCTTGGTGAGGCAGCTCAGCGTGGCACCTTGGGGAGGCAGCTCAGCGTGGCATCTTGGCGAGGCAGCTCAGCGTGGAAGCTTGGGGAGGCAGCTCAGCGTGGCAACTCAAGCGTGGCAGCTTGGGGAGGCAGCTCAGCGTGGCAACTCATACTTCAGCTTGTTGTGTTAATCATATTGTACCTTTGATTACATTCACTGTAAAGCTGTAACGGTTGTAATGACATAACGATAATAATAATACAGTTTGGGTGAGGTCAAACGGTACTCACGAGAGACCAGGCATGGCAGGACCTGGGAGGGCTTTAATGCCCTATCGAATGACCTCACCATGGGAACTTTAGAGGGACTTGGTTTGGAGGATTGAGAAGTAAGGCACCGTTGGGGCTTGTCCTGACAATCTTAGATACACCTGGTAAAACACCGAAGGACCCTGACCGTGGAACCTCAAGCGGAGCAGCTTGGAGTTCCATCGGGCATTGAGTTATGGACCAAACGACCCTCTACTTAATGTCACATCTACTGTGGGTGATGTCACTAGCCATATAAACAATGTCAGACATGCACTTGAGTAAACCACCGTGGTATTTGGGGCTGTCAGGCAGTTGGTGAGCCACCTCTGCGACAACAACCCCCTGACACACAGTGGTTAGGCAAAAGGCATGTCTTGGCATTTAATGTTTATGACGTGGAGACAACTAGTGCATCAAGCATTTAATGTTGTGACATAAAGTATGAGGGATGTCTTTCATAGTCTTTAATGACTGAGTTGCCTCGGGGGTGGTGTGGGGGCTATTTAAGGACCCCAACCACCTTTGAGGAAGGGGATCCTCTCTTTGAGAATTGAAAAAGAGTTATTGCAAACTAGAGAGTTCACTGACTCACCATTGTCATTTATTACGAAGCTTTTAATACTTGACAGAGATTCTCCAGGGTGTTGTGTGTGTTTTGTGTGTTTTTACTTGCCCGCCAGGGTGTATCTAGGGTGCTTACTTCCCTCTCCCTCTAGCTAAGCCACTTCTAAAGTCCATTAGCATGACCTGAGTTATACACGAGAGTTTTGTGAGTTTAAGTTGAGTCTATCCTCATTGGGTTCATGTTTATGTGTTCTATCACTAATCCAAAGCTTTGGCCAATTAACTTGTGATTACCATACTCAATAGGGGTTACGCCTCCATATATAATCTAAAGTACCCTCTTACATTTGGTGACTCCGCTGGGGAGGCATCCTTCTAGAGAAGGAGTATGGCGCAGGATAATGCTACTAGAAGACTCAATTTCGATGACATACAGCATAATGAAGAACAGGCTGCGAGGGAGCAGGAGGCCCTAAGAGATGGGGCTCCTCGAGTAGAGGTACCGCTGGCTCCAACAACGATAGGCGTCCCAGGGGCGGCACAACCTTCCACGAGCGCAGGGCTGGGACCTGCCCAGATGGCGCTCCTCATGAGCAAATTTTACGAGTTTTTGCAAACCCCAGTAGCTTCAACTATGCTGGGAGGATTGGAGACTAATGCCTTCGTAACACCAGGAGTGGCCCCAGGGGCCCCACCAGGGGCAGGCATTACAGGAGCGGTCCCAGCAAGTGTAACCTCTGTTGTGAATCCCACTGTGGGCGGCTCAGGAGTTTCAATGGCGCAACCGATAACGTTCGCTCCGGTTGCAACGAGCGCTCAATCGTCTGCCCCGTTGCAGGTGGCCCCAGTAGCCTCGCCCTTGGAAGAGATGAGAAAAGAGATGCAGAAGGAGATGCTGAAGTTCATGCAGTCTTCCTCGCAGGGTGTGGGCAAGGTGGCAGCGGTCTACGACGACTTCCGGACACCCTACCCCCAGGAGTACAACGACGAACCCTACCCGAAGGACTATATTCCCCCTACCTTTGAAAAATACTCAGGGAAGGGCGGGAACCCGAAGGAACACATTAAGCGTTTCGTTGAACACTTGGGGGCGCATTGCAATGACAAAAAGCTTAGGCTGAGGGAGTTTTCCAAATCCCTGACTGATAAAGCATACACTTGGTACTCTCACCTGCCGCCCAATAGTGTCTCCACGTGGGAGGAGATGCATGTATTGTTCGTCCGAAAGTTCTTCTTGGCAGAAGATGAGTTTACCTTAACCCAACTTGGCATGGAGAGGCAAAGGCCAGGAGAGGAGGTAGTGGCCTACATCCGAAGGTTTAGGGAAAGGTCCCTCGACGTGAGGGAAGAAGCTAAGGAGGCTAGGTTACTACAAATTTGTGCTGAGGGATTACTTCCTGAGTATATCTGTCACCTGATCAATGAGACACGCGAGGGAACATTTTCAGCATTCTTAAAGTCCGCAAGAAATATATCTTCGGTGGTGCGACCTAGCCCGGTAGTAGCTCCCATGATGTTCAGACAGCCGATACAACCCATCGGGGGAAGGTCTCAGGCCCCACGGGTGGGATATGTCGAGAGAGAGGATGGGGGCAAGGCCTAGAGGAAGGACAACAAAAGAAAGTTTGGAAGGGATAGAGAAGACCCGCCACCATTGCCTTGTACGGTGGAGGAGGCTGTGAGTTGCTATAACGCAATGGTACAAGGCGGAACGGTTTACAAACCGAAAGGCGTCCCGGAGGAAGAACCCGACGCGGCAACCAGGGCCAATCCCAAATATTGTCAGGTTCATCGAAAGGTCCAGCATCCAACAGAAAGCTGTTTCACGCTGTGAAGAATCATCGACAAGTACATGAGGGCGGGAACATTACAAATCCCCCCGCGGAACGTTAACAATAACCCGCTCCCGGTGCATGGGGCCAATGTTGTAACGGCCTATGATAAGGAGGCAGAGCGGGAGGGGGGAGGGGCAACAATGGAGTTCGATAAAGCACTGGATTATTGCACTAGGGTAATGGCTAACGTAGTTCTGGAGTATGATGAAGCAAGTGCTAGGGACGTATAAGACGCCTATAGCGTTGAGGGCGAGGAAACGGACCCAGTCATAGAATATAGCGCAGTTTCAAAATCTCCAAAGTTCACTTGGTTCTTCGACCAAGTGGGAATCCCAAAAGAAAGCAGAATGGAGATAACTCAGGCGATCTTGGATATTGCAAAAAGAAATGCAGTCCCCTCGCTAAGATGGAGGGGACCCATGGCTAGGCTGGTAAAGAAGTTCCTATCAGAGGTAACGTTCAGTGATGCGGATAGAGCTGTAAGGTTCCCCCATAATAGGCCCCTGTATGTAACCGCCAGTATTAACGGGGTTAGCTTCGCCAGGACTCTTATGGACGGGGGTGCCTCCATCAACATTATGCCAATCAACTCCTTCCACGCGGCTAATATTCCGGAAGAAAGGTTGGTTGCCATGCCCTTGGTAATCTCGGGCTACGATAATCAATCTTCCAAATCCATTGGGTATGTAAACGTGGGGATAGTGATGGGAAATCTGAGTTCCCATATCAAATTCCATGTAATAGAAAGCGCAACTTCCTATCATTTGTTAGTAGGGAGAGTATGGATGCACAACCAGGGGTTAGTTCCCTCAACATACCACCAATGTGCTAAGGCGAATATCAAGGGGACAGAAGTAACTATTAGGGCAACTAAAAGGCCTTTCGCTATCGAAGAAGCACACTTGGTGGATGCAGCCTTCTATACAGAGCTTGAAGAGGACGTGCGGGTCCTAACGAGGAGAATGGAGGGAGCATGGGTCCCCTCAATTAGAGAAAGAATGAGACCTTTAAATGAGAGTGGCGAAGGTAAGAGGATCGAGGAAGCATATCGGACGGTCCCTCGACCCCAGAACATCTCGAAGCAGCTCAAAGAAAAGATGAGACCTAGGACAGACCCAGGCGAGCATGAGGCCCAACGACAAAGCGTGTTAAGTCATTTTTCAGGGGAAAGGATCGCTGAGGCCTCCAGAGAAAGGAAGAGAAAAGCCGTAGCAACAGCCACCAGCAGGCAATGCAAGAAGATTATCACTGAAGAGGGAAAAGTGGTGTACCGCTTGTAATGGTGTGAACGGGCGGCCGAAAAGACTGACAATGAGGTTGACCCGATATATGAGTGTTTTTTAGTGGATCAACGGGGACAGTGTATGGTGATAGACAACTCCAGCATACAAGAGTTCATAGAAGATGTCGCCGAAGAACTAGACTGCATGACAGACCAACCAAGGCCCCAGGCACAAGAGTTGGAGCAACTAAACCTAGCAGAAGAAGGGGAAGACCCAAGGCCTATCTTCATCTCGAAAGATCTTATTAAGGAGAAACAAAAAGCCTTGGTTGACCTGATTCGGGAGTTCATAGATGTCTTCGCATGGAAGTACACTGAAATGGAAGGGCTGCATGAGGAAGTGAGCTGCCACAAGTTGAACGTGATCCCTTCGGCTATTCCAGTAAAGCAGGCAACAAGAACGTACAAGCCTGAAATAGATTTGAAGATTAAAAAAGAGGTCCAACGCTTATTAGCAGCAGGATTTATCAAGCCTATACAACATCCCCTCTGGCTATCTAGCATTGTGCCAGTAGGGAAGAAAGACAAAAACCAAATAAGGATATGCGTGGATTCCAGAGACTTGAATAGGGCTTGCCCTAAGGATGAGTTTCCCCTACCCTCCATCGACAGCTTGATAGACGCCACGGCTGGTCATGAGATGTATAGCTTCATGGATGGATATGTGGGATACAACCAGATCAAGATGGACCCCTCTGACGCAGAGAAAACAGCATTCAGAACGCCGTTGGGCAACTTCATGTACAAGGTAATGCCGTTTGGATTCAAGAACGCCGGAGCTACGTACCAAAGAACGATGATGGCCATTTTTCATCACTTTTTCCACAAATTTGTGGAATTCTACGTGGACGACTTGGTCATCAAATCGAAGAAGGAAGAGTCCCATCTGAACGATTTAAGGAAGGTGTTTGCTCGGTGCAGGAGGTACAAGTTAAGGATGAACCCGTTAAAGTGTGTCTTCGGGGTAACAAGTGGTAAGTTTTTAGGCTTCGTGGTTAATCGACAAGGGGTACAGATGGACCAGGATAAATAGCGGGCAATCTTGGAGATGCCATGTCCAAGAACGGCGAAGGAGCTGAAAAGTTTTCTTGGAAAAGTCTCCTACCTTAGGAGATTTGTGCCCGGATTGGCCGAAATAACACACCCACTGATGCAGCTGCTACGAAGGAACACGAAGTTCAGATGGGAGGAGATTCACCAGAAGTCCCTTGTTGGGCTGAAGAAGCTGCTCGTGTCACCACAAATAATGGTTCCTCCCCAGGCGGGAGCTCCGTTGCAGCTATACCTCACATCCACCACGAGGTCCGTTAGGGCTCTGCTAGCACAAGAAGTAGACGGGCAAGAACGTCCGGTTTACTACCTCAGCAGAATTATACATGGGCCAGAAGTTAGATATACTAGTTTAGAAAGGCATTGTTTAGCCTTGGTCTTTGTAGCACAAAAACTTAGGCATTATATGCTGTCTTTTACCATTCATATTGTAACTAGATGCGACCCAATTAGGTATTTACTCGCAAAGACTATATTGATTGGTAGGGCAGCTAGATGGTTCCTTATTCTCTCTGAATATGACTTAAAATGTGTGGTCCCTCGTACAATCAAAAGCCAGGCGTATGCTGACCTATTGGCCATCTTCCCTTCAGGAACCTTCGAGCCACCTAGGGAAGACATTCCAGGAGATGATTTGCAGGCCAATTACCTGGATGCAACCGAGGAGGAATGGACGATGCAGTTCGATGGATCTTCGGCAGAAAAGAAGGGAGGAGCAGGGGTTGTTCTTTCAAAAGGGATGGAAGAGATTTGCCTTTCCTACAAACTAGATTTCCCCTGCTCTAATAACGAGGCAGAATACGAGGCATTAGTACTAGGGCTTCTAGAGGCTCTTCGAAGAGGAATTCGCTCACTCTGCATTAAGGGTGACTCAAACTTAGTAATTCAGCAGGTGAACGGAGAATATGCGTTGAAACACATGAGCCTGGCGCCCTATAGAACAATCATTCAAAGGCTTCTCAACCAATTTCATCGGACCAAGATCAGGAGGCATCCCAGAACGATGAACCGCCATCCAGATGCCTATGCCACTATTGCCCAGAAGATGATAATGAAAACCAATGAGACCACAGTTGTGATCCAACGAAGAACAGCTCCTTCGGTAGTACAGTCAATACTGCCGATGGAGGAGGAGGTGGGCTGGAGAAGAGACATTAAGAAGCAACTGGAGTCTGGTGAGGGGGCGATGCGGCTAGGAGAGTTGGCCCAATATTTTACATGCCAGGGAAATCTCTATTTCAGAAATACAGGAGGATGGTTGTCAAGATGCGTCAGCCCCGAAGAGGCCGAGCAAATATTGAGGAAAACGCATGAGGAGCATTGCGAGACGACTGAGATACCTCTATATAGGAGAATTCAAAGGGAGGGGTATTTCTGGCCTAGAATGAAGCAGGATGCGGCAGAGCTACAACGGAAATGCAACAAGTGTCAGCTATTCTTCGAAGCAGCTGAGTGCCATTTTATTGAAGCTCAAACGGACTGGAGGCAGCCCTACATCGACTTCATATTGGAGGGGGTTGTCCCAACGGAGAAAATAGATGCAATGGGTCTAAGGAGAAGGGCTCCAAGGTTCTACGTCCAGGAGGGGCAGCTTTATCGAAAGGGGTACTTTAACAGGCCCTTGCGATGTGTCACAAGGGAAGAAGCAGCGGAGGTCCTCAAACAAGCGCACGATCTAGCACACATAGGAGGGGATAAGTTGTATGATCAGTTGATGACGTTGGGGTATTATTGGCCAACGATGGAGAAAGACTCTGCTGAGTTCGTTCGAAAATGCAAAGCTTGCCAACTTCATGGAAATATGATCCATGCCCCATCGGTGGACTTACACTCTCTGTCAACACCCTATCCATTTCATACTTGGGCGTTTGACCTAGTGGGGGCAATACACCCTTCTTCGAGAGGCAAGATATGGATACTGGTAGCAACAGAGTGTTTTACAAAATGGGCCGAGGCAATACCACTCAAACGGGCAACGGCTGGGGTGGTGAGCAACTTCATCAGAGAATACATCATTTGTCGTTTTGGGATCCCAAAAGTAATTCTCTCAGATAATGGGACCCCCTTCGTCAATTCTGAAGTAACAATGCTCACGGACAAATACTCCATTGTTCATCACACTTCAACGGTGGCATACCCAAAGGGAAATGGTCAGGCCGAAGCAACTAACAAAACCCTGATTAATATTTTGGCCAAAATGATGGAAGACTTTCCAGGGGCGTGGGATGACAAGATACCAGCTCTCTTGTGGGCCTATCGAACAACCAAGAGAAAACCCACAGGATACACGCCGTTCTCTCTTGTCTATGGGGCTGAGGCAATCCTCCCAGTAGAATTGGAAGTTCCCTCTGCCCGTTATGCCTTGAGAAGTAGCATGCTCCCTCATAGTAGACATATACAGCTGGAAGCGTTGGATGAGCACGGAGATAACTCGATGCAACACTTTCAAATATATACGAAACAACTCTCCAGGGCATATGACAACTTGGTGAGACCAAGGAAGTTCGTGGAAGGAGATCTCGTATTGAAAGCGGCAGTAAAGCACATCAGGGGACTTCCTCTACCAAGTTCGCAGCCAACTGGGAGGGACCTTACGTTATGAAGGAAGCGTATGACTCAGGTTATTGCTTAATTTCGAAGATAAGCCATTTAAGATTAACAATAAGTGGCTGAAGGTTTATCATGTGTAAAATAACCAAGTTTGAGCTGATGTTATATTGTTATAAATATACAAGTTTTGGGTGACATTTTTTTTAGAATAAAGAATTGCAGAAACACAAAACTCTATAGCACACAACAGCAGTCACAACACATGAAGGGATTGAAAAGTATGCGTTCTTCATTCATAAACAATAGAGTATTACAAAATTTCCTTTGGAAGCTATTGCCCAATAATTACATAGAGAAAAAGAAGTAAAAGATCTGTATACAAGAAGTAACTACCCTAAAAGAAAAGATAAATCCGAGGAAGAGAAAAAATCTCCAGGCAGGCCCGAAGAAGCTGCTGTGAAAGACCGTTGGGCGTTAATGGAAACCTCCAGCCTCGTTTGCACTTGCGTACGTTAGATCAGGAGTCTCTCACGCTTCAGTTTGGCCAGGCACAAAGCTTCTTCGGCATCCTTCACCTCTTGATCCACTGCTTCCAAAAGAGGGGCCAATACGACCAACCTAGCCTCCTCAACTTGCTGGTCCTCCTGGTGCTTGCGCAATACCTCACTCTGGCCAATCAGTTGCTGGTTTTTCAAGGTCTTCAGATACATAACAAGCCAGTCAAAACGGAAACCATCACGTCCCAACTCCTTCAGAAAACCTAGAAATTGGTTGAGAAGGGATCTGGTAACACTGGCAGTGGGGGTACTGGCAATTTCAGCAACAACGATCGCCATGCCTTGCAGTCTGTGACTCATCACATGAATATTTGAGCGCAGGAAATCCGGTGTGAAGGTCTCAGGATGGCGATCCACCAATTGTCCAATCACCAGGCGATGGTTGACGGGCATTTGAGGAGACTGCCGAAGCACCATGAGGCAGAACGAGTGAGGAGCTAGGTCAGGAAGAGGCAATTCGCACCCAGATTCTCTCTCGGCTGCAGCACCAGTCGTAGAACCTTGATCATCATGAATAGAATTTTCCGAAACATCAGGTTCTCGGAAGGGCGAACCTACAGGTGAGAGAACTGGGGGCGAATTTTCCCTAGCAACCTGAAAAGAAAAAGCCCAAATAATGGAATTATGAATAAAAAACTTAACAAGTGGTAAGTTGTTAAGTCACCGTTATAAGGTGGAGTTTGCGAAAAAATCTTAACAAGCGTTTTCGTTGTTAAGTCACCGTTATAAGGTGGAGTTTATGAAAAATCTTAACAAGTGTTTTCGTTGTTAAGTCACCGTTATAAGGTGGAGTTTATGAAAAATCTTAACAAGTGTTTTCGTTGTTAAGTCACCGTTATAAGGTGGAGTTTGCGAAAAAATCTTAACAAGTGTTTTCGTTGTTAAGTCACCGTTATAAGGTGGAGTTTATGAAAAATCTTAACAAGTGTTTTCGTTGTTAAGTCACCATTATAAGGTGGAGTTTTATGAAAAATCTTAACAAGCGCTTTCGTTGTTAAGTCACCGTTATAAGGTGGAGTTTATGAAAAATCTTAAACAAGCGCTTTCGTTGTTAAGTCACCGTTATAAGGGGGAGTTTAAGAACAATCTTATGAAAAATCATAAGATGGAGATTATGGAAAATCTTAACAAAAGATAGCAAGAAAAATATACCTCAGTCACAACGGGAGCATTTGAGGCAGCCACAGGGACAGGAACCGTTGGGGGAGCGATTATTACCCCAGATGCCATAACGGGGTCCCTGGACGCAGAAGCCTCCACGCTTGTCCAAACCTGATCACCCGTATAGGGCATAAGGGCCAGCATATTGGGCTCATCATGAGAAGACACTGAGCCCTCAAACAAAGCCACGTCAGGAGGGGGTGTAAACACACCAACCTGGGTCCTCACTACAGGAGTTGGTGCAAGATCAGGAGAAAACTGTGCACAAAGCCAAGTGTTAGAAAAGAAGAATGGGCACAGAAAATATGAAGAAATATCTCGACGTGTTACTTACCTCGGTTATGGTGCTAAACAAAGGAATGACAGTCGGGGGCCTCATCAGCATCGTTGGAAGAAGAATGCTCGCCAACAACGAGGACATTTCCACCTGGGGTACCCAAAACATATCACAATTCAGTAAGCCAAATACGAAAAGAGTATGACCGAAAGGACTACAACAAATAAATTATAGATCACATCATACCTCGGGCTCACTCTCCTCAACAAGTACAATGGGCAGAGGAACCTCAGGTGAGGCCTGTGAATCAGAAGGGACCAAGGATGTTATCTCGGGATGTGCCACTTCGGGCAGGGTTACCACTTCAGGCGAGGAATCACTCGCATGATCAACGTCATCACCTCCCACAATAACTTCCCTCGCACGTTGGCTGACTCCACGGCGAGAATACGTAAGCCCTGTCATGGGGGAACGGGGAGGAGTCACATCGGTATGAGATGCACCGAAGCGTCCCCCCACAAAAGGGCTCACGGGAGGACTGGAAGGGTCTGGTCTTTCTATTTCAACTCCATGCAAAACAGTTGTCAAAGAAAGGGGGGAGGGATAAATATACACACAAGTAAAGACAGTCGTCCTCAAGCAAAAAGGAGATAATAATTAAGTCAGCCATACATACCTCCGATTCAGAAGGAGAACGAGAAGACACGACCACGGGCGAAGAGGGAGGATTAGCAGCAACTGATGGGGCAGGGGTGGATTGCACCTCAGGGGTCAAGTGTACTTCAGGAGTCCGTTTCTTCTGGGACTTGGCGCCCAGAGTCTTCTTCCTCGAGCTAGCTGCACTAATGCTGACCCCTTGAGGAACCCTGGAACTCTTCCTCTTTTTAGCCGTTGGCTCTGAAGGATCCACCACCACCGTGGGGAAAGCAACGGAGGAAGGGACAACGACTGCATGCCGTTGATACTCAGCATTTATTCGGTCTACTTCTGCTTGGGCCTCCCTCCTCACACGCTCAGCCATCTCAGCAGGCATGGGAGGAGGAACGGGGGCTATGGGAAGAGCTGCCACGGGAGTTTGGGGCTTCTGGGACTTCGATTTCGATTTTGATGTCCCACTCTTGGCCGTTCTTGCCTTCTTGGCAGGTGGTGGAGAAGCCCCCTCGTCGGTAGTAATTGCAGTAGAGGGGGCAGCCTTCTTCGCAGCAGCAGTTTTGGACTTTGGCGTGGCAACTGGGACCATGGCACAAAGTGGGGGAAGCTCGTTGGGAGGCGCTTTGTGGGTTGAACTTAGAGGGAATTCTATCCCAAGTACAGAGTTGCCTTTTAGCCCCAACTCCAGGGCAGAAAATGAAGAAACGGGAGGATACACAGGCTCTCCCTCAACAAACTCAGCAATTTCAGCTAGTTGCTTCGGCCAATACTCGGTGGCAAACAGAGGGGTCACATCCCCATGCCTGGTAATACTGGGAATGGTGACACGCCCAGCCATTGTTGAAGATATCCCCCACGCAGCAGTCGAAGAAAACAAGGAGCATGCCTCGCCAAAGGAGACTTTGGGGTTTGATGATTGGAAAACTGGACGTGGCACCCCCTGGTCAAACCCAAACTGACGACTGCATCGGTCGGGATTATAATGCTCGCTCGTGTATCCCCACTCGGTGTAGGAGGGCAGATATCCAGGAGAAAGCAGAAGAACCACGGCAAGCGAGGGATCCTCAATGTCAGGAGAAGGGTCCTGTATCAATCTGGCATCATGATGAAAAAATTTACAAGTATGAAAAAAGGCCTCTTCTTGATAGGGCCTCATAACGAAACTCTCAAAACGATCAATCACTGAAATCAACTCCTTTCGGCTTTGCCTCTTATGATAAATGAAGGACCGAGGAGGCAAAATTGTTTCAGCCGAAGTAGGACTGTTGGGCTTGGCCGCTACGGCAGGAAAGCGGAAGTAGAGAAAGCTGGTCAGAAGCACACTGTTGGCAAAATTGGCCAAGTTATAACGGCCAATGGAACGTTCCATGTCAAATAAAGTCCTGTCCAACCAGGTGTACAGGGATCCCAAGGCAATTACAGCCAGGGGAAGCTTTATGCCTCGAGCTAGGCGAAGGGACAGGTTGATGAGGTCTCTTCGGGGCTGATCGTTGGGCTTGCCCGTAAAAAAGAAACGGGACAAAATCACAAGAATATAAGCAGGAAGCTCCAACGGCGTACCTTGACCAGGGGCAGTTGATGAAGAACTGCCTTCACTGGAACTCTGGAAGAAATAATTGATCAAGGGAGAAAAAGTAGCTTTGTTGGAAGAACCGATGCAGCTTCGGCATATGCGATCCAACTCCAAACGATCCGCAGTCTCTTGAGCATCAAGAGCTTCATCGGTGTAAGGCTCATGGCCTGTTGCATCAAGGCCCAGGAGCTCACACACATCCTCCAGAGTTATCGTAAACTCACCCCAGGCAGCAATGAACGTATGAGTATCCACGTTCCAGCGAGAGATCAGTATAGGCAAGGCAGCGTTGTTCTTTGATAGAGTAAACTCACCAAACCACCTTGCCCGTTGCAGCCCAATCTTAGTAAGGACATCAGTATAGGAACTCTGCACGTGAGAGTTACAGGCAGCAAAGTGCGCGGGGGATCCCCGGGTGCTTCAAAATCAATATGGGACCATGGGAAGTCCCCTCTCTCTAAGCGAAATCTGAGAGTTCCTTCTGGGGGCAGAAATCCCCACTTAGACACCTCTTCGTCCTCATCACCCAACAAGAGGGCGTCAAACTTGGAGGAAAAGCAGACAGCCTTACAGGCAACAACAAAGCCATCACCCTCCCCAAAAATGGGAGAGCGACAGTAAAATCTCAGCTGTTCTTGGCGAGCAGCACCCAGGGCAGAGGCAGCAGTGGTGGTGGCAGACGGAACACTGGTGGCGGAAATGGTGGGGTTGCTTGAAGACGCCATGACAAACAGTGAAGCTTTAACAAAGAAAGCTTCGAGAGAAAAGGGATTGAGAGCAACAATGGGGACGGACGATTACAAATGGTGGTATAGCTCTTGCAACAATGGAGTCTCTCTCTCTCTCTCTCTTTCTAAAAAAGAAGCGACAGTCTGATGAAGAAGATAATAACGAAGTAAGGAAATAAGCAAAGAAGAAGGAAGAAGTGGAAAGAGACCCCTGAGGCCCACGTGTTTAAGGTTCAAAATATTTTGAATATGGCTGTTGAGACTTTCGAGTTTGGCGTTTAGATTTCCCCACCCTCGCACGTGCACCGCCGCCTGTAATCATTTCACATGAACACGTGGCACTTCGGGAAGTGCTGTGACAGTTGAAAAGACAGCGCACGTCATTAATGAAATGACGCATAGAGAACAGGAAGCGTTGCCTTCTTCAGCAAGCTTGAGTTTTTGGTGCCAATCTTTTTGTCAGACTTATCTAACAAGGCCCCAATGAAGAAGATGTTCCAACGGTTACACAAAGAAAAATCCATCAAGTTGAGTCATTTCGTGCAGACATTTCTTGTCCCAACAAATCTCTCCACGAGGGGGCAAATGTAGAGGGGGCTTGAAGCTCAGCGTGGCAACTCAAGCGTGGCATCTTAGCGAGGCAGCTCAGCGTGGCAGCTTGGGGAGGCAGCTCAGCGTGGCAACTCAAGCGTGACATCTTGGTGAGGCAGCTCAGCGTGGCAGCTTGGGGAGGCAGCTCAGCGTGGCAACTCAAGCGTGACATCTTGGTGAGGCAGCTCAGCGTGGCACCTTGGGGAGGCAGCTCAGCGTGGCATCTTGGCGAGGCAGCTCAGCGTGGAAGCTTGGGGAGGCAGCTCAGCGTGGCAACTCAAGCGTGGCAGCTTGGGGAGGCAGCTCAGCGTGGCAACTCATACTTCAGCTTGTTGTGTTAATCATATTGTACCTTTGATTACATTCACTGTAAAGTTGTAACGGTTGTAATGACATAACGATAATAATAATACAGTTTGGGTGAGGTCAAACGGTACTCACGAGAGACCAGGCATGGCAGGACCTGGGAGGGCTTTAATGCCCTATCGAATGACCTCACCATGGGAACTTTAGAGGGACTTGGTTTGGAGGATTGAGAAGTAAGGCACCGTTGGGGCTTGTCCTGACAATCTTAGATACACCTGGTAAAACACCGAAGGACCCTGACCGTGGAACCTCAAGCGGAGCAGCTTGGAGTTCCATCGGGCATTGAGTTATGGACCAAACGACCCTCTACTTAATGTCACATCTACTGTGGGTGATGTCACTAGCCATATAAACAATGTCAGACATGCACTTGAGTAAACCACCGTGGTATTTGGGGCTGTCAGGCAGTTGGTGAGCCACCTCTGCGACAACAACCCCCTGACACACAGTGGTTAGGCAAAAGGCATGTCTTGGCATTTAATGTTTATGACGTGGAGACAACTAGTGCATCAAGCATTTAATGTTGTGACATAAAGTATGAGGGATGTCTTTCATAGTCTTTAATGACTGAGTTGCCTCGGGGGTGGTGTGGGGGCTATTTAAGGACCCCAACCACCTTTGAGGAAGGGGATCCTCTCTTTGAGAATTGAAAAAGAGTTATTGCAAACTAGAGAGTTCACTGACTCACCATTGTCATTTATTACGAAGCTTTTAATACTTGACAGAGATTCTCCAGGGTGTTGTGTGTGTTTTGTGTGTTTTTACTTGCCCGCCAGGGTGTATCTAGGGTGCTTACTTCCCTCTCCCTCTAGCTAAGCCACTTCTAAAGTCCATTAGCATGACCTGAGTTATACACGAGAGTTTTGTGAGTTTAAGTTGAGTCTATCCTCATTGGGTTCATGTTTATGTGTTCTATCACTAATCCAAAGCTTTGGCCAATTAACTTGTGATTACCATACTCAATAGGGGTTACGCCTCCATATATAATCTAAAGTACCCTCTTACATTTGGCGACTCCGCTGGGGAGGCATCCTTCTAGAGAAGGAGTATGGCGCAGGATAATGCTACTAGAAGACTCAATTTCGATGACATACAGCATAATGAAGAACAGGCTGCGAGGGAGCAGGAGGCCCTAAGAGATGGGGCTCCTCGAGTAGAGGTACCGCTGGCTCCAACAACGATAGGCGTCCCAGGGGCGGCACAACCTTCCACGAGCGCAGGGCTGGGACCTGCCCAGATGGCGCTCCTCATGAGCAAATTTTACGAGTTTTTGCAAACCCCAGTAGCTTCAACTATGCTGGGAGGATTGGAGACTAATGCCTTCGTAACACCAGGAGTGGCCCCAGGGGCCCCACCAGGGGCAGGCATTACAGGAGCGGTCCCAGCAAGTGTAACCTCTGTTGTGAATCCCACTGTGGGCGGCTCAGGAGTTTCAATGGCGCAACCGATAACGTTCGCTCCGGTTGCAACGAGCGCTCAATCGTCTGCCCCGTTGCAGGTGGCCCCAGTAGCCTCGCCCTTGGAAGAGATGAGAAAAGAGATGCAGAAGGAGATGCTGAAGTTCATGCAGTCTTCCTCGCAGGGTGTGGGCAAGGTGGCAGCGGTCTACGACGACTTCCGGACACCCTACCCCCAGGAGTACAACGACGAACCCTACCCGAAGGACTATATTCCCCCTACCTTTGAAAAATACTCAGGGAAGGGCGGGAACCCGAAGGAACACATTAAGCGTTTCGTTGAACACTTGGGGGCGCATTGCAATGACAAAAAGCTTAGGCTGAGGGAGTTTTCCAAATCCCTGACTGATAAAGCATACACTTGGTACTCTCACCTGCCGCCCAATAGTGTCTCCACGTGGGAGGAGATGCATGTATTGTTCGTCCGAAAGTTCTTCTTGGCAGAAGATGAGTTTACCTTAACCCAACTTGGCATGGAGAGGCAAAGGCCAGGAGAGGAGGTAGTGGCCTACATCCGAAGGTTTAGGGAAAGGTCCCTCGACGTGAGGGAAGAAGCTAAGGAGGCTAGGTTACTACAAATTTGTGCTGAGGGATTACTTCCTGAGTATATCTGTCACCTGATCAATGAGACACGCGAGGGAACATTTTCAGCCTTCTTAAAGTCCGCAAGAAATATATCTTCGGTGGTGCGACCTAGCCCGGTAGTAGCTCCCATGATGTTCAGACAGCCGATACAACCCATCGGGGGAAGGTCTCAGGCCCCACGGGTGGGATATGTCGAGAGAGAGGATGGGGGCAAGGCCTAGAGGAAGGACAACAAAAGAAAGTTTGGAAGGGATAGAGAAGACCCGCCACCATTGCCTTGTACGGTGGAGGAGGCTGTGAGTTGCTATAACGCAATGGTACAAGGCGGAACGGTTTACAAACCGAAAGGCATCCCGGAGGAAGAACCCGACGCGGCAACCAGGGCCAATCCCAAATATTGTCAGGTTCATCGAAAGGTCCAGCATCCAACAGAAAGCTGTTTCACGCTGTGAAGAATCATCGACAAGTACATGAGGGCGGGAACATTACAAATCCCCCCGCGGAACGTTAACAATAACCCGCTCCCGGCGCATGGGGCCAATGTTGTAACGGCCTATGATAAGGAGGCAGAGCGGGAGGGGGGAGGGGCAACAATGGAGTTCGATAAAGCACTGGATTATTGCACTAGGGTAATGGCTAACGTAGTTCTGGAGTATGATGAAGCAAGTGCTAGGGACGTATAAGACGCCTATAGCGTTGAGGGCGAGGAAACGGACCCAGTCATAGAATATAGCGCAGTTTCAAAATCTCCAAAGTTCACTTGGTTCTTCGACCAAGTGGGAATCCCAAAAGAAAGCAGAATGGAGATAACTCAGGCGATCTTGGATATTGCAAAAAGAAATGCAGTCCCCTCGCTAAGATGGAGGGGACCCATGGCTAGGTTGGTAAAGAAGTTCCTATCAGAGGTAACGTTCAGTGATGCGGATAGAGCTGTAAGGTTCCCCCATAATAGGCCCCTGTATGTAACCGCCAGTATTAACGGGGTTAGCTTCGCCAGGACTCTTATGGACGGGGGTGCCTCCATCAACATTATGCCAATCAACTCCTTCCACGCGGCTAATATTCCGGAAGAAAGCTTGGTTGCCATGCCCTTGGTAATCTCGGGCTACGATAATCAATCTTCCAAATCCATTGGGTATGTAAACGTGGGGATAGTGATGGGAAATCTGAGTTCCCATATCAAATTCCATGTAATAGAAAGCGCAACTTCCTATCATTTGTTAGTAGGGAGAGTATGGATGCACAACCAGGGGTTAGTTCCCTCAACATACCACCAATGTGCTAAGGCGAATATCAAGGGGACAGAAGTAACTATTAGGGCAACTAAAAGGCCTTTCGCTATCGAAGAAGCACACTTGGTGGATGCAGCCTTCTATACAGAGCTTGAAGAGGACGTGCGGGTCCTAACGAGGAGAATGGAGGGAGCATGGGTCCCCTCAATTAGAGAAAGAATGAGACCTTTAAATGAGAGTGGCGAAGGTAAGAGGATCGAGGAAGCATATCGGACGGTCCCTCGACCCCAGAACATCTCGAAGCAGCTCAAAGAAAAGATGAGACCTAGGACAGACCCAGGCGAGCATGAGGCCCAACGACAAAGCGTGTTAAGTCATTTTTCAGGGGAAAGGATCGCTGAGGCCTCCAGAGAAAGGAAGAGAAAAGCCGTAGCAACAGCCACCAGCAGGCAATGCAAGAAGATTGTCACTGAAGAGGGAAAAGTGGTGTACCGCTTGTAATGGTGTGAACGGGCGGCCGAAAAGACTGACAATGAGGTTGACCCGATATATGAGTGTTTTTTAGTGGATCAACGGGGACAGTGTATGGTGATAGACAACTCCAGCATACAAGAGTTCATAGAAGATGTCGCCGAAGAACTAGACTGCATGACAGACCAACCAAGGCCCCAGGCACAAGAGTTGGAGCAACTAAACCTAGCAGAAGAAGGGGAAGACCCAAGGCCTATCTTCATCTCGAAAGATCTTATTAAGGAGAAACAAAAAGCCTTGGTTGACCTGATTCGGGAGTTCATAGATGTCTTCGCATGGAAGTACACTGAAATGGAAGGGCTGCATGAGGAAGTGAGCTGCCACAAGTTGAACGTGATCCCTTCGGCTATTCCAGTAAAGCAGGCAACAAGAACGTACAAGCCTGAAATAGATTTGAAGATTAAAAAAGAGGTCCAACGCTTATTAGCAGCAGGATTTATCAAGCCTATACAACATCCCCTCTGGCTATCTAGCATTGTGCCAGTAGGGAAGAAAGACAAAAACCAAATAAGGATATGCGTGGATTCCAGAGACTTGAATAGGGCTTGCCCTAAGGATGAGTTTCCCCTACCCTCCATCGACAGCTTGATAGACGCCACGGCTGGTCATGAGATGTATAGCTTCATGGATGGATATGTGGGATACAACCAGATCAAGATGGACCCCTCTGACGCAGAGAAAACAGCATTCAGAACGCCGTTGGGCAACTTCATGTACAAGGTAATGCCGTTTGGATTCAAGAACGCCGGAGCTACGTACCAAAGAACGATGATGGCCATTTTTCATCACTTTTTCCACAAATTTGTGGAATTCTACGTGGACGACTTGGTCATCAAATCGAAGAAGGAAGAGTCCCATCTGAACGATTTAAGGAAGGTGTTTGCTCGGTGCAGGAGGTACAAGTTAAGGATGAACCCGTTAAAGTGTGTCTTCGGGGTAACAAGTGGTAAGTTTTTAGGCTTCGTGGTTAATCGACAAGGGGTACAGATGGACCAGGATAAATAGCGGGCAATCTTGGAGATGCCATGTCCAAGAACGGCGAAGGAGCTGAAAAGTTTTCTTGGAAAAGTCTCCTACCTTAGGAGATTTGTGCCCGGATTGGCCGAAATAGCACACCCACTGATGCAGCTGCTACGAAGGAACACGAAGTTCAGATGGGAGGAGATTCACCAGAAGTCCCTTGTTGGGCTGAAGAAGCTGCTCGTGTCACCACAAATAATGGTTCCTCCCCAGGCGGGAGCTCCGTTGCAGCTATACCTCACATCCACCACGAGGTCCGTTAGGGCTCTGCTAGCACAAGAAGTAGACGGGCAAGAACGTCCGGTTTACTACCTCAGCAGAATTATACATGGGCCAGAAGTTAGATATACTAGTTTAGAAAGGCATTGTTTAGCCTTGGTCTTTGTAGCACAAAAACTTAGGCATTATATGCTGTCTTTTACCATTCATATTGTAACTAGATGCGACCCAATTAGGTATTTACTCGCAAAGACTATATTGATTGGTAGGGCAGCTAGATGGTTCCTTATTCTCTCTGAATATGACTTAAAATGTGTGGTCCCTCGTACAATCAAAAGCCAGGCGTATGCTGACCTATTGGCCATCTTCCCTTCAGGAACCTTCGAGCCACCTAGGGAAGACATTCCAGGAGATGATTTGCAGGCCAATTACCTGGATGCAACCGAGGAGGAATGGACGATGCAGTTCGATGGATCTTCGGCAGAAAAGAAGGGAGGAGCAGGGGTTGTTCTTTCAAAAGGGATGGAAGAGATTTGCCTTTCCTACAAACTAGATTTCCCCTGCTCTAATAACGAGGCAGAATACGAGGCATTAGTACTAGGGCTTCTAGAGGCTCTTCGAAGAGGAATTCGCTCACTCTGCATTAAGGGTGACTCAAACTTAGTAATTCAGCAGGTGAACGGAGAATATGCGTTGAAACACATGAGCCTGGCGCCCTATAGAACAATCATTCAAAGGCTTCTCAACCAATTTCATCGGACCAAGATCAGGAGGCATCCCAGAACGATGAACCGCCATCCAGATGCCTATGCCACTATTGCCCAGAAGATGATAATGAAAACCAATGAGACCACAGTTGTGATCCAATGAAGAACAGCTCCTTCGGTAGTACAGTCAATACTGCCGATGGAGGAGGAGGTGGGCTGGAGAAGAGACATTAAGAAGCAACTGGAGTCTGGTGAGGGGGCGATGCGGCTAGGAGAGTTGGCCCAATATTTTACATGCCAGGGAAATCTCTATTTCAGAAATACAGGAGGATGGTTGTCAAGATGCGTCAGCCCCGAAGAGGCCGAGCAAATATTGAGGAAAACGCATGAGGAGCATTGCGAGACGACTGAGATACCTCTATATAGGAGAATTCAAAGGGAGGGGTATTTCTGGCCTAGAATGAAGCAGGATGCGGCAGAGCTACAACGGAAATGCAACAAGTGTCAGCTATTCTTCGAAGCAGCTGAGTGCCATTTTATTGAAGCTCAAACGGACTGGAGGCAGCCCTACATCGACTTCATATTGGAGGGGGTTGTCCCAACGGAGAAAATAGATGCAATGGGTCTAAGGAGAAGGGCTCCAAGGTTCTACGTCCAGGAGGGGCAGCTTTATCGAAAGGGGTACTTTAACAGGCCCTTGCGATGTGTCACAAGGGAAGAAGCAGCGGAGGTCCTCAAACAAGCGCACGATCTAGCACACATAGGAGGGGATAAGTTGTATGATCAGTTGATGACGTTGGGGTATTATTGGCCAATGATGGAGAAAGACTCTGCTGAGTTCGTTCGAAAATGCAAAGCTTGCCAACTTCATGGAAATATGATCCATGCCCCATCGGTGGACTTACACTCTCTGTCAACACCCTATCCATTTCATACTTGGGCGTTTGACCTAGTGGGGGCAATACACCCTTCTTCGAGAGGCAAGATATGGATACTGGTAGCAACAGAGTGTTTTACAAAATGGGCCGAGGCAATACCACTCAAACGGGCAACGGCTGGGGTGGTGAGCAACTTCATCAGAGAATACATCATTTGTCGTTTTGGGATCCCAAAAGTAATTCTCTCAGATAATGGGACCCCCTTCGTCAATTCTGAAGTAACAATGCTCACGGACAAATACTCCATTGTTCATCACACTTCAACGGTGGCATACCCAAAGGGAAATGGTCAGGCCGAAGCAACTAACAAAACCCTGATTAATATTTTGGCCAAAATGATGGAAGACTTTCCAGGGGCGTGGGATGACAAGATACCAGCTCTCTTGTGGGCCTATCGAACAACCAAGAGAAAACCCACAGGATACACGCCGTTCTCTCTTGTCTATGGGGCTGAGGCAATCCTCCCAGTAGAATTGGAAGTTCCCTCTGCCCGTTATGCCTTGAGAAGTAGCATGCTCCCTCATAGTAGACATATACAGCTGGAAGCGTTGGATGAGCACGGAGATAACTCGATGCAACACTTTCAAATATATACGAAACAACTCTCCAGGGCATATGACAACTTGGTGAGACCAAGGAAGTTCGTGGAAGGAGATCTCGTATTGAAAGCGGCAGTAAAGCACATCAGGGGACTTCCTCTACCAAGTTCGCAGCCAACTGGGAGGGACCTTACGTTATGAAGGAAGCGTATGACTCAGGTTATTGCTTAATTTCGAAGATAAGCCATTTAAGATTAACAATAAGTGGCTGAAGGTTTATCATGTGTAAAATAACCAAGTTTGAGCTGATGTTATATTGTTATAAATATACAAGTTTTGGGTGACATTTTTTTTAGAATAAAGAATTGCAGAAACACAAAACTCTATAGCACACAACAGCAGTCACAACACATGAAGGGATTGAAAAGTATGCGTTCTTCATTCATAAACAATAGAGTATTACAAAATTTCCTTTGGAAGCTATTGCCCAATAATTACATAGAGAAAAAGAAGTAAAAGATCTGTATACAAGAAGTAACTACCCTAAAAGAAAAGATAAATCCGAGGAAGAGAAAAAATCTCCAGGCAGGCCCGAAGAAGCTGCTGTGAAAGACCGTTGGGCGTTAATGGAAACCTCCAGCCTCGTTTGCACTTGCGTACGTTAGATCAGGAGTCTCTCACGCTTCAGTTTGGCCAGGCACAAAGCTTCTTCGGCATCCTTCACCTCTTGATCCACTGCTTCCAAAAGAGGGGCCAATACGACCAACCTAGCCTCCTCAACTTGCTGGTCCTCCTGGTGCTTGCGCAATACCTCACTCTGGCCAATCAGTTGCTGGTTTTTCAAGGTCTTCAGATACATAACAAGCCAGTCAAAACGGAAACCATCACGTCCCAACTCCTTCAGAAAACCTAGAAATTGGTTGAGAAGGGATCTGGTAACACTGGCAGTGGGGGTACTGGCAATTTCAGCAACAACGATCGCCATGCCTTGCAGTCTGTGACTCATCACATGAATATTTGAGCGCAGGAAATCCGGTGTGAAGGTCTCAGGATGGCGATCCACCAATTGTCCAATCACCAGGCGATGGTTGACGGGCATTTGAGGAGACTGCCGAAGCACCATGAGGCAGAACGAGTGAGGAGCTAGGTCAGGAAGAGGCAATTCGCACCCAGATTCTCTCTCGGCTGCAGCACCAGTCGTAGAACCTTGATCATCATGAATAGAATTTTCCGAAACATCAGGTTCTCGGAAGGGCGAACCTACAGGTGAGAGAACTGGGGGCGAATTTTCCCTAGCAACCTGAAAAGAAAAAGCCCAAATAATGGAATTATGAATAAAAAACTTAACAAGTGGTAAGTTGTTAAGTCACCGTTATAAGGTGGAGTTTGCGAAAAAATCTTAACAAGCGTTTTCGTTGTTAAGTCACCGTTATAAGGTGGAGTTTATGAAAAATCTTAACAAGTGTTTTCGTTGTTAAGTCACCGTTATAAGGTGGAGTTTATGAAAAATCTTAACAAGTGTTTTCGTTGTTAAGTCACCGTTATAAGGTGGAGTTTGCGAAAAAATCTTAACAAGTGTTTTCGTTGTTAAGTCACCGTTATAAGGTGGAGTTTATGAAAAATCTTAACAAGTGTTTTCGTTGTTAAGTCACCATTATAAGGTGGAGTTTTATGAAAAATCTTAACAAGCGCTTTCGTTGTTAAGTCACTGTTATAAGGTGGAGTTTATGAAAAATCTTAAACAAGCGCTTTCGTTGTTAAGTCACCGTTATAAGGGGGAGTTTAAGAACAATCTTATGAAAAATCATAAGATGGAGATTATGGAAAATCTTAACAAAAGATAGCAAGAAAAATATACCTCAGTCACAACGGGAGCATTTGAGGCAGCCACAGGGACAGGAACCGTTGGGGGAGCGATTATTACCCCAGATGCCATAACGGGGTCCCTGGACGCAGAAGCCTCCACGCTTGTCCAAACCTGATCACCCGTATAGGGCATAAGGGCCAGCATATTGGGCTCATCATGAGAAGACACTGAGCCCTCAAACAAAGCCACGTCAGGAGGGGGTGTAAACGCACCAACCTGGGTCCTCACTACAGGAGTTGGTGCAAGATCAGGAGAAAACTGTGCACAAAGCCAAGTGTTAGAAAAGAAGAATGGGCACAGAAAATATGAAGAAATATCTCGACGTGTTACTTACCTCGGTTATGGTGCTAAACAAAGGAATGACAGTCGGGGGCCTCATCAGCATCGTTGGAAGAAGAATGCTCGCCAACAACGAGGACATTTCCACCTGGGGTACCCAAAACATATCACAATTCAGTAAGCCAAATACGAAAAGAGTATGACCGAAAGGACTACAACAAATAAATTATAGATCACATCATACCTCGGGCTCACTCTCCTCAACAAGTACAATGGGCAGAGGAACCTCAGGTGAGGCCTGTGAATCAGAAGGGACCAAGGATGTTATCTCGGGATGTGCCACTTCGGGCAGGGTTACCACTTCAGGCGAGGAATCACTCGCATGATCAACGTCATCACCTCCCACAATAACTTCCCTCGCACGTTGGCTGACTCCACGGCGAGAATACGTAAGCCCTGTCATGGGGGAACGGGGAGGAGTCACATCGGTATGAGATGCACCGAAGCGTCCCCCCACAAAAGGGCTCACGGGAGGACTGGAAGGGTCTGGTCTTTCTATTTCAACTCCATGCAAAACAGTTGTCAAAGAAAGGGGGGAGGGATAAATATACACACAAGTAAAGACAGTCGTCCTCAAGCAAAAAGGAGATAATAATTAAGTCAGCCATACATACCTCCGATTCAGAAGGAGAACGAGAAGACACGACCACGGGCGAAGAGGGAGGATTAGCAGCAACTGATGGGGCAGGGGTGGATTGCACCTCAGGGGTCAAGTGTACTTCAGGAGTCCGTTTCTTCTGGGACTTGGCGCCCAGAGTCTTCTTCCTCGAGCTAGCTGCACTAATGCTGACCCCTTGAGGAACCCTGGAACTCTTCCTCTTTTTAGCCGTTGGCTCTGAAGGATCCACCACCACCGTGGGGAAAGCAACGGAGGAAGGGACAACGACTGCATGCCGTTGATACTCAGCATTTATTCGGTCTACTTCTGCTTGGGCCTCCCTCCTCACACGCTCAGCCATCTCAGCAGGCATGGGAGGAGGAACGGAGGCTATGGGAAGAGCTGCCACGGGAGTTTGGGGCTTCTGGGACTTCGATTTCGATTTCGATGTCCCACTCTTGGCCGTTCTTGCCTTCTTGGCAGGTGGTGGAGAAGCCCCCTCGTCGGTAGTAATTGCAGTAGAGGGGGCAGCCTTCTTCGCAGCAGCAGTTTTGGACTTTGGCGTGGCAACTGGGACCATGGCACAAAGTGGGGGAAGCTCGTTGGGAGGCGCTTTGTGGGTTGAACTTAGAGGGAATTCTATCCCAAGTACAGAGTTGCCTTTTAGCCCCAACTCCAGGGAAGAAAATGAAGAAACGGGAGGATACACAGGCTCTCCCTCAACAAACTCAGCAATTTCAGCTAGTTGCTTCGGCCAATACTCGGTGGCAAACAGAGGGGTCACATCCCCATGCCTGGTAATAATGGGAATGGTGACACGCCCAGCCATTGTTGAAGATATCCCCCACGCAGCAGTCGAAGAAAACAAGGAGCATGCCTCGCCAAAGGAGACTTTGGGGTTTGATGATTGGAAAACTGGACGTGGCACCCCCTGGTCAAACCCAAACTGACGACTGCATCGGTCGGGATTATAATGCTCGCTCGTGTATCCCCACTCGGTGTAGGAGGGCAGATATCCAGGAGAAAGTAGAAGAACCACGGCAAGCGAGGGATCCTCAATGTCAGGAGAAGGGTCCTGTATCAATCTGGCATCATGATGAAAAAATTTACAAGTATGAAAAAAGGCCTCTTCTTGATAGGGCCTCATAACGAAACTCTCAAAACGATCAATCACTGAAATCAACTCCTTTCGGCTTTGCCTCTTATGATAAATGAAGGACCGAGGAGGCAAAATTGTTTCAGCCGAAGGAGGACTGTTGGGCTTGGCCGCTACGGCAGGAAAGCGGAAGTAGAGAAAGCTGGTCAGAAGCACACTGTTGGCAAAATTGGCCAAGTTATAACGGCCAATGGAACGTTCCATGTCAAATAAAGTCCTGTCCAACCAGGTGTACAGGGATCCCAAGGCAATTGCATCCAGGGGAAGCTTTATGCCTCGAGCTAGGCGAAGGGACAGGTTGATGAGGTCTCTTCGGGGCTGATCGTTGGGCTTGCCCGTAAAAAAGAAACGGGATAAAATCACAAGAATGTAAGCAGGAAGCTCCAACGGCGTACCTTGACCAGGGGCAGTTGATGAAGAACTGCCTTCACTAGAACTCTGGAAGAAATAATTGATCAAGGGAGAAAAAGTAGCTTTGTTGGAAGAACCGATGCAGCTTCGGCATATGCGATCCAACTCCAAACGATCCGCAGTCTCTTGAGCATCAAGAGCTTCATCGGTGTAAGGCTCATGGCCTGTTGCATCAAGGCCCAGGAGCTCACATACATCCTCCAGAGTTATCGTAAACTCACCCCAGGCAGCAATGAACGTATGAGTATCCACGTTCCAGCGAGAGATCAGTATAGGCAAGGCATCGTTGTTCTTTGATAGAGTAAACTCACCAAACCACCTTGCCCGTTGCAGCCCAATCTTAGTAAGGACATCAGTATAGGAACTCTGCATGTGAGAGTTACAGGGAGCAAAGTGCGTGGGGGATCCCCCGGGTGCTTCAAAATCAATATGGGACCATGGGAAGTCCCCTCTCTCTAAGCGAAATCTGAGAGTTCCTTCTGGGGGCAGAAATCCCCACTTAGACACCTCTTCGTCCTCATCACCCAACAAGAGGGCGTCAAACTTGGAGGAAAAGCAGACAGCCTTACAGGCAACAACAAAGCCATCACCCTCCCCAAAAATGGGAGAGCGACGGTAAAATCTCAGCTGTTCTTGGCGAGCAGCACCCAGGGCAGAGGCAGCAGTGGTGGTGGCAGACGGAACACTGGTGGCGGAAATGGTGGGGTTGCTTGAAGACGCCATAACAAACAGTGAAGCTGTAACAAAGAAAGCTTCGAGAGAAAAGGGATTGAGAGCAACAATGGGGACGGACGATTACAAACGGTGGTATAGCTCTTGCAACAATGGAGTCTCTCTCTCTCTCTCTTTCTAAAAAAGAAGCGACAGTCTGATGAAGAAGATAATAACGAAGTAAGGAAATAAGCAAAGAAGAAGGAAGAAGTGGAAAGAGACCCCTGAGGCCCACGTGTTTAAGGTTCAAAATATTTTGAATATGGCTGTTGAGACTTTCGAGTTTGGCGTTTAGATTTCCCCACCCTCGCACGTGCACCGCCGCCTGTAATCATTTCACATGAACACGTGGCACTTCGGGAAGTGCTGTGACAGTTGAAAAGACAGCGCACGTCATTAATGAAATGACGCATAGAGAACAGGAAGCGTTTCCTTCTTCAGCAAGCTTGAGTTTTTGGTGCCAATCTTTTTGTCAGACTTATCTAACAAGGCCCCAACGAAGAAGATGTTCCAACGGTTACACAAAGAAAAATCCATCAAGTTGAGTCATTTTGTGCAGACATTTCTTGTCCCAACAAATCTCTCCACGAGGGGGCAAATGTAGAGGGGGCTTGAAGCTCAGCGTGGCAACTCAAGCGTGGCATCTTGGCGAGGCAGCTCAGCGTGGCAGCTTGGGGAGGCAGCTCAGCGTGGCAACTCAAGCGTGACATCTTGGTGAGGCAGCTCAGCGTGGCAGCTTGGGGAGGCAGCTCAGCATGGCAACTCAAGTGTGACATCTTGGTGAGGCAGCTCAGCGTGGCACCTTGGGGAGGCAGCTCAGCGTGGCATCTTGGCGAGGCAGCTCAGCGTGGAAGCTTGGAGAGGCAGCTCAGCGTGGCAACTCAAGCGTGGCAGCTTGGGGAGGCAGCTCAGCGTGGCAACTCATACTTCAGCTTGTTTTGTTAATCATATTGTACCTTTGATTACATTCACTGTAAAGCTGTAACGGTTGTAATGACATAACGATAATAATAATACAGTTTGGGTGAGGTCAAACGGTACTCACGAGAGACCAGGCATGGCAGGACCTGGGAGGGCTTTCATGCCCTATCGAATGACCTCACCATGGGAACTTTAGAGGGACTTGGTTTGGAGGATTGAGAAGTAAGGCACCGTTGGGGCTTGTCCTGACCATCTTAGATACACCTGGTAAAACACCGAAGGACCCTGACCGTGGAACCTCAAGCGGAGCAGCTTGGAGTTCCATCGGGCATTGAGTTATGGACCAAACGACCCTCTACTTAATGTCACATCTACTGTGGGTGATGTCACTAGCCATATAAACAATATCAGACATGCACTTGAGTAAACCACCATGGTATTTGGGGCTGTCAGGCAGTTGGTGAGCCACCTCTGCGACAACAACCCCCTGACACACAGTGGTTAGGCAAAAGGCATGTCTTGGCATTTAATGTTTATGACGTGGAGACAACTAGTGCATCAGGCATTTAATGTTGTGACATAAAGTATGAGGGATGTCTTTCATAGTCTTTAATGACTGAGTTGCCTCGGGGGTGGTGTGGGGGCTATTTAAGGACCCCAACCACCTTTGAGGAAGGGGATCCTCTCTTTGAGAATTGAAAAAGAGTTATTGCAAACTAGAGAGTTCACTGACTCACCATTGTCATTTATTACGAAGCTTTTAATACTTGACAGAGATTCTCCAGGGTGTTGTGTGTGTTTTGTGTGTTTTTACTTGCCCGCCAGGGTGTATCTAGGGTGCTTACTTCCCTCTCCCTCTAGCTAAGCCACTTCTAAAGTCCATTAGCATGACCTGAGTTATACACGAGAGTTTTGTGAGTTTAAGTTGAGTCTATCCTCATTGGGTTCATGTTTATGTGTTCTATCACTAATCCAAAGCTTTGGCCAATTAACTTGTGATTACCATACTCAATAGGGGTTACGCCTCCATATATAATCTAAAGTACCCTCTTACAACGTTTCTTTGTGATGGACAAGAATGTCCAATCATCGTACAATATCATCATGGGAAGAGTAGGATTGAAGAAGTTCGAGGTTGTGCCATCTACAGTGCATCAATGCCTAAAATTTCCAACAAACTTTGGAGTAGGAGTTGTGAATGGTGATCGGAAAGTAGCTCGGGAATGCTATTATTCATCCGCCGAGCAAGAAGAACTGGAAGAATCAAAGAAAAAGACCATAACTTATCAAGTGGATGAAGGTGCAGAAATTGAAACATTGGATCCTCGAGATGAGTCGCAACTCGTGAAGGGTCAAGTGGTGGAAGCTACTGAAAACATCATTCTGGACGATGAGCACCCTGAGCGAACTACTCAAATAGGTTCGTCATTGGAAGCCTCATTAAAACAAGAATTAATAACTTTCCTTAAAAGAAGAAAACAAACTTTTGCGTGGAGTCATGAAGATATGCCTGGGATAGACCCAAACTTCTTATGTCACGAGCTCAATGTGAATAAGGAGATCAAGCCTGTGAAGCAAAGAAGAAGAGTTTTCAGTCCCGAGAAGAATCAAGCTATACAGGAGGAAGTCGAGAAGCTCCAGAAAGCTTGTTTCATTGAAGATGTTAAATATCCAGATTGGTTAGATAATGTGGTAATGGTAAAGAAGAAAAACAACAAGTGGAGGATGTGTGTAGACTTCATCGACCTCAACAAAGCATGCCCAAAGGATCACTTTCCACTGCCCCGAATTGATCAACTGGTGGATGCTACCTCGGGACATGAGTTGCTGAGCTTCATGGATGCTTATTCTGGCTACAATCAGATCAAAATGACACCTGAAGACAGGGAGAGTACTTCTTTCATTACCCCTCGGGGAACTTATTGTTATAATGTTATGCCTTTTGGTTTGAAAAATGCAGGTGCGACATATCAGCGACTGATGAACAAAGTCTTTGCTGAACAAATCAGTTGCAATATGGAAGTCTATGTTGACGATATGCTGACAAAAAGCAAGAAAGTTGTCGATCATCTAGTTGACTTAAGTCAGACTTTTGATCAATTGGATAAATATCAAATGAAACTGAACCCGACGAAGTGCATATTTGGAGTACGAGAAGGCATGTTTCTTGGATACATTGTCAATCAGCGAGGCATTGAAGCAAATCCTGAAAAGATCAAAGCTCTATTAGGGCTGCGATCTTCAACGACGAAGAAGGAAGTACAAAGTCTCACAGGACGAGTAGCGGCACTCAACAGATTTGTGTCACGAGCAACTGATAGACGTCTCCCATTCTTCAAGACACTCAGAAAGACTTTTGAGTGGAATGATGAATGCGAGAAGGCTTTTCAAGACTTGAAGAGATACTTGGGAGCACCTCCACTGTTGTCCAAGCCAGTGATGGGAGAAAAATTGTACTTGTATCTTGCAGTGTCCGAGAATGCGGTTAGATCGGCGTTGATCAGAGTGGAGAATGGAGTGCAAAAACCAATTTACTACACAAGTAAAGCCTTCCGAGGAGCAGAGATCAGATATCCAATGCTGGAAAAATTAGCACTGGCGCTTATTGAGGCAAGTAGGAGAATGAGGCCATACTTCCAGGCTCATACTATAGTAGTATATACTGATATGCCATTGAGGCAAGCCCTCCATAAGCCAGAAAAATCAGGAAGATTGATGTACTGGGCAATAGAGATCGGTGAATATGATATAGTCTATAAACCCCGATCATCGCTTAAAGGGCAGGCTGTAGCAGATTTTATAGCGGAGTTCACTTATCCTGATAGCTCCGAGGAACAAAAGTTGCTCGCTGATCAACCTGTGGATGTTACAGGATCAACAAACACAGGCTCAGACCAATTCTGATTGGTAAAAGGGCGTGTGGATGTTACAGGACGTGACGCAGAGATAGTTGTGAGGACTCCGAACGAGAAATAAGAGTTGCTCGCTGATCAACCTGTGAATGTTACAGGATCAATAAACACTAGCTCAGACCAACTCCGGTTGGTAAAAGGGAAAGTGGATGTTACAGAATCATTAAATTCAAGCTCAGACCAACTCCGGTTGGTAAAAGGGCAAGAAAAAAGGATCGACGAAGAGCGAGAAATATCTGGGGAGGATGAAATGAAGCAACAAATATTTCACCGGGAACTCTAACTGATCAGAAATTTGAAGACGATTTACCTATATGGAGACTATATGTAGATGGCTCATCTTGCACTACAGGATGTGGCGCGGGGATAATTTTGTCCACTCCAGATGAGGTCGATATGTAAAACGCTTTGCGTTTCCAATTCAAAGATTCCAACAATGAGGCTGAGTATGAGGCCATGATTGCAGGACTTGGTTTAGCAAAAATTATGGAGGCACAGCAGATTATTGTCTTCAGTGATTCCCAATTGATCATAAATCAAATGTTGGGAGTATATGCAGTTAAAGGAGAATTAATAATCAGATATCATGCAAAGGCAAAGGAACTGGTGTCAGAATTTGCCGCTATTCAGCTGGTCAGGATACCAAGAATGGAGAATGCGAGAGCAGACGCCCTAGCTCGACTAGCATCAGCTACTCGCACCGAGATACGACGAACGATCCCAATTGAAGTGTTAACTGGTCGGAGCATAGATGAAGATCTGACGATGAACTTTATCACCATTGATTTAGGACCATCTTGGATGGATTCCATCAGGGCATATATCGAGGAGGGAGAATTGCCAATTGACAAGCTCGCTGCCAAAAAATTAAAGTTTAAAGCTGCTTGGTATGTATTAACTAATGGTGTTTTATATAGACGAGGAATTATGGAAGGTTTGCAGAGATGTGTACACCCCTCCGAGGTGAAAGAATTAATTGAAGAGATCCACGGAGGGTCTTGTGGAGCACATGTAGCAGGTCGGACGCTTTTACAATGGGTAATGATGCAAGGATACAACTGGCCGACGATGAGGGATGATTGCATAGCCTACGCCAAGAAGTGTGACAAGTGCCAGCGTTTTTCCTCCATACGAAGAACTCCACAAGCATTGTTGACACCCATAACTTCCCCTTGGCCATTTTACATGTGGGGAATTGACTTGGTTGGGCCACTGCCAACGAACCAAGGAAGGTTCAAGTACCTCGTCGTCGCAGTGGATTATTTTACTAAATGGGTAGAAGATGAGCCACTCATTGACATGACGTACGAGAATGTGTACCAATTTGTTTGGAAGAACATCATTTGTCGATATGGTCTACCTCATGCCTTCATCACAGACCATGGAACACAATTTGATAACGAGGAGTTTACCGCCTATTGTCATCAGTCAAACATTTTGAAGGTCCACTCAGCACCAGGCCATCCTTAAAGCAATGGACAAACTGAAGTGACAAACAGAACGCTACTAAATGGCTTGAAGAAAAGACTGGATGATGCAAAATCGAATTGGAACAATGAGCTACAAACAGTACTCTGGGCTTACCGAACTACTCCCCAAGTAGCAACGGGAGAAACACCATATATGTTGGCGTTTGGAACTGAAGCCGTTATACCTGCAGAGTTGGGCCTCCCAACACACAGAGTACTCAATTTTAATTCCCCTGTCAGCGATTTAATGAGAAGATTGGATTTATACATGCTCGAGGAAGTTAGAGAAGAAGCAGCCATTAGAAATGCTCCTAACCAGCAGCGAACAACTTTGTTCTATAACAAAAGGGTGAAGAAGTGCGACCTGAAAGAAGGAGACTATGTGCTGAAGAAAGTAATTCAAAAGCACAATAAGCTGGAAGCAAACTGGCATGGACCATACCGAGTTACAGAAGTTGTTCGACCAGGAACTTATCGAATAACAACTTTAGAAGGAGAGGAGTTTAAGAATGCATGGAACACAGAGCACCTACGCAAGTATTATCAGTGATGTATATGTAACACGGTTCCATCAGTATGAATAAAATGAAGATATTCTGCTAAAGTCTCTCCTTTTATTGAGAATTTTTTGGGGAATACTAGTGCTACACACTACTCAGCAAAACTCGGCAAAGCTCAGACTGCTCAGCAGCAAAATATTCCTAAAAATGCCAACCTCGGTTGGTTAGGAAACAAAATATTCCTAAAAATGCCAACCTCGGTTGGTTAGGAAATAAAATATTCCTAAAAATGCAAACTTCGGTTGATTAGGAAACAAAATATTCCTAAAAATTCCAACTTCGGTTGGTTAGGAAACAAAATATTCCTAAAAATGCCAACTTCGGTTGGTTAGGAAACAAAATATTCCTAAAAATGCCAACCTGTTTGGCTAGGAAACAAAATATTCCTAAAAATGCCAACCTGTTTGGCTAGGAAACGAAATATTCCTAAAAATGCCAACCTGTTTGGCAAATATTCCTAAAAATGCCAACCTATTTGGCTAGAAAACAAAATATGCTCGCAAATGCCAACTTATGTTGGTCGGGAGGTAAGATTACATCCAGAAAGCGATAAAAGTCTACTGACTATGGCTGGTCGGAGATAAAAATCCACCATCTATAGTTAGTCGACAAGCAAAATTTACCAATCTTGGTTGGTCGGAAACATTTTATGGGTAAAATTATTTCAAAAAGACTAACTATAGCTGGTCGGGGATAAAAACCCACTAACTGTAGTTGGTCGACATGGAGAATCTAACAACCTTGGTTGGTTGGAAACATTTTAAATAACATTTTTATACTCATTACTTTATTATTAAGTGATCGAGCAACAATATTGATACTTGTAACTTTTTAATTGTTATTGAGTTGGTTGACAAACAACACATTATTGTTATCTTTTTAACAAATATGCATAAATATAAAGTGTTTGATAATTACAAGACAAATGCAATCAAGATTTGCAAACAAAAATGAAAGTCTTTCATTGAATTCAAAATAAATTACATTGATAATGAAATTACAGTTACATTGACATGTATACTAACTATTACATAAAAAATTCATATTCTACTGGTCTCTTCCCCTCTGCTTTTGACACGGTTCCTCGCCAACAGGCGGATCATTTAAAGACAGAGGAGAATTGATGAAGTTGAGATCTTTCAACATCCTGACATTCATCACGGATGGTCGATCTGATAGATGCTCGGGACGAGATACCTCGATTTGAAAATGTAAATTGTAGTCACCGAGATACTTTGAAATTAAGCTCCGAGGAATGGCCCGAGCAGGGATCCAATCCATATCCAAATTGTATGGTGGCACAGGCAAGTCGAGCAATTCGGGATCATGGTAGTCCCACTGATAATGACCTTGTTCGAGCTTCAGCACACCTAAGGCATTCAGCCAACCTTTCTTGTAGCCCTCATTGTTGGCATTCTGGATATGATCGTCCAGGTGGAATAGTGCTTTGTTGTATCCAGCCATCCAGAACTCCCTGGGCTGTTTGTGGAATTGATATGTTAGCCTTTCTAGCTGCTCATGGAGATTCTTGATGAAAAGCTCCTTATTCTCCAAGATTGACTTCTGCGCAGAGAGCTATTTTTCCAGGTCCCTAATCTTCTTTGAAATATCAGACAACGCCTGGTTTTTCACCATTAATTGGAAAGCCTGGTTCTCTAAGGCAGACTGAGTCCTCTGTTCCTCGATAAGAACCTGAGTTGCTCTTGCTCGTCCCCGATGAGCTCTTGCTCGACCACGAGAAGATGAAGAGGTGCCAGAGCTCTTCAAAGTCTCCAAATCGTCCCTCAACTTGGCGTTCTCAACCTCTAAGAACGAAAATCCCTCATCGGTCACTGGGATCAAGGCACTAGAAGTGGAAGCTGCAGACTTCAATTGTGACAACTCCTTCTGCAGGTTATTGTTTTCCTTTTCCAGCAACTCAGCAATCTGTCTGCATTCTTCGACCTCACCTCTCAAGGTTCTCTCCCTTACATCGTACCCAGCAAAAAGATTCTCGTAGCCCTTGTCGGCAATGATCTGTTGGTACTTCTTCTCGTACCCCTCATGCAACAAAGCAGTGGATTCTTTGTATTGAAGCTGAAGGTCCTCGAGGGTGCTTTGGAGATCCTCAATCATTTCATAATAGGCAACGTTATTGGATACAGCCCTATCAAGAAGACACTTCAGATATTGATATGCTTCCACTGCCTGTTCTGAAGCATCATGACCAAGTATGTCGATAACTTGTGCAGCACTCAGGTCTGTGTGACCAGCCTTAAAGTACATATTACATTATCGCAGCAACTTTGTATCATGGGCAGATAGCAGTTCCATCCTAGCCAGAAACTAGCAGAGAAAGAAGAGCAATCATCAATAAGAAGAATAAATAGAGTATGAATGAAAAATAGACAACATTATGCAAAAAAGTTCAATCTTTATTAGATCATAGTTCAGAGTTACATCTTCTGGGTTACATTTGATAAAGAGAAACAAAATATAAAGAAACCCGAACAACACTACACCTTTTCCTTATCTCCTAAAACCTTTTCGGGAGGTTGGGATAAAGAGGTAGGTTGCTCGGAGGGAAGGGATAGTTGCTCGGGGAGAATAGGCAGTTGCTCGGAGGAAGAAATAATTTATTGATTTTCCTCGGCAGCAGGCTGGATGGCTAGGGCATGATTGCCCATCACCATCGAATACTCTTCGGAGGTAGCTTCGTCCTCTTCTAACTCTCCTGGAGTTGGAGGGGGGCGAGGGATATGTCTCTGGAAGAGCTCGGAAGACTCGTCGACCTTCATCTCCTGAAGGGCATCAACCCATCCATCCCTAAAGTATTTGAGACTGCCATAGTCCACTTGCAACACCATGGAAGTTAACCCCTTGTTCCACCCCTTGTACCAGCAAGAGCTGAAGGACTTCTTCACAGCCATTATCCTCTTAGTCTTCTCCAAGGCAAGCTTTTCGGACAGCAAGTCATCAGCAGCTTTCAGTTTTTGCTCAGCCTCCTCCTTCTGCCGACCTACTTCCTGAAGTTGAACCAACTCCTCCTCGGCAGCCTTGAGTTTATCTTCAAACTCTCCTGCAGTTTTGAGCTTCTCTTCAAGATCCTTATTTGCCTTCTCCAAGGCATTTATTCTCTTCTCCAACTCCTTGGAGGCATCAACAGCCCGAGCTTTTTCTTGCTCGGAGGAGGCAAGCTTCTTCTCCCAGACATCTTTATCATCAGCATATTTCTGGCGATAATCTTCCAGAGACTTGGTAGCTTCTTCCAGAGCTCCATCCACACTGGACGAGGAGCAAGAAGCCTTAATCTCTTCATCCTTCTTTAGGATTATATTGAAGCATCTCGTCAACTATGAACAGAAAAAGAAAGCAAGTTAGAAACAGAAATGACAAAGGAAATATGAAAAGTTGAAAGTATGAAGACTTACAGAAGCAAGGTGACGAGCAGCTAGTGAGGTGACCATATCCCGAGTAAGGTTTTCTTCAGTACCTTGGACCTCGGGAATGATCGAGGTCTTTACCGAGCTCATGGCAGAGCTCGGGGGAACAAAAGTTGGAGCCCCAGTTCCAAGAACTGGGGGCTGAGTGATGGTATCAGCCAAATTGACCGAGGAGCTTTTCTTCAGCCTCCTTGGGGTAACAGGGACGGATTCAACCAAGGAAGAACCCTTGGTCGGTGATATCACAATCACCTCTCCAGAAGCAGCAGACCTGCTGGGAGCCACTGCGGGCTTCTCAGCAACCTTCACAACTGAAGCAGCTGAGGAAGGAGCATCATTTTTCTTCAACCCCTCCCTTGGGACATCAATCCTACTCCTTTTTACCTCCCCAGAATCGGAGGCAGTTTTCTCAAACAGGGTAGGAGGTCTTCTCTCCTTCATCCTTTCACTTAAAGGAATATGGGATTCAGGCGATGAGCTTGTGGAAGCTGGTACTGGCTCTGATTCACTTTTCACTGGACGAGCAGTGAAAGAAGTGGTGTAGCTCTTGTACTGGAGGAGATACGAAGCCGACCTAATGTGCTCGTCGGCAACACTCTGATGCAGACTCCAGATAAGTTTCAGATGTCTTACATTAACATCTGCTTCCTTTGGGCACTTTCTTTTGTTATCAACTGCAAATAAATAAACATTGTTATCAGTGGCACATTTTATCAAACATAAAAGAAACATGATTTCAAAATGAATAAAATAAAACAAAAATAACCTATCCCATTGCCATGAGGAGGGCATCTGGGACCCTGGTAAACCTCATCTCCAGCTAATGGAGGGTGTTGCCAATTTTTTATGACAACCCCATGTTCAAAATAATCCCTATTGGCATCAGGGAGATTGACTACTAAGGCTCTATTTAAAAATCTAGTTTTTAAATAAAAAATATTATCATTAACTGCCTATCTATAGCAATACATGATTTCTGGAATTCCTATGCGAGTTCCATGGACTTGATTTAATTTATGCACCCCATTAACTATTCTCCATGTGTTGGGGGCTATTCTCGCAGGAACGACGTCAAAATAATGACAGAATTCCAGACACAAGGGATTTGGTGGAAAAGAAAATCCACATTCAGCAATAAAAAGGCTGGGGAACCAATGTCCCTCAGCCAAATTGAAATAATCAGAAGGCTCAGAAAGCTCTTCCAAGACAACCCAAGAGGGAATGGAAAAATCAGAACAAAACTTTTCAAGAGACTCAACAGAGTAAACCATGATGATGAATAAAAGAAATGAAGAAGAAAGAAGAAGATCTTACAGAAAAAGAGTAGAGCTGTTGACAACAAACGATGGAAGAGATGAACACACAAGAGAGTAGAAGACAATGAAAAACTCGAAAACACAAATTTGAAAAGTAGAAGACGATGGGAGTATCTGTGAAGTTTAAATACCTTGCCTTGGGAAATGGTGAAGTAATGATTACAAAAAAGGATGATTACGTTACCGGCGGCTAAAAAGATGAAAAGTGGCACGGGAATCAAAGCGAACAACAGCGGCTAAAAAGATGAAAAGTGGCGCGGGAATCAAAGCGGACAACAGCGGCTAAAAAGATGAAAAGTTACGCGGGAATCGAAGCACGCAGAAAAGTCAAAAAAAAAAGCATGATTCTATGAATTGGGAAGGAGAAATAAATACAAGGGAAACGCTCCTAAAAATCAGGAAGACTATTTAAAGCTACCATATTCCGAGAAAGAATGTTCCATACTCTTAAAATTTCGAACTATAAAACATTGGGGGCTTCTGTTGACACCAAATTTAATCTGCTGACATGGACCAATCATATGAAGACACGTGGCTATCTACATGGCAACAACAAATACTTTCGAGGAACCCACGCGCTCCGAGGAATAAGACTACAACGAGGAAGACTAGTTCCCCGAGGAACTCACAAGCTCCGAGGAACAATGCCTCTCCGAGGAACTCTTGAGTACCGAGAAACTCAGGCGGTCCGAGCTGCACCTCGAAGCAGGATACCAACAGTTTAACTGCTCATTAAATTCTTATCATTTGGACGCACACGCAAAAAGGGCATTAAATGCATTACCCTTTCATATGTATATCATTTAATGTATTACCCTTTCACATTACAACCTCAGGGCTATAAATACATTGTACAATCCTCATTGTAGAAAAAAACTTGTACTCCGAATTCAGAAGGGAATTTCTTGATAGAACTTATAATTGAGAATTCCCAAACACTCAGCAATAAAGCAACAATGGACGTAGGCCATTCTTATAAGGCTGAACCACTTTAAAATTCTTTGTCTCATTTATTTATCTGTGATTGAATTATTAGAGTAATATAATTTTTTACATCAACACTAAGTCCTAAATCACATGGCAATCTAAGGTCTTTCTATTCGACCCGCATTACAACCATGTGTCCGGTTCTGGTGGTTTATCTCTAAAACGGCACTCGAGCGAAATCTAACCGGATCAATCACAACAAATCGCATTAAGCATGTGCCTATGTCGATCAGAGGACTACTCTAGCATATACTCGACAATATACATGTAAAACATTTTCACGCACATTTATACATACAATCGTATCAAGTCGCTTACTCGATTTGTACAATAGTCTTTATTTATGATATAACATAGTTTACATCATTAATTGACTTATTAATCATCAGAGCGATTCAAGGTTATATATCCATGATAATCATAGGTATATGATCAAGTTATAAGATTAAGTACATCACCACAATTATCTTACTAAAAACACGAACACCTTTAGTGCTCTTATTTCAACAACATGTTGTCCAGAATTTAAAATGTAGATTCGAGGCTCTTTCGATCCGTTTTTAGAAAAACTTAAAACCATAAATTTGTTCAGTCGGTGATTTTCTACAAGGAATCTCGAGCACGCTACCGTAGCCTGCATAAAGCAGACCTGAAACTAATATATACAGTTCGCCTATGTTTACGACAACTTGCTGCGTAGATATATAAAACGCTGATTTGAGGCTTTTTCGTTCCATTTTTGGGAAAACTTAAAACTACAAAGTTGTTCGAAACGTGATTTTGTACAAGGACTCGTGGGCACACTACCATATCCTCCTTAAAACAGACCCGAAACTAACATATACAGTTCTCCCCTGTTTATGACAACTTGCTGGGCAGATATATAAAACGCCGATTTGAGGCTTTTTCAATTCGTTTTTGGAAAAACTTGAAACTACAAAGTTGTTCGGAACGTGAGTTTATACAGGTCTTCATGGACGAAACATCCATGTTCGAAACCAAAACAGCTTAAAGCAGTTATTAATATGACGATTTACTCAATTTCATAGATTTCTCAAATTCAAGAGATTGTTCTACAACTCAATCCCTATAATGATGTTATTGCATTTGAATCTATATGGAGGGTGATCATAATACATTGCATAACATTTTTAACATCAATTTTATATTAATTTAGGCATCCAAATACATGTTCATGTGAATTTTCATTATAGATACATATTATACACATATAGGTTATTAACTTGCCTTGGATTGTATGGAGAAGTTGAATCCTCTTGAAGTCCTCTTAGCTTTAGTCTCTTATTACTCTATCTCTCTCTCTCTACCAAACCCTAGCCCCTTTTGTGAAATGAGAAAATGAAGACTTCTTCTCTTCTTTTCTATTTATACCTAGGGTTAGTTTATTTACAAAAATGTCATTGCCCCAAATTTAACCCTCTCGATCCTTTTACGCGTTAATTCGCTTCTAATATTTAAGTCGCACATTCGTATCTCAATGTATTCATTTTAACTTTTCATTTACAAACATTTCAAATATATATATATATTGGCATATTTTTTTTTAATCAATTCAATTTCAATTTAATAAAAAATGCGGGGTATTACACTGACAATCCTTAATTTTTTTATCACGTATAAATGGGGTCATAGCCTACGACCGTGATCATTTTGGGAACATAAGTATGGGTCATGACCATTCTAATAATATCAAAGTATGAGTCACGGTGTAGGACCGTGACAATGTCTGTGACCATTTTCATACACCGTGGCTTTGAGCCCTAACCCGCTTCGTGAACATTCATATAAATTGAAGGGTGAGTCACGGCCTATGGCTGTGACAAGGGGTATGTGTGTGGGTCACGAATAGTGTCCGCGACCATATGCTGTGACCCCTGAGATCCGTGACCAACGCTGTGGCCAGGGATTTGGGTCGTGGCCACCTAAGATGGTCAGGCCCGATTTGGTCACGGACCAAATTCACAACCCACAACCAATGGTAAGGGACAAAATCCGTGACCAATCGCCAAGTTTCGTGTAGTGATTGGAATTTAGCCCTTAAATTACTCCCCTTATATTGTTGGAATTAA
The DNA here is from genome assembly GCA_949130495.1 of Sambucus nigra. Classification (NCBI taxonomy): domain Eukaryota; kingdom Viridiplantae; phylum Streptophyta; class Magnoliopsida; order Dipsacales; family Adoxaceae; genus Sambucus; species Sambucus nigra. The sequence goes on along the minus strand of OX422221.1, from coordinate 513,387,166 downwards.
AGTACTTGTGTAGTTTGATTAGAAGGACAATGGGATAATCGTTGTTGTTTAACCTAGTTTGTGGTTTTTGTTGGATTGTATTGGGCGGTTGTGGTTGGAAATGAAAACTGAAATTTGAATTCAGTTAATATTTAAATCAATTCACATTAATAATTCCTTAATTAATTTTAGTGTCTTAACGACTACCCTATCTAAACAAAAGTGTATCGGGGGGTCTTTATTTTGATTCCATTTATGAGACGTCCTACACTTGGAGTCTAAAGACGAGTACGAGTGAGGACTTTAGGAATCCTTTAATTAATCTATCTGTTTTTCTACAATGTTTAAATTAATGAATGGTCCCACACTAGATATGACCTCGTGAGTGGTTCGAGAATCCTTTTAGAAGTTTATGAAATATCGTAACGATTAATTTAGGGACTAGGTTTGAATGGTACGAAGGGTGGGGTAAATGTAGTATAACGATATTATGATAAGTGATGAGCTAAATGTGGAATATGGAACAATAATTGGATAATAATGATATATATCAAAACAAGATGAATAAATGGACGTGGTTAGGGGTGTGCCCCATGAGGGAACACCCTTACTTGTTGTGTTCTAAGGGAACCTAGTTTTGTTTGTGCAATACACCATATGGTGTTTTTCACGACCCCACCATCATGAGGTAGTGCTCAATCGGTGTGACGGTATCTTATTCTGGTGCATCACACGGATTGTTCATGTTTATAGTTCTAGCCACACGATAAAAAGGTGGTGTTTGATTGTGTGATGGGATTTATTTGTGCATCACATGGTTTATTCATATGAGATAGTCGGGAGAGGTTAAATAAATATTTTAACTAATTAGTTGATTAAAACGGACTGTGAGGTTTTTGACATATTGTTGGTTATGTAGTAAGATATATAACCATGGACTTATCACTTGTATATATAGCCACTTTTTAGTTGCATAGCTTTAGTAACTTGTTAGGTTTTGACACTTTTATATTCATGGAAACATCTAATGTGTTAGTGATAATCCACATGAGTAAACATTTAATGTGTTGGGCATATTTCATTTGTAACTTGTGGATGTATTTCTAGAGATATCTCTTAGACTGTTTTAGTTAATGATGCATGTATGAGTCGAGTGTTTGAGGTTTATCATGTTGTATTCATATTTTTAATAATGTTTCATTTGACTCCGCACATGCTAATAATGATATTTCAATTTTTTGACATGTTGTATATTTTAATATTAGGAACAAATCAACCCTAATATTAAAATATATGGGTTGTTATGGTTGGTATCGGAGTATGGTCTTAGGCCTCAAGATTTATTGATTATCCTAAACTTTTCGGTAGAGTTATTTGATACATATGTTTCTTTGTACTTTTTTCATGTCTCCTAACTAATAGGACTTATACTTGAATTTTAGATTTTTGGAAGAGGAAAGCATGACCAGTTAGGGTGCGAGTTTGATAGGATAACTCCATAGTCCCATCTCAGTAATCATCGAATATATCGGGGACACATACATACGAGTTGTATCATTCGTATATGGCGATAGGGTTCACCACAGGCGACCAAAGGGCCCACGATCTGATTCACTAGTCGGTACTTTAGACGAAGACTTGGGAGAAAATAAAAAGTTATTTCATAAATAATATCCCACTTAAGTTTGATGGTTCCTTGGACCCAATAGTAGCATATTAGTGGGGTTTAGATATTGAGCGTAATTTGAGGTTGTTGGATTACATTGATGTACATAAGTAGGTGATGGATACTTTTCAACTTATCGGGGATGCACTCTAGTAGTGAGAGAGCGTGACTAATTCAGATGAGATAGAGAGTTTGAATTATACTCAATTTTTGGCAAGTTTTGAGGAGAAGTGGGTTCCTTATTCATTGCCATATCAAAACAAAATATGTTTTCTTGTTTTGTAGTAGTGATCCTCTACCGTGGTTGAGTATAATAGGAACTTCATAACATTGTCCATGTTTACGCCAGAGGAGGTTATCAGATAAAGGAGGAAGATGGAGTGTTGTATTCAGGGCTTGATGTGCATGTTATTATGGTGAACCTAATTGTGACACCCCGCTTATTAAAATAAATGGTGGTCAACCCTCTACCAAAAAAGAATAGTAGTTTCGTATGGCTCATTCTTAGCATCGCTATCGAAACATAATTATTTACTAACCACCTAATAAATTTTAACAAGTTGTGCCAATTTTTATAATTTTTCAATAACATACAACATAATAAACAAATCCACAATAAATTCATAAATAGTAACAATATAAACGAAACGGAAAGTAAAGTAAAGTTTAAAGCTAGAATAAATAGATAAAGTTCCCAAATAAACCAACGGGTACAAATCCAATACAAGAAATCCAACTATCTAAAATAAACTGAAATGCATAAATCTTAATAACATGGGAAACACGCCCAACCAACAACTGAAATAGAGAACCTAATCTAGATTGTAATAAATGAAGCAACAACTCTGAATCCTGCAGGCCTACACATCATTTGTAGCTACGTGTCCCTAGAAAGAGTAGTCATCATTGGCATCCCTATGGATGGACATCTAAAAGTTTTGGAAATAGATTTGACACGGGTCAAAGACCAAAACTTTTGAAAAATATTTTGCAAGTGTATAAGATGCGTAAATGAAAATGTCAATCACTTTACATATCAATAAACAGGTAGCGCACTCTCTTGATTCACCCCTCACCCCCCATATAAAGTGCGCACCTAACGTACTACCTTGACTTACCTAGTTATGCTACCTTGCCAAACTAGCCATATCACTTATTGTCAATACTAGACTTTCCTGCCTCGAGTATAATACTTACCTTTAGTTTATTAATTAGTTTTCACCAATAATGAATCAATACCTAATTAAATTATTACAAATTAATATATAATTTTACCTCAATTATTTAATTAAACAGTCATATTTATAATTTATTACTTTATTTCCAATAATTATCACTAGTTATTTAAACCGTAATCGCTTACTATTAACCCGTATATTTGTCTACAAATAAATATACGTAATAATATATTACAACAAACATACATACATCGTGCACAATCACTATCCCTCGGAGTAATAACTCACTGGATGCGGGTCTCTACAATACTATCATTATCCAAGGCATGCTCACATCATCTTGGTTATCGGAGGTCGGACTCTCACACTGGCTATGTAAAAATCGCAAGCGTATTGGAGGTAGTGATAGTCCTTCAACAGTGAGTTCTAGCCATACCCACAATTACCTCACTGCGAATATAAATCACACAAATATAAACATAGCGCTATGACCTCGGGTCGGTACTTAGCCTATTGAGATTTGCTAGGGAAATCATTAATATCGCGCAACCTCCACTGATAGCACTAGAAGAGTATGTTTTAGATAATATCATACATACAGATATTATAATACACATATATATACAACCCATATATATATATATATATATATATATAATCAACTGGCTAATCCGTGCCTATCCCTTGAAGCACTAGTCTAATAACCCGGGTCTAACCCCGGCTCTGATTAAATTATTCCCTTAATTAATATATTTAGTACATTTTCTCATCTCTGATTTTTTCGAACATTCTCGACCCATCCTAAGTTTGTAACCGGAAGTCACACTATCATCTTCCATATTCTACGTTCTAAGTATTCTCTCCCCGAAATACCTTTCGTACATGTGAATTAAGTAAATTCTTATCTACCTGAATTACCCTTACCGAACCAATCTCCAAAAGTATTAAAATTATTTACTTAACCTCAATCAATTTGTAAATTTACAAAGCTACCCATAACGCACAACAAAAGGCCAAGATATCCCTCAAAACAGGTCCGAATCGATTCTCTTAGTAGAATTGATTCGCCTAGGAGCCCAGATCTGACGTGAAAATGATACGCTTCCATATCTTTAGTCACCCAAATAAAGCCCAATAATTAACCAAACAAGTTTCCAAGTCTTTTACAAATTTTCTATAGGAACCCAATCAATTTCCCACTCTTAGATTCATTAACAACATCAAGATTCAATCCAAATCTCATTAATTCCATCATCATGAATGTAATACATCCCTTGTTCAATCATCATTCCTATAACAATTTCAATCTAAAAAAATTTTACTTCGTGAATTCAGATTATAATAGAATTTATAACCACTATAAATTTCAATTAACTTCCATAAATTATTGATGTAGGTTTGTCTCCCAAAACCCGTTTTACATGTAGTAACCCCCAACCCAAAATTCAATTAATTTCTACCAATTTTTAAATGGAAAAATTACTACACGTAAATCAACAAATCAAGTTACACACTTGCCTTAAAAACATCGGATTCTAAATTCCGTTGTGTTGATTTGAAGATGGGAAGATTCCTCCTCAATTTCCTTCTCTAAGTTATGCCTTTGGATCTCCTAAGGGTTTTGCCTCCTTGTTTTCTCACTAAAAGACTCTCAGAGGTTTAGATTGTATAAAGTGGCTACCTCATAACCCTAATCTCTTATTTAAATCTCTTGATCCAGAATTTAGGTTAAACCCTTAATAAAAAATGACATAAATTCCCCCGAATAGTCCCTGACTAGTCGAAAAAGATCTCGATAACCAATCTCTACCCCTGAGTGATTGATTTTGACTATTTCGACCCATTTTGACTCAACCGTGCACTCGAAATCATGATCTGAGTCACCAAAAATCAATGTTCCATCTCAACCTAAAAATAACCCACCTGTATTCCCGATTGAGGTATCGTCAGTCCTTGTCGTTATTACCCACTATGACGTACTATCAATACGAGCACATGTGTAATAAAAATGCTAAAATTAATTATTAAAAAATACGGGGTATTACATACTCCCCCTTATAAAGGAATTTCTTTCCCAAAATTCGAATGTACCTGCGATAAAAAGCTCTAGATACTGCTCTCTCATATCATCCTCCCTATGTCATATCAAATCATCTGCATTATGGTGTCCCCACTGAACTCGAACTAGGGGCACCACCTTTGACCACAACTTAATCTCACTATGATCAAGAATAGTAACTGGTCTCTCATCGTACAAGATGTCTGGTTGCAAATCAATCTCCTCCACTGGAATGTGACAAAAATCCCTCTCTCTTCTGATATATATTCAGAGACGACTCATGGAATACGTCATGAATCCTCTGTAGATGCTCCGACAATCCCATCTTATAAGCAACTGGACCTACTCTTTCAATGATTGGGAAAGTCCCTACATGCCTCGGCACTAACTTCCCCTTCTTCCCAAATATTAGGACCCCCTTTATGGGAGACACACGTACCAAAACCTATTCCCTTATCTCCAGCTCAATATGTCTCCTGTAGGCATTACCGTAACTCTTTTACCTATCATGAGCTCTCCATATACATACCCGAACAAGATAAATCTTGACAGTAATATCCTGAATCATCTATGGTCCCAAAAGCTTATTGTCCCCCACCTCTAATCAACAAGTGAGTGAATGACAAGCTCATCTATAAATTGCCTCAAATAGTGCCATGTAGATGGTTAACTAATAGGAGTTGTTATAAGCGAACTCCACCAGTGGAAGGTACTGCTCCCAACCTCCCCCAAAATTGAGTATACACATCCTAAGCATGTCCTCTAACATTTGATTAACCAGCTCGATCTGACCCTCAATATGCACATGATATGTTGTACCTAATCGTAAATTAGTCTATGTCGCCTCCTTAAAGCTCGGCCAAAAGTGGGACACAAAAATCTTATCCCTATCAGACATGATATCAATCAGTAACCTATATAATCTCACTATCTCGGCAATAAAGAGTTGGACATACTGTCTCATATCAAAATCCATATGAACTGGAAGGAAGTGGGCCACCTTAGTCAAGCGATCCATGATAACCTAGATGGAATCGCGGCCCCTCTGTGACATTGGTAACTGATTAATAGAATCCATAGAGATGCTCTTTTATTTCCAGACTATAACCTCCAACAGTTATAACATCCATGTCTATCTTCACTAACTGGCATGTAGGGCACTTTGAGATAAACTCTGTTATGTCCCGATTCATTCCCAACCACCAATACTACTTACGCATAGCTTGGTACATCCTATCCCCATAAGGATGTATTACAAACCTCGATCCGTGATACTTGGTCATCATTGTGTGTCTCAACTCCTCATCATTTGGAATAATGAGTCTCCCGTTGAAGCGTAATCCTCTCTCAAAAGTAATTGAGTAAGAATCTTGCCCCTCTGCCAATAACTATCGCACCCTATCCTAATAGAAATAATCCTCAACTTGTGCTTTCACCACCTGTATAATGATCTTGTGAGCGATAGCCAATACTACATACATGTGTTGACGATCTCGTCATCATGCTGAAGGTCCTCCAACTTCGCCTTCTAAACCTCCACTATCTCCCCCGTGGGTCGTCGGCTCAATGCGTTTGCCACCATGTTAGCCTTCCTAGGATGATATTGAATATCAAACTGGTAATTCTTCACGAACTCTAACCATCTTTGCTACCACATATAAATAAACTTCTGCCCTAAGAAATACTCTAGTGACTTATCATCCGTGAATAAGCTGAACCGCTCACCTAAAAGGTAGTGCTTTAAAATCCTCAAGGTAAACACAACCATTGCTAACTCTAGGTCATGTGTTGGGTAATTACTCTCTTGAGGCTTAAGCTTGCAAGATGCATAAGCTATATCCCTATCCTACTGCTGCAATACACCCCCAAGTCCCAGTACGCACGCTTTTGTGAAAACATTATACTTCACTCCTCCCATAGGCAATGCGAGCACGGGCGTTGAACTCAATTTATCCTTTAGCCCATCAAAAGCTAACTGATAATAGTCTTCCCAAACGAATGGTACCCCCTTGCGAGTCAGATTAGTCAATGAAACCATAATCTTCAAGAAGCCTTTTATGAAGTGATGATAATACCTGGTCAACCCCAAAAATCTCTGAACCTTTGTCGGTGTCGTGGGCTGTCCCCATTCCCTCATCGTTAATACTTTAATTGGATCCAAAAAAATCCCTCTGTCTAATATAATATGGCTCAGAAATTGTACCTCCCTCAACCAAAATCCGCACTTCTCGAACTTGGCATAAAACTTATGGTCCCATAATGCCTACAGAACCATATGCAGATGATCTGCATGCTCGACTTCCATTCGAGAATAAACCAGGATATCGTCTATGAATACTAGAATAAATTAGTCCAAAATGTCTCTGAACACCTTTTTCATGAGATCTATGAACATCATTAGCGCATTAGTCATCCCAAATGGCATCACCCTAAACTCATATGATCCATATTGGGTCAGAAATATAGTCTTGGGAACATCTTCCTCCCTGATGCGTAACTGATGATACCCCGATCTTAAGTTTATCTTAGAAAAGTATGTTGTTTCTCGCAATTATTCAAACAAGTCATTAATTCGAGGTCACAGATACTTATTATGAATTGTGACCTTTTCAGCTCCCTGTAGTCCACATATAAACGAAGCGACCCATCTTTCTTCTTCATAAATAATACAGGTGCACCTAATGGCGACGTATTCCGCCTAATAAAGCCCTGTCCCAGAAGATGATGTATCTGATCCCTCAATTTTCGCATCTCTAATGGGACATGAGATGCAGTGTATATGAAATCGGCTTAGTCCTAAGCGTTAACTCAGTAATAAATTATATCTCTCGACTAGTTGGCTATCCAGGTATCTTCGGGAATACATCTGCAAACTCCCTCACTATCGAAATCGAATCTTAGGAAATAATCACCTTATTCAAGGTCTCCTCCTCAATATAGTAAAGATGTGTCGTCTACCCTCCCTTGGAAAGAGGCATATCCACGAGGAACATCTCTTTTCCTGGGATAGAAAACATATTGGTCCTAGCAAAGCAATCCACCACTGCCTGGTACCTTATCAATGAATACATGCCCAAAATGACATCATACCCCACCATATCCAAAATGAGTAAGTCTTTCGCTAAACATAACCGCCCAACATCTATATCTTCCCTCCTATAAATAAAGTGTATAAGGGCACCACTGCCCAATGGTGATCCTACACACATAACAGTATTATCGACTGTCTTTAATAGGCCAGCCATGCGTGCAAATATAGTGGATATAAATGAGTGGGAAACTCCCGTATCAAAACACCCTCCCTATATGTCCATGAATAGAAAATGTACCTTCAATTACTGACAGCGCCTATGGTATGATACCATCTCGAACGTTAGAGACATGTCCGTGCTTGAGCTACCCCTGTGGATGTGGGCTGGTATGGATGCTATCGTTGATGGTCACTCTGCCTATTGTCCCCTATGGTCACCCTGATAAGCTCCTCTACCTGGCTGAGGACAGTCCTTCCTCCGATGGCCTAACTCTTTATAAGAGAAATAACTGCCTGGGAAATCTCTCTACCTCTGGCCCCAATAGCCCTATCGAGGTTATCCTGATCGTTGACCCTGATGGCCTCCTCCATTGTTCCCTTGACCCTGGTAGCCTTGGGGAACGTGTTTCTACTGGTGTTGTTGATGCTGAGGGCTCGTCTATCCAAGTTTGTACCCACTACTCTCTGGTCAAAAACTTCCTGATCGAAACCTCTTAGTCGAATCCCCTATCGAGAATCCCGTTTTTGCTATTTGTCCCCTAACTGCTGCGGTGCTTCACTGACACCATTTCCTCCTACTCTACCAGACTAACCAATATCTCTTTCTCTCTTAATTTCCTTTAGATGGAAACGATGGTTCAGGAAATGAAGTAGTGTGACACTGATGATTTCAGAGTAGGTGGTCAACGTTGGGTTACCATGCAATTGTTACTTAATCCTCCAAGTGAGTTCATCCATGAACTTCAACGTCTTCTTCTCCTCTGTGTTCACCTCATCGAGCATAAAGTTGACTAGACGGTAAAACTCATCCTTGTATTCAGCCTCCGACCTTTCTCCCAGAGTAACATCCAAAAAATTTACCGCATCTTTGTCTGGATGGCTGACTGAAAATACCTGCCATCAAATCGCACTCAAAACTCTGCTATAGTCATAACATCCATCTCATCTGTCGTGGTAATTGACACCCACCACTTCACTACTGCACCTACTAGCTTAAAATTAGCCAATATTTATCTCTGGGTCTCACTGCACACCACAAGGCGAAGATGGCGTGTAATGTCCTTCTTCCACTGGGCAGATGCTACTACATCCAAGCTACTCTGAAACTCAGGTGGATGCCTTTTCTAAAAGGCCTTCCTCACTTGATCCCAAGCTAAAATTTCTATGGGTGGTTCTAGATGATAGGTGCCACTCGTTGTTATGGCTGAGCCTGTGGAAAATGATGTGCCATGGTGGTCATGGAGGCGTTAATCGCATGGGCATCAATTGTGGCCACCTTTGCGGCCGTCACTGTCCCTTGTAGGTCTTCCTCCCCAGTACTCACCCTCATCTGACGGGTTCTCTATGGTGGCATCTCAAACGAGATTTAAATTTGTTTAATTTCACACTGAAATACAAAATGATTAGTAGAAGAACGTAAATTCACGTCTATAAAGATGAATGAAACAGTCCTACAAATAGGGCTCTATATTAAAAAACACTATGCTGAAACTTTAGTAAGCCGCACAGTTCATAAAAGACTCTAGAACCTGATGCTCTAATACAATCTATGGCACCCTAGCTATTAAAATAAAGGGTGGTCAGCCCGCTACCAAAATCAAACAATAATGTCTCATAAGGCTCATTCTCAGCATCACTCTTGCAATATAATTATTTACTAACCACCTAATAAATTTTAACAAGCAGTGCCAAGTTTTTTAGCTTTCACTAATATACAACATAACAAACAAATCCACAATAGACCCATACACATTAGCTATATAAAAGAAACCAAAATTAAAGTCTAAAGCTGGGATAGATATAAAGTTCCTCGAATAAACCATCGGGTAAAATTCCAGTCCATGAAATCCAATTATCTAATATAATCTGAAATGCATAGGTCTAAATAAAACGAGTAACACGCCCAACCAACAACTGAAATAGAGAACCTAATCTAGATAGTAATAAATTAAGCGATTACTCTGAATCCTACAAGTCTCCATGTCAGTTGCAGTTACGTGTCCCTAAAAAGAGTAATCATCCTTAGCATCCCTAAGGTTGGACACCAAAAAGTTAAAAAAATAAATTTGACATGGGTCAGAGCCCAAAAATTTTACGTAAATGAAAATGTTAAGAACTTTCAATATTAATGAACTTGTAGAGCACACTCTCGAGTCACCCTTACCCCTCATCTTAAGTGCACACCTAACGTACTAACTTAGCCCGTCTAGTTACGCTACCCCGCCTAACTAGCCTTACCACTTGTTTGTTAATATTATACTATCCTTCCCCGAGTATAATTTCTACCTTTAGTTCATTAATTACTTTTCACCATTGCTAAATCAAAGCCTAATTAAATTATCACAATTTAATATATATAACTTTACTTCAGTTATTTAATTAAATAATCACATTTATAATTTATTACTTTATTTCCAATAATTATCACTAGTTATTTAAAACGGAACCGCTTACTATTAACCCATATATTTGTCTACACATAAATATACATAATAATATACTACAACAAACACACATATATCATGCACAGTCTTCATCCCTCAAAGTAATAACTCACGGTATGCGGGTCTCTATAAGGCTATCATTATCCAGGGCATGCTCACATCATCCTGGTTACCGGAGGTCGGACTCTCACACTGACTCGGTAAAAATTGCAAACATATTGGAGGCATTTCCACATCTTTCATCACCCAAATCAAACCCAATAATGATCCAAACAAGTTTCCAAGTCTTTCAATGATTTTTTATAAGAACCTAATCAACTGTCCACTCTTAGATTCATTAGTGACATTAGGATTAAATCCAAATCTCATTAATTCAATCATCATGAATTTAATATAATTTCCAAATTTCTTCCTTTGTTGTATCATCATTCTTCTAACAATTTCAGTCTAAATTTTTTTACTACGTAAATTCAGATTATAACGGAACCTATAACCACTATAAATTTCAATTAACTTCCATAAATTATTTATGTAGGTCTATCTACCAAAACCCATTTTACATGTAGTAATACCCAACCCAAAATTCAATTGATTTCTATCAAATTTTATATGAAAGAATTACTACACATAGATCAAGAAAGAAAGATATACACTTTGTTTAAAACCTTCGGATTTCCTTTGTGTCGATTTGAAGATAGGAAGATTCCTCCTCAATTTCTATCTCCAAGTTATGCCCTTTGGATCTCCTAAGTGTCCTGCCTCCTTCTTTTCTCACCAAAAGACTCTCAGAGGTTTAGTTTGTGTAAAGTGGATGCTACCTAACCCTAATATCTTATTTAAACCACTTAATCCCGAGTTTAGGTTAACCCCTAATGAAAAATGACATAAATTCCCCCTCGAATGGTCCCCGACTAGTCTAAAAAGCTCCCGGTAACCAATCTCTACCCCGGGTACTTGATTTTGACTATTTCGACCCATGTCGAGTCAACTGTGCACTTGAACTCACCATTCAAGTCACCAAAAATCAATATTCCATCTCAACCTATAATTGGTAAGTGAACCAAAAGCCTCAAACTCCTCCTTATTTTCCACATAAGAATTGATCTCATTGCAAAGTACTTTAATTTTCAAACCCACAGTAATAGCGTTATACAGGCTTTGGGTGAAAACAAGCATGAGTTCTTCCAAAGTAGGTTGCCTTGGCTCTAGAACCTCGCATTCCTCATCTGGTTGAAAATATTCTTCAAATTCAATAATATCGAAAGAAAAATCTTCGTTGGATTTGAATAATACATCCAACTCTTACTCCCAAAAATAATTTTCTTCTCGATATTTATTTTTAACCCTTTCATTCTCAAGAATTCAAAGGCCTTCATGCACATGAATAGGTGGAGGTGCGGATTCTTGAAAATAAAAGGTTTGAGTACTATTTCTATTTGAAAATTATTTTCTTCCTTATTTTCTTAACGCACAATAATATGATTTTGTTGAAAAAGATTTTCTTCCTAATATTTATTTTCAGGCATTTCGTTGTCAATAATTCGAAGGCCTTCGGGCACACTAAAAGGTGGAGGCGTGGATTCTTGAATAGAAAAATTTTGAGAACTATTCCCATATGAACCATTATAATTATCGAAACCACTATAAAAATACATGACTACCGAATATTTTGTAGATGGAAAATCCCCATAAAAAGGTGTGTGTCCGAGAATTTAATGTTTTTTTGTGCTCAAATGTGAAAGCCTATAAAAAGGTTACAATAAAGAGTATAAATACAATGGAAAAATATACTACAAAATAATAAATCAATTACAATATATAATAAAACATTCCCTAACAACGGCACTAAAAAACTGATTCGACTAAATAATTGTGTCTCCAATGCGGTGTGATTACGGCTCAAGTGCAAGCTGGGTGCTCAAGTAATAAATCGATAAACTGGGTGTCGAACTCAGGGAATAGGATGCAGAACATGACGATGAGTAAGAAAGACAACTACCCTTTCGGTTGACTCAGAGAAAGAAGGAAAAGATGATTATTTGTGAAACTTTCCTATCAACTAATTCAATTTAACGCATGCGAGAATAACTAAGCGATTTTAAATCAATATGGGAAAATGGAGTTTGGATACATTCTCCCGAACCTTCGTTGATTACGTAAATTATAAAAACTTTAAAAACCTAATTCTCAATTCAAAGAATCATCAAATACTCTCTAAGAATTTGACATGTGCAGATTGTACTCCTCACCTTTGACAGGAATAAAAAATAATCTGAACTCCTATTGCATCCTTAAACATTCTGATTACCTAGTGAAAATGGAATTGAAAGATATATAATATTTATTTATGTAATAAAGCAAGCCTTTGAATTGTTGATTTAATTATATTCTCTTTTAAGTCCATTTGTAACACCTAAGTTCGGTTAATGTACTCCAACCCACTAATAGCTTAGTCGGACATTGTTATGTAGGTAATACACGAAACTCTAACGTTGCATTCGATTAAAAATCATGATGGAACTATATTTAAACATGCACGGAGTTGTTAAAATCCCAGGAAATAAATAAAACATGCAAAGAAAAAGATCACGCGAGAATAAAGTAGAGGAAACATACTTGATATATTAAATATTGATAAGAAGTCCAAAAAAGTGTAATCTTAATGTTGGAATTCAAAACTACAGTTCTTTACTCCTTCTCCCACTATTCCTCGGTTAAAAATTGATTAAAACTTAGTATAATATCAAATTGCAACACTACATAGTCGTTTTTGCAAGAGTCCTAACTTAACACAACTCCAGAAAAATCAACAATAAAAACAAAATTTGCGCATCAGGTGGCTCGAACCGGTTCAGGTGCATAGGATAACCGGTTCGGTTCTTGAAAAGTTACTACATTTGTTTGATTCTTCTCTTTTACTTTGGATTTCTTTCTCAATATTGAATGCTCATAACTTCTTCACCGTAGCTCTTAATTGAATGCCATTTCTTCCAGTATTCTTGTGACTTCAAGCTCTATAACTTTCTGGTGGCTTTGCTTTCGGACTAAGGTTAGAAAATTACTAAAATACCCTTCGATCTCCTTCCCTTGGTTTCTTTCATTTTTTTGATTTCTCTCCCGCACTTTATTGTATGAAATACCTGGAAAAAACATGAGAGATACACAAAACTCAAAATAATAGCCGAGAAGGATTAGTAGCATAAATATGATGCACAAGATCATAAAGTAATTAAAATTGTGGGGATTAATATGAATCATTTACGCCTTATCAAATCCCCCTAATTTAGAGCATTGCGCATCCCAAGCAATGAAAAAGAATAAGAGAATGACTTAAAAAATTGTAAAAACTTTGTTGGGATAGAATACCTCTTTCAAGGGAAAGCAATTGCATTTAGGTATGCAATAAGCCGTTAAACCCCTAAGTTACCCTAGTAGGACGAGTGGTGTCTCGTGAGGATTTGCAGTGAATATACCCACAATATTCGTTTTACGACTCAAAAAAAGTATCAAAATAACTAAAATAGCAAAATTTAAATTTCGTAAAAATAGTCACTTAAAATTTTTCATCAATAAATATCAATTCATAGTGTGTGTGTGAAGTCAAAAATAAAATCGGTAACTTCCACCAATTGATCATTACTTTACTATCCAAAAATTCATTTTCATTCAATTTCTCATGGATGCACTCACAAATGAATCACTCCGAATGTGGCTATTTCTCTCGTTATACTTGATATAAAGAGGAAATATAATGGAATATAAAGCCACACATACAATTAGAAAGACAAAATAATTATGGAGAATAGATCTCATCATTGGAATACGTTGGTTTGGTAAACAGGAAATGTCGACTCTTATCTGCACCAATTAATCAACCTTTTTATCTTTGTGTGCCTTAGGCTCTCCACGCGGCAATTGATTTCATAATTCGGACTAGGTTAGGACTTTTTTAAGTTTAAGGTGTATTGGGTAAAAGGTGGGAATCTCTTGAAAATTCAAAATCGAAAATATTTCTTACGATGTCCGTTAGTTCTTTTTCGAGCTTTTGCTCATTTTCTCTTCTTTTTATTTCTATTTTTTCCTATATAATTTTTTTTCCCTTTTTCATTCTTTTATAATTTTATTTTCTTGCTATTTTTGTTGAGGACTATTCTATATTTCTTGCCCCTTTTCGTGCATCATTTGGGTTTAATTGATCAATTTTTTTTATTTTCACAACTTTGGGCTTGATGGATTTTTAGGGTTCTGGGAATTTTATTGAGCTCAATTGGGTTTGCAAAAAGGGATAATTTTTCATTATCTTTTATGTCTCATATTTTTGGGTAAACAAACGATGTCCTAACTTCATTTATATGAGATATTTTTAGCGTGTTTTTTAAGACAACATCTCACTCGTTTTTCGTAACCGATCCAAATAAAGGAATAGAGATTTTCAATAACTTATTTAACGATAAATTGAACTTTGAGTTTACCATTAATTCAGATTGATTTAATTACTCAAAATCTCACCGAGTTAATTAATCTCCACACTTTTTCGCAAAGTCATCAATTTTTGCTCAATTTTCATTTTTTGTCAATTTCGACTTTTGTGCATTAAATTTTTACAAATTGAGACTTCAAAAAAAAAATTTAGTGATATTTTTAAAAAATTTAAATCCTAATTTTAAATTATTTTGAAGAAAAATATTTTTAGCTTTTTTTTCCCAACAAAATCATGCTTGGTAAATAACATGTGATCAAGTCAATGGAATTAAATAATAAATGGAAAAAAATATCCCACACACCCTAACTTAAGTGTTGCATTGTCCTCAATGCAAATCAAGAACACAACATAAAGAGAGGAAAAGAAAGATATTTACCCAAAACTGAGTGATTCTCGAAGTACGAGTCCATTGAATCTACAAAGCATGTCAAAACCAAGCATAACAAAAAAGAAAAATAAAAACTTTAACTAGTTATACTAGACTATAATAAAAAAAAAGATATAAATAAAAAAAAGTAACTATTTACAACCTACAATTTGAACTTCTACTAAACCACACACTAGAAATCAAAATTTTTTAGGGTCCACCCAAAATACGATTTGACTTTGCGGGATAATTAGTGTAACCTCACTTGGATGCATGACTCCTTAAAAGTAGAAATTATGTTTGAACAATGGAAGGCATGTATATGGTAGAATAAATGAACCATCATCAATTAAAATTTTTAAGGGGATGATGGGGAATTGGTTGCTAAGGGGGGCAAGTATAATTAGGTTCCAAGAAAAATTGAATTACCTCCCAAGGTTTTTTCAAGTATAATGGGAGGCAAGGCACACAAAAAGGAAGAACCCATATTAGAAAACAATTCAAGTAAAGAGATCTTGTCGGTAAAAGGTTTAAACATTTCAAAAGATTCAACCGACTCATAGGAATCTAACGGTACTTGTAATGGTTCAATAACAGAGAATAAAAATAGGCTAAAATAAATTCAATCTCAAGTGATTCATCATCACTTAGAGAATGAATTTCAAGAGAGAAAAACTCACTTTCAATGAGATGTTCTTTTAAAAAGTTTTAGGTGAACCACAAGTCTCAACCTCCTCTTTGTTTTCCACATAAGAATTAATCTCTTTGTAAAGTGCTTTAATTTCCAAACCCATACCGAAAGCTTTATCTAGGATTGAGGTGAAAGGAAGCATTAGTTCTTCCAAAGTAGGCTTCCTTCGTTCTAGAACCTTGGATTCCTTATTTGGTTGAAAACATTCTTCAAATTCAATAATATCAAAAGAAAAATCATCATTCGATTCGAATAATGCATCAACCTCTTCCTCCCCAAAATGATTTTCTTCCCGAAATTTATTTTCAAGCCTTTAATTCTCAATAATTTGAAGGCCTTCACGCACAGTAATAGGTGGAGACGGGAATTCTTGAAAATAAAAGGTTTAAGAACTATTCCCATGTGAAAATGATTTTCTTCCCGATATTTCTTCCCGATTTTCTTCACACACTGTAATATCCTTTTGTTGAAAGAGATTTTCTTCCTAATATTTGTTTTCAAGCCTTTCATTCTCAATAATTCGAAGGCCTTTACGCACAGTAATAGGTGGAGGCACCGATACTTGAAAATAAAAAGTTTGAGAACTATTCCCATATGAACCATTATAATTCCCAAAACCACTATAAAAATACATGATTATTGAATAGTTTGTAGATGGAAAATCCCTGTAGAAAGGTGTGCGATCGGTAATTCAATGGTTCTTGGAGCTCAAATGTGCAAGCCTATAAAAAAAGGTTAAAACAAAGGAAAAATATACTATGAAATAGTAAATCAATTACAATCTATAACAAAATATTCCCTAAAAATGGCGCCATAAACTTGACGCGACTAAATAATTATGTCTTTAATGCGTGTGATTACGACTTGAGTGCAAGTCGGTCGCACAAGTAATAATTCGATAAACCGGGTGTCGAACTTAGGGAATATGACTTAGAACGTGACGACGAGTAGGAAAGACGAATACCATTTCGATTAACTCAGAGAACAAAGGAAAATATGATTGCTTAGAACGAAGGAAAATATGATTGCTTAAAAAATTTCCTATCAACTAATGCAGTTTAACTAAACTAGTAATTTAACTATGCGTACAAGAATAACTAAGCGGTTTTAAATCAATGTGGGAAAATGGAGTTGGGATACACTCCCCCAAACCTTCAGTGATTACTAGAACATAAAACTTTGAAAATCTAATTCTCAATTCAAAGAATCATCAAATACTCTCTAAGGAATTGACATGTGTAGATTGTACTCCTCACAATATCAAATCAAAAATTTTATTTGACGAGAATAATAAATTATCGAAAATCCTATTATATCCTTAAATATTTCGATTTCCTGGGGCAAACGGAATTAAAAGATCCATATTTGCTTTTAAGTCCATGCGTAACACCTAGGTTGGGTTCATGCACCCAACCGTCTAATAGCTTAGTCGGACATGGTTACGTGGGTAATACATGAAATGCGAACGTTGCATGCGATTAAAATCATGATGGAACTATATTTAAACGTGCATAGAGTTGTTAAAATCTATGAAAATAAATAAACATGCAAAGAAAAAGATTATGCAAGAATACAGTAGAGGAAACAAACTTGATATATTAAATCTTGAAAAGCAATCCACAAAAGTGTAATCTTAATGCCAAAATTCAAAACTATGGTTCTTTTTTCCTTCTACCTATATTCATCGATTAAACAATTGATTAAAACTTCGTCTTTTATCAAACTACAACATTTCATGGTCGTTTTTGCAAGACTCATGACTTAACGCAACTCCTAGAAAAATCAGCAATAAAAAGAAAATTCGCGCATCAAGTGGGTCGAACCGATTCAGGTGCATAGGCGAACCGATTCAAAGTTAAACCGATTTGGAATTTGGTTCTGGAACTTTTTGCATTGTCTTGCTTCTTCTCTTTTGCTTTGAATTTCCTTCTTAACGTTGAACGCTCATAACTTCTTCACCGTAGCTCGAAATTGGACGTCGTTTATTCCTGTATTCTTGTGAATTCAAGCTATTTAACTTTAAAATTGGCTATGCTTCTGGACTAAGACTAAAAAATTACTAAAATTCCTTTCGATCTCCTTTCTTTGGTTTCTTTCACTATTTTGATTTATCTCTCGCACTAACTTTCATGAATTACTGGTAAAACACATGAGAGATATACAAAACAATAAATACTTGCCAAGGATGGTTATTAGCATAGATATGAGATAAATTCAAGTTAATTACTATGCACGGGATCATAAAAGAACTAAAATTAAGGGTATTAATATGAAACATTTATGCCTTAGCAACTTCCATCGCCTCTAGCTGCAGAGTTGCAGCCTCAATTCCTTCATAGCAGAGTATATCAGAATGCACAGCCCTAACAAGAGGGATAGGGGTGGGGAAAGGTTCACACAGTGGATGGTACACTTTATGTTTATTGCACCCTAACTATGGTTTTATTTGGCACTAACACTATACACTCTTTTATATAATGTATTTTTATGGAGACTTTTGATTTATTTCCTAGACTGTACGACATGGATTTATTTATAACTATTCTTTTAAGTGAGTAGACTCATATTTTGGAGAGATGCGAGGATGTTGGGGTAGACATCACTAGATTGCATTTTGGGGATAACTTGTTAGTTTTAAATATCCCCCATTTATAATGTGATATTGTGTTTGGGTTTATTGGTTAGATACGAAGCTCACATAAACTCTAAGCAATTCTTTTCATGATATTAGGTCAGGCGATGTATAGAATGGTTATGCCTAGGCCGAAGGGTGGTTCCATAACTTATTTATACTTTATAGATGAGGAAACACGAGAGGATACAACTGTTCCCTTAGGTTTGATACTAATTATTTGAGATTTTTTTGACGTGTTTGAGGAGGGGCTAGGATTTATGTAGTCTTGAGAGAATATTTTATGATCGACGTGGCTCCCGACACTAATTTGATTGCCAATGTTCCTTATTGGATTGCTCTTTTGGAAAAGTGACAGTTATAAGAGAAGATTAATAAGCTATTAGAGCATGGATTCATTCGGCATAGCATGTCTCCATGGGGAGATACAGTTCTCATTATGAAGATGTGGTATGGTTCATTACATTTATATGTTAATTACACTGAGTTGAACAAGGTGATAATGAACGACAAGAACCCTTTGTTAATGATAGATGATTTGTTTAATAAGTTACAGGGTGTTCATTCTCCTCAAATATGGATTTGCATTTAGTCTATCATCAGTTGAGGGTAATGGAGGAGAGCATACTAAAGACTATCTTCTTGACTCAATAAGGATCATATAAGGTTAGGGTTATGACATTTAGACTGACCAACACCCCAGTCATGTTTATGGATATACTTAGATTATTTTATCATGGTCTTTATCGATAAAATTATGATTTATTCATGGACCGTTGATCAAGTTGACTTAGAAGCGTATTTTGTTCTTATCAACTGAGAGGTTTTAGCAGGCCATTGATATTCTCAAGGAGAAGATGATTTTGGATCTAGTTTTGGCTCTGCCTAGGAGTAAGGTTGAGTACAGGGACTAGGTGGGGTGTTGATGCAGGAGGATCGACTTATTAATTATGCATCTCAAAGTAGAAACATCATGAGGTTAACTATATAACTCATGATTTAGAGTTCACAAGGGTTGTGTTTGTACTTTATATTTGTAGGCATTATTCGTGGGGTGAGAAGTTTAGGCTTTATGGTGATCACCGGAGTCTTCAGTATCTGTTCATGCAAAAGGAATTGAACATGAGACGATGAAGGTGGTTAGAGTTCATTAAGGACTACCAATTTACACCCCGAAGAAGGCTAATGTGGAGGCAAATACTTTGAGTTGACGACCATGTGGAAGTTTTTCTACATTGTCGTTGACGGATGTGAGTTCAGCTCAGGTGATTAGCGAGTAAGTCGATGCTTTCTTGGGGATGATCATAATAAGTCCTGATATTATAATGTGGTTAGTCCGAGTACAGTTAGATAAAATGTCATATAAGCAGAGAGTGGCTGAGATTCTGGCTACTAATTTAGCTATTTACACCATTATTTCTAATGGTTGATTATGGTAGAAGGAAAGCTTGGTGGTACCTTCAGATGAGGAGTTGCATAAGGATGTCATATTGGAGGCCCGTAGATTGCAATATTTTATATATACGAACATAATATTGATGAGTAGGCATGAAGAGAAACGTTGTCGTGTTTATGTCCTAATAAAGTACATGTCAGATGATGAAGGTGTATCACCAGTGACCGTCGGCTAAACTTTAGCCCGCACCCATTCCCGAGTGGAAGTGGGGCATTATTTTAAAGTACTTTATCATAGTTTTTTCATCGACACCTAGAAATCACGACTCTATTTGGGTTATAATAGACCGCTTGCTAAAGATTGCACATTTCTTGCTTGTCTGTATGAATTTCATAACAGACTAGTACAGACGGTTTTATGTATCACGGATTATTCATTTGCACGGGGTACCTTTTTTTATCCTTTCTGAAAGGGATTTGACTTTTGTTTCCCATTTAAAAAAAACTTTTAGGAGGTTACGGGGGCATGCTTACACCTTATTACATCTTATCATCCTCAAACGGAGAAGATGAACTATATTTTGAAGGATATGATACGAGCATGGGTTTTGTATTTTAAGCATAGTTGGTCGCTGAATACCCTTGGTGGTGTTCGCCTACAACAACAACCATCATAAATCAATTGTTATGGACCCGTATGAGGCATTGTATGGGAAATATAGTAGATCACTTGAATGTTAGTTACATCCTGATGATAATAGTTTATTGGGATTCGAGTAAGTTTAGGAGAAGATTGAGAATATTAGATGATTCGAGAGAGGATCAAGACTATCTAGATTAGGAAAATAGTTATGCATATATAGAGATAAAGGGCATTCAGTTTCAGATGGGTGATCAAGTTCTTCTCAAAGTTTTACCATAAAGGGGTGATGTGTTCTGGGAAGAAGTGAAAGTTGGCCCCGAGGTATACCGATCATTTATGATCACAGATCGAATATGGACACTTGCATATCATTTATCACTTCCAGACTATTTAGACTGGATACATAATGTGTTACATGTATCCATGTTTCATCGATTCTTGTGGGGTAAGGCCGCCTATCAACATATTGACTTGGGGGATATTGAGTTAGAGGATGATGCTTCATATAGTGAAGAACTAATATGTAATTTAGACAGTAGTGTCGAGATATTAAGGTCTAAGGAGATACCCCTAGTTCATATTCAGGGGATTTATCATCATGAGGTTGAGTCCACTTGAGAGTGTGAGTATATAATTAAATAATAGTATCGACAGCTATTTTGAGGTATTTATGTCTTATTTTTTGTGAATTCAGAGTACGAAATTATTTTTGTTTGGGGGAGAATGTAATACCACATATTTTTAAAGGAAATTAATAATTAATTTGTACTAACACACCGTAAATTAGCCTTTAGTCCCTTAGATAGACAAATTTCTAAGAAAACCCTAATTCTTCCTAAATTACCAAAATGCTCTTATAAGTAGAATTAGGATACTTTACAAACTCCTACACATATTTGATCCCAACTTTCACTCAAAGTTTGACCTAAGGACCATATATTTTATAAGATTGTTATAAGCAAACCCATTAAGTTTGCACAATTACACAAAATCCCCTATATTTTGAAAAAATAAACTAAAAACATTATAACCTATATGAAAACTATCCAAGGTCCTAAACTTAAACCCAAACTTATTTATTCAACACCCCTGGTGACATGGAAACAAATGGACAACCAGCATAGGTTGTACCATGTAGGTAACCTATGGTACCCTTTTTACCTTAAATGAAACAGTAATGGAAACCTTTGTAAATCAGTCAAAACTCCAGCTCTAAAATAATCAATCAACTCCCCTTTGTGAACCCTATAAATACCCCCTCTTATCTCAGTCGAAATACATCCCGACTGAGTGCAATTTCAAAGAAGACTTATGACAGTTTTTACATTTTCATAATTTTATATATGAATGCTTGTTTCTTAAATGCGTTTATGTTTCTACATATCACTCGAGTAAAAATATGCATTTACATGTGAAAGTTGACGTGTATATGCAGTGAAATAGCTCAGAAAATAAAAAACTCCATTAAAGCTTGAGCTTCAATTGTGGATTATGCTTCCTTGACTTTGAACCAGTTTTAAAGTGAGGTAAGTCGAGCTTAAGTTCTCAAGAACCTATGTGTAATGTTTAATTGAACAAAAAATCAATTTTGATACCTCCAATCATGGGTTGAAATTTTCGGCCCTGAAAATTTTAAAAAACTAATTCGCAAGTTTTACTCCACCAAAATCCCTCAAACTAATTTCAATATTTCCCATTTTGTATGTAGAATAAAACCATTATGACGTCGGAATGAGAATCATAGATTTCACGAGTAATCCAAATTCTAGAAGATATGTTTCGAGCTTATACCTTAGACTTTTTTGGTTCATGGAACAATCATCTTAACGTGATCGAATTCTCCTACAATAATAGTTATCAAACTAACATTCAAACAACCCCTTATGAAGCTCTTTATGGATGACCCTCCCGCTTGCAATTATGCTGGAATGAATACGGAGACAACCATTACTGAAACCACAAAAAAAGATACGCCTCATTCGATAAATATTAACTTTCATCCCAGAGTTAACAAATGATTTACACCGACACTCGGCAAAAAACCATAGAACATGAAGTAAATAATCAAGTGTTTTTACGAGTATCTCCACGAAAATGGACTGATACGATTTGGAAAGAAAGGAAAGTTATCACCCTGCTATATTGGTCCCTTTAGAATTATCAAACGTATTGAACCAGTAGTTTATCATCTATAATTACCTCTCGAACTATCTAATCTTCATAACGTATTAGGTTTCATAATTGCGAAAATACATCCTTGATGCAAGTCACATCAGTACTTGGAAATGTATCACCGTTGAACCCAACCACGAATTTGAAAAAATTCCTATCCAAACTCTCGATCAATAAGAAAAGGTTCTCCAAAGAAAAACCATACCACTAGTCAAGGTTCTTTGGCGACATGACGGAGCTGAATAAACTATATGGGAAACAGAAGACATGATGAGACAATAATACCCTGCACTTTTCCCAGGTATTTTTGTGGACGAAATTTTTTTGGGTAAGAATAATGTAACAACACCCCTTAAATTAGCCTCTAGTCGCTTAAATAGGCAAATTTCTAAGAAAAACCCAAAATTTTCCTAAATTACCAAAATGCCCTTATCAGTAGAATTAGGATACTTTACAAATTCCTATACCTATTTGATTCCTACTTTCACTCAAAGTTTAACCTAATGACATAAATTTTATAGGATTTTTATAAAAAAAATCCATTAAGTTCGTATAGTTACACAAAATCCCCTAAACTTTAATAAAATAAAATAAAAACCTTAAAACCTATATGAAAATTTTCGAAGGACCAAAACTTAAACCCAAACTTATTTACTCTACACCCCCTGGTGACATGGCACCAGCTGGGCAACCAACATAGGTTGTACCATGTGGGTAACCTATGGTATCCTTTTTAACTCCAATAAAATAACAATGGAAACCTATGTAAAATAGCCCAAACTCCACCTCTAAAACAACCAATTAATTCCCCTTTGTGAACTTTATAAATACCCGCTTTTATCTCATTCGAAATACATCCCAAGTAAGTGCAATTTCAAAGTAAACTTTTGAGAGTTTTTACATTTCTATACTTTTAGGTATGAATGCCTGTTTCTTGAATTTGTTAATGTTTATTCATATCTATAGAGTAAAAATATATGTTTACGTGTGTACACATAGTGAAATAGCTCGAAAACTAGAAAACTCCATTAAAGCTTGAGCTTTAAAGGTGGATTATGATTCCTTCACTTTGAACTCGTTTAAAAGTGAGGTATTGAGCTTTGGTTCTCAAGAACCTGGATGTAATATTTAACTAAACAAAAAAAGGCCTTTGATACCTCAAATCATGGGTTGAATTTTCGGCCCTAAACATTTCAAAAAACAAATTCGCAGATTTTACTCTACTTAAATCCCTAAAACCAAGTTCAATCTTCCCATCTTTAATATAGAATAAAAATTTTATGATGTTGGAATGAGAATTCAATCAGTTGAGTTTGGTCAAAATTTCACCATTTTTATAGAAATCCAATATAGCTTGATTTATCCCACCAAAATTCTTAAAACCAATATGGTTAGATTCCTTTTTAAAAATTAGGCAACTTTGATTGATGAATCAAATTGAAAGGAATTATAAAATATTTCGAAATCAAGGTCAAAGTTTTAAATCCCAAAAGTCAAAATGTCAAGAGGTTAAAGGTGATTGACCTACCCGCGCACGAGTGACAGTCAAAATAGGCACGTCACACATTTGACCAAGCGTGTGAGGGTGAGTTTCCAATAAAAAAAATCTAGTTCTATTTTATTATTCTCAACAAATTGGTATATTACACCACCATGTTTGGATACCAGGAAAGTTTTTTCTCAAGAAAATCAATTTTGTGCTTAAAAATTAACTTTTATATTTATAATTAACTCCATATCCACTTTTTCAAGTACTTCAAACTCCCCCAAACCATTTCTTTGTATATGTCACTAACTTTAAATCCTAATGGAATAAGGGAAAAACATTTATTTAAAAAAAATTAAAATTTACACTTGATACCCTCTTAGTTATTTTTTTTCACATAAATCTCTTCTGAAATTACATCCTAATACATAACATAAACATTGTTTTGAACCCATTTGACCTACTTACACTTGTTATAGCTTCAGACTACCCAGTAAATTAGTCTCACAACCAGCCAAAATTCATAAAAACTCATAGTAGGTGATTTAAGATTCAATATTAGACAATTTGAGATCATGTCTTTTAATTACAGATTGTTATATCACCGTGTGATAATTTTGAAATCATAATTCAAATACGAACTCCTTTTATTAGTTTAAAGTTATGTTGTATAATTGTTCCCATGATATTCTCAATTATTCTCGAAGCTGATAAACCATCATAATTGAACCGCTAAACATCTTTACCCTTAATTGATGTATATCCTTGCAACCTATTATGAATAATGCATATAACCCTACAATTTATTATCCTTATCAGTAAAACCTCAAGTAGCATATCTTACAATTTAGGGATTAGACCCCGATATGCCCCAATAATTCCAACTGGCCAGTAAAACTTAGATGTTGAGAGCCTAGCTTTGATTACTTGCTACATACATATGAGTGCCACTTTAGTTAAGTGTGTCGAGCTATATTTTACTATTCCTAGATTATTGATATTGCCCGTTCAAGTGTATTTTATGCCTTGAGAGATATTGATATAATACGTTTACGCTATTGAAGCCTTATAATCTATGATTTATGGGTTATCGTGTTATAATTTGAACTATTATCACATTAACTTGTTACTCAATTTATATAGTTATCTTCACTATATTATCCTTTTACATATCAATAGACTTCAGTATACCCTTGGTAGTTCTATGATATTTCATTTTGTTTCAACAGGTATAATCTCAATATTTCCATCTGTCATTTTTTAACACCTTATCATCTTCCATATGTTGTATAGAAATAAAAATTATCTACTTGGCATGTTTGCTTAATTATTTAATTCTAGATGGACGACGAATGTGACGAAGACTAGTTACCACCCGCGTCTTTGAACTTTTATTCTCTTCTACCCCCGAAAATATTCACAGTTGCGTACATGTGGGCAGTGACATACAAAGATTGTATTCCCCGTTGGAACATCTACACCACAACTTATCAGCTCTTATGAATTCCGAGTATTTCGTCGAAATTTTAAATTTATATATGGCATGAACTAATAATATTGTACTTTTATTTTTCAGACTTTAATATTTAATAGGATGTTAGTCATCCCCATAATAAAAGTCTTTTAAATTTTGCTACACTAAAATCATTATTGTATTTCATTTTATTCTTATTTATCATCAAAACATAAAATTCGCGGATGTGACAACATGGTATCAGAACGTAATCGAATTTTATGCCTATACATGACAAATAGGGGGACCTTAGCCTACGTCTTATATGATTATTATTATAAATATTTCCCTTATCACATTTGGTTACTCATACAATTTTGTAGTAATGAATATTTGGGATGACATTAATCTCAACATTCGTGACTCGACATACGAACGCTTTGAGCGCGCTATCAAAGAAGTAGGATATGCCAAATTGTGCCAACATATCATAAGCATGGATTGTGACTGGGAAATTGCCACTCCAAAAATTAAAAACAGTTTACTCATTGGTCATCTAATTGGAGATGTTTAGGCCACCCGACAAGCTAAAAGGTTTTTCGAAGATCCTGAATTTTCGTAACAAGCAATCCATCTCGCATGGGACGTGGTACCACCCAATGAAGTTGCCATGACTCATCCCGTTTCCCTGATAGACTATGGACATTTTCCCCCGTTACTACTATCTTCACCCCTACTGATACCATTACTTCACAAGACTCCTTAGATGATGACTCCGATCCTTTCGAAGATGATGGTGATTCTGAATATGATCAAGTAGTTATCTGAATGGATTAAAAAAATCATCAAAATATGGTTGTAATTAAATAAGCTCTACAAGTTTAAGTGCGCAAGTAGATGACAACCCTCATTACTGGATCACAACTGTAGTATAACCTAATAGTTCTTTTTTTTATAAAATAGAATTGATAGTGATATATTTTTTTCTTTCTTTTCTCTACGATAACTATGTACTAGAAAGTTGAACATGACATAAAATGACGACTTGTTTGCGGTATCTTTACTTATAATTTATCTACTCTAATATTATTTATATAAGATGGTTACTACTCGAGCAACTACCAATGGGACTCAAGAAGAACCTTATATCCCACAGATGCCAAATCTTACTAGCACCAATGAAGGAATTCTACATTGTCTCCAAGTGACAATTACCCTAACCCATCAACAACGAATTATACCTCCACCCCCTATGAATAATGAATTTCTATAAGATTTTAGAAGTATTAACACCCTTAAGGAATTTTTGAGACAAAAACCTCCAGCATTTCTTGGAAAGCCTGGTGCAGTTGAAGCAGAGAAATGGATTCGTTAAACACTTAAGGTACTTAATGGAGTTGGAATTATCCCTGAACTTAGGGTAAATCTGGATTTATATCTATTCAAAGGAGAAGAAAATTTTTGGTTGCAATCCATCTTACATTCTTGAAATGTGAATGAATTAACTTGGGGACAATTTGAAGAAATTTTCTTCAACAAGTACATTTTAGAGACCGTAAGAGATCAAATGACCATAGACTTCTTAAACCTATAGCAACAACAATTGATAGTGGTCCAGTATGAATCCAAGTTTATTGAACTATCTCGATATGACCAGGAATACATTGACACCAAGCCCAAAAAGTGAAAACATTTTTAATAGGGTTTACGCCAAACCGTAAAATCCTTTGTTATCCCTTTACATGTCTAAGAGTTTAATCGAATGGTAGAAATATCCTTTAATATATATAAAAATCCCGCAGTTACTGACCCAACTCGAATTTCTAATCCTTTCCAAAATCAATATGTTATTAGGAATCAACCAAATCAGAGAGATCACCCTTGAAACAAACCCAAGGATGGACTTGAATTCAGCCAAATTTAACACAATAACATCATACCTTTTATACGTTTCCATGAATGCAACCAAGTAGGATACCTGAGACCCTAATGCCCAATTTTACAAATGCCTCCTCCTTCTACCTCACCTAACTTTGTTAAACCTCATTTTAAAAATTCCACAAATAACTTTAACTGTCTGTCGCAATTAAATCCCCGTGAAAAGAAGAAGGAACCAATTAATAAGAATCAAAGTCGTAACTCCTCCCTTCTCCCAGGAAAAAATCCAAATCATCACAGTGCGGTCGAAGGTAATCTTCTTTTTATAATATTTTAGAATATGTATTATTTGATTCTGGATCCACACATTCTTTCATCAGTCAATTGCGTCTGACTAGGATACAACTATATTGTAGTCCGTTAGCTTATCTTTTCACTATAGGAATGCCAACAGGAGAAATAGTTGTTACCAATAGAATTTGTAAATGTCATATCTTACATTTTGGAGCCAGGATATTAACCCTGGACTTAATTGTCCTTGATTTAAAATAATTTGATTTAATAATAGGAATGGACGTTTTATCTCCAAACTATACTCACATTAACTGACATACGAAGACGATAACATTCAAACCACCTCTCCAAATATCATTTTGTTTTCAAGGAATAAATCCCCGCCAACCTTTACTTTTTCAGATAAGTGAAAAGAAGACCTCTTCGCTTTACCATATTTTGACCCAATACAAAGATGTGCACTAATGCCTCAATTTGAATTGTAATATACCCCAGTTTTTTATAACACAACCCAATTTATTATAAATGTCCCGCATGCATGCTGACCGTTATTTTTTATTTTCATATTATAATTCGGCTATTTTTGTCGATTTATATATTACATGGAAACATCTTATTAGTCTATGTCAATATGGTGCGAAAAATTAGTGTTTTGTCTTTCTCAATCACATATAAATCAAAGTATAATTCACCAATAAAGTGTAGGGACTTTATCCCAAAGGCCCTTTAAGAAAGATATCGACCCGCTTAAGTCCACTTTTCTATTACCATTTAAAAATGGAACCATACCTTATATTATTATATTAGTTACACTCATTATTTATTTTTTTCCTATTATATACTTTCATGAAATTTATAGTAACTTTAGAGAATTCATAAATTCTTTTATATAATTAATAAATGCTTTAACAATTTCACAAATACATTGACAATATTATAAATAGTTTTGACAAAATTATATATATCTTAGTTAAAATATAGATATTACCATTTGTAAGAAAATATAGATACTTTAGGGTAAAATATAGTTTACAGAAAAAGTTGAGGAGAAATTTTAATTTTCTAGTCTAATATATATATATATATATATATATATATACTCCATTGTCGAAGAAAACCCTAATACCTTATTAACCCTTAATTTTTCTTCTCATTTCCTTTCGAATCCTTTTTTGACAACCGTGGAGATTGTTCCTTATGCATGAATGCATTCCTCCCATGAATAAATTATTTTCTATTATTTAACTCTCTTTTCCTCTCTTAACCTCATTAGTTTACCTCACCCATCCCTATTTTTTTCATTAAAACACATACACATATGGGAGAGATCTAAATCGATGTGAAGAGTTTAGGGCAAGATCGCGAACCTCCAATAGAAGCATCTGACAATGAGGAGTGTAATTTAACAATGGCATGGGTAATAATTTTGGTGTTTGAGTATTTTTCGCGTATAATTTTTTATAGAGGGATTTAAAAAGGACTAAAAAATAACTTTCCCTTTCTTATCTCAAAACTTTGTAGGGGATTAGTGCCATTTTATTTAAATATTAGGATTTTTATGATTGTCTCATTCATTTGGTTAGTGGTGAAATAAGTCACATTGATTTTAACAATCTTTTAAGTCCTAATAATATATATATATATATATATATATATATATATATATAGAGAGAGAGAGAGAGAGAGAGAGAGAGAGAGAGTGATATAGATAGATAGATAGAGAGAGAGAGAGAGAGAGAGAGAGAGAGAGAGAGAGAGAGAGAGAGAGAGAGAGAGAGACTCATGCGGTCTCCATTTGCGATCTTACCATGCAGTCTT
Source organism: Sambucus nigra (assembly GCA_949130495.1). Taxonomy (NCBI): domain Eukaryota; kingdom Viridiplantae; phylum Streptophyta; class Magnoliopsida; order Dipsacales; family Adoxaceae; genus Sambucus; species Sambucus nigra. Next base: position 513,357,278 of record OX422221.1, on the reverse strand, counting down.
TGACAAAGTTGGGTAAAATAACACATTTCAGTACGAGTAAAGCCACTTTATGTTTGATATAGGTCCTAAAAAAACCCAAACATTTTCACCCACCCCTCACTTTAAAATGGTTATAGTAGCTCCATATTGAACCCACACTCGTGATTCCTCATGTTTTGGTTATAAATTAAACCCACACCAGCGATTCCAAAAACAATGTGGGCTTAATTTGTAACCAAAGCCAAAGAAATCGTGGGTGTAAGTTCAATATGGAGATGTTGTCGCTGGCTTATATATATATATATATATATATATATATATATATATATATATATATATATATATATATAGAGAGAGAGAGAGAGAGAGAGAGAGAGAGAGAGAGTTGGGTGCAAATGTTTGGGTTTTTTGGGGACCTTTTATCTAACCAGAAATGGCTTTACCCGACTTGAAATGTGTTGTTTTACCCAACTTCATTGAAAACCACATAGTAAGAATGCACATGAAAATCGTATGAAATCCTTTCTCTAAATGGAGACCGGCATGAGAGATTTTATCTATATATAACTCCTTAATATTTGTTCCTCATAATTCTTCTTATTTTCTTACTAAAACAAATTATCACTCTCATAGTAAATGGTTAGTATATTAAAATAAATGGTTGCACCGTTTATTAACTTATGATAGTTATTTACTTTTTCGTTTAATTCTCCTTCTCTTTTTTTCATCATAATAAGTAAATATTTTCAAACCTATTAAGCATAAAAAACATTGTAAATATTCATTGCGTTCATAATTTTTTCCATTTGAAGTTTATAGTGATTATGGAATTTGTTTTATATGTCTAAGTGAGTAGTGTGACAACCCGCCTATTCTAATATCGGGTGGTCAATCTTCTACTAAAATAAAATAGGAATCTCAGTATGGTCCATTCTCAACATCTATGTCATAATAACAATATAAAAAAATAATACAAATAAACCATACACTACAATGAGCAGAATAATTCCTCATGCATAGATAAATAATAAGTATGAACTAAATAAACCATTAGTTACCAAATAATATCATCCACTCTATAAAACTGAATAATACTAACTGAGTACTGAATTAAATACCTGTCAAAATATAAATCCTATCCATCTAAAGGCAACATGTCCAAACAGAAAACTGAAATGAAATGATCATATCTATATCGAATGGACTGAGCTGTTTAAATCAAGTCCTTTAGCATCCACAACTAATGCAACAACGAGAACGAATATGTTCCTACGGTCCCGACTGCTACTGCTGCACACCTGGGAATTTAAAAAGAAAAATAAGGAAAAATAATTGCCCACAATTCAAATCCCAAAAAGTAGAAAATATTTTTCAAGTAGATAATTGTTTTAAATCAACTAAAACTTATAGTGTGTTACTTTCATAATTAACCGGTCATACTTATACGAGATAACACCTCACTTCTCAACTATAGTACGAACCTAACATTTTCATTTATTATCCTAATTAAACTACCCGATCTAACTGAGATATGTAACTTCTATCTAAGACCAATCCAGATAATACTCTCTTGTAGCTAAATATAATTAACTTCACTCGGTATATGTTCATAAATAATATTTTAGCGACACACTTGCTATAGACATATATTCAGGTAATAAACAAAACATAGCTAAGCTCGTGCTACAAATAGATATATAAACTAGATCGAATAAACACACACACACACACACACACACACATATATATATATATCCCAGAGCCTAATCCTCACGAATATATCTCTCATGCGCTATCAAGCCCCAAGCATCATGCATCACATTGAGCCACTGGGTCGGAATCTCAACACCGATCCCAGACAAAACACACACAACAAAAGTGGTTATAGACATACATCAAGTGGTTACAACCATAACAAATCATACCCAATCGTCTCCAAACCAATATCTATCCTCACACATGGACAGTGTCCATGCAACAATCCTATAACCCAGTGAATTAATCCCATACCCATTGGTCAATGTCAGGGTGTATTCCCCGCTACGTGCAACCTCCTATAACAACACTGCCAATTAGGTATGTTAAATAAAAATAAGTATCCTACTCGCATACATATATATACACGAAACTTTGATATGTATATATTTATATAAAGTACTGAACTCGTACACATATCACACAACACACAGTTCACCAAATCATAAAGTTCGGATCAACTTCCCTATTAATTAGTTAAATAGTCATTCACTTGAATTCATGATTATCCTCACTCGAACCCATCTATCATTGGCCTATCACACGTACTAAATCCTGGGAAACATTACCCAGTATTCCCATAGCATCCGAAAGCCCCTTTAGTCATTCACCAAGCTCTAACGGGTTAAAACAACACACGAACAAAACTGGGAAGACCAGCAAATTGAACTGGTTCGTTAGAAGAACAAATCAGTTCGATTAAGTGAATTGGTTTGCTCCCCCAGAAAATTGGATCGATTTGCTAGGCTATCAGGCGTCTTATTTCTCAGATTTTCTCCTCTAAAAACCTCCAATGGAGGCCCCAAGCTCCCCAAACATGAAATCGACCTAACAAATCAATATGCTAACATTCCAGTAAAGTTATAACACCTGAATAACCATGAATCGTATATCGAACACCTAGGATTATGAATCAAAAATCAAATAAATTCAAGTCAGAATATTCCCCAATTTAATTTTTAAAAGTTAAACCTTCTAATCAAAATTATACAAGCCCATCAATTTAAACCCATAACTAATTTTGAATTTCTAATCTAATTAATACCAACTAATAATAAAATTAAATTAGATATCCGTTATCATCTACTTAATCAATCAAAGTTTCGTTCTTTATAATATAATTCATAGATTTTTATCCCTAATCATGAGTAATTAACTACGCATTATTGTAACTTAAAGAAAGTAACTACTTGCATTTGTGGGTTTAATCCAACGTTCTCTATGTATTTGATGATGGGTTGAATCTGGTGATAGATTATTTTTCTCTTCTCCAAGCCCTTACTCTTCTTTCTTCCTTTTTTTCTCTTCTCTTGAACTCTCTCTTAATCTCACTTGTGCAGAATATCAAAGGTGGGTTGTCGTCCACCTTTCCAACCTTTTATATACTCCCATAATTACCCTAATCCCTTTTTACCGCTTAATCCTAAGTGTAAAATAACCTTACTACCCTTATAAAGGTCCTATTATGTCTAAAACGCCCCAAAACCTAATCATAACACCCAGGTACCTATTCTAGACTATTTATATCCTTCTCGAATCACTGGTGCACTCAAAAAGGTCATCCGAGTAACCCAACTCCAAATATGCTAACATCTCATTAATCGGTCATGAGACGCTTGTACCGTACGCATTACCCATAAATTATACCGATTCGTCGATGTAACATTCTATCGATGTATAAAATAAACCGTCTATTTCACTCGTATATGAAATATAATAAATCACAAATCCATTTGCTTATCATAAATAAGTAAATAATAGTAATAATAAATACTAATCCTCTATCTCGCTAATAATAATTTACTAAAACCCAATTTAATTTCTAACAATTAAATTAATAATTATAAGCATACAAAAATTAAATTATTATAAAAGTACGAGGTATTACATTCTCCCTATAATAATGAAATTTTATCCCTGAAATTCGAATGTACCTACCATGAAGAGTTTCGAATACTTTTCCTACATGTCATCACCAAGCTCCCACATTGACTCGATAATATTGTGGCATCTATATTGTACATGCACTACCAGTAACAACTTTGATCGAAGCTTCCATTCACTATGGCCCAAAATGGCAACAGGTTTCTCCTCATAAGAAATATTAAATTTTACGTCAATCCCCTCTAATGATATATGTCAGTAAGATATACCTTCTCTACAACACATGGACCACGTCATCATTCCGCTGTAAATGCTCCGATAAGGCAAAACTACTAGCCCTACCCTCTCAATAATGGGCAAATACCTCACATACCTGGATGTCAACTTCCCCCTCTTCCCTAATCGCATCACTCCCTTCATGGGAGATACCCGCAGCAACACCTAATCACCGACGTCAAACTCTAAAAATCTTCAGTTCGCATCAGCGTAACTCTTCTATTGGTCTTGTGCTACCCAAATGCGGATCTTGATAAACTAAATCTTCATTGGCATCTCCCAAATCAAATTCGACTCGGGAAGTTCTTATACCCCGTCTCTAATCAATAAGAGGGTGAATGATAAGGTTCCCCATACAATGGCTCAAACGGTGTCATGTTAATAGTAAACTGGCATGAGTTATTACACGCAAACTCTACCAAAGTCAAGTACTACTCACAACTACCCTTAAAGTCTAGATTACACATCCTCAGTATATCCTCTAACATATGATTCATCCTCTCCATATTCCCATCAGTCTCTAGATGATAAGCCATTCTTAAATGCAACTCTTTCACCATTGCTTTCAAAAACTCTACCAAAAATGTGATACAAAGATCTTATCTCGATCTGAAATAATGTTGAGAGACACCTTGGGCAATCTCACTATCTCAGTAATGAACAGTTGTGCATAATGTATTGTCATATAATCTACCTGAACTGCCAAGAAATGAGCTACCTTGGACAACCGATCCATAATAACCCAGATGAAATTATGACCCTTCTACGATGTTGGTAACCCTATGATAAATTCCACCAAAGTACTATTTTATTTCCATACTGAAATCTCCAGCGACTGTAAAACTCTGGCTGGTCTCTGATGATCAACCTTAACCATCTAACAAGTGGTGAACGAGAAGACAAACTCTACTATGTCATGCTTCATACCGGCCCACCAATATCGTCACCTCATATCATGGTATATCTTATCCCCTCCGAAATGTATAAAAAATATGGCAAATGCACCTCATCCATAACCGTGCGTCGTAGGTCTTTATCATCTAGGACTATTAACCTCCCATTGAAGCATAATCCATCCTCATAAGTGACTGAGTAAGACTCGTGCCACCTTCCAATAGCTGTTGAATCCTCTATTGATAAGACAGATCCCCCGTCTATGTTTTAATAACCTTAAAAATTAGCTTAGGTGTGATGGTCATCACTACTACATATGCCTAGACTACCTCATCCTCCTGATGAAGCTAACCCAATTATCCTTCCATAATACTGCTAGCCTCCCTATCGCCATATGGCTCAATGCATCTACCACTACATTAGCCCTTCCCAAATGGTATCGGATGTCAAAATGATAATCCTTCACAAACCCAATCCACTTATGCTTCCTCATATCAGCTCCTTCTGCAGGAAAAGATACTACAGTGAATTATGGTCTCTGAATAACCGAAACTTCTCTCTTAGGAGATAAGGCCTCCAAATCCTCAAGAAAAATATAACTAATGCTAACTACAAGTCATGAGTGGAATAATTCTTCTCATATGGCTTAAGCTTCAAAGATACATAAGCTATAGCCCCCTCATCTTGTTGTAGAACTCCCCTAAATACCTATAAGGATTCATCCGTAAACATAAAGTACTCCACTCCTTCCCTAGGTAATATGAGCACTGGCGTTGAAGTTAACTTATCTTTTATCTCATCAAAATCTAACTGATAATGGTCATCCCAAAATAAGTCACTCCCTTATGAGTCAAATTCATCAAGGGACCCACAATCTTCAAAAATCCTTGATGAACTGGTGGTAGTACCCTGCTAACCCTAGAAAAATGCACACCTCAATTGGTGTTATGGGATGCCTCGACTCCCTCACTTCTAACACTTTACTCGGATCCATAGAAACCACTCTCTAGGAGACAATATGACCCAAGAACTGCACCTATAGTAAGTAGAATCATTTCTCAAACTTAGCGTACAACTTGTAGTCGTGCAAAGTTTGAAGAACCATGCGCAAGTTCTCTGTATGCCCCCCTTATTCGAGAATAAATCAATATGTCATATATGAACATAACAATAAGCAAATCTAAGAAATCCCTGAACATGGTGTTTATGTGATCCATAAAAACTACTAGTGCACTGGTTATCCCGAATGACATAACCCTGAACTCATACGACCTGTATTTTATAAAAAATGCGGTCATAGTGACATCCTGCTCCATGATACGTAACTAATTACAACCCAACCTTAAATAAATCTTATAGAAGTAAGATTCTCTTCTTAGCTGATCAAATAAGTCATTGATGCAAAATAACGGGTACTTATTTCGGATTGTGGCCTTGTTCAACTCCCGGTAATCGATACACAATTTCAACGACTCATACTTTTTCTTCACAAATAGAACTAGGGCACCCCAAGGCTATGTACTCTGGTGAATAAAAACCCTACCCCAATAGCTACTGAATTTGATCCATTAATTCTCACATCTCTAACGTAGCCATACGATATGATGCTCGTGCTATCGGCCTAGTCCCCAATGCTAAGTCACGAACAAACTCAATCTCTCAACTCGTCGATAACCCAGGTATCTCCTGAAACACATCAGCGTAGTTCCTAACAACAGAGATCAAATCTAGCGAGATGACTATACCCTCATAAGTCTCATCCTCAATATAGTGTAAGTATATGCTCTACCGTCCTTTCGGACCATGCATCGCCATAAAGAACATATCCTGCCCTATAATAGTGAACATGATAATCTTATTATAAAGATCCACCATCACTCGATACATTAATAACCAGTCCATACCCAAAATAACACCATACCCGTATAAATAAAAAATGAGCAAATCCACTACTAACCATGACCTTCCCATGTTCACACCAACTCCCTTGCAGATGGAACGGATGAGAGTTCCATCGCCAAATGGTGAATCAACTGTCGTAATAACATCTGAGGCTAAATCCACTAAAACCATCGCACGTGTGAATATAGTGTTAACAAACGAGTGTGATGCTCTCGTATCAAATAAAATGTGGCCCATATGCCCATGGATAAAAAACAAACCCTCAATTGATGGCAGCACTAGAGGTAACACTTGTCCTAAGAGATGATACACATGCCTAAATCGCCACTTCCCCTGCCTCTACCCCTGCCACTACAAAGGGAGTAATGCTGGAACTGCTGCTGGGGCTAGAAGCTGCTGTAATCGTTGCCCTGATTGGGCACCTTTCCCCTAACATCTAACTCTGTTTGAGATGCACATCGCATGTACCCCTACTCCCCACACACGAAGCACATCCTAGTAAAATCCCCCCTGGACTTACTGGCCCGAATCTCTTAGCAAAGTCCCCCTGTTGTCCCGCTCCTGAAATCTCCCCTGCTATTGTGGCGCCCCATTGGCACCGTTACCCACGGTCTTGCCTTGGTGGCTAGACTCTCCAGTCCTCTTTGTTCGCATTAGATGTAAGTAATGATCCTGAAAGTGGAGCAACACAGTGTTTACGACCTCAATGTAGGTTTGTAATGATGGTTTACCCAATAAGTGCTGGAGAATCCTCCAAGTAAGTCCATCAGTAAACTTGAGGACATTCTTCTCCTTAATGTTCACCTCATCCGACACAAAGTTCGTCAGGCGGGTGAACTCTTACTCCTATTTGGCCACAGTTTGGCCCTTTTGTGAAAGGTCTAGTAATCTCCTTCTCATCTACGGCTGAATTTTTTATGGAAAGAACTTGAGGTCGAACAGTACCCAAAACTCATGGATTGTAATTGCATATTTCTCCTCTGCTATGGTGACCGACTCCAAGCACTGAAGTGCTTCCCTACTAGCTTGAATGTAGATAGTATCTTCTTTTGAGTGTCGCTACACTCAACCACATGCAAATGCCTCTGGATGTCTTTCTTTCATTGGCTTGATACAACCACATCCTCACTCTCCTAGAAATCTGGCGGATGGCCCTTCTAGAAGGACTCTCTGATTCTTTCACAAACTAACAGAATATAGCCTCGCTATATATAATCGTATCCGTAGAGCCTGGACTTCATGGATACATCTCTCTTGTGCTATCTAGCCCCATTCATCACACATCATACTAAGTCATTGTGTCAAAATCTCACCACCGATTTCAAATAAAACACATACAATGGAGGCGGTCATAGACATACGTCGAGGGGTCACAATCATACCACATTCATCCAACTAGTCTCTAAACCAATATCTATCCTCACACACAAATAGTGGCCATGCAACAGTCCTATGACTCGGTAAATCAATCAGATACCTGCTGGTTAATGCTAGGGTGGACTGGCCATTACGTACAACCTCCTACGATAGCACTGTCAAGTAGGTATGTTTAATAAAAATAAGTAGCATACATATATACATATATATACATGTCACTCTAATATATATATATATATATATATATATATGAAGTACTGAACTCGAACGCATATCTCATAGTGCACGTTTCACCCAATCCCGAAGTTCAAACCAACTTTTCGACCAATTAGTTAAATAGTCACTCAGTTAAATTATCGATTCTCCTCACTCGAACCCTTTTATCATTAGCCTATAACATGTACCAAATGCTGGAAATCATTCCAAGTAATCCCACAGTATCCCGAAAGCCCTTACGGTCATTACCCAATCTCTAACGGGAAAAACAACACAGGGATAAAAACTTAGCAGACTAGCAAATTGAACCGGTTCTCTAGTAGACTGAATCAGTTATGTTGCGTGAATTGGTTCGCTCCCCCCAGCGAATCGATTCAATTTATTAGGCCACCAGGCGTCTTCTTTCATGAATTCTCTCCTCCAAAACCCTCCAATTGAGGTCCCATGCTTCCCCAAATATGAAATAGACCTCACAAATCAATATACTAACGTTCTAGAAGAATTATAGCGCCTAAATAACCAAGAATTTTATGTGAAACACCTAGGATTACGACTCAAATATCTAATCAATTCAACTTAGAATTTTCCCCAATTTGATTTTTAAAAGTTCAACCTTCCAATCAAAGTTCTACATGCTCGTCAATTTAAACCTATAATTAATTTTGAAATTCTAATATGATTAATACCAACGAATAATCAAATTAAATCAGACATCCCTTATCATCTAAATCTCTACATCAATCAATTAAAGTTTTAATCTTTGTACTTTAATTCCCAGATTTTTATCCTTAATCATGAAAACTTAAAGAAAGTAACTACTCGCCTTTGTGGATCTATCCAACGTTCTCGACGTGTTTGGTGATGGGTTGAATCTGGAGATAGCTTATCTTTCTCTTCTCAAAGCACTTTCTCTTCTTTCTTCCTCTTTTTCTCTTTTCTTGAACTCTCTCTCAATCTCACTTGCGTAGAATATCAAAGGTGGGCTGCCATACACCTTCCCAACCTTTTAAATACTCCATTAATTTATCTAATCCCATTTTCCACTTAACCAAAATGACCTCATACTATTAAACAAGTCCTATTATGTCTAAAAAGCCCTTAGAACGTAATCATAACACCCTAGGTACCTATTCTGGACTAACTCGACCCTTCTAGATCAACCGTGTACTCAAAAACGTTATACGAGTCACTCAACTCCAAATATGATAACATCATACTAACTGGGATCGACACGCGCATTCCATACGCGTTGCCCATAAATTATACCGATTCGATGATGTAACACTCTATTGATAAATAAAAATAAAGCGTCGCGTTCACTCATACTCAACGTATAATAAACCACATATTTATTTACTTATCACATGCAAGCAAGTAAGTAAGTAAGTAAGTAAGTAAGTAGTAGTAATAATAATAATAATAATAATAATAATAATAATAATAATAATAATAATAATAATAATAATAATAATAATAATAATAATAATAATAATAATAATAATAATAATAATAATAATAATAATAATAATAATAATAAATATTAATCCTTCTTTCTCGTTGTTGATGTAAAAAGCTAGACTAGGTCTAATTATCTAATCCCAAATAATATATGTAAATAAAATAGAGACAAAAAGGGTTTTAAAAGTGGTTCGGCTATAACAGAAAGCCTACGTCCACTCACTACAAGAAAAATGGTCATTTTTGTGAGTCAAAAACTGACACAAATGACCATTTATGTCAGTTTCAAAAATGTTCAAAACTGACATATAAAGCCCTGACATAAATGTTCATAAAACTGACATAAATCAGATCACATTTATCTCAATTTTTAAGAACACGCAGAAAATCTACGACATTTAACATGTTTTTAATCACATTTTCATAAAAAGCTGACATAAATAAAATCACATTTATGACAGTTTTAGTAATTTTATTAGAGTTTTTTCAAAACTGACATAAATGTTAATATGAAATTTTTAAAAAAAAATCATTAATCCATCAATAGACAACTATTATTTGAGGTTAAATCAACCATTGTAGATAGATAATAACCAAGGTCATACATATCACTAACTTGATATACATGAAGATATTTGGAATCAAATTGATGTGAAGCTACATCTTATTCAAAAACTAGCTATCCAAAAACTAGCTAACATCTAGTTATCTACGTGATAATATCCTAAAAATAGTGATGATACATCACAATTTCCAAAAACTAGCATTGCGAATTACATCATAAGAACCACAATCCAAAATAATACTCAAGCTAGGACGTTGTCGAACGTAATACTCGATAAAATTTGTTCTCGGCGCTATCCAACCCAGAATGAGTAAACCTGCAACGAAATATAATCAACATAGTTTTCATCAAAACACAATCATCTCAACACATTGTCATTACAACATAACAAAATACAATTACTCAAAAATACCTAATATATATAATCCGTAATGAACTCAATGAACTCCATTTGAACTTCATTTAGCTCGTTCAACGTGCTGGTCACTTTATCAGACAATCTTCTCATCTGAAAATTTGAAGATAGAATTGAATTTATTATTACAGTATATAATATTTAATAACTAAACAATATTTTATATAATAGGACAAAAAGAGAACATTGGTAACATATCTTTATTTCAAAAAGTATGGAAGGATCCTCCATGAAGTACTTCATGAACTTCAACACAAAATATCCGCAATAAAGAGTACTATTTCCTTGTATTGGGCACTAGTTAACACAAAGCATTATTATTGAACAAATAATAAAAGAGTACAAGTCTAAATATTTTTTATACAACATAAACAATTGTAAAAACTACAAAAAATTTGGACAGAATTTCCTCTCTTTATAGGACTATCCACCCTATTCAAAAAATATAAAATACTTCAATAATAAAACTAATAGTTCATAACAATACTAATTACCCATAAAGGCATAAAATATATGTAACCAACGAAAAATTCAAGATATATTGAATTGAAACTTCACCAGTGGTCCTAGCATTCCAAATTACTGAAGTAACTATTGAAAACTGAATGCTAAGTTGTATCATAAGCAAGACATTTACAATCATACGAAGTAACTATTGAAGTGACTATTATTACTAAAGTTACTATTGATAACTATTATATTTATAATAGCAGCAACTGCTATATATATATATATATATATATATATATATATGGCAGTTGTGAGCGGGACGTCATCTGGTATAGGCTCCAGTCCTATGCAGTGGTAAAAAAATGGCTCAATAATTGGTTTAGGTGCAGAATTCAAGGGTGTGGGTGGGGGTAGGAATGGTAATTGTGAATAGTCAGTGGCACTGTCTTTTGTGACCAATGCAAAGATGGACAAGTATCCCTATTTGATTATCCAGTTTATGGTGAGATCCACATTCATTTTTATTTTTTAATATTTATATATTTATGTTCATTATATTTGATGGTGTGTTTTCTTATTTGGAATATACTAATGGGGCCGACCAAAATTTCAAAAGGTCCAGGCGGTGTTTGATTTTTCCTTCCGTTGATGTCACTGTTTTATGGTGTGATGGAATGATATCATCTAAACTAGAACAATGTTCAGTTTTCGTTGCGGATGACTTGGACAAAAAAAGTCATTTAAAGTTGTGTATCTTTTAGGATCTTAATCATTTCACCTCTACTCTTTCTTCACAAAATATCTCATATGACTCCAAAAATATAACTACTCTTGCAAATTCTAACACAAGTTTTCTCCAGGAATAAAAGCTTCAATTGTTTGCCCAGGCAGTGACGGGCAACTAACAACTTGGAGGGAAGAATCTACAAATTGGATAGAAAACTACAATAGGAGGATTGAGGGAACCCCAGATTTGAGTGGTTCTTATGCCCAGGTTATGGGAAGTAGGCAGGGTTCAATGGGCTATGGAGACCCGGTATACGAGACTCGTGTTTAGGATGTTTGATATGGAAATTTAGTTCTTTACTTTGGTAGGTTGCAATGTGATCAGTTAATTATATGGTGTTGTACGGCGTGGTGGATAGTGTTTGTTTTAAATTGGATTTTTGTATGTGATACATGTTTGTGATGTTTCTGATCAGTACATGAACATATATTTCAGTACATCTATTTTGATCATTATTTCAGTACATCTAATGTATACTCTTACAGCTCATTTAGGAAATGTATACTCTGTTCAATTTTAATGTATATGGTTCCAGTAGTTATTAGCAGTGGTTATTCATGAATAAGTGCAGTACTTAGTATATTTAGGAAATGTATACTCTGTTCAGTTTTAATGCATGAGTTATTTAGGAAATGTATACTCTGTTGAGTTTCCAGAAGTTTTATCAATATTAGATTTGATATATAGTCAGTATAAGCACTTTATCAACATAGCAACAAATTGCTTTGATTTATAGCCGTTTAGATATATAGGAGTTGCCTAATTTCTTTGAAACTCCTATAGCAGTTTAGAACTTGCCTAATTGCCTAATTGCATTGAAACTCCTATATATAGCAGTTTGGGATGTTAGGATGGTTTTTTTTTAAGGTGCATTTGAAAATAAGTGTTCTATCTCTTATATTTATTTATTTATTTTCTTCTCCAAATCTTTGTTTATTTGTTTGGTTTCTTTCATTTCTATTTTTTCAATATAATACATTTTCACTGATTCGTTCACTGATTCATCCCAAATGCATCACTAATTCGTTGTAGGTTGTAGGCTACGCTCCTCTTCACTGATTCGTTCCAAAGGTATAACTAAAACTGTGTGTAATGTGTATTTTATTTGCTTATATTTTGTAGCATATCAGAATTTTAGAATTTAAGAATTTCATTTCTAATTGTTTGCTTATATTTTTTAAGAGACTTCTTTCTATACTAGATTTGCTAAAACTGAGTTTGTTCATGATTATTAGTGGTCATAAGTCTTCTAAATGTACACAGTGGTTATAAGTCTTCCAGTTACATTGCGTTGTTGGATAGTTTGATAAGTAGGTTGTTTTGAGCATATGGTATGCTATTCAATTTCATATTAATAATTATGTAATTTTTATATGCTATTTCTATTTCAGGTGATAATTGTAAATTGGAATAGTTCAATAGGTCTTGAAATTGTAAGCTAAAAAAATATGAATGTGAAATTTGAGTTCATTTATATTATTCTTAGCAATAATAGTTGCTTATTGTTTCATTGTTGTTTTCTACGTTTAAAGTTACGTTTGATGTTTAATGGTATTTCTACTTTTCAGGACTATTCGATGATTAAGTATACTTTTTTCTGAAGCAGGGGTTCCCCTTTTTCTAAAGTAAGAGGTATGTACTGTATAGGAACTGAAATGTAGAGGTATGTACACATTAATAGTCCAATAAATTTGTATGAACTGCAGAGGTATGAACTAAAGTAAGCAATAATAGTCCAATAAAGCAGAGGTATGTACACTGCGTCGCCTTCTCCTCTTATGTGAGTTTCAAATGGTTTAACTTTTATCTATGCGGTTTAACCTTCTCGCCTTCAATTTTTTATTTTAGTTTCAAGTTAGGGATTATTTATGGAGGTTCGTTTTTCTTTGGTTAGTTTAACTGTATGGGGTTATTTAGGCATTTACCCTTCGATTTTTTGTTTCAAATTAGGGATTTTATGGATGTTTGTTTTCTTTATTTATAGATTTTGAACTTTGTTTGCTACAATGTTTGAACTCTTTTCTGTTTGTAATTTCAACGCGCGTCTTATACAACAAGGTAAGTTAATCATGGTATTTTTAGGTTTTTTTGCATTATATTTAGTGAAGTTTTAAATATTTGTTTTAATTCTGTTGATGTGGTAAGATTATTATTTTAATTCTTAGAGGAGAGGGAGGTTCAACGGGAGGACAGAACTCAAAAGACGACGTCATTGGGTTCTTAGACGACATCAATTACTGCAAAATTATTTTTTAAACCAAATTTTATTTGTTCTGGTAGGCCTATTTGTCGATGCACTGAGTGAGTGCGTAAAAACCAATTCAAGCCTGGACTCCTGTCAATATAGGTGTATGAGTTCTGCGGGTAATCTATACACATTGTCTAAATTGGGCTCTAATGGAATGTGGGTGTTTATATTTGGGGAGCACATCTTTTTGAACTTCTGACTATCTTGGTATGTGAACTTCTGACTCATTATCTTGCATAGGCACAGTCTAGCTCAAGTGTGGCGCCTTGGGTGGGTGTAGGCGAGGCGAGTTGAATTAGGTGTTCTCCAGAGGGACATAAGCGCTAGGCGCGCTTCAGGAATTATTTTTCTCCTTTTTCTGTATATGCTCAAGAAAATGACTCTTCTTATTTCTACATAGACGCAGTCAGCATTCCCCTTAGAATACTTGTCTTTAGATAATGACAGCAATTCACTCCGTTCTAGCTCTACCTTTGAAGCAGTGGTAGCAGCCCTCTAAAGTAGTATTTGCATTTACAATGGCAAGTTTTTTAGTATTTATATATTAGTTTTTCCATTTAAGAAATTTATTTTTAACTATGAGATCCTTTGTTTTCTTTGCCATTATTGGATATACTATTTTATTTTCTGGATGAAGTTTTGTGTAATTTATTCTAGAGAAATCCTAACTCAATTTATAGAGTGTTTTTGGTCATTTTTACTTACATGTGTCCTTATGTGTAGCATCTCTCATGTAGGCTTGGCAATACCGAGTCAGGTTCATGCTTTGTGCATCTTTAGAAGACGAGTAGAAGATTGAGGCTACAAGTCATGGAACGATTTACTTAAAAAGAAGAGTTTGATCTTATACCCTCATCCTACAAGGTAAATAAGTACGCTACAAGAAATAAGAAAACTAATATGTTGCATTAAGACTCTAATGTGATGTTGGAAAATTTCTATGTTTCTATTGCAGTTCAATTCGAGATCATCTTCTGTGAGAACTTGGAAAATTTCTCTATTTCTATTCTTCACTCAATCGGGAGCAGGTGTTCAACTTTACGGCATTATCACTTCTGTTGTAGAACGTGTTCATAAAAAACTACAATTTCAAATCTAGATGCCTAGCTGATGTTTTAATTTGTTCTGATCTAATCTAATTTGTAGGTAATTAATGCCCTTTGCTACATATTTAAATTGTTATTTGCGACTTTATTTCAAGGTTTGTAATATTCTTTTGGTAATTCTTACATCTTCCCTTTTTTAGCTTTTGTTCAACCTACCTAGAATTCCTAGCCTATACCAATAGGCTTACAATAAGTCTTATATTGTTTACATATGATCCTTACTCTATAGTTGATTGTGTTCATTTTTAGTGTTTGGCTTCTCAAGACTATGTATCAAGAGGGAGGCTTTGGCGAGGTTTAGTTTGGGTGAGATTATTCACATCCTTTCATTTTAACCCAACAATAAGGGTTATGATAAGTACCATCGGGGTGTGCTAATTACAAATTGTTTGTAACTTTACATTCTTTAATGTTTTAGGTTATTTCATATTCTCGGTCAAGTTTTCACAAGGACACACTTATAGATTCTGCATGGATTGTATGATTTGAAGTCAAACCTTTCAGGTGATGTATATTAGTTTACACTATCCCCTCTAATATCCCAATTCGATATTAATATTTTCCTAATTTATGGTGGGTCTAGTGTTAAACATGAATTTGAAGGAGAATGGAACAAAAAGACTCACTTAACAACGTGTGATGCCCATGGAAAACATTAGGTTAGAAGCTCTAAATATCCTAACGAGGTTGAAGATGAAGGAGATTATTTGTACATATGATGTTGACTTCCAGGTAATGCCTCAGATAAATGCACTTTAAAGTCCCCATTTGATTCAGGTTGGTTTCTGACCTTTATCAAAAGAATTTTCAAATATTTGATGTTAAAAGTTTAGTCCTAATATTTTTTAGAAAACCCCTTCAACCTTATATGTTTTCTAACCTTATATGTTTTCTAAGTTTTGTTACTAGAGGATTTCCATGTCTCATCTCCTCACGAATTTTATGGCATGTGACAGATGGAAAATCAAAAATGGCATCACAGTGAATGATAGCTTATTATATCCCAATGTTATCCTCTATCATAAGAAATAGCGTTTTGCTCAAATTCGAACAGTGGTCAATATCTAACTACAACTCCATGTGTACGAAGTGGAAATTTAGGAAGTTTCTCACAAGAAAGACCCCCCCAGAAAAAATACACAACCAAAATTATGGTAGATCATAACAACCAGCGATTATAGGTTCAATTTGTTACTTTTTTACTTTGGGACTATTCTGTTAATTCTTTGTAAATACGTATTCCAAAAGCTTAATTTGTTCAAATTTAAGGCCTTTTAGTTTGTGTATTTATTCAATCAAATTTTAGGCCTTTTAGTTTGTGTATTTGTATATTTGTATATTTGTTATGTTTTAGTTTGTGTATTTGAGATGAATTTTATATTAACGAAATTTGATTCATTAAATGTTATTTATCTCATTGTCTAGATGTGTATTAGCATTATTGTGAACTATTTGCATTTTTATTTCTTAACCAGGGTGGTGCATAGTCCTATAAACAAAGGAAATTATGCCCAAATTTTCTAAAATGTTTACACATTGTTATTATAAGAAATAATCTCCGACTTAAAAGTATTTTATGGATATTTGTATTTTTATTGGTAATCGCAATCTTCCTCATTTAGATTTGGAAGTGTGCACGTCGAATACCTTGATTCAGTTTTATGTTTAGGCATTTTTCATTTGTTGGGGTGTGCATGGTTGTTGGCGATGGCATCGCAAGCGCAACTACTAATATAGGGTGTAAATTTATATTCGTGCCTTCAAGCACGGACATACCAGAGTATATATATTTATATATATATATATATATATATATATATATACTAGTCCATTCCTATAATTGTAGACATGGTGGGGCAGTTGATAAAAGATACAACACTCAAAATATAGGTTGATGTGTTTGGCTATTAGGAGTCTCTATTGGATTTGCATTTCGGTTTTTATCATATGTGGCAATTGAATGTACAGTAGTACGAGTATAATTAATTGAAATGTACTTGATTTAATGTACAATGGTATAATTGATTGAAGTATATTTTTAAAACAAATATATATATTTTAGCATATGATTCGTCCATGTCCACGGTATCAAATTGATTAAGTATCCTGCTCTGTTTTGGTCCTGCTTGAATATTACTACCTTAGGTATCAAATCATTCAAATTATTGTACTAATCAGTGTTATTCTATGGTGTTCAGCTCTGTCATATTTTCATTTGGCTACAAAGTTTAAGAACAATTATATATTAGTTTAAGGTATATTTATATGACATACATGATACAAAGCTTAAGGTATGTAAAACTCACCTTTATTTATAGGTTTTGATACTTTAAATTTACACTTTGCTTAAATTTATATAACAACAGCTATAAGATAAAATTTACCTTAATACAACTCCACGATGAATTATGCCTTTTCCCATCGATGTTCAATGTGTTAATCCCACTACATGTAAAGAGAATTCAAAGACGTGTATTAGGAGATCACAATAATGATGTACTCATAATACATGTCAAACAAAATTGAAATTTATATTATACTCATGTAGTGATATACATCTTATCTTTCTCACTCGGTACCGTATTCAATGAATCCAACCAATAAATAGTTCTTGTGGAAAAATCAATGACAATCAATACCCAATGGAACCTGTAAAATGATTTTTGTCACAATTATATAGTATAGAATATAATAAAGATTTGTTTATTTGTGTGGAAAAAATTAATTTAACTGCTTATATATCTTTGAGATTGTAAGGAATGAAACAAATCTGACTTTTTTTTGCATTCCCAAACCTTTTTCCAATAAGTCGAGTTAAATCAATTTTTTTTGTACCATTAGAAGACTCAGGATTGAAGAATTGAAACTCTTCTCGGGAGCATTAAAACTTATCATACAAGAACCTGTAAAGGTAAGTAACTAAATTAGTCATTACGCATTTTAAATAACACGGTTAAATCAAGTTATACCTCATGTATGCAATAATGCACGTTACATCTAAAGGCTTCAATGCACAAAAGTCCAACAAATCGTTCTCAAAAACATAGCATTGACCCTTATCTTCTCCAAACATCTTTTTCTCCAGTGGAATCGTTATTTGATTCGTCTTCATTATAAATAAATTATGGGTGAAGGCGGTTATCAAATCGCAATCAACATTTTGTTACTATATCATATCTACTTTCACCGAAGATATCCTTATCTTTCTCATGGCCTACTTTTTTCCCAACTTCCATTTCATTATGCATTGCATCATGTGAAATTTTAGAAAGCAATGTCATTCATATCACAAACACAAACTTATAGATAAACATAAGAACCAATGGTTTACCTCAAATCCCAACAAAACTAACTCTTTAGGCCAAGCAACATATGACCTAATAGCCTCTTTCATAAAATACATTTCACTTGGAACGGGTATCGGGAGGATGGCACTAGAAGAAATAACTTTAGAAATGGAAACCCAAACATTGTTTTCTCCCAACTCTATATTATGAATTTTCTCATTCGGTCCATTCCTATCGAATACGATCCCCTTGGCAACGATGTTATTTTTATTGCCAATAGCCAACCTACATTCTCTAGCCTAAATTACGAAAACTAATCACATAAAAATTTAGCAATGTATTAAAATTGAGCAATTTATTGGCCCCAACCAAGTAAAACTACATAAAATTCAATACCCTACTAATCCAACCAAGTAAAACTACAAAGTTATCACCATCGAGAAATGTGATCCCATTACCTTTGAAGAAGACGCTTGTTTCGTACTTTTATCACTAGCTATCGAAGAAGGTTTCTTACTTTTCGCAGCAGCTACTGATTGATGTAGTAACTTTTCACTATGTGTTAGACCACTATCTTTGAACTATGCCAAAGAAACACAAAAACAAATTGCAATTACAAAAAAAATCACAAAACCTTAATGGTATGCGTTTGTATAATTATCTTTGTGTCATTACACCTTTGAAGAAAGTGATTGTGTAGCAATTTTTCCACGCGAACTTAAATGCTTTATATTTTCACTTTCACGCATATGTGAAGCAACTTTATCAGCTCGGGAGCCCATTTCTTAACTTCAATTGGGCTTCCATATCTTTTAATCTTTTCTTCACTTCTCTTAATTCAGATTCTAACTCAGTAATATGTCTCTTCGAACCACGCTTTGGAAGATTGAAGTACCTTATGGGAATAACTCCGAATCCCAACCCCCGAACACGGCTCGAGTGTTCGGGAGTACCCAATGTCATAGTAAGAACATCACTGCTTCCTTCGGTGATTAACTACCATCTTTAACTTGTCTTTTCAATTCATCCTATAATGAAGTAGATTCAATCATTCAGAATGTCATCTAAATATTATCAAAATTAAAAATAATACACTAAAAAACACTAAATAAAGGAACTCGTGTTGTAATTTATAAAAACTAACCATTTTATCCGCCATCTCTTTTAATTAATCATCTCCATATTCACCATCTTTCTTTTCACATCCTTTCAACCATAAGAAAGCTCTGTCATCTTCATATTCCGAACCCATCTTCTTTTCATGGTATCAATGGAAAATAAAAAAATCCTATTATTCAATAATAATTCAATGATCAAGTTCAAACCATCACAAATCTAATGAAAATATTCAAACTAAAACATACCAAATCTTCAGCAAGACCGACGTAACTCTTCTTGCTCATACGATGATTGTATGTGGCCTTGAATCGCTTCTCCCTTTATGCCTCACTTACAATCTTATAAATCAAAGCAAAAAATTATAAAAGAATAACAAAAATTACCACACAAATCTTCTACTGTTTTTTCAAATATACCTCAAATCCTTTAGTTAGCCTGCTACAAACAAATTCAGTCCACACATTTGGACTAATGAATTTCTCGTATTTTGGAGGAGGATGTTTGAGAAGCTCGCGTTGGTGTCTCAATGGTCTAATACAAAGTCTCGTGAGGTTTGTTTTGAATGCTCTCCAACTGCATCCCATAGAGGATAACACCATCTTCTTGCTGTTCGGATCAATATCAAATTTGATCTGAAAAAGAAAGATGTTGAATACATGTCTTAAAATCAGTGTAAATATGTAAACTAAAAATAGGGGCTGCTATGAAAAGTAAGCATTTTCTTCCATAGATTATGATTTCCAAGTTTTATATATGTTGGTTTGTATAGATTTGAATGGAAATCTACTCCAAAAATGATGGTCACATATTGAGATTTAGGGGTTCTGTTGCAAAATGGGGTTACGTTCTTGGCTTTTTTAATAAACGTTGTGATTTTTCTTTCCCTGATCGATATTTTCTTTTGATTTTTCTTATGGGTTAAGTCATACAATCATATTGTGGGATTTTCAAACTACAATTCCTTTTGCGGTTGTGTATTTCATTATTTTATATTATTAGTGTGTGATTATTGATTTATTTATGTTTTTTGTACTTATGAGCTTTTTCTTTAGTTTTATTGTGAATGCATATGATTTAGTATGTTTTGGTGTAATACATTGAATCAAACATTAGTCTTTCCCTTAGGTTTTAGATTTTGGCACACTCAGATTGCTTGACAAGTTAGGTTTCATCGGTTTGGGGGATTCTTACATTTTGTTAGTGGTTCATGGTTTATTTGAACTTTTAATTTACACTGTTTACTTGAAGAATGCGTATATTGATTATTTATCAAATTCACTTCTTTTGTAATGAATAAAGATGCATTATTATCGTAGAATTTGATCCAGTGATTATGTCCAAAAAAGGAAAGTTAACTGTTTATTTTTAATTCAATATTTTTCATTAAGCTTATGGATTCAGCTAACCTGTTTTGTTGTTTAATTGATTTAGAGTTTTGAATTGAGGTTAAACTTTCTTGGGGTTGAATATTTTTGGAATATAATGTAACTCTCAGATTGTAATATAAGTATTAAATTGTTATATTTGGCGAACTGGATATTAATATAACTATTTAATATTATTTTTGTAATATAACAGTATACATTATTAGATCTGGTCAAGTGCAATCTAAGACAAAAAAGACTTGGACTGCACTAACATATTTCAGCAGCACATCTAATATCTAATATATAAAATGGTGTCTCTTCTTGCAAATGTGCCACGTGGCAATACATTAATCACATTAATAGAATCTAAAAGGACTCTCCAAATTATTATAATGTGTCTCTTCAATGACTAAATATGATAAAATTATCTAAAAGAATGCTACTTTCAGGCTCATCATAAAAGGCTCAAAATTCGTAAAACATTCTGGACTAAAGGATGATATGGGAAGATCAGTCTAGCTGCATTCCATTGCTTTCTACAACCCTTTCTTATTCACTGATAAAACCTTTTTAACTTAAACCATTAAGTTTGAAACGACGAGACTTAAAAAAAACAGTCCTTTCTCCAACCAAACAATTTTTGGCCTTTTGTTTAAATTTTTCATCTCCCACTTTCGCAACTTTCAAACCCAGCTATATCTCCAACTAGAATTATATCCTCTATGTCTATAATGGTTCCGACACATCGTCATGTCCATTAGATCCACTGTACAATACCTCTTGGATTCGAGATGGTTCTATTTATATTGATTACATTAGAAAAAGCAGATAATATCTAGAATAAGCAATTATTCTCCCAACTAATGTACAATTGATGTAAGTTGATGTGGTCCAGGTTGTGTTAGTGTAATATATAAACGAGATCACATATTATTTATCTTTTTTTATAGGCAAAAATATTAAAATAGCAATCCCTTTTGCTTCTCTCTACATTTTTTATCTGAAGCTTGAAGTTTATGTGGTTTAATCATTACATATTTATGTTTGCATGTATGTATATACCAAAATTAAGAAATATAAAAATATTCAATTATTTAACAATTTCTTATAAGGAACTTGAGTATCGATATTTAAAAGAATAAGAGTGAGTTGAATAATAGGAATGTCAAGTGCATGTGTATTTCTTATTTGGTCTCTATTTCATCAAGGCACACATTTTGAGGAATGAAAGAATTATTCTATGCATATAATTATCGGTTCAAGCGTTGTTTGTCTTGAATTTTTCACCGGAGTAGTTGAGGAATCTGAGAGGCACCATACAAAAATGGTTTTGATTTTTGAGGTCAAAATGAATTCTGTAAACTTTTTTGTTCAGATTGAATAAAGTTCGATTATTTTTTCCTTGCTAACTTTTGATTTTTAAGATGTGTTACGTATCTTATTATGTAGATTTATGAGGACTTTATCTATTCTTTTGGGTTTGTGAGATATTGCGCTGTTAATTTTATGATTGTTAATCAATAATCTTTTTTCCTATATGTTTCACTATAGTCGTCAAAGTTTTAATGTTACTCCATATATTTTCACTAATCTTAGTTCTTAAGAGGTTAGGAAATGTTGTTGCACATGTAACCAGTAAAAGGAAGATAGGTTTGTTGAAAAACGTACTGCTTAGATGGAGGATCAATACGGAGGATCAAAACACTATTGGATCTGTATAAAGTCAGTGTTATATTTTTAAGCCTTTCCTGTCTGAAGCCATCTTATCTTATTCATCTCAAATAGTGATTTTGTTAAAGTCTTTCTCTCCTATGTCTCAAGACATTTAACAAGTTTTTTTACTGCATTTTTTTCCGTGGATAAAAATGTCTAATAGTATTGTTTATAATAGCCTTTATATCTTACCTATTCTAATTTCTATATAATTTTATTAGTGTAATCAAGATTTACTTTCAGTTTACTTTTCATGTGTATAACTATATACTATAAGAGGGTGAATTTGTAATTTGACTACTTTCCCCCAACCAGTGCCATTTCATAGGAGGATAAAAAAAAATTATCCATAGTGCGTTTTGAGAATAAAAAAAGGATTAATATGACTTTCTAATTAATAATTCTATTTAAACTTTTCTTTTTTCTTTTTTAGGTAACATATATGTGAATTAGAATGTCGAATAGATCAAGGGAGGAAGAAAAAGTTAAATGAATCGCTAATGTTTAGTTGCTTATTGGGCACATGCTAATGAAATATGGTGTGCCTTTTCTTTTATGTATTTCCTTTAGAGTATGTGGTTCTTTGGTATCTCTTAAGAATTTATTTTGGTTGGGTTATTTACATGCATTTTTAATACAACAAAAAGTATGTCCAATAACACAAAAAAAATTCTTCGGACGCATGTTGCACACAAGGATTATAATTTGCTCGTGCATCACGCCGGGATAAAATCTAGTATTTACTATTTCCATTATTTTTTATTCACTTATTTGGCTACACACTTGACAGGGAGCTATATATGCAAGGGTCTAATTAGATTTTATGGGTATTAAATATCGATCAATAATTCAAAAAGTGATAATGAGAAAACATTGGAAGATAATGACTCGGGTAGGAGGTAAGACCTAACTATAGTTGATCAGCCCCCTACTTCCTGTAGAGTGCATGGTGGTCATAGATTAGTGGATCAGTGCCCTAATCCTGAGAGAGTGTATGGTGATCCTACTATAGTTGATCAGCGCCCTGCTCAAAGGGAGGTGCATGGTGGTCCTACACCTTTGGGATAACCCCTCCTACTTTGCCTTAATCCCAACACCCAATTTGTAGTTGGTGGTGGATTGTATTAGTTAGGTTGGGAATCTCAAGTATATGCTTACCTTTCACCTAAAAAAAGATATTTCAAGTTAATATAATGTGCACTTTTGGCTGTAAAAGGGCCACCCTCTTCGGAAAAGAGGGGACCTACACGAGTGTGAGTTCCCCCCAAACACGTGCGTGGTACCACCTCGTGCCTATGTCTGGATCGATGGGCCTTAGCACTAAGCACTTAATATTTTTGGACAGCATTCATTTGAATTTTGGGTCCATTAATTGGGTCGATTTCTATTGGATTAGTAATTTTTTGTCATTTTAGCTCTAATAATTTGGAAGTTTGTTATGAGTTGATTACTTAGCTTTGATTGGACAGCTGGCTAGGTAATTTAGTCTGTTAGAAAACTAGTGTTTCATTAAAGTGGATTAAACCCAATTGTAATCGACACCTTGGATAATAATAAAAATTGATTCTTTCTATCTCTAAACTCCCTGTTTCTCTTTAATTTTCTATTTTCTTCATTCATCTATCTTTTAATTATCTAGTTTAACTTGAATATCATATGAGATGGCATGACAAGAATTGGTATCGGAGCAGTAAGCTAAGATTGCACAAATGATATAAACTAGATGGCAAGCGATAGAGTCAGGGTTTGCAGAAATACACTAAACATAAGATGTAATGGATCACAAATTGGAACAAATACGAACAGAATTTAAGAGTGATCTGAATTCAACCATGGATACAACAAAAATGCATCAAACAATATTTTCTACATATAAAAAGCTATATATATATATATATAATATATATATACCTGTATTACCTCCCACAAATCAATCTTCAATTTTATTGGCACTTTAGGCCAACTTAGATAAGTTATCGACATAAAGCACTTCACCATCAAACCCCCATAACTTGATAATTCTTTTTTGCTAATACTTATTGGTTTCCCAAGATCATTATATAAAAATCTTATCCGTTCTTCACTGCTCTTTATTTTAGTCAATCGTTTTAGCTTCGCCGCACCTTTACCTTTATTACTATATTATGAAGGTTTCTCCACGGTTCGAGATCAATGTCTTCCATTTCACGTTAAAGCAATCGAACTGTTGAAACATAAAAAAGAGCAATATTATAGATTTCATCAATACAAGTCGTAAATACTCAAACAATACCATTATTGAAATGTACCACAAATTAAAATTCATCATTTTATTCTATCTTAATTAAAATGTACAAGAGCACAATTGTCAAAATATTAAGCCGAAAATAATAATCCATAGTCTAGAATAAATGTCACATAGCCCATATTCCATACATTCAATTTCCAATAATCAACTGTTGTAGGTTCCACAAAAAAAAAAAACTAAAAAGTAGGACAATGTCACCAAACAAGCTTACATTTTAAGCAACTAGAACTAATAATAAAGAACAATTCAAACATTAAGCGTCATAACATCGTCTAACACAATTATGTTGGCGTATTGTCTATCCATGTCCCCTCACAATCTTCACGCATATAAGTTTCGAAATATTCCTCAACCACGTCAAAGGATTCAGTAGTTGGCAAAAATATGGTGCAAATATCATCCCCGAGCGAGACGTCCATCATTGAGATCATCTTTATCATAGTAATCCCTTTGAGGAGTTGACAATACAATTGAATATTTAGGATTCATTTGGTCTGAAACATAGAAAACTTATTTCGCTTAAGAGGCTAAGATGAAAGAATCGGATTTATGAACAACTCTATCAAGATCGATGGCTGTAAAACCAAGCTCGCCTATGTTAATTCCGTTTGTGTTGTCAACCCAATCACATTTGAATAAAGGAATCAGAATTGAAAAATAGTCAAGTATCCATATCTCCCTTATGACACCGTAGAAAATAATATCGGTACGAACATGATTATTGTCCTTTGCTCTAGCTATCTGCAACGTCTTAGCAACTAGGCTCACTCCACTCTTTTGGGTTACTCGTGCATCATTGCGATCCTTTATTAGGTAACGAACATCATTAATGACATATCCGTGAACTCTGATGACGTCTCGATGAGGGCCACGAGCAATCCATTTTAAGTCATCTAAGATATTGTTATTTGGGAGTTCTTCTTCGAGAGCAACCTATTAATATAAGAATTTTAGTTACTTACAAAACAAAATTCAAATTAATATATTAAAGTAAGGGGAAATTTTGTCTTTATTCCCACTTTAGTTTTTAATATTAGACTTCACCAACTATTTAGCTTTACATTACACTCTACCACTATTTTCCAGTAGTTGGTATTAGACTTCGAAATTGTTTTTCACTAAGATTTGCAACTAATAAATAAATAAAACGTGGCATGGTTTAAAAGAAAACTAAAAAATGGGTAAAGTCTAATGAAAATTAAAGTGGTGGTTAAGTCAACATGTCCTTAAATCACACCCTTTTACTTAACCAATGGATAAACGTGCGGTTATGCTCCTCTTCAAGCCACTTCTTATTTTTTCCTTTTTGAGAATGGTTTTCTTTTAAGTACTGTTCATGCTCCCTAACAAGGTATTAATGAGTAACGCAACATTATTTATTAGTATATCTAGAGATAAGCATTTGAGGAACTAACTTCATATTAATGGGAAGTTTGGAAAGTCATACTTTATATAAGGTTGAACATCATTCGTCTGATGTAACACATGAAGATGTGCCTGCTCCAAGGACATGCGATCAACTTCAATGATATCCTAACCTCCTATCGATTTATCATCATCCTTCCCCGCCGGAATTCCAACTGAATGTAATTCCGATAAGAACTCGAAACAAAACTCAATAGTTTCTTCTACTATGTAACATTGAGCAATACAACCTTCTGGATGATTACGATTTCTCACATAACCCTTTAATACTTTCATGTACCTAACACATTAAAAGAAAACTAACTTGATACACTTATTTACTTATATTAATACATGATAGCAAAGTAAATTGACCTAACCTTTCAATTGGGTACATCCATCGAAAGAAAATAGGACCGAAAAGTTCGACCTCCCTCACAAGATGCACCATTAAATGCACCATAACCGTTAAAGAAGGATGGTGGAAAGTATTTTTCCAACAAACACAAGCGATCACAATTTCATTCTGAATTTCATTCCACTACTTTGGCACAAAGGGCATTGAAGAAAAAACATATTCTCATGATCGCATATCGCACATGTTTTGGCATTACCAATCGAATTGCAATTGGAAGAAGTTATTGCATTAGAATATGGCAATCATGAGACTTCAAGCCATACAATTTCAAATCTTCCATAGAGACATGGCTTCTGAAATTAGAAGAGTACCCATTAGGGACCTTAATGTCCTACGAAGTTTGGCAGAACATCTTTCTTTCCTCTCTCGATAACGTATAACATGTTAGCGGTAGGTATATCCTTTTTTCATTAACCTGCGGTGCTAACTCACTTCTTAAGCCCACTTTTTAAGGTCGAGTTGACACTTCACCCCGTCTTTCCTTTTTCCTAGAATATTAACCAAGGTTCCAATGATACTATCACGGACATTCTTTTCAATGTGCATGACATCTAAGTTATGTCGAATAGGAAAACCCTTCCAATAAGGAAGTTCAAAAAATATCAATTTCTTCTTCCAAAAATTTTCAAACCCATTGTTACTAGGACCGCCTTTTTTAACCCCATTAGCTACCCTCCTCGGTCTCTTACTCTTTAATGATTTCTTCAAATTAACCTTCCTCGCCTTTTTTTGCCTTCATTCCCCATGCAACCTTAAGTCTCCCAACTTTTATCAATATTTGTTCACCGCTTAAAGGTTCAGGGGAGGCTTGGAACTCTCGCTCACCGTTAAAAACCTTTTTTCTGGCTTCGAAATGGATGGTTTTGTCGAAGGTATCTCCTATGTCCCATATAAACTCACTTGCCACGGTGTTGTAATCTGATGGAATACGTTTTTTCACTACATATTGGACAATCATTATAGCCTTGAAAAACACTTCCAAATAAATATCCATAGGCTGGAAAATCATTAATTGTCCACAACAGTATTGCCCTCAAAGTAACAGATTCTTGTATAAAGGCATCGTAGGCTTTAACTCCTTCATTCCACAAGGTATTCAGATCTTCTATTAACGGAGACAAATAAACATCTATATTATTTCCCGATTATTTTGGACCCGATATCAACATATTAAACATTGTAAACTTTTTCTTCATACACAATTCTGGTTCAAAATTATAACATGACCGACCAAAAATTGTACCTACTACTAAGGGAACTATGAGGATTAATTTCGTCCGTTGATAGTGCTAATCGAAGATTTCTTGGTTCTGATGCAAAATCGGGTCACTTTTCATCAACTAATTTCCAAGTTGGTGAGTCTGCTGGGTGACGCAACAAACTATCAACAATTCTATCATCCGCATGCCATGTTAAAGACTTAGCGATCTCTTTAGATTGAAACCACCTTTTGAATCTCGGAATGGGTGAAAAGTACCATAACACTTTTGTAAGAACACCTTGTTTCCCCTCATCCCTTTTTTGTTCTTTCAAATTCTTCTTCTGTTTGAACCTGGATGTTCCACAAGTGGGGCATTCAACAGCTTCTTTAAACTCTATTATATAGAGTATAAAGTCATTAGGGCATGCGTGTATCTTTTGAACGTCCATTCCGAATACCGATAAGCAATGTTTTGCCTCATTATTAGATGAAGGCAATACATTGTCATCCGGAAGCATATCGGTAATGATTGACAGTATATTTGAAAAGAATTTATCGAACATTCCACTCTTTGCTTTAAGATTGAACAGCTTGATGATAATGGATAACTTTGTATACTTTTTACATCTTTCATACAATGGCTTCTCCGCATCTTAAAGAAACTTCTGAAAATTTCTGAATTTCCTGTGAAGTCTTCTTTTATAGCCTCCACTATGTCAATCTACTCTTCAATATCCTCCATGGTATCCATATTAAGATCGTCACAGAAAGGATCACCCATATTAACATCCGACAGTGTTTTAGGATGATCCTCCTCTCCGTACCATTTCCAAAAAGTATAATTCGGATTGATACCTGAACTATACAAATGTTATCTGATTTCTTTAACACCCATTTTTAATCTATTCTCATATTGACTACAAGGGCATCGTATGTAGTTCTCATCCAAGGAGGCGTTTTGAGTAACCCTAAGAAAATTATTATCACATTTTATGTATTATTTTGATAATCAATCATTTCTCATCCAGGACCTGTCCATTCTGGCCTAAGTATGTAAACCACCACGAGTTAGATATAAGCAGTAAAAGATATGTAATTGTTAAAAATAAAGGAATTTTATACAACATAATACATTCACATCCTAAAACTATCAATACAACTATCAAAGACACCAACACCTAATAGTAATAAGACTCAATCAACCATAACTAACCAACTCAAGAACACTAACACACCACCCAAATACTATACAACCAAAACCAATTTCAAACATTGAAGAACTTCAATTCACAAAATTATTATACATATTATACTATAATGTTATATATAATATGATGTTATATATAATATGTATAACAACAATTGTTATACATATTATACATAACAGCAACAACCATTAGTGATTATATACCTATAATATAATGAAGTAACTAATGAAAGCACATAGTATAAGCTTGGGACTGGCAATGCTAAAAATTAATAAAAGCACATAAGTGAGGCATTAGAGAGTATATGATATACATACTAAAACAAGACAATGAAACTTCAAAAGCAAACTAACATATCGTAACGCACCCTATGATACTGAAATCATTGAGACAAGCAAACACTAACATAAAGTTGGAGCTAAAGAAAATGATCTGACCATCATATGGTACTAAAATCGTTGTAAACTTTTCAAATAAGTTTCATCTTCCCGAAATCAAATGTTTCTTTTAATTATGGAAACATATTAATGAATCAATTAATTTACAACAATTCTTAATGAATGATCAATTATAATGTAATACGGGATGTAGTTGGATTGATATCACATTTTGTTAAACAATAAAGAGTAGGGGATGTATGCATCACACTTTTATATAATCTAACATAAATTGTATATTATTTATCTCATCTTTGCTAAAAATGTTAAAAAAGATGAAATCACCCGTACAAATGTCTAATCACAAAAACATTGGATCACAAAACACAATATTCATTGAGTGTATAAAAATATTCAAGAATCCATATAATGATTTTATTAACAACACTTGTTTAATCATATTTTAAAAAACAGGAATTTCATAAAGAACACCACATGATTTGATAATATATTACCACAAACATGCACTGACCCCATTTCAAATGAGAATCAAATGAGGGACATTTAACCAAGTACTAACTAATAATCAAATGTTATTTAAACATTTCAAGGGAATCTAAAAAAATCAACTCATAATTCCACCCTGATACACAAACACACACATACACATTGAAATTCATTGTAATCTAAAACATCACACACTGAAATTAATTGCAATCTAGAACAGTGAACATCAAGGCTGATTATGGCTATGCTCGATCCTCGCGGTGGGAGGGACGAAGAAGAGGGTATTTTCAATGTCGAGAGGATCTTGGTCCCGCGCATCCCTCTCGGAAGCGCTTCGGCCGGCGTCGATGATGAGGTGAAAATGTAGAGAGATGGAGTCGCCAGTGTATTTTACTCAAAACAGACAAAAGAAAAAGGGAGCCATCCCGAAGGACAGCATCCAAAGAAATACTGATACATACGAAATCAAAATGATTCAAAAAGAATCTGGAGGCTAAGTTACAAAATGGGAAGGTGTTAGGCACCCATTCCGCCCTTACGGTCTCTTATGGGTTATTGTTATTTTTCTCTTTTTTTCGCCTGATATGTGTGCATGTGTATATATAGTGGAGATAGGAATCATCGAATTGTATCATGGAAGAGATAAAGCGAGTCATTTGTAGGAATGCTCCTAAAAGCAATATTAGAAAATAGGATATATGCGATTATCCTAGCATTGATCGTTATAATGGAACGATAACGAATGCGGGATAATACGCCACTAAGAACAAATATATGTATATATAAACTTATAGAATCTAAGAGAGTTAAGTTTAAAGAACATAGAAAAATAGAAAATGAGATAAAAGTAGGAATAGGACTCGAGTCTCGGGTTTTACCCCAAGATGCCTACGTAGCATATGGAGGCATCAAAGTCCACGTAGTTCGTATGCAAAACGAGGGGTGGGATTTATACGATAAATCCAATCGGGGACTTCTCTTATGTGTGTGTGTAAAAAAGTATTTTAGTTGTGCGAAAAGTGCGAGAAAAGTGTGAGAATTTCCATTTGGAATTTATGAGCAAACCCTATTTTTCTTATTTCTCGGGTTTTATTTATATAAAAATAAGAGATTTGCAATAATACTAAATAAAAAGTATATTAGGATATGTGAGATGAGAGGATAAAAGTGTCAAATAATAAAACAAATTAATGCAAATTTAGGAGAATTTAAAGAGAGAGTTAAGAAAGTTTGACCTTCTTGAAGATCTTGAGCTGTATCTTGGATGTCGGAGAGCAGCCCTTGTATTTGGGTGATGATGGAGGGCAGTTAATTCACCAAGTTTGATGAAAAGCTGATGAAAGTTGAAGGTTGGAAAGGGATTTGGATGTGGAAATCACGCTGACTTCGAGAAGGGTTTTCTGAGCTCGCTGAGAGTGATGGATTTCAGATCTTCTTTTTTTTTGCAATGAGGCCAGGCCCTCCTTTTTATAGGCCCAGGGCATTGCCGATCGGCATAGGCCTAGTCCTACCAATCGGCAGGTGTGTTTAGGCACACTGTTAATAGGCAGGGTTTGGAACCTGGCGTTTGGTAGTCTCTTTCAGGTTCCTTCAAAAAATCATTCGTAGAGCGCAAATCGTTGATCCGAATCACGCATCAGTGACCTTCCGGAGTAAAACGGATCGTTTGTCCGTACAGTAAGTCAGAATCGTGCACGGGGTGGACCATTGGAAAGGGGTTTTAGTGCCCTTTGAAGATTCATTCAGTCTTGGTCGAGCTGAAGAGTTAAATTTGTTCAAACGAAGCCTGGGAGCATCCGGTGACCTCCTAATCAAGTTTCAGGAGAAAACGGGTCGTTCGTACGCACCGTAAGTCAGAATCGCTCACAGGATGGACCATTGGAAAGGGGATTCAGTGCCTTTTAAAGATTTATTCAGTCTGGGTTGAGTTGAAGAGATTAACTTTTGGTCAAATGGATCCTGGGAGTGCTCGATGGCCTCTAGGTCGCTACCCGGGGTATGACTTAGGTTTGTAGCGATGAGGGAAGGTGCAAGGGGACCTATAGAGAGGTTAGGGGGTGTTAGAATGGAATGTCTACAAAGCCCCTCGACGGGTGAGTTTGGAATAAACGATAGCCGTCGAATATACACCGCATGATGCCTTTAAAAGAGGTCGATTCTATGGACCTTGTAAGGACACAAATTTCCAATTGAGTCCATATATAGTTTTGGCTCAATTCCGGACAAAAGCATTTATTCATAGGATAGTATTTATTGTAATATTCTCAACCCTATGAAGTGTATATTGAAGACGTAGCGGCAAAGAACTTAAAGCTTCATCAAAATGCCGGTTTGTGTGCCTCGTTTCTACGTCATCAATTAAGGTTCCATGCTCCCAAGGTATGAATGTAATTATATGTATATAGGAGTTTGGAACAATATGTATTGGGTGTTAGGTTAATAAAAACTGCATTTTATTTTTCAGAAAGAATCAATTAGAAACTTAAAAATAAGTATATAAAAGTTTATAAAAGTTTCTGGGCCAAAATCGAATTTTACAAACTTTCTGGACGTTCGTTAGAAATGTCGTTCGAACGAGTTTTTTCGTTCGAACCAGATTTCGTTCGAACGAGTTTTGTCGTTCGAACCAGGTTCGTTCGAACGAGTTTGCCAACGACCCTAAACTGGTCAGTCGTTTGATATGTCGTTCGAACGAGTTTTCGTTCTAACGAGATATCTAACGAGATTCTAACGAGCCCAGGCTGGTCGCTCGTTAGAAGTCTCGTTCGAACGAGAGTCAAGTTTGTTCGAACGAGACATCAGGCGAGAACGGTTTTGAGCAGTTTTTGGCAGTTTTTTCCCCACTTCTCCACTTGGTTTTCAACCAACTTTTTCATACTTTATTATGTGCGGGAAACACATTTTCCAAGACAAATTTTCCATTCCATATCCAACTCTTAGAGAGAGTTTGAGAGCAAATTTATTTAGGGAAAATGTTCATGTTTTGAGTGTAATTCTTTCAAGAAAAATTTCATACACACTCTAGTTTACACCCAATTGTTTATCCAAGTTTCTATATAAATATCAATTGCTTGGAGATTGTTTTGGCACCGGTTTTTCTCTACACCGAATTGAAGAGAAGTTCATTTCATTTCTACCCATTTGGAGAAAGGCTCCATGTTAGGGTGACGGTGTGCCTAATTGCCCGATCGGTGGGAGTCCGAGACCGCGGTGGAGCTCCGTTGGTTATCCGCTAATTTGAGGTCGATACAAGAAGGAGCATCACGGCTTGAGAGGGTTCGAGTTTAGGAAGTAAGTCTTTTGTCTTGTATTTTGTAATACCGTTTTTAGTGGATTTGAGGCTAGGGTCGTCCCGAGGTTTTTTCCCGTTAGTGGGTTTTTCCTCGTACATCGCGGTGTTGTGTGACTGTTGATTTTATCTTGCTCTACATCATTTAGAACGCATGCTTTAGGTTTAATTCAAGATAAAATTCGGTTTAATTATCACACTCATTTAATTTGGGACTTAAATTAAGATAAAATTTGGTTTTACAATCACACTAATTTGGTTTATTCAAGTCATTTTCTAAAATTGGTTTCGCCTAACTTTGTTTATATGAATAATCATGACTTAGGCAAATACTAGGACTTGAATTCTGTTTTAATTTGTTTTTGAGAAATTAAAACTTGTTGTTGTTGTTTTGAAAGTTAAAACCATCTCAACGCTTCCGCATTTATTTAAAAAGGAAATTATATTTTTAATTGAGATAATTAATCACCGGGGATCCAACTGCGTTTTCAAATTGGTATCAGAGCCAAAAACGATAAATTATTTCGTTAAAGATCCTTTAATTTTTGGCTAAATATGGATTTTTCCCCATTTTCAAAATTTCCTATTTTTGATGGTTCAAACTACGCGTATTGGAAAGCGCGAATAAAATCGGCACTTAAATCTATCGATGAACGTGTTTGGATGTCTGTTGTTAACGGTTGGACCCCACCAACACATTTAATTGAAAATGTACATGTTCCCAAACCCGTTGATAGATGGACTGAAAATGAGTTTAAGCTAGCAAACTTTAATTCCCGAGGTTTAAATGCCTTGTTTAGCGCTGTCGCACCGGATGAATTCCGACGTATTATGACGTGTGAAACCGCTAAAGAAGCTTGGGATATTTTACAATTAACTCATGAAGGAACTAGTGTCGTTAAAGCTTCAAAACTCCAAAACCTCACCACTCAATTTGAAACTATCAAAATGGATGAAAAAGAAACTTTTGATAAATTTTATGCTAGACTTTCTGATATTGTCAATTCATCCTTTAACTTGGGAGAGAAAATACCTGACGACCGTGTAGTAAAGAAAATTTTAAGGTCCCTACCCGATAGATTTATTCCAAAGGTGACCGTTTTAAATTCTTTACCCACTTTAGCCTCTACGAAATTAGAAGAGCTTGTAGGTGATTTACAAACCTATGAACTAGATATGTTTCCCTCTAAAACTGAAAAGAAAATTGAAAAGGGCGTTGCTTTAAAAGCCCGAAAAGAGGTCAAACAAGTAGTAGAGAGCGATAGTGATAGTGACTCGGAAGATATGGCTTTGTTTGCTCGTAAATTTAGAAAATTTCTTAAATTTAACAAAGATAAAGTTAAAAATGATTTTAAGAAATTTGAATCTTCTAAACATGATAAAAAAGAGAAGATTTCTAAAGCCGATAAGATCCCTAAACCTAGTAATGAAAATATTGATAGGGACGAGTCTAATAAATGTTTTGGTTGTGAAGGTTATGGCCATAGGGCTTATGAGTGTCCCATTAAATTAAGGAAAGAGGGTAAACGACCCACTGCATATAATGCGACCCTTAGTGATAGTGATAAGGAAGAGAAGCCCGAGTCCCCCACTAAGAAAAATTTTGTGGCTTTTATGGCTAGTCATGTGAGTGATAATGAGAACTCATCGAATGATGAAATAATAGCACATGCCACTTCCAAGGTCACTGTTCATGATTCTCTTATTTTTTATGATAGTGAGAGTGAAGAAGAAGAAGAAGAAGAGAGTGAAAATGAAGAAGAGGTTGATATGGGTGAACTTCAAAATGCTTTTCATGAATTATATAAAGAATCTATTAAATTGAAAAGAGCTAATTTGAAGTTAGAAGCGAGTTTAAGAGAGAGTGTCAAGGTCATTTATGAAAGTGCCTTAATAGAAGACCTTAGGACACATGAGAGGACTCTTCAAGAGAAGTTTAACTATGTAGAAGGCGAGAGAGATAGCCTTAGGGGTTTAATGGAATCCTTGAAAAAGGAGCTTCTTGCTTTTGAAGATCGAAATGTTTTACTAGAATCTAAAATTTTAGAATTGGAAAATAAATTAAAAGATTCTAGTAATGTCAAATTTGATTTGGAGTGTCGTTCGGAAAAAACTAGATAAAATGTTAGGAACGGTCCAAATTAAAAATGACACTTTTGGTTTAGGCTTCAATTCTTGTAATGATTTTATCCCTAAAGTCAAAACCAATGTTTTAGGAGAATCTTCTAGGAATGCATTTAATGATCACTCCTTAGATAAATCTTTTCGACATATTCTTACTTGTACACATTGTGGTCGAAAAGGTCATCTTAGGCAATTTTGTTTAGATCTTAAACGAATTCCTAGAAAATCCCATAGTAAAGTAACCACGATAGCTAACGTTCCTACACCCCAAGATAGTAATTCTTCATTAATTTGGGTTAGGAAATCCGACTTGGTTGCCTTACAAAATAGGGATTTTGATTCTCATTTACTTTCACATCCTTCCTCCCTTGCTAAATCTAATGGATGAATGTGTTAGTGTTTGCATACTTTAGCGTTTGTACTTCATGCTATATTCATATGCTAAATGTATGCTTGTTTAGTCATTTTCTAGTCATTGCCTTAATTCATATCCCATGCTAGAAATTATGACTTGTTTATCTTTTTGTATTATATTTTGTGTTTTGAATCGACTGCATAATATAAAAAGATTTTTGTGTATCATTTGTGTTTTATTTATTTCATTTAAGCTTAATGAAAAATACAAATGATTTTTGTTTGTCCTTTTGAGTAAATATTTATTTTTGTTTAACAAATGTTAAAAACTCAAAAAGATTTTATTTTGTGTGTATTTTTGTTTGACACACTTTATGTGGCATATATTTGTGTTTGAATCCTATCGTTTACGCTCCCATGTGGCTAGAACTTTTGGTTTAGATTTTCAATCCTTAAAATGTTCTTTACCATGTTTTATATGGAGTAGTTGGATTTTGTATTGTTTAAATGGATTCTATTTCTATATGCCTCTATTCACACATGCACGAGCTCTTTTGAAATCTTAATGTCACATGTTATATTTGAGCTTTTTGAGGTGTTCTCCTATCAATCTAGTCATCTTCATATCTATGACCTAGGAGGACTAGTGCATGTCTGTTGCATGTGAGATTTGTGTGAAAAAATGAAAACATGATAAATTAATATATGCACGGGGAAGGGCTCCGAAAGGATGAATTAAATCCTTTGCGATAGTAAGCCACCGTTGATTGGATCTAAAAGAAATACGTGATCCAAAGGCCTAAAAACAGAATATTTGGCATTTAAAAGAAAGCAATTGCCAAGGCCTATGTTTGTTTGATATATTCATTCAAAAACAAAAGAATATATATGCTCATTGAGGGAGAATTGGATGGTATATCAACGGTTTGCACAATGTCCGTTTATCCTAGTTGTCTTTAATGTCATGACTCTATTTGGTTTGTAGAATCATCATCATGCTAGGCTTGTATGCATTGTGTATGTTTGTTCATTGAGTTCAATCTTTATATTTTCACATGAGGTTATATTTAAATGTGATAAAGTTTGCAATCAAATGAGAACTCCATGAACGTTTCTTAAGTGTTTGGGTCTAAATTTAATTGTTGCTTGTTCACACCCCTACACTTCCGTTTCCATATGACACATTTTTGCCATACGAGTGTGCAAACTTATTGTATTTTGTGTCATGTGTGTGTTTATATCTATCTATAAATGCACGTACTTATTGGTCTATTTATAGTATATATATATATGATATTTGTTTGTCTTTGCCTTGCTTTAATTGCCCATATGCTTTCATGTCTTATCACTTTAAGCTTTCACATGTTGTTTATTAGTTCTTTATCCTTTGCCTATTCCCGAACAAAAAGGGGGAGAATGATGATAGGGGAAGAATGATGATAGGGGGAGAAATGGTATCTAATCCTATTATTATCGTATCTTCGTTTGGGGGAGATTTATCTTAGGGGGAGACGTCTTTCTAAGTAGGTCATGTGTTTAAAGGGAGAATTAATTTAGGGGGAGCAATTAATTAATTGCATTTAATACTTTGATATTCCCTATGCATTTGATGAGTTTGCTTAAGTGTGCAGGAATTATTCTAAAGCGGCATCTTTCTATGGCAAAGCGTTTTGATCCTTGGGTTGAGTCAAGATTGGGCGGGTTATGTTTTGAGTCTAGTAGAGCTTGACGGCCCTTTAGGATTTTTGTTTGGTTTTTGTCCCGGAATAGCCAAAGGGGGAGATTTGTAAGGACACAAATTTCCAATTGAGTCCATATATAGTTTTGGCTCAATTCCGGACAAAAACATTTATTCATAGGATAGTATTTATTGTAATATTCTCAACCCTATGAAGTGTATATTGAAGACGTAGCGGCAAAGAACTTAAAGCTTCATCAAAATGCCAGTTTGTGTGCCTCGTTTCT
The DNA here is from genome assembly GCA_949130495.1 of Sambucus nigra. Lineage (NCBI taxonomy): Eukaryota > Viridiplantae > Streptophyta > Magnoliopsida > Dipsacales > Adoxaceae > Sambucus > Sambucus nigra. The sequence continues at coordinate 513,319,346 of OX422221.1, read as the reverse complement.
ACGTCATCAATTAAGGTTCCATGCTCCCAAGGTATGAATGTAATTATATGTATATAGGAGTTTGGAACAATATGTATTGGGTGTTAGGTTAATAAAAACTGCATTTTATTTTTCAGAAAGAATCAATTAGAAACTTAAAAATAAGTATATAAAAGTTTATAAAAGTTTATGGGCCAAAATCGAATTTTACAAACTTTCTGGACGTTCGTTAGAAATGTCGTTCGAACGAGTTTTTTCGTTCGAACCAGATTTCGTTCGAACGAGTTTTGTCGTTCGAACCAGGTTCGTTCGAACGAGTTTGCCAACGACCCTAAACTGGTCAGTCGTTTGATATGTCGTTCGATATGTCGTTCGAACGAGTTTTCGTTCTAACGAGATATCTAATGAGATTCTAACGAGCCCAGGCTGGTCGCTCGTTAGAAGTCTCGTTCGAACGAGAGTCAAGTTCGTTCGAACGAGACGTCAGGCGGGAACGGTTTTGAGCAGTTTTTGGCAGTTTTTTCCCCACTTCTCCACTTGGTTTTCAACCAACTTTTTCATACTTTATTATGTGCGGGAAACACATTTTCCAAGACAAATTTTCCATTCCATATCCAACTCTTAGAGAGAGTTTGAGAGCAAATTTATTTAGGGAAAATGTTCATGTTTTGAATGTAATTCTTTCAAGAAAAATTTCATACACACTCTAGTTTACACCCAATTGTTTATCCAAGTTTCTATATAAATATCAATTGCTTGGAGATTGTTTTGGCACCGGTTTTTCTCTACACCGAATTGAAGAGAAGTTCATTTCATTTCTACCCATTTGGAGAAAGGCTCCATGTTAGGGTGACGGTGTGCCTAATTGCCCGATCGGTGGGAGTCCGAGACCGCGGTGGAGCTCCGTTGGTTATCCGCTAATTTGAGGTCGATACAAGAAGGAGCATCACGGCTTGAGAGGGTTCGAGTTTAGGAAGTAAGTCTTTTGTCTTGTATTTTGTAATACCGTTTTTAGTGGATTTGAGGCTAGGGCCGTCCCGAGGTTTTTTCCCGTTAGTGGGTTTTTCCTCGTACATCGCGGTGTTGTGTGACTGTTGATTTTATCTTGCTCTACATCATTTAGAACGCATGCTTTAGGTTTAATTCAAGATAAAATTCGGTTTAATTATCACACTCATTTAATTTGGGACTTAAATTAAGATAAAATTTGGTTTTACAATCACACTAATTTGGTTTATTCAAGTCATTTGCTAAAATTGGTTTCGCCTAACTTTGTTTATATGAATAATCATGACTTAGGCAAATACTAGGACTTGAATTATATTTTAATTTGTTTTTGAGAAATTAAAACTTGTTGTTGTTGTTTTGAAAGTTAAAACCATCTCAACGCTTCCGCATTTATTTAAAAAGGAAATTATATTTTTAATTGAGATAATTAATCACCAGGGATCCAACTGCGTTTTCAGACCTAAGGGTGAGGATGATCGATTCAGAGGGTCGAGGCCAATTCTGAGGACCGAAGCATGAGGATGATCAATTCTACGGGTCGAAGCCAATTCTGAGGGCTTGAAGATGAGGTTGAACGATTCAGCGGGTCGAAGCCAATTCTGAGGGCTTCATTTGAGATGACTAATTATGTGGGTTGAAGCCAATTCTGAGGGCTTAAATTGAGATGACCAATTCTTCGGGTCGAAGCTAATTCTGAGGGCTTAAATTGAGATGACCAATTCTACGCGTCGAAGCCAATTCTGTGGGCTTAAGTTGAGATGGTCAATTCTGCGGGTCGAAGCCAATTCTGAGGGCTTATGTTGAGATGACCAATTCTGTGGGTCGAAGTCAATTCTGAGGGCTTAGCTTGAGATGTTCTTAGGGAACTCTGCCGGGGAAATTACCTCGTGATTTTTGTTTGAGCTGGGGAACCGATTTCTTGGGAAACTTTCGTGTCTTCTGGAGACATTATTGGGGAATAGCTAATTTAATGATGTGGATTCCATTGGGGAAGTGATTAGGAGATCCAGGGTTTAGATGTTTTGCTCGGGAAAATTTGAGACTTTTATTGTAATGGTTTTTGAGGATTCCACTGGGGAATAGGAGATAACTTGAAGTTTTGGATACTTTGGGGGTCCTCTGGGACGTTGCTGGGAGGAGATTCACTTGGCTTTTGAGAGTTTCGCTGGGGAAATAGTGGTTCCTCATGAGGGAGTGCGAAATTTTCTTGGTAAAATTGTTCTAAACCCTCCCGGGATTTTTAGAACTTTTTTGAGGGTTTTTTAGGGTTTTCTGGTATTTTTGGCAGTTTCTGTATGAAAATTTAAGGGGGGTGCCGATCGACATGGTGTAGAGGGTGTCATTCGATAGTGGCATGGACTTTTGGACTGCCTCGAGAAGTTAAAAGGTCAATGCCAATCGGTAGGTTTGGGGTCAGTGCCGATCGGAATGAACCTTGGCATCCTATAAAAAAGGGGCGGGTTCCCCTCATTCTTCACAGATTCTTGCCTTCTCTCTATATATAATTTTCTTCTGTGAATCATTATAGCATTTCGCAATCTAAAAAATTTCCTTGTGAGCACTGTGGTACACAGGGAGTGGTTGGATGTTGACGACTGGGCGAATGTGGAATGGAGGGCTAGGGCGCCTCTTGCTTTGGGTAGTGAGAGCTCTTTTGATGCATTTGAGTCAGTTGCGAATGACAGGACTTTGGTGCAGGAGTCGTCGCGTCATCGCTCTTTGAGGGTGGTGAACCATGGCGGTTATGTAAGTAAAATGACTTTTGGCATTCTTTTTTTGTTGGTTTTCCTTCTTTTTCTTGGATTCTGACAAGGTTTTTCTTTTGACAGTCTGATATTTCTTTATCGACTATGCGTGGCCGTGGGATGACGGGGCTTAAGGATATATAGGAGCACCTTCCACTTGTGGTGCGTTGGGTAGTATCATTAGCAGGCTTTGGGAGGCTAGCGTCTGTGCTGGATGAGACCCCTCGTTCGACGGCGGTCATATGCGCTCTGAAGGAGAGGTGGTGGGAAACTACCCATACCTTCCATTTTGATTTTTGGGAGATGACTGTGACTCCCATAGATGTGCAGCAGCTACTGGGATTGGATTGTGATGGAGAGAAAATAGAGGTGGATCTCTCTTTATGGGTGAGGCCAGAGACGGTGTGAGCGGCGCTCGGTGATGTGGAGAGGATAGTATCAGGGATTCTATCCGGGTGTCCCTGCTGAGGGATGTTTTGCTGGGTAGGGTGATTGATGTGGAGGACAGGCTGCAGGTGAGGCAGATGGCCTGGTTGTTCATTTTTCTGGTGCTGGGGGATTTCTGGTGGCATCGAGCGGCGACGTTATCCACTTATGGTTCTTGCCATATTTGAGGATGTTTTCGAACATCCCTCTTTATGATTGAGGGAGCTTGACTTTGGAGACCCTTTATTTTTCTTTGGATGCATTCAGTCGGTGCTGCCGGCAGTCTTTTACTGGAGCCATGTATATTCTTGAGGTATTATTTAATTTGGCATTTTCCTTTCATGCATGCGCATTTTCCTTGTGCATCTCTCTTTGATTACGAATTTTTATCTTTGGCAGACGTGGTTCTATAAGGTGATTGGGTGTAATACCCAGCTGATTTCCCTGAAGGACAATACTGTTGGGGACTTTTACCGGTTGTATCGGTGACGGAAGGCTAATCGACAGTCGAGGAGGTCTCCCTCTCTAGAGGTGGTGTGTCAGGTCTTGAATGGCCTGACCAGTGATAGGGTAAGACTTTTTATTCCTTCGATCTAAGACCTTTGTGTGCTCTAATTTCATATTTCCCTATATCTTACTGGGAATTTTTTTGGTGACTTTTTACACTTGGGGGACGACCGTTCAGGATACGGGGTTGACTGGAGTGAATGCGCCGATGAGGAATTTGTTGGCGTGTGAGTTTAGCCACTCTTGGTATCTCAGGGAGAGGGTGGTCCGACAGATTGCTAAGGAGGAGGTGGTGGTTCCACCTTCGAGGCCCCCATGTCTATAAGGAGGGAGCGACTGCTGCCAGAGGATGCAAGGATCATGACGATGATTGGCGAGTACTATCTGTTATACACTGATACGGCTATGTCGTATTATTATATGGACTTCGTGATGAGTTGGATGATGTCTCCCAATATATATGATGCACTGCATTTCCCTCATGTGGGTTCGAGTCGGCCAGTGGGGTCCTCCCATAATGGTGGTGGTCCGTCGAAATCTGCGACGACTTTGAAGGTTCCCTTTGTGCGGTTACATACCCCTTCATACAACATCTGATGGGCTGATGGAGGGATGGTGCCTATATTGCATCGTCCTCATGCGATGGACCTAGAGGAGTTGGGCTTGACAGAGGAGGTTTTTCGTCCTTTGGTATATATTTATGTTATGTTCCTTTCCTTCTTTTGGTTTCTTTTGATCTTTTCTCCTTGATATTGATTTTTCCTTTTCTTACAGAAAGTCCGGGTGTCCACCACTTAGCTGATGGACATAATGGACTGGATATCTTCGGCGACTGCCCATATTTGGGATGTGGTTCCTGTTCCTTCCTGCTTGATGCCGTCTGCCTTATCCGGGGAGGAGTCTGGTTCGAGTAGCGGTGGTGTGTCAGTCCGTCGCAGGGGAAAGAGAGCGTGTTGTAGGGGCGGAAGCTCTTAGGAGAGAGAGGAGGAAGAGTAAGTGATAGAGAGAGAGAGAATGTGGGTTTGGGCTAAGTCCCGTTGTTTTTTCTTTTCTTTCCTGAAAGATTGATGTAACACAGAGAAATATCTTGCAATGCAATGAAGTTTTTTTTTATTATCATTTGTTAATGATGAAGGAATGAATGCACGTACACTTTTTACTTTGCTACAGAGATCGTAAATTTTTTTTTAGAAGTTTGAAAGAAAGTTTTATTCATAATGAGAAATTATATAAAGATGGGAAGGGGATTTGAAATTCTGTTTGAGAATATCAATTTATTTTTATTGGGTTTTCTGATTTTAACAAAAGAGGAAAAATAAAATTTTTTTAAATGGGGGGTTGTTGATGGCTCAGATGGAGAATGGCCATGGAGAATTCATGTTGTACAACTCACGCAGAGGCATGTGTTAAAGGTTGGAAAACTGTTGGCATTTGAGGCATTTCTGAACATAGGCGGTGAAATCCTGGATCATGGTAGTCCAGCAGTAGCCTTGTCGGGTGATCTTCTTAACAAGCATGTGACCGTTCTTGTGGGGCCCACATTACCCACTGTGGATTTGCTGCATTACCTCTTCAATGTCAGCCCCTGCGATGCAGTGTAGATGAGTACCGTCGAAGTTCCTTTTGAACAGTGCTTTGTGACAGATGATGTATTGGGCGATCAATCTTCGGAGGGTTGTCTCGTCTTTCTTATTGGAACCCTTGGGATACCTACCATGCTTGAGGAGGTGCCAGATATCATATTACCAGCAATTGGCTAGCTCGGGGTCTTCTTTGTTGATGAGCTCAATGTGGTAGCGATGGGTTGGTTTATCTTGCTTTTGAACTAGGAAGGGGGCCATTGTTATTCCTTCAGGCATGTCGACTATGGAGGCTAGAGTAGTTAGGGCATCGGCTAGGTTATTTTTGCTCGAGATTGGTAATGGAAGGTGATGTCTTGGAATTGGGAGGCTAGTTCTTCTAAGTGGGCATGGAAGGGTTGGAGTTTATCGTCCTTGAATTTCCATTTTCTGATCACTTGACCAATGATAAGGGCAGAATCCCCATTGACAACTAGGCATTGAATTCCTTTCTTGAGGGAAACTTTGAGGCCTATCATACATGCCTCATTTTTAGTTATGTTATTGGCGCAGGGAAAATCCAATTTGATGGCGATGGGAGTGTTGGAGTCATATGGGGTGATCATAAGTATCCTAATGCCGTATCCCTTTTTATTGGTCGTGCCGTCAAAGAACATTTTCCATCAAAGGTCATCTTGAGCAGTGTAGAGGATGTTTTCTTCTGGGAATTCAGAGATCCAATCATCATCTTCTTTCATGGGGTAATTGGCGAGGTAGTCAGAGATGGCTCTTCCTTTCATGGCTTTGTATGTGACGTACACGATATCAAACTCAGCTAGGAGCATCAACTATCGGGACATTCTGCTAGATAAGGCGAGTTTCTCAAGCAGGTACTTAATGTGGTCCATTCGGGATACAATCTTGATGGGGAAGGTGAGCATGTAGTGTCGCAACTCTTGGGTAACCCAAATGAGTACGACACGTGCCTTTTCCAAATCAATGTAGTTGACTTCGTACCCAGCCATTTTACGATACGCATAATATACAGCTCTTTCTTTGCTAGAATCTTCAAGGTATTGGGCTAGCAAAGCCCCAGCTGCAGTGTCGGTTATGGTTAGGTATAGAACCAAGGGGAGACCAGGCTGTGGTGGCATGAGTACCGGAGGTTGGGTCAGATATTGTTTGATTTGATCAAAAGCTTCTTGGCAGGCCTCGTTCCAAACTTTGGTTGAATCCTTTCGGAGGAGTTTTGAAAATCGATTCACAGATGGAGGTGAGTTGGCTGATGAACCGACCGATGTATTGAAATTTCCTAAGGAAATAAAAAACTTCTTTTTCCGTTCGGGGAGGTGGCATCTCAAGTATGGATTTTAGCTTGGCAGGATCTTCTTCTATCCCTTTCTCACTGACCATGAATCCTAAGAGTTTTCCTTTTGTAACATCGAAGACACATTTCTGTGGATTGAGTCTCATCTGATATCATCGTAATCGTTCGAAGAACTTTCGGAGGGCGGGAATATGACCTTCTCTAGTTTTGTATTTGATAATAATATCATCCACACAGACCTCGACTTCTTTTTGATTCAGATCGTGTAGGATGGTTGTGGCAGCCCTCTGGTAGGTAGGCCCAGCATTCTTGAGACCAAATGGCATAACTGTGTAGCAAAAGGTTCCCCACGGTGTGATGAACGCGGTTTTTCCTTGGTGATCGGGGTGCATTTTGATTGGGTTATACTCGGCAAACCCGTCGACGAACGACTTGAGAGCATGACTGACTGTGTTATCCACAATCATGTCAATATTGGGTAACAGATAATCATCCTTTGGAGAGGCTTTGTTTACATCCCGGTAGTCTACACACATCCGAACTTTCCCTCCTCATTTTGGTACAGGCACTATGTTGGATAGACATGTGGGATATTCGATCACATGAATGGACCACCTCTTTTTTGACTTTGAGCGACCATTCGGTGCGAAGCTTTCTCAACTTTTGTTGAACCAGCTTGTAATCTGGAAGAGTGGGGATCTCATGTTGAGATATTTTAGGATCAATGTCGGTCATATCATTGTAGGACCATGCGAAGACATCCACGAATTCCTTCAGTAATTCTTCGAGTTGTGCGCACTCATGCTCGTCGAGGGTAGCCCCTATCCTAATCTCACACAGTTGGCTACTAGAACCGAGGTTAACAATAGCAGTTTCTTCTTCATTAACTTGAATGCGATAATGTTGTTTATTATTAAAATTATTTAGATCAGTTAAGAATTGTTCATTTGCAAAATCATTATCATCAAAAGTTTGATTAGAATCTAAACAATTAATATAAGGCACAAAAAGATACTTAAAATCTTCATTTATTTCATGGATAGGGAAAATAGCATTAAGAACCTCAACAAAGGAGGTCTAGATTATATTTGAGTAAGGATAGATAACAGAAGAAGAAATGGGGTAAACATTGGGATTAGGTGGGATTTTAACAGGTAGAACTGGCGTAGCATGCCAGTTGAGGAGAGGTGTATCGGTAGCTTTAATTAGGTGAGATGGATCTAGTGATGTAGTGCCTGAATGAACCATACAGAGTTTCAGCCCCAATGTCTTTACGTTAAAGGAATATTCGGAGTCACTTCCCTCAGAATCTTCGGTATCTCTGATGAGCAGTTGTACATGGTGTTGGGACCTTTCAACCCATGGGTAGTTGTCCTGGAAAAAGATCTCCATTCCAAGCTTCATCTTCTTGTCAGTATGGTCATACTAGGGTTCCGAAAAGCCAAAAAAAGGGAAGTCCTCGCCCTCTTTAATGAATCATCCATTCAAGGAGTCACCTGGAATAGTCTGGATGCAGTCTAATCTTGTCTTTGGTCGAAACTAGCGGATCATTCTGAGCTCATGTTCTGATGGTTGATACCCCAGATCACAAGGAGGGAAATCCTTTTTCAGCACAATGGGCTCAAGTATCCCTTGTTGTCTTTGCCCTATCCCCAATCCGAAGATGAAGTGCAAATTTCAGAACATCTAAATCACATTGACGTTGCCATGAGGGTCGTATTCCGGACAAATCCTTTCTTTGAAATCGTCCCCTGTTGGGAGTAGAAGTGGTTCAACTCGGAATCCTGATAGGAGCATATCATTTGACATGTGATGTATCTCAAGGATTGTACTACTGGTGCTTACACCCTCGGTATTATCATCATCACCCAAAATGGTAATGACACGTCCGTTAGATAAGAACTTTAATTTTTGATGGAGTGAGGAAAGCACACCCTTGATACTGTGGAGCCAAGGTCATCTGAACAACAGGTTGAAACAAGCTGGGATGGAAATAACTTGGAATTCAACGACAGGGTTTATAGGGCCAGCCCCTATTACAAGTTTTATGGATCCCATCACTTCTCAACAAGAATTATCATAGGCGCGTACAACAGCGAAGGTTGGAGCGAGGTCACTTTCCTTTAGTCCTAAGCATTTGAAGGTTCTAAATAGGCACACATTCAAGGAGGATCCATTATCGACAAGAGAGTGTGGTACGATCTTCCCCATAACTTCGACGGAGATGTTGAGTTCATGATTGTGTTTTATCCCAATTTTGGGGATTTATTCTTCGAAAAAGGATAGCATTCGGGTAAAGGTCAAGGATCCAACTAAATTTACCGCTTCATTTGGTGGGGTAGAAGGAGGAACTGTGGATACAGTGAGCAATTTGATCAAATCATTTCTGAGTAGCTGGGAAGACATGAAAAGCCCCCATAGAGTGATGTTAGCTTGAGTTTTCTTCAGTTGATCGAGGATCTTTCTTTCCTCGAGGGTTATTTCTGGCATAGGAAGGTTTTCAACGCCCTTCCCTTTATCATTGGTTGGTGGTAAGTTTGGGATATGGTAATGCCTCCCTGACCTTGTCATGTGATTTACTGAAGAAGGGAAGAACATGAACCGTGTTTCTTTGTTAATCTCGGGTTGTTCTGCCATCTTATTTATTTCTCCGAGGATCTCCTCAAATGATATCATCCCGCACATGTCGGCTACCAGGCCAGTTTTCTCTGAATCTTGCCCTTTATTTGAATCTTCAAATTATTCCCCCTATATGTTGGCAATAATTTTATCTTTCCATGTAAAGTCAATGCATTCCATAACTTCAATGGCTTCTTCATATAGGTCCTCCCATTTTATGGGGACAAGTATGGGTGAAGGGACTAGGCGTCCTTGTAGCTTCAAAATATCAAGTAACTTAGTTATACTGGGAATATCATTGGTTTTCCTGAATAATTATGCCATGATCTGGATAATGTCATCTAGACTGACTTCATTGGTTGGTACCACCCAACTGTCTCACTCTCGAGCCCATTTCCATGCTTCCAAGAATAGTGTACTGAACTTCTGGCAATCAATGATCATCTGTGGGGGCAATTTCAGCCCGAACTCTAGGAGTTGGTTTAACACTTCTGATAATTCCATGCTTCCATTTTTAGAACGGGTATGGACAGCAATGCATGCTCTGGTAAGGAGTGACAATGCCTGATTACTGAGGCTAGCATGGTGTAGGAGGAAGTATGGGCAATTTTGGAGAGGTTTGGGAGAGTATGTGGGTGTGATTTGAGTTGGGGGTTCAAATTTTGGGCCCTTTTTTAAGAAGATGGCATTGGCATGACTTGGGAGTGGGTTATGAGTAGTGTTTGGCTGGTGGGGCAATGGTACCCCAGTCAATTAGACCTTAGATTATATTTTGGAGTCAAAAGCATTGGTAGGTGGTATGGCCAATGGTTTGGTGAAAGGCGCAATGGAAATCTGCCTTAAAGTTTCTTGGAAGTGGATTTGGCAATAGACGGTGGTCCAAGGGTTTGATGAGGTTTTGGCTTAACAGGTCTTCATAAACTTTGGAGAGGGGAGCATGGAGCTTAGTGTATTCCTTTTGAACTGGGACAGGGCGACTTTCTGGTGCCCACAAGGTGGTTGGTTGAGAGATATTATTAATGGTTGAGACTGCAGCACTAGCAGGTTTGTCATATTTTCTGGGGGTAAACTGTCCGGACACTTTCTTTGGTTTAACTTCTATTTTAGCAAGACCTTCCTTGATTTCTACTCCTGCTTCTCTAAGAGCTCTGAAGTGGGTATAGTGTTGTCCTCTTATTGTTTCTCGGATATGGTGCAAGAAGTTCTTCTTCACTACGTTGAATTGTTCGTCCTCGGATGGCCGATTGGTCATAGTGGCTGCCTTTTACCTCCATCAAGCTATGAAGTTACTGACCGATTCCCCAGAATTCTATTTTAACAGCTCTAAATCACGATGGGTGACCTCAAGTTCTTCGTTATATTTGTACTGCGATATGAATTCACGGGCTACATCCTCCCAGCTACGGATTCTGGACTCCTCGAGAGATAAAAACAATCAGAGGGCTCTATCCTTCAAAGTTTGCTGAAACAATTAGGCCATCATTTCTTCAGGAGCCCCTAGGAGAGTCATAGAATGATGATAACTGCGAAGATGAACAATCGGGGGTCCATTTCCTCTGAATTTCTCGATATTTGGCATCTTAAACTTCTCGGGTAACCTCGCCTTAGGATAAGGATACATGTGGGTGTAGTCCATGTAATTTCTAGAGATTCTGACTTGGTTGAACTTCTTAGTTATCATATTGATATCTTTTTTGACTTTATTTAACTCTTCCTCTTTTGGATCAATGATCATAGGCAAGTTAGCCCCAGACTGGGCACGGTTTGGCATAGGAAGTTGGGCAGGCGGTGGCCCATTAGAAAGAGGGACATGTGGAGCTTGTTGATACTCTTCGGGAACCCAAATAGGCTCGGGTTGGCCCATAGCATGAGGGAACAGGGCCTCAGACTCTTAAGTAACAGGAACCTGGGGTCGGTGCATCTCTTAAACCTCAGTTTGAAGGTTATCAATCTTGGACACGAGCTGACTTAAAACTGTCGTCAGATCTGGCTGCGCAACTGGTACTTGATCTGTGTTCTCCATGGGAAGTGAATGGATACCAAACTCGAAAGAGGTAGCAGGGGAACGGACGAAGCTCTGGGGTGATTTGACTGAAGACCGAAGCCAATAAAGAACCAGGCCAAGGGCATACGATCGACCTCAAAAGGCGTAAAGTGGGATTTATTTTTTAGATAAAGAACGAAAATATTTTTGACATTTTTTTTCTTTTTGAGATTGAAAGACAAAATATTTTTGGATTTTTGATAAATAAAGGAGAAACATTTTTGGATTTTTGATAAAGAAAAGAGAAATATTCTTGGATTTTTTATAAAGAAGGAAGAAATATTTTTGGGATACGGATCTCAGCATGGTTATTATAATTATTATGTTCTCACTCGTATGAAATTTTCCTAAATGCAAAAATGAAATGCTGGACGGGACCCGAGCCTAGAAAATTTGGGATTGTAATATATGTAAAGCTATGGTTGGACTTGTAACAGGATCACGGGCAGGGTACCGTTTTAAAAATGCTCGAAAATTTGGGCGGCAGACTGACCCAAAATTTTGAGAGAGTTTCGGGTTGAAACCGGCAATCTAACATGTGTGTCTTAGGATTGAAACCTATATGCGGGTACGCAGTTGGTTGGGTGAATCGAAAAGGGTTCCCCCCCCCCCCCCCCCCTTTACCGTGGCTTCCACGATATATGTCTTGCTTTTGAGGGCAATCGTTACGTGTGGACAAGCCATTTGATATACCTGAGTGTACGTGAATTGTCTCACTATATACCTCGTGGGGACGGTACGTGTGAGAGCGAATTTGATATACTCAGCATACGTGAATGAGTTCCCTGCGATATACCTCCCGTCATGACTTCGGTCAAGCGGTACGATACGGGAGAACCATTCGATATACGTCGAAGGTACTTGGCCAATGGAAGGTGAGAGTCATTTTGCTTAGGCCAACTGCGCCCTGCCGAACCAGCGCCCATCACAAAGTGACCCTCCAGTTACTGGACAAAATTTGGTCAATCACAATGCTCTTCGGTGATGTCGTGTGAATCATTCATGATTTTCTTATTAGTATCTTATGATGAGAGGATCTTTCTTGATCATGCCAAATAGGGAGCAAAGTACAAGTACCAATGGTATACCAAGTATGGATGGGCGATGCGTGCAACATGTGGACATATGTGATCCTAGGTGCACATGGTGTGAAGTGTAAATAGAGAATCTTCTACAAGTGTGTGAATAGAAGCATAAGAATGAGGTACACATGAATAGTAAAAGGGGCATGAAAAATAGGGGAAAATATAAGCAAATATAACACCCATGTAAATAGAGTCTAGCCCTCAAAATGAAAAAGTCTCCAGCGGAGTCTCAACTGTGGCCATTCCCGATCCTCGCGGCAGGAGGGATGAAAAAGAGGGTATCTTCAATGTCGAGAGGATCTTGGTCCCACGCATCCCTCTAGGGAGCGCTTCGTTCGGCGTCGATGATGAGGTGAAAATGTAGGGAGATGGGGTCGTCAGTCTATTTTACTCAAAATAGACAAAAGAAAAAGGGAGCCATCCCGAAGGACTGCATCCAAAGACATACTAATACATATGAAACCAAAAGGATTCAATAAGGGCCCAGAGGCTAAGTTACGAAATGGGAAGGTGTTAGACACCCATTCCGCCCTTACGGTCCCTCATAGGTTATTGTTATTTTACTTTATTTCCCCGTGATATGTGTGCATGTGTATATATAGTGGAGATAGGAATCATCGACCTGTATCATGGAAGAGATAAAGCGAGTCATCCGTAGGAATGTTCCTAAAAGTAATATTAGAAAATAGGATATACGCGATTATCTTAGCGTTGATCGTTATAATGGAACGATAACGCATGCGGGATAAGACGCCACTAAGAACAAATATATTTATAAACAAGCATATAGAATCTAAGAGAGTTAAGTTTAAAGAACATAGAAAAATAGAAAATGAGAAAAAAGTAGGAATAGGACTCGAGTCTCGGATTTTCCCCCGAGACGTCTATGTAGCCTATGGAGGCATCAAATTCCAGGTAGTTTATATGAAAAATGAGGGGTGGGATTTATCCCATAAATCCAATCGGGGACTTCTCATATATGTGTGTGTGTAAAAAAATGTTTTAGTTGTGCGAAAAGTGCGCGAGAAAAGTGTGACAATTCCCGTTTGAAATTTATGAGCAAACCCTCTTGTTCTTATTTTTCGGGTTTTATTTATATGAAAATAAGAGATGTGCAATAATACTAAATAAAAAGTATATTAGGATATGTGAGATGAGAGATGAGAGGATAAAAGTGCTAAGTAATAAAACGAATTAATGCGAATTTAGGAGAATTTAAAGAGAGAGTTGAGAAAGTTGGACCTTCTTGAAGATCTTGAGCTTGATCTTGGACATTGGAGAGAAGCCCTTACACTTGGGGTGATGATGGAGGGTAGTTAATTCACCAAGTTTGATTAAAAGATGATTAAAGGTGAAAGTTGGAAAGGGATTTGGATGTGAAAATCACGCTGACTTCGAGAGGGGCTTTCTGAGCTCGCTGAGAGTGATGGATTTTAGATCTTTTTTTTTGTAATGAGGTCAGGACTTACTTTTTATAGGCCCAGGGCATTTCCTATCGGCATATTCCTAGTCCTACCAATCGGCATTTGTGTTTAGGCACACTGCCGATAGGCAGGGTTTGGAACACGCCGTTTGGCAGTCTCTTTCAAGTTCCTTCGAAAAATCGGTCGTAGAGCGCAAACCGTTGATCCGAATAGTGCACGGAGTGAACCGTTGGAAAGGTACTTCAGAGACCTTCGAAAGTCTTTTGGATTTCTCCCGGGTCCGAGAGATGACTTTGGGTCAAATGTGGCTCGGAAGCGTTCGTCGGTTCTTTGGACAGGGAATTTTCAGACGCAAACGGGTCGTTCGTCCGCATGGTAAGCCAGAATTGCGCATGGGGTTGACCATTGGAAATCTTAGGAGATGTACTTCAACATTCTAAAGAGTTTAACTCGGTTTGGGGAGTTGACTTTAGTCAACCGGGGCCTGTAAACGTTCGGTGACCTTTCCGTACCGTAAGTCAGAATCGCGCATGGGGCGGATCATCGGAAAGGGGTTTTAGTGTCCTTCAAAGATTCATTCAGTCTCGATCGAGCTAAAGAGTTTACTTTGGTCAAACGAAGCATGGGATCATCCGGTGACCTCCTGATGATGTTTCGGGTGGAAATGGGTCGTTCGTCCGCACCGTAAGTTAGAATCATGCACGGGATGGACCGTTGGAAAGGGTATTCAGTGCCCTTTAAAGATTCAATTCACTCTCAGTCGAGATGAAGAGTTTGAATTTTGGTCAAATGGAACCTGGGAGTGCCCGATGGCCTTTAGGTCAGTACTCGGGGTATGACTTAGATTTGTAGCGATGAGAGGAGGTGTTAGGGGACCTACCGAGAGGTTAGGGGGTGTTAGATTGGGGTGTCTACACTGATACACCCACAATGATGGATCTAGGATTTTATTCCGGGACGGGCAGAACCGTAAGACTGAATTTTTTTTTTACAAATCAAGCAAAAAATTATTTAACATGTTAAAATTAACCAGTCTGACTCGGAAAAACCTGAATATGATAGGTCTGACTCAAAAGAAACTCGAATATTGAAAGACACAAGAGCGATACTGCACAATTACGTATTAGGAACTAAAAATCTTAACCAAAATTCAAGTACTAAGCACTAAATGAATTGACCTTACATTTCTAAACATGTAAATATTATACATTAAGCATTACATTTTTCATTACATCAAAAACTATATATTTTACATTTAACTTAAATATTTTAAGTCAACCGGAACAATTAATGTTTAGTCGCTAGGAGCTACGTATATTTTACATTTAGTCCACCTTATTTTTTAATTTTACAAAAACTCCATTGTTTACTTTTTTTATTAGTATTTCTTAAAGTTTAGGATAGGATAAAAAAAGTTTGTAACTGTTTTATGCGGCGAGGGATATTTGGGAACAAAATAAAAAAGTTTGGACTATATATTAATTATAAAATTGTCGAGGGACTTTTCTTCGAATGACCCTACTTTTTTTGCAACAATTCATTAACCAAAATTATTAAACATTGAACATATAAACTGAAAAGCAAATAAAATTATTCTTGAAACTAATGGCACTCAACTATTTCTTTCATGTGTATTTTTAAAAAAATGACAATATATAAACTAAATTTATAATAGACGCGATTCTTTAAAGAGTATTATTGCTAATAGTTGTAATAAATCTAAACAAATAAAGGCCTGGACAATGCTTGGCACAAACATAACTATTTACTAATGTAAAAACAGTTGGAAAAGCAACATACGCAAATTCTCTATGTGCAGATTGGGTCAGGGTAAAACACAGGAGAAGAGGGAAGGCGTCCCAGCTGTGAGTCTGATAAAAGACACAAAATAAAAAGAAAGAGAAATCGATTAGGTTTTCAAACAAAGATATTACAAACACATATACACAAATCAAGAACAAATCGCATATACACAGATCACACACATACAAATCAATAAATCGCACACACATATCAAGAACAAATCGCATATACAAAACACATATACACAAATCGAATCCATATATATACACAAACCCTTACAAATCCATATTAGGGCTTTTTGTTCCTGGTTGATTGAATCTCGCCGGCACCGAAGGTGATGAGATGTGAGCGAGCCGGAGGTGATGTGAAATGTGAGGGGGTTGTACATGCGGGAGAGAGAGAGAGAGAGTTGCTCGAGCTAATCAGAGAGAGGGAGGGAGAGTCATGCAAACCAGAGAGAGAGAGAGAGAGGGACATAGAGATGTACGAGAGAGGGGGGGGGGGAATTTTGAAGAAGAAAATTTTTGGAGCGAGAACGAAAAAAAATAGCCCTGCTTCTTTTTTTTCATTTATCTCAGTTTTTACTCAAAAAGCTTAAATAATTAAGGTATATTTATGTCAGTTATATATAAATATGAGATAAATGATTTGTTTTTTATGTCAATTTTACTTAAATTGAAATAAAAATTTACTTTAAAATATTATTTATGTCAATTTACATTTGTCTGACATAACGTTCATTTTTAAACTGACATAAATGATGTTGTTTCTTGTAGTGACTGTGTTTCTTATTGCCTTGTATTCTGTCCTGCCTTTCGTACTTTTGAATGGCTTCAACTTGCCCTTGATGAAGGGATAACAATGTATTTATAGTCTCATAAGGAGATAGATATGTGGAATGTAAAAAGATGGAATGCTTTTATAAATTAGGCATTTCCATCACTAATGGCGTTCGCAATATACGTGAATGTTGGTGTTTTGCTGACCCTTTTGGTCGGTCTTCTCATTGTTGGTCGGCATTTTGCGTCTTGGTCGGTATTCTACATATTGTTCGGCCTCCCATGAGTTGCTCGGCGAGCCTATATCTTGCTGACTTGGATTCTTTCCATGTTGGATGACACATGTCCATTTCTGATTTGTCCACATATGTGTATAATTTTTTGTATCAACAGAAGCCTCTAATGTTCAATGCTTGACATTTTCTTGAAAGTATGGAGCATTTATTTCTAGTAATAGATCGAGATTCATTCCTGATGCTTGGTCAGTTGTCGAGTTACCACACTTGTAAATTTTAGTTGATATTTGTTGGTAACGTGTTTTTCTGATGGCATTTTTGTAAATATTCTTAATTTTAGCGAACCGCCTCACCGTAAATGCGTATTTTTTATTACCGTCATAATTTCAATCATCGTTTTACTTTAATCATTACATTCATCGATTTTTGAGGCAATCTATAAAAGGCGACAAATTTCGATTATCTTTCAACTCAAACCTTTTAAGTTTTTGCTACAAATTCTTGAGCTTTCATGCGATTATTCTTCCTGTCTTCTAGTTCTTGTTGAATCTTTAAGTTTTTGTAAGAATCCTTTTCCTTTCTTCTTTTTTTCATATTGAATCATAGTTTACATTATTGTCTCTCTAGGTGAGTTTAGAAAGGAATGGAATATCCGGACTGGGTAGACTTAGAGTTCCCTAATCCCCATGTAGAAAGGTCATTGGATTCTTTCCTTATTCGTAGCTGAGTGTGGCTTCACTTTTTCCCCAAATCATTTTTGCTTAGATTTTTGTCATTACTTTGATATTGTACCAACTAGAGTAGCCCCCAACACCTAGAGAATAGTTAATGGTGTCTATAGGCTTAATCAAATCCACGGGATCCATATCGGTATCCTTGAGATCATGTTCTATTACAAGTGGGTCACTAGTGACAGTACATATTATTTGAAAACTAGGTTTGTTAACAAAGATCTAGTCATTAATTTGCTTGACTCCAATAGAGATTACTTCGATCACAGGGTTATTGCTAAAAATTGGCAATATGTACCTCTTGAAGGGGAAGAAGTATATATTAGACCAAGATACCCTCAAGAGGGTCTTGACATAGATTGCACTAAATATGTTTTATATGCTTATGATGATGAATTGCCTGTTAAAATGTTTACTAATATTGGTTGTTTGTTTACTTGCAGTTGATAGGAAAATAAAATGTCCCAAGGAGGGTGATATTAAGCTTAATGAGCTTAAGTTTCTTTGGGTCCTATATAAAAAAATTGGCGAGGAGCATACTAGGTCGGCCTCCTACTTGCTGAAATATAGGAGCTCTATCACCTCCTTTGTTGCCAGACCTTCAAATATTGCTCATACTCTTATGATTGTCCACTTTATCGACTACTATATCTGGCAGTGGTGATCTTAATTTTGGTCGTTCTTCCTCCCTTGAGTCAAATGTTCCTCTCTCAGCAGCCATGAGCAAAATAAAATTTCTCAACCTTCTTAGATATGATGTTGTTGCTGGTACCCACAAGCATGTGGATAGTGGGGCTAAAAATAAAGAAGATGCTGGGAAAAAGCCTACAGCCTCTAAGGGAGATGAATCTCTCTTAAAAATATTGAGGAGAGGTCCTGTTTCTAGGGAGTTTAAAGAAACTATTGATGCCGACCAATATATCTTGGTCGGTGTTACTCCATCTGGTGTTGGCTCCTCTGTATCCATAGGCCTTGGCTTGGCCAAGAAATTAATTAAGTCTGGTACTCTTCCAAACCACCAGGGTGCTTCTTCTTCTCTACCCCGACTTAAAATTTCTTAAAGGGCTGCTCAAAGACTTGCTATGCTGAGAATTCTTCCTTTGTATTTTTACTTCTTTCTACTTTATCTTTTGATAATGACTTTGCCTTTCTTCTTTGTAGTTCCTGGTTGATTTCAACCAGATGTTGGAGAAGGATGATGCTCATCATTCTTCTTTAACTAATGTTGTGGAGGCATTTGTTGGTCTCAATAAGTCTTTACTTGAATCCTCAAAGGCATTGCCGATAAAAAAGAAGACTTAGGAGAAAAAAATAAAATCTACTGAGGAAGCTCGACAGAAGGCTGAGGATGAGACTGGTGAAGCTCAGAAGCAAGTGGCTGAGTTAACAAAGGGCCTAACTGATAAGAAGGCCAAAATGAAGAAGGTCAGAGAAAATTCATTCAATAAAGGATGGGATAAAGTTATCATTGCTCCCTCTGCTCAAATTGAGTATGCAAAGAAAAAAATATTTCAAGGATGGTTGGGCAGTTGCATTGAAGGAGGTTGGCAGAGAAGAAGACTCTGAACTCTTCCAAAGGCACGAACCTGGCTTTCCCCCCAACATGGATGATAAAGTTAAAGATGATATTGGTTCCGGGGAGTCATATCTGGTGGCTGAGTCTTCAGCTGAACAACCTAAGAATGTTGTTGAGTCAGTCATACTGGTCACCGAGCAAGTCACTCCAATTATCCCTTTTGCCAACCAAGCTAGAGTTGGAGCTGACAGAGAGAAGGTGTAGATTTGCTTAGTAGTTGGCCTTTGTATTTTTAGCTTTCGTTAGTTCTTTTCTTTTGTACTTTTAACTTCCTTTTGTATCAATAAAAGAATTTTTTTTATTTGTATTATTTATTGTTTCTTTGGCTATTATATCTTCTTCTTTTATTGATCAACTGCTACTTTGTTTTTCTAATTCATGGCCAATATAGAATAGATTTTTTCCAATTATTCTGATCTACTCAAGTGCTGCAACAGTTTGTTCAAGGCTGGTCGCATGACTTTAACCGATGAATAATTATCATACTTGCTAGACTCGGATGCTACTGATCAAGCCAAGGATGTATATATCTACCTCAAGTTTCTTCTTGATCAGGTTGAGCCCAATAACATGTCTTATTTTGAAATGATTTAAGAACTTTAATAGGAGTATAATAAGGCAAAGGCTTTGCTTTATGCTGACTATGAGGCCAAGTTTAAGACTTTAAGTGGAGCTTAGGGCTTTGAGGAGAAGTTGGAGAAGCGCATTTCTATCTTTAGGAAGATGTAATTCATGCTCAAGTGTGAGGTTGATGAAGCAAAAGCCATGGCTAAGTTATTAGAGGAAGAAAATAATAAGTTAATGAGTGAACTGGACTCCTTGAAGACTCCTTCTAATACTTTTGCTCCTGGTGGAGGGGTATCAAACTTGGAAACTGAGAATACTAGGCTAATAGAGGAACTGGAATCCCAGAAGAAATCCAAAATTGCTTCTACCTCCCGACCAAGATCAAGATCTATCTGACCTGCAACTGATGAGGCCAAAACTCAACAAACGCTTGCAAATCAGGCTGCACAGATAAAGGCTAAGAACTTAGCCATTATTGAGATGTCTCAAAAGATCCAAACTCAGGATGATCAACTTTCCACCCAGTCTTCTTAATTAAAAACTAAGGATGGAGTGTTGAAGAAGCTGCAACACCAGGTTGAAAGATTAATCTTTCAGTTTCACAAGTAACCCAGAGAAATTTGGATGGAAGGGAACAATGAAGCTCGTGGACGGTTTGATGATCATTTTAGTCAGACTTAATGTAAAGGCTATAAATGGGGCTCGAATAATTGCCTAATAATTATGAAGGTTGAACAAGATAGCAAACTATGGTACTGGGATGATCTTGGGTTCTTAGACTTTGATAAATATCCATTCAATCTCAACGTTAGCTGGATCCCGATAGAAACTATTCCCCAGTGCTTGATCTCTAAATATTTAAGGGATTATGTCCTGTACGATGAGCTAGAAATATTTTGGCCCCCTCATTTGTTGAATACTATAAGCAGCAGTAACAGGAGAATGCTCCACGATTTTAATTTTATCAACGCTCCATACACATTGTATGATCCTCCAACAGGCATGGAACTAGTGCTGAGATCCTATAAAGATGAAGGAAAGCGTCCAATAGAATAATTTAAGAATAGTTTGTTCACGTATTTCATTTATAGACAATATTTGCATGTAATCATCATTTATATAAATAAAATGCAATTTATTAACTTATCTTGTTAATTTCTGGATGCTTGAATGATTTTGTTATTTCATTAGTTCTACTGATACACTTAGGCATTTGCCTAAATTTAATATCAGTTACCAATGAGATTATCATAGGTTCTACTGATATAATTAGATTTCTAAGTTTAATACCAGTTACCATTGATGTGGACATAGGTTCCACTAGTGCACCTAGATTAAAACCAAGTTTAGCACTAGTCACCAATGGTATTGCCATAGGTTCTACTAATGCACCTAAATTTTTAGGTTTAGCATTAGTTACCAGTGGTGACCAAGCGTATGTGGAATATGTGTCTACATTCCTATTTAGGAATCTTCACAAAGTTCTTCCTCCATTTTTCTCAGTTCGGATAAAACTTGTTGAATTTTATACAGAGTTTTATTCCTGATTTTTCTTGACCAAGTACTGAGGATTTTAAAATCCTATTTTGTCTTGGGTTTATATTTTTTCGATTATGTATTTCCTTTACCGACCAAGTTTTAGGCTAAATACTGAATTCCTACCGACCAAGTAGTTATGGGGGAATACATATCACAACATTCCCCCCAAAAATCGAAAAACTAGAAAAACCAACTTTTTATTGATACTGAAGCAAATGGATTAAAAAAGATGTTTCTTGCTACATTACTGGTAGTACTTCCTAAGATTCTCGACGATCCAAGGGTTTTTTAATTCTTCCCCCTCCAAAGTTTTAATTCGATAAGTTCCTGATCGAACAACTGTTGAGACACGATAAGGCCCATGCCAATTGGCTTCAATCTTATTGGTCTTCTGAATAACCTTCTTAAGTATATAATCCCCCTCTTTTAAGTTGGTTGACTTCACCCTCTTGTTGTAAAATTGTGCTATTTATTATTGATAAGCAACATTCCTTAATGATGCATCTTCTCGCAGCTCTTCTAACATATCAAGGTCTAGCCTTCGCATCAAATTACTGACGTGATAATAAAAATTAAACATTCTCTGAGTTGGCAAACCTAGATCAGCTGGTACCACTTCTTCAGTCCCAAATGCTAGTGTGTATAGTGTTTCCCCTATTGCATCCCTAGGAGTTGTTCGGTAGGCCCATAATACTGAGTGAAATTCATTTATCTAGTTCCCCTTTGCCTCATAAAGTCTATTCTTTAACCCATTGAGTAAAGTCTTATTTGTCACCTCGGTCTTCCCATTGCTTTGAGGGTGACCTGGAGAAAAATGTAACTTTTGGATCTTGTATTGGGCATAATATGCTGCAAACTCCTTGTTGTCGAACTGGGTCGGTAATGAAGTCATATAGAAAACCATATCTATAAATGATGTTTTTCCATATGAACTGGTACACCTTCTCAGAGGTCATATCTAATAATGACTCTGCTTCAACCCATTTGGTGAAGTAATCAATGGTTACGACCAAGTACTTGAATCTTCCTTGCGTGGTCGGCAATGGTCTGACCAAATCTATTCCCCAAATAAAAAATGGCCAGGCTGAATTAATGGGAGTTAAAGTTGCATGTGGAGTTTTGCGAATGTTGGATACCTTCTGGCACTTGTCACACTTCTTTGCAAAAGTTGTATAATTTTCCCTCATGGTTGGCCAGTAGTACCCTTGAGTGTTCATTCGTTGTAGTAGTGATCTGCCCTCTACATAAGCTCCACAGGACCCCTCGTGAACTTTTTTTATCAGATCTTTAACCTCTATTAGTTGAACATAACACTTTAAAGTAGTTATTAACCCTCTTTGGTATAGAACTCCTTTATCTAACACGTACCTCGCTACTTTATACTTAAGCTTTTTGGCCTCATATGGATCGACTGGTAGAATTCCTTCTTCAATGTAAGCTCTAATGGGATCCATCCACGTAGGTGCTATATCTAGTTCAATGAAAATTCATCATTGAATCTTCATCAATACTCTGACTAGATAGAATCTCAATGGGGATTGTTCTCCTAAGTTTAATCCTGGTTGCTGATGCAAACTGAGAAAGTACATTAGCTCAGGCATTCTCTAATCTTCGAATTTTGCTCATCCGAACCGCAAATAGTTTAGATACAACCTCCATAGCTTTAGCAAGGTACTTTGTCATCAATTCACCTTTGGCTCCATACAAACTTAAGATCTTATTGACCACCAATTTAGAATCATTGTGTGCCACAACTTTCTTGGCATTTAGTGTTTGAGCCAAAGTTAATCCCATAATTAATGCTTCATACTCCACCTCATTGTTTGAGGCCTGGAACTAGAATCCAAGCGCGTACTCAATATTAATCCCATTAGGGTAATTGAGTATAATACGCACTTCACTTCCTGTTGCACACAAAGATCCATCCATATATAAATTCCATAGTAAGATGTTGTTGTCAAAGCCTTGGTATGATAATGTTCCATAATAGAATGCCTTCTTTCTTGACGCATCATATCTTTGAGCCATCTCTTGCATCCTAGTTAATTATTTCAGTAGGTCGACCGTAACTTCTTTTGATCTTTCCCCTATTGGGGTTTACTTGTATTATTGGTCGTTGATGACTTCGGTTGATCTTTCCCTGCTGGGATTTGCTCTGCCTGAAATCTTTATCGCTTGGGGACCTCCGGATAAGTGAATTCTGCCACAACTTGGCCTTTTAATGAGGACCTTGGCTATATAAAATATTGTACTCTCCCAGTTCTACTGCCTAATACATTAATCTCCCAGACTTCTCTAATTTATGAAGATTTTATCGAAGAGGCATATCAGTGTACTCCACCATAATATAATCTTTGAAATAAGGTTTCATACAAATCAAGTTTCTCTAGTCGTGAATATTTGATTTCTACTCCTCGAAAGGCTTTATTGGTGTAGTAGACTAGTTTTTGCACTCCATTATCTTCTCGTATCAAAGCTAAACTTACAACCGACTTAGAAACGGCTGAGTACACATATAATTTTTCTCCCAAAATTGGTTGGGAGAGCCATAGGGGTGATCCCAGATATTTTTTCAACTCCTGAAAAGCTTTCTCTCATTCTTCATTCCATTTAAAGGTCTTTCGCATCACTTTAAAGAATGGAAAACACTTGTCAGTTGCCCGGGACACAAATCTGTCCAAAGCGGCTACTCGTCTAGTGAGCCTTTAAACATCCTTCTTGGAAGTCGGGGATTGCATTTCAACGAATGCCTTTATTTTGTTAGGATTAACTTTAATCCCCCACTGATTTACTATATACCCAAGGAACATTCCTTCAAGCACACCGAACACGCATTTGTTGGGATTCAGCTTCATCTAGTTCTTTTCTAACTGATCAAAGGTTTAGCTGAGGTCGACAATATGATCAATGGATTTTTTACTCTTTGTCAGCATATCATCCACATAGACCACTATATTCTTGCCTATTTGATCTTCAAATACCTTGTTTACCAACCTCTGGTAGGTAGCACCTGCATTTTCTAAACCAAACGGCATAACATTATAATAGCAAGTTCCTCGGGGAGTAATGAAAAAGGTATTTTCCCTATCTTCAGGCTTTATTTTAATCTAGTTGTAACCAGAATAGGCGTCCATAAAACTCAATAGCTCATGTCCCAACATACTATCCACGAGCTGGTCAATCCTGGGTAACGAAAAATGATCATTTAGGCAGGCTTTATTCAAATCAGTGATGTCCACACACATTTTACACTTATTATTTTTCTTCGTGAACATAACAATATTGGCCAACCAATCTGGATATTTAACATCTTAAATGAATGAGGCTTTTTGAAGCTTCTCTACCTCCTCCTGAATATCCTGATTCTTTTTGGAGCTAAACACCCTGCGCTTTTATTTCACTGGCTTGACGTCCCTGTTGACGTTAAGCTCATGGAAGAGGAAATTGTGATCAATCCCAGGCATGTCCTCATGACTCCATGCGAACATCACTAGCTCCTATTTAAGAACAGGGTCTAGTGTTGATCCCACCTGTGTAGTTCGCTCTGTCTTGTCATTGTCTAATATGATATTCTTCGTTGCCTCCAATATTTGGCCTTTCACTAACTCTGTCTATTCTCTTAGATCTAAGGTTTCAACCTCAGATTTGCTATTGGTCTAAGTAATGTTCACTTGGTAAGTGGTGGTATTCTTCTTTATTTCATCTAGATCCTCTTACTCAGCAGAGGAGTAATAATATTCTCGGGCTACTTTTTTATCACCCTTCACCACACCTACTCTGAAGTTAGTCAGGAACTTCAAGTATTGATGGACTGATGAGGGAACTGCTTCAAACTTCTTCAATCCTACTCTGCCCATGATGACATTGTAGGTTGACTACACGTTCTTATCCATCACAAAGAAATAAACTTTCTCGGTCTGACCCTATGACAGGGTGATGAGCAACACCTCCAGTTTGATTGAGACCAAAGGATAAAAAATTTCACCAGAAAAACCGATCAAAGGTTTGTGGTACGAATCTAGTTGACTAAGCTTTAAATCCAGCTTTTGAAAACCTGAATAAAATATGATATTTGTTGAGGTACCATTATCAATCAACACCCTTAAAATAATTGTGTCTTGGTATCTGAATTTGGCCACTAGTGGGTCGTTATGGGGGTAGAGAACTACTAACAAGTCATTTTTGGAAAACCTAATCACTAACTTTTCTTTATTCACCTTCCTCGGCCTTTCTTCTTCGGCTAGATTGATCCTTTAGATATAAGAACAAGCTAGAGTCTCATTGAGGTAAGAATTTCTTTCAGCATTGTGATCTCCACCTCTAGCATCTCCACCTGTAATCATCTGATAATCAAAGGAATCAAAACTAAGTATAGATACCTCACGTTTCGGTTGCTTGGTTTTTTTTAGGAAGTCTGGATCATCTTCAAGATCATCTTTATGATTTCTTTTCTTCTCTTCCTCGGACTTGTATGGAGATTTTGACCTACACCGAGCTCCTTTATCGTCATGTCGATCAATAAACTTTTCTAGTTTTCCTCGATGAATGAGAGTTTTGATCTCATTTTGTAGAGCAATACAACGATATGTCGTATGCCCATGGTCCTTGTGAAATTTATAGTATTTTAATTTATCCCTCTTCCCAATAGGTACACTTAATTTATCTGGCCAACATACCTCCTTGCTATGTTTAATTTCCTCCAAAAAATGGTGAATTCCCATCGCTAATGGAGTGTAGTTTTTGTACTTCCTGAGCCTATCATCACTCTTATTTTCCTCTGAATCTTTTTGATCCTTATGTCCCCTTTGATAATTCTTCTCATTTTTAACTTCAGGCTTTATGACCAAGCTCTGCTTTACTACCATTGCTTCTTCGGCATTCATTACTTAGATGATTTGGCCATTAATTTAATCATAATCTTGGGAGGATCTTTAGGAAGAGTGTAATAAAGCTTCTCGAGAAGCAGCCCGCTCATGAGAGCTGTAATAGTTGTTTTCTCCTCGTATTCAATCACCTCCAACTTCTCATTTCTTAAGAAAGTAATATAATCCCTTGTAATTTCTCCTACACGCTGTCTCACGCTTAGTAAATGAGCTACTCTTTTTACCGGCTTGGCCTCGAAGTAGAAATTACCAATGAATAGCTCGGTCAGTTGGTTAAAATTAGAAATTTGCCCCACGGGAAGGATGTTGTACCATATCTGGGCAGGACCTGTTATAGTACCTGAGAATGCCCTACATCTCATCTCATCAGGGACAATGTAAATGTTTGTTGCTTCTTGAGTCTGTTCTATGTGAAGAACAGGGTCAGTTTTTCCATCATTCTTGGGAGTAACCACAGGTGCTTTGAACTTCGAAGGAGTAGGAAAATCCATGATAGTTTGAATAAAAGGAGACCCTTTTACAAAACTTCATTGCAAATGGTTCTTCATCTTCACCATTTTTCCCAACCTTTCTTCCAATATCTGGATTGAGCCTTTCTATGCCTGCTTACCCGTCTCATATTTATGCAAGGCAGCTCGACTGTTCTGACCAACTGTCTGTGCTGAGCTTTCCTTCTGAGAGGTCTACTCGACATGGATAGATTGTCGGGCGAATGATCTGGATTGGGCTGAGGATTTATGTTGATCGGCTGGTCGTCGAGTATGCCTAGACAATGCCCTGGGAACATTTTTATTCCTTATGGGTCCCAGCCTATCAAAAGGTAATATCTACTCAGTCTTTCTAAAGCACTTATCCTTTTAAGAGAAAATGACTGCTCATCATGTGACTCTGAAGTCCTGAGGGAAGAACTTATTCCTGGACAATAGGACATATCAATTGAAGTTCTAGAGTGGCTATGACTTCTGAGGAAGAGCTTGCTCCTGGATGATATGACATATCTCTAGAAGTTCTAGAGTGGTTATGCGCGCTCATTCTTGGAGGTAGCAGTGGCATATTTCTGTAAATAGGCAAGGCATGAGATCCGACCTGCAGTGTTTGGGCTAATTTCCTGATCGTATCTTACATCACATCCAGTCCCCTAGCAAGACAAGCCAAAATCCAGTCAGATCACTATTTGTTGGAGGAGCAGACAAAATAAGTGGATTGCCATCATTCCTAGCACTAGATTCAGGAATGTCAGTCATCTTTGGATCAATGAATGAGAATGAAAATATTTAGAAACACGTTTCCCACAATCATCACCAATATTTTGATTTAAAAAACTAGACTAGGTACAATTATTTAATCACAAGTAATATATGTAAACAAAATAGAGACAAAAAGGGTTTTTAAAGTGGTTCGGCTATAGGGAAAGCCTATGTCCACTATGTTTCTTATTGCCTTGTATTCTGTCTTGCCTTTCATACTTTCGAATGGCTTCAACTTACCCTTGATGAAGGGATTACAATGTATATATAGTCTCGTAAGGAGATAGAGAGGTGGAAAGTAAAAGGATGGAATGCCTTTATAAATTAGGCATTTACATCGGTACATGACGTTCATAATGTATGTGACTGTTGGCTCTTTGCTGACCCTGTTATTCGATCTTCTCATTATTGATTGGCATTCTGTGTGTTGGTCGGCATTCTATATGTCGGTTGGCCTCCCATGAGTTGGTTGGCGAGTCTATATCTTACTAACTAGGATTCTTGCCATATTGGATGACATGTGTCCATTTCTGATTGGTCCACATAGGTGGATAATTTTTGGTATCAACACTCGCTAATTAATCTTTACTAGAATCCAATTTAATTTTTCCCTATTAAATTAACAATTATAAGAACACGAATATTAAATAATTATAAAAGTATAGAGTATTACAAGTAGTTTTTAAAATTAATAAATTTTTTAAAATAAATTTATAAATCAAAACTTATAACATATAATGTTCGAAATGAAGAATAAATACATTTGATCTTCTCTGAATTTTTTCCCTCAATGTAAGGTTATGCTTTGTAAATGATTTTTTTAATCAAATTGAAACATATTAAATTTGATTACTCTTAGAGTGTGACTTGACCAAATCTAAGACCATCTGTAAAATGTCAAATTGACATATAGTATAATTGGTTTAGCAACAGTTAAAGTCCGTGGCATTGGGTAAATAATTTAATTTGAATAAGTTTGGCATTTATGGTGGTGTATTATTAACATACATGCCAAACTCGGTGAGGTATATAAAAGTTATTCTCATGACATTTGAGTATCAAAACTTTACTTTTTTTAGTATAAATGTTAATAACCAAATTCTACAACAAGAAAATAGTAATAATTAAAAAACATATATTATAAAGTAAAAAAGGATTATGTGTAAGATATAATTTAATAAATAAAAGGTTCAACACATCGAAATAAATATACAATCCACTTTACTCTAAGAGGGATCTACCTTGGATACCATTACTGGGTGTCTGTCTCCTTTGGTGTTTGGATGGATCAGTATCACCATCACCCTGACCATCTACCTTATTTCCCTGATGCACTACCCAGAATTCCCCGAACGTATGATGGATTGCATCTCTCTCAATATGGATATCATCCTGCTCAAGTTTACATGGCTATAACTTCGACATAGTATTGGGGATGGTGTTTTGTGCCCAACTAATGTGCTATTAAGGGGTGTGCATCTCCGTGTATAATGCCTCTTGCAGCCTGTGATTCAGTCGGATGTACATGTTCAATCGTCCAGGCTTTCTCCTACGTATTTAACATTAATAAATTCATACCGTAACATAAATAAACAATACCTAAAAGTAATCAAAATTAAATATTAAATAATATATTTACCATAACTTCTCAGGAATTGGAAAAATTAGCAAGTGATCCCTCATCCTTTATGTGTTGTTAACTAGTGACGTCCACTACTAGTGATAGAAGGTATGACCCCTTTACACCATAAGCTCTCAGGTCATGTTTACATGTTATAGGATGTGAGATTCTTAACTTTGATCATGGTTTATAGATGCTCTTAGTGTCAAAATAAGTCTCCCAATATCCTAAAAGTATTGAGTACTCCCTCCCATGCCTAGCGCACTAGGTGAGATAGTTTGCATGTTAGTGTACATTAATGATACAATCAATCATTTAGATAATGATATGTGATTTGGTTAGGGTTCACCGACTAGTTTGCCATGTCAGGTTGTAATAAATATTAGAGAACTCCAAAACCATGTTATTTGCATGGATACCGTCTCCCAATGACAAAATGGCTCGATATTTAGCAATGATGTGTACTTGCATCATATCATTTCGATTTTTTGGCTCCCCCAATGGTTAGGATGATAATGACTAATGTTACCCTAACTAACCTCTAAGCCCCCCAACATAATGAATTCTAAACAGGTGAGTCTTATCTCCCAATAAGGGAAGCAAAATGTGTGGATAGTATCCCACCACCTCTCAAGAAGGGTAAGAATAATATATTTACATGCCTCTAATAAATTATAGTAGTAATGTGCTAAAAATGGTGGCCTCGGGTTACTCATAAAATGACTCGAAATCATCGAACCACTTAACCATTTACATTCACCAAGAATGCCTAACCTTCAGATGAAACTTTTCTTGAACCGTTATATTTTATTAACAAATTGTGGTCTTACTCTTGTTTATCAAACATATTTAAATGCAAATTGTTGAATAATAGTTTAATCATTATAAATTAAATGAATCATTTATTAATCATTCATAAACCATAATTATAAATTATAATAAAATCATAATTGAAGACATTAAGAATTTAATATAATCATAAAACTATGAATTAAAGTTGAGTAAACATCTTATTTACCATAGCACTCAATGCGCAATGAGTGTCCAATGAGCATAGAGTCAAGGGTGATTCAAAACGGCCTTCATGAAAGGAAAGTCAAAGTCGTCTATAGAACACTAGGTTGTGCACGACGATGACCTGTGTGCAAATCAATTCATCGTTTACCAACAATTATACGACTTGCTTTCCTTGCAATTGAGAGACTAAGAGTTCATATGCTTCTATTGGAAAATAATGGTTTTAAACCGGAATGGGTAAAATTTAGGCCCAAATAAAAGTGGTATCTGCACACCTTTTGGGGTGGGTCCACATACCAAATCATTCCTGTCTACAAGGATATTAACATTGTATCTTCACATATTCAAAACCATTAATATGTGAATCATACATTAGCCTCAAAATACCTTATATAAAGTGGGTGAGATAGGGTTTAATTTTTTGAAGTGGGTTAAACCCATATAGAAAAATTAGAAGAAAAATGAGTAGTATATCTACCCATGAGATGACCTAAAGGAATGGATGCCCTTGGAGTATCCTAACCCTTTTAAGGAGAGAGAACCTATATTATGTATGGTTTGGGCATTGGGCCAAAATTCCACAAGCATGTTTTCGCCCACCCATCTAGCTCGACCAGGGTCTGGGTCCGTGAACTTGATCTTTGTCCTTTGTTTTGGGACACATTTTTTAATTATATTGGATCGGTCTGAAATGAATTTTTAAAATTACTTGGGCCTTAATTTTGACCTGGTGCACTATTCGACCCGATCAACTTGGGAATTTCAGACAATAATTCTGATGCAGTTATGTGTTTCAATTGAAAGACCGAGTCATTTTGTTTTAAAGGGTTGTGTCTCCTGGGTTGGATTTTTCGGAATAAAGTTGCATATGTTTTAAAAAAAGACAATTATCTCAAATATATATATGTATGTATACATATTATGTTCCTCCCTGCATTTAAGACATTGAAAACTCCTCATACAGTAAGTCTGTCACCACCATTATATTCAGTTTGTGTCTGCATTAAAAAATAGACTTCTTCACAGAAAAAGTTGGTTCACAAGAAACATTAATTGAAATACTACTTGAACATTGCAAGATCATTGTACACTGGGACGAAATCTTCCAAAGACTCGTCAGTACCGTTGCGAGGTCGTAATTATCTCAATCCGGTCAAGCATCTTGTCTTTTTTGGTGTTACTCCAAGTCGATAAGTCTATAATTTTATTGCTTATACTACAATCATTATTAATAAAAAAAATACAGTTTGATTATTTTTATCAATCTATATATTTAGTTTAAATATTTATGTTTTGAATCTGTTCAAACAATCCAACAGTTTTTTTATCTAAATTTAGGTTTAAAGTTTGAATTTGAAATTTGAATCTAAAAAATATATTTTTTCTTATATTCGAATGAACCTTGAAATACATGCATTTAGTGAAATTTAGATGCAACATCTAAATTCAAAGCCAGATTTATCTCTTAACCATTAAGAATCAACTATAGTCATTAGTTTCTCGTTTTTTTAAAAAAAAATACTATTTGGTATATTTTAGGCTTGAATCGGACTTATTCAGACTTAGAATTAAAAACAAACCAACCCTGTGTGTGTAGGTTAAGAGAGAATGCCAATATATATGGAGATAGAAAGTGAAAGTAAGGGTAGTCGGAACTAGCTCTCACAACAAGCAAATTGAGACAAAATCAATGAATATACAATTCGAGAGACAATTAAATAATCGAGATTATTATTAAGGTATCTTGACACATCAAACTATCCAAATAGCTTAAAATATTTTCTTCGTGTAAAATTTTGAAGCGACAACAATTACCCTATGTAATACCCCGTAAATTATAAACCGGCAAAAAAAATTCAATTCAAAATTCGAATAAATAAATTTTTTGGATATAATTATTTTTAGGAATTTAAAATGTTGGATTTTATTTATGGAAAATAAAATTTTAATCGATATTGAAATTGGAGTTAAATTCTAAGCGTAATAATTTTTATAAAAAGATGGGGGTTTCAGGACACCCGAACCGGTTCGGGGGGGCAGGCCAAACTTATTTGCCGAGTTAGTTCGGCAACAACTAGTCTTTTGACAAATTCGAGTTGCATTTAAACTCTTAAACTTATTTAGCTAAATATATTTCGAGGCTAGACTTTTGAAAACATATTTACATAAACCAAAAAGCAATAGTCTCCTCTTTTATCATCTTCTTCCACCTAAAAACCCTAGCCCCATTTAAGAAACAACTTTTAAGCTAAGTCTTGGAGGACAAGATCCGATTTTCTCAACATCATCCAAGAACATAATTTTGTCGTCATTTCGAGAGGAGCGCAACTATCTAAGCAGACTTCCTAAACAATTTTCAGATGGCATGAATATCTATATTCTCTCTCTTTAGTATCATGCATTTTATATGTTACCGTAGCATTAATGGACATGTTTTTCTTAAAATAAATTAGCAACCTTAATTAGGAAAAGTGAAAACTAATTTGGGACTATTTTTATTAAAATTCCTAATCTGAATTAAAATTTATAACCCTTATGTGCTTAGGATAGAGATTTGATTTTGGTATTATGGGGGTAGGTTTGTATGTTGAAGTTTATTATTGTGATATATAAATAGGGACTCGTAAAGTTATATGAAATTTATGTAAGTATGATGAAAATAAATTAGTGTGGTGTGATCCTTAAATTTGCATGATGTTGAAATCATAAATTGT
Source organism: Sambucus nigra (assembly GCA_949130495.1). NCBI lineage: Eukaryota > Viridiplantae > Streptophyta > Magnoliopsida > Dipsacales > Adoxaceae > Sambucus > Sambucus nigra. Next base: position 513,286,910 of record OX422221.1, on the reverse strand, counting down.
TAAATAAAATTATTGTATTAATTATAACGATGAATTTAGTAAATTAAATCGAGGATTAATTATGATTATATAAAAATTATGTACTTGTTGATAAATTGGAATGTACGACTTAATGTTTTCGATAATATTCGACATTATGGGGACGACGGGATTTTTGGGTCGATGCTCTCACCTTAATTTTAGGAATACTTGGGACTAGTGGGTATGCCTTTGTTGTGGTTAACACTTCCTAGGTATGGTACTAGTTAGTGTAGATTTTTACAAATGGAATATTCCGTAGTGGGGCTATTTTTTGTGTCGTTCCGTCTATTTGGATAGCCTAGATGTGAGACTAGGAAGAGATATTGATAGAGATTCATCCTACATGATAGGATAGGATATGTGTGTGTGTGTGTGTGTGTGTGTGTGTGTGTGTTTTGGGAAACCTTTTGGTATGGGACTAGGGGTAGGTGTGCAAATTTAGGATCTAAAATAGGTTGGGCTTAAAGTAAAATGAGAAAATGAGATGATGAGAATTTGGGAAAATTGAGAATTAATACCTAAGATTATAAATGGGTATTATTATGGATTTGCGACGCGAGTATGTGCAAGGTTGATAGTTAAACCTGCCAACTTGCTATAGCGACGTCGGTGTATGCGGCGTCACGAGTATGTGCGGGAAAACAGTTAATCGGGTTGACGGGCTATAATGGCGTGTCGTGCGTGGAACCTCACAACTATATGCAGGACTGACAGAATACAGGTTGAATGACTATAGTGAGGGGAATGGGTGTGGTGTGTAGAACTTTAAGCGTGCTAAGGATGTGTGCAGGGCCGATAAGGGGTCGATTGGCCATATTGGTGTCGCATGAATTAGATTGATTAAATAAATTAAAATGAGTACGGAGGAGAATCAAATGTTAAATAATATCGGTGATGCAATATTTGGGCTTACACTTTAAGGGCATTAGTTGTATGGTAGATAGTGGTAGTTTACGTTTATTCATATTACTTAATTATCTCGTTTAATTTAAATATTAAATTATGATATTTATTATGTATGATGCTACTGTCTGGATTCATGGACCGTAACTGGGGAGAGTAACTAGTATTCAAGCAGTGCGCTCTGACCCTTTGCATTGACTAATATTCAGGTTTAGCGTTGGAGTAGTTGCACATAATTATTCAGATATTTTTGGAGTGTACGTAGCTGGATTTTATTTTGGATGCTTAGTAGTTAGTTTTATTTTCCTTTCCGTCGTACTTTTATTATGTGACTTTAGTATGGATTTGGTGGGTCACTCGGTTCCACAGTTGTTTACAGTTTTATTTAGATATTACAGTTGGATTATTATTTGAGATTTATTTATTTGGAGATTGGATTATTTTCGAGATTATCATGGTGATGGGTTTTATTATTGCTTGAATGATTATTATCTTTTGGATCAATTTAAATTATTATCTTGTGGAATGAATTTTATATGTCTCTTATCTGTCATTGTCACGTGCTAAAAATGATATTTTATTTAGTGACGACCGACGTAATTTGACCGCGGAGGCTGGCTACCTCATTTTTCGAATTACACGGGGTGTTACAAATGGTATCAGAGCATGGTCTAAGGTCTCGTAGATTGTGAGTCCGTTTATCTTCCGCGTTGCTTTTATTTAGTTCCTTTTGATTATTAATACTCTGAGTTATTCCGAGTCTGATGTTGTTTTGTTCCTATCTTTTTAGATGGCGAACACTAGGAGAGATGGAGATAGAAGAAAGGGTTCCATTTCTGGTTCTGCAAATCAGGAGATGCAGAGGAAATTTGTGTTCGATGCTAAGGAGTTGATGCCTATAAGACATCAGTCCACGACTGTCGGTATCGAAGTAGGGAGACTAAGGTGGGTGAATTTAGAGGCACAACAATAGGGTACACCCGCTTCTACTTGGGAGAGGGTGAGTGTTAGTTTCTACAATGAAAATCCTCTCACCATTATTGGGGGATCTGACCCAACGATTTCTCACCAGTGGAGGAGAAATGGAACGACATTTGAGGATGATGGACTGCAATGATGTGTATAAACAAATTTTGGTTACATTCAAGCTGACAGGAGATGCTTTACAGTGGTGGGAGAGTGTACCACATCGAAGGATGTGAATCACTTGAATTATAGAGATTTTCTGATAAAATTTAATGATAAGTATTTCCCGTATGCTATTAGGAGTCTGAAGAAGAGGGAATTTTTAGACTTGGAACATGGCCCCAAATCGGTTATTGAATATGAGCAAGAATTCACGAATTTATTTATGTTTGTACCACCGGAGTGAAATACCGAGGCGAAGAAGATGGAATGATTCATTAGGGGTTTGTCTTGGTCTATTCAAAAGATGGTGTTGTGGAATCCAGCGTACACTACGTATAATCAGGTGGTGGATGTCGCAATGCTAATATGGCAAGAGAATGTAAATTATCAAAAGAAAATGGGAATAAGACACGAGCCAAATGGTCAAGGAGGAGAGAATAAAGGTTGAAATGACCAGGCATGGAAGAGGAAGAGGGGAGGTCGGGAGCATCATAGAAATATCGTTTCGCAGGGCCCTCAAGGACAGGGGCAAGGACAGTCAGGTGAGCGAGCATCAAACAAGAAGTATGGAACTTTTAGAGGAGCATGTTTCAGTTGTGGAGAGATAGGGCACAGAGATTCTAGGTGTCCAAAGGCACAAGACCAGCAGGGGCATGACACACAGGGCCAACAGGGCCAAGGCCTCCAGCACCGGTAGCACCAGGTGTACAGGGAGAGCTAGCAGTGGGTAGGAGCTATATGCTTTGAACTCGAGAGCCTTAGGCAGGGAAGGCGCCGCAAGAGACACGACATGGCAAGTAGTACGGTACGAAATATTTTCTTAGGTACTTATATATATAGGTGATATATATAGTGTATTCTGATCGTAGGATATGTACGAGTAGTATTGGGCGTATGGGCGCCTAATCGTGATATTTATGTGTCGGCATATGGGAGCCATAATTTTGTTTTGCACATTTATGCTTCATCGAATTTCGAGGACGAAATTCCTGTGCTAGTGGGGAAGTATGTAACATCCCGTAAATTTGTAAAACCAGTAAAACAAATTAATTTGAAATTTGAAAAAATGAAATTTTTGGATTTAATTATTTTTAGAAATTTAAAATGTTGGATTTTATTTATGGAAAATAAAATTTTCATCGGAATTGAAATCGAAGTTAAATTATAAGTGTAACAATTTTTATAAAAATATGGGGGTGTCAGGGCACCCAAACCGGTTCGGGGGGTAAGCCAAACTGGTTCGCCGAGTCAGTTTGGCAGCAGTAGGTCTTTTGACGAATTTGAGTTGCATTTAAAGTCTTCCAATTATCTAGCTAAATATATTTCGGGGCTAGACTTTTAAAAACATATTCACATTAAACCAAAAACTAGTAGCCTCCTCTTTCATCATCTTCTTCCACTTGCAAACCCTGGCCCCATTTAAGAACAACCTTTAATCCAAGATTTGGAGGACAAGACCCGATTTTCTCAAGATCATCCAAGAACATAATTTTGTCATCTTTTCGAGAAGAACAAAACTATCGAAGCATATTTCGTAAATGATTTTCAGCAGGCATTAATATCTTTATCATCTCTATTTAGTATCATACATTTTAGATGTTGCCTCAACATTAATGGGCATGTTTTTCTTAAAAGAAATTAGCAACCTTAATGAGAGAAAATGAAAACTAATTTTGGACTATTTTTATTAAAATTCTTAATTTGAATTAAAATTTATAACACTAGTGTGCTTATAGGATAGATATTTGATTTTTGGCATTATGGGGGTAGGTTTGCATGTAGAAATTTATTGTTGCGCTATTTAAATAAATACGGACTCATGTGTGACACCCCGCTTAAAATAATAACGGGTGGCCAACCCTATACTACATTTAATTAGGAATCTCAGATGGATCATTCTCAGCATCTACTGACAATACTAAAATAAATATGGCTAACTACCCAAAACTATAAAAAGAGGATGCCAAAATTTAAAACAAACATTAAACATGAATAAAAAGTACACACGTATCAAGATGAAAGAACATGATCAAATAATGCACCATAAGTACATACAAGAAAGTATACTCGAATATGCTGTCGGGTCACAGACAATACAACCACCAAAGGGAAGAAATATAAAGTGCTATAATTAACTCTTGGGTATAAACCCGATATACAAAATGAATCCTATCTAGATTTACAAAGAAGTAGGAAATGGCTACAAAACAAATCTCATAACAGTCCGTGTCTGTTACGGATCCCAAGACACTGGATAGAAAAGTATCATCGGTATCCTTGAGGTGGGACGCCTGTTGTACACAATACGTATATGTATATCAAGAGGGGAAAATAAATGGGTCAGAGCCCGAGGTGTAAAAATATTTATAGCAAGTGCATAACAGTGCATAATAATTATAAATGCACATTTTCATAAATAAAGTGGAGTCCCACTCCCTTAATATCCCCAAACTTACCCCTCAACTAAAATGCGCACCTAAACGTATACCCTTGAACATTAATTATTCTACCCGACACATTTTAGGGACAATCTACCTAATTATTCCCATAGCCTAAACCCGCGTAACCCACCATCCTAATATAACCCAGAATCCATTCCATTCTAATAACTTATAAATGTATATACACCTATATATATATATCTTACTATGCTTTTATCGGCTATAATTAATAGCTTAATCCAGTTATTAGTCTTAGCACGTCATACATTATCTTTAGTTTTCATCTAAAGAATTTATTCTCCAAACAACATACCTCCGAGTGCTAAGGAGAAAATTTCTCTCCATTCCCAACCTTGTACTACATTTCGTGTGTGGGGCATCTCGCAAAGCGAAATCCAAACAAGGAACCCACCCACCCCACCCCACCCCCGATACACTACTCCTTGAAAATGTTGATCGTTGAATCCATTGTGCCCTCAACCCACAATCTATGACTCCATCTTACTAGGAAGAAATATATTCAAGTATATATGTAAAATAACACCTAAAATCCTTAGGGTCTATATAACAATATCAACGTTATATAAGCACGATCCTTCAACCCTAACAAGCGTGTACACCAAATATAGAAAATGTACATCTTAAAACGCTAATATCACATTCTCTCTTAAGGCAAATATATATCATTACACTAGTCACATCATACAATCCTATAACCATGCACACACACCACACAAGGTACGCATTTTGAAACACTCATACCAATATACGGTTATAGGATACAAATCAACTGCATGATGCTATCATCTTCCAGGAATTACTATCTTTATCCCGGATTATTATCACACCGCCATGGTAATAAAAACAAAACAGAACGTATGGGAAGCAATCATAGTTCTTAACCAAAAAGTGAGAAAGAATCATACCCAAGACTTCTCACCCCCAAATAAAATCACACAAACAAGAATGGATGACTATGACCTAGGGACTATACGCATCCGACTCCTCAAGCCAGGGGCCTCACCCACATCGCGCAATCTTCCATGATAGCATGTGCTAGGTATGCTCACACAATAAGTATATATATCATTCACACTACCAACATATATACATTCAATCACACCATATGTGTAAATCATCACACAAGAAATATGCATTCGCGCCATATAATCACACATTTATATATACGTACTATCTCCAATCCTATTTATAAAGGAAAAGAATCTGGCGATATGCATACAAATCTCATAATACTCACCATCGTTATAACCCATACCTGCCCAATGCATTTTCCTTACACGATCCCTCACTTGCAACTTACCCATCCGTCACACTTTCTATGTGAATAGTCTCCTAATATATCCAACATTAAGGATACTATCTCAAAATTGAGCGTACATATCCATCATCATACACACCATCTATATCCAGATGCATACCAGCATACAATAATCATTCCAGCTATAAGTGTAAACACATCCTATTAGTCGATAATCTACGAGCTCAAACCCAATTCATTTTGTAAACCCATCCTACCTCGTAATATCTATCATTAATTGTGCATAAATGTATAATAATGGTCTCGGCTATAAGTACACACATAACTATTCTAGTCGGTAATATTCTAAAACATATACCGTGATACCAATTGGCTTCAAACGCACGTAAGTAAAAAGGGACTATCTCTACAACTTATAACTATTTCTTGATAGCCCACCACAATTACATTACTATAATCCGACTATCTTTCATTCCCACAATCGTTTTCTTACTAAATGAGGCATCGTACCTTCATAATCCAATTCTAAAATAGGTCTAAATGTCACCTAATCATACTAAGGCGCCAATCTCCAAATATTATAACATAACCCTCTATAATACATCCACTAATAATGTCACTAAGTTTTAAATCCAAAAGAAAAGGGGTAAAAGAAAATCCCATTCTTTAGCTAGAAACAGAGGACCAGTCGATCGGCCCCTGACCCCGATCGACCTTGGTTATAAAAATATCCTTGCAATGAAAGCATTAGGCTTTTCCTTTGAGGCGCGATCGATCGCCCCTTGGCCGCGGTCAACCGACCATACCAGATATCTCGACCATTTTCCATTTTTGGACGAACCTTAACTCTCCAAACACCTAAACTATCAACATCCAACCCCCCAATCTTCAACTCAATCATATTCCTCACATCAAAACCCAACCCACGTCTCATCTCATCAATTTAAATGTCATCAATCCCATGTATAAACATCAAATTTAAGATTTAGTTCCAAAAATCTAGGTTTTGACATATAACCTAAAATCCAATTCTCTTATCCATAATTTATGAAATAAAATACACAAATGAATTATTTAGCAAGATTAAACACTTGCCTAGAAATTGTAGAGGTTGAATCGTCTTCTTTCTTTTCCTCTTCTCTTCCTCTCTCTAGGGTCTCCTCTCCCTCTCTTAATCTCAAGAATGATATTTCCAATCTCCCAAAGGCTTTATAAGCCTAATACCCAAGATACCCAATTTTTAAATGGTAATACACACCTTAAATGACTCGTTTACTCCAATTCGATTCAAACTAACTTAAAATATTTCGAAACCGAAATAAAACCCAATGATAGTTATTTTGACTATCTCGACCCATCCGCACACACTCAGAATCGTCATCCGAAATACTTTATAACGTCCTCAAATTTAGACCTCAATTTCCAAAATTTTAAAATTCTCCAATTTAAATAATTTTTATTTCTCCCAAAAATTAAATTTCTCAGTCACAAAATCGCGGGGTATTACAAACTTCCCCCCTTACAAGAATTTCATCCTCGAAATTAAGTTAAGCCTAGGACTCCGAATGTCAACTAGTTTTCACGCCGCCTGCCCTCAAATTTTCTATACCTCTTTCTCCCACTTCTCACGGCGAAGCATTTTGGCTTTAAAATCCAATTAACTATCCAGGACGTCCATACACCCTATACCCGAGATCAACTCGTAAAAATGTAATTCCAGCTCCACTAGCCTCAAATCGGGATATAACTCTCAACAGATTAATTCAATAATAGCGTACTAAGTACATAAAATTTTAATGTTTCCACTGGTTGAACTCTTCTCAATTCCTGACATTCGCTACTCTCATGCGGGGGAGGTTTCTCAAGAGAAATCCAAACAAGGAACCCTCCCTATACACTACTGTGTAGCTATGTCGGCGATTAAGATCAGTTGAACCGGGGCTAAGGTTTTATAAAAGATTTTCGAATCATAAGTATTGTCCAAAGGCTTATATATAGAAATAATATAAAAGAATTTCATGTCTTTCGACACGCCAATCAAACACCTTATGTTAAAGACACAAGGCCCCAACAAATACAATACTCTCACCAACACATAGTTCTCAAAACTAACCCAATCATGAGCTAAATTCTCCACTCAACAATGAATCTGCTAAACTTTGAACTTTGAACCTCCTCAGTGATACAAATCCTTTACATCCCATCAAAGCATTATCGCAAGGTAAGTCCATCCATAATTGGAACACTACAATTACAAGCACCTAGCCTAACCATAAAACGATAACCTTATCGTTACTACTCAACAAACCTTAACAGTTCTCACTTTCGAAAATCGATAGCACAACTCTCTACTAGCTCATCGCAACATAATTTATTATCCCAAAGGATGCCATACAAAGGCCACACTTGCTCACCCTTCCTCCACGGAAATTATATACATATTATGGTTATAACGCCTAACCACTCATAAAACCTTACATGCGACGCTCCTAATATCGCGTAAAGCATGACCTAACCTCAAAGGAAGGTATTCTACATTATACCTCCATATTCCAACTGCTTCACTTCATTCATAGGTCCCTGATCTAAGTCATCTACTTCTTCCAGGACAATCTTTCTTCCTAAGGCCTTTCCTCAAAAGAAACATTTTTTCAATAATTCTTCCTCGCCAGCCAGAAGGACAAGGCGCTATGGTGACCCTCGACAATCCCGCCTAATACCCCATCGCGGCAATAATCTTACTCTGCTGGTATTAACTCCTTTAGTCCTACTTGATGAAATAAAGTCTCCCAATCTCTTACCCCCTTTATAAAAGAAGATGGCACTTCTGTTAATGTGACAAGGCCACACACCGCACATCGGTAAAAGTCAGCAACACCGAGTCCCCCAACAAATGCTGACGAATTCATCAATCTAAACCTCCTAAGGACTCCACTGTTCGCTTCTTCTCCATATGTACTTCGTCGGGCACAAGGTTCACCAATCAAGTAGGTTCTTCTTCATACTCAACCACCATTAAAATCACCTTGAGTCACATCCATTAAACCTCTTCCTCATTAAATAACTCTGGCATCACTGCCTCAAAAGGCACATGAGCAAAAAGCAAAGGACCACTACAATTTCCATCAACCATTCTCTCCTCTTCATTTTCGCCAGAATCGCGGAAAGAAAATACTTCCAGTCAAAGCGTACCCAAAATTTGTTATGGGCATTCCACCTCTCTGCACTCAACACTCCAAAGATGCCTTTGTACATCCGGCTTCCACTGCCTTGCAATTATTGCATCAGCTCCCCTCCCTCTAATTCTCTGGAGGATGTCCTTTTTATAAGGCTTCTCGCACTCTTTCCCATGCAGATGGTCCTGGGTGGTCTTGAACCATTGAAACTGCAGGATGGCGTGCCACCACAGAAATGGTGGCACCTACTGTTCATGCCACAGAATTGGTAGCTTCGGCTGCTGATTAGGCATAAATTCTTCACATTTATCCCCTTAATTTCGGTATTTTTATGATCCCGTGCGGTGTAAATATCTTGGATTTGTCTCATATTTATGCTACTAACCCTTTCTGGAAAGTATTTCATATTTTGTATATCTCTTATATGTTTTACAAGTATTTCATGCAAGTAGATGCCAAAAGAGAACTCAAAACAGTGAAAGAAAACCAAGAAATGAGGATTTAAAGGGCATTTTTGTAATTTTTCAGCCTTATTCTGGAGGTGGGGCCAACTGGAAAGTTGAATAGATTTCAATTACAAGAACATTGGAAAAAACGTAACCTCAATCCGAGCTACGGTGAAAAAGTTATACCCATTTGAAGTTGAGAAAGAAATCCAAGAAAAAACTGTTAAGGACGAATCGAACCGAAGCTGAGAAAAAATAACCGGTTCGCCCAATTGTCATGCACTAGATCCGTTACAAAATGAGTCACGCTTTCTACGTGTGACAAATTGCCAGATACTGGATTTTGGTTTTGTCCTTATCTTTTAGTCAAAAGAGTTTTATATTTTGGGAACTCTTCTAAACAACCTCTAGCCAATATATTTAGTCATTAGGACTCTTTTTATGAAAATTTCATTCATGTAAAATCTCCATAGCAAGTAGGAACATCTAGGAGAAGAATTTACATACTTTGCACTAGCACCGACAGAATTATGGGTTGGGCCTAATTTGGGCGGGTCAAATATGGGTTGGGTTAAATGTGGGTTGGTCCAATTATGGGCGGACCAAATATGGGTTCGGTCAACCCATTGTTTTTCTACTAAAGTAAGTATTACAATTCGAGGTATATGTAAAAAAAATCATATTTTACTCACAACTTTTAAAAATGAGTATTATATTTGATTCGTATCTTTTAAAATTGGACTCCATATTTTATTCCTAGCTTTCAAATATGGGCTCCATATTTAACTCATAGCCTTTAAACATGGGCCCCATATTTAGATGACTGGGCTAATCTGGGTTGTTTTATTATTTGGTCCACATTTTGCCACTACTACGTTGCACCATTAATTCAAGAGATTTTTCGGTTTTTCTTCAATCTTTGATTTCTTCTTGCATGTTCTTGTTCTTCAATCTTGGTAACTTTTATTTCTAGCACTTTTATTATTATTTCTCATGTTTAATCTCCCTTTACACGCAATTATGAGTTCATGCAACGTAGAAAACGTAGTTTTCATTAATTTCACCATGTTAGGCTAGGTTTTTTAAAGGTCGGGATGCATGAACTCAACCAGATGTGGTAGTTGCATGTGTATAAAGTTAATCCATTAAATTTAATGATTTGATTATGACCATATTGCGTAGAAACGCGATAATTGTAGATCTTTGGATCTCGTTTGCTTCAGGGTAACCGGGATGCTTCAGAATGCAATTCGAATGTGACTAACGCAATATCGATTTACTCATCCTCTGATTAAGTATGGTGCGGGCTTGAACCTCATATACGTAATGTTTGGGAGTACTAAATTTTGGGTCTAATTAATCATTTAAATTTACGATTAGTTTTATACCATCAATACACTAGGGTTGAGGGATTGTATTCCCGTCCTGTTTTCTTCATCATATAGTTTGAGTTTTAAATCAATCATCATCAGTAATTTAGGTAATTTAGAGTAATTTCATTCTATTCATAAATTAGTTAATTATTTTCGTCTCAATCATCTTTTTATTTCTTTTTAGAGTCAAGTTAGGGTTAACAGTCTTACCTTTGTCATCATGTTCACTCGTCCTAGTTCCATGAGGATTTGATACCCAAACTAGCCACTATACTCCGCAAGAGTATAGTTAAAGTTTAGGATTTTTTATTGTGGTCGGAAGCCGACAACAATGACTAGCGTATTTACACGGACACTCGGTTTCCAACACGATCAAAATGGCACCGTTGTCGGGGAGTGTTTTGTTATAGATTATAATTGATTTACTATTTCACAAGATATTTTTTCTTTTCTTTTAATTTTTTTTGCAGGCTTTCACAATTGAGTGCCAATAAACGTTGAATCCTAAACCGCACACCTCTTTACGTGGAGTGTCAATTTAAAAACTATTCGGTAATCATGTCTTTTTATAGTGAGTTCGGTAATTATAATGGTTCATATGGGAATAGTTTTCAATCTTTTTATTTTCAAGAATCTCCGCCTCGTCCTATTAAAGTGGGCGAGGGGCTTTTACTTTGAATATGAAAGGCTTGAAAACAAATATCAGTAAAAAAATCGTTTTGGGGAGCAAGAGTTGGATGCATTATTCGAATCTAATGAGGACTTTTATTCCGAGGTTATAGAGCCAAGGAATCATACTTTGGAAGAAAGAATGATTTTTTTAATCAAACAAGTACTCGATTTTCTTTCCACCCAAAGCGCGATGGATATTGGTCTTGTTACGAAAATGATCTCACTTTGCGATGAAATGCGTTCTATTTTGGAAAACAAAGAGGAGGTTGAGACTTGTGTGTCACCTAAAATTTTTGAAGAACATCTCATTGAAAGTGAGTCTTGCTCCCTTGAAATTAAATTTCCAAGTGATGATGAATCACTTGAGATTGATTTTATTTCATCACCATTTTCGTTCACGGTTATTGAACCATTAGAAGTACCGCTAGATTCATATGAGTCGATTGAAAATTCTGAAACGTTTACACCTTTTACCGACAAAGACACTTTGCTAGAATTATTTTATAATATGGACTCTTCCTTTTTGTGTGCCCCTCTCCCCGTACTACTTGAAAAATCTTTGGGAAGTGATTATATTTTTCTTGGATCCCAATTGTACTTATCCCCCCGAGCATCCGAATCCCCCATCATCACTTTAAATATTTTAATTGATGATGAATCATTTTTTTCGCCTTACACATGCCTTCCGTTGTTCAAACGTAATTCTTATTTTTCGGGAGGCATACATGAAGATGAGGCTACACCTATTATCCCTCAAAGTTATATCGTATTTTGGGTGTACCCTCAAATTTTTCGACTTCTAGTGTATGGTTTATTAGAAATTCAAATCATAGGTTGTACATAATTAGTTTAGTTTTTTTTTATAGTTTAGAGTAATTAGTTAAAGTTTGTGTTATTCTTTTTTCTTGGTTATAACATGTTTTGTAGATTCAATGGACTCGTACTTATCGGGGATCGCTCCATTTTGGGTAATATCTTTCTTTTCCTCTCTTTATGTTGTGTTCTTGATTCGCATTGAGGACAATGCAACGTTTAAGTTGGGGGTGTGGGATATTCTTCCCATTTATTGTTTAGTTTCATTGATTCGATCACATGTTCTTTCCAAGTGTGTTTTTTTTTTAAGAAAAATTCAAAAATTTCCAAAAAAAAAATTGAAAAATGTTGAAAAGACAAAAAATTGAAAAAACTTTTGAAAAAAACCAAAAATCTTTTTTTTCAAAATAAATAAAGATTGGAATTTAAAAGATTCAAAAATGTCACATTTTTCAATCTCAAATTGTAAAATTCAAAAATGCAAAAAGTCAAAATTGACCAAAGATGGAAATTGAGCGAAAATTGATGACTTAACGAATAAGTGTGGCGATTAATCAACCCGGTGAGATTTCGAACCTATCGATTATTTTCGAGTTTTTAAATCAATCCGAGTTTATGATTAACTCAATGTTCATTTCAGCGTTTTAATAAGTCGTTCACGATCTCTATTTTATTATTTTTGATCGGCTATGAGAAATGTGTGAGATATTATCTTGAATAACGTGCACTAAAATATCTCTAAACTAAATTAATCTCGAGACGCATATGGTAAAATAACTCGCATTTGGACAATAAAGTAGGCCATCGTTTGTTACCCAAAAATATTAGCCATAAAAAGTCGTAAAAAAATCATCCCTTTTGCAACCCAATTTGAGCCTAATAATTTTTTTCCTTTTCGTTTAATAACCCAATTAGCCCGGAATTGTAAAAATTGAATATTCATCAAATAAAGTCCGAAAAGGCATAAGAATGGTCAAGAAAAGAATAGAAATGCTCAACAAAAATTAGCAAGAAAAGAAAAGCATGAAAAATAGGAAAAAATAGAAAAAGAAGAAAAAAATGAGCAAAAGCCCGGAAAAGCACACATGGACATCTTAAGAATAGTTTCCAATTCCAAATTTTTCAAACCCATTTCCTTGTACCCATTACACTTTAAAACCCGAAAAGTCCTAACCGAGTTAGAATTGCAAAATTACTTACCGCGTGGAGAGCTAAGACACCAAAAGATAATAAAAGAGATTACATGGCGTGAAAAAGAGATGATGTTTTCCGTTTCCCTATGACCGTATTCCGATGAAGAGATCTTTTCACCCTAAAATTTTAGTCTTTCTATTTGTGTGAGTGAACTTGATTCCAATTATTTACTCTTATAAATCACGCACACCGAGAGAATGGGCACATTCCGAGTGATTCGTTTATGAGAGCATCCCGTGAGATTTTGAAATCAAAACGAATTTTCAGATAAGTAACGTAATGGTCAATCGGTGGAAATTCAAGGTTAAAATTTCCGGTTTTCTACACGCGCACTATGATTTGAGACTCTTGAACATGACTTGATGATGATTAATTTCTAGAAAAGTTTGAATTATACAATTTTTACGTATTTTGAGTTTCTTTGAGTCGAATTTTGTGGGTATATTCACTGCAAACCCTCACGAGATAGCACTCGTCCTACTAGGGTAACCTAGGGGTTTAACGGCTTATTGCATATGTTAAATGCAATCGCTTGCCTGCGAAAAAGGTATTCTCCAATAAAGTGTTTAGAAGAGTTGTGATATTTCTTTTTACATTTCTCGGGACGCGCAAAGTTCTAAGTTAGGGAGGCTTGATTAGGCATAAATTCTTCACATTTATCCCCTTAATTTCGGCATTTTTATGATCCCGTGCGGTGTAAATGGCTTGGATTTGTCTCATATTTATGCTACTAACCCTTTATGGCAAGTATTTCATATTTTGTGATCTCTTATGTGTTTTACAGGTATTTCATGCAAGTTAGTACCAAAGAGAACTCAAAATAGTAAAAAAAAAATCAAGAAACGAGGAGTTAAAAGGTATTTTCATAATTTTTTAGACTTAGTTGAGAGGTGGGGCCAACTGGAAAATTGAAGAGATTTCAATTACAAGAACATTGGAAAAAACGACACCTCAATCCGAGCTATGGTGAAAAAGTTATGCCCATTTGAAGTTAAGAAAGAAATACAAGAAAAAACTGTTAAGGACTAACCGAACCGAAGCCGAGAAAAAAGAACCGGTTCGCCCAATTATCACACACCAGATCCGTTACAAAATGATTCACGCTTTCTAAGTGTGACAAATTGCTAGATACAGGATTTTGGTTTTGTCCTTATCTTTTAGCCAAAAGAGTTTTATGTTTTGGGGACTCTTCTAAATGACCTCTAGCCTATATATTTAGTCATTAGGACTCTTTTTATGAAGATTTCATTGATGTAAAATCTCCATAACAAGTAGGAACATCTAGGAGAAGAATTTACATATTTTGCACCTTTAATTCAAGAGTTTTTTCAGTTTTTCTTCAACCTTTGATTTCTTTAGCATGTTCTTGTTCTTCAATCTTGGTAACTTTTATTTCCAGAACTTTTATTAATATTTTTCATGTTTCATCTCTCTTTCCAAGCAATTATGAGTTCATGCAACGTAGAAAACATAGTTAATTCATGCATAGTTAGGTTTAATATGTCCGGTTAGATTTAAAAGGTCGGGATGCATGAACTCAACCTGATGTGGTAGTTGCATGTGTATAAAATTAATCCTTTAAATTTAATGATTTATTACAACCGTATTGCGTAGAAACCCAACCATTGTAGATCTTTGGATCTCGTTTGCTTTAGGGTAATCAGGATGCTTCCGAATATAATCCGAGTGTAACTATCGCAATACTGATTTACTCGTCCTCTTATTATGTATGGTGCGGGCTTGAACCTTATGTATGTAATGCTTGGGATTACTAAATTCTGGGTCTAATTAATCACTTAAATTTACGATTGGTTATATACCATCAATACACTAGGGTTGAGGGATTGTATTCCCGTCTTGTTTTTCTCATCATATAATTCAAGTTTTAGTTTAATCATCTTCAGTATTTTAAGTAATTTAGAGTTTGCATTTATTTAATTAGTTATTTCCCATCTCAATCATCTTTTTATTTCTTTTTAGAGTCAAGTTAGGGTTAACAGTCTTACCTTTGTCATCATGTTCACTCGTCCTAGTTCCCTGAGGATTCGATACCCAGACTAGCCACTATACTCCGCAAGAGTGTAGTTAAAGTTTAGTTTTTTTTTTTGTATTATGGTCGGAAGTCGACAACAAAGACTAGCGTATTTACACGGACGCTCGGTTTCCAACACGATCAACTGCAGTCACTGTCCCTATAGGCATTTTGGGTTCCCTGTTCCCAGCCTCTCTGCTTGACCCTTCCTGGACGACTTATTCTCGACGACGTTTGAGACGAGAGCATCTGTGTCAGAATGTCGTTCAAGTGAGTACACCTCGTAGAAGAAAATAGACGTAGTGAATACAACAATCCTAATATTAGGGATCTACATCAAGAACGCTAACGGAAGAACGCAGAAAACCCGCACAGATCCTAAAGACACTAGAACATGATGCTTTGATACCCTCTGTGACACTCCTCTTAAAATAATAACGGGTGGCCAACCCTATACTACATTTAATCAGGAATCTCAGATGGATCATTCACAGCATCTACTGACGATACTAAAATAAATATGGCTAACTACCCAAAACTATAAAAAGCTGATGCTAAAATTTAAAACAAACATGAAACATGAATAAAAAGTACACACGCATCAAGATGAGATAACATGATCAAATAATGCACCATAAGTACATACAAAAAAGTATACCCAAATATGCTGTCGGGTCACAGACAATACAACAACCAAAGGGAAGAAATATAAAGTGCTATAATTAACTCTTGGATATAAACCCAATATACAAAATGAATCCTATCTAGATTTACAAAGAAGTAGGAAACGGTTACAAAACAAATCCCGTAACAGTCCACATCTGCTACGGCTCCCAGAACACTGGATAGAAAAGTATCATCGGTATCCTTGTGGTGGGACACCTGTTGTACACAATATGTATATGTATAGAAAGAGGGGGAAAATAAAGGGGTCAGAGCTCGAGGTGTAAAAATATTTATAGCAAGTGCATAATAGTGCATAATAATTATAAATGCACAATTTCATAAATAAAGTGAAGTCGCACTCCCTTAATATCCCCAAACTCGCCCCTCAACTAAAATGCGCACCTAAACTTATACCCTTGAACATGAATTATTCTACCCGACACATTTTAGGGACAATCTACCTAATTATTCCCACAGCCTAAACCCGCGTAACCCACCATCCAAACATAACCCATAATCCTTTCCATTCTAATAACTTATAAATGTATACACACCTATATTTAATCCAGTTATTAGTCTTAGCACGTCATACATTGTCTTTAGTTTTCATCTAAAGAATTTATTCGCCAAACAACATACCTCCGAGTGCTAAGGACAAAATTTCTCTTCATTCCCAACCTTGCACTACGTTTCATGCATGGGACGTCTCGCAAAGCAAAATCCAAACAAGTAACCCCCCCCCCCCAATACATTACTCCTTGACAATGTTGATCGTCGAGATCCATTGTGCCCACAACTTATGACTCCAGCTTACTAGGAAGAACTATCTTCAAGTATATATGTAAAATAACACCTAGAATCCTTAGGTTCTATATAACAATATCATAGTTATATAAGCACGATCCTTCAACCCTAACAAGCATGTACACTTAATATAGAAAATGTACATCTTAAAACGCTAATATCACATTCTCTCTTAAGGCAAATATATATATCATTACACAAGTTACATCACATAATCCTATAACCATGCACACTCACCACACAAGGTACGCATTTTGAAACACTCATACCAATATACGGTTATAGGATACATATCTACTGCACGATGCTATCATCTTCCAGGAATTACTCTCTTTATTCCGAGTTACCATCCACCGAATTATTATCACACTGCCATAGTAATAAAAACAAAACACAACGTATGGGAAGAGATCATAGTTCCTAACTGAAAAGTGAGAACGAGTCACACCCAAAACTTCTCACCCCCAAATAAAATCACACAAATAAGAATGGACGACCTCCTCAAGCCAGGGGCCTCACCCACATCGTGCAACCTCCCATGATAGAATGTGTTGGGTATGCTCACACAATAAGTATATATATCATTCACACTACCAATATATATACACACAATCACACCATATGTGTATATCATTACACAATAAATATGAATTCGCGCCATATAATCACACATTTATATATACGTACTATCTCCAATCCTTTTATATAAAGGAAAAGAATCTGGCGATATGTATACAACTCTCATAATACTCACCATCATTATAACACATACCTACCCAATGCATTTTCCTTACACGATCCCCCACTTGCAACTTACCCATCCGTCACACTTTCTATGTGAATAGCCTCCTAATATATCCAACATTAAGGATACTATCTCAAAATCGAGCGTGCATATCCATCATCATACGCATACCATCTATATCCAGATGCATACCAGCATACAATAATCATTCCAGCTATAAGTGTAAACACAACCAATTAGTCGGTAATCTACGAGCTCAAACCCAATTCATTTTGTAACCCCATCCTACCTCCTAATATCTATCATTAATTGCGCATAAATGTATAATAACAGTCTCGTCTATAAGTACACACATAACTATTCTAGTCGGTAATATTCTAAAACATATACCGTGATACCAATTGGCTTCAAACGCACATAAGTAAGAAGGGACTATCTCTACAACTTATAATTGTTTCTTGATAGCCCACTCCAATTACATTACTATAATCCGACTATCTGTTAGTCCCATAATCGTTTCCTTACTAAATGAGGCATCGTGCCCTCATAATCCCATTCTAAAATAGGTCTGAATGCCGTCTAATCATCCTAAGGCACCAATCTCCAAATATTATAACATAACCCTCTATAATACATCCACTAAGAAGGTCACTAAGTTTTAAATCCAAAAGAAAAGGGGTAAAAGAAAATCCCATTCTTTAGCTAGAAACAGAGGAACGGTTGACCGGCCCCTGACCCCCGATCAACCGCAGTTTTAAAATTTGCCTTACAAGGAAAATAGTAGGCTTTTCCTTTGAGGCGCGGTTGACCGCCCCCCTGGCCGCAGTCGACCGGCCATACTAGATATCTCGGCCATTTTCCATTTTTTGACGAACCCTAACTCTCCAAAGACCCAAGCTATCAACATCCAACTCCCCAATCTTTAATTCAATCATATTTCTCACATCAAAACCCAACCTACATCTCATCTCATCAATTTATATGTCATCAATCCCATGTATAAACATCAAATTTAAGATTTAGTTCCAAAAATCTAGGTTTTGACATATAACCTAAAATCCAATTCTCTTGTCCAAAATTTATGAAATAAAATACACAAATGAATTATTTAGCAAGATTATACACTTGCCTCGAAATTGTAGAGTTTGAATCGTCCTTGAGATCGCGTATTGGTTGAAAATCTCCAAGTTTCTCCTCTCTCTTCTTTCTTTTCCTCTTCTCTTTCTCTCTCTAGGGTTTCCTCTCCCTCTCTTAATATCAAGAATGATATTTCCAATCTTAAAGGCTTTATCAGCCTAATACCCAAGATACCCAATTTTTAAATGGTAATACACACTTTAAATGACTCGTTTACTCCATGATATTTCCAATCTTAAAGGCTTTATCAGCCTAATACCCAAGATACCCAATTTTTAAATGGTAATACACACTTTAAATGACTCGTTTACTCCAATTCGAATCAACTAACTTAAAATATTCTGGAACCGAAATAAAACCCAATGACAGTTATTTTGACTGTCTCGACCCATCCGGAATCAACCACACACTCAAAATCGTCATCCGAAATACTTTATAAAGTCCTCAAATTTAGACCTCAATTGCCAAAATTTTCAAATTCTCCAATTTAAATAAATTTTATTTCTCCCCAAAATTAAATTTCTCAGTCCCAAAATCGCGGGGTATTACAGCATGAAGTTATATGAAATTTATGTAAGTATGAAAATAAATTAGTGTGGTGTGCTCCTTCAATTTGCATGATGTTGAAATCATAAATTGTTAACTAAAATTATTGCGTTAATTATGACGATGAATTTAATAAATTAAGTTGAGGATTAATTGTGATTATGTAAAAATTGTGTACTCGTTAATAAATTGGATTGTATGACTTATTATTTTCGATAATATTCGACATTGTGGGGATGACGTGATTTTTGGGTAGATATTCTCACCTTAATTTTAGAAATACTTGCTAGGTATGAGACTAGTGGGTATGCCTTTGTCGCGGTTCACACTTTCTAGGTATGGAACTAGTTAATGTAGATTTTTTCATTGTCATATTCCAGGGTGGGCAGTTTTTGGTGTCGTTTCATTGATTTGGATAGCCTAGATGCGAGACTCTAGGAAGAGATATTGATAGAGATTCATCCTACATAATAGGATTGGATGTGTGTATGTTTTGGGAGACCTCTTGATATGGGACTAGGGGTAGGTATGCATATTCAAGCTCTAAAATAGGACGGGCTTAAATAAAAATGAGAAAATAAGATAACGAGGATATGAGAAAATTGAGAATCAATACTAACGATAATAAACGAGTATTAAAATGGATTTGCGGTGCGAGTATGTATAGGGCTGACAGTTAAACTGGTCGACTGGGTATAGCGACGTGGGTGTGTGTGGCGTCACGAGTATGTGCGGGTTGACAGTTAAACGAGTTGACGGGCTATATTGACGTGTCGTGCGTGGAACTCACAAGTATGTGTAGAAATGACAAAATACTGGTTGCATGTCTATAGTGAGGGGAATCGGTGTGGTGTGTAAAACTTTAATTGTGCCAAGAGTGTGTGTAGGACCGATAAGGGATCGATTGACCATATTGGTGTCACATGTATTAAATTGATTAAATAAATAAAAATGAGTAAGGAGGTGAATCAAATATTAAATAATATCGCTAATGGAATATTTGGCTTACACTTTAGGGGCATTAGTTGTATGGTAGATAGTTGTAGTTTACATTTATTCGCATTAGTTAATTATCTCGTTTAATTTAAAAATTCTATTGTGATATTTATTATGTATGATGCTACTGTTTGGATTCACGTAACCGAATTGGGAAGAGTAGCTGGTATTCATGCGATGAGTTCTGACCAATTGTGTTGACTAACATTCAGGTTTAGCGTTGGAATAACTGTAGATGATTATTCCGAGATTTTTGGAGGTGTAGCTAGATTTTATGTTGGATACTTAGTAGTTAGTTTTATTTTCCTTTCCATCTTACTTTTATTATGAGACTTTAGTATGAATTTATTGGGCTTCTCGATTCCACAGTTATTTACAATTTATGTAAATATTTACAGTTAAATTATTATTTGAGATTTATTAATTTGGAGATTGGATTATTTTGGAGATTGAATTATTTTGGAGATTAACATGGTGATGGATTTCATTATCGCCTTAATGATTATTATCTATTGGATCAATTTAAATTATTATCTTGTGGAATGAATTTTATATCTCTCATATTTGTGAGTGTCACATGCTAAGAATGATATTTAATTTGTTGACGCTAGACTTTGTTTGGCGACGACGATTGACCACCTCGCTTATCGGATTATGCGGGGTGTTACACCATATTCCAAAGTACGATTGGTCTCGAGTTCGAGATTTGAGGACGATCTCTTCACATTTTTAAACAATATGAAAGTAAAATCAGTCGATATCTACATCTCCTGATCTTACAGTAAAGTGAAAGTATTATGCACTACGTACTTTATATACATACATATATATATATATATAATAAAGTACTTATATATAATAAAGTAGCTTATGGATGATATTTTATGTATGATATTTTATGTCTTTTATGTGTTTTATGCATATATTTCATGCATGAAATATCATGCTAAAAGCAAAAAAAAAAATAAAGGTTTTTTATATATACTATTATACTACTATTATATTATTATTTTATAAATACATGCTATTGAATTTAATTATTTAAAAAAATAAATATTAATTTTTTTTAATTTTAATTAATTTCTATTTTTTTCAAATATATTTTTTAAATACCCAAAGACAACTTTAGCGCCATGGCACGGCACATACTAGTATATATATATATATATATATATATATATAAATGACATTTTAGGAAGGTAAGTCCAACTATACTCCCAAACTTTGAATTATTGAATTCTAAAAACAGGAAAAAATAAACCAACTCATTTGGCCTTTCCTAATGACGCGGCAGTGACATCGTACGGACCCTGAGTCGATAACGAATAGTGGATAAAACTAAAATAAAAGTTTAAAAAAACAATCCCGTTCCGTTTCTGCCACTGTGCATTTCGTACACTCGAAGGAATAATACCCTGGTAAACTCGTAATTAAATAAAAAACTTAGCCCATTTATTCTCCAAAAATTAAAAGCACCACCCACGAGGAACATAATAATACAACCTCTTCAACCCCAATTCTCACACCATTTCGTACACACCACGCTCCAAAGTTTAATTTGTTAAGAAAACATGGTAAGTACCACTTTTTACCCCAAATTCTATACCCCAACTCTATTTAAGTATTTTAATTGCACCCTCAAGAATTGTTCAAGTTTGTAGAATTGGATATAGCTGTAAATTTAAGCATCTCAGGTTCGAAACTTGGCATCTGCGTCTTGGGACCACGGACTATAAGAATTAAACGTCTGTTTCGTAAGCTTTGTTCGGAACGAAGTGATTAATCCGAGGTGCACGTAAGCCGGCGTGGAATTACCCTTCGTATAAAAAAAAAGTATTTTAAATGGAGTGTATGTATAATATTTTAATGCATATGAGGAAAAAAATTTGTATAAAAATTTGATACTTATTTATTAAAAGTGATTTAACATAGATCGTCAAATTATATTAACGAAATAGTCCAAATTCAATTGTCAGCAATACATTAGTTGATATTTTAAATGCACTTCATGTGTATTCGCACATCAATTAATGTATTTTTGACAATTTTTCACGAGTATAATTTAAGGAAAAATACATATCTATCAAGTTTTTTGTACCAAGTTTGTATTTCAAGTGCATTAAAATATTGTTCGTCAAGTGTATGTGCAATAATTTAATGTATCATGTATGTGCAATAATTTAATGCACTTGATACTTGAACTTGGTAAAAGAACTTGGTACATATATCAAAATTTTGTATTACGAGTGTACATATAATGTTTGAGTAATGCTACGCGTTCCAAAACATCTCCCAACACATCTCCAAAGTACATTAAGTGTTTGTACCATATGTGGGACCAACATTAATATTCAAATACTTAATGCACTTTGGAGGAGGTTTTGGAGATATATTTTATTCATAATATTTTAAAGCACACAGGACAAAAAAGTTTTGTGTAAAAGTTTGATACATATAACATTACTCATTTGTTAAAAAATAATTTTACATAGATCATCACGTTCTATTCACGAACAAATCAAGCGGATTTGTCAGAAATGGACCTCACGTGTACCCACACACCAACCAATATGTTTCTGAAAACTCAATTGACTTTGTTTCATGAGTATAATTTGGATTAATTACACTTTAATCCCTTGAACTTTATTCTCATTTTCAGTTCGTGGTCCTTATTTTCATTATCTACACTAAACCCCCTAATTATTTTAAAATAGGTCAAATCACCTACAAGCCCTAATGGTGTTATGTTTTTATGTGACACATGATTATATTTTTGTATAAAAATACCTCATATGTCATGCGCATCACAAGTTTTCCATCTAAAACATAATACCATTAGCATTTTGGGTAACTTGATTATTTTATTAAGTTCAGGGAGTTTATATAGAAAATAAAAGCAGGGGAAATAACGTGAAAATAAGAGTATAGTTCGAAAGGTCAAAATGTAATTAACCCATATAATTTAAAGAAAAGTCTCTCTCTCTCTCTCTCTCTCTCTCTATATATATATATATATATATATATATATATATATATATATATATATATATATATGTGTGTGTGTGTGTGTGTCAATTTTTTTACTATCAAATTTCTATCTCACAGTGCATTAGAATATTGTACACAAACGTAAGTGCGCTTGAACTAGAACTTGTGGCTAGTAGGGGTGGGCCCGGCCCGGTCCGATTCTTGCTTATTTTTTGGACCGAACAGAATATTCGGTACTCAATTTTTTTGGACCGAGACTAGACCAAATAATTCGGTTAGCCCAATAATTTGATCCTAGCTTTTTTGAGTTCACCAAGATAAAATTCAATTCTGACTCTATTATATATATATATATATATATTAATACTTCTTTTGTGCATATCAATCCGCATTTTAAGAGTACGAACCGGACATGTGTCACCTGGTGATGAACCCAGAAAAGAGAGGCTAAATTATAGGTACACTCTCTCTCTTTTCTGCGCTCACCGCCAGGTGACACTTGTCCGGTCCGCACTCTTAAAATGTGCACTGATATGCACAAAAACTGTATTGTATATATATATATATATATATTTATAAATTTGTTTTCCAAACACATATAATTAAAGGAAGAACTTTAGGTGCCAATAATAATATTAAAAAAAATGTTCTCCATAAAATCCATATACATACCGCCAAGAAACTCAAATAATAAGAAAGAAAAAGGTCGTAACACAACAATTACATTAACAATAGTCGTAACGCCAAGTGATATTTATATCGATTTTCTTAACCCAAGTAAAAAAAATATTTATACATATAAAATAATGTTTCAAATTAAATTCATAAGTCATATATATTAATTCAAAAACCATATATAAAAAAATAAAAATATTACTTTTTATTATATATATATATGGGAATCGGTTCGATTCGATGCAAACCCGTCTTTTTATATCACGGATCGAATCGATTTAATCGATTTTGAATTTTTAAAGAGCAATTTTCAAAATAATCTTAAGTTTTAACTCAGTCATCCGCCCCCGTGATTACAATTACTTTTTGTTAAAACCCAAAGACGCGTGGTAAAGAAAGTGTAATTTAACATTTTAAATTTGAAGTGTGGATACAGGTGGGGGCTGCTATGTATATAATTCATGTCCGTATTATGAGAGGGCCTTTCCTCTTTTTCCACCTTTTGCTTTCTCTTCCCTCCCATTTCTCTCTCTCTCCTCTTTTTTTTCCCTCCCTGGATCTCTGACCTAATTGTCTGATCATCACCACTACCACCACCTTCACCACATTCTTCAATACTCCACTTCTCCAAATTCACTCTATAAATCCATCTTTCAATTCCCCTACTAGATCTAAATATTGTTTGTGTTCTACCAAGAGTTTTGTGTATATATACATATATTTGATCATTTCATATGGCTCCTAGCAATCTATCAGGTCAGTTTGGTGATACCACTTACACCAAAGTGTTTGTTGGTGGATTGGCTTGGGAGACTCAAAAAGAGACTATGAAGAAATACTTTGAACAATTTGGTGAGATCTTGGAGGCTGTGGTTATCACTGATAAAACCACGGGAAGATCCAAAGGCTATGGATTTGTATGATCATTTTTCATGCGGTTTGGTTCTATTACGGTCATTTCGTGAGTATTAGAAGTATGATGAACACTTGTTTTGTTTGAAAAATATAGGTAACTTTTCGCGAGCCGGATGCCGCTATGAGAGCTTGTGTTGATGCGGCTCCTGTGATTGATGGAAGGAGGGCCAATTGTAACCTAGCTTCTCTCGGTGTTCAAAGATCTAAGCCTTCCACACCAAAACATGGTATATATAAATATATATATATATGTGTGTTCTTGATTTTCATATTAAACTGTGAATACGTAAGATCTTGTAGATAAGTTTCCAGAATATTTGATTCCTCATTTAAGTCATATCACACATAATTCAACTTCGAAAATTTGTAGATAGGTTTCTAAACTATTTGATTCATCATTTAAATCATATAACATAATTCAACTTTGAAAATTTATAGATAGGTTTCCAGAGCATCGATAAAGATTTGTGATAAAGTGACGTGTCGCACCAGTATTTATTATTACCACTGGCGCGAATTTACATTCGCAAAACAATAACCAATATCGGTGTGACAGTTCACTCTGTCGTCTTAGTATTAATGTTTGTAGACTATTGGATTCATCATTTAAGTCATATCACACATAATTAAACTTTGAAAATTTGCATTTGTGTTTTTTTCACGAGAAGTGTTCTACGAAGTTGATAATTTAGGTACGACACGTTAGTGTATTTGGTAAATCATTTTTGTTGGGAATACTTTGTATATATCTCATTTTCCATATGAGAAAGATTTGGGTATTGTATGTGTAAATAATTTGATACGTCTGGGGAAAATAGATTGAGATATTCAATTCAGGTTGGATGAATATTCCCCCAATTACGGAAATGTTATATTCTCGCTCTAGTTTGATTTTAATGAATGAGAATGAGTGTGAGTACACCCAAGAATTGCTTTACAACCACAAATATACTTGGAAGATATGTTCTAAAAAAGCATGACAGCTCACTCTACTTTTTTTTCTTTTGTAATTCTAAAATTTTTCCCCTAACTGTTTTTTTCCCTTTGGTCCAAAAACCTATTTCTAACATTAAAGAAACAAACAAAACACTAAATTGTCTTGTGTAGACTTAACATTAAAGTGACATTGCCTCTTCTCCTAGCTGGCTTAAATGTCAAAATATTTATTATCTTGTAAGAGTACTGTTGATATCTGAAAAAACAGTGAAAGTGTGTTAATGATTATCACTGTTTTTATCTATTTATTAAATTCCAACATTAAACTTTAGCACTTCAAAACATAATCATATATCTCATAAAATCTCATGAAATGCCCAACAACATCATTTGAGAGTAGTGTACTACTTTTTTATGAGTAAAGTACATGAACCATTCTAAATGATGAAATTAGTGAATTAAATGGTGTCCAAAATTGCATTAGTAGAGTTTCAAATAGATCCTAAAGACTCAACAATGCACTTCCTTACACATTTGTATAGAATAATTTTACGGGGATACTAATGTAATACAATTTACATAACACGTCGCTAAAATGTACTCTAATGTATTTAACGCACATAACTATGGTGTTAGCATAATTTATTCTTTTAATACGTTTACGTGGTCGTTAACTTGGTTCATGTAGCACTAATGTTTTTGGATGGCCACACTATATTTTTGGGGCAACTTAGTTAACTAAGTTAATGCAATATATAATGTGTATATAGTGTTATTTATTATTGTTCCAAGTAGAATATACATGTTGAGTAGTGTAACTTTCAACACTTCATTTGTTACAATTACTTGTATTTTTACATTATATACATATACATATATATATATATATATTATGTTGATGTGTGTATAATAAAATGAGCAGGTGGAGGGGGCAGGAACTTTAGGGTAATGAGCACTTTTCAGACAGGGTTTCAAGGTGGGGTGGGAACAGCTTTTCCTTCAGCAGCAACCTTTCCTCATTATGCCATCCAACAAGGGATACCTTACAATGTTTATGGGTAATGATTATCATCCTTCTCGAAGAAATCACAATTACACACTTATAATCATAATTTTATATAAAGTTATGTGATATTATATAAATATATAATTAATCTCAAATAAATTAAAAGAACCTTCCAATTTAGTTCATGATCAATAAAAAAATTCCTTTTTACCCCCCAATATATTTCTTTTGCTCTAGTCACTAGACACAAACCTAAAAGTGTCGGTTAAAAAACTTACATATACAATTTAAATTTTCTGGTTTACATTACAAAAATTAAGGCACAGACGTTTTAATCGCCCTCGTAGCCGAACTATTTTTTTTTCGTGAGACATTCCCCGACAGGCGTCACTTTGTGAACGCTGTCGGGTATTTACATCACGGGTTCTGTTTCTCCGATCCTACGGTGCTGAACCAATGTAATTCAAGTATCTAAATAGCTCAACACCATACCCAAACTAAATTGTCTCAAATGCTAAGATTGAAGACTAAACATTACAGTAGGCAAAGTTGATGGAACATGAATGTAATTTACCCTTAATTGAAACACTACCACATCTATTCATCGAGTAACTTTTTATATTCATCATTGCACGTGGTTTGCCAACTCATTAAACCTTAACTGTAAATATTTTCACGCATGCTCACCCACGAGACAACCCATCATCTCTCTTTTCTCTCTCTTCACACTTGTCCAAACAAGCAATAAAAAGTAACACATGGTCAAAGGAACATCTCAATAAAGTGGACCATTCAAATAATTATACACAGCTCAGAGTTGCAGAGTAACAAGTTGACCACTTTTTATTTTTCTAATTTATCCATTTGCACCTATTTGGTTGTACTATTTTCCTCAAGGCATCTATGCATGTTTGCACATTGTATACATATTTTACTATGTTCATAATTAATGTTACTTAGGGAACAAGCTACAGGTTCTAATGTATTTCTTTTTCTGTTTTCTATAATTTGTTTGTGTTGAAATTTTCAGGTACTCTCCTTACTCACCTGATTACGCGTATCCCACGGTTTGTACATACCTCTCTTTTGAAAAAAAAAGAATTTTTTTTTTTGTATATAGGATTTGTATAGAATTGTATCAGTTTGTATTAGTTCATGTCTCATTTAAGACACGAACCAATGCAGACACAACACGTCAGTCTGCACAGAATATACGAATTCTATGATCAAATGATATAAGTTTATGGGGTCACATATTTATTTTATTTTCTTAAAGTCAATTTGACCTAGCACTACTACCCAAAAAAAGTCACATGCATGGGTGGCACAGTGATGAATGGTGATGATACTTATTCAATATGACAACTTATTGCTTGTTTAAGAAGCTGACTGTTTCTAAATAAAGATTGAAATAACATGTTGTTAGAGCATCCTTAATGTGTATTGGTAAAATAGATTTTTAAATGATAAATACACAATATGAGTTAGATGTATATTTGCATTACAACTCACCATTTTAGAAGAAAAAAAAATTAAATCCAAATCTGACACGATACTTCATGTATCGTGTGGATAAATGGTTTGCAAATTTGAAGAGTGTTTCGATTATGATAATGTATTTTTACAAGTTAACATATCCACTAAAACATTTTTAACAGTTTTAAAACTTTTTTTTTATAAAACATTTTTTAATGGTTTTAAAATATTTATAAAACAGTTTTAGAACAATTTTTTTATTTAAAACAGTTTTTAAAATATTTTAGCATACAAAAAATAAAAAAAGCACCTATAAGAAGTGACAAATTTGTGTGACAAATATTTCTTACTCAAATAGCAAAGCAAAGTTTGCAAACATTTGTGGGAATTTTATGCATAGGAGGTGTTGTACATTGACAAATAACTTGTAGACAAACTTTATCAAACACACCAAATTATAGGCAAATACCACATTTATCAACTTATTTGCCATTTGCCATGGCAAATAAGTTGCCATGGCAAATAAGTTGAATCAAACGGATCCTAATGCATTTTTAAAAGTTTAGTCCACTATTAGGGATGTTCTTAGTGTGGTTATGTTTTTAATTTGGTATTGTCTATAGCATCTACAAAGTGTCAAGTTGGTTCAATGTAAAATATACATCAAGTATAAAAATAAAAATTGATCAGTGTAAAAGTGATTGTTCATTGTCAACTTGTTGGAATACAAAATTGAGTTGAAAATGCATCATAATGAATGCTTATTTATCTTTGTTTTGACATGTTTTATTATTATAAAAATTATCATAAAAATCCATTTAATATATAATTCAAATCAGTCTTTTCAATTTATTAGACATAAAATAAAAGAAAACCATATTGTATATTTCTAGTGTAAAAATTAATTTACACTCAAAAGTTATACTTGCACATTTAATATTTGAGATGGTCTAAGAAAATATGCTCAATTCCTAATATTGTACTAAGAACATAGTGAGTACTACTAATGCAATACCCTTGAAAACATGTGGGCATGTTGATTGTAGTGTTTGAAATATTTTTTCCAAAGAAAAATTGTAAATCAAAAAATTTATTTCCCCGAAAAGAAAAATTTTCCCATGCACACGTCTAAAATATGCATTACGAAGTTGTACCTTAGTCAAACTTGTAAATAAAACATAAAAGTCTACCATATTTCAACAATCAAACACAGCTTAAAATTATGATTCTTACATATGTTTTGATATTTTTTCAGAGTTACTACAATGTGTATGGAGGGGCAGCTGCACAGTACCCCATGTACGGAGCTGCAGGGGCCGGTGGGATGATGACCGGTGGAGCTGGGGCCGCAGCCTTCTACCCATATCTGAATTTCGGTGAAGGCACTGGCGGTGCTGGGACTGGGACCGGGGCGGCTGCAAGCTACACAGCAGCAGCAGCGGGGCAGGGCTATGGTGTCCAGTACCCGCACCACCACCATCTGTACCAGTATTCCGCCGTTAACTCAACCGGACACGGTGGTTACCCTCAGCACTATGGTGCCCCTATCTCTCTTGCACCCGCTACTCCATTGCAATCAGGTTTGTATAATTGTATTGTATCTACCTCCATGATTGCATGTACGTTTACCGTAATTCTAAGGCGACACAATTTGTACGCAGTTAAACTAGTACAATGACATGTCATGAATACATTAATAGTTGAATAATACATTCATAACATATCGCTGTGTTAGTCAAACTATATCAGAAAATAGTCACCTAAAATTACTCGTTATTATAAAGGGTAAACTCCATTTCTTAATTCCATATTTTTACAAAATTATAGATACACAAAAATTGTTTTGTGAAATACTATTATCTGTTTTAAATTTTGATAAAAACAAAACAGAAAACTGCCTTTCTTTGACGAACTGTTAATGAATATAATAAATTAATTATTTTACCATTTTATAGTTTATTGAATTTTATTTTTTTAAAAATAGATTATGAATAGTGAATATATTTTCTTTTTACTTGTCTTAATTAGTATTGTACTTGGCAAATATATGGTCAATTAGGGTATCATTGTTATTAAAAAAAAAAAGGTTAAAGAGTCAATTTTCCTTTGGCCCACAAAAGTTTTCTTTGTTCAGACACTTGCCCCCACTTCCCCACTGTTTTTAATTCTTGTATATTGGGTTCATTATTTTTTGTGACATTTTTTGAGCACTTACAGGTGAAAATGGTCCCCAATTTCTAAGAACTAAAAATAATGACGTCAATGTCCATAGGTCAAAACTTTGGCTGTCAAAATCTAAATAACCCAAAACTCAATTTAATTTTGAAGCATTTGAGTAATTCAAGTCATATAATTCTAGGCCGATACAAAATTCCAACACATTTTGTCCGATACACTAACGTGTCGTGTCTGCGTTATTTTGGTGACTTGAATTATAATGAGTGTGTTGAAATCACGTCTTGACGTAAAATTAATGTATTTTTTTTTTTATCTTTCACCATGGTTAATAAGTAGCCTTGTTTTCTTTGTAGCAAAGAGATACTAATATCTTTGACAGTTTGTTTTGCTGTGCCACAGGCGTAACAATGTCTCTCCAAGCACCGGTTCCTCATCGTTAAGAGATTCATCTCAACCTACTTCAGTTTCTCAGAAGCTTTTTCTGAAAGACAAAAAAAGACCTTTGGCCTAACCATGGTTCTCTCTCTCCCCTTTCTCTCTCTCCCTCTCATGGAGGCCCATGCGTCGCATTCGGGCCTTCGCCACACATTGAAAACCCCCCATAGGGGTTACACTCAAAATTTGGAGGAAAACAAAAAATTCAATCCTCCCAATTGTTTCTCTTTAAAGGAAAGGTTCCTCCAAGAGAAAACAAAAGCATGCATGTGCATTTTCACCAACTCAAGCTTATGCTAGCTAAGTTGGCCACATTATATCTCTAACTTTTAAGCCCCTAAAAGGCTAAGTGAAAAAAAAAAGTACCCTTTTGTATTTAGCCCTGGAAATGGCTAATTACAAAAACAGCCCCCTCCCACATCAAATGTAAATTCAACAACACACAAAAAAACAAGTGCTCCAACTTGAGAAAAATGTTGATCTTTAAGATGGCTGATTGCTAAAAACTTTTTAAAACTAACCCTTTTAGTTAGGAAAAATCATGGGCATGGGATGCTCAAAGTTTTTGTTGTGTGTTAATTTCAACCCTAGTCTTACTATTTTAAAACTGACTAGAATTTTGTTTTTGATAACAACTATTCTCCCCTTATGGTAAGGGGGGATTATGTTACTAACTCTTTGTAGTAGTTTTTTTGTTTTTTGTTTTTTTTTTATAAAATTTGTACATTTAATGTGGCTAAACTATGGCAGTTTAAGCCCACCCACTTCACCAAAATAATTTGTGGGAAATAGTGTTAGGATTTTGCATTTAGCTCTTACCCATATTTCACGTAAGTACTAAGAGCTCCATTATTGGCTTTGGAGCTCAACTGCATCAGAAAGTAACCCTAGGGAGATATTTTGAGTCTCTTGGGTACTTTTCTTCTAACACCTCAACCATGGTTAGGACTAAGGCCTCTCTCTCTCTCTCTCTCTCTCTCTCTCATTATGGAATTTGATACTTTTAATATGTATTAGCCCCTACGGGTTTGGATTGTAACTAGGAATGTTGCTTAGAAAAATATTCATTCTCCATCTAGGATGATTGAGAATGGATACTCTCTACTTACTCTTTTGTTTAAGTAATTCAATTAGAGACTGCTCTTGCTTATTTTACTGATTATTTGATCATGGTGAGGCCAGTTCAATTCAATATCATCCATATTCTATTATATAATTTCAAAGCATCATTGCTCTTTATAGATAAAGCCCCTAGTTGATAAAATTATATTATTGGGAAACTATGCAACCCTACAAATTGATACTTGAGTTTTATTGGTGATTAAATGAGTAAGTTTACACATCCACCCTTGTTTGGTCCTTAGGTAAGGGGCGACTCGAAATGGCCATAGGTCACGAGTTCGAAATCCTTCGACGTGTGTTAGGGTAGTTCTGACACCAACGTTCCTCCCTGTTTAGCTCGCACGAAGGAGTCCGGAAGGCTCGTTTGTGTTGAGATTCATGGTTATTAAAAAAAAGATAATTCAGTTTCCACCCCTTTTTGGGTGAGTGACAGCTAAGTTAGTAGTCAACCCACAACGTAACTGATTTTATTGCTATAGAAAGATAAAACATCCAAATGGGTAGAAGAAACTGAGGAACAGTTTGGTTAGCATATCTTTTATTAGATGCTTAGACCTCTCGTGGATGACAGTTCGATTAGTTATGAAACATCTACCAAATGATGCTTGAGAAGAGTAGATATCATCACTGTTTGGTGTATAGTGTGAATGAATCCATTGTTATGGTGTTACAAAAAATGTTATTATATTGCTATTCTTACAAACAAATTCATTATAGAAATAAATGCTATTTTTTAACTTTTGCACCTTAAATTGGGGGTAGTGTAATTATTAGGGTAAATTACATTAACCCCTAATATTTTAGCATCCGAACATTGTCGTTGCGACCATTTTATGTGTTGAGCCCCTCTCTTATGCTTTTGACGCAACTTAAACTGTATATAAGCGTCAATGTTTTAGTGAAACCATTTCCAAACACCATACATTTTATAAAACCCCAACTCCCCTCTAATGCTATGTTTGGGAGTTTTGACCAAAAGAAAAGATTAAAGGAAAATTTTACCGTAAGAGAAGGGGGAAAAAAGTGAAACAAAAATGACTTTTTTTTATTTGTTTGCGAGGTTACTAGAGAAAAGGAAGTCACTTTCTTTTCCCTTGTTTGCGACTTAAGAAGAAAGGGAAAAAATGTGTACCAAGTTGTAGAGAAAAAATTCATTAAAAACAACTTTTTCTTCGGAGATAATGTTTTTGGAATGAAATGTTTTAAAAAACATTCTCTCCATTTATCTTTTGCATATTAAACACACAAACTAAAGAAAAGATACTTGTCTTCAATTTGGAACTTCCATCACCCCTTCCACTAACGTCTCTCTCTCTCTCGCCATCGACTTGGTTTGAATCTTCGTATTCTCCCTTACTTCTAAGAGGCATTGCTTCGTTCTTCCCCTCTGGCCTAGATCAACGACAATACAATAGTTGAGGGTGCCTAATCCGAAAACCCATTTCCATATCACACTCGCTCTCCTTTTAATTATGTATCCATCTACCTATTTACCTACGTATCTATCTATTGATTTATCTCCTTTACTTGCCCTTTCACCATTTTCTTCTTCTTTATGTTTCTAATCTCTCTATCTACACCTTATTTCCATATATTGGTTTTACACTTTTTAGGTTTTATAATCGGTTAAATTGATAGTGGTCATAGAAGATTTTAGATTTTTGGTTTAGTTTAGTCAATGGTGGTTGTGGATTGAATGGATTTGAGATTTCGCATTAGCAGCTTCTATTCTCTTGTGATAGTGGTGGTTGTGATCGAGGTTGAATATATATGTTCTTTTTAAACCCTATTTTCTATTATTACTTTTAATGGGTAGTTAATAGAACTAGTATGGGTGTAATTAAAATATGGGTACTATAGTCATTTAAAAAATTAAATGGCATATGCATGGCACATGCTCAATCTCTTTTAATATTTTAAAACCTATGTGGATTTACGGTTGAACTCGATGGGTTGAAATGGTAACGGAGCTACCCAACTCGCAAAATAGTTTTAGGTGATGGGTAGATGTATGTAATTTACGATAACTATTATTAACGATTTTATTTGGGATAATTGAAATACACATGTAATTTTAGGTAGTGTAATAATTACAAAAAATGGGCATATGATTTCAGATTAGCCAAGTTAAATCTTCAAAAGGGTAAAAAAAATTGTATATTTTGGTGTGGCATCTCGTTTATTTTAATACTCGGGTTGATCAAGCCTAATTATTAAAATATTATAGGTTATTAAAACAATAAAATACCATTCTTAGCATGAAGAGATCAAACGAAACATGTGACAAATATGTGGAAGCGATATGAAAATCCTTTAATATTAACTCAAAATGAAAAATTCATAAACATAAAAGAGATGCTAATCCCAACATAATCCTCAATACAAATCTCAAATGAAACTCAAAGTGATATATGCCAAAAACTAAATTCCCATAATACATGCCAATGAAATGTCTTAACAAAAGTAGACTAAAAAATGAAGTAATATTCTCATAAAATAAAGACCTGCGTCGTCTCTAAAACTGAAAATCCTGAAAGAGAGAGGATAGCTGGAACGAGGAAGACTAGGAGGGAGGTCCATCTCTAACACTTGAAAGACACCATGAATAAATACGGATCAAAACCCTAGAAAATCTCTTACCTACGTAACTCAAATCAGTCATATAACCAAATAATAAATTCACGTTTTATCAATTTAATAAGAACGACCCATTGTATAAAGCGCAACCTTGTAGGGCATTAGAAGTATCTCAATTCATTTTATGAATTAATTATTCACTTAGTTAATAAACATGTAACCGTCATGTGCCCCTTCTCCCTGATTATCTCATGAACATGAGGTATGCTAAATCAAATCGTCACACATCTCGTAGCTGCCTACTTCAGAGTGCTGAAAACACTCGTAACCAGCCTCTTACACAGCGTCGAAATTTCAGAACACCGTGTGACGCAACCAACCCTCCATAATATATCATACTCATCAAGTATTTTAACATAAGGGTCGTCCTCCTCAGCACTCATCCAATTATCCATATTTTACATGTTCATTTATCAACAACGTTAATAATTTCACACATATTTTATCACTCCATACTATATCATAATTATCCAATTACCCCACCCTCGGTTTATTATCATATAGAGTTTTTAGATACATTTTCAGCCACTGCGCAAGGAGATAATATGCTTATAAAGAACTGCCCTAAATTCAAAGCATTAAAGAGTTGGTATATTGATATTATTAAATGTTTAGATTACTCACTCCTACACATCTACAAACTCTGTGTAGGGGACTTCTCATCCACGTGAAATCCAAACAAGGACTACTTGATACACTTTCATTTAGATAAGTTAGTTGTTAAGACAAATTAATTAAGGGTTTATTATGAGAATTTAAAGTAAGAGATTAAGCGTCTAAATATCCAATTTTCATAACCACGCCACTTAACCAACACAACCATACAACCAAAAAACCAACAAAAGTTTATTCTGTACTCCTTATATCTCATCAACACGATGATTTCATCATCAACAACAATAACATTACTTGTAAGGGCTCATATGGTATTCTTACAAAAACGAGAACACATATTTACAATTCTAAGGCCATAAGTCAACATAAGGGTTTAATTCATAACTCAATTGTCCCAACGTCATATAATCATAATAAAATAAGTTCTCATACTTCCTTATATCGTATATAAAGTTTGCAAGCTAAAATCTCATTACGTGGGTAATTATTACCAGGAGTACTATCATTAGAGCATAAGGTGCAACAAACCTAGTACGCATGTTCAAATTTTAGAATTTACCAATTCTAGATCAAGTCCATATTACTAATTATTTAGTATCAAATAATCAATTCATAAAATGAGGTCACAAACCCTAAAATGATAATTTACAATTTAAGGGCCAACATTCAATTTCTCTATTTTATTAGGGCTCAACTTAATCTAAATTGTGTGAGAATAATAATTTTTCACCTAATTACGACAACATGTTGGGAAGACATAATTTTCTAAGGCTTTCTAATTGATTTTATCACTACAACTAGATTTAGGTGAAATTTAACCTATACAAATATAAAAGGAGAAGAGTCGAAAGTAACTTGCCACAACTGAGAAATAACTTGATATAATTTGAAGGAGAAATCCCTTAAAAACTTGATTTTAAAGAACTTGAAAACTTGCCTTAAAACCCACTTGAAAACTTGATTTGAAAGTCTTGTTGATTGATTTGATTACTCTATGAAAATCCCTTTAAAAGCTTGATTGAATCTTAAAAAATCCTCTTGGTTTGATTTGGGGAAATGGGTTTGCTTAAGAGAGAATAAGGGTATTTTTAGGTTTCTTAGAGAAGAATTCAAGTTATAATTAGAGTTTGAGGCTTAAGAAAAGAGGTTAAAACATATAGGGTTTTAAAACAAGGCAGAAATAAAGTGGTCCTAGCGACCTTGCAACTCGGCTGTGACCTAGACGTGTTTTGGACCTAGCCGCGAATGCGGACAAACTCCCGTCATTCTGGGCTCCACTTCCACGGTGGTGGCTGTTTTCTTCACGGGCACGGCCCACGCGTGCTTAGCTTCCCTATTACAACGGCTGATAAAACCTAGAATACGTTATTAAGATGTAAGCTCTAAAATGCTACTTGCTTCCCAAGTCACATAAAAAGCTATCGCTCAAAATTTGAATCAAAACCAGCTCAGAATATAACTTGACCCCAAACTATTATAAACTTAAACTTTGGGCCATAAAATTTTTATCCATTTACCAAATGAACTATAAAATGCAAGTTAACTCAAATTTAACTTATATTCACATATATAAAATCTCTCCATTTTACGTATAAAATTAACCAAGTTGTCTTCTAATTAATTAAATAATCCCTTAAAATATCAAGGTATTACATTGCTCCCCTCTAATAAAAAGAAATCCGACCTCGAAGTTCACAGAAGAAAAAAACACATACCTACCTCAAAACAAATGCGGATATTGATGTCTCATCCTATCCTCTCGCTCCCAAGTGAACTCATTCTCAGTATGGGGACCCCATTGAACACGAACTAATGCTATCTCCTTAGACCTCAAAATTTGGACCCTACTGTCTAAAATATGAGTTGGATCCTTTGTGTACGAGACATTTGCATCTAATTGAATATCCTCTAAGTCAATAGGCTTATACACGGCCTTACCCCGCGAGAATCTACGAAGCATCGATACATGAAGAACATTATGCACCCAAGCTAGATGGTTTGGAAATGCTAAACAATAAGCGAGTGACCTTACACGACCTATGATCATAAACGGACCAACTTGCCCGTCTTCCTAAAATGCATTATCCCCCTCATGGGTGATAACTTGATAAGTAGTTTATCACCCACTTGAAATTCAACATCATTCATCTCTAAATTCATAACTCTTTTGCTTACTCTAGACTGTCTTGATTCTCTCTTAAATCATCTTAATCTTCTTCGTAGTCTCCTAAACGAACTCGACTCCCAATAAGTTACTCTCCTTTGGGTCCAACTTACACATCATTAATTTACATCGTTACCATATAATGCCTCATATGGTGTCGTAGAAATTGATTTTGGATTACTGTTGTTTTAGGTGATCTGAACGAAAGGTGATGATACTGATATCATATAATGGATTCACCCACGTTCTAGGTATTGTATAATTGTAATTAAACAGTAAATAATGAAACAAACTCACAGAAGAGATGAGAGAAAATAGATTAACAATAGTGTTTAAGTGGTTCGGCCTTGGCCTACGTCCACTGCAAAGAGTATGAGACTAGTTTTTACTATAATCAGGCACTAATGGCCATGGAAGACTTGCATGTAAGCTTTCTCTCTATAATGCAAGTTTGACAGAGTAACAATAGGGTTTTTGTATTTCTGTCCAAGTGAAGAAGACGTAAAGTGTCTTATATAGGCCGGGGGTGCACAGTGTTACTCCCAAGCATGCATACCATACCCAAATGAGGTTGTAGCCAATGAAAGAGTGCCAGTTGTATGTGCATAAAGTAAAGTCATCATGGAGAATATTCCCCCATATAGGTTGTTGATCTTCGATAACATTATTGTGTAGATATGACTATAATGCCTTTGTCATGGTTTCCATGTTTGTAAAAAAGTATCAGAGGTAAGAGGTCTCAGCTGAGAAGAAACTATAAGAAGCTACGCTCCATATTAAAAGTCGAGATATGATTAGGTGGTCATTTGTGGCCGATGCACCCACCTCAGAATGAGGTCACTGTCGTGTAACACACTACATCATAAATCGAAAATGGTCATGGCAAATTGGTTACAACGCAGGACCGTGACTAGGTGGTCACGATCAAAGACTGTGATTAGAGTCAAAGGGTTATGGTCCATGACCACTCACAACCGTGACATAAACTGAACATGGTCATGATCACGAATCGTGACCACCGTAGTCATGGTCGTGGTTCGTGACAATATCGTGACCATCATGGCGCCAAAATTGCGCCAAAATTCCCGCCAACTTTGGTCACGATTGAAGACCGTGACTAAGTCCATGACCAAGTTAAGGTTTTCAGTTGATATTGGCTACGGCTTTGGGCCGTAACCATTTTGAAATCATCACGTTTGTTGGTCACAGTCCTGGATTGTGACCAAGTGGCGTGACCAATTAATTTTTTCCACGTCATCAATATGGCCACAGACCTGGACCGTGACCATATTGATGACGTGTAAAGAATTAATTGGTCACGCCCTATGATCACGATCTAGGGCCATGACCATGACCTTTATATGGAGGGCACCAAATCCAGCTGTTATATTCACTCTTAACCCATCTCTCTCTCTCTCTCTAACCCCTCAAACTCTCTCTCTCTCCAGCAACCCTCATTCTCCGGTCGACCTCTCCCTCTCTCTACACTCTCAGGTTCAATCCCTTCTTTCTCTCTCTATATATACTGTGTATGTATGTGCCTATGTGTATATGTATGTATATATGTGTATATGTATGTGTATGTGTATGTGTATGTGTATGTGTATGTGTATGTGTATGTGTATGTGTATGTGTATGTGTATGTGTATGTGTATGTGTATGTGTATATGTATGTATGTATGTATGTATGTATGTGTATGTGTATAAACCCAAATACCTAATTATTTTTTTTAAATAATTTAAAATTCCCAATTTTTAAACCGTAATTAGTGAAAAATTTGCCCAAGTTTAAAATTAGTCAAAAATACCTTAATTAGTGGAAAATACCCAATTCTTAAACCTTAATTAGTGGAAAATACCCAAACAACCAAATATACTCCTAAGATTATTTTTTTAACTAATTTAGTCTAAAATTTGTGCAAAACCCTAATTCCTAACCCTAGTTCCCAATTCCTAAACCGTATATCCAAAACCCAAAAATCCAAACCCTAATTCAAAAACCCTAAAACATAAAAACTAGAACTTTAATTCCAAAAACCCAAATCGTAAAGCCTAAATCTTAAATGTAAGGACACAAATTTCCAATTGAGTTCATGTATTGTGTTGGCTCAATTCCGGACAAAAACATTTATTCATAGGATAGTGTGTAATTGTAATACTCTCAAGCCTATGAAGTGTTTGTTGAAGACGTAGCGACAAAGAATATAAAGCTTCATCAAATATGCCAGTTTGCGTGCCTCGTTTCTACGTCATCAACCATGGTTCCATGCTCCCAAGGTATGAATGCAATATTATAGATATAGGAGCTTGGAACTTGTTTATTGGGTGTTAGGTTTTATAAAAACTGCGTTTTGTTTTAAGAAAGAATTAATTAAAACTTTAAATAAATGTTTATAAAGTTTTCTGGGCTAAAAATGAAATTTTCAAACTTTCTGGTGGTTCGTTAGATATGTCGTTCGAACGAGTTTTTTTCGTTCGAACCAGATGTCGTTCGAACGAGTTTGCCAACGAGGTTCCAGTATAGGCCTAAGAAATGTCGTTCGAACGAACCTTCTGTTCGAACGAGATTCTAACGAGTTCAATCTGGAACGTCGTTAGAAGTCTCGTTCGAACGAAATGTCGTTCGAACGAGATGCCAGGCGGGAACAATTTTTTGGCAGTTTTGCACCCACTTCCCCACTTGGTTTTTAACCAACTTTTTCATTCTTTAATATGTGCGGGAAGAACATTTTCCAACCTTAACTTTTCCTAACTTTTCTTATCTCTTAGAGAGAGTTTGAGAGCAAATTGCTTTAAGAAAAATGTTCATGTTTTGAGTGCTATTTTTCAAGAGAAAATATTTTATCACTCTAGTTTTACACCCATATTGTTTATCCAAGTTCACATATATACATATCAATTGCTTGGAGTTTGGCACCGGTTTATCTCTTCCGTTTCAAAGAGAAGTTTTGGTTTGCTTCTACATCCATCAAACAAGAAGACGTTTTGTTGCGATTCTACCCACTTGGAGAAAGGCTCCTTGCACGGGTGACGGTGACCATATAAAGTTCTATCGGTGGATTCCGAGACCGCGGTGGTGTTCCGAGGTTATCCACTAGGAAGAGGTGTCTAAAAGAAGAAGCGTCGGGGCTTGAGAGGGATCGAGTCGTGCGTTGTAAGTCTATCTGTCTTGTACTTGTAATTTCGTATCTAGTGAATTTGTGGCTAGGGCCGTCCGAGGTTGTTTCCCGTCTTGGGTTTTTCCTCGTACATCACGGCGTAGTGTGATTGATTTATTTTATCTTGCAAAATAACGTAGAACGCATGTTTAGAATAATTCAAGATAAAATTTGGTTTAAATTATCACACTCAATTTAATTTGGACTTCAATTAAATATTGGGTAAATGTTGTTTATTCAAGTCATTTGCTAAAATTTGGTTTGGCCTAACTTTGGAATATTGACAATCATGACTTAGGCAAATTCTAGGGCTTGAATTAATTAATTGGTTTAAGTGAATATATCAATTGTTTAAT
Organism: Sambucus nigra; assembly: GCA_949130495.1. NCBI lineage: Eukaryota > Viridiplantae > Streptophyta > Magnoliopsida > Dipsacales > Adoxaceae > Sambucus > Sambucus nigra. The sequence continues at coordinate 513,245,877 of OX422221.1, read as the reverse complement.
TTTACGTCACTTGGTGTAATTAAAATTTGTTGTTTTAAAGTTGAACCATCTTACGCTTCCGCATCGATTACAATATTTTTAATTGTGTTTAAAATTAATAAAATCCGGGGTTCCAGATTTTACAATTGGTATCAGAGCCAAAGCGATAAATTATTTCGTTAAAGATCCTTAAATAACTTTTGGCTAAAATGAAATTCTCCCCATTTTCAAAATTTTCTATTTTCGATGGTTCAAACTATGCGTATTGGAAAGCGCGAATGAAATCGGCACTAAAATCTATCGACGAAAGAGTTTGGATGTCTGTTGTTAACGGGTGGTCCCCATCAACTTATTTAGTTGAAAATGAACGTGTTATCAAACCCGCCGATAGATGGACTGAAAATGAGTTTAAACTCGCTAATTTCAATTCTCGAGGTTTGAATGCCTTGTTTAGCGCTGTCACACCGGATGAATTCCGACGTATTATGACGTGTGAGACCGCTAAAGAAGCTTGGGATATTTTACAATTAACTCATGAAGGAACTAGTGTCGTTAAAGCTTCAAAACTCAAAAACCTCACCACTCAATTTAAAACTATCAAAATGAATGAAAAAGAAACTTTTGATGAATTTTATGCTAGACTTTCTGATATTGTTAATTCATCTTTTAACTTGGGAGAGAAAATACCTGGCGACCGTGTTGTAAAGAAAATTTTAAGGTCCCTACCCGATAGATTGATTTCAAAAGTGACCGTTTTAAATTCTTTACCCACTTTAGCCTCTACGAAATTCGAAGAGCTTGTAGGTGATTTACAAACCTATGAACTGGATATGTTTCCCTCTAAAACTGAAAAGAAAATTGAAAAGGGCGTTGCTTTAAAAGCCCGAAAAGAGGTCAAACAAGTAGTAGAGAGCGATAGTGATAGTGACTCGGAAGACATGGCTTTATTTGCTCGCAAATTTAGAAAATTTCTTAAAATTAACAAAGATAAATTTAAAAATGATTTTAAGAAATTTGAATCTTCTAAGCATGACAAGAACGAGAAGATTTCTAAAGCGGAGAAGATTCTTAAAGCCGAAAAGATCCCTAAACCTAGTAATGAAAATTTAGATAGGGACGAGTCTAATAAGTGTTTTGGTTGTGAAGGTTATGGCCATAGGGCGTTTGAATGCCCCACTAAACTAAGGAAAGAGGGTAAGCGACCCATTTCATATAATGCGACCCTTAGTGATAGTAATAAGGAAGAGAAGCCCGATTCCCCCACTAAGAAAAATTTTGTGGCTTTTATGGCTAGTCATGTGAGTGATAGTGAGAACTCATCGATCGATGAAACTTTAACTCATGACACTTCCAAGGTCATAGTTTATGATACTCTTATTTTTGATGATAGTGAGAGTGGAGAAGAAAGAGAGAGTGAAAATGAAGAAGAGGTTAATGTGAGTGAACTTCAAAATGCTTTTCAAGAACTTTATAAAGAATCTATTAAATTAAAAAGAGCTAATTTGAAGTTAGATACTAATTTAAGAGAGAGTGTCAAGGTCGTTGATGACAATGATTTAATAGAAGACCTTAGGACACATGTGAAGACTCTTCAAGAGAAGCTTGAATATGTAGAAGGCGAGAGAGATAGCCTTAGAGGTTTAATGGAATCCTTGAAAAAGGAGCTTCTTGCTTTTGAAGAGCGAAATGTTTTATTAGAGTCTAACATTTTAGAATTGCAAGATAAATTAAAATACTCTAGTAATGTCAAATTTGATTTGGAGTCTCGTTCGAAAAAACTAGATAAAATCTTAGGAACGGTCCAAATTAAAAATGACACTTGTGGTTTAGGCTTCAATACGTGTAATGAATTTACTCATAATGCCAAAACCAACGTTTTAGGAGAATCTACTAGGAATGCATTTAAAGATCACTTCTTAGGTAAATCTTTTCGACATGTTTTTACTTGTACCCATTGTGGTCGAAAAGGTCATCTTAGGAAATTTTGTTTTGATCTTAAACGAATTCCTAGAAAATCCCATAGTAAAGTAACCACGGTAGTTAAAGTTCCTACACCCCAAGATAGTCATTCTTCATTAATTTGGGTTAGGAAATCCGACTTGGTTGCCTTGCAAAATAGGATTTTTGATTCTCATTCACTTTCACATGCTTCCTCCCTTGCTAAATATAAAGGATGAATGTGTTAGTGTTTGCATACTTTAGCGTTTGTACTTCATGCTATATTCACATGCTAAATGTATGCTTGTTTAGTCATTTTCTAGTCATTGCCTTATTTCATATCACATGCTAGAAATTATGACTTGTTTATCTTTTTGTATTATATTTTGTGTTTGAATTAATTGAAAAATATAAAAAAGATTTTTGTTTATCATTTGTATTTTGTTTATTTCATTTAAGCTTAATATAAAATACAAATGATTTTCGTTTATTCTTTTGAGCATATATCTTTATTTTTGGTTAAAAATGTCAAAAACTCAAAAAGATTTTTTTGTGTGTTTATTTTTGTTTGACACACTTTATGTGGCATATATTTGTGTTTGAATCCCATCTTTTACGCTCCCCCGTGGCTAGAACTTTTGGTTTAGATTTTCAATCCTTAAAATGTTCTTTACCATGTTTTATATGGAGTAGTTGGATTTTGTATTATTTAAATGGATTCTATTTTTATATGCCTCTTTTCACACATGCACGAGCTCTTTTGAAATCTTAATGTCACATGTTATATTTGAGCTTTTTGAGGTGTTCTCCTACCAATCTAGTCATCTACATATCTATGACCTAGGAGGACTAGTGCATGTCAAATTCCGTTGCATGTGAGATTTGTGTGATAAAATGAAAACATGATAAATAAAATGTGCACGGGGAAGGACTCCGAAAGGATGAATTAAATCCTTTGCGATAGTAAGCCACCGTTTATTGGATCTAAAAGAAATACGTGATCCAAAGGCCTAAAAACAGAATATTTGGCATTAAAAAGAATACAATTGCCAAGGCCCATGTTTGTTTGATATATTCATTCCAAAGCAAAAGAATTTATATGCTTATTGAGGGAGAATTGGATGGTATATCAACGGTTTGCACAATGTCCGTTTATCCTAGTTGTCTTTAATGTCATGACTCTATTTTGTTTGTAGAATCATCATCATGCTAGGCTTGTATGCATTGTGTATGTTTGTTCATTGAGTTCAATTTATATTGTCATATGAGGTTATATTTAAATGTGATGAAGTTTGCAATCAAATGAGAACTCCGTGAACGTTTCTTAAGTGTTTGGGTCTAAATTTAATTGTTGCTAGTTCACACCCCTACACTTCCGTTTCCATATGACGTATTTTTGCCATACGAGTGTGCAAACTTATTGTATTTTTGTGTCATGTGCGTGTTTATATCTATATATATATGTGCGTGTGCATTTTTGATATATTTATAGTACATATATATATGATATTTTGTTTTGCCTTTGTTGCCCATATGCTTTCATGTCTTATCACTTTAAGCTTCAACATGCTTTTATGTTTATTAGTTCTTTATCCTTTGCCTATTCCTGAACAAAAAGGGGGAGAAATGATTGGGGGAGAAATGGTATCTAATCCTATTATTATCGTATCTTAGTGTGGGGGAGATTTATCTTAGGGGGAGACGTCTTTCTAAGTAGGTCATGTGTTTGATAAAGGGGAGAATTAATTTAGGTGGAGTAATTAATTAAAATTGCATTTAATACTTTGATATTCCCTATGCATTTGATGAGTTTGCTTAAGTGTGCAGGATTTCTTCTAAAGCGGCATTGTTTAATGGCAAAGCGTTTGATCCTTGGGTTGAGTCAAGTTTGGGTGGGTTATGTTATTGAGTCTAGTGAGCTTGACGTCCCTTTAGGATTTTTGTTTGGTTTTTGTCCCGGAATAGCCAAAGGGGGAGATTTGTAAGGACACAAATTTCCAATTGAGTCCATGTATTGTGTTGGCTCAATTCCGGACAAAAATATTTATTCATAGGATAGTGTGTAATTGTAATACTCTCAAGCCTATGAAGTGTTTGTTGAAGACGTAGCGGCAAAGAATATAAAGCTTCATCAAATATGCCGGTTTGCGTGCCTCGTTTCTACGTCATCAACCATGGTTCCATGCTCCCAAGGTATGAATGCAATATTATATATATAGGAGCTTGGAACTTGTTTATTGGGTGTTAGGTTTTATAAAAACTGCGTTTTGTTTTAAGAAAGAATTAATTAAAACTTTAAATAAATGTTTATAAAGTTTTCTGGGCTAAAAAAGAATTTTTCAAACTTTCTGGTGGTTCGTTAGATATGTCGTTCGAACGAGTTTTTTTCGTTCGAACCAGACGTCGTTCGAACGAGTTTGCCAACGAGGTTCCAGTATAGGCCTAAGAAATGTCGTTCGATATGTCGTTCGAAAGAACCTTCTGTTCGAACGAGATATCCAACGAGATTCTAACGAGTTCAATCTGGAACGTCGTTAGAAGTCTCGTTCGAACGAGATTTCGTTCGAACGAAATGTCGTTCGAACGAGATGCCAGGCGGGAACAGTTTTTGGCAGTTTTTTGGCAGTTTTGCACCCACTTCCCCACTTGGTTTTTAACCAACTTTTTCATTCTTTAATATGTGCGGGAAGAACATTTTCCAACCTTAACTTTTCCTAACTTTTCTTATCTCTTAGAGAGAGTTTGAGAGAAAATTGCTTTAAGAAAAATGTTCATGTTTTGAGTGCTATTTTTCAAGAGAAAATATTTTATCACTCTAGTTTTACACCCATATTGTTTATCCAAGTTCACATATATACATATCAATTGCTTGGAGTTTGGCACCGGTTTATCTCTTTCGTTTCAAAGAGAAGTTTTGGTTTGCTTCTACATCCATCAAACAAGAAGACGTTTTGTTGCGATTCTACCCACTTGGAGAAAGGCTCCTTCCACGGGTGACGGTGACCATATAAAGTCCTATCGGTGGATTCCGAGACCGCGGTGGTGTTCCGAGGTTATCCGCTAGGAAGAGGTGTCTAAAAGAAGAAGCGTCGGGGCTTGAGAGGGATCGAGTCGTGCGTTGTAAGTCTATCTGTCTTGTACTTGTAATTCCGTATCTAGTGGATTTGTGGCTAGGGCTGTCCGAGGTTGTTTCCCGTCTTGGGTTTTTCCTCGTACATCGCGGCGTAGTGTGATTGATTTATTTTATCTTGCAAAATAACGTAAAACGCATGTTTAGAATAATTCAAGATAAAATTTGGTTTAAATTATCACACTCAATTTAATTTGGACTTCAATTAAATATTGGGTAAATGTTGTTTATTCAAGTCATTTGCTAAAATTTGGTTTGGCCTAACTTTGGAATATTGACAATCATGACTTAGGCAAATTCTAGGGCTTGAATTAATTAATTGGTTTAAGTGAATATATTAATTGTTTAATTTTACGTCACTTGGTGTAATTAAAATTTGTTGTTTTAAAGTTGAACCATCTTACGCTTCCGCATCAGCTTGAATTTTTATAAAAGGAAATTACAATATTTTTAATTGTGTTTAAAATTAATAAAATCCGGGGTTCCAGATTTTACATTAAAACCAAAACAATAATTGCGAAAACTTAAAATATAAAATGAATGAAATTGTACCTTATGCTTTGAGAGTAGTGCTTTTGATATTGTTATTATTAGTATGTGTTTTATCATGTAGATGATAGAAGGAGTACATGATAATTGTTGGTTCTTGGTTTGGTTGTTGGATAGTGATTGATTGCTTGGATTGATAATGCACATAGACTTTCAAACTCGCATACTCTTGCCATACTATCTCATAATAGACCCTGAAAAAATGTGTCTTAGCTCCTTATAAAGTGGTAGATAGTGGTTCATAAGGTACTAATGAAATGGACATACACTACACCAAATCTGCACTATTGTCACGGTCATTGACCTTAACAACTTGGACTTGTCAAGGTCAATGACCGTGATAATTCGGGGCGAGACAAATTTTTTGTCACGAACGTATCACGGTCATTGACCTTGACAAGTTCGTTAGAATTGTCACGGTCATGTCAAGGTCATGGACCGTGACAAGTTTAGTCACGGTTAATAATCGTGACAAACCCATGATAATATTTAAAAAAATTGTCACGACCAATGACCGTGACAGTATTTGTCAAGGACTTGTCACGGTCAATGACCATAACATTTCTGGGAAGAATTTAAAAAAATTCTGCTGGGTAGTATGGCCACTGCCACTGCCCAGCAGTATATTTGTACCTGTTATAACAACGTTGGTTGTACCTATATGAACATCATATATCCAAATAAACTAAAGATAGTGCAAATATATATTCATGACGATATAATCCAAATATTCAAAATAGAAATAATATACATGACGATATAATCCAAATATAATTAAAATGGACAAACTTAAAAATAATGTTACTACATGTCTTGGGTAAATGTGAGGAGGTGAGTTGGACACACGATATACGAATTGACACACCCACTAATATACATCGTGCCTCATTGTTCGCGCAACCACAAAAGGGAGTTATCCTTCCCGGGTATCACATGCGTGACGAGCACTTTGGACTCGATCCCTTGAAGCGCACGTCCATGAACTATTCCACCCTCGACGATATTCGGGTCCCTTAACCCCTGCCCTATCCGCTGGCCATCAAATACATCCAATATGAACACGCTCGGCCAACCAAGTGTCGACAATGGTCTGGGGAAGGGATCCAAATAATGAAGTGGATCATCGAAATACGCACGTGACGGTGAAGAAGCAGCGAGGTCCACATCCTCGTCCTCTTGCACCTCGTCCTCCCGCGCCTCGTTCTCCCGCACGTCCTCCTACTCCTCCTCCACCGCCTTCTCCTTCCCTTTCCCCTTCCCCTTACGGTCTCCGCCCAACGTACGCTTCATGAATGCGTACATATCTTGGACCGTCGCCTCCAAACGGGAGAGCTTCGCGTCATGTGAATCCACCGTTCTAGCCAGCCCGGTGTCGCTCGTCTCCAATCCGATGATCCTAGATTTGGCCACCCGCGAACTCACCCCCTTGTCCTCCCCTTGCGATCAGAGCCAAGCACCAGGCTGAGTGCGTCTGTGGACAAAGACGCCTTATCGGCATCAGACTGCGACTCATGCACTTCCTTAAACTTTTCCTGAAACGAAAAAAGCACATGATTAGTAAAATTAGTAAACTAAACAATTATAACGTAATTAACAAAAATTAAACTGTGGGATTGCTTACAATCATCGCCGCGACGCTCGGGGACACCTCCTTGTCCTTCCCCTTCTTCGTCCGAAGAGCCACATAAGTATCGAGCCTATGTGGCTTACCCCCTGGCCCACTCCCTACCCCCTGAAATAAAATAAAGTAAAATTAGTACCGGCCCCGCAAAGTAAAATAATGAAGAATAATATATTTCTGTAGTTATAGAAAAATTAAATCTTACCTTCATCCTATGCTCCACCTCGGCGTAAGAGGTCCGGCCGGAGTAGTGCACGTCCGTCTTTTTTGCCCGATTTTCCCTCCCCAATTGGCGAGATGCCAATTGTCGATCCTCGATCTCATTGTCAATGAACTTTTGCCATTGTGCCAATGAGATCGGATCCTTGGGCGGGACGGATCCACGCCATTGTATAATGGACTCTCGTATTTTTCCAAAGTACCGTGTCCGCATATTTTTTTTCCACGTCTTGTGTTACTCCCTCAACTGCTCCAAGACGGAATCGCGTAGCTTTGGATCCAAGTTGAATTGTTCCTGTCCAACAAATTCAATGTTAGTTGCGAATAAATATAAATATAAATATAAAATGAAATTGAAATTGAAATTGAAATTGAAATATTCATATAAATATAAATATATTACTTGTAGTGCCGCCCAAAACAGCTAACTTGAGCTCATATGACACCTCCTTCCAACTCATAAACCCCGGACCGATGACCGTCTTTAGCAGCTCGAGGGATCTCGCTAATAGCTCTGATTTGTTCTCGACGGTAATCCCAAATTTTCCATATTTGGGGAGACTAGGGGCGGAGGATCCCTCGTCGCCTCCGCTACCACCGAGCCCAGACGACATCATCATAAACAGCATCATCATCTTCGCCTTAATATCTGAAGGAGACATTTGCTGTAAAAAAATGTTATTAGTGCAGATAAAAACAAATGTTATTAGTACACATAGACACACAACCCTACCCCACCCCCACCACACACACGCACACGTACACGTACATAAATATGTCTAAATTAGTTGAAAACATCTAACGTGGAATAGTTGAAAACATCTAACGTCATGCCACTTTTAAAACTAACCAACCCAACATTTACTAAACAAAATAATCCAACAACAATTTCAACAACAAATGTGTAACCCATACTCCTTCTAATTCATCTACTCAATTAATTCATTTCATCAATTAAACTAAAAATTAAAGTATACAATTATTAATTTACTAATTTACAATGAGGGGAATCCCACTTTCATATGAAATTGGCACTAATTATTAATTTACTTTCATTTAAAACTATTCAATTAAAATTACAATTAAAGCTATACAATTTCTTAATTAAAGCTATACAATTGTTAAAATTGCCCCCCCCCACCCCCCTACCACCACACCCCTTGTCCCCTCCCCCCACCACACACACACACACACACACACACACACACACACACACACACCCCACCCCCACCCCCACCCCCTCCTCCCCTCCCCCTCCCCTCCCCCCACCACACCCCACCCCCACCACACCTGCACCACCCCACCCCCACTACCCCCCTCCCCCACCACACACCACCACACACATATACACACACATATACACATCCCCCACCCCCTCCCCCCTCCCCCCACCGCACTCCACCCCCACCACACCTGCACCACCCCACCCCCACTACTCCTTCTAATTCATCTACTCAATTAATTCATTTCATCAATTAAATTAACAATTAAAGTATACAATTATTAATTTACTAATTTACAATGAGGAGCAATCCTACTTTCATATGAAATTGGCACTAATTATTAATTTACTTTCATTTAAAACTATACAATTAAAATTACAATTAAAGTTATACAATTGTTAAAAACACCCCACCACCCCAACCCCCTCCCCCCACCACACCCCCTGCCCCCCTCCCCCACCACACACCACCACACACATATATACACACACATACACACACATATACACATATTTAATTTCAAGTATGTTTCATTTAATTATCATACTTTGTATATATTGTTCGATACACAAAGTAATTTTCAAAAAAATTTGAAAAATCTCACCCCCATATGGACAATAATCCAGTGGTCATGCCACTTTTAAAACTAACCAACCCAACATTTACTAAACAAAATAATCCAACAGCAATTTCAACAGCAAAGGTGTAACCCGTACTCCTTCTAATTCTTCTACTCAATTAATTCATTTCATCAATTAAACTAACAATTAAAGTATACAATTATTAGTTTACTAATTTACAATGAGGGGCAATCCTATTTTTATATGAAATTGGCACTAATTATTAATATACTTTCATCTAAAACTATACAATTAAAATTACAATTAAAGCTATACAATTGCTTAATTAAAGCTATACAATTGTTAAAAAAAACCCACCACCCCACCCCCCTCCCCCCACCACACCCCCTGCCCCCCTCCCCCATCACACACCACCACTCACATATACACATATTTAATTTCAAGTATGTTTCATTTAATTATCATACTTTGTATATATTGTTCGATATACAAAGTAATGTTCAAAAAAAGTTGAAAAATCCCACCCCCATATGGACAATAATTCAGTGGTCATGCCACTTTTAAAACTAACCAACCCAATATTTACTAAACAAAATAATCCAACAACAATTTCAACAACAAATGTGTAACCCATACTCCTTCTAATTCATCTACTCAATTAATTCATTTCATCAATTAAACTAACAATTAAAGTATATAATTATTAATTTACTAATTTACAATGAGGGGGAATCCTACTTTCATATGAAATTGGCACTAATTATTAATTTACTTTCATATAAAACTATACAATTAAAATTACAATTAAAGCTATACAATTTCTTAATTAAAGTTATACAATTGTTAAAATTGCCCCACCACACCCCTTGCCCCCTCCCCTCCCCTCGCCACACACACACACACACCCCTATGCACACACACACACACACACACACCCCACCCCACCCCACCCCCACCCCACCTGCACCACCCCACCCCCACTACCCCCTTCCCCCTCCCCCACCACACACCACCACACACATATATACACACACATACACACACATATACACATACCCCACCCCCTCCCCCCTCCCCTCCCCCCATCCCCACCACACCTGCACCACCCCACCCCCACTACCCCCTTCCCCCCTCCCCCACCACAAACCACCACACACATATATACACACACATATACACATACATATACACACATATATATACACACATACACATACACATACACATACACACCCATATAGAAATGAAAGAGAAAGAGAGGAAAAAAAAATATACCTTAGAGAGAGAGAGAAGAAATCGCTTAGAGAGAGAGAGAGAGGGGGAAAACCAAAAAAGGGTGGGAAAAAAGAAGCCTAGGGCTTTTTTACTGCAGAAGTTGTCACGGTCGTGTCAAGGTCATTGACCGTGACACGACCGTGACAACTACATTTGTCACGGCCTTGTCACGGTCAGTGACCGTGACAACTCTTTATCACGGTCGTGTCAAGGTCAATGACCGTGACACAAAACGCGTGTTTTTTGTCACGGTCAATGACCTTGACAAGGGTGGCCGGCTGAAAGGTGACAATTTTGTCATTTTGGTGTAGTGATAAATATTGGTTATGTGCACATTCAAACGCACGGTTCTAATTTACATCCGTTCGCATAGGATTCATATGTTAAAATAAGATTAACTTAAATTGGATCGGTTGAAAAATAATAACTTTATAATGATTAATTAGAGCCATTACTTATTGGACTCATATTCACACCCTCATATATTTTTCTCAGAAAAAATGAGGCACAATGATAATCACTGGCAACATGAGTATGAGAGGTTTTAATTGGACTGCACTTATACCTATTTTGTTAGTGTGCGCTATTTAGGATACTCATATTTACAAGTATCAGAATAAGAAGGTCGAACAGTTTAACTACCTTGCAAATCGTGGATTTCATCTCCAGTAAGAGTACTTGTTCAATTGTATTCTATTTTTCCTACGAGAAAGCTGGGATGAGGCTGTAGAGAATATATTCCGCGTACATAATCCAGACTTAGCCCTGACCTTGCTTACGCTATTAGAGAAGGCAAAAAAAATATTCACCCATTATGGATACAACTATGTACAGAGAGCATTGACCAAGATTGTGATGTCTCGCGACATTTACACGTTAAATTAATATTACCAATAAGTTAAAGAAGATGGGATTCCGAGTTCATATCACAGACATCTATGCGTCAATCATAGATACGTTTCGACGTAGTTGGCCACATGTAAAAATCTATAGATTCTTAAAAAGTAATACTGAATGGATGGAGATCAGACACATTGAATATACTTTAAAGTCTTATTATGAGAATGTATATAAATATATATAGTCGTAAACATGATTAGTTAGTTATAATTTCATGTTAGTACAATGATTTCATCGCTTATTATTTTTTTTTGTATATAATGTTGAGCGACAATAGAGAGAATGTACCAAGTGATGAGATGACAACCCAACCATAATTCTCATCTCCTGTACCCCAACAAGAATTCTCATCACTACATGGTGTGAAATTATCAACTCCACCATTGGTTCAGTCCACTACTTCTTCTACGAGTAGCAAACAAACCCACTCCAACTTCCCCACCCTCCGTTCCCGACACCTCCCGAGCAAATGAGAGGATGCCCATTGGGTTCTCCCTTCTTGAGAATAATCCCACTGGCGATAAAAATTACCTACAAATATTTAAATTCCCTTGTTTCTCTCTCGAAAAAATGAATGTGGGAGTCAGGGCAACAGATAACTAGAACGTAGTTGAGGATAACATTTATGACCAAAAGCTACAAGCGTTTTTCATTCCCTGATCGTCCAAAGCAAAAGGTTCTTTCTCGAGTTGCTAAAAAACTGAGAACATATTGAAGAAGCCTTCGACAAAGATATTTATCAAAGGGGTAGCGAGCTCCGATATTTTGGCTCTGAGAGACTGAGTGCCTCCGAATGTTCAAATGTCGATTGATCAATAGACCAACTTTCTGAAAAATGAGGTGATGGACAATAAGTTGGTCCAGAGGGAGAAGAATAAACAAAACAGGGTGAAAAAAGTTGATATCCATAGGCTGGGCTCCAAATCCTATGAATATTTGAAGAGTCAATGGTCATATAGGACAAAGGATGGTCCAGATTTTGTCAAATAACACTAGACCAAAAATAGTAATTTAGCACACCTTGATATTAAAAATCTGGGACAGTTTTAAAATGTGTCAAATTCTGACACGGCTTAATGATAATCTGGCACACTTTAAAACATTGCTAATATTTTGGTACTGTTTTTAAGTGTGCCAAAATTGATTACACTTAATAAAATATAAATACTCTTAAAAAAATTAAGCACCCTCTTAATTTTTTAGTCTCCCGCTCTATCTCTCCTCTCTCATTCTCAATCTCCTGCTCATGCTCATGCTAGTCTCTCCTCTCACTAGATCTAGAAATGTTATTAGGGCATTAAAGTAGTCCATGATATCCGAGTCTCAGAAGGCATATTTGGATGGCAATGCTCAACTTTTGAAGCCATTTCAACAAACCCAGCTCGTTCACCACATTTTGGTCCAACGATGCAGGTATTGATTACTTACCCCTTTTATGATTTGTGCCAAATGAATTAACTCAGTTTGCAATAAACCTATATATTGAGAGGAATTACACATTGAGAGCAATAAACCAAACTTGGGTGTGGTGGGGTTTGGTGGGAACGCAGTGGTAAATGGTATTGATTACTTAGCCCTTTTATGATTTGTGCCAAATGAATGAACTCAGTATGCAATAAACCAATATATATTCACAATTACAGCGACCCTTTGAATTACAGACTCTAACACACACACACACACGATATATATATATATGGAGAGAGAGAGAGAGAGAGAGAGAGAGAGATTGGGTTCAATGTCATTACCATGTACCTATTGCAATTACAAGAATCACAATCCATCGCATCTCCAGTTCCTCGCATCATTCTATCTCATGAGGATGAGGAGCAACACAACAATAAATCCACTGACCCACTTGGTCGAAGGTGTCACATCTCTTATATATATGTATGTATGTATGTATGTATGTATGTATGTATGTATGTATGTATACACACATAATATTTATTTCTTTATGTGTAAATTAGTCATTTGAAGTACAATAAGTGTGTAGTGAAGTAATGTTAAGGAGCAGTGAAATTGCAGTTATTGGGGCCATATTCCACTTTAGGTACTTCTTTTGCTATCCTGATCTAATTATTATTTTACAACATTCATTTTCTTTTGAGACACAATACCATTTACCAATAATTCCTTATATCTTCTTAAAATTGACTCTTAGTGTTTTCTTGTTTATTTTAGCAACGTTACAAGGCAAATAAAAAATGGAGAGAAAGTAATTCACGATGGGAATTCGCAGTCCGATATGGAGGGTGTTTCATCTGGTAGCAATTCTGGAGCACAAGAATGTGGGCTTGGGGGAAGTTCCCCTCATGGAATTTCTGTCTCCGCGAGGTTCTGGCAAGAAACAAATACTAGGTTGAGGAGGTTGTAGGATCTGGGTACGCCGTTATCAACCAGTACCAGGTCCAAAATTCCAGACCCACCCAAGTTCATTCAATCAAAGATGTACCCAAGTGATGTTTTTGTTGTGTCTTTATCATCACCGTGAAAAATGGCATCCCCTCTTAGGGGAGGGACTATGGCTGCATCTTCGAGTAAGCTTAATCCGCTGGCATTATCAAGGGGATGATTAGTCCATCCAGAATGAGGAGTGTGTTTGCTACCACTACTAGTAGTGCTAGTAGTAGTGGTAATTTTAGTGAGACACCTTTGGTTCTTAGTTATATATGGTGAGGAGGGGGACGGTGGGGGAGAATCGAATTGTTAACGCACACTTGTTAAGGCTTCTGTATAACCGGCAATTGCAATGGCACTTTGTGAATGCTAGGACAGAAGTTGCATTAAGGGCACAGAAACGTAGTGCAGAGGTAACATGTTTATAATTTATATTTCCTTGTTTCAAATCTATAAATTTTATTATTGTGATTTATCGTCATTAATTAGTTGATACCATGAGACTGATTTATTATCTATGCAGGTTATGAAAAAAACTAATGATCATGGTGGTATCGAAATGACCATTTCAAGAATAACTTAGCTATTACTAAAAGAAGATGTCATTTTTTATTCCTTCTGCACTTGCTAGAAATGGATGATATTTTGCGAGGTATGTTGATCCATTTATATGCTATTAACCACGCGTTGGATGATTTCAAAATGATATTTTAAAATACATGGTATGAGTTGTTTTACCTATATGGTTCTCTTATTTGAGATTTTCTATGTGGTTACTTTAATCAGATTGTATAGGTGCTTTAAATCACGGTTTTCTAATTTGATTTTCCTTTGTAAGGTTTGGATATTGTATGATCTTTGTTTGTTTGTATATATGGAGAAGTTTAAGGCAATTGATAATGAAGTTCATGCATCATGAGTTTTTATAGTGAGTAACATTGTGCATTAGTGTCAATTTATGATGTATTATATACCCTATATGATTGTACATTTAGTTAATTTGGATTGATTCGTTTGATTGTACATTTAGCTAAATGATTGTACCTACATTCGAGGTATAACTTTTATTACAATTAAGATGAACAATTAGTTCTATCATTAAGGTTGTAATTAGTTTTTGCATGTATATAATGTATTGATATATTATGTGGTAGTTCCGATGGCTTTGCTTAACAAGATAGGTATGGGTCGAGACTACTTTGGCGGAGTGGATCAAAGGTGTAACTCTTTTGAGAAGAGTAATAGCATATAGATATTGTTTAATAATAGAATAAAACCAATGGTGTAGCTAAAACTATGTAAGCTAAAGACCATTTTTACATTTTAATGGTGTAGCTAAAAATATGTTTTTTTATTATCGTCTGGACATTTTTACATTCAATTCCATGGTTAAATTTTTTTTTATTGTAAGGACAAATGGCTACATGACACATGACATGACATGATCGTTCCTGTCGATTTCTTCCACATGACACATGACATGAAACCTCTTCTTCTTTTATTCACGTGCGCCAAATTACACTCCATGATTTATTCTCACCCATCACTCCATCAGATATTTATTTTGGGGCAAAATTCTCCAGGAAATGTGGATATATATTTTACAATTTTATATGTGAGTTTCCTTTATCTTACAAAGGTTATTTACATTCTTTTTACGTTCCCATTTTGTCGAATTATCTTTATTGTTTAGCTACATTATTAGGTTTATTTTTTGGGCCTAACAAACATAAAACTTAAAGTATTACCAGATTAATAATGTGTATGCTCATTTTATTAGTGCTACTACTAAATCTTGTGATTATTTGTTAATAATAGATTACCTAGAGAAATAGGTAAAAGAAATTTCCATCCAAGATTATATCCATTGACAGGTACATCTTTTATTATATTTTCTCAGCAAGAATTTTCAATTGGTGGACGGTATTATGAGTTCAGGTGCCAATCAACCTCAATTGACTTCTTAGCCAAGTACCAGTTTGATTTCAATGCGTGCATACACGAAGGCTTATCACTTTCCTTTCCTTTTCTATCTCTTTATTTTATTAGACCGCATTATTGTCTAGGATAGTAGTTATTATTTATTAATAATGTTTCGAATTGAAGGCTTATATTTCAACTCAAACTTTTAGGTTTGATCTGGATAGATATTTTATAATGGTATGAGTTGTAAGTACTAAAATAAAATTTAAGATTACTCCAGGACAACTAGGGAGGACTACATTCACTTTCAGTTATACATGTTGAATGTTCAACTAGCAAGCATGAACACTTCACTGGATGTGAAGTGACCACGTATTCTATATATTATGATTTAAGCTCTACAATCTACTTTTAGGAAGTCTGAGAAATAAATTGCCCAAAATCAAAGGAGAAGCTGTAGGACGAACGATTTAGGGCATGGATATCAAAAGAGGTCATTTTAATCCCTTATATGTGAGATTATTTATTCACGTGTGGTAAAAATATGCCCTAATATAAATTTATTAATAAACATAGGTTTTAAAAAGAGGTGATGTCTCTTCAAGGCTTTCACGCCTAGCAAAAGGTCCCAAATTTCATGTGAAAGTTTAAGAAATTCCACACCAACAGTTTTGATTTCATTTCGTATCCATTTGAGGAAAAGTTTTTTACGAAAAATAAAGGAATTCCAATTTCTTCCTTGACTACCTTTGTCCCTAGCAAAAGCGATAAAAAACCAAAAGATATGGTGATAATCTATTAAGGGGTTGTCCAATAAATTCTGGAACACAATTATTTAGATTTCACATAAACTGTATTCTATTGTGACAGGGGGAAGGTGCAGGACACTACAAATGCTTGAAAAGTTAATCTTGACTCCAAACTTATCATAGTAGATTTATCAAAGATGGAGAGTAAATATCTCATAGTAGACGAGACTTTTATTTGTGTCTTGTTCTACTCGAAGTGCTTAATTGACGATAATTGGTCTATTATTGTGCTTGCACCAAATGGTATGACAACTCAAGAAGATGCATTAAAGGATTTTAAAGAGTTCCAGTCTGCTCTTGATGACAACCTTAATCTAAAGGATCTTTTAGTTGATTTAGAGGAAGATTGATTCTCAAAATATTATTTTACCCTTACAATCCTATTTGTATCCTTATATTGTCCCTTGATAATCTGATTTGTATCCAAATGGTATCCTATTATGATATTGACGCTATATTTGTGATTTATTTTAATTTATAAATGTTTAGTTTGATTCACTAATGTTTAGTTTGATTTATGAATGTTTAGTTTGAATTATGAATGTTTAGGGGCATGAACACCTTGCGTAGGACACCCGATTTGATTTATGAATGTATTTATTTTGAGCCGTATTTTCTCGTACGAGGTATAGTTGGTTGTCCATGTTAACGCGAGTGAGTTTCTCTCTCAGGTGTTCAACCTCCAAATTACACCTTTTCAAATCAACTTCCATCTCAATCTTTTCCAGCACAATTTCCCCTTGTTCCTTTCCCATGGTGTCATATTTGTTTTTCATGATCGATTCTCAATTCATCAGAATTTTTTCAACATTATCAAACTCGAACATGCTAAACGTTAATCGAAAGCCACATCGATGAGCACTATCTCAGAGCTCATTTCTTTGGTCCGATCTACCTTTCGTATGTTCGCATTCGACAATGTCAAAAAAATTCTAATGAATCTAGAATCAATCATGAAAACCAAATACGATTCAATGAAAATTGAACATGGGGAAATTTTACTGGAAAAGCTCGATATGAATGTTAATTTAAAAAGGTGCAAGTTAGAGGTCGAACACCCGAGAGAGAAACTCATCCGCTTTAACGAGGACTTTCAACTATACCTCATTTGAGAAAATAGGGCTCAAGTGGAATGAAATAGTCTACTAGAGAAAGACAATGTTGTGCAGTTGAAGCGTGCCAAAACTATTGCAGGAAAAAATATTCTCTACTTTAACTCACATTTTTATATACTTGATATGCATAATATTATAAATGTTTTATTTGTATATAATGGTCAATCAAGTGCTCATTTGGGGGCACAAACACCTCGCACGGGACTAATATAACTCATAGGAACTGACTGCATTATCATGGGACGTCCGATTTTAGAATAGGACTAAAATTTACAAATAACCCGACTTAGGCTTAAAAACACACCGCTAGAGGGGGGAAACCCAAAACAACCCCCAAATGGCACTATAATGGGCACAAACACCTCACGCGACACCAATGTAACTCGTAGGAACTGATCGTGTAGTCATGGGATACCCAGTTTGAGAATGGGACTAAAATTAACAAGCAACCCGACTTAAGCTTGAAAATACGCCGCTAGAGGGGAAACCCAAAACAACCCTCAAACGGCCCCAGAAGGGGCGTGAACACTTCATATGGGACCAATATAACTCGTAGGAATTGATCACATTATCACGGGATGCCCGATTTGAGAATAGGACTAAAATTTATAAATAACCAGACTTAGGCTTGAAAGCACGTCGCTAGATGGGGTAAACCCAAAACAGCACCCAAATGTACTTGTAATGGGCACGAACTCCTCGCACTAGATGAATGTAATGCACAGGAACTGAGCATGTAGTCGTGGGACACTAGGTTTGAGAATATGACTAAAATTTGTAAATAACTAGACTTAGGATTGAAAACATGTCGCTAGATGGGGAACCTAAAGCATGCCCCAAATGACCCCGTAAGGGGCGCAAATACCTTGCATGAGACCAATGTAACTCTAGGATTTGATTGTGTAGTCACGGTACAATCGGTTTGAGAATAGGACTAAAATTTGTAAATAACCATAATTAGGCCTGAAAACACGCTGCTAGAGCGGGTAAACCCAAAACAGCCCCCAAATAGCCCCATAAGGGGCGCGAATACCTCGCACAAGGCCAATTTAACTCATAGGAACTGACTACCCGACTTGAGAGTAGGGCTAAAATCGCAAATAACCAAACTTGGGCTCGAAAACACGCTGCTAGGGGGTAACCCCAAAACAACCGCCAAACGACCCGTAAAGGCACGACCACCTCACGCGGGAACAATGTAACTCGATGGAACTGAACGCATAGTCATGGGATGCCCAATTTGATAAGAGGACTAAGATTCGTAAATAAACCGACTTTGTCTTGAAAACACGCCGCTAGAGGGGGAAACCAAAAACAAATCCCAAATGAACCCGTAAGGGGCGTGGACACCTTGCACATGACCAATGTAACTCGTAGAAACTGACAGTATAGTCATGAGGCGCCCTGTTTGAGAATATGACTAAATTTTTTAAATAATTAGACTTAGGCTTGAAAGCACTTAGTTAGAGGGGGTAACCCCAAAACATCCCCCAAACGGTCCCGTAAGTGGCATGAACACCTCACACATGACTAATGTAACTCATAGAAACTGATCGCATAGTCGCAGGATGCCCGATTTGAGAATAAGACTAAAATTTGTAAATAACCACACTTTGGTTTGAGAACACACTGCTAGAGGGGGTAAACCCAAAATAGACTCGTAAGAGGCACAAACACCTTGCATGAGACCAATATAACTCGTAGTAACTGATAATGTAGTCATGGGATGATCGGTTTGAGAATGAGACTGAAATTTACAAGTAACCCGACTGAGGCTTGAAAACATGTCATTATAGGGGGAAATTGAAAATAACCTCGTGAGGGGCACGGACAATTCATACGGGACCAATGTAACTCGTAGGAACAAATCGCATAGCCGTCAAATGGCTGGTATGAGAATAGAACTAAAATTTCAAATAAATAGAATTAGGCTTGAAAACACGCCGCTGGAGGGGAAAATCCGAAATAGCCCCTAAACGGCCCCGTAAGGGGCACGAACACCTTCCACGATACTAATATAACTAATAGGAACTAATTGAGTAGTCCTGGGATGAGTAACCAGACATAGGCTTAAAAACACACCGCTAGAGGTGTTAAATCGAAAATATCCCTAAACAGCCCGTAAGGGGAGCAAAAGCCTCGCATGGGACTAATGTAACTCGTAGGAACTGATTACATAGTCATGGGATGCGCGGTAATAGGACTGAAATTTGTAAATAACCAGACTTAGGCTTAAAAACACTCCACTAGAGGGGTAAATAAAAAATAACACCCAAACGACCCCGTAAGGGGCGTGAACACCTCGCACAAGATCTATATGACTCATAGGAGCTGACTGTGTAATCGAGGGATGCCTGGTTTGAGAATAGGACTAAAATTTGCAATTAACCCATCTTAGGCATTAAAAAGGCCGCTAGAGGGGAAACCCAAATCAGCCCATAAACGGTCCTGTAAGGGGCACGAACAACTCGTATGAGACCAATGTAACTCGTAGGTACTAGTCACGTAGTCACGGGATGCCCAGTTTGAGAATAGGACTAAAATTTGCAAATAACCAGACTTAAACTTATAGACATGTCGTTCGAGGGTTAAACCAAAAACAATCCCCAAAAGGATCTGTGAGTGGCACGAACACCGCGCACAAGACCAATGTAATTCGTAGAAACTGACCGCGTAATCACATGATGCCCAATTTGAGAATAGGACTAAAATTTGCAAATAACTAGAGTTAGTCTTGAAAATATGCTGCTAGAGGAGTAAATAAAAAACAACCCCCAAATGGACCCGTAAGGGGTGCGAACACCTCGTATAGGACCATTGTAACTCATAGGAACTGATCTCATAGTCACGGGATTCCTGATTTGAGAATAGAACTGAAATTTGCAAATGATCAGACTTAGGCTTGAAAATATGCTACTAGAGGGGGTAAACCTAAAATAGCCCCCAAATGACCCTGTAATCGCACGTGACCAATTTAACTCGTAGGAACTAATTGCGTAGTCACGGGATGACCAGTTTGAGAACATGACTAAAATTTGTAAATAATCAGACTAACGCTTGAAAAAATGCCGCTAGAGGGGGTAAACCCATAACAGCCGCCAAATGGCCTCGTAAGGGGCACGAACACCTCGCACAAGACCAATGCAACTCGTAGGAACTGACCACGTTGTCACGAGATGCACCGTTTGAGAATGCGATTAAAATTTTCAAATAACCCGACTTAGGCTTGAAACACATCGCTAGAGGGAACCCAAAGCATCCCCCAAACGGCTCCGTTAGAGGCACGAACACCTAGCACGGAATCAATGTAGCTTGTAGAAACTGACCGCGTAATCACGAGATGACCGACTTGCTGGATACAGGTTTTTATTCCGTGCTACCTAAAAAAAAATCTTATTAAATGGATATGGTCACGGCCCAAAGTCGTGCCCTATTTTAAAAAAATAAAAATAAAACATGGTCGCGCTTCAAAACTGTTACCATGATTTTTTTTTAAATGGGGGTCACGACCCAAACCTATGACCATTTTTTCCTCCGTGACCAGAATTGGTCACAGACCAAGTCCCTGACGGCCTACCCCCAACTAGTCACGACTTAGGTCTGTGACCACCGGATCACGGCCCATGCCCGTGACTATGGCCCCAAATATTCTCCCGAACACAAGGCTATGACCGTGCCTCTAGGTCAGGGATGAAGTTCATTACCACCAATATTGGTCACGCTCGAAATAGTCATGGACTTCATCCATGACCCGATGCTATGGTTATGGCCCAAATTCGTAACTATCTCCGATTTACGGTTTAGTGATATTGGTGTCTTTTGAGTTCGACGCCGATGTAGATGTAGGTGAGGTAGGTTTATGTTAAGAGATGAAACTAGGGAAACTGGTATGTTTCCTGTATGTCATCCATACGAATCCATTGCGGGTGAGACCACTCGTGTGGGCTTAGGTAAGTGTTGGTCTCTTCTATAGGATGAATCTATAGCGATCATTCTTCTTGGGTATCATCTGGACGAGACCATAATTACACCAATCAATTATCCCTAGACCTTAGCCTTTGACTTCAGTAAGAGACTGAGGTTTAAATGTGGTCCCATATGGCTGTTAGACGAGTCATCTGATTATCTCGTCTCGTCCTGATGTACCATTCACAGGCCATGTCCTTGGTGTTCTGGCTATTTATTAGATCTCACTTGTACCTTGGGGATGCAGTGGTCAGGTCATCAGACACAAAGGTCATATCACCCCCATGTGTTCTAATTTCATCCACTTATGAGATGTTTAGGCAGCTGTCGACCACTCCTTAGTTATGCCAGAGGTGGTGCAACTTTCGAGGCTCGTCTAGACCATGTGCACAACCTTTGAGTTGGCTTTGGAAGTTGTGCCAAATAATTGCACCCATTTGAGTTGAATGGATGTGGTTTAAGTGGGAAATTCACTTATGCCATTTCACAATCGAACGAGAGCCAAATGTTGCCCAAATTTTCTCTCTCTTCTAGCCTTTCACCTTTGATACTCCTCCGATCATCTTCTTCGGTGATTTTCTCATCCTTAATTCATCCCACTCTCTTTTAGTTACTCTTGATCACCTCTGTACTCCTTTTCATTGTTGTTTGATTATTTTTACTTTTTTTGGTTTTTTCGACGAGAGTTCTTGGGCTTGTACCCCCTCCTATGGTGGTTCTTTAGTGGTAGTTCTAAGAGTTTAGACTGTTGGAGGTGTTTTTTTATGAATTGGGTATTTTTGGCAAATTTTAGGGTTCACCGGTGACTTTTTTGGGGTAGGTTGCCGAAAACTGGGTTTTGGATTCTTGGGTGTTCATGAATGTTCTTCGTCAAACTCATCCTTTTCACTTATTTGATCCTTTAGCTTTAGAAACCCTTCAAATATTAGTTTGTTAATATACCATTCTGTACGAGACTTGGGTAGAGTTACATCGCCTTCGCGACCGTGTCCACCGAGGGAAGAGGCCAAGGTTATCCTTAACCCAGATACGTCGCCATTACCTCTGGCCCTAACATCTTTAGTAGTGGTGAAGCCTTCCTTGTGTCTAAATAAATTCCCACACTACGACACTACACTTGAATCTCCAAGTTTTATTAACATCAGTAGTTACACCATATCATCTTATCACTCTGATCACGATGACATTCTGGGCTTTGACTCTAGCTCTTTTGAAGAGGCCATGAGGGTAATAGTGTCTCATCCTAGAGTGACCTAGATGGCAAAAATTTGCAGAATCGAGCAATAGAGTTAACCCACGTACCTCGTCTATTCAAAAGGGGATCCTGAGCCCCCAATTTATGACATCTCGGACAACGAGACATGAGATAACATTCATTCACCTCGTAAAATGCCTCAGCCTTTAACTGCCATGATCGAGGTAGAGTTTTAAGGACGAGATATTCATGGCAAAGCTCCTTATGCTGAGGATGGAGATGATGATGAAGCCTTTGAAATTTATAAAATTATTGCCTTGTCTTACTCGAGTGATGTCCGTGAGATTTAGATTATTGTTTGGTGACCCTTGTATGGTATTTACTCATCAATTAACATGAGGGTGACGGTTGAAGACGAGAGGGATTATGAACATGAAAATAAGGAAAAAATTATCTTCTATGAACAAATGTTTAAGGTAGGCTTTTGCCTTCCCTTTAATTCAATAATCAGGGGGATACTCTTGGATCTCGACATTTATCTCACTTAGCTGGCCCTTAATGCTTAGAGAATCTTCATGGGGTTGACCATTCTATGGAAGCTCTCTTGTGAGGAATATTTACCCCCCCAGATGTCTTTAGAGCATGCTACTTGGTTGTTACGAGAAAGTTTCACCCCATCTACTCCCATTTTTTAGCTCTCGGATCGGATCACAAGCTTTTACTGTAAACCGGAATTCCAAACACGATTGAAAGTCTCGGTATTTCTTAAACTCAAGCTCATGGAAGTTTGATGGATAAGAGTCTTCAAGCCTCAAAGAGATCACATTACCCCATAAATGGGACTGAATCATTGTCGACCAAGGTTAAAATGAGTCTGAGGATGTATAATAGGAAGAACATAAAAAAATTGAATGGAATCGATGGTTTGATTCTCTTAGAGGACACGATCACACATGAAATCCATCGGTTTGTTGGGATGGCTTTAGGCCCATTTGAGCCTTTTCATAAGATTTCTTGAAATTTTTCTAACTTTTATTATTGTATTATTTGATCTAAGCCAATATTAATAGTTAATATTTTTACAGATCGTCCAGCAAACACACCAGACCACGTTTGGGAAGCATATTGGCCAAGATTCGAGGCAAGACTATCCAGATGACAACCCCAAGGAAAAAATGATGATAGTTGGCCCTAACGCATCTCAGGGATCAAAGAAAAGGAAAGAGATTGGTGGGTCTGTAGCCGCTCCTACCCAGCAAAAAAAAATCAAAGGTTTCATCGAGACGACCCCTACTCCCAGCGTCCCCATCTTGGATGACATGTCAACCACAGAACTCTTGGATAAATTGACTCTAAAACCTAACTCTCTTCTTGGCTGAGATGAAGGCTAAGGAGGCCATTGCCTCGGTGATTCCATCTTGAAACAACCGATACTTTGAGGATCAGAGAAGTAGTAAGGTGTCAAGTTTTTCCGTTTACAGGGCCACCCATATAACAATTTCCACTTAAACATTTTTGCAAAGTGTTGACTGGTCATGTATTTTTCTTACTTCACTGACTTTTACTTCTCATATTTCTTTATTACACCCTGTATTGCTCCCTAACACCTTTATTAATGGGTGTTGGAGGCCGAGACCAAGGTTAAGCTGGATGAAGAGGCATCGTCCAAGATAGCCTATATGAAGAAGTAGTTAGCCGACAAGAAGGCTTCTTATAAGGACGAGACATAAAATCTCTAAGAACGATATAAGGAGCACCTCACTATTGTGAAAGAGAACCATAAACTGAAAATAATTGAGCTTAAAGAGTCTTTGAAGAAGCAAGAGGAGTTTGAAAAACAGAGCCTGAGGGCAGGAGCTATGTCAGTTGTGGCCCAATTCAAGGAGAGCGAGGAATTCTCTGTCTATGTTGTCTAATAATTGGACAAGGGTGCTAAAGAAGCTTGTAGACGAGTTGTCAACCAATTCTCTAACCTTGTATCTAAGTAACCCGAGTTGGCCAAGGTTCTTAACTCTTTGAGCTTGGCCAATCCAGAGAGTATTTCTTATCTTCGAGATTTCAAGGATGAAATTAATAATGAGGGGGTTGTGGTACTAAAGGTATTTGGGGATGAGACGACCCATATTGCTGATAAGGAGGACCAGGTTAGCGACCAAGACGTCACTGCCACAACGCAAGAGGGACCGACCGTCATTGAAGCCACAACTACTGATGGCTTTCCAGTCAATACTTAAGTTATAATATTTCTACTTCTTGGGTAGCTATCTGTGGTTTCCAATCCCATATTATTTACTGTAATTGTTATATCATCCCACTTTAAGGATTAACAATTATTAACCTTAATTTTTTTACACCCCTTTATTGGGATGTTTAATGAATGTTTTCTCTTCAATACATTTTGTTGTTTTCTTTATCATATATCATATGCTCAAGTGTAGAGTCTTACCTTATATTCATCATAAAAAATTATCAATTCTCCAATGTCTCAGGGTTTTTAGTGAGATATGTTTAGGAGACGGGACTCCAAACACTCTCATACCACCGAGAGAGAGATTTTCATTTAATTATTCACCATAACAATTAATGTTAAGTCTCACCATAATAAATGATATTCAATTTTCCCACCTCTCAGGGTTTTTTAGTGAGATATGTTTAGGAGACAAGATTTCAAAACACTCTCATACCCTCAAGAGAGAGATTTTCATTTAACTATTTTCCATAAAAAATGATGTTAAGTCTCACCATAAAAAATGATGTTTAATTTTTCCACCTCTCAAGGTTGGTAGTGAGATAGGTTTAGGAGACAAGACTTCAAACACTCTTGTATAACTGAGAGAGAGATATCCATTTAACTATTCACTATAAAAATGATGTTAAGTCTGAACGTAATAAAATGTTGTTCAATTTTCCCACCTCTCATGGTTTTTAGTGATTAGGTTTAGGAGATGTGACTCCAAACACTCTCGTACCACCGACAAAGATATTTCCATTTAACTATTCACCATATAAAATGATGTTAAGTCTCACCAAAACAAAATGATGTTCAACAATCCCACCTCTTGGGTTTTTTAGTGAGATATGTATAGGAGACGAGACTCTGAACACTTTTGTACCACCAAGAGAAATATTTCCATTTAATTATTCGCCATAAAAAATGATGTTAAGTCTCACCATAATAAAATGATGTTCAATTTTCCCACCTCTCGGGTTTTTTAGTGAGATATATTTAGGAGTCGAGACTCCAAAACACTCTTATACCGCTAAGGGAGAGATTTAAATTTAACTATTCACCATAAAAATAATGTTAAATCTCACCATAGTAAAATTATGTTCACTTTTTCCACCTCTCAAGGTTTTTAGTGAGATATGTTTGTGACACGAGACTCCAAAACACTCTCGTACCACTGAGAGAGAGTTTTTATGAGTGTGTATGATTCTTAAAAGATATAATTGGATAATTTGAGGTAATACTTCATTTCATTCAAAATTTCTCTCTACAAAATTTGATTAAACTCTAAACAACTGCTCCCAAGAAATTACATTCAAATATTCTCACTGATAGTACTTTTTCAAATGATCTACATTCCACGGATTGGTGAATAGCCCCCCATCTAGATTCTCCAGCCGATACGTGCCTAGGACCACTTCCTCTGTGACTCTATAGGGTCCATGCCAATTAGGGTGGAGTTTGTTTGCTTTCTATATGACCTTATTAAGTACGAGATCACCAACTTTAATTGGACGAGCTTTGACCCTCTTGTTATAAAACTTTGTGGCTCTCTGTTAGTAGGTCGACTTTCGTATAACGGTGTCTTCCCTTTATTCTTTAATGAGGTCCAAATCAAGTTTTCTCTCATTTAGGTTCATTTTAGGGTCATAGCTTTGAACTTTGTGGCTCGACAGCCAAATATCGATTGGGATGCTTGCCTTTGACCCGTACGCCAACATAAAAGGTATCTTTCATGTCGGTGTTCTTTTAGTCTTTCTATATGCCCACAATACACTGTGCAGTTCATTGGCCCATTTTCCCTTTTCATCTTCTAATTGTTTCTTTATTCGATATAGTACCGTCATCTTCTAACTGAACTTAGGAACTTAGTGACTCAATGACTTAACTTTTTTCTCTCGGCTTTACCTTTTATACATTTTCCCTTTTCATCTTCTAATTGAACTTAGGAACTTAGTGACTCAATGATTGGGTATATACAAGAAGGTCCTAAGTTCAAGTTGAAGTATCTTGCAGTTTAGGATTCTTCTCGTTGCATGCTTGACTCTAGGAGAATTTCGAATATAACTATATTTTGAATTTTTGCTCTTTTGGCCGATACAATCCCTACAAGGGCATAAGGATGTATTCTCTTCCATTCTTATTTTTCGGGATTCTCTTCATCTTTACCCTTGGAAGCTCACCACTGTCGTCTTCACTCTGTGCAAGCATTTGTCCATGTTTTCATCATTCGCCTCATAGACTCTCAGAATATAGCTCACCACCAGTTGTGAATCCTTATGGGAAAGTGGTTGGCCGACACCCAATCACATTGATAGTCCAAACCCTGCTAACAAGGATTCATACTCGACTTTATTATTAGATGCTTTAAAGTTAAACCTCAAAGCATACTGAATACCAGTCTCATCTTCGACAGATAAAATTAACCCAACCCCATTACCAGTTGCACAGGATGAGCCATATATGAACAAACTCCAAACTGGCATATCCGACGAAAAAGGTCTTTTAGCAAGGAAACCCTTTTTAACAATACATTCGGCCCTGGAACATCAATTGAGGTGTCTACTTGCGCATTCTCCTTTGTTCTTTGTTCTAAGTTCTCGATTATTTTTTAGCCTTTAACTTGTTATTCTAGTTCGGTCTCTTCTACTGACTCCCAAATGAACTCTACAACAAAATCTTCTAAAGCCTTCCCCTTAATTGCACGTATCGGTTGATAGAAGATATCAAACTCACCTAAATCAATTGACTAAGCCACTAAGCTACTCGATCTCTCGAGCTTACGAATGAACTATCAAGGTGGTGTGTCGGAGAGTACTACCATCGTATGATCTTGAAAATAGGGCTTTATATTTTTCAACACATGTATTAAAGCATATGAAAGATTTTACATCTTTGGGTACCTCATCTCGGCACCTTGCAGTGTTTTAATGTTATAATACACTGGCTTCTGAGTTCCATTGTCGTCTATGATATTTACAGTGCTGATAGAAAACTCTGAGACCGTCAAGTAAAGATACAGTTTCTTCCCCTGAAAGGGTCTATACAAAAGCATTGGTGAACCTAAATCGGCTTTTAACTCCTTGAACACTTTCTCACTTTATTCATCCTATATGAACACTTTCCTTAAAATCTTGAAAAATGTGTCAGTATGTATCGATTGCCCATGAGACAAATATGTTAAGCACAACAACTCAGCTCGTTAACCTCTGGATGTATAGTGTTTCTTGGGGATTTCATGTCAATCAGTGATTTTATCTTGGTTAGGTTGGCCTAAATGCACCCTTGATTGACTAAGAAGCCCAAAAATTTCCCTGTGCTGACACCGAACACACACTTTGTAAGGTTGATCTTCATCTTATACTGATCCATGGTGTCTAAAGTTATTTCTAGATCTACCATGTGGCTCTCATCCTTCAGACTCTTTGTTAACACGCCGTCGATGTAGATATACATCGTATTGTCGATCTAATCTGTAAACATCTTATTGACGAGTCTTTGGAAAGTAGCTCCTGTATTCTTGAGGTCGAAAGCCGCCACCTTATATAAATAAGTCCCTTTATCAGTTATGAAGGATGTCTTCTTGGTGTTGCCCTAAAAAATGGAGATCTTGTTATAAATAGAGTAAGCATCCATGAAGCTCCTGAGTTTATGCCCTATTGTGGAGTCTACCATCTGATCAATTCTAGGCAAAGGGAAACTATCTTTTAGGCAAGCCTTATTGAGATCATTGAAGTCTACACACATCCTTCACTTGCCATTCTGCTTTGGTACCGTGAAGACATTAGACAACCATTCTAGATATTGAACTTCTTTGATGAAGTCTGTTGTTTGTAGCTTTTTCACCTCCCTTTGAATGACTTCATACATGTTTCTAGTGAAAGTTCTCCTTCTTTGCTTTACTAGATTTACTTTGTAGTTCAAGTCAATTTGGTGACAAAAGACACTGGGGTCAATCCCTGGCATGTCATTGTGAATCCATTTAAAGATACTTTGTTTTTTTCTTAGCATTTCAACCAGTTATGTATTTAATGACGGTTCCAGGGATGAGCCGATTGGGATATTTTTTTTTCGTTCATCCTCATTGAGGAGATGGATTCTACCTCTTCCGTAGGATCTCCCATTTTTAGTTTATGCTTGTCTCTGGGGTCAATAGTGTCAATGTCGTACGAGATGGACTTCCTCTTAAGGACTTCTCTTTCTTCCATTGAGGTGAAGTAGCATTCACGCGCTTACACTTGATCACTATTGACTTTCCCTTCTCCATATGGAGTTGATAATTTCATCATCTAATGTACAGTGGAAGGCACTACTTCGAATTATGTTAATGTTACTCTCCCCAGTACGATATTATAAGCTAAGAAGATATTCTCTTTAATCATGAAAAAATGTATTCTCGTGGTCAAGCATCTCGGCCAGTTGCCTATACAGACATCCATTTTAAACATCCCCAATAGGTGGATCTTCTCTCCATTAAATCCAATTAATGAATGATGATA
This sequence comes from Sambucus nigra, assembly GCA_949130495.1. Lineage (NCBI taxonomy): Eukaryota > Viridiplantae > Streptophyta > Magnoliopsida > Dipsacales > Adoxaceae > Sambucus > Sambucus nigra. Next base: position 513,216,328 of record OX422221.1, on the reverse strand, counting down.
TGGGATGAGTCTCTTCTTGCTGAGCTTGAGGCCTTTAAAATAATCCCAAAACATAACATTGTTCGAGCTCCCCTCGTCGACAGGATACTAAACACATTGTAATCATGAACTCGTGTGCTGACGACAAGTGTGTCATCGCATGGGGACAGAATCCCTTTAAATTGTGAACTCTTGTGCTGACTTCGACTCCTGTTTTTTCTCTACGTAAGAGTGGGATTGAGTATTTGGTATCCACTGATGCTTACTTACGAGGATTATGTGAAGTGTTGATATAGGAGGATCGTCCAATTGTCTATGCATTTCAAAATTTGAAGCTAGTAATCATAGTGTTTGCACTATACATCTAGGGGTATTAATTATGGGGGAGTAATTTAGGTTCTTTAGCGATCGCAAGAATCTCCAGTATATTCTTATTCGAAAGGATTTGAACGTGAGACAACAACGGTGATTCAAGTTTATTAAGGACTACGTACCAGTTTGTGATTTAGCATCGCCCAAGGAAGGCCAATGTGGTGGAAGATGCTTTGAGTCGACAAACCATGTGGTAGTTTGTTTTCACTTCAATTGTTATATATGGGTTCCATTCAGGTTATTAGTGGGTTAGTTAACGCATTCATGGGGATGCTCACCGTGACTCCCAACATTCTTGAAGGGTGGTTGGAGCAAACTCTAATAATGTGTTTTGGAAGGGTAGAGTGGATAAAAATTTTGGGCCTTTGGTATACCTCTTTACACCATTTGTTCAGATTGTGGATTGCGATGCAAATGAGATTAGTTGTACCTCCAGGAGAAGAGTTATGTTGAGTCATTACGCAAGGGTTCCATGGATCGCAACTTTCGGTGCATCTTTGTGGGGATAAGATGTATGAGGATATGAAGATATAATATTAATGGTCACGGATGAAGCTGCACGTTGCCAAGTTTGTTTCCCATCTAGATGGTGAAGTTGAGTCATCAGCAACCATCCATTAAGTTTTTACCTTTACACATTTTCTAATGGAAGTGAGATAACATTTTGATGGATTTCATCATTAAGTTTCCTTTGACACCAAGGCATCACGATTCTGTTTGGGTTATGTTGGACCTTTTGATGAGAGTTATGCACTTATTTTTAGTTCACATGGATTTTTAAAGCAGTGTAGTATACACATTTGTATGGCGGATGTTATTCAATTTCATGAAGTACTATTGGTTATTGTCTCAAATAGGGATATGACTTTCGTATCTTTCTTTTTGGACACTTCCCAGGAGGTCATGGGGACTATGTTGCACATGACTATATTGTACCATCCTCAGACGAATAGGAAGATAAAACGGGTGAACAATATTTTCAGAGGATATGCTTTGGGAATTCACATTAAATTTCAAGGCTACGATTATAGTTATTCGAATTTGTTAGTATTGCACTGTATAAGGCATTGTACGGGAGGTTGTGTAAGTCACGAGTGAAGGGGTAATTCACTTTGGGAAGGAAGGTCATTGACCACGATGTATGTTAGATCATTTACGTTCATGGACCATGTAAGATCACTCACTTATTATTTAGCACGTCTAGGCCATCTAGCCTGAGTTCATAATGTATTTCACATGGCGGTGCTTCGTAGATTGTTATGGGGTAAGTCCGCGTACCAGCACATAAACTTAGATGACATATAGTTAGATGCCGATGTTTCATACACCGAGAAGCCGAACCATATCTTATACCGTGGAATCTAGACTTTGAGAACTAAGAAGATTCCATTAGTTCGTGTTCAGTGAGGTCACCATAATGCGAATGAGTCCACTTAGGAATGAGAGGATGTAATGAGACAATACTACCCGTATTTATTCAAATACAGGTATGCATTAGTTTTTATGAATTCTGAGTACGAAATTCTTTTTGTTAGTGGGGAAGAATGTAATACCCCGATAAATTCAAAGAATTTTACTAAACTAATAGATATTCAATTAATTAAATAAGAAATTTAATTTGAATATTTTAGTACCTTAGGTGTTAATGAGTGTTGATACCAAAATTTACCATCCTACGTTGTCCAATAATAAGCCAGTACGTGTCATCCTATGTGGTACAAGTCTAAGTCAGCATGACAAGAAAAGATCGACCAAGACCAACAAGGAAGCCCTACCAACATGGTTATCCGACCAACAAGGAAGACCGACCAACATGGTTATCTGACCAACTGGGAAGCCTGAGCAATAGTTGAAAATCCATTATGTACAGCCAACCAAGCGCCAACAGTCTTACAACCTGTATTGCTTGTGAAGCGACAACATTCATATAATTAATTCTCATTATGTATTGAAGTAAATGCCTAATAAATAAAGGCATTCCATTCTTTCGCATGACAACAATCAAGACCCCCCTTGGGCTATAAATGCATCGTATCACCCTCATTGCAAGGGACCAGAAAAGAAATCAAGGCAGTCAATACATAATAGTGGACCTAGGCTATTCCATTGAGCACAACCACTTTAAAAATTTCTTGTGTCTTATTTATTTTACTTAATTTTATCTGTGATCAAATAATTAGGCCTAGTCTAGTTTTTTTGCATCAACAGATTGGCGCCGTCTGTGGAAACGTATTACTGTACGTTGTCACTCATTCACCATCCATGACAGAGATTCCTGAATCAAGTACCAAAAATGAGGGAATTCCACTGAATCCCTCTCCTCCTCCTCCTCCTCCTCCTCATCCTCCAAATAATCATGATTTAACAGGAATTTTGGCTAGTTTAGCCAAAGGTCAAGAGGCTATGCAAGGCACTATGTGACAGTTGGCCCAAACTCTGCAAGTTGGAGTTCCTGTATATTTTAATATACCATCACCGTCCTACAGGAGTGTTGGACGTAGCCATTCCATAACTTTAAGGGATCCTTCATGCCTGCCTAGGGCAACCTCCTCCATCAAGATTACTAGATCTTCTGATGGACAGTCTCTCGTCCCAGAAAGATTGAGTGCCTTATAAAGGCTAAGTAGGGCATCTTTTTTTGATCGTCTGGGACCTAGGGGAAATACCCTGAGGGTTGCGTCGAGAGATACTCGACGACCATGCGATTTAAGGGAAGGTTCAACCCAATCTAGATTAAGAACCTGATGAAATCAAATATCCAGTCATAGGAAAGGTTTGCATGAAGAAAGCTCAGCAAGATCTGTTAGTCGGCATAGAAAAACTGTTACCCATAAATCTGGGGCTGACAGTGAATCTTGAAAAGGTTCTATCCAGAGTTTAGAGGATAGGTTGGGGGAAATGGATAAGGCCAAAAATCCTCTACAAAGAAGTTTTAGTAAGGGATCCCCCTTTGTGCAAACCATTGTAGATTTCCCCACGCCGACCAAGTTCAAGGCTCCAGTGGTCGCTCTGAAATATGATGGAAAAACTTACCCAGTTATTCATATAGAGAAATATCAAGCAGTGGCTGATATTTATGTTGTTCTCGATGAGCTGAGGTGTAGGGATTTTTTAGGAACGATCACTGGATCTGCCCAAATCTGGTGCAATAGTCTTCTCGGGGACAAATTTCTTACTTTCAACAGTCAGCCGAGCTATTCATTAGTAATTTTTGCTTTGTAGCAAAACTAGTGAAACAAGTATCTCATCTGTTCAATGTAATACAGAAAGAAGGAGAAAGTACTAGGGATTATATCACTCATTTCAACAATGAGAAGTTGGAGGTCATTGATTATGAGGAGAAGACCGTAATCACTTCCCTCATGAGTGGTCTGATCCCGAATAAGATGTTTTATACCTTGGCAAAAGATACCCTGAAGATAATGATGGAATTGATGGCCAAGGCAGCAAAAATTATGAACGCAGAAGAAGATATGGCTGCCAAAAAGAATTTGAACACAAAGGGGGAGACAAAAATCGAAGGGAAGTCAGAGAAAAAGGAGCACAAGAATCACAACGAATGCAGGAGTTCGAAGGTTAAGGAAGGCCAAGATCGGCTCAGGAAATTCACTAACTATACTCCCTTAACGATAGATAAAAATCAAGTGTTGGAAGAAATTAAGAAAAAGATGATTTAAGTTCGCTTGAAAAGTTGAGTTCAGCTGCTGACAAGAGGGACAAGTCCAAGTATTGTGAGTTCCACAAGGATCACGATCGTACTACCAACCATTGTATTGTCCTCCGGAATGAAATAAAAGCGCTAATCTGAAGAGGAAAGTTGGACAGATTCGTTGATCGGTAAAATGGGGGAAAAATGGAGGCAGAGGTCGATAGAGATCTAAATCTCCAGTCAAACCCAGGGAAGAGAAGAAGAGGAACCACGACGATGATCCAGAAGATGATCCTGATCTTCCCAAGAAGTCTAGACAATCGGAATGAGAGGTATTCACACTCTGTTTTGGATCTTTTGATTATCACATGATCATTGGTGGAGACACCAGAGGAGGAGATCATACAGCAGAAAGGAAAGCTCGTCTCAATGAGGCTCAAGCTTGCTCCTATATTCAGCGAATCAACCTCACCGAGGAAGAAAGACCGAGAAAGGTTAATAAGGATAATCTTGTGACTGTTTTTTCCAAAAATGAACTATATGGAGTATTGTATCCTCATGAGGATCCTTTAGTGATTAGAGTCAGGATGCACTACACCAAAAGCAGGAATCTGGCACGGTTTAAAACTGTGCCAGATCAAATTTGGCACGATTTTGAACTGTGTCAGAATCAGGTGTTCCAAAATGGCCATTTTTTTTTGGCACGGTTTAAAAGTGTGCCAGATTTGACTAAATAGGAACACTTCTGGCAAACTTTTAAACCGTGCCAGAATTTGATATGTCTGGCACAGTTTTGAACTGTGCCAGATTGAGCACATTTTGATAAACTTTTGGCATAGTTCAAAACCGTGCCAAAATTTGATACACTTTTGGCACGATTTTTAACTGTGCCAAATTTTTGGATAAAAGAAAAAAAATTAATTATTTGAAAACAAGAAAATTCACAAATTGCAAATCTTGCACGTTGTTGCTAAACTAATGTACATACAAACTTCAAAATATTACAAGTCTTTAGAAGTTCACAGACAAAAAAAAATTAGGCAGAGTTTCCTCAATTTTCTGGATATTCTAAAACCAACTAATATAAACATGCGTAATATAAAGCCCGCACGACCACAAAATGTAACAATAAACTTATAAAAACCCGCACGGCCATAAAATTTAACAATAAAACTACAAAAGCCCGCACGATTATAACACAAAAAAATAGAATCATGAATATTAATGACATTAAATAAATAAACCCCTTGTTGTAAACCATTGACTTTCCATGTGTTCCACGTGAATAAATGCTAACGATAAAATGTTATCCTGCAAGATACAAAAAAGAGACGATATTAGTAACCAAGTAATTTACAAAAAAAGCTTATTCAAGCTAAAAAATCATAATAGGAGTTGCAATTATTATTATATTCTAAAATTGTAAATCTTACGCAAGTTATGACTACCTGATCAGTTCCTACAAGTTACATCGATCTCGTGTGAGGTGTTAGTGCTTCTTACGGGATCGTTTGGGGGATGGTTTGGGTTTTCACCCTTCAACAACTTATTTCTAAGCCTAATCAATATATTATCAAATTATCGTCATATTCTTAAACCGAGAGGCCCGTGACTATGCGGTCAGTTCCTATGAGTTACATTGGTCCCGTGCGAGGTGTTTTTACCTCTTACGGGGTCGTTTGGGGGCTAATTTAGGTTTTCACCCATCAACGACTTGTTTCTAAGCCTAATCTATATATTTTCAAAGTATCATCATATTCTCAAACCGGGAGACCCGTGACTACGCTGTCAGTTTCTACAAGTTACATTGGTCCCGTGCGAGGTGTTCATAACTCTTATGGGGCCGTTTGGTGGCTGGTTTGGGTTTTCACCCTCAAACGGCTTATTTTTTTTAAGCCTAATATAGATATTTCCAAATTATCATCATATTCTCAAGCTGGGAGACCCGCGACTACGCGGTCAGTTCTTACAAATTACATTGGTTCCGTGCGAGGTGCTCGTGCCTCTTACGGGGCCGTTTGGCATCTGGTTTGGGTTTTCACCCTCAAACGGTTTGTTTTCAAGCCTAATTTAGACATTTTCAAATTATCATCATATTCCCAAATAGGGAGACCCGTGACTATGCGGTTAGTTCCTACAAGTTACATTGGTCTTGTGTGAGGTATCCGTGCCTCTTATGGGGCCATTTAAGGGCTGGTTTGGGTTTTCACGATTTAAGTGTTTATTTTTAAGCCTAATATCGATATTTTAAAATTATGGTCATATTCTCAAATCGGGAGACCCGTGACTACACGATCAGTTCCTATAAGTTACATTGGTCCCGTGCGAGGTGTTCGTTCCTCTTACGGGGCCGTTTGGCGGCTGGTTTAGATTTTCACCCTCAAACAGCTTGTTTTTAAGCCTAATCTAGATATTTCCAAATTATCATCATATTCTCAAATCGGGAGACCCATGACTACGTGGTCAGTTTCTACAAGTCGTGCGAGGTGTTCGTGCCTCTTACGGGGCCAGTGGGCGGGTGGTTTGGGCTTTCACCCTCAAACGGCTTATTTTTAAGCCTAACGTAGATATTTTCAAATTATCATCATATTCTCAAATCGGGAGACTCGCGACTACACGGTCTGTTCCTACAAGTTACATTGGTCCCGTGCGAGGTGGTCGTGCCTCTTACGGGGCCGTTTGGAGGCTGGTTTGGGTTTTCACCCTTTAAGTGCTTGTTTTTAAGCCTAATTTAGATATTTTCAAATTATCATCATATTCTCAAATCAAGAGACCCGTGACTATGCGGTCAGTTCCTACAAGTTACATTGGTCCCGTGCGAGGTGTTCGTACCTCTTATGGGGCTGTTTGGCAACTGGTTTGGGTTTTCACCCTTAAACGACTTGTTTTTAAGCCTAATCTAGATATTTCCAAATTATGGTCATATTCTCAAACTGGGATCCCCCGACTATGGGGTCAGTTCTTATAAGTTACATTGGTCCCGTGCGAGGTATTCGTGCTCTTACGGGGCAGTTTGGCGGCTGGTTTGGGTTTTCACCCTCAAACGGCTTGTTTTTAAGCTTAATCTAAATATTTCTAAATTATCATCATATTCTCAAACCAGGAGACCTGCGACTACGCAGTCAGTTTCTATATGTTACATTGGTCTCGTACGAGGTGTCCGTGCCTTTTATGGGGCTGTTTGGGGACTGGTTTGGGTTTTCACCCTTTGATTGTTTATTTTAAGCCTAATTTAGATATTTTCAAATTATCTTCATATTCTCAAATCGGGAGACTCGTGACTACGCGGTCATTTTCTACAAGTTACATTGGTCTCGTGCGAGGTGTTCATGCCTCTTACGGGGCCGTTTGGCGGATGGTATGGGTTTTCACCCTCAAACGACTCGTTTTTAAGCCCAATCTAGATATTTCCAAATTATCATCATATTCTTAAATCGGGTGATCCGCGACTATGCGGTCAGTTCCTACAAGTTACATTGGTCCTATGCGAGGTGTTCGTGCCTCTTACGGGGCCGTTTGGCGGCTGGTTTGGGTTTTCACCCTCAAACGGCTTATTTTTAAGCCTAATATGGATATTGGTATTGCATATTTAAATTCACAATTTGATATTAGCTGACACTTTGCAATAAACATACAGAGATACTCTTAACGAACCAATCCCATAAATTTAAGGTAACCAGGAAAGACAAAACACAAGTGAAATAAACAACCGAGTGACAGTATGTATAAGAAAATAAGCAATAAGTTATCGTAAAAGAGATCTTCGCCACCTAAAATTCTCAACCTACATTTGCAAATTAACATAGTCCTTATTTTGAGTTAGATTGTACCAAAAGAGAGAGAATGAGGTTACCTAAGCGGGACGAGCGGAGAGAGAGCTGCGCGGAGAGAGGGAGCTGCACGGATAAAGTTCCTTATCAACGTGCTATCAATTACTATTGTTGGAAGATTTGGAAAAATAGGTATTCAGTTGTGTATGACAGTAGGAACATAAACGTGAGGATCATTATTCAGCAAATCATTAACATAATTAAAGATAATTATTTTTATATATGTTTGCAATTATAAAAATCATATGTAGGAATTACTTACGGGCTCACAATGGTATTGATGCGACTCAATTCCTCAACTGAAATGCGATACCTCGCGATGGTATTGCCGCGAATGAATTCTAATTGAAAAAGTTTGAATCCCAATTGTAAAGATTTATGTTTGAATTCTAATTTTAAAGCTTTAAGTTTGAATTATCATTAGTTTGCATTACTCGTTTTCATGGTGAAGTATCAAACAACCATTTCAGTGGATGGATACTACATCCACCCTGTTCAAGGACGTGGAATACCAAAAAGAACCCAAAATAACCCCTTTTGTCTATATTGTTGTATTCATTTCAGCAAACATTTTCAAGGCACCACACAAATCACATTCTATTGTTAATTGGTCCTCTTCTTTTATATTATCAAACTAACCTCAAAAACTTGAAATGTTATGTGCAACAATATTAGTAGTTGTAGTGCACATATGAAAGCCAAATTAAGCATTTGAAAGATGATTATTTTTAAGAGTTTTACATATAGCCCTTGCCTCCAACGAGGTCATTATGGAGATTCAAAGACAACTGCCGCACTTCCTTCTTTGTACACCATCATAAATTAGGTATACCCTGAAGGCGTGGAAAATAGGAGAATGAATAACTACAAACAGAACACGGTTAACTACAAAAATAAATAATATATCCTAATTAAGGAAAACAAAGTATTCTAAACACTACAAAAATAACATAAAATAACATACTTCAAGTCTATATAAACATATAAACCAATAAACCCCGAATACAATTGTGAACCTTAAAATTATATATCAACTACAATAAACTTTCTAAACCTAACCTATAAAAAGTAAAATAAAGCACAGAGTATACCTGATAGGAATCATAGTTTAGTGAATCCAAGAGTGAGAAACATAAAAAACAATTCATACATATGAGAGATCTAAAACACCAAAAGGATTCAAATGATTTAGCAGTGGATATATGTATGGAAAAAAGTACAAAAAGAAGAGTATACAAAAAATAAGAGTATATCAATTTAGGCAGAAGTTTAAAAAATAAAACACCATCCAAAAATGAATTAATCTAATAGCTTACCCAAAAATTCACTTGGCCTCGGATCTAGCAGAGCTCACCTGGCCGGATATTCACTTGGTCCGTTTCTTGGCCCATTTTCCATACCCCAAAATCCATGAACCTACCCATTCCACCTTCCAAACCGAATCAAGCCATCAGCACCCCAATCCGGCAGCCCCAAACTAGAACTCACTTGGACGGATCCCTCCAACCCAAAATCGCCACGACCGCTAACCCCGAACCCGACATGCGCAAATCAAAAACCTCTAACACCAGTAGGTAATGGCTTGACCAGAACCCGAAACCTTCTTTACCTGAGTAGAACCCATTGAGGAGTTATGGTTTTTACGGAGCGTGTGAGATAGAGAGAGGGGGGGGGGAGACTAGAATGAGAGAGGAGGGTGAGCGGGAGAGGAAAAAATATTGTGAGGAGTATTATTTTTTAGGGTATTTATATTTTAGTTAAGTGTGCTCAATTTTGGCACACTTCTAAATAGTGCCACATTTTGGCACGATTTTAAAGTATGCCAGATTGTCAATAAACCGTGCCAAAACTTGGCACAGTTTTAAGCTGTGCCAAAATTTTAATATCAGGGTGTGCCAAATTGTTGTTCTTGGTGTAGTGATGAAGGAAGTACTGGTGCAAAAACATTAGTAGATAACGAAAGTTCGGAAGACATCATGTTTTATCCCTATTTTGACAGTCTAGGATTAAAACTCAACCAACTAGAGCCTTATCATAGGCCAACCATTGGTTTTTCTAGTGAGAAAGTATTTTCGTTGGGGACAATCAAACTAGACATGTTGATCGGGACATGGCCAGCTTGCAGGACAGAGAAGGTGAGATTCTTTGTAATGGATAAAAATGTTCATTCAACCTATAAAATGATCATGGGGAGAGTTGGTCTGAAAAATTTCGAAGTTGTACCCTCCACTATTTATCAATGCTTGAAGTTCCCAACTAACTTTGGAGTTGGAGTAGAGAAAGGAGACCAGAAAGTAGCTCATAAGTGCTACTATTCCTCTACCGAGAAAGAAGATATGTTGGAGGCCAAGAGGAAAACAACCACTTATCAAGTGGATACATCTGAGCCGAACAACGAGACTGAGGTCGAAAATTTGGATCCACAAGATGAATCTGAGGTCGTAAGAGGCCAAGTGATGGAGGTAACAGAAAGCATTGCTCTAGATGATGATAAACCAGAACGAATAACTCAAATAGAAGTATCGTTGGAGCCAGTTCTTAAGCAAGATTTGTCAAATTTCTTGAGGCAAAGAAAACAGGTGCTCGCTTGGAGTTATGAAGATATGCCAGGCATAGATCCAAACTTTCTATGTCATGAACTTAATGTTAATAGGGAAGTCAAACCTGTAAAGCAGTGGAGAAGATTTTTCAGCCCGTAGAAGAACCAGGCTATACAGGAAGAATTGGAGAAGCTTAAAAAAGATTCCTTTATTGAAGATGTGAAGTACTCGAATTGGTTGCCCAATGTAGTTATGGTCAAGAGGAAGAACAACAAGTGGAGGATGTGTGTGGATTTTACTGACTTAAATAAAGCATGCCCCAAGGATCAATTTCCTTTGCCACGAATTGATCAATTGGTAGATGCTACTTCAGGGCATGTATTGCTGAGTTTCATGGACGCATATTCTGGTTATAACCAGATTAAAATGAAGCTCGAAGACAGATAAAGTACTTCTTTTATCACACCCTGGGGAACTTATTGCTATAATGTTATGCCTTTTGGTTTGAAAAATGCAGGTGGTACCTATCAGAGACTGGTAAACAAAGTATCTAAGGAGTAGATAGGCAAGAATAAGGAGGTATACGTGGATGATACGCTCACTAAGAGGAAAAAAATTGTTAATCTTATAGCTGACCTCAGCCAGATATTTGATCAATTGGAAAAACACCAGATGAAATTGAACCCCACCAAATACGTCTTCGCAGTGCAGGAAGGAATGTTCCTCGAGTATATAGTGAATCAAAGAGTTATTGAAGCTAATACATATAAGATTAAAGCTTTGATCGAAATGAAGTCTTCAACCTGCAAAAAGGATGTCCAAAGGCTAACTGGGCACGTAGCAACACTGAACAAGTTTGTGTGCCGGGCAACGAATAAATATTTTCCATTCTTTAAGGTACTCAAAAAAACCTTTGAATATAACGATGAATGTGAAAAGGCATTCCTGGAGTTGAAGGAGTACCTGGGAGCACCGCCATTACTCTCTCGACCAATGTTGGGAGAAAAGTTGTATCTGTATCTGGCGGTATCTGAGTTACCATTTAGCCCTGCCTTGATCGGGGAGGATAATGGAGTTCAAAAGCCAATTTATTACACCAGCAAAGCTTTTCAATGAGCAGAAGTAAGATATCCCAAACTGGAGAAATTAGCACTGGATTTAATTGAAGCTAGTAGACGAATGAAGCCATACTTTCGAGCCCACGCCATAGTAATCTACCTTGATATGCCATTAAGGCAGGCTTTGCACAAGCCGGAGAAATCTGGAAGACTGATGTATTGGGTTGTGGAGTTGGGGGAGTATGACCTTATATATGACCCAAGGACTGCTTTAAAAGGCCAAGCTGTGGTTCATTTTAATGCAGAATTCACTTACCCAGAGGTTCCCTAGCAACAAGGGACTCTAGTCGAGCAATACACAGGAGATAGCAGATCTGCTGGAGATATGCCCGACCAACTCCAAATAAGGGAAATTATAGAAAAAGACAATCAAAATTACCTGGTGGAGTATAAGAGATGAAGAGGAAATACGAGGAGGCGAAGGATAAAATATTCCATCAAGGGATTCTGACAAACCAAGAGTTTGATAGCAATATCCCCATATGGAGTCTGTATGTTTGACGGGTCATCTTGTGCAATCGAATTTAGAGCTGGAATCATTCTCAATACTTCAAACGAGCTAGACATAGAGTACGCTCTACGTTTCAAATTTCAAGCCTCTAATAGTGAAACAGAGTACAAAGCTGTGATTGTTGGCTTAAATCTAACTAAATCATTGAACGCTGAGCAAGTTGTGGTGTGTAGTGATTCGCAATTAGTTGTAAATTGAGTGTTGAGATTATACGCAGCGAAAGTAGAACTGATGACCAGATATTTATCTAAAACTTTAGAAGTAATTACCACCTTTCTAGTAGTTCATATGGTCAGGATTTCAAGATTGGAGAATGACGGAGTAGATGCACTTGCTCGGTTAGCTTCAACAATCAGAACGGAGATACGAAGAACTATTCATATTGGGATACTTGCTAATAGGAGCATTGATGAAGACCTGATGGTCAACTATATTGCAGTTGATATGGGGACATCTTGGATGGACCCCATAAGAGCATATATTGAAGATATGATTCTTTCAGACTATCTACTTGAAGCTAAGAGACTGAAATACAAAGCTGCAAGATATGTGTTAAATGATGGTGAGTTATACAAAAGAGCATTAACTGCTGGTCTATAACGGTGTGTGCATTCAGCTGAGGTAAAGGATCTGATTGAAAAAGTCCATGAAGGGTCCTATGGAGCCCATGAAGTAGAAAGAACATTGTTACAAAGAGTACATACGCAAGGGTACTAATGGCCAACCATGCTAGCAGATTGCGCATATTTTGTCAAGAAATGTGATAAGTGCCTGAGGTTTTCCAATATACACAAAGCTCCACAAGCTCTCTTAACACTAATCACGTCACCCTGGCCTTTTGATATATGGGGGATTGACTTGGTCGGGTCCCTACCAACCACTCGAGGAAGGTTCAAGTACCTGGTTATAGTTGTTTATTATTTTACAAAGTGGATGGAGGCTGAACCATTGATTGATATGTCTTATGAAAAGGTTTATTAGTTCTTCTGGAAAAGTATTATATGCAGGTATGGCTTACCTTATGCCTTTATAACTGATCATGGCACACAGTTTGACAATGACGAATTCGCTGCTTATTGCGTCCAATCCAATGTTCAAAAAATCCACTCTGCTCCTGGGCATCCTCAAAGCAATGGCCAAACAGAGGTAACTAATAGAACTTTATTGAACGGGCTGAAGAAAAGGTCGGAAAACACAAAAGAAAATTGGATCGATGAGCTGTATTTATTCCTGTGGGCTTACCGAACAACTCCCAGAACAGCTATTAGAGAAACACCCTAACTATTGGCATTTGGTACTAAAGTCGTAATCCCTGTTGAGCTATGTTTACCTACACATAGAGGTCTTAACTTCAGTACCCCAGTCGACAATTTGATGAGAAGATTGGATTTAGACATGCTGTAAGAAGTCCGTAAAGATGCAACTCTGAGAAATGCAACTTATCAACAAAGGACTGCACGTTTTTACAACAAGTGGGTCATGCTGAGCAACTTAAAGGAGGGAGATTATATTTTGAAAAAGGTTATTCAAAAGAATAATAAGCTGGAAGCCAATTGGCATGGGCCTTATCGTATTACTACAGTTATCCGACTAGGCAAATATCAGATTGAGACTTTGGAAGGGGAAGAATTCAAGAACCCATGGAATATAGAACACTTGAAGAAATACAATGAGTAAATATAGTTGTGTTGTACTCCGTTCACTTCAATATTAATGAAAACATGACTTTCCAAAAAAATGTTATTTTTTTATTTTCTTTTTTGGAGTAGTAGTGCTATGCACTTGTAACATTATGACACCAACGAAGTTGATCAAAGTTGGTCTGCATCAATAAAAACCACCAACAAAGAAGGTCGGCATCAATAGAACCATAAAGGCCACCAACAAAGTTAGTCGGTAACATTATGAAGACACCAAGAAAGTTGGTCTGCATCAATAAATACCACCAATAAAGTTGGTCGGTATCTAATAAGGCCACTAACAAAGTTGTTCGGTAACATTATGAAGACACCAACAAAGTTGGTCTGCATCAACGAATACCACCAATAAAGTTGGTCGGTAACCAATAAGGCCACTAACAAAGTTGGTCGGCATCAATAAATCCACGAACAAGGTTGGTCGGCATCAATGAAGGCCACCAACAAAGTTGGTCGGCATCAATAAAACCACCAACAAAGTTGTTTGGCATCAATGAAGGCCAATAACAAAGTTGGTCAACATCAATAAAATCACCAACAATGTTGGTCGGCATTAATAAAGGCCACCAACAAAGTTGGTCGGCATCAGTAAAATCACCAACAAAGTTGGTCGGTGTCAAACATAAAAAACCATGCAAGGAAAAATCATAAGTCCCAAATTATTGGTTAACGAAGGCCCGGATGAATAATTTTCATCTAAACTGGGCTAAAAGATGGAAAAATGTTCCACTCACGCCTGGGAACCAAGGTAACTAATGCAATTACCATAAAATTCAGGTATATTAGTAGAACCATTGTGAATCATTGGTAATTGATATGAAACTTAGGATAGTGCTAAGAATATCAATAGAACCGGTGAGAAATTGGAGATTAACTAAAACAGTTGATCCATTCATAGTCAAACACTAAGAAAGTACTGAGAAAACATTCAAAGATTAACTAAAAGTTGGTCTATTCATAAAATAAGCTTTTCATTAAAATCAAATGATTACATATTGTTGTTTACAAAAAAATACAGAAGTTTATTCTATGGGACGCTTTCCTTCAGCCTTAGAGACATGAGTCATGCCATCCGGAGGATCATCCAAAGTAAAAGGAGAATTGATGAAGTTAAGGTCCTGAAGCATCCTGGTATTGCTGCTATTAGGGCGGTCAAGTAAATGTGGAGGAAAAACGATCTCAAGTTCATCATGTAGTTCGTAGTCCTCCAAGTACTTAAAAATCAAACTTTGGGGAATACGGTGAACAGGTACCGAATTAACATCCAATTTAAATGGAAGATTATCAAGCTGTAACAATACCGGATCATACCAATCCCACAGAGAGTCATTACTATCCACCTTCAGCATAGTTAAAGCGTTTATCCAACCCCATTTGTAGGACTCATTCTGGGATTGTTGAAGTCTATCATCGAAATGTCCTAAAGCTTCAATATATTCCTCCATCCAAACTTCTCTTGGCTACTTGTGGAATTGAAAGGTTAATTTATCAACCTGTGATTGCAACTTCTTCAGTACCCCATCCTTAAACTCCAATTGGGAAGATTGAGTAGAGAATTGCTCAGATAAAGTCCAGAGCTTTTGAGACATCTCAATAATATCTCGGTCCTTTGCTTTTAACTGTGCAGCTTGGTTGGAAAGGGCCTATTGGGTCCTAAGTTCCTTTGTAGTTACTCGGCCAACCCTATTTCTAACTCGAAAAGAAGAAGAAGATTTAATATTCTTCAAGGCCTCCAACTCATCTCTTAAAGTAGAATTCTCAGCTTTTAAAAAGGAGTAGCCTTCATTGGTAACGGCAACAGCAGTTCCAGAAGTAGACTTCAGAAGAATTATTTTATCCCTCAAATTGTTATTCTTTTTTTTCCAAAAGTTTAGCAATAGTTTTAGTTTCTTCAACCTTAAGTTTGAGAAGAAACTCCTTTTTGTTATAAACGGAGACAAACTTATCAAAACCCCGACCTGCACTTAAGCTTTAATACTTCTGTTCGTAACTCTGATACAACAATGCTGAAGATTCTTTATATGGTTCTTGAAGTTCCTCTATCATCTCAGAATGGGCAACATTATTTGCCACAACCCGATCAAGTAAGTACTTTAAGTATTGGTAAGCCTCCTTAACCTGCTTTGAGGCATCATCACCGAGAAACTGAGTGATTTCTTCTTCGGACAAGTCCGTATGACCTGTTTTGAAAAAGGCGTTGCACTTCCTCAGTAGCTCGATATCATGAGAAGACGATTGTTCCATCTTCGTAATAAACTAGCAAGAAGAAATAACCACCAATTAACAGTAAGTATGGAAAAAAGATGCAATTAACAGAAGATACGTAAAAGGAACAAAAGGTTATTTTTATTGATAATAAAAAGTTCAAGTACAATTAAAAAAAAAAGAAAAAAGAAACAACAAAAGTAAAAGAGAAAAATGTCGAACAACATTACACCTTCTCGCTCTGCTCAGAAGAAGGGGCTGCAAGCTGAAGTTTCTCAGTTTGCTCAGTTAAAGGAATAGACGACTCATGGACTTCAGATTATTTGGCAAAAGACTCAACCACAAATGAAAACTCTTTAGAAGCAGATTCATATTCAATCCCATCCTCTATAGCTAGAGGAGGACCATAAATATACCTTTGAAAAGGTTCAGAGTCTCCACTTATGTTCAACTCTTAAAGAGAAGCAACCCAACAATCTCTAAAGAATTTTTGCTTCACATATTCAATCTTAGCAAAAGAAACAGAAAAGGATTTGTTCCATCCTTTATCCCAACCAGCACTGAAGGAGGCCTTCACAACAAATTTTCTCTTAGCTCTGGCAGAAGACACAAAGTCCTCAACAGCTTTTGCCCTGCACTCAGCTTCCTCTACCCTGCACTCAGCTTCTTTTTTATGGCGCTCAACTTCCTTTTTTTGGTGCACAACTTCCTCTCTTTGGGACCCATCTTCCTTAACCCTGCGCTCAGCTTCAATGGCATTTGTATTAGAAGTTAGACGAGCAGTTTCAGCTATTTTTAGTTTCTCAGCCTAACTGCTTCTCTCAGTCTCCAAGGTCTGCTGAGATTTAAGCAGAAACTTCTTCAAACCAGACAAAGCTTCCTCCACCTCATTTAGATTCCTGCACCTCATTTGAGGAAGAAGAATCCTTAATTACATTATCCTTCTCTAGCATATTATTGAAGTGTACCAAGAACTGCAAAAGATGAAGATAAAAAATTAGTATAAGTAAGAGATATGAAAGATAACCAAACGAAGAAAAGGAAAATTTCTTACTGATGCAAGGTTCAAAGTAGCCAATTCAGAAACCCTTGTTCTGGGGAGCTTAGTATCCATAACCCTATGGTTTGGAAGGTTACCACATTTGATTAACTTCCTGGATAAACCAGGAATAAGGGCTAATGGAGGAGCATCATTAAAAGAAGTCAAATCAACCAATGATAGTTGATCGGCCAACTGGTCAATTTGTTTCTCTGCAACCCCTCTCCTAAGCCTCCTCAGAGGAACATCAACCTCTGTACAAGATCTATCCTTGGGAATCAGGTCTTTAGAAGTTGGATCCTTAGGAGTTAGATCCTTGGGAGCTGGGGGCTTCACATCATCCTAGGGGCTGGGGGCTTCATAGCACCCCCTATTTTCTTCTTGGCTCCTTCAGTAGAAGACTGGGAGCCAAATTCGCACCATTGTAGAGGTCGGGAAACTTCCTCTTCTTCATAACTTCAAACATAGGAGTATCAGAATCAATAGCAGTCTCTGCGTCAAGATCAATTACCAGAGAAGGATAAGAAACTGATCTAGTAATAAAAGAGGAAACAGTGTTCTTGTACTGGAGCAGATAAGAAGCAGACCTCACGTGCTCCTCAACAACTACTTTGTGAAGTCCCCAGATAAACTTCAACTCTTTTAAATTTACTTCACTCTCTTTGGGGAACTTTCTCTTTTACTCAACTACAAATCAATTTATAAAACAGTAATCAGTATGACATTTTATCAAACATAAACAGGGCAAATTTACTAAAATATAAAACAACCTATTCCATTGCCAAAGAGAGGACATCTAAGTCCTTAATATTTAGCACCTCCAACTAAAGGGGCATATTGCCAATTTTTTACAACTACCCCATGATCAAAATAATCCCTATTAGAATAAGGGAGATTAACTACCAAAGCTTTACTAACAGCCTTCGTTTTCAAATAAAAAGTGATATCACTAGTTACCCACTTATAACAAAACATCATTTCTAAAATCCCTAAATGGGTTCTAAAATTTTTATTTAATCTATGAACTCCATTTACAACTCTCGATGTGTTAGGAGCCACTCTTGCAGGTACAATGTTAAAATATTGACAAAATTCCAAACACAAGGGATTGGGAGGAAAAATGAAACCACATTCAGCAATAAAGATTGAAGGGAACCAATGGCCCTCAACAAGAGAGAAAAAATCATAAGAAAAAGTGGGGTGTTCTAATACAACCCAGGGAGGAATATTAAAGTAAATCTTGAACTTCTCAAGTGACTCGATAGAGTAAACCATGATGAAGAAATCAAAAAGAAGAGAAGAAATATTTTTACAAAGATTTAAGGATTTAGCAAGAACTGAAGACAGGAAAGATAACAGTCGAACGAAAGCAAAAAATCCAGTGGCAGAATCAGAAGAAAGAGGTAGAAGACAATTGAAGTTTTACCGCCCTTTTTATAAGACACATCGAAAACTGGGAAAGGTAATGATTAAAAAGTCCACTTAATTGATTAAAGTTATAGTGGCTGATTTAGTGTTTCAAACTTCCAGTGGGTCGTAGGGCTTAAGCCTTTATGGGTTTTAGGGTTTCTGACTTTTAGGTTTGGGCGACTGATATAGCAATAAAAAGTGAACCCCTGGGTTGAAAGCAACTGACCGGTGAGGGTCTCCTTCTTCTTGTGAATAGCCGTCATTTTTTTATTTAGGTATACTATCGGCACAAATATATACACATATGTAGGTGACAATGAAAAATAGGTGGTCAGCTAGGTTGGTAAGAAAGGAACAGGGGGTGGGCTATGCAACTACCAAGAAGAGAGAAGAAATTGTTGGATTTTTTTTGTACGACATGATTAGTTGTCCCCTCTTTGTCTTATTTTTGGGGATCGGTTAACTGTTAAAAATAAGAAGGAAGTTAATGTGGAGGTAAAGGTCAACATTTTCGGCTGTTGATGTTAGAAATCAGTTACTTCCTTGTTATTGAAGAGGTAGTGGATTATTATGATGATAAGAAAAATCAGATGGGCGAGGTTTCTTAAAAAAAAATAGGCAGCGTCGGGTTTCTCAACTAAGGGAGAGCCATTTTTTTAGCCAATCATTGGCATAAACGTAAAAACCCACCTCTTTATTTTTTGGTCATCATTTCAAAACCTTTTCACCCATTATTTCCAGCCCTTCACCCAAACTTAACAATAATTAAGTTTTAAAGTGAGGGTTTCAAGCTTCTCAAAGTGAAGTTACAAGGGGATTTTCAAGACCATTTTCAAGGGAGGGTTATCAAGGACCACTTTCAAGGGCTATTCAATATTTCTTTTTGCCAAAACGAAACTTAGTTTGGGACGCATTTGAGGCAAGTAACTTTTTACTCTCCTCTTTTTTTATGTGTATTTGTTAAATTCACCTAAACTAAACTTTGGTGTTAAAATTAATGAATAACCCTTAGAAAATTGGGCAATCCTAAATTATGTTATAAAGGGTGGAGTTAAATAGTTTCATATACTTGAAAATACATGTTGAGCATATTAGTTTGTGAAAATAAATTGTTGACATGAACGTGTGAAAATGATATTTTTGTGTTTAGACCTCGTTGGTAGAATTGATAATCTGAGATACGAGAATAGATGATGCACACTTAATTTAGAATCAAATTGTTCTGAAAGTTCGTTCGCCTAGTAGTGTTCTACCTTATACTTGAAAAGTATTACTTTTGATACGTATGTTCCAAATTGATGAGATTTGTTACGAGGCTCTTATTAATGCTATAATAACCACTGTAAGTATATTGTCCATGACTTGGGACAATTGTTATAGATTAATGCACCCCTTATTATGTAACATACCCACGTAAAATAATTACGTGTCCCTTTTATATAAGAACTCAATATGAACCCACGTTTGAGACTATGTATTGTTGATGCACACTTCATTATGTCGACGTTAGAAGGAGTAGGGTAAATGACTATGATTGATTTGGTTGTTTAATAGTAGTGTTGGATTAATTCAAAGATTTTACGTGTAGACATTTAAATTCTTGTCCTACTCTCACATAATAAACCTTAAAAAAAATTGACTTAACAACTACCTTATCTAAATGAAAGTATATCGGGGGGGTTCCTTGTTTGGATTTCACTTTGGTGAGACGCCCCACGTACAGAGTTTAGAGATGGGTTGTAGTGACAACTTCAATCAATAACTGAATTATAAACTTTCAAACTTATACTTTTCGTTATGAGGAATCCCTTGCATGTTATGAGGAATCCCTTGCATGTTATTTGTCTATTTAACTCTTTATAAAATCATTTAAAATATATATAGTGAATCCTAAATAGTACAATCAAGTCGGCGTAATTAGGATAAATGAGGGTTGAGTAGTTTTCTCGAAGTGAATACTTATGTGTTAAAATGTCAATATTAATTGAACATGTTAAATAGACATAAATGGGTGGGTACCGTGGAGGGACACCTCGATACTATGATATGTAAATTTCCAGCCATGCGAATACCAAGTGGTGTCATGGCATGATAAGTGATGTTTATGATTATTGTGTTATGTGAATTCCCGGCCATGCGAATATCAGGTGGCGTCAAGGTGCGAAATGTGATTATTTAAATTTGGCGTACCGCATGTTTATGGGATGGCCGAGATGAAGGGGCGCTTGTAGGTTACGTGGTAATTAATCAATGAGCATAATTAATTAATGAAAGTAATTGAGATTAGTACATGTGATTAGATAAATTTGGCTTGCCACATGTATTTGAGATGGCCGATAAGAAGGGGTACATATCGGTTACAAGTTAATGAATTATTGAGCAAGTCGGTTAGTTATTGATTAGTTAATGAGAATGATTAATTAATGGTATTAAATGAGATAATTCCAATACATTGTAGGACTACGTTTATTGGTTGGGTGGTTCATTAAATTATTAAACTGTGACTTTGTCACCTATGCATATAACTACTTTGAGTTGCGTAGCTAAGTTACTTGCTATGGTTTTGTAGACACCCCATTTTATTACCCCTTAAACTCTCCTTAGGTACTTAGAACCTCCCTTCATCACTACAAATCCAGGTCATACCCCGAGTACTGACCTAGAAGCCATCGGGCACTCCCAGGCTCCGTTTGATCAAAAGTCAAAGTCTTCAGCTTGACCGAGACTGAATGAATCTTTAAAGGGAACTGAAACCCCTTTCCAATGGTTTGTCCCGTGCACGATTCGAACTTACAGCACGGACGAATGATCCGTTTTACTCCAAGAGGTCACCAAACTCTTCTAGGGCCCGGTTGACCAAAGTCAACTCCTTGAACCAGATCAAACTCTTTGGAATGTCGAAGTAAATCTCCTAAACTTTCCAACGGTCCATCCCGTGCATGATTCAGACTTACCATGCGGACGAACGATCTGTTTGCGTCCGACGTTTTATCCTCCAAAGGATTGATGGGCACTTCCGAGCCACATTTGACCCAAAGTCAACTCCCAAACCCGAGAGCGGTCCAAATGACTTTAGAAGGTCTCTGAAATAAATTTCCAATGGTCCACCCCGTGCATGATTCGGATCAACAGTTTTCACTCTGCGATCAATTTTTCGAAAAGGTCAGAAAGACACTGCCAACCGGCACGTCCCAGACCCTGCCTATCGGCAGTGTGCCTAAACACACCTGTCGATTGGTAGGACCAGGGCTATGCCAATCGGTAATGCCCCGGGCCTGTAAAAAGGATTCATTTGTCCTCATTGCAAAGGGGGGGCCAGATCTGATAGACATCACTCTCTAAAAATCCAGAAAACCTCTCTCGAAGTCAACGTGATTTCCACATCCAAATCCCTTTCCAACCTTCACTTTTCATCATACTTTTCATCAAACTTGGTGAATTCACTACCCTCCATCATCATCCAAGTGCAAGGGATGCTCTCCAACATCCAAGATCAAGCTCAAGATCTTCAAGAAGGTCCAACTTTCTCAACTCTCTCTTTAAATTCCCCTAAATTCGCATTAACTTGTTTTATTACTTAGGACTTTTGTTCTCTCATCTCACATATCCTAATATAATTTTTATTTAGTATTATTGCACATCTATTATATTAATATAAATAATAAACCTAAAAAAGAAAAAGAAAAACAGGGTTTGCTCATAAATTCCAAATGGGAATTTTCACAATTTTCTCACAACTAAAACACTTTTTTACATACACACACACAAATAAGAGAATCCTGAAATTGGATTTATAGAATAACCCCACCCCTCGTTTTTCATGCGACCTACGTGGACTTTCATGCCTCTATAGGCTACGTTGGCTTCTCGGGGAAAAACCCGAGACTCGAGTCCAATTCTTACTTTTTCTCTCTTTTTCTATTTTTCTCTAAACTCAATTCTCTCATATTATATATATTTATTCTTAGTAGTGTATTATCCCATATGCGTTATAGTTCCATCGTAACAATCAACTTAAGGATAATCGCGTAAATCCAATTTTTTAATATTATTTTTACATTCCTACAAATGACTCGCTTTACCTTATCCATGGTACATCGATGACTCCTACTTCCATTATATATACACATGCACACACATCACGGGGAAAATAGCAAAAACCCATGAGAGACCGTAAGGGCGGAATGGGTGCCTAACACCTTCCCATTTCGTAACGTAGCCTCTGAACCCTTTTCGAATTATTTTGGTTTCGTATGTATCAGTATGTCTTTGAATGCTGTCCTTTGGGATGGCTCCCTTTATTTTGTCTGTTTTGAGTAAAATAGACTGGCGATGCCATATCTCTACATTTTTCACCTCATCAATGACGCCGGCTGAAGCGCTCCTGAGAGGGACGCGCGGGACCTAGGATCCTCACTTCGCCCGCCGCCTCGAGGATCGGGGATGGCCACAATGGCGACTCCACTGGGGATTATATTTTGAGGGCTAGACTCTATTTACATGGATGTTATGCTTGTTTATATTTTCCTCCATTTTACATGTTCCCCTTTTCCATGTGTATCCCATGCTTATGCTTCTATTCGCACACTTGTAGAAAAATTCTCCATGTACACTTCACACCACATGCACCTAGGATCACATGTATCCATATACTGCACGCATCACCCATCCATACTTGGTGTACCATTGGTACTTGTACTTTTCTCCCTGTTTGACATAATCAAGAAAGACATTCTCATAAGATACTAATCAGAGAATCATGCATGATTCACACACAACATCACCAAAGAGCATTGTTATTTACCAAATTTTGTCCAGTAACTGGAGCGTCACTTCGCGATGGGCGCTGGTCCGACAGGGCGCAGTTATCCTAAGAGATATGACTCTCACCTTCCATTGGCCAAGTACCTTCGATATATACGGTTCCCCCGCATCGTACCACTTGACTGAAGTCATGACGGGAGGTATATCGTAGGGAACTCGTTCACGTATGCTGAGTATATCGAATTCTCTCTCACACATACCGTCCCCATGAGGTATATGGTGAGGCAATTCACGTACACTCAGGTATATAAAATGGCTTGTCCACACGTACCGATTACCCACAAGAGCAATACGTGTATCGTGGAAGTCACGCCAAAGGGAGGAACCCTTTCCAATTCACCCAACCAAACTGCATACCCGCATATAGGTGTCAATCCAAGGACACATGTTAGATTGTCGGTTTTTACTCAAAACTTTGCCGAAATTTCGAGTTGGCCTGCCACCCGAATTTTTGCGCGTTTTTAAAACAAGACCCTATCCGTGAGCCTGGGCACAAGTCCAACCATAGCTTTGCATATATTACAAACCCAACTTTTCCAAGCTCGGGTCTCGTCTGGTATTTCATTTTGCATTTAGAAGAATTTAATACAAGTGAGAACATAATAATTATAATAATCATGCTGAGGTCTGTCTCCCCAAAAAAAAAATCCAAAAAAATTTCTCCCTTATCTATTAAAAAGCCAAAAAAAAACATTTATCCTCTCTTTATTGAAAATCCAAAATTTTGTCTTTTCATCTAAAAAAAAAAAATTCATCCCTTTTTTCTCAAAAATAAATCCCATTTTTGCGCCTTCTCAGGTCGATCGCAAACCCTTGGCCTGGCTCCTTATTGGCTTCGGCCTTCAGTCAAGTCACCTCGGAGTTTGGTACATTCCCTTATTACTTCTTCCGAGTTCGGAATCCATCCACTTTCCATGGATAACACAGATCAAGTACCAGTTGTGCAGTCGGATCTGACGGCAGTCCTAGCTCAGCTTGTGTCCAAGATTGATAACCTCCAAACTGAGGTCTGAGAGATGTAACGAAATCAGATTCCCATTCCTCAAGAGCCCGAGGGCCTATTACCTCATGCTATGGATCCACCTGAGCCTATCTGGGTTCTCGAAGAGTATCAGCATGCTCCACATGCCCCTCCTGCTATTGGGCCACCGCCTGCCCATCTTTCGATGCTGGACTCGCCCAGCATGGGGATAATTTACCTATGATCATTGATCCGAAGGAAGAGGAGCTGAACAAAGTCAAAGAGGACCTCAAGATGCTCACCAAAAAGTGTGAACAAGTCAGAATCTTGGGGAATTTTATGGACTACACCCACATGTCTCCTTATCCTAAAGCGAGGTTAACCGAGAAGTTCAAGATGCCAAACATCGAGAAATTCGAAGGAAGTGGACCCCCAATTGTTCATCTCCGCAGCTATCACCGTTCCATGACTCTAATAGGGGCTTCTGAAGAAGTGATGGCCCAATTATTTCAGTAAACTCTAAAGGATAGCCCCCTTCGATGGTTTTTATCTCTCAAAGAGTCCAGAATTCGTAGTTGGGAGGATGTAGCCCGGGAATTCATGTCACAGTACAAATACAATGAAGAGCTTGAGGTCACTCGCCATGATTTAGAGCTGCTGAAATATCACTCTGGGGAATCAATTAGTAACTTCATATCCCGATGGAGGGAAAAAGCAGTAACCATGACCAATCGGCCATTCGAGGAAGAATAAGTCAGCATAGTGAAGAAGAATTTCTTACCCCATGTCCGAGCAACGATGGGAGGACAATACTATCCCCACTTCCGAGCTCTCAGAGAAGCAGGGTTAGAAATCGAGTAAAGTCTTGCTAAAACAGATGTCGAACCAAAGAAGGTGTCCGGACAGTTCAGCCCCAGGAAATATGATAAGCCTGCCAGTGCTGCAGTCTCAATCATCAATAACATCTCTCAACCAACCACATTATGGGAACCGAAAATCCGCCCTATCCCAGCCCGAAAGGAACACACCGAGCTCCATGCTCCCCTATCCAAAGTTTATCAATCCTTGTTGATCCGAAACCTTATCAAACCCTTGGACCCTCGTCATTTGCCAAATCCACTCCCAAGAAACTTCAAGGCAGATGCGCATTGTGCCTTTCACCAAATTGCTGGCCATACCACCGACCAATGCTTTCACCTTCAAAACGTAACCCAAGGTCTAATTGACCGGGGTACCATTGCCCCACCAGCTACTCCTAAGCCAAACACTACTCACAACCCACTCCCAAATCATGCCAATGCTATCTTTCTGCAAGAAAAGCCAGAATTCGATCCCTCAACCCTAATCACACCCACATACTCTCCTAAACCTCTCTAAATTTGCCCATATTTCCTCCCACACCTTGTTAGCCTCGCTGATCAAGCACTCTCACTCCTTACTAGAGCATCCATCGATGTCCATACCCGTTCTGAAAATAGAGGCATGGAATTATCAGAAGCCTTAAACCAACTCCTAGAGTTCGGCCTAAAATTTCCCTCACAGATGATCATTGATTGGCAGAGGTTCAGCACGTTGTTCTTGGACGCAAGAAAATGGACCCGAGAATTTGACTATTGGGTTGTACCGATCGATGAAGTCAGTCTAGATGATGTCGTCTAGATTATGGAATAATTATTCAGGCAAACCAACGATATCTGCAGTATAACCGAGTTACTTAATACTCTGAAATTACAAGGGCGCATGGTCCCTTCACCCTCACATATCCCAACAGAATGGGAAGACCTATATAAAGAAGTTGTCGAAGTTATGGAATGCATTGACTTTGCATGGAAATATAGAATTATTTCCATCGGATGGGGGGGAAGAGTTCGAAGACTCGAATAAAGAGCAACCTTCAGAGAAAACTGGTCCGGTAGCCGACATGTGTGGGATGATATTATCTAAAGAACTCCTCAAAGGAATAAACAAGGTAGCAGAACAACCCGAGGTTGATGAGGAAATGGGATTCATGTTCTTCCCTTCTTCAGTAAATCACAAGACCAGATCAGGGAGGCATTACCAGATCCTAAGCTCACTACCAGCTATTGACAAGGGGAAGAGTGTGGAAAACCTTCCTATGCCAGAGATGAACCTCGAGGAAAGCAACATCCTCGACCAACTAGAGAAAACTCAAGCTAACATCACTCTATGGTGGATTTTTATGTCTTTTCAACTACAAGAAACGCTTTGATCAAGTTGCTCACTGGACCCAAAGTTCCTCCCTCTACCACCCCAAAAGAAGCGATAAATTTGGTCGGATCCTTGACCTATACCCTAATGATATCCTTTTCCGAAGAAGATATCCCCAAAAGTAGGCCAACCCACAATCATGCACTCAACATCTCCGTCGAAGTTATGGGGAAGGTTGTACCACTTTCTCTTGTCGATAATGGATCTGCCTTGAATGTCTGCACACTGAGAACCTTCAAATGTATAGGACTGAAAGAAAGTGACCTCGCTCCAACCTCCGCTGCTGTACGTGCCTACGATAATACCCATCGGGAGGTGATGGGATCCATAAAGCTTGTAATAGGGGCTGGCCCTATAAACCCTGCCGTCGAATTCCAAGTTATTGACATCCTAGCTTGTTTCAATCTGTTGCTAGGACGACCTTGGCTTCACAGTATCAAGGGAGTGTCTTCCTCACTCCATCAGAAATTAAAATTATTCGCTGGTGGACGAGTCATCACCATTTTGGGCAATAATGATAATACCGAGGATGCAAGTACCAACAGTCCAATTCTTGAGATACAACACGGGTCAAATGATATGCTCCTATCATGATTCCGAGTTGAACCACCTCTACTCCCAGCAGGGGATGACTTCAAAGAAAGGGTTTGTTCAGAATATAACCCTCATGGCAACGTCAATGTGATTCAGATGTTCAGAAACATACACTTCATGCCCGGACTGGGGCTAGTACAAAGACAACAAGGTATACTCGAGCCGATTAAACTAAAGAAAGATTTCCCTCCTTATGGTTTGGGGTATCAACCATCAGAACAAGAGCTCAGAATGGTCCGCTAGTCTCGACTAAAAAGAGGACTAGACTGCATCCAGACTATCCCTGGTGACTCCTTGAATGGACGATTCATCAAAGAGGGCGAAGACTTCCCCTTTTGTGGCTTTCCAGAACCATGGTATGACCATACAGACAAGAAGATGAAGTCTGGAATGGATATCTTTTTCCAAGACAGCTACCCATGGGCCGAGAGTTCCCAACACCATCTACAACCACTCATCAAAGATACCGAAGAGACTGAGGAAAATAACTCTGAAGATTCCTTCAATTTATAGACACTGGAGATGACACTCTGTATGGTTCACTCAGGCACTACATCACTAGATCCATGCCAACAGATTAAAGCTACGGATATACCTCTCCTCAACTGGCATGCTGCGCTAGTTCTACCTATTGAAATCTCCCCTAATCCCATTGTTTACCCCATTTCTTCTTCTACTGTCTATCCTTGCTCAAATGTAATCGAGACCTCCTTTGATGAGGTTCTGAATGTTGTTTTTCCTATCAATGAAATAAACGAAGATTTTGAGTATCTTGTTGTGCCTTACATTGATTGTCTAGATTCTAATCAAACTTTTGATGATGATGATGATTTTGCGAATGAACAATTCTTAATTGATCTAAATAAGGTTAATAATAGACAACATAACCACGTTCAAGTTAATGAAGAAGAAACTGTTGTTACTAACCTCGATTCTAGTAGCCAACTGTGCAAGATTAGAATAGGGTCTACCCTTAACGAGCATGAGCGTGAAAAACTCGAAGAATTTCTAAAGTAATTCGTGGATGTCTTAGTATGGTCCTATGACGATATTATCGGGATTGATCCTAAAATAGCTCGGTATGAGATTCCCACTCTCCCAGATTACTAGTCGGTTAAACAAAAATTGAGAAAGCTCTGCACCGAATGGTCGCTCAAAGTCAAAGAAGAGGTGGTCAAGCGGTTGAACGTAGGCTTCATTCGTGTGATCGAATATCCTACATGGCTAGCCAACATAGTGCTTGTGCCGAAATCAGGAGGGAAGGTTCAGATGTGTGTAGACTACCAGGACTTGAACAAAGCCTCTCCAAAGGATGATTATTCGTTACCCAATATAAACATGATCGTGGACAACACAGCCCGTCATTCTCTCAAGTCATTCGTCGATGGGTTTTCCAGACATAACCAAATCAAAATGCACCCAGACCACTAAGAAAAGACCGCATTCATCACCCCATGGGGAACTTTTTGCTACACTGTTATGCCATTCGATCTCAGGAACACTGGGGCTACCTACCAGAGGCCTGCCACAACCATCCTGCATGATATGATTCATAAAGAAGTTGAGGTCTATGTGGATGATATGATTATTAAATCCAAGATAAGAGAGGGTCATGTTCCTTCTCTCTGAAAGTTCTTCCAACGATTGCGATAGTACCAGATGAGGCTCAATTCGCAAAAATGTGTCTTCGGTGTTCCAAAGGGGAAACTCTTGGGATTCATGGTCAGTGAGAAAGGAATAGAAGAAAATCCCGCCAAGCTGAAAGCTATACTTGAGATGCCACATCCCCGAACAGAGAAAGAAGTCCAAGGTTTCCTTGGAAAATTACAATTCATCAGTCAATTCATCAGCCAGTTAACCTCCATCTACGAACCTATCTTCAAACTCCTCCGAAAGGATTCAATGAAGGTTTGGAACGAGGCCTGCCAAGAATCTTTTGACCGAATCAAACAATATCTGACCCAACCCCCGTTACTCCTATACCTAACCATAATCAACACTGCAGCTGGGGATTTTCTAGCCCAATACCTTAAAGATTCTGGCAAAGAAAGATCCATCTATTATGCCAGTCGCAAATTGGCCAGATACGAAGTCAACTACATTGCTTTGGCAAAGGCATGTGTCGCACTTGTGTGGGTCACCCAAAAGTTACGGCACTAAATGCTCGCCTTCCCTATCAAACTTGTATCCCGAATGGACCCCATCAAATACCTGCTTAAAAAACCTACCTTATCCAGCTGAATGTCCCGATTTTTAATGCTCCTAACCGAGTTTGATATCATGTACGTCATGCAGAAAGCCACAAAAGGAAGAGCCATCTCTGACTACCTCATTGATTACCCCATGGATGAGGCCGATGTCTGGATCTCTGAATTCCCAGATGAAAACATCCTCTGCACTGCCCAGGATAACCTCCGATGGTAAATGTTCTTTGACGGCGCTGCCAACAAAAAGGGATATGTCATTGGGATACTTCTGATTGCCCCAAATTACTCTCACACTCCTATCGCCATCAAGCTAGATTTCCCTTGTACTAATAATATGACTGAATACGAGGCATGTATGATAGGCCTTAAAGTTGCTCTTGATAAAGGTATTCAATGCCTAGACATCTACGGGGATTTCGCCCTCATCATCGGTCAAGTGCTCAAAAAATGGAGAGTCAAGGACGAGAAGCTCCAATCCTTCCATTCCCACTTGGAAGAACTAGCCTCCCAATTCCAAGACATCACCTTCCATTATCTACCTCGAGCCAAGAATAACCTAGTAGATGCCCTTGCTGCCTTAGACTCTATGGTCGACATGCCCGAAGGAATAATAATGAACCCCTTCCAGATTCAAAAGCAAGAAAAACTAATCCACTGTTACCACATTGAGCTCGTCACCATAGACGATCCCGAGCTAGCCAATTGCTGGTACTATGATATATGGCTCCTCCTCAAGCATGGTAGGTATCCGAAGGGCTCCAACAAGAAAGATCGAGCAACTCTTTGAAGACTGGCTGCCAGTATATCATCTGTCACAAAGCATTGCTCAAAAGGAACTCCAATGGAACTCATATGCACTGTATCGCAAGGGCTGACATTGAAAAGATAATGTAGAAGATCCATAGCGGGGAATGCGGACCCCACATGAACGGTCACATGCTTGCCAAGAAGATCATCCGACAGGGCTACTACTGGACTACCATGACCCAGGATTGCACCGCCTATATCCAGAGATGCCTCAAATGCCATTAATTTTCCAACCTTTAGCATCTGCCTCCGCGCTAATTATACAACATGAATTTTCCCTGGCCGTTACCCACCTGGGGTATCGACATTATAGGGAAATTTATATCGAAGGCTTCCAACGGGCATGAGTTCATCCTAGCTGCTATTGATTACTTCACCAAATGGGTCAAAGTTGAGTCACACGCAGTGTTAAATGCCAAGACAGTGGCCAAATTCATCAAGAAAACCATCATCTGTCGATATAGGGTTCCGCACGAGTTAGTGTCAGATAACGAGTTGAATTTTAAGGCAGAAGTTACAGAAGTAGTCAACGAGTATGGGATTCAGAGACACATATATTCTCCCTACCGACCTCAAACTAATGGTGCAATCGAAGCTGCTAACAATAACCTCAAGGCCATTATTAGCAAGACGACCGAAAGCTGTCGAGATTGGGCCGACCGGATCTCGTACGCCCTCTGGGGCTATCGAACTTCAATTCAAACCTCTACTGGGGATACCCCTTACTCTATGGTTTACGACATGGAAGCAGTCCTACCTGTGGAGCTGGAAATACCCTCGCTGTGCGTCATGCTTGAAAACAAGGTCAGTGAAGAAGACTGGTGCCAAAGCCGTCTTGACGAGCTGACCCTCCTAGACGAAAGGAGATTAAAAGCGCTATACCACATACATGGGTACCATCATCGAATAGTGTGATCCTTCAATAAGAGAGTCAATGATAGCGGTGTCTGAGGAGGGGATCTAGCCCTCAAAGAGATCATAGAACCCATCTGGGACCTCAGAGGGAAATTCAAACCCAATTGGAGCAACCCCTACATTATTAAGAAGATCTTTTTCGGCGGTGCCTCCATGCTCACCGACTTATATGAGGAAGATATGGCTCGTACAGTCAACCTGGAACGTCTCAAGAAGTTCTACCCCTAGTCCGAAATCTCAGCGCGCTATGACTCTTCTCATCTCCCTTCTATTCTAAAAAAAATCTCTTCATTTCCTTCTACCCAGAATTACGTGGGCCTGATCCTCTGCAAAACCATTTTCAAATAATTTAAAAATATTTAAAACCCCAGAGGTACGTAGGCAGCTCATTCACCTTACATGAGCATGGCCCTTTCTTTTTCACAAAAAACTTTTCTTTTCTTATCTCCGAGAATGACAGTTCATTCTAACATATACTTGAACAAAAGGATTATGTATGCCTTAGCGATAGGTATAGATAATTCAAAAATACAAAACTCATCAAAGGCACAGCTGGATGATAAAAAACTTGTTTATTTCACTAATAAGAAATTTCTATATAGATTACATGAGAAATGGAACGGATAACTCCCTTCCTAAAAAAGCCAAAATAAAATCCCCACATTTATTCCCCATTACAAAATAAACTCTCCAAGAGTCCTATCCACAGCTACCAGAGGAGCCCGCTCCATCATCATCATCTGCATCCTGGGGTCCCCAAGCTTCCCTTGCCTGAACAGAGTGCCGCAGGCGCTCCATGGACCGATAAGCTCGAACCAGCTTAAAAAAAACCACAACACCTCCCTCCATGGTATTAAATAAGACAAGCCACCTTTGTATAGTCTCCACTGTCAATATCTTACTGACCACCCTTCTCCACAACCACTTCATATAATCCCCAGGGATATGCCAAACTCTCCCAACAGACTGAGAAGGACGGGTCGACGGAAGTCGATTCTCCCACATAGAGCGAAGACGCATGCGCAGACGCTCAGTCAAATCTTCTACCGAAAAGAAGTCTAGTGTCTGAGGTGGCACGACCTGTTCCCAACCAAATTGACGCAGAAGCCGCTAAGGGAAATAGAAAAAGATATGTATGAGACCAACTAGCCGGGCATACTGGTATTCTCCCAGCTCCAGAATAGGCAGCAACTGTCCCCACCAAGGCACTGACTAATACATATTTAGAGCCCCAAGCTCCACAAACCAGTTCTCCCAGCTCTTAATATCCAAGCCAACGCTGATGAAGTGGAGCGAAAAGAAGTTGGGCACGGTCGACAAAGAATACTCTGGAGGAGTCACCAGGCGGAGTCTCTCAGACAACCACATGAACAGCATCACGGGACTACCCCTCAAAAAGTCAGAACGACCTTCTCGGCAGGCATCCAGACCATTCAAAGTCTTCGCCAGTATCACCGCTGCAGGATTGCGATGGTATGACATCCAGGAAATAATAGCTGTAAGTTATGGGTCCACCAGTAGTTCCCTAGTCACCGACAACAATTTTGATACTAGGCCTAAAACAACGGCTCTGGTATATCAAGCATCGCTAGCCTCCTGCAAATGAATGGACTGTAACACCGCCGAAAGGGAGATCATTCCCCCAGCAACTAGTGGTCTAGCTGCCGACGGTAAAATACGAAGAAGCCCGTCCAATAACTCCCTTGGAGAATGGGAAAACTCAGGAAGAGCTGCAGCAACACTAGGATTTATCCCCAGCATGAAAAAAAATTCCTCGTAGGTAGGACAAACTTCATCCAACCCAAAGAAGAATACATGGTCTTCGGGGTACCAAAATTGCACCATCGCCATCAACATGTTCCACTCAATGGGCCGATTGCGCCACAAAGAAACCCGACGGATACTGAAAGCATCATAGTCGATGTAAGGACATTTTTTGTCCATTATTAATTTGTTATGTCGTACGCTGTTACACCATTGAAGAAATTCAAAGA
This sequence comes from Sambucus nigra, assembly GCA_949130495.1. Classification (NCBI taxonomy): domain Eukaryota; kingdom Viridiplantae; phylum Streptophyta; class Magnoliopsida; order Dipsacales; family Adoxaceae; genus Sambucus; species Sambucus nigra. The sequence continues at coordinate 513,183,447 of OX422221.1, read as the reverse complement.
TTCATACAGTGATCAACGAATCCGAATATCAAAAGAAGAAGAGGAATCAAAGTCTGACAGGCCGGACTGGTCCGCCCTGGAAAAAGAATCGATCCGCCTGCGAACTGGTCCGCCTCAGACCCGGATCGGTCCGCCTGTTGAAAATCCAGTACACCCCGGACCGCAAGCGAACCAAAGAAGCCAAAAATAAAAAGAACCGGTCCGCCTACCCGAACCAATCCGCCTCAGACCCGGATCGGTCCGCCTAAGATAATCTTCAGCAGATCGTGGTCAGATTTTCTAGGCTAAACGTTTCCTTTATAAACCCACTACGGGAAGTGGTTTTCTAAGACTTCCATACACGATTTTCAGAGTATAAAAAACTCTAAGTCTTCACCTATTGAGTACCAAGACTCTAGGTTTTTTATTCACACAAATTTCCAAACACTTATGAATCACTTTGCAACCCAGGAACGCACTTTTGTTGTTCATACCATTGTGGAGAAGACCGTTCTTCTTCTTCATTGCAGCCCTACTGGAAAGGGATAACTCCAGCCACCGACTACAGAATCCGACACCTGAGGGTAATTCTTAGTCACTTGTATTTTCATTGTAATCCAAAATTGTACAGTTACAATATTATAATGAAAATAAATGGTTTTGCCCCTTAGGGGAATATTTGCTCTATTGTGTGTATTTGATTAATATTCATGATCTACTTCTTGATTAAATCACACCTAGTTGCATGTTTAGGGTTTGTTTGAGTTAAAAGGTGTTTAATATATAATTTTCTCATTTGAATGCAAGCGCATACTCTCTCAAATTGGTATCAGAGCAGGTTACGCTAATCTATCGTGTATTCCTATTTTCCGCAAAATCTTTTCTAAGATATCATTTTTCTGAAAAAATTAATTTTTGAAAAGTACGTGTTCAAATGGAGAAATCATATAATAAATTACCTATTTTTGACGGGACAAATTATGCTTATTGGAAAGCCCGAATGAGGTCGGCTTTAAAAGCCATAGATGAAAGGGTTTGGATTTTAGTTGAAAGAGGGTGGACACCTCCCTCCGTCACTGTGGAAAGCGTGACTAATTTAAAACCTGTCACCTCTTGGACTGAAGATGAATTTAGGTGGTCTTCTTTTAACTCTAAAGGTTTGAGTGCTATTTCCGGTTCCATCACTCCCGATGAGTTCCGACGTATCATGACGTGCACCACGTCAAAGGAGGCATGGGATGTTTTACAACTCACCCATGAAGGAACAAATGCTGTGAAAGAGTCTAAATTGCAAAATTTGACAACTCAATTTGAAACCATCACCATGCATGAAACTGAATGTTTTGATGATTTCTATGCTAGACTTTCTGACATTGTTAATACTAGCTTTAATCTTGGTGAACATATTCCTAATGCTAGAGTTGTCAAAAAGATTCTTCATTCTTTGCCTAAGCGTTTTATCCCTAAAGTCACTGTGCTAAATTCTATGGGTAATTTAAACACGCTAAAATTGGAAGAACTTGTAGGAGATTTGCAAACTTATGAAATTGATATGTTCCCTAAAACTGCTAGGTCTAAAGATAAGGGAATTGCACTTAATGCCAAAGAGAAAAAGAGTGAGGGGTCGGCTAGAAAGAGGGAAGAGTCATCTAGAAAGAGAGAGACTGACACGTCAGATTCTGAGTGTGATTTTAACTTAGATGATTTGGCTATTTTTGCAAAAAAATTCAAGAGGATTCTCAAATTTATGAAAAATGGCAATTTTAAAGATAAAAAGAAATTTGAGAAAAATAAGGTTGAAAAGAAAAATGAAAAAGATTTTAAAGATCCTCCTAAGACAGACAGTGAGAGATGCTTTGAATGCGATGGTAGGGGTCATAGAGCCTTTGAGTGTGCCACACGTCTGAACAGAGAGAAAGGGAAAGCTGTCCTAAATGCTACCCTTAGTGACGACAGTGAGGTTGAGTCGGTGGACTATGGAGATGAGTCACCGCATGAGCATAACATCACCGCACTCATGGCAAGTCATGTGAATACCTCCAATGCTACTCACGACGATGAGGATGCTACGTCACAAGGACACCTCGACAGTGAGAGCGATGAGAGTGAGGGGGAGCATGACTCAAGTGAGAGCGAGTGTGATATCTAACACGCATACGTTGAGTTATATTCTAAATCATTTGAAACCAAGAAGCGTAATAAAACATTAGTTCTTAGGATCACCGCTTTAGAGAAAGATTTAAGAGTGTTTGGAAAAAGAGAGAGTTGTGGTGAGAGTGGAAAAGAAAGAAAGAAAGAACTTGAGAAGATAAGAAGTTTTGAGTGCGATGGGATAGGGCACAAGAAATTTGAGTGTCCCATTAAAATTAGTAGAGAGAGTAAGAAAGATGCCATTCCCACTTCTCTAAGTGATAGTGAGGATGAGGATGGTGATGAAAGTGTGATCCAAAAATCATTTAGAAAGTTGTTTATCGAGACCATGGAAATAAAAAGGTCAAATAGGATCCTAGGTCTTCGAATTCGTGAGTTGAAGGGAGCGAATGATGAGCTAAAAAGGGAAAAAGGTGACTTGACCAACACGATGTCTAGTCTGACGACACGTGTATCCCATCTCGAGGATGATCTCAAACAAGCACGAGAGGTCCAAGTCACATTAGAGAATGCATCTGAAAAGGTTGATAAGATGGTTTCCTATCCCGTTTTGAATGATGTTGGAAAAGGTAATGATGGTACATTCACTATTTTTAATGCACCCGAGCCTATATCCACCTTGGTGAGTGAGTCCCATGGGAGCCCGTCTAGGAATGTTCTTCTCAAAATTGTTGAAAAATTACTTCCTAAACCGGTTTATGTTTGCTCCCACTGCAAGAAGCGAGGACATCTTAGGGAGTTTTGTTCCAAGTTGGGTTTTGTACCATATCATGCCACTTCACACATTCATGCACATACACCCACTCATGACATTTTGCCTGCACATTATGATAGAGAGTTTGCACATATTCACGAGCAAGTGAAGTTTTTGATCAAGACAACACATGATCTAGTGGAGTGTGTTCAAAAGATGTCACCATCTTTGGAAAACTCCACCGTTACTCCCGGTTGAGATCTTATCTTGGTTGCTAGCATATGTTGATTTTCATGCTATTTCTTTTGCCTATTGCTAGCATTTACCATTAGTTTGTTTTATTTTTGTTCATTTTTTATTTCGTTAAAACAAAATTCCAAAAAGATTTTCCTTTAAGAAAAGCACAAAAAGATTTTATTTTGATAAAATTTTTGAAAAATCCAAAAAGATTTCTATTTTTGCTCCTTTTATGGATGAGCATTTAAGATAGCCAAGTCACAACTTCATTCCATATATCCATGTGACTATTTGATAGAGATTTGAGAGGCTACATCATTTCATCCATGTGCTTTACATTGTTTGGAGTCTTTGAGATGTAATTAGTGATATCTTCCTAGATGTTTGACTCTTATATCCTTTATTGCACACATGCACGGCTATACTTGATTATTGCACTTGTCTATCTCATATTGGCTTGAGTGTTTCCATCTCAATTCTGTCTATACAACTTTCAATATGCGATAAAACTTGACAAGATTGGAATGCATGTAAAAACCGTTTTGGTGAGACTGTGTGTTTTTGTATAACGGGGAGGGGCTACAAAAGGTAATCATATATCCTTTGCGCAAAATCCACTGTTAAAAAGGACCTAAAAAATGGAGGAATTTTAATATCCGAGGTCCAAAGAGGTTAAAAGAGCCCGAAAAATTTAAAGGCAATAACAAGCAATTCATGCAAAATATGGGCCACTTAGGTTTCACCATCAATTCTCCAAAGTTTGAGAATTTAGAAAGCCTCTATTCAAAATTATATCTGAGGGAGTTTGGTTGGAGAATATAAACGGGTTTGCACTTCCTTGAAAGTCCTGAAAAAGCATAAAAAGTTTTGGACGTTATTGGTGTAGAAATCATTTTTTGCTTTGATTTGTTGATTTGATTGAGTCAATATCTTATATTTCCTTTTTTTACACCAAAGGAAGACTTTAAGTTCATTCGTTAGGAGTATCCGATATTCATCATGCACATATGTCTTGTTTGTATGCATTGATATTCCTATCGAATTATGTTCACACCCATTCATTAACGCTATCATCAACTTGGTTGCTTTGTGTTCATTCATGGTGTGATTTTGTTTGAAAAATTTTGAAAAATTCAAAAAAATAGTTGTGTATTTCCTTGTGACACCCCGTCATTGCTTGTTTGCATTATTTCTCTCATTTATCTATTTGGGGACATCATAAAAAGGGGGAGAAAGAATTATCACATTAAGGGGGAGTGAGTTTTGTAGTGTTGAGTTGTTTATCACCAATTAGCATATTGGAATATCTGTTTATCTCATTTCAAACTCGATACGTCACTTGGTATTTTTCTTTTTCTCATGTGTGTAGGTACTACATGGATTATCATTGGATTGCACACCCTGATGAGAAAAGTGTTGAAATTCCTGAAGATTCGAAGAGCAAACGTTGAAAGTCTTATTCAATTGTATCTTTCCAATTTTGGGTTCATGGAAGGGTAGATTTGTATAGGCATTTTTAGCTGGTTGATAATTCGGATGTTTGTTTTTATGTATGTACCGGCATAGACATAGGGGGAGATTTGTAAGGACATTTTTTGTCCATTATCAATTTGTTATGTCATACGCAGTTACATCGTTGAAGAAATTCAAAGATTCATACAGTCATTAACGCATCCGAATATCAAAAGAAGAAGAGGAATCAAAGTCTGACAGGCCGGACCGGTCCGCACTGGAAAAAGAACCGATTCGCCTACGAACCGGTCCGCCTCAGACCCGGACCGGTCCGCCTGCTGAAAAGCCAGTACACCCCGGATTACAAGCGAACCGAAGAAGCCAAAAATAAAAAGAACCGGTCCGCCTACCCTAATCGATCTGCCTCAGACCCGGACCGGTCCGCCTGGGATAATCTTCAGCAGATCGTGGTCAGATTTTCTCTCTCTCAGGGTGGTGAAGGTGGAGGACTCTCTCTCTCTCTCTCCTTTCTTAAAAACACTCTCTTCCTCGACATAGGCAGATTCTCTTAGGATCACCGCTTTCCCTTTCTCTCTGTTCAGACGTGTGGCACACTCAAAGGCTCTATGACCCCTACCATCGCATTCAAAGAATCTCTCACTGTCTGTCTTAGGAGGATCTTTAAAATCTTTTTCATTTTTCTTTTCAACCTTATTTTTCTCAAATTTCTTTTTATCTTTAAAATTGCCATTTTTCTTAAATTTGAGAATCCTCTTGAAATTTTTTGCAAAAAGAGCCAAATCATCTAAGTCAAAATCACACTCAGAATCTGAAGTGTCAGTTTCTCTCTTTCTAGATGACTCTTCCCTCTTTCTAGCCGACCCCTCACTCTTTTTCTCTTTGGCATTAAGTGCAATTCCCTTATCTTTAGACCTAGCAGTTTTAGGGAACATATCAATTTCATAAGTTTGCAAATCTCCTACAAGTTCTTCCAATTTTAGCGTGTTTAAATTACCCATAGAATTTAGCACAGTGACTTTAGGGATAAAACGCTTAGGCAAAGAATGAAGAATCTTTTTGACAACTCTAGCATTAGGAATATGTTCACCAAGATTAAAGCTAGTATTAACAATGTCAGAAAGTCTAGCATAGAAATCATCAAAACATTCAGTTTCATGCATGGTGATGGTTTCAAATTGAGTTGTCAAATTTTGCAATTTAGACCGGTCCGCCTGGGATAATCTTTAGCAGATCGTGGTCAGATTTTCTAGGCTAAACGTTTCCTTTATAAACCCACTATGGGAAGTGGTTTTCTAAGACTTCCATACACGATTTTCAGAGTACAAAAAACTCTAAGTCTTCACCTATTGAGTACCAAGACTCTAGGTTTTTTATTCACACAAATTTCCAAACACTTGTGAATCACTTTGCAACCCAGGAACGAACTTTTGCTATTCATACCATTGTGGAGAAGACCGTTCTTTTTCTTCATTGCAGCCCTACTGGAAAGGGATAACTCCATCCGCCGACTACAGAATTCGACACCTGAGGGTAATTATTAGTCACTTGTATTTTCATTGTAATCCAAAATTGTACAGTTAAAATATTATAATGAAAATAAATGGTTTTGCCCCTTAGGGGGATTTTTCCTCAATTGTGTGTGTTTGATTAATCTTCATGATCTACTTCTTGATTAAATCACACCTAGTTGCATGTTTAGGGTTTGTTTGAGTTAAAAGGTGTTTAATATATAATTTTCTCATTTGAATGCAAGCGCATACTCTCTCAGTCGACATTATAAGAGCACATTGCTTCCAAAGCTTCGAGGTAGTTGGCAAACTCAATGCTACTAGGGAGAGCCATCTTGCAAGACTAAGAGATAGTATGCAAGTAAGTAAGAATGTTAAGGTGTGATGAAAACACTCCACCACTTACCCCTTTTTATACTTGAAAACCCTTACAAAAGACATGACCCCTGCATAAATCGAAAGAAATCCTATCCCGCAAAGTATAAGAGGCTGAAGAGGGCACTAATCAAAAGCTTTGAATTAATGGGACTGGACTTGACTGTCGATAGACAGGAAAAGGGTCTTGCAAATCGGCAACCCTCTATTTTTGGAAATTTTCCTTTTTCCTCTTTTGACAAAATCATAATTGACCTCGGTCCTCGGTCGTCACCTCTCTTAGGTCAGAATTGACCTCGATCTTAGATCGTCACCTTAGTTAGGTCAGAATTGACCTCAGTCCTCTGTCGTCACATCTTTTAGGTTAGAATTGACCTTGATCCTCGGTCTTCACCTCTGTTAGGTCAGAATTGACCTCGGTCTTGGATCGTTACCTTAGTTAGGTCAGAATTGATCTCGATCCTCGGTCGTCACCTCTCTTAGGTCAGAATTGACCTCGATCCTGAATCTTCACCTTAGTTAGGTCAGAATTGACCTCGATCCTCGGTCGTCACCTCTCTTAGGTCAGAATTGACCTCGATCTTGGATCATTACCTCAGTTAGGTCAGAATTGACCTCGATCCTCGGTAGTCACCTCTCTTAGGTCAAAATTAACCTCATTCCTTGGTCGTTACCTCTCTTAGGTTAGAATTAACCTCGATCTTAGATCGTCACCTTACGCTCGCAGAATTGGCTTCGACTCGCAGAATCGGTCATCTAATCTTCAAGTCCTCTGAATTGGCTTCAATCCACAGAATTGGTCATCTCATCTTCAAACCCTCAGAATTGGCTTCGACCCGCAGAATTGTTCACCTCATCTTCAAGCCCTCAGAATTGGCTTCGACCCACATAATTCGTCATCTCACCTTAGGCCCTCAGAATTGTCTTCGACCCGCAGAATCGGTCACCTCATCTTCAAGCCCTCAGAATTGGTCACCTCATCTTCAAGACCTCAGAATTGGCTTCGACCCGCAGAATTGGTCACCTCATCTTCAAGCCCTCAGAATTGTCTTCGACCCGCAGAATTGGTCATCTCAACTTAAGCCCATAAAATTGGCTTCGACGCGCAGAATCGGTCACCTCTTCCTTAAGCACGCAGAATTGGCTTTGACCCACAGAATCGATCATCTCATCTTTAAGCCCTCAGAATTGGCACAGAATTGGTCACCTCATCTTCAAGCCCTCAGAATTGGCTTTGACCTGCAGAATTGGTCATCTCACCTTAAGCCTTCATAATTGGCTTCGACCTACAGAATCGGTCACCTCATCTTCAAGCCCTCAGAATTTGCTTCGACCCGCAGAATTAGTCACCTCGTCTTCAAGCCCTCAGAATTGGTCATCTCACCTGAAGCCCACAGAATTAGCTTCGACCCGTAGAATTGATCACCTCATCTTTAAGCCCGTATAATTGGCTTCGACCCGCAGAATTGGTCATCTCACCTTAAGCCTACACTATTGGCTTCGACCCATAGAATTGGTCATCCCCAGCATGCTCCTTAGGTCCTTAGGATCGACCTTGACCCTCTGAATTGGTCCTCCTTGTTCCTTACTCCTCAAAATCAACCTCGACCCTCTGAATTGGTCATCCTCTTTCAAAAAGCATCATGCGGTGTCTATTAGATAGCTATCGCTTGTTCGAAACTCACCCGTCGATGGGCTTTATAGACACCCCATTCTGTTACCCCTTAAACTCTCCTTAGGTCCTTAGCACCTCCCTTCATCACTAAAAATCCAGGTCATACCCCGAGTACTGACCTAGAAGCCATCGGACACTACTAGGCTCCATTTGACCAAAAGTCAAAGTCTTCATCTTAACTAAGACTGAATGAATCTTCCAAGGGCACTAAAACCCCTTTCCAACGGTCCATCCCGTGCACGATTCTGACTTACGGCACTGACGAACGATCTATTTTACTCCGAGAGATCACCAAACGCTTCCAGGGTCCGGTTGACCAAAGTCAACTCCCCAAACTGGATCAAACTCTTTGGAATATCGAAGTACATCTCCTAAACTTTCCAACGGTCCATCCCGTGCGCGATTCGAACTTACCATGCGAACGAACGATCCATTTGCGTCTGACGTTTTCCCGTTCAAAGGACCAACGGGCGCTTCGAGCCACATTTGACCCAAAGTCAACTCCTGAACCCGAGAGCGAACCAAAGGACTTTTGAAGATCTCTAAAATACCTTTCCAACGGTCCGCCCTGTGCATGATTCGGATCAACATTTTGCACTCTGCGGCCGATTTTTCGAAAAGGCCAGAAAGACACTGCCAAACGGTAGGTCCCAGACCCTACCTATCGGCAGTGTGCCTAAACACACCTGCCGATTGGCAAGACCAGGGCTATGCCGATTGGCAATCGCCTGGGCGTATAAAAATGAGGCCTTGCCCTCATTGCAAAGGGGGGCCCAGATTTGATAGACATCACTCTCAGAAAATCCAGAAAACCTCTCTCGAAGTCAACGTGATTTCCACATCCAAATCCCTTTCCAACCTTCAATTTTCATCATCCTTTTCACCAAACTTGGTGAATTCACTACCCTCCATCATCATCCAAGTGCAAGGGCTGCTCTCCAACATCCAAGATCAAGCGTAAGATCTTCACAGAAGGTCCAACTTTCTCAACTCTCTCTTTAAATTCCCCTAAATTAGCATTAACTTGTTTTATTACTTAGCACTTTTATTCTCTCATCTCACATATCCTAATATACATTTTATTTAGTATTATTGCACATCTCTTATTTTCATGCAAATAAAAAACTTAAAAAATAAGAAAAAGAGGGTTTGCTCATAAATTCTAAACGGAAATTCTCACACTTTTCTTACACTTTTCTCATAACTAAAACACTTTTTTACACACACGCACACAAATAAGAGAATCCCCCGATTGGATTTATGGGATAAACCCCACCCCTCATTTTGCATGAGAACTACGTGGACTTTGATGCCTCTATAGGCTACGTAGGCGTCTCGGGGCAAAACCCGAGACTCGAGTCCTATTCTAACTTTTTCTCTCTTTTTCTATTTTTCTCTAAACTCAATTCTCTCATATTATATGTATTTATTCTTAGTAGCGTATTATCCCGTATGCCTTATCGTTCCATCGTAACGATCAACGTAACAATAATCACGTAAATCCTATTTTTTAAATTATTTTTACATTCCTACAAATGACTCGCTTTACCTCTTCCATGGTACAAGTTGATGAATCCTATCTCCATTATATATACACATGCACACACATCATGGGGAAAATAGCAAAAACCCATGAGAGACCGTAAGGGTGGAATGGGTGCCTAACACCTTCCCATTTCGTAACTTAGCCTCTGAACCCTTTTCGAATCATTTTGGTTTCTTATGTATCAGTATGTCTTTGGATGCTGTCCTTCGGGATGGCTCCCTTTATTTTGTCTGTTTTGAGTAAAATAGACTGGCGACTCCATCTTTCTACATTTTTCACCTCATTAATGACGCCGACTGAAGCGCTCCCGAGAGGGACGCACGGGACCTAGGATCCTCACTCCGCCTGCCCGCCGCGAGGATCGGGGATGGACACAGGTTTTAACCCCCTTTTTTTGTGGAAATCGGGTGCTAGGGTTGGAGCTCACATTTAGATTGCCTTTCGATTCAATCAGCATATGATATGCATCTCTGAGGGCATCATCTCCAGAGACATTATAGTTCTTTAACTCCACATGTTATCATTTATATTTTTACTCTAGCTTATATTAAGATGTCTAGTTGTATGTTGAGACTTAAATGGTTTGTAATATTCATAGAAAATTTGGGGGTTGTATTTATGTATTAGTGTTGAGACAACATTTTTATATAATTGGTTATTGGACATTATGAGTTATATTTGAGGATCTTTTCATCGCTTCTAAATTATTGTTTATTGTTTCATTTGATCTCTTCATGCTGAGAATGATATTATTTTATCTTTATTATCCCGTATGATTTTATATTTAGCCTTGATCAACTTAAGTGTTAAATTACATGGGGTATTACACTTGGACTTCCTTTTTCTTTGACCAATCGTCCTTTGATGAGGAATATCTTTTGTCGTCTCGTATTCCATCCCTTTTTATGTACTTTCATAGCTTTCCTTTCTTTATTAACTTCTCGATCTCGTCCTTCAGAGTGAAGCTCTTATTAGTTATGTGGTTATTGTTGTGGTCCTGATGGAACTCACACCACTTGCTCTTATCCCTCTTGTGGGCAGGAGCTCGTACTTTCTCAGGCCATCAAAGTTATTTGTCGCCTTTGATCTCATTAAGAATGATATCAGGACTAACAATTAGTGAGGTGTACTTTTTCAAACTTGTCAGCTTTTGACTTATTTTTTCCCTCTTTATCCTTTTTCTAATCTTGGCTCTGCCCGAATTTACTATCGCTCGTCTCTTTTTAGTCTCCTTTCTGAGTAGACATGGCCTCCTCCACGTTCATGATTCTCTTGGACTTGGCCAGAAGTTATGTCATGGACTTTGGTGGATATTTGGAGAGGTTTCAATAAAGTTTCCCCATCTGGAGCCCACTGATGAGGGCTGTTATAGCAATGTTCTTGTTGTAGTCCTTAATTTCCCACTTCTCCTTATTGAATAGGGACATGAAATATCTTAATGACTCATTCTTTCATTGTCCGACATTCAATAGCTGAGGCACGTGCTTTGTAGACTTCATATTAAAACATAATTTATGGATAAATTTTTTGTCCAGTTGTTTGAAGTTCTCTATTTTCTTCTCAACATACCGGTGTACTATATATGGGAAGTGCAGGTGAGAGTAATGGAAAATACTCGGCACCTCATTTCATTCGAAGTGGAACAGATGTCTTCCACTGACTGATACATCTTTATATGATGAACAGGGTTAGTGCTTATATCATATCTGGGTGTTACAACTGGAGATTTAAACTTGCCAGGTGTCTGATAGCCAACAATGCTTAGTATAAAAGAAAAAACCCTCTATATACCCTCTATGACTAGGGTCTTGGATTTGTATGAGGAAGTTGATCTTATTCTCTAGACTCTGGATTGAGCTGTTCTAAGGCTTTTCTTCTTCAGCGATGTTGTCACCTGAGCCTTCCACTTCAGAGACAACCCTATATGTGTACCCTTCATTTGGATTCATCTGTGAACTATTCACTTCTCTGGACTCCCCCTGGTCTAGACGGTGTCTTGGATGAGCTTGGTTGAGAAAACCAGTGATCCTTATCCCATAGATGCTATCTGGGATAATGTCTTAAGTACAACACTCTCTTGAGCCAAGATAATCAAATGATGACCCTCTGCTTAACCTGGTGAATGTACTGTCCATTTGATGACTCTGAGGGGTGTATTAAAGACTTTTACATTGATGAGTAGGAGGAGGGGTTTCACCTACCCGGTACGATGTGTTTGTCATCTTGTACTACTCACCATATTCCCAGCAGCACTCCTCCTCACATGCCACACCCTCTAGTCTGCCTTGCACCTACTTGCCAAGACAGAGATAAAGGGGATATGTGATTTCTCTTGTCTTTATATCATATTGGAATTATTTATTTGTAGTTGGGGTGGTCCCCTGGCTTGACTATGTAACCCCTGTCACGGTATCTGACATGATGATTCACATTCGAGTCCTCTGGGATCTAGCTCATGATGTTTTGGCTGAATGCCAAAAACTAGTGTTACATATGCTGTTGGTTGGCATCAAGAGACCTAAGTGCCTCCTCTATGTCTGCCATCACAATCTGAGAGGATCGTTGGCTACAACCAGCCCAGGTGTTTGATGGTGGATCAAAAGACATTATGATCAGAAAGAGTAACAACAATAAAAAAGTGCAAAAATCCAAAAAATAAGATGAATTAAAAGCGATCTAATGAACTCCACTACGCACGATCTTTCAATGGTGATTCAAATCCAACAACGACAGACTTAAATCACAACTAGAGATGAATGAGAAATCCAAGCTAAATATGAGAATAATAAAATCGTTCTCACGAACGGCGCCAAATTGATGATACTCAATGGATTCACCCATAGTTCTAGGCATTGCACAAATGTAATTAGGCAGTAAATAATCAAAAAACTCACATAGATATGAGAGAAAAAAGATGAGCATATGTGATTAAGTGGTTCAAACTTGGCCTAGGTCCAATGTAAAGAGTATGAGACTTATTTTTACTATAATTTGGCAATAATGGCCCTGGATGACATACATTTAAGATTTCTCTCTCTAATATAAATTTGATAGAGTAAAAATTGGGTTTTTGGATTTTAATCTAAGTGAAAAAGATGTAGCATGTCTTATAGAGGCTGGGGGTGCGCAATGTCACCCCTAGGCATGCATCCCATGCCCAGTTGAGGTCGTGTCTAATGGAAGAGTGTTAGTTGTATGCTCATAAAGTAAAGTCATCGTGGAGAATATTCCCCCACGTGTTCTATTAATCTTCGATAACGGTTTCGTATTAATATGCCTAGAATTCCATTGTCATGCATTCCATGCTTGTAAAAACGCATCGCTAGGCCCTACTCCATTTTGTAGGCTAAGACAAGACTGAGCGATCATTTGTAACCAATGCACCCATCTCAGAATGAGGTCACTGTCCTATAACATTAGTGATGTTTGAGGCGAACACCCATAAAGATGTAGGTGAGGTAGGTCTCTACTATGAGACGAGACTAGGGAGTTTGGAAGGTTATTTGGATGTCTTCCAGATGAGTCCATTGCGGGATGAGACTATTGTGGGATGAGACCATTCGTGTGGGCTTGGGTGAGTGTTGGTCTCTTCTGAGGGATGAGTCTGTAGTGATCATTATTCTTTGGTATCATCTGGATGAGACCATACTTATGTATATCAAAAGGTAAGTGCCCCTCCTAACTACCCGTGAAGTCCAATGTGCAGGATCAAAGTATGTCCTCCCAAATATAGTTCACTTTTTTGACTGCCCATATGTCTGGGTATGGTATGATGTACTCACATAAAACCTAGTCCCCATAACCTCTTGGAAATTGCCCCAAAGGCAAGATACGAAAGTTGAATATCTGTCGGAGATTTATCGACAATGGTACCCCATGTAATCAAATAATCTTAGCCACATACAAACACTGCGTTGTTGTGAATTCCATGTGAACGGGAAAGAAATATGCAACCTTTGTTAAATGGTTCATTATAATAAAAATCAAATCATGTTGCGTAGGCATCAAAGCCAACCTGATGGTGAAATCCATTAAAATGTTTTCCTATGTCCACTTGGGAAAGGGTAAGGGATGATGTTTTTCCCACGATCTCTAGTGGTCCATCATCACCATATTACATGTGCTACACTAGGACACAAATGTAGTAACATATCGGTTCACTACGAACCACCAATATTATCTCCTCGTGTCTTGGTACATCTTATCTCTTTAGGTAGGTGCCCAAAATTATGATCCATGGACCTCTTGCATGATGGCCTTGTGCAAATCCTCATCTGAAGGCCCAATCAGTCTCCTTTTGTACCGCAATCCACCATTTGAACTAATCGTGTAAAGAGGCATACGGGTGGCCAAAATCTCAATCACTCTTTCCTTGCAAAACACATCATATTCTTGTTCTCAAACCACATTCGTAAGGACATATTGGGAGTCTCAATGAACATCCCCATAAACGCATCGACTAATTCTCGAATCACCTAAAAGGAACCCATATCATCAACTAAAAAGAAGAAAAATTATTGCTAGATCGTCGAATCAAAGTATTATTCACTACATTGACCTGGATCGGGCGATACTAAATCATAAACTGATAGTCCTTGATAAAATCGAACCAAAATTACTGTCGCATGTTCAAATCCTTCTGTGTAAACAAGTAATGAAGACTCCTGTGATCACTAAAGATGTCACCCCACAAATAATTCCTCTAAATATGTAGTTAACACACTACTATCACAAGCTCCAAATCATGAATCGTATAGTTACTCGGATGGGGCTTCAATTTTTGAGACGATAGGGAATAGGACTAACCTCCTACATTAGCGCCCCACCTAATCCCTATAAATAAGTAGCGTTATATACCAAATACTCAACCCCATTCGTAGGTAGAGACAAAACTAGAGCCTAAGTAAACTTCCCTTTGAGAATGTCAAAGGAATGGTAGCACATCTTAGTCCGAACAAACGGTATCCCCCTCCAAGTCAACTCGATCAATGGTCCTGTAATTTTTAAAAATCCACAAATAAACCTCCGATAATAACCGACCAATCCTAAAAATCAACGAACCTCTGTAGATGTCATAGGCTATCCCCAATTCAAAACGACTGACACCTTCTTCAGATCCATCGATAATCCTGACTCCAAAACTATATGGGCTAAAAACTACATCTCTCGTTTCCATAACTCACACTTTTAGAAATACAACCTATGTTCTCGTAACGTCTTAAGTGAAACTATAAAATGATCGGCATGCTCCTCCTTAGTCTATAAGTAAATCAATATATATTCTATGAAGACAATGATAAATTGATTAAAATATGACCAGAACACCTGGTTCATCAAATCCATAAACACGGCGGGGACGTTGATAAACTTAAATAGCATAATATTGAACTCATAAGACTCGTAATGAGTAAACAAGGCACTCTTAAGCACATCCTCCTCACGTACCCTCAAATGATGGTTTTACAAATGCAAATCTATCTTTGAGAATTCATTAACACCCCTTAATAGATCAAATAAGTCATTAGATCCTAAAAAATGGGTATTTCTTCCTCACTGTTACCTTATTCAACTCACGGTAGTCAACAAACAACCGTATTGAACCATACATCTTATTAACAAAGATAAGTAGATCTCCCGATGGCAATGTGCTCAATTGGCCTCATTTCGAGAGCCAAATCAATCACAAAATAAATATCTCAGGTTGGTAGTTACCCTAGTATCTCCTTAAATACGTCAGTGAAATCCCTGACAATCGATATCGAGTTTAACGAAATGATAATCCCCTCTCGAGTCTCCTTATGAATAAAATGTAATTGTGTTATGACACCACCCTTCGACCTAGGCGTAGACACAATATGCATCTCCTGACTTGGTATCGTGAAAAGAATACACCGACCCCTAGTGTCTATTTAAGCCTCGTACCTAATCATCTAGTCTATATCCAAGGTCACATCATAAGAGTCGAAATCTAAACTAACAAGTCTACCTCGATGAAAAACTTATCGTTGTAAATCTACAGATCGCCATCGATAAAGCCCTATCACAATGTCTAGGCAGTAAACCAGAAATCTCCACATAACTATGAGTGTGTGGTGTCGGTGTCAAATAAAAATCTAGCAAAGGTTCCATAAACATAAAATGTATCATCAACCTCCTGGACATGCCCCTGGCCTTCTTGGTGGGGTTATGCTAATTTATAAAGCCTACCATACTGAAGTTAGGGTTTCCATTGTGCAACTAAGGGTGCAGTTAGAGCCACTTTCGATCGTGGACTCGGTACTCAAATTTATGGAGGGATATATGGCTGTTGATGTTTCTAATGGGGTGCGGGTAGCGCCGCTATCGGTTGTGGCCTTTGTTGGACCTAGTGTCCCTGCCCCTGATATTGTCCATAATAGCCTTATCCCTGACCCTAGACTAACTATACCTGATGCTACTATCCCTCACCCTTTCCACTCGGGCAAACTCAGGATATATGTCCCTTACCCCTATATAAAAAGGTTAATTCATCCAATGGGGTTGTGGACGCCCCTGCTACCTTTATTATTGTGGGTAATATGGTTGGTGTTACCCTTGATCTGCCTGAGGGTGACCCTATAGCTAATGTTGGTGTCTCTATTATCCAGGCTGAAATTCCTCAACCGACCCTGGCCCTATGGGCTATGCGAGTCCTGCACGCAACATCTGACACCTCTAGAATTTTCCTCTCTTTTGGGACCACTTGATTGGCCCACTTTCTCTAATTTCCCCTTATGCTCCCTCTGATCCCTACAATGCATAAGCGCGATGTCTACCACTTGATTGTATATAGTAAAGGACAAATTCTCCATAAGAATCTGCCTAGTGATCTACACTAGCCCTTTCATAAACGTTCATATCTTCTGATCCACTGTATCAACATCATCACCTATAAAAAAGGATGGAATAGTAAGCTCTTGCTCGTAATCGACCACTGTGTAGAACAAACTACATCTTCTTTTGGTCTTGAACAGACTCCCAGAATTACTTTGCTTCAAATTGAACAAACTCTCATATGTCATGTTATCTTTATCCTCCGCTGATGTCACACTCTCCAATCCATGGTGAGCGTCCCTAACCAAACAAAAAGTAGTTATAACTAGCTTATGCACCTCCATGCAGCACAGCAATATCAGATGCCTCTCATTATCCTAGTGTAATTATTTCACCACAATGGGATCATTATAATATGTAAACATAGGTGGGTTGTTCTTAATGAAGGCTTCCCATGTCTTCTCCCATCCTTATGTGGATCGTACTTTGGGTTGACATGCTACGGAAGGTAGTTCCTGCCTACCTTCTGCTAAGCCTGCCTAGACTGCCTCGCTAATCAAATTTGATAACTATTGTGCCCCAAAAACATGCTTCCACTACGCATCGGGGGCTGGAATACCGGGCATAACGGGTGCCTGGGGTGCGGGGGTTGCAGGCTCAGGCCACCTTGTGAGCTCTCTCGCCCAATGAACTCTGTTCCTCGACAACATCTCAAATTCAAGATTTAATCCTTTGAGTAGCTAAACATAGATAAGAATATAAATATATGAATATATCAAAGGAATCTAAGCAGAAGTATAAGGGAATATATAACCCTCGAGGCCTAATACCATGCTTTGATACACCTGTATATTTTAATACTTAAGTTGATCAAGTCTAATTATTAAAATATTACATGTTGTTAACACAATTAAATACCATTCTCAGGATGAATAGATCAAACGAAACATGTGACAAATATTTGGAAGCAATATGAAAGTCCTCTAATATAAACTCAAAACAAAAAAATCCATAAACATAAAAGAGATGCTAATATCCCAATATATTCCTTAATACAAATCCCGAATGAAACCCAAAGTCCCATAATAAATGCCAAATAAAATGTATCAACATAAATAAATTAAAAAATAAAGTAATAGTTTCACAAAACAAAGACCTACATCGTCTTTGAAGCTAAAAACCCTTAAAGAGAGAGGATGAGGAACGCGTGCTAGTTGGAACAGGAAAGACTAGGCAGGAGGTTCAACTCTAACACTTAAAAGACAAAATGAATAAAGATTCGTCAAAACCTTAGCAAGGTTGTGCTACGCAACTCAAGGCAGTCATGTAAGCAAATAATAAATCCACATTTTATAAAATTAATAAGAAGGGCCTCGTATATTGTGCAACCTCATAGCGCATTAAAAAGTATCTCAATTCATTTCATTAATTAATCATTAACTTAATTAATTAAAACGTAAATGACATGTGCCCCTTCTCTCCGAAAATCTCTAGGACATGCGTCATGCAAAATCAAACCATCACACATCTCGTAGTCACCTGCTTCATAGTGCCAAAAAAAACCACTACACCAAAACAGGTAGATGGTCACGATTTTATCCCGTGACCAAGGCCTATGGGTCATGATTTTGAACCATGAACATATTGAGGGTGATAAATTGTGGGTCACGATCCAAAACTGTAACCCTATATTGGGTTCACGGGCCAGTGGCTGTTCACGGTTCAAAATCATGACCCAAAGGTCACGCTCCCAAACCGTGTCCCTAGTGCAACAATTTAAAATCGTAAAATATTTACTCACGGTTGTGGACCGTGACTAAATATTTATGTTATACACACACACACACACACACACACACATATATATAACATTTTAACTAACCTGCGGGTTTTTAAAAAATATGTTTTTGTGCATTTCAAACTTTGACTCAATTTGAGCTCCAAACAACTTCATGCATTTCAATTATGCCGCTATGTGTGTGTGTGTGTGTGTGTGTCTATATATATATATTCTCTAGCACACACACACACATTAAAACACACATCGATTCATAAACACACATATACGTACACATAGAGAAATGTATATATATAGAGAGAGGTATACCCCTATATACCGGTGGAGAGAGAGATAGGGGAGCTGGTGGAGGTTGTCAATGGAGAGAGGTGGAGGTCATCGATGGAGAGAGGTTTAGCAAGAGTTTGAGAGATAAATGTAATCAGTTCATGAATCTGAGACAAATTTATATATTTTTAAAATGGTCACAGTTCAAAATCGTGACCCATACTATGACCAATGGAACACTGAAACTTGGTCATGGTTTCAGATCGTGACCCCTATTGAGACCAATTAAATATCGAGAAATGGTTATGGTTGTGAACTATAACCAACTAAAGGTGACCATGTTGAACTAGGGTTGGGGATCATGGTTTAGAATCTTGACCTTAATTCGCTAGTATTGGTCATGGGTAGTACATGATCTAAAATCGTGACCGTCATTGTGGAAATTTTAGCGAAAAATTTAGTGCCTAAAGAGTTACAGATTAGTCACGGTCTAAAATAGGGATCATTGTTGTCACGGTCCATAATTGTGACCAATTACCTATTGGTGTCACTCTTTGGTCTGGTCACGCGATTGGCTCTGGATTTTGGTTATGGGATATGATTTTGGACCGTGACCACCTGGTTCTAAATCGTGACCAATTGACTATGTCAATATGCCTATTTTGGTGTAGTTCCCGTAACCACCCTTCTACGAAGTGTTAAAACTCCATAACACCATGTGATGCAATCAACAGTCCATAATATATCATAATCATCAAGTATTTCAACATAAGGGTGGTCCTCCTCGGCACTCATCCAATTATCCATATTTCACATGTTTATCTATCAATGACGCTCACAATTTCACACGTGTTTATCACTTCGTGATATATTATCGTTACCCAATTACCCCACCCCCGGTTTATTACCAAATAGAGTCTTTAGATACATTTTAAGCATTTTTCTAGGACCTAAACGGGATAATAAGCTTATAAGTAACTACTCGAGATTCAAATCATTAAAATAAAGATATATTGATTTTATTATAGGTTAAGATTCATCACTGCTACACGTATTTAAACTCCGTGTTTGGAACATCTCACCGAAGTGAAATCCAAACAACCCCCCCCCCCCCCCCCCACCACCACCACCCCGATACACTTTTGTTTAGATAAGGTAGTTGTTGAGACAAATTAATTTATTATGAGAAGTTAAAGTAAGAGAATAAGTGTCTAAATACCTAGTTTTTATAACCACCACACTCATCCAAGACAACTATACAACGTACAAACCAACACAATTTTATCCCTTATTCCTTCTATCTCATCTGCACGATTATTTCATAATCAACAATAATAATAACACAACTAGTAAGGGCTCATATTGTATTCTTACAAAAAGGGGAACATGTATTTACAATTCCAATGCCATTATTCAACGTAAGAGTTTTATTCACAATTCAATAGTTCCAACGTCATATAATCACAATAAAATAAATTCTCATCCTTTCTTATACCATATATAACGTTTGCATATAAAATCTCATCATTTCGATAATTATTACCAAGATACCTATAGTTAGAGTATAAGGTATGACCTTATTAAGCATGTGAAAATTTCATAATTTATCAATTCTAAATCAAGTCCATATTACTTATTATCTTGTTTTAAATAATTAATTCTTAAATTGAGGTCACAAACCTTAAAATACTAATTTATAACTTAAGGGCCAATATTTAGTTTCTTTATTTTATTAAGGCTCAATTTAATCTAAATCATGTGAGATTGATAAGTTTTTGCCTTATTTTAACAATATGTTAGGGAGTCATATTTTTCTAAGGGTTTCTCATTGATTTTATCACTACAATTAGATTTAGGTGAAATTTAACATATACACATATAAAAGGAGAAGAGTAGAATGCAACTTGCCTCAGTTGAGAAATAACTTGATTTGATTTGAATGAGAAAACCTTGAAAACTTGATTTGAAAATTGTCTTGAAATCCACTTGAAAACTTAATTTTAAAATCTTGTTGATTGATTTGATAACTCTATGCAAATCCTTTAGAAAGCTTGATTGAATCTTAAAAAATCCTCTTAGTTTGATTTGGGAAAATGGGTTTGCTTGAGAGAGAACTATGGTGTTTTTAGGTGGCTTGGAGAAGAATACAAGTGTAAAATATGATGCGGTGTGTGATACCGATTAATTCGCAAGTTTCCAATTAAACCTTATTTAATTAGAGTCTATTTTTAAAACAAATTAATTCAGCCCTAAACATGCAGCTACGTGTGTGCGTGTGTCAAACCATAAATAAATAAAACATGCGACACAAATTTCAAAAAAAATCCCGAAAGGGCAAAACCTTTTATTTCTAGAACTCTGACAAGTTTACAAGACCATTGACTTACATACCGTCTTGCTTTCGCCCACAAGAGTAACACACGGTGTCTTCATCAAACCTTCAAAGTAACGGCTAGAAATCAGCAGTGGTTCACATGCAGCTATACCACAAGGACGCGCAGTCTAGACATGCGGTCTAAAATATTCACAAGGACTCCCTCCATAATAGCACCCAGCTCTCCGGTTGTAGAGTTCTCCCCACAAAGAATGATCAAAAGTAAAGTGTGTTCTTGAACACCAAAAAAATTCACCAAAGCATATAAGATTTTTTTGAATTGAAAACAAAAGGGATGAAAATCCTAAAAGAATAAGTCAAAAAGAATTCTGCAGATTCGCAGTTTTCTGTCTTTCAAAACGTTGGGACTTCTTAATGAAAACAAAACCATTTAATGAGTATTTATAAAAAAATCGCGTCGCCTCGGTCGTTAGAACAAAAATAGGATCTCGCTGGAATGAAGTACACGTGTCGTTTGAACGACATCGCACGACATCTCAAAGTCGCTCGAACGAGATGGGATCTCGCTTGAACGACCTGAGCGTCAAAATTGAGGAACGCTACAGTGTAACACCCCGTAAATTTGAGGACTTCGAATTTCATTAATTTTGGGTAAATTTCATCATTTTGGGAGAAATGAAACTTATTCATTTTTGGCGACATTTAAATTTATATTTTGGAGAAATTATTTACATTGGTGGATTTAATTAAATTGGCAAATCGAAATTTAAATTATTCAGATTTTTTTTGTGTCGCATTTTTGAAGTAAAAAATTTGAGAATGTTATAAAGTAATTCGGATGGAAATTTTGAGTGCACGGTTGACTCTGAATATGTCAAAATAGTCGGAAAAGAGTACCCGAGGGTAGTAATTGGGTCTCAAGACATTTTTAGGCATAACCGGGCCCACACGGGAGTGTTTGGGCCACTTTAATTAAGCCCATTAGTCTAAAGACGAAATTAGCCCAATGAAAGATAATTAAGGGAGTTGGGGGCAGCCATAACTCAATGAGAGAAAACCTAAATCTGCAGAGGAAGTTTGGGAGAGCAAATTGGGAATATTTTGGGAGCCAAATCAAGAAGAGGAGTTCGTTCTCGGTCAAACCTCCATCTACAACAGAGGAATCGGACTCTAAAAGTTCATCCAGGCAAGTTGTTAAACTTGCTTTCATTTAAATTATGGCATTGCGATTCATATCATGGTGGGTGTAAATCGTATTCATTTTGGGAAGATTTATTATAGCAAAATTCATTTTTGGGAGGGTATCACATGTTAAATCTGGGTTTGGGGGATTTAAGCATTTAAGGTGAGATTGACGTTTAATTAATGGAAGAATACAATCATATGATGTTAGAATATGATTTAAAATCGAAAACCCATTAGGAATTGTTGTTGAATTTGATTTATTGAATCGAATTGAATTTGTGATTTAAGAAATTTTGAGAAAAACCCAATTCAGGAACCCTGGAAGTTTTAATGAGAATAAATGATGATTGATGATATATATTAGTGTTAGAACCTGTTTATAGATGTAATAAACATGGGGTATAAATTGGGTTGATGTTTGGGTTAAATCCATGGAGGTTTGATGGTTATAAATGGAGTAAAACGAGTTAGGTAAGAAGATGATTCGTAGTCCGTCGGAACGGTCCAATTTTAAGGCAAAACCGATCCGATTTACCTGTTTGTCAAAACGTGAAACTTTTAGATCTGTTCGTCACGGTCGCGTGGATGCTGACCTTGTATTTTTTTTTTTGAATTAGTAATGATTTTTCTACGAAAGAGTGTCTGAAACCGAAATCCTTTGTGAGAAATAAAATCTGAATTTTTAGGGATGTCCGTAGATGAGTGTAGGACTTTGGAAAATATTAAGGAACATTACTTTTCCTTTGAAATTGGATGGGAATGAACAAAGTGGTATGGATTTAGAGTGTTTGGGATGAATAACCCTCGAAAATATATGAACGGATTCGAATGGAAATTTCGGATTGAAATTAGGATACAGACTATATTGAGATGTGCTTAGTATCTTGAAATAAAAATATGAATGTAATCTAATACGTATGGAATTAAGAGTCGGGGTCGTGTCTCAGATATTTTAGGCTAGTGCGACGGGAGTTAGGCACAGAGTAGCCGGTTTAATTTATTATAGATGTATATAATAAATTATCGAATATTGAATTTAATAAAGGGTGTTTTACCAAATGGTGGAACTTGGGGTGATACATTCTAAATGGTGAATATACGTACCGAATAAGTGAGTCGGGGTGTTGTAGTTGGGTGACACTACTTTAATAAATTAATTAATATGAAATTGATTAGATTAATCGGGGTGATTTGAAATATAAGGAATACGGGAGATGGGCGAACCTATGACTTAGATCAGTAGGATATTAATGAATTTTCTACTACGATATTTAAACGATAATTGGCACACTTCGAGTAGTGAGGGATACTCGAGAATATACGATAAGAAGTGTAATTGGAATTAAATAATACATAGGATATTCGGGAGATATATATGCTATGTATGGGATATATGATATAGGCTGTGTGTATACATATACTGATTTGTATGATTTATTATGTGTATGACATACCTACCATACTTGCTATCACGGGAGGTCTTTTGAAGGGGACAGTCTTATCCTGATGAGCCTTCGGGGGGGATTTTAGATTTGGTACCTCAGAGCATAAGGCCTAAGGAGGACTTATCGGTGAGTTGATAAGTTTGGGTGATATGGGTGCGTAGCCCATAAATCCGTGGTCTGTGTTCGCCTCAAATATGTGTGATTTGTATTGATACGATTCTAGAGTGATTCAAAATTTGTAGTCCTTTATACAGTGCGTGATGTACCGGGACTTAATAGCAGAGTATGCATGCACCGCAGGTGTTAGCCTCGGGGTGCTGTATTGTATATATATAATTAGTGTGATAAATATATATACTTGTGATTTATTCTACTACGTGTGTTTGGTAGATGATGTACTAGGACATGATATCATAGTATACACATACCAAACTCAGCTTAGGGGTGCCGTATTAGTATATATATAATAGTGTGATATATGTATACTTGTAATTTTATTCTACTGGGTGAGTTTAGTAGAAGAGAAAGATAGTGACATTAAAAATAACTATATTATGGGAGAAATAAACATATACTGAGAAATTTATAATGGGCTAAAATACATGGAAATTCGATAACATATTGTATCGACAATACGGGTAGGCATAACGAATTATTTTGCAGAAGGAGATTCGATATGGCTAGTTAGGTGGGGTAGCTTAACTAGGAAAGGTAGAAGGCTAGCGTTAAGTGTGAACATTAGATGAGGGGTGAGTTATGTCTCAAGAGAGTGCGACACTAGCTTAAATATGAAAAGTGTGCATGCATATTTAATTATTTTAATTTAACTGCTTGCTAAATATTTTCAAAACGTTTTACTTGGGCCCTGACCCGTGTCAAAAATCTTTTCCATAACATTTTAGGTGTCCATCCACAAGGACGCCCAGTTTGAGGATTCTATCCAGGGATGCTCAGCTGCAGTTCATGTGGAAGTTGTAGGATCTTGTTATAGACGCTTCTTTCATTTACTCCTAGTGTAGGAACTTTTCTTCAGTGCTCATTTGGTCATGTCACCCTTAGATTTTATATTTAGATTATTTACTGGACTTTATATATCCAGGTTATTGCTTCAGGGACTATTGTATTTTATTGTTGAACCGATAGTTAATTCGGCTATCTTTATTTATGATTATTTATTTGTGTTGGATTCCATTATCTGTTGTGTGGATGGTTTAAATGGGCATTGATTTCTGTATGTTGTTAATTAATGTAAGATAAAATTTGGCACCGGTCTAATTAAATTACTAGGTGATTAGTAAGCTTAATAAGTTTTCGATGGTGTTGCTAAAAATGAGCCATATGAGACCAACGTGTTATTTTGATTACGGGTTGGCCACCCGGTATTTTAATAGGCGGGGTGTCACATACAGGACTTAAAAAATTTACTCATTCTCAAATTTTGACGAAAAAAAGTCCGCTCCAACACTTAGAAAATATTTTGTAAAAGTATCCCAAAGCTTTAAGTGCAAATTTAAGGTATTTAAAACATAATCTTACCAAAGTAAACTTTGCGGAGGCTTTTTGATGAAGAACCTTGATATATTCGGATTCTTCTTGATGTAGATTTCTCTTGAACTTCTTCGACGGTTGTAACGGTATATGACACAATTAATTGTGACGGACATTTATAAAAATATGTCCTTACAAATCTCCCCCTATGTCTATGCCGGAACTTTAATTGTGACGGACATTTATAAAAATATGTCCTTACGAATCTCCCCCTATGTCCTTACAAATCTCCCAACAATTTAGAATGAGGGTCTGAGGCTTAAGAAAATAGGTAAAAATGTATAGGGTTTTAAAACAAGTCAAAAATAAAATGGACCTAGCCCGGCAACTAGGTCGTGGCCTAGACGCATTTTGGACTTGGCCGCGAACGCGGAGTAAGCTCCCGCTGTAGTGAGCTCTACTTCCGTGGGCATGGCCCACACTGTTTAGTTCCCTATTTAATCGGATGATAAAACCTATAATCCCTTATTAAGATTTAAACACTACATGCTACTTCCTTCCTAAGTCGTAATAAAAAGACCTAAATACCCTGAGGCTTCACTCAAACTTTCCAACAAACCATCTCAGCATATAACTTAAAGTAATCATCGATTTGACCCCAAACTTTATAAACTAAAACTTTGGGCATAAATGTTTTAACTGTTTACTAATAAAATGCATGGTAACTTAAATTTAACTTATATTCACATAAATAAATTCAATTTCTCCGTTTTACTAATAAAATTAACCAAGTTTTCTTCTAATTAATTGAATCATTATTAATTAAATAATCCCTTAAAATATTAGGCTATTACACTTGGATTCTCAAAGATTATATTTAAATAAAATATAGAGAGCATAATGAGAATAAATCCATACTTTTTAGAAATTAAGTGTTTTATGTCTCAAATCTTGAGATGGAGTCTGTTATGGTATTGTGAACTCTTTTACGCCCCACCATATTTGAAAGAATATCGAACAATGGGATTTCTTAAATCGAGAATATTCTTTCGTTTTAGTGCTGGAAGAAAAATATTTTACCACCTCAGAAAGTATGGGTACCCATTAGAAAAAAAATGAAATGGTAGAACGAGTTGGGTTAATTTTATTTTATTCCTTTGAAGTTTAAATGTATTCTTAGTTTGGTCTATAATGTTTTAGTTTTCACACATTACGCCTTGAAATTGACTAATTCTTTCAATGTAGTCCGACTTTAATGTATTTATTAAACAATTGGAAAAAATGGTCATGTGCCTCTCATGTTCACATAATAAGTGGGTCGGGAGGTATTTTCCCCTTAATAAGATAATGATGTACACATCTTGTTGGTTAAATAAAAATTAATATTAAATCCTTAAGAAAGGATTAATCCTAACATGAATATCCATTCACGTAGGATGTGACGTGTGATCTACCACTGCTCACCCATTTAGTGTCACACTAACACTCTATTCACGCATATGATCAAATATATATATATATATATATATATATATATATATATATATATATATATATATATATATATATATATATGTGTGTGTGTGTGTGTGTGTGTGTGTGTGTGTGTGTGTGTGTGTGTGTATATGTATGTGTACATATATAGAGGGTCATGATAACATGTAACTAAGGGCACACGTTAAGAATTAAAAAATAATAGGAACAGACTTCTGACATACAATTAATAGGGCATAGATACTCACGTAAAATTCTCATAGATTCTAATTCGAGGTCCAAACATTTACCCTAAGGGCACATATATATATATAAGTGTATGTTTTATCTCTTTCTTACTCTCATTCGTTTTCTGATTTGTATTTCATATGCATAGAAAGTAAAAACATTATTTTGAGAATTTATTATCAATTTTAAACAACCATTCTTCCTCTATTTTAAAGAATTTTATAAGTCATGAGAATCAAGTGAAGTCAAATTTGGTGTACATGTGTTGTTGCAAATTAAAGTGAATGAACAAAGTTAACAATTGAAAATGACAACATATTATTGGGATGAGTCGTGCATAATGTTGCTTTATGTAAGACCTTATATAACTCTTCCTAACTTTAATGCATGGGTGTGTAATAACCCTTATTTTTTGTGAATGATTATTTAATTATTAATTAATATTTACTCAGGTGCATTAACGGATAATTCATTAGGTTTAATTGGTTTCGATTATTAACCTCAATTTAAAATTTGAATTCAAATAATTTGTGGACGACTCGTAAATTAATTTAACTATATTGTAATTAATTTGATATTTTAGGTTGGTACGTTTGGATGGGACTCGAGGAGTTTACAAAGGTCCATGATTGCATTTTCAATGTTGAAAATTGGGTCTATGTGTTAGGTATACCTTTGGGCTAATTTTTAAAAGTATCTGGTGAGTATTTGGGGATTATTTGGGGTCCAAAAGTAGGCCCATAATGGACCTATGGATTTGGGATTTTAAATAGGTTTATAATACTCATTAAACATCATAACCTAATATAATTAAAACCCTAGTTCCAAAAGGTAAGCCTTGAAAGAGAATGATGAACATTCAAGAATTAAGATTCAAGCTTTGATAAGACAAGAAATATTATCCTGCTTGCCTTATTAATATGTAATCGATTTATGATTTCATTATATATGTATGAATTAAAAGCATGTTGTAGGATGTAAAATATGTTTGAGATTCGTATAATCTGATTTTCTGAATACATCTAATGTATAATCAATTAAATAATTGATTAAGACCCGTGTTTCAGTTAAAATGCACGTTTAACTTAGGCTCGTATGATTTAATTATGAGAATACTCTTATTTAACATGTTATGATTCGTTATATAGTGTAATTCTTATTTATGTATAGTTTAAACACTCGATTTATGTGTAATCTTAGGTTTAAAGAAACAAGTAATGATAATCACATGTTAATTGGATGAATTTCATGAAGAAGATAAACTATTTCTTTCATGTCAAGACATTGATGATTGAACTATTATTTGATTTGGAATCCTATTTATATTCATTGGAAAAATGTTATATATGTTAATATGCAGCATTAATGTATAATATAGTGAAATTTAATTGACGTACATACCCTAGGTTCAGTTTGAATTAACTAAAGGCGGTCGTGTATATTTTTGGAATGAGAGGATGCCACTAGCTCAAATCAAAGAAATTCGGGCCTAGGGGTTGAAGATACAGTGACTGGAGTTAGTAGTGAAGGAGATCGATGACGTTATGGAAATGATCGAGAAACAAGACATAGAACGTAATTTGTTGATTCAAATCATGCATGGGTCATACCTTTAGAAAGGTAAATCAGAGACATTCAAGAGTCCTTTGGACCACTCCCGAGTTCGGGAGTTGACTTTGGGTCAAATATTTCTCGAAAGCGCACGTCGATCCTTCAAACGGGAGATCGTAGGACAAAAACAGATCATTCGTTCGCATGTTAAGTAAAAATCATGCACAGAGTGGACCGTTGGAAAAGTTAGGATATTTACTTTGACATTCCAAAGAGCTTCACTCGGTTCGTAAATTTAACCTTGGTCAACCGGGGCCCAAAAGTGTTCGGCGACTTCTCGGATTAAAATGGATCGTTCGTCCCCACTATAAGTTAGAATAGTGCAGGTTGTAGACCGTTGGAAAGTGTATTTAGTGCCCTTTGGATATTCATTCAGTTTCATTGAGCTGAAGAGTTGACCTTGGTCAAACGGAAGCCCGGGAGCACCTAGTGGCCTCCGGATCAATTTTCAGGGGAAAATGAATCGTTCCTCCAAATGGTTATGCTATTTTGTGCACAGGACTGTGACACCCCGCCTAATTAAACCTTGGGTGATCAAGCCTTAATTTAATTTAAAATAAGTTTCTTAAATGGTTCATTCTTAGCATCACTGTCGAAAACCTTTTTATTACTAACCACCTAAGTGAAATTAAGCTAGTGCCAAATTTTATCTTTATTAAACAGATACAACTCAAGAGGAACAATATAAATTAAGCAGTACTAAAACCAACCATCATAAATAACTGAATAAAATAAAGTCTTGCCGAAAACTACGGCTGAAATAAAACCAACTCAAAATCCAACACGATAGAATAACTGCAAATGTAGCGAGTGGACAACATGTACCAAAATGAGAGTGCTAAAAACTGAGATCCTACACTAGATCTGGAAAGGGTAAAGGAATCTTCTAGTCAATGCCCTGCAACACCCATCTATGTTGCAGCTCCGAAATCCCTGGAATGAAGTCACGCTTGGCGTCCCTGTGGCTGGACACCTAAAAGGTTTTAAAAATGTTGTATGGCAAGTGTTAGTACACAAAACGTTTTGAAAATATTTAGCAAGTAATTTATCGCAATAAATATCAGTTTTTGATTACACATGTTAGGCTCATGCACACTCTCTTGAGTTTCCTCACCTCTCGTCTATCGTGCGCATCTAACGTGTCTACCTAGTCTCGCTACCCATCTTAACTAGGTCTCCAACATCTACATACCTCAGACAATCTAACTCATCAATACCGCCCATACAGTACGCTGCATGCTACCCTTAATTTACATTAAGTCATTAGTTAAGTTTCACTTTAGCTTTCCCATACCGCCCATACAATACGTGCCCGAACATCTAATAACTATCATTACTCTTACCTTAGTATCAATACTTTAAAATTAAGTTCTCATACTTAATAAAATCTTAGGTACATACTACCTACCTTTTCTACTAATTACACTCAAGTAGATTTTATATATATATTCTAGCTGTCCACTTATGTTCCAGCCACTCTTTCCCATATGTAGTTTATACAATTTTAGTTATGATTAATAGTTTTCACTACTATCACGCCTGAGTATATATTGAAAACAACACTTAGGTATACCCCACCTAATCTTACTACTATCACTCAAAAGTGGATTATTCCGACGGTATATCTTTCACACACACCTATACCCAGTACAACATATCCTATTATCGATCCTATTTCACACATTAAGGACAAATGATTCGGAATGTCTCCTCGAACCTTGCTCGGAATGTCTCCTCGAGTAATGTTCGGAATGTCTCCTCGAACATGGTTCGGAATGTCCCCTCGAACCTGGCTCGGAATATCTCATCGAATATAGTTCGGATTGTCTCATCGAAATTACTAATCCTATCACAAGAAAACACACAATATTCATTCACAACCCAAGTAATCCTATAAAACAGATTATATTCACAGAAACCAATTATTCATACTTGTACGTAATATATTTCTCTCTAATATTCACCGTACTTGGTTGCTTTACGAATTTATTTCACTTTCGTATTAATTCGAGTATTCACACAACTCTAAGGGTCCTAGTTACCCCTTGTTATATCAATTCAGTAGTTACCCTTGTTAATCCACTGAACTAACGAATTTAAGCTCCTCACGCTTTTCCGTAATTATATCCTTATCATCTCGAATTAGAGTACGTCATAATCAAGCCTATGAATCTCCACTTTAACTCTCTCACAAAATTAAAGTCCAACACTCAATAATAAACCTACTTCCATATCATTATTCCATAAATATATTTCATTAAGGTCCCAAACACTTCCCCGATAAAATTTTAGACATTTGAGGCTTAAAAAGAAAAATCTCAAATTTTCTGGCAGATTGAACACCCTCTAGTAAAATTTCGATTTCTCCCTCTACAGAACTCCGATTGACCTGATTCCAAGTTCATTGGAAATCTAAGAGAAATACCTTTCCATAAATCTATTATTCACACTCTAATTCGAAGTAAAATTCAAATCTCATATGTTTAAAATCACGTCAAAATTCTGGCAGATTACAATTTTGACAGATCAAACACCCTGTAGTAAAATGTCGACTACTCCCTCTACAGAACTACGATTGACATGATTCCAAGTTAATTGGAAAGATAATATAAATAAATTCCCAAGAATGTATGTTTTACACTCTAATTCTAAGTACAACTCAAATTTCACACATTTAAAGTTGTGTAAAAAATTCTGGCAGATTGACATCTTGTGTTCATCAATTAAACCCTAAGTCATTCAAGATTCATGTTCTTCATCCAAGAACTCATAAATATTCCATGTTAATCATCAAATATATTCAAATTTTATTTTATCTTTACTTAGGGATTCATTCTACATGCAATCCTACCCAAACATGTGATCAATTCAAACATTTAATTCAAGGTTTTTCAATAGAATCAACCAATTCTTAAAACTCCCTACGCATGGGTATTATAACTTGAATTTGATTTGCAATAAACACTTGTCTTATATCTAGTGGGTTTAATTTTGTGATTGTGGTTGTTGATTAATGATCTTTATCCTTCAATCTTTCTTCCCAATGAGTTTGTGGTGAAAGTCTCCTTTGAATCCTTCCCACTTCTTCTTTTTTGCCTTGGAATTATTTCTCTCTTATCTCTAATGGTTATGGTGTGTTTTTCTTCTCCCTAACCCTAGCCTCCAACTCTTATAATCTGACTTAGAGTTCTAAAATACGTGGGTATCCTCACCCTAAAATGTAAAAAGGCCAGAATGCCCTCGTATGGGCCCGATTTAGCCCAAAAATACCCCGAGACGCAATTGCTACCCCCGGGTAATCTTTTCTGACTATCTCGATCCATCCGAACTCAACCGCGTACTCAATATTATCATCCGAAATACTTTTTTGACATTTCCAAATTTCGACCTCAAAATGCGACACACATTTAATTTGGACAATTAAACTTAAAAGTCGCCAAAATAATTAATTCTATTTACTTAAATAAATTCTCCAAATCATAAATTTAAGTTTCTCCAGTTCAAATATTTTTATAACTCCCAAAATAATTAAATACTAAATACTCAAAATTACGGGGTGTTACAAGGACAAACCCTTGGAAAGGGATCAAAGAGCTTTCACTCTGATAATGAAGTTGATTGGGGTGAAATCGGGGTCCGGGAGCACCAGGTGGCCTTCGAATCAATTTTCGATAATAAAATGGTTTGTTCTTCCGAACGGTTATGCCGATTCATGCATTGGGTGGACCATTGGAAATGATTCAGAGCCCTTAAAAGATTTAAAGAGCTTTCACTCTAACGATAGAGTTGACTGGAGTCAAACGGGGTCGGGCCCGAAAGTGCCCGATAACCTCTAGATCGGTACTCGGAGTATGACCTTGGGTTTGTAGTGAAATAAAGAGGTTCTAGGGACCTAAGGATAGACTTAGGAAGTCCTAAATGTGGTGTCTACAGTTAGGATTTTAGAATTTAAAATCCATCTTCTCATGCATATAAACTTGTAGTGTTTGGGTAATGGAAATATAAACAAGTTTAAAGAAGGTTTTGTTGGGTTTAAACATGAAATAAGAAAAGTGAAAATTCCAGTCTTCAAAGTGTGTGAAAAAAGGGATTATAGGTGATAAGTGTAAGGCTGTAGGACTACATCAGTTAACAAAAGAAAATTGTGTTTTTCTTATAAAGTAGTCTTATATGTTTGACGATTCTTAAAATTAAAGGTATTGAAATAAAGATATTTCCAATTGAGAAGAATATTACTCCAAAAGGTTAAAAAGGTGTTAAGGTGTTAAAAATACTTAACATGTTAGTTTGGATAACTTAA
This sequence comes from Sambucus nigra, assembly GCA_949130495.1. Classification (NCBI taxonomy): domain Eukaryota; kingdom Viridiplantae; phylum Streptophyta; class Magnoliopsida; order Dipsacales; family Adoxaceae; genus Sambucus; species Sambucus nigra. Next base: position 513,150,866 of record OX422221.1, on the reverse strand, counting down.
TGGTGTTTTGAAAAATTAACACTTGTGAAAATGGAGTAAAAGATAAGTTTAGAAATAAATGGGTAAAATGGTAATTTTACGTAAAGTGGTTGGAAAGGGTGTTACGCATGATAGTCCTAATGAACATGATTTTTAGAATAAAATCAAAGCTAAAGTGTAAAGGATATAAAAGGATGATTTTCAAAGTGTAACACGAGTTGGGGTGAAACCCCGGATTTTAGCTTCGACCGGGTAAAAGGAAAAGTGGAATAATGTGGACATTTATAAAATATTAAAACACATTAAAAAGGAACTCGGATGACACCAAAAAATTAAGGAGAGCCCGTAGCCTTGGTGAAAAAGCCAAAACACTGACCAGAGCATATGGTGGCATCGCCAATGGTGTGGAGCCCGTTAAAGTACACAGTTATTGGAAGATTCCGAGAAAAAGATAAAGGAATAAGTAACATGTAAAGATATGGGTTGTGTGGTGAAAATGTAGTATAAAAAGATAACTTGAATGACTTAATAAATGTTTCGGTAAAGGATAAACTGACTAGTAAATTTGTAATTAATTAATGTCCGTGTTGATGTAAAAAACTAGATCGCTCTAATTATTCAATCACAGATAAATAAATAAGACAAAGATTTTTAAAGTGGTTCGGCTAGGAATAAAGCCTACGTCCACTGTTATGTTATTGCTGAGTGTTTGTGGAATTCTTGATTACAAGTTCTCTCAAGAAATTCCGGTCCCCTTGAATGGGATTGATACAAGGTATTTATAGCCTCAAGGCTGTTCATGAAAGGTCTACTACATTAAATGATATACATATGAATGGGTAATATATTTAATGCGGCGTGTGCGTCAAGAATCTAATGAATAGTTGAACAGTTGTCCGTCTGATAATTGATGATACGGCCGAGGTGCAGTTCGGACCGCCTTAGTTGCTCGTCGATCAAGAGTTCCTCGGAGTACTTAGAGTATCTCGGGATGAAAGAGTTCCTCGGATGGAGTTCCTCGGCATGATAGAGCTCCTCGGTGTATTCTCGTTGCTCGGTACCAACCATGGTTGTTCAGTAAATGATCTTCCTCGCTGTTATTGTGCCACGTAGATCGACACGTGTCTTCATACTATTCGTCCACGTCAGCATATTAATTTTGGTATCAACAGAAGCCCCCAATGTTTCATATTTTGAACTTTGAAGAGTATGGAACATTCTTTCTTGGTATGTGGCAATATTAAATGTACTTCCCGGGTTTTAGGAACATTGTATTCAAATTTTCCTTCTTATTTCGCAGTTTCCGCCTTTTTGATAAGCGCTTTGATATTCGTGCAAATTTTGTCCTTTTAGCCGCCGGAAGTTTAATAATTTCTTTTTGGTAATCATTTCTTTCGCCGCTTCCCAATGTAAAGTATTTAAACTTCTTTGGTAACCATACCGTTGTCTACGTTTTTCATTCTCTGCATTCAAGCTTTCTCTTCTCTTCTTCTCTTGTGCGTTCATCTTTGTTTCCGTTCGCTGTCAACACATCTCTTTTCTTTCTGTAAGCTCTTCTTCCTTTCTTCTGCATCTCTTTTATTCAATATGGTTTATATTGTTGAATCTGCTGAGAAATTTCGTTCTGACTTTTCCATTCCTTCTTGGGTAACTCTAGAGGTTCTTTCTGAGCCTTTAGATTACTTTCGATTGGCTGAGGGACATTGGTTCCCCAGTCTTTTCATTGCTGAATGTGGTTTTTCTTTTCCCCCAAATCCATTATGTCTTGAGTTTTGTCAATATTTTGACCTTGTTCCTGCAAAAATAGCCCCCAATTCATGGAGAATAATTAACGGGGTGCATAAGTTAAATCTAACTCATGGGACTCGTATAGGGATCCCAGAAATCATGTACTGCTATAAATGGGCCACTTTAGATAATATTTATTATTTAAAAACTAGGTTTTTAAATAGAGCCCTTGTAGTTAACCTCCCTGATTCAAATAGAGATTATTTTGAGCATGGGTTGGTCATAAAAAATTGGCAACACGCGCCTTTATCTGGGAATGAAGTATACAACGGTCCCAGATGCCCCCCATACGGCAATGGGATAGGTTTATTTTTCATTTTTATTTTACTTATGAAATTGCGTATTCATCATGTTTGACAAAATGTGTGACTGAGATTTATGTATTTATTTGCAGTTGATAGTAAAAGAAAAACTCCAAAAGAGTCGGAAGTGAATATCAAGCATTTAAAACTTATCTGGAATTTGCATAAGACGATTGCAGACGAGCACATTAGATCTGCATCATATTTGCTGCAGTATAAGAGCTACACAACCTCTTATACTGCTCGCCCTGTTGAACCAGCCTCAACACCAGAAAGTTCATCTTCAGATTCTCATATTCCCCTATCTCATAGAATGGGCAAGAAAAGAGCTCCTCCTGCTCTATTTGGTGACACTTCCTCTGCTGTTGGAGCCCAGAAAGGCAAAATTGATGTCCCAGAGGGGACTAAAAAAGTAGATGCTGGTTCCTTCAAAATTGCCGAGAAGCCCCCAGTGGCCCCGAGCAAGAAAAATGCTCCTGCTGATGTAATTGCCATCTCTCCGACCAAGACTTCTTCCTTGGTTGATGCTGCTGACCGTCCTTTGAAGAGATTGAGGAAATCATCCTCGGTTAATCTTGCTGGAACTGCGTCTTCTCTACCCCCTGGTGGTAGTAGTATTTCAAAAATCATTCTTCCGAGCTTTTCAACGAGCTCAGTTATACCCGAGGTTCTCGGGGTTGATGAAAAGATTCCTAGGGATACACTGACATCCCTTGCTGCTCGCCATCTTTCTTCAGTAAATTTCTCATACCTTTAGTCTTTCTTTTCTTTTTCCTGAAATCTTGTATTTGTGTTAACTCTATTGTTTTTCTTACCTTTCAGCTGGTTAACTGTTTCAATACCATTGTGAAGAAAGATCAAGCTATTAAAGCTTCCACTTCCTCGTCCGATGTTGACGATGCTTTGTTGGGTTTAACCCAATCTGTCAAGGAATCTCACCAACAGTACATCGAGGAGAAAACTGTTTGGGAGACAAAATTGGCTGTGGCTGAGGCTGATAAGATGAAGATGGCCGAAACCTCCAAGAATTTGGAGGAGAAAATTAAAGATCTGGAAGTTAAACATCAGGAATCTGATGATAAATTGAAGAAGGCAGAAGAAGAAATATCTACTCTGCGAGATATTAAAGTTAAGAAAGAGGAACTGGAGGTGAAGCTTTCCTCGGAGAAATCGAGGAGAAAAGTTGCTATCAAGAAACATTTCAGTGTTGGTTGGGAGAAAGGATGGGAGAGAGGGATAGCTGCAATGACGTCCCAAGTCCAATATGGGGAGTTGAAATACTTCTATGATGGTTGGGTAGCTGCTCTGCAAGAGCTAAAAGTCCAAGATAATTCTGAGCTATTCCAAAGGCATCTCCCTGGTCCTCCTCCACCAATTGAGGAAGAAGAAGAAGATGAACCTGCATCAGATGAATCTTCCATAGCTGTGGATGTCCCAATCTCTGCTTCTCAACCCTCTATCATTGAGGACATTTCTTCTATGCCTCCTCCTGCTGAGAGGATTTCTGCCGACCAAGCTGTTGTTATCACCGAGCAACCGAGCTCCTCGTCCCAGCCTCCCGAGAAAGTCTTGGGAGACAAGGAAAAGGTGTGAAGTTGTTCGGTATCATTCTTATCTTTTATTATTTGTAATCGAACACTGTAATCCTTTTATGATCTAATAAAATACTTCTTTACTCATCGTCGTTATTGATGATTCTTTGTTGATTGTTGTCTTTTTCTTGTCTTTAGTTTGTTGCTAGAATGGAACTAATCTCTTCTCATGATACCGAGCTGATGCAGCAATGTCACCAATACTATAGGGCTGGTCATACGGACCTTAGTTCTTCTGAAATTGCTGACATTCTTGGTCATGATGCTTCAGAGCAGGCAACTGAGGCTTATCGGTATTTGAAAAGTTTACTCGACCGAGCTGTAGCTAACAATATCGCTTATTATGAATTGATTGAAGAGCTGCATTGTTCTTTAAAGGATCTTCAAAATCAACATAACGAATCAATGGCTTTGTTGCATGAAGATTATGAAAATAGATACCAGCAGCTTTCTTCAGAAACAGGCCACAAGAAAATCATTGCTGGGTATGACATCAGGGAGAGGACTTTAAAAGGTGAAATTGAAGCCTGCAGACAAATCGCTGAGATCCTGGAGCAAGAAAATAACAATTTGCAGAAAAAATTAGTTCAGTATGAATCTGCTGCTTCATCCTCTACTGCATTAATACCAGTCACTGATGAAGGGTTCTCATTCTTAGAAGTCGAAAACGCCAAACTGAGGCAAGAGCTGGAGGATTTAAGAAGATCTTCCATTTCTGGAACTGCTCGGGGACGAGGAAGGAGTTCTCGGGGGCGAGGAAGAATCATCGAGGAGCAAAATTCTCCAATTGCTTCTCGGAGCCGATCAAGAGTTCTTAGCCGTAATGTTGAAGAATCTCGTACCCAATCTACTCTGGAAACTCAAGCATTCCAACTGAATGTTAAGGATCGTGCTCTATCTGATTTGTCTAAGAAAAATTTATCTTTAGAGGATCAATTGACTGCGATGAAATCTGATCTGAATAATAAAGATGCTCTTATCAAGAACTTTCTCGAGCAAGTAGATAGATTAACTTTCCAATTCCATAAACAACCTCGGGAGTTCTGGAATGCGGGTTATAATGAAGCTCTTTACCATTTGGATAATCGCCTTGAAAATGCTAACAACGAAGGTTATAAGCAGGGATGGTTGAACGCCCTGGGTGTATTAAAATTGGAACAAGGTCATTATTTATGGGATTATCATGCTCCTGGATTGCTAGACTTGCCTGTTCCTCCCTATAAATTGGATATGGCATGGATTCCTGCTCGCTCCATTCCTCGGAGTTTAATCTCTAAATATCTTGGTGATTATAACCTTCATTCTCAAGTTGAAGTATCTCGTCCTGAGCACCTGTTGGATACTCCTACAATAATGAATGTCAGAATGCTGAAGGACATGAACTTTATTAATTCTCCTCTGTGTCTAGAGGATCCTCCTGCTGGCGATGAACCTGTCTCAAAGGACAAAGGAAAGAAACCAATAGAGTAGGAATCTTTAATGTAATAGTTAGCACCTTCATGTAACATGTAATACATTTTTATCTTAATGAAAGAGTTTCATTTTCTGTTTTGCCAATAGCTATTTTTCTGTTTGCAAATTATATGGTTCATCAACCAAATTAGAATTTATAATAAGCATAATTGTTCAAAATTGTTTCCAACCAACCAAGGTGGATAAATAATGTTTGTCGACCAACCATAGTTGATGGGTTTCTATCCCTGACCAACCATACTTGGTTCAATTTTCAAATATAAACATGTGTCCGACCAACTAAGGTCAATACTTTTATCCTCGTCGACCAACTACAATTAGTGGGTTTTTATCTCCGACCAACCATATTTGGTACAGTTTTCAATATTTTGTTCTTTAAAGAACTTTTTGTAATAATGTTACCTCCCGACAAACATAAGTTGTAATGCGAGAGTATATAAAGTCTTACCAACCATAGTTGATCATGCTGGTCTACACCTCCTAATCAAAGGAGTAGTAGGGTTCTTTCGAACTTTTTGGCTCCTTGGAGCATATCCTCCTAACCAAAGGAGGTTGGCTACTTATAGCACTTTTGCTCCGCAGAGCGCTCCGGAGAGCTTATCCTCCTAACCAAAGGAGGTTGGCTACTTATAGCACTTTTGCTCCGTAGAGCGCTCCGGAGAGCTTATCCTCCTAACCAAAGGAGGTTGGCTACTTATAGCACTTTTGCTCCGTAGAGCGCTCCGGAGAGCTTATCCTCCTAACCAAAGGAGGTTGGCTACTTATAGCACTTTTGCTCCGTAGAGCGCTCCGGAGAGCTTGACTCCGTAGAGCATGACTCCGTAGAGCATGACTCCATAGAGCAGTCTTCTTCTTTGACTCCGTAGAGCATGTCTTCTTCTTATCAAGTAATGTAGTGTTCAACACTAGTATTCCCCGAAAAACTTTCAACAGAAAGAAAATGGTGAACCATCCTCGTTTTATTCATAATGAAGGAAATGCTTTACATTTTACATTACTGATAATACTTTCGCAGGTGTTCAGCATTCCATGCATTCTGAAATTCTTCTCCTTCTAGAGTTGCTATTCTGTAGGTTCCAGGTCGAACAACCTCTGTAACTCGGTAAGGTCCATGCCAATTTGCTTCCAGTTTATTCTGTTTCTGAATGACTTTCTTCAGCACATAATCACCTTCCTTCAAATCGCATTTCTTCACCCTTTTGTTGTAGAACAGAGCTGTTCGTTGTTGATAAGCAGCATTCCTAATGGCTGCCTCTTCTCTTACTTCTTCGAGCATGTCCAAATCCATTCTTCTCATCAAATCACTGATCGGAGAGTTGAAATTCAGCACTCTATGCGTTGGGAGACCCAACTCGGCCGGTATCACAGCCTCACTTCCAAATGCTAGCATATATGGTGATTCTCCAGTTGCTGCTCGGGGAGTTGTTCGGTAGGCCCATAATACTGATTGGAGCTCATTAATCCAATTTGCTTTAGCTTCACTTAGCCTCTTTTTCAACCCATTCAGTAATGTTCTGTTCGTCACTTCAGTCTGTCCATTGCTTTGGGGATGTCCTGGTGCTGAATGAAACTTCAAGACGTTCGACTGATGACAATAGGCAGCAAATTCTTCATTATCAAATTGTGTTCCATGATCTGTGATGAAAGCATGAGGGAGACCATATCGACAAATGATATTCTTCCATATAAACTGGTATACCTTCTCGTACGTCATATTGATAAGAGGCTCAGCTTCCACCCACTTAGTAAAATAGTCCACTGCAACTACGAGATACTTGAATCTTCCTCGGGTGATCGGCAGTGGTCCAACCAAATCAATTCCCCACATGGCAAATGGCCAAGGGGAAGTTATTGGTGTTAGCAATGCTTGTGGAGTTCGTCGGATGGAGGAAAAACGTTGGCATTTGTCACATTTCTTGGCATAGGCTATACAATCAGCCCTCATTGTCGGCCAGTAATATCCCTGTGTCATCACTCTTTGTAAAAGTGTTCGACCTGCTACATGAGCTCCACAAGATCCTTCATGGATTTCTTCAATCAATTCTTTCACCTCAGTGGGATGTACACATCTCTGCAAACCTGCCATAATTCCTCGTCTATACAAAATACCATTAGTTAATACATACCGGGCAGCTTTATACTTCAGTTTCTTGGCAGCGAGTTTGTCCTCCGGCAATTCGCCCTCTTCAACATATTTCCTGATTGGATCCATCCAAGATGGTCCTAAATCAAGAGTAATCACATTCGTTGTCAGATCTTCATCTATGCTCCGACCTTCTAATACTTCAATCGGTATGGTTCTTCGCATCTCGGTACGAGTAGCTGATGCTAGTCGGGCCAGTGCATCTGCTTGTACATTCTCCATCCTCGGTATTCTCACCAATTGAATGGCATCAAATTCTGTCAACAATTTCATCACCTTTGCATGATATTTGATCATTAAGTCTCCTTTAATCGCATATATTCCCATCATCTGATTCACAATTAATTGAGAATCACTGAATACCATCACCTGTTGTGCTTCCATAGTCTTTGCTAGATTAAGACCTGCTATCATGGCCTCATACTCCGCCTCATTGTTAGAGGCTTTGAATTGGAATCGCAAAGCATATTCCATGTCAATCTCGTCTGGGGTGATCAAAACAATTCCTGCCCCACAACCAGCTGTGCATGATGATCCATCTACATATAATCTCCATGTAGGTATTTCGTCTTCAAATTTCTTATCTGTCAGAGTTCCTCGATAAAATATCTGCTGTTTTCTTCCATCATCCCCCGGTATCTTTCGCTCCTCGTCAGTCATCTGCTCGTACTCTTTTACCAACCGTGGCTGGTCTGAATTTGAATATAATGATTTCTCTACATCCACAAGTCCTTTTACCAACCTTGGTTGGTTTGGACCTATTTCTGCTGATCCTGTATCGTCCACAGGTAGGTCAGCAAATGTTTCTGTTGATCCTGTATCGTCCACAGGTAACTCAGCAGGCATCTTTTGCTCCTCGGGGGTATCAGGGTATGTGAACTCTGCTATAAAATCTGCTACAGCCTGCCCCTTCAATGATGATCTGGGCTCATACACAATATCGTATTCACCAAGTTCTACTGCCCAGTACATCAGTCTCCCTGATTTTTCTGGCTTATGGAAGGCTTGTCTCAATGGCATATCAGTATAAACAATGATGGTATGGGCTTGGAAATATGGCCTCATTCTTCTGCTTGCCTCAATTAGTGCCAATGCCAATTTTTCTAGCTTTGGGTACCTGATTTCTGCACCTCGGAAAGCCTTACTTGTGTAATAAATTGGCTTCTGGATTCCATTCTCCAATCTGATCAACGCTGAACTGACTGCGTTCTCGGATACTGCCAAATACAAATACAACTTTTCTCCTGTTATTGGTCTGGACAACAGTGGAGGTGTTCCCAAATATTTCTTCAAGTCTTGAAAAGCTTTTTCACATTCCTCATTCCACTCAAAGGTTTTTCGAAGTGTTTTGAAGAATGGTATGCATTTATCAGTTGCTCGAGATACAAATCTGTTGAGCGCTGCAACTCGTCCGGTAAGACTCTGCACTTCTTTCTTCGTCGTCGGAGATCGCAGCCCTAGAAGAGCTTTGATCTTATCTGGATTTGCCTCAATACCTCGCTGATTGACGATGTATCCGAGGAACATTCCTTCTCGTACTCCAAAGGTGCACTTCGTCGGGTTAAGCTTCATTTGGTATTTATCCAATTGATCAAAAGTTTGACTCAAGTCAATCAAATGATCAGTAGCTTTCTTGCTTTTAGTGAGCATGTCATCGACATAGACCTCCATGTTGCGGCTGATTTGTTCGGTAAAAACCTTGTTCATCAACCGCTGATATGTTGCACCTGCATTTTTTAAACCAAAAGGCATAACATTATAACAATAAGTTCCCCTAGGGGTAATAAAAGAAGTACTTTCCCTGTCTTCAGGTTTCATTTTGATCTGGTTGTAGCCAGAGTAAGCATCCATGAAGCTGAGTAGCTCGTGTCCCGAGGTAGCATCCACCAGTTGATCAATTCTGGGCAGTGGAAAATGATCCTTGGGGCATGCTTTATTGAGATCGGTGAAATCGACACACATTCTCCATTTGTTGTTTTTCTTCTTTACCATCACCACATTAGCCAACCAATCTGGATATTTTACATCTTCAATGAATTGGGCTTTCTGGAGTTTCTCGACTTCCTCCTGTATGGCCTGATTCTTCTCGGGACTAAACACCCTTCTTCTCTGCTTTACAGGTTTAATCTCCTTATTCACATTGAGTTCATGACATAAGAAGTTTGGATCTATTCCTGGCATGTCTTCATGACTCCAAGCAAAAGTATTTTTCCTATTCTTCAAGAAAGCTATCAACTCCTCTTTTATCGACATATCCAACGATGAACCTATCTGGGTTATTCGTTCAGGATGTTCGTCGTCCAAAATAACGTTTTCTGTAGATTCCATCACCTGTCCTTTTACAAGTTGAGATTCATCCCTGGGATCAAGAGTTTCAATTTCTGTACCTTCTTCCACCTGGTAAGTTGTAGTCTTTTTCATCGATCCTTCTAGTTCTTCTTGCTCGGCCGACGAATAATAGCATTCCCGAGCTACTTTTTGATCACCTTTCACCACTCCAACTCCAAAATTTGTTGGGAATTTCAAACATTGATGTACTGTAGAAGGAACGGCTTCGAACTTCTTCAATCCAACTCTTCCCATGATGATGTTGTAGGCTGACTGCACATTCTTATCCATCACAAAGAATCGTATTCTTTCTGTTCGACAAACAGGCCAGGTTCCAATGAATATATCCAACTTGATCGTCCCAAGTGGAAAAACTTTCTCGCCAGCAAAACCCAGAAGGGGTCTGTGATAAGGTTCTAATTGGGATAATTTCAAATTCAGGCTATCAAAGCATGAATAGTACATGATGTCTGCCGAACTACCATTATCTACCAACACCCTTGAAATGATCACGTCCTTCATTCTCATTTTAATCACCAAAGGATCATCATGAGGGTAAAGAACACCTGCCAGGTCATTTTTTGAAAAACCAATTACTAGCTTCTCTTTGTTTACCTTCCTCGGACGATCATCCTCGGCCAGGTTTATTCGCTGAATATATGAGCAAGCTTGAGCCTCTCCGAGATAAGCTTTTCTTTCTGCAGTAAGGTCTCCTCCTCCTGCATCTCCCCCTGTAATAACGTTACAATGAAATGATCCAAAACGTATGGAAAATACCTCTCGTTCAGGTTTTCTTGGCTTCTTGGGAAGATCGGGGTCATCATCTGGATCCTCTTCATGGTCCTTCCTCTTATTCTCCTCTGCACGACGAGGAGATCTAGATCTCTTTCTAATTCTGTCCTCATTTGTCCTCTCACCTCTGCGATCTACATACTTTGATAATTTTCCTCTTCGAATGAGTGTTTCAATCTCGTTCTGAAGGGCTATACAATTTTTGGTCATATGGCCATGATCTTTGTGAAACTCGCAATATTTGGTCTTATTCCTCATGTCTGGATCTGACTTCAGTTTCTCTGGCCATTTGATTTCCTCGTTATTCCTGATTTCTTCTAAAACATGATTAATACCCATTCTCAATGGAGTATAATTATCATACTTCTTTAGGGCTTCCAACTTTATCCTGTTATTCCTGGAATATTTGTCACCACCATTGCCTTTCTGATCTTTCTTCTTAGAATTGTCGACCTCCACTTTAACTTCTTTATCCATATTCTTCTTCGCAGTCATAGCCTCCTCGGCATTCATGATTTTGGCCGCCTTTGCCATCAATTCCGACATATTTTTAGGCGGATCTTTGGCCAGAGTATAGTATAGCTTGTTAGGCAGCAAACCACTCATCAAAGCAGTGATTGCTGTCTTTTCTTCATAATCTATGACTTCCAACTTTTCGTTATTGAAACGAGTTATGTAATCTCTAGTACTTTCACCTGATTTCTGTCTAACACTTAGCAAGTGTGCTACTCGCTTTACCGGCTTTGCTCCAAAACAAAAATTACCAATAAACAGCTCGGCTAACTGAACAAAAGTTGAAATCTTACCCCGAGGAAGATTATTGTACCATATCTGTGCAGATCCGGTAAGAGTTCCCGAGAATGCTCTACACCTCATCTCGTCGGGGACAGCATAAATATCTGCAGCAGCTTGGTACTGTTCTATATGAAGTACAGGATCTGTCTTACCATCGTACTTGGGGGTCACTACAGGTGCTTTGAATTTCGACGGTGTAGGGAAATCCACAATGGCTTGCACAAAAGGTGTCCCTTGAACAAAAGTTCTCTGTAAGGGGTTCCTCGCCTTAGCCATTTCTCCCAATCTATCCTCCAATCGTTGAATGGAACCTTTCCATGCTTCATTCCCTTCCTCGGGCCGCCTAGTCCGAGCAACTGATTGCCCTGACGTAGCTTCCTGAGATTTATCTCGACGAGTAATTGGTCGTGATTGTGCAGATCTTTCTCTCGAACCTGGTGGTGGTCGAAAACTTCCTGATGGAGCCCTAGGTGGACTCATGTTCCTCCTTGGTCCTAACCGACTGAAAGGAGACACCCTGCTTAATCTTTCTAAAGCGCTAGTTCTCTCAGGAGAAAGAGAGATATGTTGATCTGTATCCGTAGCCTGTATTGATGAAGTTCGTCCAGGTTGATAAGAAAAATCATTGGATTCCCCATTGCGATATGACCCAATACGTCTGGATCGTGATTGCCCATGATCAGTCCTTTGCCCTGAATAAGTAGGTATACTGCCTTGAAGAGTTTGAAGGAGTTGCCTCATAGATTCTTGCATGGCGGTTTGTCCCTGAGCCAGATTCGTCATAATTCCTGCCAGATCTGGAGATGTAGATAGATTTGGAAGATTTCCAGTATTTCCAGCATTCCGATTACTGGATTCTGGATTATCTGCCATTAGTGACAAATGATTTTTATGAAAAACGATAACAACAGTCGTTTCCCACAGACGGCGCCAATCTGTTGATGTAAAAAACTAGATCGCTCTAATTATTCAATCACAGATAAATAAATAAGACAAAGATTTTTAAAGTGGTTCGGCTAGGAATAAAGCCTACGTCCACTGTTATGTTATTGCTGAGTGTTTGTGGAATTCTTGATTACAAGTTCTCTCAAGAAATTCCGGTCCCCTTGAATGGGATTGATACAAGGTATTTATAGCCTCAAGGCTGTTCATGAAAGGTCTACTACATTAAATGATATACATATGAATGGGTAATATATTTAATGCGGCGTGTGCGTCAAGAATCTAATGAATAGTTGAACAGTTGTCCGTCTGATAATTGATGATACGGCCGAGGTGCAGTTCGGACCGCCTTAGTTGCTCGTCGATCAAGAGTTCCTCGGAGTACTTAGAGTATCTCGGGATGAAAGAGTTCCTCGGATGGAGTTCCTCGGCATGATAGAGCTCCTCGGTGTATTCTCGTTGCTCGGTACCAACCATGGTTGTTCAGTAAATGATCTTCCTCGCTGTTATTGTGCCACGTAGATCGACACGTGTCTTCATACTATTCGTCCACGTCAGCATATTAATTTTGGTATCAACAGTCCGTAAGGTAAAAAAAAGGTAAAGTAAGTGGGAAAATGAGTGGTTAAGCAACCTAAGAGGTTTAACCCATAATTCACATAAAGGAGTGTTGTGAAAGGTTTTCAAAGGTTAAATAAGTATTTTCTAACACGGTGTTCGCGTTTATTGAAAGGGTGATTTTCAATGAAAATACTAATAGGGATCGGTTAAAATGAATAGCGTAATTTTGATAAAGAAATGGTTTTCGGTCAAACCAAGTGGAGTTGTTTCAAATATTTAACAGTGTGTGTTAAATAAAAGGATAAATGTCAAAATGAGAAAAGGAAGTCTTTTACAAGATTAAGGTGAATTAATCGCGATAAATAAGTTTTTCGGAAGTAAAGCGGTTTCATGCATTAAGTATGTGTGTGTGTGTGTGTGTGTGTGTGTGTGTGTGTGTGTATATATATATAAAGGTAGTTGCATGTATACGCAGGTATAACGTGTTAAAGTCTTCTTTTTGCTGTTCGTTTTTATATTGCATATTTCCCACGGAGCATTCGGCTCACTCCCTCATTTTTTTACGACAGATTGGGTGCGGTTTCATATTTGAGAGTGTTATATAGGTAAGTACTCTCTTTTATTTTACGTTAGTAGCTTTGTATGCTTGGACTCCGAGGTGCTCCCCATGGGTCCCTCGCGTAGTTTGATTTGATATTGAAATTGCATGCTAAGCAAGTGAAATGTTAATTAAAATAAAACTGTAGTAGCAACATTATATAGGTTATTTCATTGAGCTTCACTCCTAATGCTCGGTCCAGACTGGGTTGACTACGAGTAACCCATAAATTTGGGACAGGGTGTTACAAGGATTTAGGAGACGTCGGGTGTGAGGTCTTTATGACTAACTTGTTATAATTGATTGATTTGTGTGGATAATATTTATGAGGTTTGGAATAAAGGGTCTTAGAGAGCCTCTAAGCTAAAAAAAGTGTATCAGGGGGTTCATTGTTTGGATTTCTCTTGCGAAACGCCCCACGCACAGAGCTTAGTAGAGTTACGAGTTGGGATACAGTGAGGCACTAAACTTTTAATCAATATTTAGTGGGGTATATATGATGAATATTATCCGCAATGTTATGGATTTTGACTTGGACTGGGTACGGTTAGTTATTACTGTATCAGGAAAGATGAGAGGTGAGAGGTGAGTTATGTTTACATGAGTGTCGTTGGTAGATGGCATGGGGGCATAAATTTGATGCATTTAAATATTATTAAGGAACATAATATTTATTGCAACTTTATGGCACTAACCGAAATCTATAAAGCCTTTCCCCTCATAGGTATTATATATAAGCAGTAAGATTGAGCAGTTAGAGTTGGATTCATGATTAGGCATAAATTATTCCCATTTATCCCCTTAATCTAGAGGTTTTTATTGCTCCGTAAAGTGTAATTCGAGTGGATTTATCTTATATCACTGCTATTAACATCTTCTAATTAGTACGCTAAGTTTCGTGTGTTATCTATTTATTTCGCAGGTATTCAGTGCACAAGGAAGGAAAGAATCAGAAGGAAAGTCGAAGACCTCACGCCTACAAGTTCTTAGGAAGAATCGGTACTCTAATCCGAGCTCCGGATGAAAATTTACAAGTCTTCAAAAAATTACAAGGAGGGAAAGTTTATGTCAAAGAGGGAACCGAACCGAATGGCTTGAAAAACGAATCGATCCTATCCTGGAAAACTTCCTGTGAAGCATGAAAATATGGAACCGAACCGAAGGGCTTGAAAAACGAGTCGATCCTACCCTGGGAAAACTTCCTTTGAAGCATGAAGAGATGGAACCGAACCAAACCGATTCAAGGAAAAACTTCTGTCAAAGATGGAACCGAACCGAACCCTCTTAATAGGATCGGTTCGGGTATCGGAAATTCGAACTTATCCACTTGAAAAATTAGAGTCTTGCATGGTTGAAACTCTTAGAAATTCGTAGAGTATATATTTTAAACACCTCCCAGACATTTAGGAGGATTCTAATTCATTAGAGAAGCATTGTAAGTAGTTTAGAAAACAATAACAAAGAACCCTAGTTTTGATTCCAGTTCTGCAATTCAAGTAATATTATTCTAATCTTTGCTTTCATTATTGCAGTAGTTATTTCTTTAGTGTGTATTTTCATTCCTCTTCTTCTTCATTCGTTAGTAAAAATATTTTCTTTCATTCAAAACGTGTTTTCTTGTAGTTTTAATATGTCCGGCTAAGTTTTCAAGGGTTGGGGTGCATGAACCCCACCCGATGTAATTCATGATAGCGGAAATAGAAGTTGGAATTAAAACCTTAGATGAATTGTATCGTAGTTAATACAATACTGCTTTAATTCTTCGTTTGCTTACATATTGTGCGGGCTACGATCCCTCACATGTGTAATACTTAGGAGCATTAAAAAACGAATTTTAATTAAACCTTTGCTTGCATACTGTGCGGGCTACGATCCCTCATATATGTAATACTTCGTAGCATTAAAAACCAGATTCATTTAAAGCTTTAATTCTAAATCTAGTATCCGATAAAGTGAATTACTAGGGCATCGGGGATTGTAACCCAACCCATCTTTCTCATCTTATAGTTAAAGTTTAGTTAAATCATCATCAGTCTTTTAGTTAATTTAGCGTAATTTCATTTCATTTATTCCTGATTTCATTAATTAATCATTTTCAAAATTGCATCTAGCTGTAGTTTTCTCACAATCCCAATCACCTTTTCGTTCTTTTTAGAGTCAAAGTTAGGTTACTTTCGTCTCTCCAACACCATTACGACCTCGTTCGTCCTATTTCCCTGAGGATCAATACCCGACTTATCAGATTATTACTTGAGCGATAGGCTTGCACTTGAGCCTAAATAACACGCACACAAGACACATTTGTGGTCGCGTCAAGTTTTTGGCGTCGTTGTCGGGGAATTAGGTAGACTTAGGATATATCAAGTCAATCTAAAACTTTGACCCAAAAAAAAAATTATATATAACAAAAATTTCATCATCTCTCAAAAGCCTTTTATGCAAAATTTAGAATACACTCAAACTCCTCACAACACTCCAACCCGAATCCACGAAAATCCAATCGTTGAATACAACTCTGAAAGCCCCCACACACCTCGCATTCCACAATTCTGGTTTCCAATTCCTACACCCGAGCACTCGATCAGTAGATACACCCTGAGTCAAACTTCGAGTGACACATCTAGGACACCGAGTGAGTACACAGAGTCTTTTGAAAAGAGTGCGAGCGCAATGTTTGACGCAGCGAGTTTCGGTACTGGAGAGGGAGATCTCCCCTATCGTCCTATGAAAGACTTACTCTTTCCTGAGCAGACTGTCACCCCTGGTTACATTTCACTTCCATATACTTCCGTCCAGTTCCACTTTCGCAATGGGATGATACAGATTCTCCCTACGTTTCATGGCATGGATTCAGAGAAACCATACCTGCATATTCGTGAGTTCGAAGAGGCATGTGACACATTTGGTGATCAAACTTGCTCGCAAGATGTCGTTCGCCTAAAGCTTTTTACTTTTTCTTTAAATCATAAAGCCAAGACCTGGCTATGGTCTCTACCCATGAACCCCGTCACTTACTGGAGAGATATGCAGTCTAAGTTTGTCTCAAAATTCTATCCGCATCACAAGACCAACTCTGCCAAGACTCAAATCTAAGCTTTCCGACAACACGATAATGAGTCTTTTGACAAATGTTGGGAACTGTTCCAAGAGTTAGTAAGCGCATGCCCCCATCATGGTTTTGACAAACATCTAGTGGTAACTTTATTCCATAATGGGTTGACAATATCTTCCAAACAACTTATTCAAATAATTTGTGAAATACCCTTTTGGGATTTAAACTCATGCGATGCTGAAACCCATCTTAAGTATGTCGCAGAAACTAATCAAGCATGGGACATATCTGATCCCAACCAAGATCGACCTAGATAACCATCTATCAACTAAATTGCATCCAGTCTATACCACTTGGATAGAAATACCTTAATAGACCGTCGATTCGATCAGTTTCAGAGAGATATGAAAGAGTGGTTTGATGGTCGGTTGAGAAATATCTACGGATACAGCCATAGTTCGAAAGAAAAAGTATGTGATTTTAATGAGGCGACCCACTACACAAAGGCATGCCCTATGATTTCTTGCTACAAGGCCATTCACACCGAGCAGTTGGATGCTATAGGAGGATTCTACGGGAATTTTAGTGCCCTACATGGGAATTCTTACAACCCTTCGTGTCGGAACCATCTTAGTTTCAACTATGGGCGACAATAAGCTGCGATGAACCCACATTCACAGGTTGTCCCACCTCCACCACATCCTCAATACCAACAAGCTCCATTACCTTCAGCCCCATATGTAGCTCCACAGCGGAGAAGCCTCAAGGACACAATGAACCAATTCATAAATTCTCAAGGTGCAAACAATGCTCGATATGAACGCTTGTTCGCCGAAATAAATGCAAACATCTCCAAGATGCAATTCTCACTGAGCATCCACGAGAAGGGCAAGTTTCCTGCCCAAGGCCAAAGACCTCCCCAAGGTCAACCTAGTGTTAGATTTACCTCTACCGAACAGCAGGAGCACTGCCAAGCGATAACCACTCTTTGTAGTGGGAGAGTTGTTGATTTATCACCTCCCCCACACGACATTTCAAAAGACAAGGAGAATTCGTCAGGCACGAAAGAGACCGAAGATATCTCCTTGAGCGAGAGTGAAAAGGAAAACACTAGTGAGATAGAGGTAGTTGTAAAACCACCCTCCGCTGTGCCGTTTCCTCAAAGATTGGTTCCTGTCCATAAAGGTACCATAAGTGAAGAAGTACTATAAGTGCTTAAGAACGTAAAGTTGAACTTACCTTTCCTCGATGCAATAAGGCAAATTCCATACTGTGCAAAAGTCACTTATTGATAGTCAAGAGGAGGATGAAGGTAAATAAGAACATGTTTATAGAAAAAAATGTGAGCTCAATCCTTCTTAATGATCTCCCACTTAAATATAAAGATCCCGGTGCCCCCAACATTTCCTACACCATTTGAGAGAACAAATTCGAAAAAGCCTTACTCGATTTAGGGGCAAGTGTTAACATACTCCCCTATTAGATTTATAGGAAACTTGATATGGGCGATTTAAAGCCCACAAGGATCACTCTCCAGTTACCGGATCGAATCGTGAAGATACCAAGGGATATAGTTGAGGACGTGATAGTCCAAGTGGACACTTTTTACTTCCTGGTAGATTTTGTCATTTGAGACACGGATCCCTCCTTTGCCTCGAAAAATCATGTTCCCATCATTCTTGGATGCCCATTTTTAGCCACGGCTAATGCAGTCATCAACACTAAAAATGGGCAGATGCAAATCACTTTTGGGAATATGAATCTAGAAATAAACATCTTCAACATAGCCCAACAAGCAGGGGAAGAAGATGATCTTCACGCAGTGAGCTTAATTGAGGAGATTGTAGAAGAACACTTTGAGGAAAATTATTATGAAGACGCCTTAAAAGCTTGCCTAGATTCTAGTCATGAGAGTGAGGGAGCCTACACCGAGTTCGAGAGGGAGATACATGAGTTGAGAGGCTTACTCGATGAGAGATCATCGGACGAGGATGCAAGAGATGTTAATTGGGTTTCCCGATTCGAAGAGTTACCGCCAAGGGAAGCACGCATGGTGCCCTCTAGTGACACATTCCTGACTCTCAAGTTGAAGAACCTACCCTCCAATGTTAAATATGCTTTCCTAGGTAAAAGTGAGACATTTCCTGCTATTATCTCCTCTAGCTTAGATGAAGAGCAGGAGGGTAAACTATTAAAGATTTTGAGGAAGCACCAAGGCGCTTTTGATTGGTGTATAGTTGATTTCAAGGTGATAAGCCCTCTAATTTGCACCCACAAGATTCACCTCGAATAGGATGTTATTCCCTCGAGAGAAATGCAAAGATGGCTAAACCTAACGATGAAAGATATGGTGAGAGCTGAAATTATAAAGCAGTTGGATGCCGAGATCATCTACCTAATCTCGGATAGCAAGTGGGTGATCCCCATTCAAGTCATCCCGAAAAAGTCAGGCATGACTATGATTGAAAATTTCAAGGGAGAGTTAGTTCCCCCACGTACCACCACTAGGTGGCGCGTTTGCATTGATTACCAAAAACTCAATGCGGGAACTAGAAAAGATCATTTCCCCTTGCCATTTATCGATCAAATGCTTAAAAGAGTAGCGGGCCACCCTTATTATTGCTTCCTAGATGGTTATTCCGAATATAACCAAATCAAGGTGGATGTACTTGATCAAGAGAAAACAATCTTCACTTGCCCCTTTGGAATGTTTGCTTACAAATGTATGCCATTTGGCTTGTGTAATGCACCGGCGACCTTTCAAAGGTGCATGTTGAGCTTATTCAGTGACATGGTTGAGAGAGGTCTAAAGGTGTTTATGGACGACTTTAGTGTTTTTGGCACCTCCTTCGACCTATGTTTAGCCAATCTTGAGAAAGTACTATCCCGATCTGTGGAAAATAACTTAGTGTTGAATTGGGAAAAATGCCATTTCATGGTAACCGAGGGTATAGTTCTTGGCCACATCGTGTCATCCAAAGGGATCGAAGTTGACCGAGTAAAAATAGAAGTCATAGCTGACCTACTCCCACCTAAATCGCTGAAAGACGTGCGCTCCTTCTTAGGCCACACGGCATTTTATCGAAGGTTCATTAAGGAGTTTAGTGCCATCGCTAGACCCTTAAGCAATTTTCTTATGAAGGACATCCCATTTGAGTGGATGGAAGCATTCCAAAATGCTTTTGAAAAATTGAAAAACATGCTTGTGTCCGCTCCCATCATGCAAGCTCCGGATTGGTCCTTACCATTCAAGCTTATGTGAGATCACTTGGTCGCGCATGTTCTTTTATGATGATCCATTACTTTTTAAATATTGCACCGATCAAATCATCCGACGATGTGTACCGGATGATGAAATTCCAAAAGTCATTCAATTTTGTCCTTCGGAAGCATGTGAGGCCACTTTTTCGTGAAAAAGACAATCGCTAAAATTCTCCAGTGCGGTTTGTACTGGCCCACAATGTTTCGGGATGTTAACAATTATTGCAAATCTTGTGACAAGTGTCAACAGATTGGAGCTATCACCCGACGAGGCATGATGCCATTAACCCCGATTCTCATCATTGAGATTTTTTATTGCTGGGGTATTGACTTCATGGGCCCTTTTCCCTCATCCTTTGGATACCTATACATCCTCGCCGCGGTAGACTATGTTTCTCAATGGGTGGAACCTATAGCTACCAAGACTAATGACAATAAGGTGGTGATAAAGTTCCTACACGAACACATACTTTCTCGCTTCGGTGCACCTAAAGCGATAATCAGTGATAACGGCACACACTTTTGCAACAAGCTGTTTGAAAAACTCATGAAAAAGTATGGTGTCATTCACAAGGTGGGAACAACATATCACCCACAAACGAATGGGCAGGCCGAATTGGTAAATTACAAAATCAAGCACATACTAGAAAATACCGTCAATCCCGACCGAAAATATTGGTCCCTTCGATTGAAGGATTCTCTATGGGCCTACCGTACCGCATACAAGAACCCACTCTGAATGTCCCCATTCCGCTTTGTGTATGGCAAACCTTTCCATCTTCCCGTTGAGTTGGAGCACAAAGCGTATTGTGCCATTAAGAGATTAAATTACAATATGGACAAAACCGGTGAAGCTCGCAAGCTTCAACTGAATGAGTTAGAGGAGATACGTAATGATGCATATGAGAATGCAAAGATTGAAAAAGCTCAGATGAAACTAGCACATGATAAGATTATCCGACGAAAAGAGTTTCAACCGGGATAAAAGGTACTCCTCTATAACTCCCGGCTTCATCTATTTCTAGGTAAATTGCGGTCCCGATGGACTGTTCCATTCGTTGTGAGAAGCATTTTCCCCCACGGAGCTGTAGAATTGGAAGATCCAAAAGGGGGGAACGCGTTCAAAGTCAATGGATAGCGCCTAAAGCTATATGTTGAGGCGTGCGTAGAAGAGATCGACACCATTTGTTTGTTGGACCCCGTTTACGGGGTAGAATGATCTTGAACTGAGAGGTCGTCGCACCTCCGACGCGTATGGGGTGAATTCTTGTGTATAGTAGCTATGCATATGTAGAGATTTTAAAGTCCGTAGGTAGGTTACGAAAGGTGACGGTTCGGATTAGGCACACCAACATGCACTTTTTGAGGGAATCATGCAAGTTTAAGTGTGAGAATAAGTTAGAGAGTGTTTGGGCATTCGAGGGTGCGAGATTCCATTTTCATCATTCTGAGAGGAGAGATTTCTGCCTAAGGCGAACCGAACAGAATCCCAGAACTAGATCGGTTCGGTTATGATAAATCAAAAAAATAAAAATCCCAGAACCGGATCGGTTCTCCCCTGAACCAGATCGGTTTCGATTCTGCAGCTTTGCCTCTTCCCGAGATACCTCCCCCCTTACCCAATCCCTCAATTTCCCTTCTTTCCCTCCAAATTCTCCCCCTCCCCCCCAACTCTCCCCACCACCTCAAAATTACACCTCTCCCCTACCATTCATCCACACCTCCATCACATATCCCCTCTTTAAACCTATCTCTCTCATTTCAAAAATTCCCAAATATTTTCATGGCAAATCCCGCTCTTCCACCAAAATACATGTTTACCGAGGTCCTTCTGAACGGTAACGGGGAATACCGCTCTCACATGGAGCGCATGTGGTGTGAAAAAAATTTCAGCATCTCCCATCAACTTCATATCGAGCGCGTCGTTAACTGGGACGATCTGCCCCGCTCGATCACCACTATTTTCAGTCGGAAGAGGTGGATGCAATATCTCGCCAAACCACACAATGTCGTATGGGCCGATGAGTTCCAATCTTTTTATGACTCTCTCGTCCGCACGGGCGAGTTTTAGGGCCAAGCTTTTGTCGACGGTCACCCCATTCCTTTCTCCTTGGCTATTCTGTCCCGCAAACTTTCTTCCAAGGGAGTCCCAAACCTGGAGGACTGTGACTGCCCCGTCAATGCCCCCACCATCCCGAAAAAGAAATGCATCGACCGTCTCACACTCAACAAGATTTGGGATAGGGGCACCTTCCCCATGGGACGCCTCAATGATAAGGCCCGCATTACATTTCATATTGTTTGCGCCAACTTGCTTCAAACCACAAACGACTCGGCTATGCGCCCTCGTCTACCACCTTTTTTATCCCAACTTCACTATTAATCTTTCCCGCATGCTTTACACCGATATTTTTTATGCGGCCTTGGATCAAAAAGGTGCGGTACCCCTCCCATATGCACGTCTCATAACCTCCCTTCTTGTCGATGCTGGTATCCAACCACCTCGAGCATTTCCTCGCCTCCCGGAGCCCATTGGGAAGGTGTCACACACTAGGAGCGCCCAGCAAAGGGCAGCCATTCGAGCAGCCCCGGAGGTGGTTGATGTCGATGAAGATGAGGCGATCAATGTTGAAGAGCACAAGCCTGAGGATGTCATGGTGGGTGGGGCAGATGAAGAAGAGTACGACGAAAACGACGACTCAGATTTTGAGCCCCCGGGTGCAAACTTTGATAAGCGCCTTTCAGCGGTGGAGACTCGATTTGACGGTTTCCTCACACAATGTCAACGAGATCAAGAGGCCTACCCAAGGGATACGAGCATGATGCATCATCTCCAAACCCACTTGTACGAGCTCAACTTCGGTGGACCCCTCCAACTTCCTTCTATAATCAATATGATCCCAGCGCACCCGGACCCTCCAATCCACCTCCCCAGTGAATCCCATTTCTTTTGTTACTATTTTTTTTTGTTGGTTGTGTTATTGGTGGTTGTTTAAAAATGTTGATTGTGCATTTCTCCCCTCTCCCTTGTAACATAGGAGCTCCGTATCTATAAAAATATGCATTTCTTCTTTATTTGTTCGTTTTATTTTCTCGCACTTTGAATTCTTTTTTAGTTAGATTTTTGTCATTTTTTCTTGAGGACAATGCAAAAGTCTAAGTTAGGGGGGGTCACAAGTGCGTCTTTCTAAAACTTCACAAATTTTCAAAAATGCCCTGAAAATTAAAAAAAATGAAATTTTTTGAAAAATCCAAAAATATTTTTCTTCAAAATAAATAAAATTTGGAATTCAAATTTTTCAAAAATATCATTAAAATTTGGTAAATCTCAAATTGTAAACAATACACCAAGCCGAAATTAACTAAATATGGAAATTGAGTGAACGCAGACAACTTAACGAATAAATATGGAGATTAACAAACCCGGTGTGATTCGAGCCTTTCATTATTGGGAATTTATAAATCAATCTGAGTTAATTGTTAACTCAATGTTCTTTTCAGCGTTTTAAGAAGTCGTTGATGATCTCAATTCCTTGCTTTGATCGGTTATGGAAAATGTATGTGATATTTCCTTGAAAAACGTGCCAAATAGATCTCTAAACTAAATTAATCTCGAGACGCACAGGGTAATGCAACTAGTATTTCGAACAATGAAGTAGGCCCTCATTTGTCACCCAAAAATATTGGCCAGAAAAAGTAGCGAAAAATTATCCCTTTTGTAAACCAAAATTGAGCCGAATAAATTTTTCCCTCTCGTTTGACAACCCGAAAAACCCAATTGACCCGGAATTGTGAAAGTTGATAATCCCATAAATTAAGTCTGGAATGTGCATAAAAAGGGGCAAGAAAAGAATAGCTATGCCAACAAAAATAGCAAGAAAAGAAAAGCGTGGAAAATAAAAAAAATAGAAAAAGAAAAAAATGAGCAAAAACCCGGAAAAGCACAAATGGACATCATAAGAAAAAATTTCAATTCCAGATTTCCTTACCATTCCCATTTTACCCAATACACCTTTAACCCAAAAAAGTCCCAACCGAGTCCAAAATGCAAAATTGATTACCGCGTGGAGAGCTAAAACACAAAAAGATAATAAAAGAGATTAAGGGTATGAATTAGAGGAAATGTTTTCGTTTCCCTATAACCGTAAACCAATTATGAGATCCATTTACCGTAAATTTTCGTCTTTCTATTTGTGTACGTGAACTTGGATCCAACGCATTTATTCTTATAAATCACGCATACCGAGAGAAAATAGCCACCCTTCGAAGAGATTCGTTTGCAAGAGGATCCCGTGAGATTTTGATATCAAAACAAATTTTCGGATAAGTAACGTAATGATCAATCGGTGGAAATTCGCAATTAAATTTTTGGCTTCGCACACAGGCACTGTGATTTGAGACTCTTGAACATGAATTGATGATGACTATTTTCTGAGAAAGTTTAAGTTATACAATTTTTGCATATTTTGAGTCTTCTTTTAGTCGAATTTTGTGGGTATATTTACTGCAAACTCTCACGAGACACAACCCGTCCTACTAGGGTAACCTAGGGGTTTAAAGGCTTGTTGCATATGCTAAATGCAACTGCTCGCCCGTGAAAGAGGTATTTTATCCCATTTTAGAGTTGGACCATGTTTTAATTCTTTTCATTGCTCGGGACATTCAAAGTTCTAAGTTAGGGGGATTGATTAGGCATAAATTCTTCCCAATTATCCCCTTAATCTATAGGCTTTTATTGCTCCGCAAAGTGTAATTCGAGTGGATTTATCTTATATCACTGCTATTGACATCTTCTAATTAATACGCCGAGTTTCGTGTATTATATATCTATTTCACAGGTATTCAGTGCACAAGGAAGGAAAGAATCAAAAGGAAAGCCGAAGACCTCGCGCCTACAAGTGTTTAGGAAGAATCGGTATTCTAATCTGAGCTCCGGATCAAAAATTACAAGTCTTAAAAAAATTACGAGGGAAAGTTTCTTTCAAAGAGGGAACTGAACCGAATGTCCTGAAAAATGAACCGATATTATCTTGGAAAACTTCCTGTGAAGCATGAAAAGATGGAACCGAACCGAAGGGCTTGAAAAATGAGTCGATCCTACCCTGGGAAAACTTCATGTGAAGCACGAAGAGATGGAACTGAACCGAACCGAATCGGTTCAAGGAAAAACTTCTGTCAAAGATGGAACCGAACCAAACCCTCTTAACAGGATCGATTCGAGTATCGGAAATTCGAACTTATCCACTTGAAAAATAAGAGTCTTGCATGGTTGAAACTCTTAGAAATTCGTAGAGTATATATTTTAAACACCTCCCAGACATTGAGGTGGCTTCTAATTCGTTAGAGAAGCATTGTAATTAGTTTAGAAGACAACAACAAAGAACCCTAGTTTTGATTCCAGTTCTACAATTCGAGTAATATTGTTTTAATCTTTGCTTTCATTATTGCAATAGTTATTTCTTTAGTGAGTATTTTCATTCCTCTTCTTCTTCATTCGTTAGTAAAAATATTTTCTTTCATTCAAAACGTATTTTCTTGTAGTTTTAATATGTCCGGCTAAGTTTTCAAGGGTTGGGGTGCATGAACCCCACCCAATGTAATTCATGATAGTGGAAATAGAAGTTGGAATTAAAACCTTAGATGAATTGTATCGTAGTTAATACGATACTGCTTTAATTCTTCCTTTGCTTACATACTGTGCGGGCTACGATCCCTCACATGTGTAATACTTAGGAGCATTAAAAACCGAATTTTAATTGAACCTTTGCTTGCATACTGTGCGGGTTACGATCCCTCACATGTGTAATACTTAGGAGCATTAAAAACCGAATTTTAATTGAACCTTTGCTTGCATACTGTGCGGGCTACGATCCCTCATATGTGTAATACTTAATAGCATTAAAAACCAGATTCGTTTAAAGCTTTAATTCTAAATCTAGTATCCAATAAAGTGAATTACTAGGGTGTGGGGGGCTGTAACCCGACCCATCTTTATCATATTATAGTTAAAGTTTAGTTAAATCATCATCAGTCTTTTAGTTAATTTAGCGTAATTGCATTTTATTTATTCCTGATTTCATTAATTAATCATTTTCAAAATTGCATCTAGCTATTGTTGTTTCACAATCACAATCACCTTTTCGTTCTTTTTAGAGTCAAAGTTAGGTTACTTTCGTCTCTCCAACCCCGTTACGAACTCGTTCGTCCTATTTCCCTGAGGATCAATACCCGACTTATCGAATTATTACTTGAGCGACAGGCTTTCACTTGAGCCTAAATAGCACGCACACTAGACACATTTGTGGTCGCGTCTAGTTTTTGGCACCGTTGCCGGGGAATTAGGTAGACTTAGGATATATCAAGTCAATCTAAAACTTTGACCTAAAAAAAATTATATATAACAAAAATTTCATCACCTCTCAAAAGCCTTTGATGTAAAATCCAGAATACACTCAAAATCCTCACAACACTCCAACCCGAATCCACAAAAATCCAATTGTCGAATACAACTCTGAAAGCCCCCACACACCTCGCATTCCACAATTCTGGTTTCCAATTCCTACACCCGAGCACTCGATCAGTAGCTACACCCTGAGTCAAACTTCGAGTGACACATCTAGGACACCGAGTGAGTACACAGAGTCTTTTGAAAAGAGTGCGAGCGCAATGTCTGACGCAGCGAGTTTCGGTACTGGAGAGGGAGATCTCCCCTATCGTCCTATGAAAGACTTACTCTTTCCTGAGCAGACTGTCACCCCTGGTTACATTTCACTTCCATATACTTTCGTCCAGTTCCACTTTCGCAATGGGATGATACAGATTCTCCCTACGTTTCATGGCATGGATTCAGAGAAACCATACCTGCATATTCGTGAGTTCGAAGAGGCATGTGACACATTTGGTGATCAAACTTGCTCGCAAGATGTCGTTCGCCTAAAGCTTTTTACTTTTTCTTTAAATCATAAAGCCAAGACCTGGCTATGGTCTCTACCCATGAACCCCGTCACTTACTGGAGAGATATGCAGTCTAAGTTTGTCTCAAAATTCTATCCGCATCACAAGACCAACTCTGCCAAGACTCAAATCTAAGCTTTCCGACAACACGATAATGAGTCTTTTGACAAATGTTGGGAACTGTTCCAAGAGTTAGTAAGCGCATGCCCCCATCATGGTTTTTACAAATATCTAGTGATAACTTTATTCTATAATGGGTTGAAAATATCTTCCAAACAACCTATTCAAACAATGGGTGAAAGACCCTTTTGGGATTTAAACTCATGTGATGCTGAGGCCCATCTTAAGTATGTCGCAGAGACTACTCAAGTATGGTACACATCTGATCCCAACCAAGCTCGACCTAGACAACCATCTATCAACCAAAATACATCCGGTCTATACCACTTGGATAGCAATACCTTAATCGACCGTCGATTCGATCAGTTTTAGAGAGATATGAAAGAGTGGTCTGATGGTCGGTTGAGAAATATCTTCGGATCCAGCCATGGTTCGAAAGAAAAAGTGTGTGTTATCTAGGAGGCGGGCCACTCCATAAAGGCATGCCCTATGCTTTCTTACTACAAGTCCATGAACACCGAGCAGGTGGATGCTATAGGAGAATTAAAGGGGAATTTTAATGCCCCACATGGGAATTCTTACAACCCTTCGTGGAGGAACCATCCTGGTTTCAACTATGGGCAACCACAAGTTGAGATGAACCCACATTCACAAGTTGTCCCACCTCTACCACCTCCTCAATACCAATAAGCTCCACCACCTCCAGCCCCATATGTAGCTCCACAGTGGAGAAGCCTCGAGGGCACAATGAACCAATTCATAAATTCTCAAGGTGCAAATAATGCTCGATATGAACGCTTTTTTGCTGAAATAAATGCAAAGATCTCCAAGATGCAATCCGCACTGAGCATCCACGAGAAGGGAAAGTTTCCTGTCCAAGGACAAAGACCTCCCCAAGGTCAATCTAGTGTTAGATCCACCTCTACCGAATAGCAGGAGCACTGCCAAGCGATAACCACTCTTCGTAGTGGGAGAGTTGTTGATTTATCACCTCCCCCACACGACATTTGAAAAGACAAGGAAAATTAGCCCGGCACGAAAGAGGCCAAAGATATCTGCTTGAACAAGAGGTAAAAGTAAAACACTAATGATCCCGAGGTAGTTGTAAAACCACCCTCCGCTGCGCCATTTCCTCAAAGATTGGTTCCTGCCCATAAAGGGACCATAAGTGAAGAAGTACAAGAAGTGCTTAAGCACGTAAAGTTGAACTTACCTTTCCTCGATGCAATAATGCAAATTCCATCCTGTGCAAAAGTCACTTATGGACAGTCAAGAGGAGGATGAAGGTAAAGAAGAACGTGTTTATAGCACAAAATGTGAGCTCAGTCCTTCTTAATGATCTCCCACTTAAATATAAAGATCCCGGTGCCCCCACCATTACCTGCACTACTGGAGAGAACAAATTTGAAAAAGCCTTACTCGATTTGGGGGCAAGTGTTAACATCCTCCCCTATTCAATTTGTAGGAAACTTGATCTGGGCGATCTAAATCCCACTAGGATCACTCTCCAGTTAGCGGATCGAACCGTGAAGATACCAAGGGGTATAGTTGAGGACGTGATAGAACAAGTGGACACTTTCTACTTCCCGGTAGATTTTGTCATTTGGGACACGGATCCCTCCTTTGCCTCAAAAAATCATGTTCCCATCATTCTTGGACGCCCATTTTTAGACACGGCTAATGCAGTCATCAACACTAGAAATAGGCAGATGCAAATGACTTTTGGAATATGACTCTAGAAACAAACATCTTCAACATAGCCCAACAAGCAGGGGAAGAAGATGATCTTCACGCAGTGAGCTTAATTGAGGATATTATAGAAGAACACTTTGAGGAATATTACTATGGAGATGCCTTAGAAGCTTTTATTATGTCGTTGATGATTTTTATTATTCTTATGTCGTTGATGATTTTGTAATTTAGTTTCTTTTATTATTCTTATGCCGTTAATGATTTTTATTTATTATCATTTTTATTTATCGTTGAACTTGAGGATGATATAAATTACATATCGCTCCCTATGGTCAGTGTACATCATAATCAACTAGGAGTCAAAGATGGGGGTGTTACAAGGTGTGGTGTACCTAGTACGTTCAATATGTGTAGAACATCATGTGGCGTATTAGTCATCTTACCAAACAAAAAATGGATATTGTTGGTCTTTGGTCCATAATTTTGTAAAATCAGATTCCAAGAACTTGTTAGTCCAGCTATAGGAGTATCGAGTTTGGTGCAATTTTTCATGAGCTCACATATTCCCTTGTCCTCGTCATTCATCTTTAACTAATGGAATAATATCTTACATTGTTTCCAAAAAAAATACAATGTTCAAGTTATAAATTTTCCATGTTATAATTGAAGTGTATAATTTACATTAATTCGAATTACTCTACCTCAGAATGGTGTCATAATAGGTGTGCCACGTGGTTATCAAATCTTTTCAGGAAGATATGTACAGTTGTGCCTCCATATTCTATTTCATCACATCATTATATTTCTTCATATAATTATCCATCCTTGCGTCATTATTTATTATCCTCAAACGTCGATGGTTTTAGTTCTGTTTAATGGTATTTCATTCTTTTTGCGTAATATTGAATTCGATGTGATAGGCCAAAGATGAACATATTATGACATCGTATATTATTATTAATCTACATACAATAAAAAGTTGTAATAATATGTTAATATATAATTATTTATCTACATATCACAGGGAATATAATTATGAACCCAAACAAAAAGTAGTGAAAGATAATATAACAGAGAGGCAATCACAATGTGATGTCTATTTTATCCTAACTTCCACCATATACGATCAAACAATTACAACACAAACAAAATTGAATGAGAAGACTAAATCTTATTTTTAAGACATAATGTTGTGTTGGTGGACACAAATTTATAACACATTAAACTGAAGCAGTGAAATTTAACGATCAAATTTGACAAGTGCTTGTGGTAACTGTGAACGGCATCATGGGATACTTAGGGGACCCCGACAACAAAGAGGTCAGGGACCTCACGAGGATCGCTAAGAAGGTTGTTAAGAAAAATGGGGTCCTTGTGACACCTCGCCTAGCCTAATACTGGTTAATCAGGTCTTATCAAATTAAACAGGGATCATATATGATTTCATTCTTAGCATCACTGTTCGAAAACTAATTAATTAAGATTTTAACCTATTAAGTCTAGTGTTAACTTTAAATATTCATAACATACATAATTGAAACCAATCAATAATATATATACATAAGCGTCCACAATGGCTCAAACACAAAGAATATTGATAGCATAAATAAATAAACCGAACAAATCCTTAGTATCCGAAATACAATATTCTAAATACTAAAACTAAGAAATGTAAATAACGTCGGAAATAATGAAGCTATCCAACTACGAGAAAAATGCTCAGAAAGAAAATACTGAAATAGAATCATATCTAGGTAGAATGAAGTGAAGCGTCTAGTTAAGTCCTGCATCCATCCACAACTGTTGTAGCTTCGTGTGACTGGAATGTAATGGCTATCACTAGTGAACATGTGGCTAAGCACCTAAAAGGTTTTGAAAATATTTTTGATGCGGGTCAGTGCCCAAAACATTTAAAAAATAGTTGTAATATTCAATTAAAATAATAATAAAGAAGTATGAAATATTCATGTTAAAATAATGTCGCACTCACATGAGATTATCATGACCTCTCATCTATAGTGCGCACCTAACGTATTTATTTTATTCACCTAGTTATGCCACCCTGCCTAACTAGTCTAACCATCCTAAACATACTATAATCCGCTAAACATCTAACTCATCCGTACCGCCCACACAATATCTCATACTATGTACTACGTAACTAACCCATAAGCTATAACTTAGGGTTTCTCAATTGTATTTATATCACTACATATGTAACGTAACCATACACTAGCTATAACTTGATTTTCACATAAAGATTTAAACACATATACATACATCACTCTTTATATATATATATATATCCTCCGAGCAGGACCTCCCAAATGCATCCCTTCTATTCTATCCGGCACTATGTACATCACGTACCACTTCTGGGCCACCGGGTCGGAATCCCACCACCGAGTCCGAAACCTAAACACATAAAAGAGGTGGGCATAAACATACATCTACGGGTCATAACCATACCACATCATACCGAATCATACTCGAAACCAACACCTATCCTCACACACAAATAATGGCCATGCTACAGTACTATAACCTCGAAAAATAATCCAACACCATGGTCGATCGTACAATATGCGCAACCTCCAACGATAGCATATTAGAGTAGGTATGTTCACATAAAGTCAATCACACAAGAAATATATATATTGGTCACACTCGATATGTGTGTGTATATATATATATATATATATATATATATATATATATATATATATATATATATATATATATATATCGTCGGTTAATATATGCAACATCTCTCGTATTACTAGCATACCAAATCCAAAGTCTAATTCGACTTCCCGATTTTATCTAATTACTCCCTTACTTATAATTAAACTCACATATTATACACTTCTGGACACTATGTTAATCACACAAAGCACTAGTCTAACCATCCCGAAATCCTAACTCGATTTCTTGATTTCGACTTGTAAACATTCACTCAGTTATTCACGTCTTTCCCTTACCTGGAATCCATCCCTAGCTAGCCTATGACCCTTCCTAACCCTCACACTGAATTCCCCGAAACTTAAACTCGTCCCCGAACCCAAAATCCGATGACCAATCCTCAAACGGCTCAAAAAACTAACACAAAACAAAAGTGGAAGGCCAATAGAACCGAATCGGTTCACCGGCTGAACCGAACCAATTCGGAAAGAGAATCGCTTTGCTCCTCCCAGGGAACTGGTTCGATTTGTTGGGCTGCCAAAGTGAACTTTTGACGGGTTTTCACCCCTAACCTCCATCCATAGTAGTTCAAACCTCCACCAAAATCGCATCCAAGAACCCTAGATCATTCCCAAATATTTTCCAGCAGTTTTCTAAATAAAAATCATCCCGAAGACAACATCTAATCACTCGAATAACAAGTTTAAACAAGAATCAATGCAATAACAAACCCTAATTTCAATTTTCGGTTTCTTATTATTAATTTTTTCAAGAACTTATCTTTCTCTATAGATGTACCTCAGATTCATTCTAAAAACAATATGAGATTCATCTCCCATTATTCATATATTTTCAAACCCAGATTATCTTAGTTTCCCAACTCAAAAATCATATTTTTGCATATTATTCTACACTAATGTTTGCATGAATAAATGTAATTACAAATAATTATCAAAGAAAGTAAATAATTGCCTTAAAGATGATGAAATCAGAGTTCCTTCTTCTGAATACTTCTTTTAATGACGATTTACAACCCGGTGAAGATATCCTTCCTTCCTGGATCCTTTCTTGTTCTTTTCTCACTTTCTCTTCTCTTTTCTCACTCTTTCACAAACCCTAGTCATTTTGGATGGATATATAGCATGCCTCCTCGATCCACCTTTATTAAATACCATCCTTAAACTCTCTAAACTCTAATTAGGTTCTGCCCCCTTAGGTAAAATGACTCGTATGCCCTTATACGATTCACACTTAGTCCAAAAATCCCCCGAAACCCAGCCATAACCCCGGGTACTTATTCTCAAATATTTCAACCTATTTCGGACCGTCAATGCACTCAAAAGTACCATTCAAGTCACATAAAATAAAATTTCATCTCATGCCCTACACGACTCTACTCGCGTGTCCCGAATAAAATACTGATAAACCCTTTGCCTTAACTCACTTACGATGTAATATAATTTAATACCCCAACATGACTCTACACGCGCGTCCCTAATGAAATACCTATAAACTCATTGCCTTATCTCACTTACGAAGTAATTTAATTTAATATGTTATTGTTTACCTATCACACAAGTAAATATAAATGTACATAAATATTAATCCTTTTTAGTCACTAATTAATATTTATCCATGATAATTTACTTTTCGATTAAATTAAAATTACGTGCACATGTGTAATTTAAAATACCTTAAATATACGGGATGTGACAGTCTACTAGTCTGGTTTTTCAATGCCACGTGACTTCCCTCTTAATCTCAGGGAGAGAGGCTATCATATGGTGTCCTCGGGATGAGATCACGCAGGATCCATATCATAAATATGTTGCATTGCCAAAATTTGACTGATTATTTTAGAGACATGTCCCTACTTGGTACGTAAAAAATTTAGGTATTCCTGAACTAAAGTAGCATTTAGTAAACACTTGGCGTTTCACAGGTTCTAGATTGATAGATTTTGTACTCATGATGAAATCAAACGGTACTATTGAATGTGTAATATTATGTTGAGACTAACAAAGAGTATTGTTCATTATTTGTTAAACACAAGATTAGCCTTAGATTTATTGAAAAATACATCAACAGAAAAATACCTCTGAACTTATGGATCATATCCGATCCATCATAAATTCTAATTTGGGAGTCAGTGGATGCAACAAGCACTTCATATGGATACCATGGGGAGAACTGTGAACAAAAACACAATTAGTTAGCTCGGAGTGCATGTGTGGAGGAAAATAAGCCGTTTTATGTTGAGATAGAATCGAAAAGAGAAAAAATAAGCTTACTTGAAAATCGATAATCTTTTTCTTGGGGTATTTTTCTTGTTTCGTAGTTTAACTGATCTTTTTGTTTTAGATTACAATCTATGTCACACCCAAATAAAATTATGATTAACTCGTGTATTTATGAATTGAGTGATTCGATCATAAATTAGAATTCAAAATCTATAAACAAATATTAGTAGTTTCTAATGATAAGGACATTAACGAAAGGAGGAAAGAAACCATGTCGAGGAAAGAAAAATCTAGGGGAACAACCTCTACCACTTGTATTATACACGCAACAATTCCACTTATGTGATCCAACTACAGCACCCTGTAATGATAAAAAAAAAGACATTACTTAATTTACGAACATATATTATATTACATTTATTGTTCTCAAGAACTTGATTATATAATCATAATTGTCATTTTCTTTGTCTAGATGTTGATTTCGTAAGACATATAATGGTTTGAAATAGGATGGGGCACTCAAAATTTTAATTTTGAAACGTGTAATTTTAAAAACTTTCAGAAGTAGTTGAAATTATATATCAAGGGTGTTATCCCAAGTACATTTAAAGTCTATTCAATATTCAATAGGAGAATTAAAAAGCTGGTGAAATATAAAGTTTTTGCTCAGGATCCCCCTAAGCTATTTTTAATACAAAAATCTCCCTGAACTAATCGAGTGAGCCACCCACGATGTAATCATAATCAACTGGATTGAAATGTATGCAAGTTACTGCCAAAACAAATTCACGTCATAAGTAAAGTAGGTATAATAAAGATTATTGCAGAAAATTATTATACTAAGACCTATTAATTTATTAAAATTATAACATTTATTGGCATGTCACCCCAGTCATTGTATGAAAAAAGTTTTAAAAAGATCTTGGTTTCCATTATAACAACCCCTATTTTCAACGTAAATGTTAGCCAGACACAATACGCCGAAGATGGGGCTTGTTTAACAATCTATACCATTCTCAGCATCAAACTATAATATGAAATTTATATTTTGAAACCAAACACGCACAATGAAATCATTTGAAATAATGTCTGACAATAATTAAATCTCAACTCCCAAAAGTTATAAAACATCTAACTCTAATATAACTCAAAATAAAATAACTGAATAATAAATCTCACGCTTATGCCCTTACAATCTCTAGAATAATAAAATTACTGAAATAAGAATAACAACCTATGCCAGCATCAACCGAACGAAAGACTTAATAGTCAAGTACGACTGCATGTTTGATCTCTTGTCAGCCCTGTTGTCCCTATCTACACAAACCTGGGGGGAGAAAAACATTTTATGGTTTGTGTCAATGCCCTAAAGTTGCAATAATTAACTTACAAAACCAATATGTAATTATGGATTTAATTCACATTACACACCGTCAATCGGCACTCGCATGAAGTTAGTATCTCACATTTCATCTAAGTGCAATATTACACACATTTCAACCCAAGTACCAAATATGAAGTCTGATAATTATACTAACATAATAATTTTTAAGGCATCCAGCGCAATAAAGAAAAGGGAGCTAAACATCTACGCATATGACTCTAGTCCCATATATATCCCCACAATATTAATCCCAAAGAGATATCATATCATCACATTATGTATTTTACGCAACATTGTGATCATTAACAGCTGTCCACATTATTAGACTACAGGGACTTATTCTCATTTAATTTATATCAGTACATATATGGCCTTACATATATGACACATGAAGGCATTTACCTTCAGCATCCAGTTCGTGCTCTATCGATAAGTTCGAAGGAGTCCCTCATTAAGTGGACATAATAAAACCCACATAAGCGGGGCGGTCCCTACGTAGTACACCATTGCAAGGTCCACACCCCCGACAATGACAATGGATACCGGCAATCCCACATGCCTCATCACAAGCGATGTATCCATGTTGGGCCAAAAATAGCAACTTGCACAATGCCTAGCCTTGCCTATGTTGATGCGTGCTACGGTCCCGAAGACATACGCAATCCCAACTGATATGTCTATCGCAAAAGCGGGAATGTTTACACATATAATAAATACATATCAATAGCACATGATATGCATAGGTAATTATCACTAAAATTACTTTCCCGTTAGATTTCATCATTCTCCAGATAATACCCTTGCCTTAATAATTAGCCATTTAGTTAATTATTAAATTCTTCAAATAATAAAATAGTGACACAAAACAATTTTTAATTAAATCTTCACTCATTTGGATGACCTCTCACATACTCGTTTGAGTTTGTAAAAATGTCATGAACATTTCCATGGACTAACCTTGACCTAACTTAGAAAAGTCCTTCAAACGAAGTCATGTCTCATTCGAACGAAACCATATCTCGTCCGAATGAGGTTCAAACGAAATATCAGATTTTCAGATCAGAAGTGTTTTTCTATATGGGATTCATCCCTAAAAATCCACTTTCATTTGTACAATCTCTCACACTTCAATATCAATAACTACAATCCTATTACAGTCAAGAAAATAAGATAACATGATTATATACCCAGTCTACGTATGGTATAGTCCCATAAATTCAAGTAATTGGATATACAACACTAATGATTTTCTAAATAATTCAATATCTTCATTCCTTATTAAACATGATTTGCAAAATAATGGGATCCATACAAGAATTAAAATCAATTTTAAACATATATCCTATCAAATGGATTCTAACAATAGTTTTCCCAATATAACGGTATCAATTTTGGGTTTATCACCAATCCAAAACACAATTATTCTTCGATAAATCCCAATAATCCTTGATTTCAACATATTAGTTTTGATCCTCTAAATAGATTATTAACACAGAATTGTTATGAAAAAAGCACGCATATAAATCAAGAAAACAAATTAAAAATTAATTTAGCAAGAAATTCTTGCCTTAAATCGGTGATAGGAGCCTCCTCTCTTGGATTCTTGTTCTTCCTCTCCTCTCTAGTCTTGGTAACTCCTTCCAAAGGTGTGGGGATGGTAGGGAAACTCTAAAATGGATGGAATGAGGGTTTAGGTGGGGTTAATAACTTATTTACACCTCTAATCCCGTATTACCCTTAAGCCTCTAATTTTGGGCCCTCGAATAAGCCCAAAACACTACCCGAATTGGTTCAATATTTTCTCTAAGGATATACTTATCCCCCGGGCCCGACTTAAGATATTCAAAACACCTAAATGAGTTCTCAATTCACTCTAGAACGGACCTAAACCATACCTACCTTAAATTACACACTTTATGATGTTTATTCATGACATAATAATAATTTAATTAACATGCGATTTATTTTTCAATGAATGTACACATTTGGCATAAATGAATCCTATAAACATGCATATCGCATACAAACAATTTATTCACAAAATTTAATTAATTAAATTTTTCCAGATTAATTAATATGAAAACACAGGGAGTACATTCTCTCCTCCTAATAACGGAATTCCATTTTAGGTTCCATCTCGATAGTACACTGGTAACTGTTGTAAGCAAACTCCACCAATAGTAAATACTTCTTCCAACTACCTTTGAAGTCCAAAATGCACAACCTTAACATGTCCTTTAATATCAAATTTACCCTCTTTGTCTGACCATCCATCTATGGGTGATACGAGGTACTCAACCTTAACTCTTCCCCTAGTGTTTGCTGGAAACTCCTCCAAAAGTAGGACACGAATTTCTTGTCCCTATCCGATACGATATTAGGTGGTACACCATGCAACTTCATAATCTTTGCAAGAAAAAGCTTTGCGTACTGATCAGAAGTATAGTCTGTCTGAACTGGCAAAAAGTGATCCACCTTTGTTAAATGGTCAATGATCACCCATATAGAATCGTGTCCCTACTGTGACATTGGAAATGCTCTACCATTTCTACATTGAAATATCAAGAGACTGTAGAATACCTACTGGTCATTAATGGTCTACCTTCACTAACTGGCATTTGGCACATTTGGATGAAAAAATTACTATGTCCTTCTTCATGTGTGCCCACCAATGCTAGCACCTCATGTCCTGGTACATCTTATCCCCACTGGGATGTACCAAAAAATGTGACCCATGTGCCTCTGTCATAACTGTTTGTCATAAATCATCGTCCTCGAGGACTACCAACCTACCTTGGAATCTTAATCCCCCATCTGAGCCAATCGAATAGTGCTCTGCCC
Source organism: Sambucus nigra (assembly GCA_949130495.1). Classification (NCBI taxonomy): domain Eukaryota; kingdom Viridiplantae; phylum Streptophyta; class Magnoliopsida; order Dipsacales; family Adoxaceae; genus Sambucus; species Sambucus nigra. Next base: position 513,113,347 of record OX422221.1, on the reverse strand, counting down.
CTTCTGCTAATAAATATTTGACCTTCTCTTGGCAAAGATGATCTTTTGCCAATGCCTTCAAGACCTAAATTATGATTTTCACATGTGATGGTAAGAACTCCCATAAAAGCACGTGACAACTCATCGTCAGCACGAAGCGAACTCCACTTGACCTTTCACACCACTGCTAACTCAACTATCGACTTATGGCTTAAGGCATCTGCCACTACGTTTGCCTTTCCCAGAGGATATTGGATATTTAACTCTCTCTGTGTGAATAAGTACTGTAAGTTTTTGTGGTTTGTGAATAACTAAAATTTCTCCCCCAATAGATAATGCCTCCAAATGCATAATGTGAACACCATGACTGCCAATGCCGAATCATGGGGGGTAATTCCCCTCATGAGGCTTAAGCTTTCATGAAGTATAAACTATCGGCCTCTAATCCTGCATCAATATCCCTTTAAGTCCTCAACAAATGGTACATCCTTCCACGTCAAATTTATTAGAGGCTCGGCTATTTTTGAGAAGCCTTAAATGAATCGACGGTAGCACCTTGCTAATCCCAGAAAATTACGCACCTCCATAGATGTAATGGCCATCCCTACTCCATCAGTGTTGAAAGCCTTCCTGGATCCATCGATATCCCCTTCTCAAATAGAATATGGCCCAATAATTGAACCTCCCTCAACTAAAATCCATATTTCTCAAACTTGGCATAGAGCTGATGGTCCCATAACATCTACAAGACTATCCGCAAGTGTTGTGTGTGCTCGTCTATGGTTCGAGAGTAGATCACTATGTCATCTATGAACACAATGATTAACTAATCCAGAAAGTCCCAGAACACCTTATTCATTAGGTCCATTAACAATGTTGTTGAATTGGTCAGGCCAAAAGGCATAACCAAGAACTCATACAACCCATAACTCATCAAGAATGTCGTCTTCAAAACATCCTGTTCTCGAATCCTCAACTAATAGTACCCCAACCTCAAGTTAATCTTAGAAAAATATGATGCACCCCTCAACTGGTCGAATAGATCATCAATATGGGGCAACGGATACTTGTTTCATATAATGACATTATTCAACTACTTGTAATTAATGCAAAGTCACAATGATTCGTCCTTCTTTTTCACGAACAAACTGGAGCACTCGAAAGTGAAGTACTCATTCGAATAAATCCCTAAATCAATAATTGTTGAATTTGATCTCTAAGATCTCTCATCTCCAGAGGATACATACGATACAGTGCACATGATATGGGTCTCGTACTCTAAATCAAATCAATCACGAACTCGATCTCCCTACTCGGTGGCAACCCTGGAATCTCCCCAAACACATCAAAATACTTTTATTACAAATGGGATAGAGTCTAGTGAAAAAATGACCTCCTTAGAAGTCTCATCCTCCATATAATACAAATGCATGCTCGACCCTCCCCTCGGGTGCGGCATCGCAACTGTGTACATCTCCTATCCCATAATGGAAAAGACGATGGACCTCCCATAACAGTCAATAGAAACCCTGTAAGTATATAGCCAAATCATCCCTGGGATAACATTATACTCTGACATATCTAACACAAGTAGGTATACCACGAACCTAAGTCTCCCAATATCAATCCTTATACCTCTACACACTGAACGTATAAGTGCCCCTCTACCCAAGGGCGAATCAATGTAAAGTACTATGTCAGATATAAAATATACCATCCCCGATGCACGAGCAAAACTAACATTAATGAATGAATGTGATGTACCAGTATAAAAGAATATGCACCATACATGACTAAAGATAGGAACATACCCTCCACTGCATGTGCTGATGCTAGTTCCTCTTAAGGTGCAATATGGTGCACACGCCCATATTGTAACTGTGGTTGCTACCCCTGAGCTGGGGTGGCTGGAGTTGGTAATGCTAGTACTACAATCCCTAGTAGGGCAGGCAACTGTTGACATTTACCCTGTGGTGCCTGGTACCCATGTTGTCCTCCCTACTCCTGTGCTCCTCGATTACACCGAGGGCACCCTTTCACTAGGTGTCCCTTCTCTCCGCAAACATAGTAATTCCTATGAAACTATCACCTATCTTTTTGTTGGCCCTGTTGGCCAAGGCCTTGCTACCACTGTCCCTAATGGTCTTTTTACTGCTGGCCCTACTTTTTTTTATCATCGAAAACCCTATTCCTCTTATACTGATCATATGTCCACTTAAACTACTGGGCCCCCTGATTACCATTCCCACTCATCTTGCCCTACTGGCTCGACATCTGGATCTCTACTCCCACTTACTTTTTTTAAATGACATGTGAGCCTAAAAATGTAGCAAAGCAGCATTCGCCGTCTGAGTGTAGGTGTTAAAAGCCAAATTTTTGTAGGTGTTAAAAGCTAAATTTCACAATAAAGATTTCACGATGTGCCAAGCTACCCCTGACAAAAACTTCTCCAATTTCTTTTCTTCAGTGTTTACCTCCTCTTTAGTAAATAAGGACAATGTGGTAAACTCATCCTTATACTCTGCTTTAATGTGGCCCTCCTGCTTAAGGTCCATGAATTTCCTCTTCATTTCTTATTTCATGGCGGGTGGGAAATACTTCCTCTCAAACGTGACCCAAAATTCCTCAATGGTAAATTAGTCCCGCTCTTCCAGTGTGGTAGCATACTCCCACCACTGTAAAGTTGCTCTTACTAGTCAAAATTAAGCTAACATCTGCTTGTGCACTATCGTGCACTCAACCATCCTTAAGTGTCACTGAATGTCTTTCTTTAATTGACTAGACACAAGGATATCTGGACTCCCAAAAATATCTGGTTGGTGGCCCATAGTGAAGGCTTCCCTAACTCTGTCCCAAACTGAGCCCTGTGCCTGAACGGGTAGCACCATCTGCTGCGGGGGTGGTGGTGGTGGTTGTTGTTGTGGCTAAAAGTGTTGTAAGATAGCGGCTATCACCATAGATACTGCTTGAATGACTATCATGTCAATGTTTGGTGGGGTAGCCAGGGGTGGGGTTGGTGGTGGGTGTGGTTGTTGATGCGGTTCCTACTGATCCCTCTCCTCGACAGCCTCGATGATAACACGTCGTGGTCTACTGCGTATACTGTTTTCCATCTGAAAGCATATAAGGTCCGTATTAGTAACAGCTCTCAAAGAGTATAATGATTCCTAATCATAGGCTCTACATATCGAAGAAATGTAACGCAAAACATAAAGAGCACAACACGGATCCAAAGGATTCTAGAACCTGGCTGCTCTGATACCAACCATACCAACCTCTATTTTTCATGTAAAGGCTATCCAGACACAACACGCCAAAGATGGCTTGTCTAACTATATATACCATTCTCAGCATCAAACCATAAAATGAAATTTATATTTTTAAACCAAACACGCACAATGAAATCCTTTGAAATAATGTCTAACAATAATTAAATCTCAACTCCCAAAAGTTATAAAACATCCAACTCCAATATAACTGAAAATAAAATAACTGAATAATAAATCGCGGGCTTATGCTCATACAATCTCTGGAATAATAAAATGACTGAAATAAGAATAGCAACCTATGCTAGAATCAACCAAATAGAAGTTACTAATAGTCAAGTATGACTGTAAGTCTGATTTCCTATCAGCCCTGTTGTCCGTATCTACGCAAACCTGTGAGGAGAAATAATTTATAATTTAGGCCAACATCCTAAAATTGCAAGAATTAACTTACAAAACCACTATGAAATTATGCATTCAATTTACATTACACACTGCCCATCGGCACTCACATGTAGTAAGTATCTCAACCCTTATCTAAGTGCAATTATAAACGCATTCCAACCCACGTCCCAAATTTGAAGTCTGATAACTATACTAACATGATAATTTTTATGTCATCCAGCACAATAAAGAAACGGGAGCTAAACATCTACGCATATGATTCTAGTCCCATGAATATCCACATAATACTAACCCCAAAGAAATATCATATCATCACATTATGTATTTTACGTAGCATTATGATCATTGACAGTTGTCTACAACATTAGACCACATGAACGTATTATCAATTAATTATACATACATATATATATATATATATATATATATATATATAAGAAACACGAAGGCATCTACCTTCAGCATCCAGTTCTTGCTCTATCGGTAAGTTTGGAAGAGTCCCTCGACAAGCGGACGTAACAAAACACACATAAGAGGGGAGGTCCATACCTCCTACGATGACAATGGATTCTGGCTATCCCACCAGCCTCGTTACAAGCGATATTGCCACGCAAGACCTAAAATAGCGACTTACACAATGCCCAGTCACCTATGGCAATGCATGCTACGGTCCCGAAGACGTACGCAACCCCAACCAATAGGGAGGCTACAAACGCATGTATGTTCACACATATATTAAATACAAATCAACAGAATATAAAATGTATAGGTAATTATCCCTAAAATTACTCTCCAGTTAGAATTCATAAATCTCTAAATAACACCCTCGCCTTAATAATTCGCCATCTAGTTAATTATTAACTTCTTCAAGTAATAAAATAAGTGTCACAAAATTATTTTTAATTAAATCTCCACTCACTTGGATGACCTTTCACATACTCACTTGAGTTCATAAAAATGCCCCTTTCATGAACTAACCTTGATCTAGCTCAGGAACGTCGTTCAAATGAAGGTTGGTCTCGTTTGAACCAAAACCATATCTCATTCGAATGAGGTCCGAACAAAATATCAAATTTCCAGATCTGAACCGTTTCTGTATGAGGGATTCATCCTAAAAAATCCAATTTCATTTCTACAATCTCTCACACTTCAATATCAATAACTACAATCCTATTATAGTTAATAAAACATGATAACATGATTATATACCCAGTCTACATATGGTAACCTCCCATAAATTTAAGAAATGGGATCTACAACATTAAAGATTTTCTAACCAATTCAAGATCTTAATTATTTATTTAACTAGATTTCTAGAATAATGGGATCCATGCATGAATTGAAATCAATTGTAAACATATATCCCATCACATGGATTTTAACAATAATTTTCACAATAAAACGATATCAATTCTGAATTTATCACCAAAATTGTTTAATTCTCGAAACACAATTATTCTTCGATAAATCCCAGCAGTCCTTGATTTAAACACATCAGTTTTGATCCTCTAAATACATTATTAACCCAGAATTGTTATGAGAAAATCATGCATATGAATCAAGAAATCAAATTACAAATTAATTTAGCAAGAAAATTCTTGCCATAAACCGATGATTAGAGCCTCCTCTCTTAAATTATTATTCCCCCTCTCCTCTCTAGTCTCTCCTTCCAAAAGTGTGGGGATGCTAGGGCACCTCTAATATAGATGGAATGAGTGTTTAAGTGGGGTTAATAACTTATTTAAACCTCTAATCCTGTATTATCCCTAAGCCCCCAATTTTAGATCCCCAAATAAGCTCGAAACGCTACCCGAATTGGTCTAATATCTTCCCTAAGGATATACCTATCCCCTGAGCCCAACTTAAGATGTTCAAAACACCTAAACAAGTTCCCAATTCACTCTAGAACACACCCAAATGATGTCTACCTCAAATTACACACTTTATTATGTTTACTCACGACATAATAATAATAATTTAATTAACATGCTATTTATTTTTCAAGAATGTAAACATTTGGCATAAATTAATCACATGAACATGCATATCTCATACAAATTAATTTATTCACGAAATGTTTTTAATTAAATTTTTCCAAATTAATTATTATGAAAACACGGGGTGTTACGTAAATGTTCCATAGCCTAACTATTTTGTCCATTGAAGATGAAAGCACTTGTTATATGTCCATAATAATTGCATCATGTTTTGTTAATTTGGCATATAAAAAATTAGTGGTAACCATCTTGGCCTAGCAAAAATGATTAGAAAAAGATTCCTTCAATATTATGTATTGTTCAATGTCCTTGGAATACTACGTCCTCTTTAAAAGCCAGTTCATGAGCTGGTTTATGTGAGGCTTTAGGCATTTTGTAAGGGTGGCAATTTGTCAAGACTTCAACCCAACATTAAATTAGAATATTGCGATTGACTATTGTTTATATAGTTGTTTTGACATTAAAAATCCAATCAATAGTATATGATGGAGTAAATCGTTGTCGCTTTATAACATGTTGAATGATGAATTCTAAAATTTGTATATGATTTTTTTTTTTTTTGCTCTTTTATGGTCTGAGTGAAGTTCTTATTGAATGTTGTTTGTTTGAACTTTAATGGCTATGAATACTTAATATATGTAATTTGTACAATTTTTCCATTATATCATCAACGAGTATACATTCATTACAAGTGAATTCCCAAGCGACAATCCTATGTTATACGAGTCAACAATTTGAAAGGACATTCATTCGTAGAATATCTAAGTAACCATCAAAGTCTTGATCAAATGACTCTATAACAGAACTTACATGGGTTAGACCAAAGTAGAGATGATAAACAAAAGTTATTTTATCTCTTCTAATAAAACACTGAATCGGAGTATCACATGGGCCTGACAATACAAATGTCAAAAGAGGTAAAATAACACAAATAAGATTATACTCATAAAAAATTACGGACTAATGTTGTAATATATGACCTATTAAATAAATCAATTTCACATATCAAATGTGTTATGAAATGCATAAATTATTCTTTAAAAGTATTTTACGAATTAATAACACATCGATTCATATCCAAATTGGCGAGTTTCCCCAAATAGAGATTATCCACTACTTAGTCGGCATAGAAATGGCGTGCACTCCTAAATCACTAGCTTATAAACAAGGGATGTACATTCATGTTTGTGTTTTCAAACACAGGATCGCAATATACTATGGTCTACCATTCACATAAGATGTTATTTGATACCAACCAATGAAATCTTAGACAAGTAAGAAAGAGAAAATAAAATTATTGAATCAGGCTTAACATTCAAATACATCCACAAAATTACCAAATATGCAAACACCACCCACAAACAAACTCATTCAATCCCATCTTACCAAATAAACAATGATAACTAAATAGGTGACTGAAATTACCTGCTTTAATAAAATGGGGAAGGTGAGCCTCCCATGACTTACAAACCGACATGCAAAATGCAGTTAGTGGTGACCTATGGATAACTAAATAGCCACGATTACTTGCTTTCCTTAACAATAGTTAATGGTGACCTCCAGATGAATGGGCTCATGCAGGATGATATTGAACGGAAGAGAACATTAGTCTCACAAAGAACCCTAGGTGATTTGTTTTGGTTTGGGTGTGAGATAGTCGGGGAAATGTCTTACACGATATTACTAACGATAATTTATTGTTAAAATAGTAATGGTATAATACTATTAGTAATAAAAAATACTCTATTATTATAAGTACATTTTGGTGTAGTGTAAGACATGAAAAAATAATTGAATCAACATTCACAACTGAATAACTAATATCACTAACTTGAATGTAAAAATATATTTACGTATGACACAAGTAAAAAAAATAAAGAATCACAATTGAATAATAAACATCTCAAACTTGTGACGACTAATTTAATAACATGTTTGAATTTTAAATACATTGATAAAATAATCTTGAAACAATAATGACAACTAGGCTCTCTTAAAATTGGAACACACATTTGTTAATCTGGTGCCAAGATACATAAGACTTTCTCGATGCCAATATGTAGAGCCAATGAGAAAAATCTCAATGACTAAATACTAAGTCAAGTGTAGAAAAAATTACCTAGTTAGGATGGACGCAATAGTCAGGTGTTAATTGTAATATGTGATGGCTTTCAATGATAACTCCCACCTATCATCTAAATAAAAAAATCATGTGTTGGACTGTCAAAAATACGTTTGCAATGGACTATACTACTATACTGAAACTAAATATTTTTAGGTCTAAAATTTATACAACATGCCTAGTGTAATTTAGTTTAAATATTTTAAACGGAGAACTATAATAAAATAGGGAATAATTTAATGATTATCATAACATGGAATAAGTCAAAAATCATTTATTATACATGTATAATTAAAAAATTTAATATATTTCTAACGATTTGGATTGGATAGATGGGTTTAGGTACTTCATTGGGGTTATGAAATGTCCATGACCTTTTGTGTGTAAAATTAAATGGGTTCTTTTGTGTCTACCCCCACTCTTTAGTAGAGTTTTATTTCTAATTAATAAAAGGATTGTCTAGTTTGTTTTGAAATGAGAATCATGTTTGGGAGCACACTTTATATTTATGTTTTAAATATATTTTTCTTTATAAGTTGGTCAAGTTTACTTAGTAGGAATTCCAGTGAGTTGGGTTGGGCTTGATCATAAGAAATTGGAATTTCAGTTCTAGTGTAATTGAGGAATTCATAACCTAGATAGGGAGTTGACATCCTATCATCAAGGTTACATGTACAATCCTAGTAGCTTGTCTCAAGCTACAGGACATATGTGATGGTTTGAGAACTTATGTGATAGTCAAAAGAGGATTGTGATCGGTATATCCAGGAATGTATTGAATAAGGCCACATGCGATATTTAAGTCTAAACATTGTCTCTATTAGACTTTGTTAATCTCACACTATTTGTAAAGGGTACATAGATTCTTAATTTCGATAATTATAGGTATTGAAATGCTTTCACAGTTATTGCTTTGAATGTTATGGGTGTGATTCGATTTTATATTGGGTCAATAGATCCCTGCAAGTTGGGCAATAGTTATATGAATAGGTATGAGATCATAATTTATGGAATCCACATCTAGGAAAGATCTTATATTAATATACCCCCTTGGTAGACTTATAAGATTTGTTTCCATTAGTTAAACCTAATTAATGGATTATTTTATAATCTGGTGGAGTAGCAAAATATGTTAAGTCTGGAATCAAGGAATTGATTCGATTAGCGAGAAATTAATTTGACCAATCAGGCATATGAAATTTAACATGGGGAATCATATTATATCCCATAATCAACTTTGCAAATAAGACCTCGTTATATCTTAATGATTTTTTAGATAATTAAATTGGAGTGCAATCATAATTTTTTAATGGAATTAATTATGATTATATAAAGAAAGGAAATAAATTACAAGGTTATAATTTGGAATTTTTGAATATTTTTTGGAAGTTAATTCAATTATTTTTCTTGGGTCCCTAGTATAGTCCATATGCCCAACTAGTTAGTCCCAAACTCTATGGAAACTTGGTTTGACCCAAGCCCGTAACTTATACTAATATATATTGGTGTAAGATATGGTTTTAAGCTGCGTATTCATTATTACGGGTTAGAGCAGGGGAAAGAAAATACTATATATGTTTTGTGAAGAGGCTGTGAGAGAGGGGTCCATATCTTACTCAAAAGCAAGAGTTTTCATCTCAAAAGTTATCCACATACCAAACTAGCTTTGAGATGATCATATACTTGAAGATCCAAGAGTTTTAGTGAACATAAGTAAGATTTTGGAGGACCAAAATAATGCAGACCTTCATTATCGACAAATACCTTTCTCCATATCGAAATGCAACTGGATCCGCAAATTTATTATATTAGTAACCCTAGGTTTGAGTTTCAAACCTAGTTTTTTATTTTGTTCTTTCTTTTAAATAATCATTTGAAGATTCATGGGTTAAAAAATTTATGCATATATCCATCTGTATCAATTAGTATCAAAGCCCACGTTGTAGAATCATCATGCTTTAAGATGACCCATGTTATCAATGTTAAAAACCTAGGCTACATGTTAGAAATGTATGCATGGATGTAGGTATTTATGTACTAACATGGTTTTGTAGGATGTGTTTAATTATTTCTATTCTATCATGGTCACATGATTGTATGTTGTGTGATTGGATCCTACGATGGTTTATCCGTATTTATTTTCTTCTCTAAATATCATTATAATTTTATAATTAATTCTTTTAATCTATGTAATAGAGGAGATTTTGAGAGGATGTGATTTAATTTGTTCTATTATGTATTGGGTTTGTCTACGGAGGATTTTTTATGGGTTATACTCAAGTCTGGAGACAATTAATGAACTTATTAAGAAGGTTGCAGAAAATATTGTCAAAGATCAAAGAACAAATAACAAGAAGAGAAAATGCGGCATTGGGTAGGAAGAACCAACCACTAAATCGATTGAAAGCGGGGTCATGACCACTACAATAGACAAACACCACCGCTATAATGGTGGTAGGCAAGAAGGAAGGTAGGGAGTCTTTTTTCTCTTACGACTTATTCAGTGTTTTTCTTTCACTGTGACTCTTCTACAGTTTTTTTGTTCCATGACTAGTTATTTTTGGTTTAGTGTCCTCTCTATGCTAGAACTCTATGCCAGGAAGGATTTCAAGCATGATGGAAAGGACAATTTTATCATTTTATTTCATATTTGCAATAATTTATTATTTTCATGTCTCTTTATTAATTTTTGTTGCATGATATCATGTGGTGATTAGGGACACCCGATTTGTGGACAACATGGTTGGAGACCGGCCTAAATCAAGTTTTTTCTTGGAAAATTCATTTTATTTATTCTTTTCTAAATTAAATTTAATTAGGTAACCAATTTAAAGGTGTAAATTAAATTAAGATGTTCGGGTAGTGTTTTAATTTTAAAATGGTTTTATTTTTAAAAAATTGAAAAAAATGAGATCAGGAAATTTATTAATTCATGTAAATAAATTGGAAAATTAATAAGGATTTAATTCGGGCTTTTAGAATTGAATAAATTATTTTTTGAAAATCCTCAATTTTAAATATTAGGTGGGAGATGGGTTTCAATATAAACCCCGTGGCCTCCATTGGTGATTTAGGAATGTGATGTGATTAATTCTTCACATTAGCTAGTCTAGCCCCCCAACGGATAATACTAATCAGGACATTCGGTATCCTTAAAACTCTTAAGTTATAGTTCTTAGAATTAGAATGTGAGTGAGTGAATATATTCACCCAATGGGGAAGTCCTTCACCATCGAGTTCCATTTCAAAGAATGAACCAATGGTATACACTTTAACATAATTAATTATATAATCCCCAACATAGTCAATGTCATTAGTTGTGGGACAAAAATATGTTGACTATTCAATTATGTTGGACAAAAGTTCCTGAACTGTTTGGAGTACAAAATTGAAAAAAGAAAGTCTATCTAGTTCAAGGTGGAGTGATTTAACCTCCAAATGAAAAATCTCACTTCATAATGGAACTAGGATGCTCGATGGGATTTTATTTTATCTAGCGGTAGAGGGATGCTAACTTAAAATTATTCAAAGTTAATTCTCATATGTATATTTTGAAATTAATTTTGTTTTCAAAATTTATGATTCTCAGATTTCAAAATGGGATCTTCATTAAACCCATTTGTTTAAATCTTAAAGGATCACAAACTTACTGGTATGAAATATATAAAGTGGAAAAGAAACCTAGACATTGCCCTAACAGATGAAGACTATAAGTTTATTTTGATTAAAACCCGCCCTACCAAGCCAGATCAGGGAGAACTGATGAGGACTTTATGTTTGATTTGACTGAAACCTACCCTGTCAAGACTGATGAGCGAGCGTTCAATAGTTATGTTCAACCTCATTAGAGGTGGAAAAAGGTCAATTAGATGGATCATTGCTAAACATTGGCCTCTATGTCTAATGTACCGTAGCAGCATTAGCACATGTCAAATGCGTACGACATGATTATGAATCTCAAGGACATATTTGGGGATCAGAATTATACTGCAAGGTTGGATGCTACAGCAATGTTGATTAACACTAAGATGCTATATGGTACTCCCGTATGTGATCAGTTTTTAATATAATGTCCATCTTGGGAGAACTGGAGGTGCTTGGATTTGAAATCGATGAGGAAACCTAGGTTGATATCATAGTCCAATTACTACCAAAGTCCTTTAAATAATTTTGCCTAAAATATTATATAAACAAGTTTGATTACTCTAGGCATAACTGCTTAAAGAACTCCAAATTTTGGAGAATATCACCAAGCATAAGGGTATGGTTCAGGTTACTGAGAACGGCCCATATTTTTATGTCCCACAAGGTAAGAAGAAGAATACAAAGTATTAAGCAAAAACTGTAGTTGTTAAAATTTATTTTAAGCCTCGAGTAGAGGGTAAGAATCAAAAAGTTAAATGTTATATCAGCAAACGATCTCGACATTAGAAGAAGTTGTCTCCGGTCTTCTTAGCAAGGAAGAATGAAAACGGTAATTTCTCCTTAGTCATTGAGACATGTTTTGTGGTGAAATATACCGGTATCTGGTGTGTAGATTTGGGAGCCCCTAATTATACATGGGTTCTAGGTAACTAGAGAGCTCAATGATGAAAAATGTTTATATTAGGGGTGCACACGGTTCGGTTTGGATCGGTTTTGGTACTAATCCGAGAACCGAACCGACCTGGGTCGGTTCCAAATTTTTGGAATCGGAACCGAACCGACTTTAATACAGAACCGAACCAAACCGAACCAGCGGTTCCCGGATCGGATCGGATTTCGGTTCCAAAATCATATTCCATAACTAATTTTTTTTAAGATTAAGGTGTTTCATAACTAATTTTTTTAAGGTCAAAATTAATTTTGACCTCAATAACTTAAGTTAGAAACTCAAATAATCACAAAAATATAAATTACAAGTGTTAAATATATTAAATAAATATATATATGTAGTTATAAATCGGTTCGGTCCCGGATTGGTTCGGATCGGATCGGTTTTCGGATCGGATTGGTTTTTTTTACCCTGGAACCGAGAACCGAACCGATGTATCGGTTTTTTTTTCTTCAAACCGGAACCGAACCATTGAGCAAAAAAACCGATCCAAACCGAACCAATGCAGTCGGTTTGGTTCGGTTTATCGGATTTTCGGTTTCGATGTGCACCCCTAGTTTATATGCATAGGCAATCACGGCAAGGCAACAGTTGTAGCAGTAGGAAATTTACACTTTTAAATTTTGGTGAAGATAATAATTTAATACTGGTATATTGTTTTATGTTCCAAGGATTAAAAGAAATTTTATTTATGTTTCTAAATTGGTTTTGAATAGATATTTGGTTTATTTTAATGATGGAATTTTTTTTATCAATAATGGCAAATCTCTTATCTATTCAGGCGTATTGGAAAATGATATTTATATCATAACACGTCTCACCACTAATTGTTAATAATGAATTGACTAACTTAATTGGGAATAGACTAACTAGAAAAGAACCTTATAAGTTGAACCAAACATATCTTTGGCACTTACTCTTAGGTCATATTAATCTAAAAAGAATTCAAACACTAGTTTCAAATGGAGAATTGATTTCATTGGAAGTGGAGGTACTTTCAGTCTGTGAATCCAATTTAGAGTGTAAAATAACCAAGAGCTCATTCACGAATAAGGATTATAGAGCCAAAGATATGTTGGAACTAATTCATTCTACTTTGGATTACCCTATGACTATCTAGATAAAAGAGGGTTACGAGTACTTCATCACTTTTATTGATGACTACTCGAGGTTTGGGTACGTTTACCTTGTGCATCAAAAGTATAAAGCCATTGATAAGTTCAAAGTGTGTAACACTGAGGTGGAGCGTAGGTGTGGTAAACTAATCCAAACTCCATGATCTGATCATGGAGGAGAGTACCTCTTTGGATAGTTTAGTAATCATTTATTGAAGATTAGAATTACATCCCAATTGTCTCCATCTGGCACTCCACAGAAAAATGGTGTAGCGAAAAGTAGGAACAAAACTCTTTTGGACATGGTTAGATCCATGACGAGTTATTTGGATCGTTCGGATTTCTTTTGGGGTTTTGCACTAGAGGCGGCTACATATTTACTAAACTTAGTTTCTTTTACTCCTATAAAATTATGGATTTTGGGCGAGCCTAGTCTGGGACATGTTTGGATATGGTTCATCACACGTATTGAGGAAGAAGCCTAGAAGTTAGATGTAACACCCCACTCATCCACCACAAACATTTTCCCCACTTTAACCACCGCACCTAGCGGTATGGTTTTTTTATTAGATCTATATCCACAAACTAGTGTCGGTGGGGTTTGAACCCCTGACATGTGCATCATCAATCACATGCCTTACCAGTGGAGCTAAAAGGCCTCGGTGTTAGAAGAGTAAAAATTTACATATATGAACCATTACTTTACCTAACCCAGGCTATGTGGGATGTAACTCTCTATCTACCAAATCAACTATGGCCCAGTCTGTTACATTAGAATCAAGGATGGATGTATGTCTCTTTATTGGTTATACAAAAGGAACCATGGGTGGTCAATTTTATGATCATAAGGACCAGAGAGAATTTATTAGCACAAATACTCGGTACTTAAAGTAATAATATATGATAGACCATAAAACCAAGATCAAGATTCTCTTAAAAGAGATAAGATGGCAAGACCAAGTAATTCCTTATGAACCACCCCTACAAGATGAAATACAACCTGATATTGATAGTACACTACCTAGAGATAATAGGAGTAATGCCGATGACCACGATACACGTGTCACTTATACTGAACCAAAAGTGGAGTCACATCGAAGTGGGATAGTCAAGCGTTAGCCTAATAAGTTAATGTATTTAGGTGAACACTTCATTGAGATCCCAAGGTAACACAAACTAGATCGTAAAAACTATGACAAGGCCTTCCAAGACAAGGACAATGAGATTTGTATAAAGGTTATGAATACCTAAATGGATTTGATGGGTTCAAATCAGTTTGGGAACTTTTAGACTTGTTAGATGGAATAAAACCCATCATTTTCAAATGGATCTACAAGAAGAGAGTGGTAGAAGAGAGGGTGGAAACCTTCAAGGCAAGGATTTTTGTGAAAGGATTTACTTAAAAAGAGGGGATCGACTATGAGGAAACCTTCTCGTCGATATCTATGCTGAAGTCTGTCTGAATTCTCCTATCCATTAAGGCACATCTCGATCTCAATATTTTCCAAATGTACGTTAATAATGTGTCCTTGAATGATAGTCTTGACGAGTACATCTATATGATGCAACCCAAGAGATTCATAACAAATGGCTAGAAAATCAAGGTGTGCAGGCTTAAGAGATTAATTTATGGACTTAAGAAAATGTCAAGATCTTAGAACAACAGTTTTAATTAAGCAATAAAATAATTTGGTTTTGATCAATGTCGAGATGGAATTTGTGTATATAAGATGCATAAAGGAAACATGGTGGTATTTTTAGTACTTTACGTGGATGATATTATCCTAATCAATAACGATGTGGGTGTATTATCTAATATAATAATGTGGGTGTATATTCATTTCGATATGAAGGACTTAGGACAAGCCAGTCATATATTTAAAATCAAGCTTATGCATGATCGAAAAAATACGATGTTGGGCTTATCCCAAGACATTTATATCGATAATCTGCTCATAAGGTTTAGCATGTAAGATTCTAAGAAAGGGTTTCTCGCTTTCAAGCATTTTTTATATCCAGGGATTAGTGTCCTAAGATACCTGATGATGAGATGTAAAGGATGAGGAATATACCTTATGCTTCATTGGTTGGCAGTCTCATGTATGTTATGTTGTGTAGAAGATCAAATATCTGCTTTGCCATTGGTATGGTCAACAAATTCCAGTCCAACCCAGGTGAGGAGCACAAGATTGTCATTAAGCACATTATCAAGTACGAAAAAACTACTAAAAATTATGTGTTAGTTTACTTAATAAATAGTCGAGCTCCCATCGTGTACACATACTTATATTTTCAGTCAAATATGGATTCTAGGAAATTGACATTAGGGTATATGTTTATCCTAGTAGGTGGAGACATAAGTTGGTGGAGTATTAAGCAATTATGTATCGTTAATTCGATTATCGAAGATGAATATGTTACCACTTCGGAGGCAGCAAAGGGGGTGGTTTTGCCTCTAAACTTCCTAAGTGACTTGGGTATGGTTCCGTAAGTACAGTCACCTATTACATTTTACTGTGACAATAGCAATGAAGTTAAAATTCGAAAGAACCAATGACTCATAAGAGGGCAAAGCACATTGAACACAAGTATTAGCTTATTCGAGAGATCATGGAGATGGGCGATGTCATCGTGACCAAGATTGAATCTCAAGATAACCTGGAGGATCTTTTTACAAAAAGCTACCACCTTATACTTATGAGTTGGGTAGAAGCAGTGGGAGTCATATGTATAGGCATGTAGATTTAAAACTAAGTGGGAGATTTTGAGGTTTTATTCTTAAAATCATGTAATGACATATTATTTATTAATAAAGGGATATTTTAGTTCAATTTAAAATGAGAATCACGTTTGTGAGAATGCTTAAATTTATGTTTTAAATATATTATTTTTAGGGGTGTTCGCGGTCCGATCCGGTTTGATTTTGAGGTATTTTTGGGACTGAACCGCATTAATCGGTTCTAGAAAATTATGAATCGAGATCGGATCAAAATAATCGGTCTCGATCCTGTTCAGTTTTTAAGCGGTTCGTGTTCGGTCTTGGTCGTATTTGGTCCATACCTATAAAAAATAACACATTTTTTTTTATTAAAAACAACACTTTTTTTAATTAAAAATAACACGTTTTTTATAAAACAGCATTTTGATTGCATGCTCGCCGACATAGTAGATAAAAATCATCTAACAAACAAATCTTATGGTAAGAGCAAGGATTAAGAAACAGATCTTATAAGAATTTAAAAAAAATCATCTACCATAAACCATCTACCAAATCAGGATCTTTCAAATATAAACCATATAACAAACAGATCTAAGAAATTAAAAAAAATCAGGATCTTTCAAACATAAACCATCTACCAAAAATCAAAACAAATAAACAGTTGGCCGGTCTTAATGAAAATGAAACCAAAAGAGAACCAAAGAGATGAATCCAAAAAAAACGCATCTAAATAATTGGTCTTGATGAACAAACAAACAAATAAACAGTTGGTCTTGATGAAATGAGCAAACAAACAAATAAACAAGATCAAATAAGCAAACAGTTGGTCTTGATGAACATCAAACAAACTAACCTCATAATAGTTAGTCTTGATGAACCTTAGACTCAGATCCACACAAAAATAAAATCAGCGTGCAACGTGCGTAGGGCAATAGGTTGTTCTAGTCGTAGTGGGAGGGTGGGTATTCCGCTTGTAGTGGCAGGGTGGGTGTTCCGACTGCAGTGGGAGGGTGGGTTTACTTACAGAAGTCGAAGTGGAAGGGTGGGTAGTTCGACCGTAGCTGGTTCGTAGAGAGGGAGAAGAGAACATGCCTTTTGATTTTGAACAATAACTCTAAGTTTGGTCTGGCTTGTACTTATTTTTGGCTGGGTTTCAAAAAGCAGAGCGTGCTGCGTGTGTGAGAGTTGTGAAATTAAAAAATTTATGTATAATAAAAGCGTGCTGTGTGGGTAATTCCTCTCTTGGGGCTTTAGCTTCCTGGACGCATAAGCTATATCCCTTTCCTCCTGCTGAAGCACACCCCCAAGTCCCTATAAGGATGCGTCAGTGTAAACCCGATACGCTAATCCTCCTTTCGGCAATGCAAGCACGGGTGCAGATGTCAACTTGTCCTTTAACTCGTCAAAGGCTAATTGACAGTGATCATTCCAAGTGAAAGGTACCCCTTTCCGGGTAAGATTCGTTATAGGGCCCGCAATCTTCGAGAATCCTTTGATGAACCGTCTGTAATAACCGGCCAACCCCAGAAAACTGCGCACTTCTGTCGGTGTCGTGGGCTGTCCCCACTCCCTCACCGTCGATACTTTACTTGGATCTACCGCAATACCCTGGTCTGACACCACGTGGCCAAGGAACTGAACCTCCCGTAGCCAAAATCCACACTTATCGAATTTGGCATAGAGTTGGTGATCCCGTAATGTCTGTAACACTATATGTAGGTGCTCTGCGTGTTCCTCCTCGGTACGCGAGTAGATCAGAATGTCATCAATGAACACGATAATGAACTGATCAAGAAACTCCATGAATACTCTGTTCATGAGGTCCATGAACACTGCTGGTGCATTGGTGAGTCCGAATGGCATCACCCTGAACTCGTAAGATCCATACCGTTACAGGAAAGCGGTCTTCGGAACATCTTCCTCTCGGATACGTAGTTGATGATATCCTGACCTTAAGTCGACCTTAGAGAAATAAGACGCCCCTCTCAACTGGTCAAATAGGTCGTCAATCCTAGGCAACGGATACTTATTCCGTATCGTGGCCTTATTCAGCTCTCTATAGTCCAAGCATAACCGTAGTGAGCCATCTCGTTTTTTCACAAATAACACCGGTGCACCCCACGGTGATGTACTCCGTCGTATGAAACCCTGACCCAGAAGCTGCTGAATCTGCTCCCTTAACTCACGCATCTCTGAAGGGGCCATACGGTATGGGGCCCGAGCAATTGGCCTCGTCCCCGGTGCTAAATCGATCACAAACTCGATTTCCCTGCTAGGTGGAAACCCTGGTATCTCCTGAAACACATCCTCAAAGTCTCTCACCGCTGGGATTGAATCCAATGGAATAGCCACCTCCTGTGAGGTTTCCTCCTCAATGTAATACAAGTGTGTGCGTGACCCTCCCTCGGGTAGTGGCATTGCTATTAAGAACATCTCCTGCCCTGGAATGGAGAACACGATAGTCCTTTCGTAGCAATCCACCGTCGCCCGATAACCTGCCAACTAATCCATACCCAAGATGACATCGTACCCCTCCATATCTAACACTAGTAGGTCTGCTGCTAAACTAAGTCTCCCGATCAAAATGTCTACACCCCGAAAAATCGAGTGAATCGTAGCCCCGCTGCCAACTGGCGACTCTACACACATCCTAAGACCTCCCGCGGTCTCTAGTAGTCTGACCCGTTTAGCAAAATTTAATTTAATGAATGAATGTGATGCTCCCGTATCAAAGATAATACTACCCTCATAACCATGAATGAGAAACATACCCTCAACTGTTGGCGGTGCTTGCTGCGCCGGGGGATTAGGAACATCCCGGACGTTATACACACGTCCGTAGTGCATCTGCCCCTGCTGAGGTGGGCGGGTGGGGCTGGTGCTGCTAGTGGTAATTGCCCCCGTTGCCCCTGTTGGGCCTCCTGCTGTCGACCTCTGACCCTCTGTGGGCACTCCCTCTTGAAATGCCCTGGCTGGCCATAGACAAAACAGCGTCTATGACCGTTCCCCTGTCGTTGGCCCTGATGTGGTTGGCCCTGCTGGCCTTCCCCATTGTTCCCTTGGCCCTGACGGCCCTGAGGAACCTGTTGTTGCTGATTTGGGCCCGACTGCCCTTGCCTGAATCCCTGACCTCCCGGTCGGGACCCACCAGGTCTAAATCTCTTGGCTTGACTCTCCTGCTGGATTACAATCGGTTGACGAGTACGACTAGTGTCACTACCAGTAACCGCCTTGCCCTGCTGGCTCGGCTCACCTTCTTTCTCACTCCCTTTCGCATGGAAACGATGATCCTGGCAATGTGCGAGGGCAGCATTAACGACATCTGTATAAGTCATTAATGTCGGATTCCCAATCAAATGCTGCTTGATCCTCTAGGCTAAGCCATTTATGAATCTTGACTTCTTCCACTCCTCGTCGCTCACCTCATTTGGCACAAAGTTCGCCAAACGGGTGAACTCTTCTTCCTAGTCTACCACTGATCGGTCACCCTGAACTAAATCACTGAATTTCTTTCTCATCTCAGCCTCTACTACTGGTGGAAAGTACTTGCGATCGAACCGCACCCCGGATTCAAATGTCGTCATCAAATCTCGCTCCTCAGCGGTGGTAACTGGCTCCCACCATTGTAAGGCTGCCTCCGATATACGAAAGGAAGCAAGCATCTGCCTCTGCACATTGGCACACTCCCGCATGCGCATATGGCGCTGAACATTCCTCTTCCAGTCACAAGCCTCTATCACGTCGGTGCTACCCCGGAACTCAGGTGGGTGACCCTTCTGAATGGTCTCCCTAACTCTCTGCCACGATGGTGGCCCCACTGGAGCCTGAACTGCTGGTGCCACTGGAGGCGGTGCCTGGGGCTGTGAAAAGTGAGCTTCCATAGCTCTCATTGCTGTTTCGACCGCCTGGGCCACTATCACTGCCACCTGAGTAGTGGAAATCAACTCGGGTGGGGGTGGTGGTAGCGGTACCTGTGGCTCCTGATGAGCCTCCCTGATTTCATCCCTAGTCTCAGCCCACTCCGCTTTCTGCCTCTTCGGTGGCATCTGAAATAGATTAAATCGCATAAGCACACAGTTTACACGAAAATATACACAGCAGAAATACGATATCTCACAAGCGGAAAATGAATCAACAGTTCTAATAATAGGGCTCTATAACAACGAGTGCTACACTGAAACTTAGAAAGCCGCACAGATCCTAAGGACACTAGAACCTGATGCTCTGATACCATCTGTGACACCCCGCCTAATTAATCCCGGGTGATCAGTCCTAAATCAAGTTAGAAAAGGTTTCTCAGTTGGTCCATTCTTAGCATCACTGTCGTCTTTTTAATTACTAACCACCTAAGTGAGAAAAGTAGACTGGTGCCAATTTTTATCTTTCAATTAATTAATTAAAACTCGTGCGGAACATACAATAATACACAATCACAGTTAATTAAAATAACCATCCACAATTAAAACACCTAACCGAATAAACCATCGGTCCAAATATCCAATACAAGTAAATATCAGAAAACATCTCAACAAGTCTACTACTGATAAATGAACTGTGAGCGACAAACTCAGATAACTACTAGAGAGTATCTACAAGAATGGAAGAAGGAGGCGTCTATCAAAACCCCGCAACATCCACATGTGCTGCAGCAAGGATACCTGGAATAGAGTCAAGCTTGGCGCCCTTGTGGTTGAACACCTAAAAGGTTTTTAAAAAAATTTATAGCAAGGGTTAGTACCCAAAAACGTTTGAAAACATTTAACAAATGATTAACTTGCAGTAATAAATAAATATGCATGCCCTTCATATTTTAGTTAGTGTCGCACTCTCTTGAGGACTTCCTCACCCCTCCTCTAATGTGCACTACTAACGTTTCCATTTAATTTACTAGGTCCTACGCTCCTGAACCAATGCTTATTTTAACCCTTGAAATTTTACCTACTCTAACCGAGTATGCCTTAATTCATGATTTTTAAGTTATTATAAACGTCGAATTAATTGAATCATTACTCCTTTTAATTTCATATGACATTCACACCTGTTACGCACATAATACATTTTTCACTATGTATTAATTATCCCCTATATAATTATTTACCTAATTATATATTTAATCATATTACAGTATTCACAAACATACTGAAATAACATTTAATACAAAATTTCGACCAAGTAAGAATACTCACAAAATATAAATTTTTCCAAGTGCTATCCCACTAGGTGTATTCACGTAACCTAGTTATCCAAGTTAGATTCGCTCACTAACTTAGTTTAACATACGAATTGGAGGCGGTCATATTCCTTCCCTGAAAGTGAGATACCCCTCACCCAGACAACGGACGCTATGACCTGGGATTATACTCGCCCTACTCCTCAAGCTAGGGGATTCATCCACTGCGCGCAACCTCCCCCTATAGCACTAGAGTACATATTAATAATATCCAATCACTGATTATTAATGCGCACACACTATATATATATACTACCACACTCCGTATACATATATATAAAACGTCCCGGCTACACCATGTACAAAACCCGTAACATAAGCCCATTTAATTTATTAAGAATTTATGGCCCAACTCTAATTATTAATTAATTTGCACATTAATTAATTAAGTCGCCTTTGGTGTTGCCCCCACCATAAAATTGTACTTACTCTCGTAGTCCGAAATAACCTCACCCGAGTCTAAATTCCCGACTCCCAAATTTTTAATCATTACGTGACACTCAAAAATCCCTCAAATCCTAATTAACTTTACTCAGGATTAATTAGGTTTAAACTCATCTATTAATTTCCCCATAATTAATTACGTAAAGATTTATTATATAAATTTTCTTTTATATACATAACTGGACAGAATTGCCAAAATCTGCCGACCTTCGATCGATCGACCCCAGACCTTCGATCGATCGATCGAGCAGGTCTTCGTCTTCTTCGCGAAGACAGAATCAGTCATGGACGAAAATTCTCAAACCCTAATTCCTTCTACCAGTAACCTCAAGCCCTCTTAGCATTAATACATGTTAGAAACCTTATTAGGGACCTCCAGAATGTCCACCAACATCATTAATTCGTCCATTAACTACAATTTCTGAATTTGGGGAAATATCCATCTTTAATTCCTTACACATTTACATCCCAAATCCCTTCACCAAATTCGTTTCTAGTTATCCAGATATCATCCTACCAGATATGTATCAATTTATAATATCAGATTTCTACAAGAATCCTCATTCAAATTCGTAAATCAGATTATTATTTTTCAAAACCTCATGTTTATGCCATGAACACCCAAAACAATTTTTTATTAAACACATCACATGAATATGAATTTCAAAAAACAGATTCAATACTATTGCAAGTTATTCACTTGCCTTAGGTTTCGTAGTGTCTGATTCGGAGATGAATTTCCAAGGTTGAAGAGGATCCTTGTTGGCTCTCTAGTGATCCCAAATCTGCCCTTAACTGCTGTTAGGTTTCTTAATACACTTAGCCTTTTCTAAAACCCTATCAGCCGTTTTATCATTCCTCCCGATTCCTTAATTTACCTAATCCCGTTTTTTGCCTAATGGGCCAAGCCCAAGTGACCCAAATGCCCCCGTGTGGGCCCGACTATGTCTAAAAACGCCCCGTGACCCGTTTACTACCCCCGGGTACACTTTCCCGACTATCTCGGCCCATCCGGACTCAACCGTACACTCAGAATTGGCATCTGAATTAATTTGTAAAAATATTTATCCCCTCACCCCTTTAGTCTATACCGACTCCCAATTGAGATAAGTGCATACCCTGTCATTAATACTCGAAATGACTTAAATAAATAATTACTATTCACTTAGTAAATAACTTTCCGTAAATATTAACCATTTACTCCTCGATTAATATTTAAATAAAATTTCCCTAATTAATTCAATTAAATTACGACTCACAAGTAATTTTCAATTCCCGAATTAATTAAATATTTAATGCATGAAAAATGCGGGGTGTTACATACTCCCCCCCTCACAAAGGAATTTCGTCCCCGAAATTAGGTCATACCTGTGATGAAAAGCTCTGGATAATGCTCCCGCATATCCTCCTCCCGCTCCCAGGTAGACTCGTCGATGTTGTGATGACCCCACTGTACTCTAACTAGTGGAACATTCTTGGATCATAATTTCCGCTCGCTACGGTCTAGTATAGCCACCGGACTCTCCTCATATGAGATGTCTGGCTGTAAATCAATTTCTTCTAGTGGAATGTGCCAGAAGGTCCTCTCACTCCTGCGATATTTCTTCAGCGATGCTACATGGAAGACGTCGTGTATCCGCTGAAGATGCTCCGATAATCCCAGCCTGTAGGCTACAGGCCCCACCCTCTCGATAATAGGAAAAGGTCCCACGTACCTCGGTGATAGCTTACCCTTCTTGCCGAACCTCATCACCCCTTTCATGGGGGACACCCTGACCAATACCTGATCCCCAACCTCTAATTCCACGTGTCTTCGTGAAGCATCAGCGTAACTTTTCTGTCTATCCTGAGCTATCCGAATCCTCCCTCGGATCATCTCTATCTTGGAAGATGTCTCCTGAACAATCTCCGGCCCTAACAGTTTGTTGTCCCCCACCTCTAGCCAACAAGCGGGTGAACGACAAGGTCTCCTCTATAATGCCTCGAATGGTGCCATGACGATCGTGAATTGGTAAGAGTTATTATACGCAAACTCTACCAGAGGAAGATATCTCTCCCAACCTCCCCCAAAGTCTAGTATACACATTCTGAGCATATCTTCCAACATCTGATTGACTCTCTCGGTCTGCCCGTCAGTCTGTGGGTGATAGGCTGTACTCAAACGTAACTCCGTGCCCATGGCCTCCTGAAAACTCTGCCAAAAATGGGACACAAAGATCTTATCCCTATCCGACACAATATTAATCGGTACCCCGTGCAGTTTAATAATTTCCGCTATGAATAGCTGTGCATAACGCATCGTCTCAAAGTCTGTGCGAACCGGTAGGAAGTGGGATACTTTGGTCAACCGATCCACAATAACCCATATGGAATCGTGACCCTTCTGTGATGTCGGTAACCCTGTAATGAAGTCCATAGAGACGCTCTCCCACTTCCACACAGGAATTTCAAGTGGCTGTAGCATCCCTGATGGTCTCTGATGGTCAACTTTCACAAGCTGACACGTGGCACATTTCGAAACAAATTCTGCTATGTCCCGTCTCATCCCTGCCCACCAATACTTCCTTCTCATATCTTGATACATCTTATCCCCACCGGGATGTACCACGAATCTCAACCCATGAGACTCCGTCATAACAGCGTGCCTCAATTCCGCATCTTCTGGCACAATCAACCTCCCATTATGGCGTAAGCCTCCCTCCGAGCTGATCGAGTAGCCCTCTGCTCCCTCAGCTAGCAACTGGCTCACCCTATCCCAGCAAGTCTGAACCTCTGCCTGAGCCCTCACAACCCGCATAATGATCTCGGGTGTGATGGATAATGCTGACATGCAAGCCCTGGCTACATCATCCTCGTATCGAAGTTCTCTCCACTTCGCTTTCCAGACTTCTGATATCTCCCCAGTCGGTCTCCGACCCAATGCATCTGCCACCACATTAGCCTTACCAGGATGAAACTGAATATCAAACTGATAGTCTTTCATGAATTCTAGCCATCGCCTCTGTCTCATATTCAAATCCTTCTGAGTGAAGAGATACTGAAGTGATTTGTGATCCATGAATAGCGTGAACTGCTCCCCCAGGAGATAATGTCTCCATATCCTCAAAGCAAAAACGATTGCTGCTAACTCCAAGTCGTGAGTGGGGTAATTCCTCTCGTGGGGCTTTAGCTTCCTGGACGCATAAGCTATATCCCTTTCCTCTTGCTGAAGCACACCCCCAAGTCCCTATAAGGATGCGTCAGTGTAAACCCGATACTCTAATCCTCCTTTCGGCAATGCAAGCACGGGTGCAGATGTCAACTTGTCCTTTAACTCGTCGAAGGCTAATTGACAGTGATCATTCCAAGTGAAAGGTACCCCTTTCCGGGTAATATTCGTCAAAGGGCCTGCAATCTTCGAGAATCCTTTGATGAACCATCTGTAATAACCGGCCAACCCCAGAAAACTGCGCACTTCTGTCGGTGTCGTGGGTTATCCCCACTCCCTCACCGCCGATACTTTACTTGGATCTACCGCAATACCCTGGTCTGACACCACGTGGCCAAGGAACTGAGCCTCCCGTAGCCAAAATCCACACTTACCGAATTTGGCATAGAGTTGGTGATCCCGTAATGTCTATAACACTATATGTAGGTGCTCTGCGTGCTCCTCCTCGGTACGCGAGTAGATCAGAATGTCATCAATGAACACGATAACGAACTGATCGAGAAACTCCTTGAATACTCTGTTCATGAGGTCCATGAACACTGCTGGTGCATTGGTGAGTCCGAATGGCATCACCCTGAACTCGTAAGATCGATACCGCGACAGGAAAGCGGTCTTCGGAACATCTTCCTCTCGGATACGTAGTTGATGATATCCTGACCTTAAGTCGACCTTAGAGAAATAAGATTCCCCTCTCAACTGGTCAAATAGGTCGTCAATCCTAGGCAACGGATACATATTCCGTATCGTGGCCTTATTCAGCTCTCTATAGTCCAAGCATAACCGTAGTGAGCCATCTCGCTTTTTCACAAATAACACCGGTGCACCCCACAGCGATGTACTCCGTCGTATGAAACCCTGACCCAGAAGCTGCTGAATCTGCTCCCTCAGCCCTCGCATCTCTGAAGGGGCCATATGGTATGGGGCCCAAGCAATTGGCCTCATCCCCGGTGCTAAATCTATCACAAATTCGATTTCCCTGCTAGGTGGCAACCCTGGTATCTCCTGAAACACAGCCTAAAAGTCTCTCACCACTGGGATTGAATCCAATGGAATAGCCACCTCCTATGAGATTTCCTCCTCAATGTAATACAAGTGTGTGCGTGACCCTCCCTCGGGTAGTGGCATTGCTATTAAGAACATCTCCTGCCCTGGAATGGAGAACACGATAGTTCTTTCGTAGCAATCCACCGTCGCCCGATAACCTACCAACCAATCCAAACCCAAGATGACATCGTACCCCTCCATATCTAACACTAGTAGGTCTGCTGCTAAACTAAGTCTCCCGATTAAAATGTCTGCACCCCGAAAAATTGAGTGAATCATAGCCCCGCTGCCAACTGGCGACTCTACACACATCCTAAGACCTCCCGCGGTCTCTAGTAGTCTGGCCCGTTTAGCAAAATTTAATTTAATAAATGAATGTGATGCTCCCGTATCAAAGAGAATACTACCCTCATAACCATGAACGAGAAACATACCCTCAACTGCTGGCGGTGCTTGCTGCGCCGGGGGATTAGGAACATCCCGGACGTTATACACAAATCCGTAGTGCATCTACCCCTGCTGAGGTGGGGCGGGTGGGGCTGGTGCTGCTAGTGGTAATTGCCCCCGTTGCCCCTGTTGGGCCTCCTGCTGTCGACCTCTGCCCCTCTGTGGGCACTCCCTCTTGAAATGCCCTAGCTGTCCACAGACAAAACATCGTCTGTGACCGTTCCCCTGTCGTTGTCCCTGATGTGGTTGGCCCTACTGGCCTTCCCCATTGTTCCCTTGGCCCTGACGGCCCTGAGGAACCTGTTGTTGCTGATTTGGGCCCGACTGCCCTTGCCTGAATCCCTGACCTCCCGGTCGGGACCCACCAGGTCTAAATCTCTTGGCTTGACTCTCCTGCTGGATTACAATCGGTTGACGAGTACGACTAGTGTCACTACCAGTAACCGCCTTGCCCTGCTGGCTCGGCTCACCTGCTTTCTCACTCCCTTTCGCATGGAAACGATGATCCTGGCAATGTGCGAGGGCGGCATTAACGACATCTGTATAAGTCATTAATGTCGGATTCCCAATCAAATGCTGCCTGATCCTCCAGGCTAAGCCATTTATGAATATTGACTTCTTCCACTCCTCGTCGCTCACCTCATTTGGCACAAAGTTCGCCAAACGGGTGAACTCTTCTTCGTAGTCTACCACTGATCGGTCACCCTGAACTAAATCACTGAATTTCTTTCTCATCTCAGCCTCTACTACTGGTGGAAAGTACTTGCGATCGAACCGCACCCCGGATTCAAATGTCGTCATCAAATCTTGCTCCTCAGCGGTGGTAACTGACTCCCACCATTGTAAGGCTGCCTCCGACATACGAAAGGAAGCAAGCATCTGCCTCTGCACATCGGCACACTCCCGCATGCGCATATGCGCTGAACATTCCTCTTCCAGTCAGAAGCCTCTATCACGTCTGTGCTACCCCGGAACTCAGGTGGGTAACCCTTCTGAATGGTCTCCCTAACTCTATGCCAAGATGGTGGCCCCACTGGAGCCTGAACTGCTGGTGCCACTGGAGGCGGTGCCTGGGGCTGTGGAAAGTGAGCTGCCATAGCTCTCATTGTTGTTTCGACCGCCTGGGCCACTATCACTGCCACCTGAGTAGTGGAAATCAACTCGGGTGGGGGGTGGTAGCGGTACCTGTGGCTCCTGATGAGCCTCCCTGATTTCATCCCTAGTCTCAGCCCACTCCTCTCTCTGCCTCTTCGGTGGCATCTGAAATAGATTAAATCGCATAAGTACACAGTTTACAGGAAAATATACACAGTAGAAATACGATATCTCACAAGCGGAAAATAAATCAACAGTTCTAATAATAGAGCTCTATAACAACGAGTGCTACACTGAAACGTAGAAAGCTGCACAGATCCTAAGAACACTAGAACCTGATGCTCTGATACCATCTGTGACACCCCGCCTAATTAATCCCGGGTGATCAGTCCTAAATCAAGTTAGAAAAGGTTTCTCAGTTGGTCCATTCTTAGCATCATTGTCGTCTTTTTAATTACTAACCACCTAAGTGAGAAAAGTAGACTGGTGCCAATTTTTATCTTTCAATTAATTAATTAAAACTCGTGCGGAACATACAATAATACACAATCACAGTTAATTAAAATAACCATCCACAATTAAAACACCTAACCGAATAAACCATCGGTCCAAATATCCAATACAAGTAAATATCAGAAAACATCTCAACAAGTCTACTACTGATAAATGAACTGTGAGCGACAAGCTCAGATAATTACTAGAGAGTCTCTACAAGAATGGAAGAAGGAGGCGTCTATCAAAACCCCGCAACATCCACATGTGCTGCAGCAAGGATACCTGGAATAGAGTCAAGCTTGGCGCCCTTGTGGTTGGACACCTAAAAGGTTTTTAAAAATTTGTATAGCAAGGGTTAGTACCCAAAAACGTTTGAAAACATTTAACAAATGATTAACTTGCAGTAATAAATAAATATGCATGCCCTTCATATTTTAGTTAGTGCCGCACTCTCTTGAGGACTTCCTCACCCCTCCTCTAATGTGCACTACTAACGCTTCCATTTAATTTACTAGGTCCTACGCTCCTGACCCAATGCTTAGTTTAACCCTTGAAATTTTACCTACTCTAACCGAGTATGCCTTAATTCATGATTTTTAAGTTATTATAAACGTCGACTTAATTGAATCATTACTCCTTTTAATTTCATATAACATTCACACATGTTACGCACATAATACATTTTTCACTATGTTTTAATTATCCCCTATATAATTATTTACCTAATTATATATTTAATCATATTACAGTATTCACAAACATACTGAAATAACATTTAATACAAAATTTCGACCAAGTAAGAATACTCACAAAATATAAATTTTCCCAAGTGCTATCCCACTAGGTGTATTCACGTAACCTAGTTATCCAAGTTAGATTCGCTCACTAACTTAGCTTAACATACGAATTGGAGGCGGTCATATTCCTTCCCTAAAAGTGAGATACCCCTCACCCATACAACGGACGCTATGACCTGGGATTATACTCACCCTACTCCTCAAGCTAGGGGATTCATCCACTGCGCGCAACCTCCCCCTATAGCACTAGAGTACATACTAATAATATTCAATCACTGATTATTAATGCACACACACTACATATATATACTACCACACTCCGTATACATATATATAAAACGTCCCGGCTACACCATGTACAAAACTCGTAACATAAGCCCATTTCATTTATTAAGAATTTATGGCCCAACTCTAATTATTAATTAATTCGCACATTAATTAATTAAGTCACCTTGGGTGTTGCCCCCATCATAAAATTGGACTTGCTCTCGTAGTCCGAAACAACCTCACCCGAGTCTAAATTCCCGACTCCCAAATTTTTAATCATTACGTGACACCCAAAAATCCCTCAAATCCTAATTAACTTTACTCGGGATTAATTAGGTTTAAACTCATGTATTAATTTCCCCATAATTAATTACATAAAGATTTATTATATAAATTTTCTTTTATATACATAACTGGGCAGAATTGCCGAAATCTGCCGACCTTCGATCGATCGACCCCAGACCTTCGATCGATCGATCGAGCAGGTCTTCGTCTTCTTCGCGAAGACAGAATCAACCATGGACAAAAATTCTCAAACCCTAATTCCTTCTACCAGTAACCTCAAGCCCTCTTAGCATTAATACATGTTAGAAACCTTATTAGGGACCTCCAGAATGTCCACCAACATCATTAATTCGTCCATTAACTACAATTTCTGAATTTGGGGAAATATCCATCTTTAATTCCTTACACATTTACATCCCAAATCCCTTCACCAAATTCGTTTCTAGTTATCCAGATATCATCCTACCAGATATGTATCAATTTATAATATCAGATTTCTACAAGAATCCTCATTCAAATTCGTAAATCAGATTATTATTTTTCAAAACCTCATGTTTATGCCATGAACACCCA
Organism: Sambucus nigra; assembly: GCA_949130495.1. NCBI lineage: Eukaryota > Viridiplantae > Streptophyta > Magnoliopsida > Dipsacales > Adoxaceae > Sambucus > Sambucus nigra. The sequence continues at coordinate 513,083,265 of OX422221.1, read as the reverse complement.
AAACGATTTTTTATTAAACACATCACATGAATATGAATTTCAAAAAACAGATTCAATACTATTGCAAGTTATTCACTTGCCTTAGGTTTCGTAGTGTCTGATTCGGAGATGAATTTCCAAGGTTGAAGAGGATCCTTGTTGGCTCTCTAGTGATCCCAAAGCTGCCCTTAACTGCTGTTAGGTTTCTTAATACACTTAGCCTTTTCTAAAACCCTATCAGCCATTTTATCATTCCTCCCGATTCCTTAATTTACCTAATCCCGTTTTTTGCCTAATGGGTCAAGCCCAAGTGACCCAAATGCCCCCGTGTGGGCCCGACTATGTCTAAAAACGCCCCGTGACCCGTTTACTACCCCCGGGTACATTTTCCTGATTATCTCGGACCATCCGGACTCAACTGTACACTCAGAATTGGCATCCGAATTAATTTGTAAAAATATTTATCCCCTCACCCCTTTAGTCTATACCGACTCCCGGTTGAGATAAGTGCATACCCTGTCATTAATACTCGAAATGACTTCAATAAATAATTACTATTCACTTAGTAAATAACTTTCCGTAAATATTAACCATTTACACCTCGATTAATATTTAAATAAAATTTCCCTAATTAATTCAATTAAATTACGACTCACAAGTAATTTTCAATTCCCAAATTAATTAAATATTTAATGCATGAAAAATGCGGGGTGTTACACAAATGACTCATTTATAGTAAACATGCCACCCTGTCGGCTCTCGCGTGAAATAAATACCCCACCCTCAACTAAATGTAATACTACTAGCATGTTCCAACCTAAGGCACAACTATTCAACCAAGTCTCTATTACTACAACAATGAGTAAACAACTAGTCATCATTATGAAATAGGGATGTAACTACACGTGTGAGAATACAATCCAAATAAAAAAAACAGGCACGTCACCTGCAATAGAATACATATCATAATAATGCATTTAACATAAAATAGGGATTAATAAATTTTCCATCACTAGACAAGAGTATGTCTTTCATATATTCCCAAAATAATCACATCAAGGAAACAAACTACGTGGACACTCCCATGCCTCTATCGATAAGTCCGTAGGAGTCCCTCTCCTAACGAACTTAAGTAAACACACAAATAAGAACGGGGAGATTACTATGCAGTAACACCATCGGCTAGTCCCATACCCAAACTCGCTCGATGGATCGAGTATACCTAGTTTATCTCATCATGAAATAGTGACCATCTTAAATGCGCGATCAAACACAACTACCTCCACAATGGATTGCACCCACAATCGTATATATGTACATGGTCCAAACCTTTAAAACAACCCCGATCGATAAATTCACCATGAGTAACGGTATGTTCACACAAACAAGTAATATATATACACATAACACATAATGCATACATACCTCTATAGGATATCGTTTCCCTCACGGGTTGACTCAATCGAATCCAATCTCCAATATCAAATTGTACAATTAATTATAGTATTAACTGATCTTTTACCTTAATAAAAGTTACTCAATCTGTCTTTTGGTTTATACACTAATAAAGCTAACTTCTGAAATTTATCAATCACCTCTCATGTGGACAACGATTCATATACTCAAACCAACTCAAAATAAATCCCCACATCAAATCATGACTTGACCTCCGCTCAGTCCAGGGACCGAATCGATTCTCCCCCGGGCCGAATTGATTCGCGTTGGGCAGAAGGCACGGGTCTACCTAAAAATGAAGGCGTCAACCCCAAAACCTCCATTAATGCCCATGTCAGGCTCCAATAGCACCCCAAACAAAGTTCTCCAACCCATAAACTGCATTATTCAAAATCTTAATTTGTATTAAACATCAACAAAATAGAATCACAAGTTCAATTGATCAATTATCCAAATTAAATCAAGTTTCAATCTTTAACAAATAATAGAAAGATAATAACTACTGGTTTCAAGTTTAAATATACAAAATCAAATCCTAAACACGAGTTCCAATCATATAATTAGATATCAAAACTCTTAAATTCAGATATATATCTCTGAAAGTACAATTCCCCAATGGATAGGCAATTAATAATCGTCTTAATTAACCCAATACGAGGTATTACACCCAGTTTAGCCGAAGCCCATAACTTATAATAATATAGAGTGGTATTGCAATAGATTTATTCTCTCAATTAACAATCATAATAATACCACAAATACGAGGTATTACACCCAATTTAGACCAAGCCCATAACTTATACTAATATATATTGTTGTAAGCTAGGGGTTTATGCCACATATTCATTATTAAGGGTTAGAGGAGGGGGAGAAAATATTATTCATGTCTTTGTGATAAGCCAAGAGAAAGATAAAGAGGTTCATATCTCACTCAAAAGAAAGAGTTTTATCTCAAAAGGAACCCAAAACCTATTTAGCTTTGGGATGGTTATATACTAGAAGATCCAAGCAATTCGGTGAACACAAGAAAGCTTTTGGAGGACCAAAAGAACGCAGCCCTTCATCACCAACATCTACCTTTCTCCATGCCAAATTGTAATCAGATCCATAAAGGTGAGTATTCGTAACCCTAGGTTTGAGTTTCAAACCTAGTTTTTGTATTTTTTTTTCTTCCTATACATAATCATTTGAAAAATCATGGGTTAAATTTTTTTCTGTGTATATCGTCCCCATCACTTTTATGACTAGTTTTGCGAAAACCCTAAATTAATAAATTAATTTCTAATATATACTTGTACCTTATATATTTATTTGATATATTAGCCAACCTAAATAAAAAAATACTTTTGATTTTCCCTTCATTTATTGACTATTTTTCTAAATTCAACCCTATTTTAAAAAATGACAATAATTGTTCATTGTAATAACGTTTCATCCAATTTTGTAATCAGACCTACTAACAAGTTTGGAATAAAAGTACTTAATATAACTAATGAATTATATTAAATGGAAATATAATTCAACTATCTAATTTTGTTTTTTTCTCTTTCTTTACTTAATTATCTTAATTTTATATTTTCAAATTAATTTTAGTTTATTTTTAATTTAGTTTTATAGCTTGTAAAATCTTTTAATGGGTTTTACTAAAAGATTGGAAAAAACGTTAACAAAAATAAAGATTAATTGTAATTTCTTAAAAAATAGGGGTGTATGGCAAAATTGGTCATGAAGGATGGGTTTCAACTCAAACTATATATATACACACACATATTATGACACTCCGCCTATTAAAATACGAAGTCGCCAACCCTCTACTAAAATAAAACGTTGGTCTCATATAGATCATTCTTAGCATCACTGTCGAAAGCCTTTTTAAAGTTACTAACCACCTAGTAATTAAATAGACCGGTGCCAAATTTTATCTTACATTAATTAACAACATGCGGAAATAAATAATAATTAAACAATCCACACTAACAAATAATTGAATCCAGCATAGATAAATAATATGAATAAAAAAATCCGAATCAACTATCGGTTCAAAAATAACATCCAACAATAAACTGAAATAATGAACTAGATACATAAAGTCTAATCCATATATTGGAAATACTGAAATAGTCTGAAGGGAGACATGCCCAAATGAGTACTGGAATAAAGTCCCTACACTAAGAATAAATGAATGACGAGACTATAGCAAAGTCCTGCAACTTCTACACAAGTTGCAGCGATGCATCCCTGGATAGAATCCTCAAGCTGGGCGTCCCTATGGCTAGACACCTAAAATATTTTGGAAAAATATTTTGACACGGGTCAGTGCCCAAGTAAAATATTTTGAAAATATTTAGCTAGCAGTTAAATTACAATTAATTAAATATGCATGCTCACTTTACATATTTAAGCTAGTGTCGCACTCTCTTTAGGTATAACTCACCCCTCATCTAATGTGCACACCTAACGTTTGCCTTCTAACCTCACTAGTTATGTTACACCACCTGACTAGCCTTATTACACCCCTTTCTATCGCACTAGTCTGACCAGAGTATTTTTACTTTGATTATTAAGTTATCTACTCATTAACTTATTAATCACTTCAACTATATTAAGTCATATAACGTTCACACCAGTTATATAGGAAACCCTCTTTTAATAGTATAATTTTCACACTAGTTATATAATAAAATACATTCATAATTATGTATTAATCTCGTATATAAATATCTACTCATATTATTTACGTACTAGTATACTACAACATTAACACACATATCACGTATAATAACCATCCATTCTCGAGTAATAACGCATCGGACGCTTTCGCTAAAATGCCATCATATCCCAGGTATGCTCACTCCCAGTTGCCTCAAGTCGGACTCACTCACGAGCTTGGGCAAAAATATCACAGACGTAGTGGAGGCGGTCATATTACCCCCGAAAGTGAGACTGAATCATACCCAAACCATCTCACCTCGAAAAAACAAATCACATAATAAAACATCAGACGATTTACCCACAACGCGCAACCTCCTATGATAGCACTAAAGGGTTATGTATTCTTATAAATATCATTCACACCGATATCTATATTCAGCATGCAAACATATATATATATATATATATATATATAAATCAGGCTATCCCGTGCCTAATTCCCGTAGCACTAGTTCGAAAATGTCCAAGTCTATTTATCCGACTCTAATTTCTCTTTATCATACTGATTCATAATTTGGGTTTACTCACTCTACCCGAAATCCCATCCTGATATCCGAAATTCTCTCCTTTCAAAATATGCACATAAAGGTCCTTGATATGCCCTGAATGTACCCCCTCGGCTCAGAGACATCAATCTAGGCCATGGAGATGGTCAATGCTGGAGGGACCATGGATCATCACCTGGCGAAATCGTCCTAGGCAAGGTCGGCCACGGCCGACGTTGCTAGCTACCTCGACAAGTGAGGTCTCCATGACCCAGGGAAGGTTATTTAACTGGTCTTCCAAGGATCGAAACCTCGGCTAGGAGTATGAAGAGGTTACCATCTCATCATCATCATCATCAATCTCGGCTAGAGATCGGTCGACGTTCCAGCTATGCCACCTCTACCTCAGCCCAGGCCGATGTCATAGCTCAACGTCTTAGTTCGGCTCTCCACCTGAACCAAGGTCACAACCTCGTCCTCTTCCGGGCCGAGGTTGGGACCCTTGACGGATGGTCGAGTTCTTATCAGCATATGCTCTGTTGGGACCACGTGTACACAATCAGTTATAACCGAATCATTCCCCTCACGTGAGGGAATATTTCATCATCATTCTCTACATGTGACAGTGACAAATGTCTTCATCCGATTGGCTAGATCAACACACACATGCTCATTGCATGCATGGGGGGTGCATTACACCCCCCAGGTATTATATATAGTTGTCTTCTCCTCTTTAGAGAGGGATCCCGAAATTAGCAACCCTAGCTAAAACTCTGTCTAAATACACAGTAGAGGGAGAAAGTTTGAGAGATTGTATCTATGGCCATTAGAGCCCTCATACAATGATACATATCATATACTTGTACAGTGGACGTAGGCCTAATTGGCCGAACCACATATATTTTGATGTGAATCCTCTTCTCCTCACCTCCCTCTACTATGTGTGTATGTACCCTTATGCTGCCATTGTTAACATTGAATTGAGCTCACAAACACCTTGAAGGGTGGTGTTGTTTCCAGCATCATAATTTTGGCACCGTCTGTGGGAATCGAGAAGCTATATCTTCCTCATCTGTTGCTTGGCCTCACTGGAGACTCTGGTGGTGAACCAGGCCTCCCCCCTAGTGCGGAGCTGTTTCACCATTGAAAGAGGTCCTGTAAGGTATTAAGCTCATTTACTACACTATCTCTTTTGTACTAACACATGGCACCGAAACTACCACCACCTCTTCCGCCTCCTGTAGCGGGGGGGGCCCAGCTCCAGCCAGGCACCACCCCAATCCGAAATGGCGGAGTTGGCCGCAGCCTTGAGATCTTTGGCTGCAACGTAACAAGCAATGCAGGAGCATTTTGCACAGCTCAGCCAAAATATGATGAGGCCACCGGGAGTCTCATCGGAAATGATCACTCCGGCGACAGTTCAGCCTCATCCTGACGCCAGAGGACCACCCCAGGCATCGCAAAAAGACCAACCTACGCCCTAGCGGAGGAGGGACATTGCTGACCCTAGGCGCTTGCGCCTAGGGAGGCAAGGAAACCCTTGCCCTGAGGACAGGTATGATAATCTAGAGGTCGAAGACGTCCCGAAAGATTATTGAGAACCGTATGAGGTTTCTAACGATATAGTTCGTCCTATCCAACGGAGCCAAGGTTGTGGGGGCAGAAGAGGTGGAGAAGCCCAGCAACAAGGATCAGCTTTTGATCGACTGAGCAGAGGGTCAGCCTTTGAAGGGCTCGGTCCCGTAAATGACCTAAGGCAAAGATTATCAAAGTCGAGGAGTGCAGCTGTCTCACAAAGAGAAGAAAGACAACGTCAACCTCATCAGGGACGAGGAAGAGACCAAGAAGAGGTCAACAGTCGACGTTGTGCCGTGGCTGGGGAACCCTTAGTCCACCCCTTGGAAGTGGCTGGGGATAACCTCGTCCAGGCCGACGTTGCAAGACCATGGAACGACTCTATTCAACGTCTTGAGAACAAGATAGGAGATCTCTTCAAAAGTCGGGACCCACTGCAAAGAGGTTTCTTAGAGGGCTCTCCGTTCGTTGCAAAGATAGTAAGCTTCCCTACCCCAGCCAAGTTTAAGCCACCCACAGTGAATCCCAAGTATGACGGTAGCACGAATCTTGTACATCATATTGAGATGTACCAGTCAGCGATGAACATCTACTCAATCCCGGATGAGATGAAGTGTCGGGCCTTCCCCGGAACCTTGACGGCAGCTACGCACATATAGTTTACTTCTCTTCCGAAGAATTCAATTGAGAACTTTAAGGGCTTGGCTGAACGGTTCATTCACAATTTCTGCTTTGGGGTAAGACCTCAAAAGAAGACCACCCACCTGTTGTATGTCAAATAAGGCAATCACGAGAGCCTAAGAGACTACATCGCCAGGTTCAATAAAGAAAAACTTGAAGTTGAAGATTACGAAGAGAATATCGCCATGACCGCACTCATTGGAGGTCTTCAGAAGGGAAAGCTATTGTGGAAACTGGCGAAAAACCCTCCAAAGTCCATAGCGGAGCTATTGGCAACTACGGGGAAGGTCATGAACGCTGAAGAGGCCATGGTCGCTAAGTACGAAGATGAGAACGACGGTAGCAGTGGGAAGTTCCAAAGAAAGAAGGATGGAAGGAAGAGGGAAGCTGATGACAAGTTTGCGCATTACACCCCTCTTACGGTAAGCTGCAAACACATCCTTAATGAGATCAAGAATGACCGATCCCTAAGATGGCCAGAGAAGCTGAAGGCTCCTCCTCATAAGAGGAATCAAAACTTATGGTGTGAATTCCACCAAGACCATGGCCATATAACAGATAAGTTCTTCGCCTTGAAGGATGAGATCGAGAAGATGTTAAAGTCAGGGAAATTGAGGAAATATGTCGATGTCAAAGCTCCCCAAAAGGGAAAAAATGACCCCAAAAATAAGAGGAACGACAGATGTCGCGATGATGCCCCAGCAAGAAGAGATGGGGACCCAGACGGAGATGACGAAGACGATCCAGAACTCCCGCCAAAAGATGATAACATCCCAATGAAGAGGGTTGGTACGATCTCCTTTGGTGTTAGAACCATATGCGGAGGACTTGCAGGGGGTGGATCTGAGGTTGCTGATAAAAAAGCTCATGTGGCAGAGGCCAAATCAATGACCAAACTTGGGGTGACAAACCTAACGTCTTTCGAGAAGCAAAAGAGAAAGAAGGTGGACATGAACACTCTCGTAGTTGGGTTCTCCCGACTAGACTTTAAGGGCATTCTAGCTCCACATGATGACCCTTTGGTGATCACGATAAGGGTTCATGGATGTGAGGTGCAGAGAATCCTTGTCGACAGAGCAAGCTCGGCAGATGTGATGTTTTGGCCTTGCTTCAAAAGCCTAGGACTTAGCAGAGCGAGGCTGGTTCCCTATCATCATCCGTTAATGGGGTTCAGCGGTGAAAAGGTCCATCCACTAGGCATGTATGAGATGGACATGTGAATGGGTGATGAGTGGCCTAAGAGGTTAACCCGGAAGATCAATTTTTTCGTTATGGACAAAAATGTCTTCTCGGCCTATAACCTCATCATAGGAAGAGTAGCTCTTAAGGAGTTTGAAGCCGTGCCGTTTACGGTCCACCAGATGCTAAAATTCCCGACCCTCTATGGGGTAGGGGAAGAGCAGGGTGACCAGACCATAGCACGAGAAGGCTACTTCAACTCAGCTGAAGAGAGGGAGGCTTATAAGAGAGCAACTACTATTTATAACATCGATACGCTCGACCCTAGAGATGAAATGAAGTTTAAGAAAGGAAGGACAGCGGAAGAGGTAGAATCCATCGCCCTCAATGAGGACGAGCCAGAAAAAACCGTCCAGGTCGGCAAAGCCTTAAAGGCAGAAATCAAGGAAGAACTGGTAAACTTCCTGAGGAAGAGGCAGAGTGTCTTCGCATGGAGTCACGCGGACATGCCAGGCATCAGCCCTAAAGTTATGTTCCACAAGTTGAATGTGACTAAGGATGCTAAGCCAATCAAACAGAGATGAAGAGTATACTCCAGGGAGAAGTATGATGTCATCCGGGAAGAGGTCCGAAAGTTGGAAGAGGCTGAATTCATCAGGGAAGTGATATATCCGAAGTGGCTATCAAATGCGGTCATTGTGCCCAAGGCCAATGGAAAGTGGAGAATGTGCGTGGATTTTACTGACCTGAATAAGTCTTGCCCAAAAGATAGTTATCCCCTACCCCGGATCGACCATATGGTAGATGCAACTGCAGGACATGAGCTCATGAGCTTCAGGGACGCGTATTCGGGCTACAATCAGATCTTCATGGATGCTGAAGACTCAGAAAAGACAGCCTTCATTACTGACAAAGGGACGTATTGCTACAAGGTGATGCCCTTCGGATTAAAAAATGCAGGGGCAACATATCAACGACTGGTGAATAAGATGTTCGAAGACCAAATAGCTAAGTCCATGGAGGTGTATGTAGACGATATGCTGATAAAGAGCTTAAAGTCTTGCACTCATGTAGCAGACCTGGAAAAGACCTTCAATACCACGGACCTGTACAGGATGAAACTCAACCCGACAAAGTATGTCTTCGGGGTAGGAGCTGGAAAGTTTCTTGGATTCATCGTCAATCAAAGAGGAATAGAGGCAAACCCTGATAAAATCAAGGCTTTGCTCGACATGAAGACACCTAGGAGTATCAAGGACATTCAGAGGCTCACTGGAAGAGTGGCTGCGCTCAACAGATTTGTTTTCAGGGTGATCGACAAGTGTCTTTCGTTCTTCAAGGTGCTTAGAAAGGCTTTCGATTGGGACAAAGAGTGTGATGAGGCTTTTGATCAACTCAAGTCATACCTTGGGTCTCCCTTGCTCCTATCTCGGCCAATAGCGGGAGAGAGGCTGTTTGTTTACTTAGCGATCTCTTAATCGGCTATAAGTGCAGCCATTGTATGAGAGGACGTCGGGGTTCAAAGGCCCGTATACTTCAACAGTAAGGCCCTTCGGGGATCTGAGAAGAATTACCCTCGCATGGAAAAGTTAGCCTACGCCTTGATACATGCCTCTAGGAAGATGAAGCCCTACTTTCAAGCCCATTCTATGGTCGTCCTCACTGACTTTCCACTAAGACAGGTCCTCCATAAACCTGAGAAGTCGAGAAGATTAATGGCATGGGCCATTGAGCTGGGGGATTATGACCTTACCTATCAGCCTAGGATGGCCATCAAAGGGCAGGCACTGGCAGATTTTATCGCAGAGTTTACGTGGGAAGAGGTCGAGGGTGAGAATAGCCTAGAGTCCATAGAAGGGTCAAACAGCAACGTCTTCCGACACCCGAAAGAGGTTATGTCAAATAGAGTCAGAGATGGGATAGTCGAGAATGAGGAAGACTGGTACCTCTTCTGGCAGGGAATTATGTTAGAAGAGGGTTTCTCATCAGATAAAGACATCTGGAACCTCTTCGTCGATGGGTCTTCTTGCGAAAATGGAAGTGGTGCAGGCCTAATACTCTCAGACCCGGATGGTACCAACATTGAGTATGCCCTAAGGTTCAACTTCAAGGCGTCAAACAATGAGTCAGAATACGAGGCCATGATAGCAGGCCTCTCCTTGGCAAGAACTGTTGGTATAAGAAGACTACTCCTTCACAGTGACTCAAGGTTGGTTGTTAATTAAGTATTGGGAGTCTATGAGGCTAAGGACGAAAGGATGGCCAAATACCTGAAGAGGGTGAGAAAGATACTTGAAGGCCTCGAGGAGGTAAAGATGAAGAGAATACCTCGACAAAACAACAGTCATGCAGACGCATTAGCAAGACTAGCTTCGGCTACGAGGACAGATATCATAAGGACAGTCCTAGTTCAAATCTTACACAGAGCAACCATTGAAGAAGAAGAGGTCGGTAATCCTTACCTCAATTTGAATCTTGGGGACTCGTGGATGGATCCAATTATCAGATATATCAGAGAAGGGGTGCTACCAGAGTCAAAATTAGAGAGGAGGAAGTTGAGATACAGAGCGGCAAAGTTCTCAATAGTATGAAATGTCTTGTTTTGGAAGGGGCTCTTATTACCCCTGCTCAGATGCGTCCATCCCACCGAAGTACCCCGCATCTTACAAGAGGTACATGAGGGTTCTTGCTCCAGTCACATAGGAGGAAGACCCTTGGTCAAAAGAATAATTATGCAGGGGTACTGGTGGCTAACCTTGGCAAAGGACGTTGCACCTTATGTAAAGAGGTGCAACAAATGTCAGAGATTCTCCACAGTACCACATCAACCTCATCAGCCTATGACGTCTATCAGTTCCCCTTGGCCATTCGCAGTATGGGGGATTGATTTGGTAGGTCCCCTGCCAAGGGCTGCAAATAATTACAGATTTTTAATAGTTGCCATTGATTACTTCTCCAAGTGGGTAGAGGCAGAGCCGATGATCACGATTACAGAGAAGAAGACCTTCCAATTTATTTGGAAGAACATCATATGCAGACATGGCCTCCCAAACACCCTCATTTAGGACAACGGAACACAGTTCAAGAACTCTTCCCTGGAAAAATACTAAGAAAGAGCTGGGATTAAGAAAATTTTCTCTTCTCCTGGCCAACCTCAAGAAAACGATCAGACCGAAGTCACAAATAGAACGATCCTTAACGGGATCAAGAAGAGGTTGGAGGAGGCTAAGGGAAGGTGGACCGAAGAAGTTTACGCTGTGCTATAGGCCTACAGAACAACGGCTAGGACGCCAACAGGGGAAACCCCATTTATGTTATCACATGGCTCAGAGGCCGTCATACCAAAAGAAGTTGAACTTCCTACTCATAAAGTGCAAACCTATGACCCTGAAAAGAATTTGGAGGCGAGAAGACTCGACCTAGACCTGATTGAAGAGAGAGGGGAAGATGCAGAAGTTAGGCAAGCAGCTTACCAGCAAAGGGCAGCAAAGTTCTACAACCAAAGGGTGAAATCAAGACCCATTATCGTGGGAGACTTAGTACTGAAGAAGACACTGCAGAAGGAAAATAAGCTTCACCCAAATTAGCACGGTCCCTACAAAGTGATCGAAGAGGTTGTACCCGGGACTACAGGCTAGAAAACCTAGAGGGGGAACCTTTTTCTAATCCTTGGAATACTGATCATCTAAAAAAGTATTACATATGATGTTGCAAGAGCTTTCATATAAATGTATCATCTTATGAAGAGATTATTAATGAGAAGATCAAATTCCTATGTCAGTTCTTGATTCATTATGCTCAATTAGAAATTTATGGGGATAACATCTTAGTTGATGACCTCAGACCCTTAACATCATGATTTGGTGACAAGGTCTGAGGTCTGACATCATACTTGGATGACCTCAGACCCTAAACATCATTAATTTAGTGAAATTATTTATGAGGATAACATCTTAGTTGATGACCTCAGACCCTTAACATCATTATTTGGAGACAAGGTCTGAGGTCAAACATCATACTCGGATGACCTCAGACCCTTAACATTATTAATTTGATGAAATTATTTATGAGGATAACATCTTAGTAGATGGCCTCAGACCTTATAACATTACGATTTGGTGACAACGTCTGAGGTCAGACATCATACTTGGATAACCTCAGACCCTTAACATCATTAATTTGGTAAAATTATTTATGGGGATAACATCTTAGTTGATGACCTCAGACCCTTAACATCATGATTTGGTGAAAAGGTCTGAGGTCAAATATCATACTCGGATGACCTCAGACCCTTAACATCATTAATTTGATAAAATTATTTATGAGGATAACATCTTAGTTGATGACCTCAGACCTTATAACATCATGATTTGGTGAAAAGGTCTGAGGTCTAACATCATACTTGAATGACCTCAGACCCTTAACATCATTAATTTGGTGAAATTATTTATGGGGATAACATCTTAGTTGATGACCTCAGACCCTTAACATCATGATTTGGTGATAAGGTCTGAGGTCAGACATCATACTCGGATGACCTCAGACCCTTAATATCATTAATTTAATGAAATTATTTATGAGGATAACATCTTAGTTGATGACCTCAGACCTTATAACATCATGATTTGGTGACAAGGTCTGAGGTCAGACATCATACTTGGGTGACCTCAGACCCTTAACATCATTAATTTGGTGAAATTATTTATGAGTATAACATCTTAGTTGATGACCTCAGACCCTTAACATCATGATTTGGTGACAAGGTCGGAGGTCATACATCATACTCGGATGACCACAGACCCTTAACACCATTAATTTGATGAAATTATTTATGAGGATAACATCTTAGTTGATGACCTCAGACCTTATAACATCATGATTTGGTGACAAGGTCTAAGGTCAGACATCATACTTGGATGACCTCAGACCCTTAACATCATTAATTTGGTAAAATTATTTATTGGGATAACATCTTAGTTGATGACCTCAAACCTTATAACATCATGATTTGGTGACAAGGTCTGAGGTCAGACATCATACTTGAATGACCTCAGACCTTTAACATCATTAATTTGGTAAAATTATTTATGGGGATAACATCTTAGTTGATGACCTCAGACCTTTAACATCATGATTTGGTGATAATGTCTGAGGTCAGACATCATACTCGGATGACCTCAGACCCTTAACATCATTAATTTGGTGAAATTATTTATGAGTATAACATCTTAGTTGATGACCTCAGACCTTATAATATCATGATTTCGTGACAAGGTCTGAGGTCAGACATCATACTTGGGTGACCTCAGGCCCTTAACATCATTAATTTGGTGAAATTATTTATGAGGATAACATCTTAGTTGATGACCTCAGACCCTTAACATCATGATTTGGTGACAAGGTATGAGGTCAGACATCATACTCGGATGACCTCAGACCCTTAACATCATTAATTTGGTGAAATTATTTATGAGGATAACATCTTAGTTGATGACCTCAGACCCTTAACATCATGATTTGGTGATAAGGTCTGAGGTCAGACATCATACTCGGATGACCTCAGACCCTTAGCATCATTAATTTGATGAAATTATTTATGAGGATAACATCTTAGTTGATGACCTCAGACCTTATAACATCATGATTTGGTGACAAGGTCTGAGGTCAGACATCATACTTGAATGACCTCAGACCTTTAACACCATTAATTTGGTAAAATTATTTATGGGGATAACATCTTAGTTGATGACCTCAGACCTTTAACATCATGATTTGGTGATAAGGTCTGAGGTCAGATATCATACTCGGATGACCTCAGACCCTTAACATCATTAATTTGGTGAAATTATTTATGAGGGTAACATCTTAGTTGATGACCTCAGACCTTATAATATCATGATTTCGTGACAAGGTGTGAGGTCAGACATCATACTTGGGTGACCTCAGACCCTTAACATCATTAATTTGGTGAAATTATTTATGAGGATAACATCTTAGTTGATGACCTCAGACCCTTAACATCATGATTTGGTGATAAGGTCTGAGGTCAGACATCATACTCGGATGACCTGAGACCCTTAACATCATTAATTTGATGAAATTATTTATGAGGATAACATCTTAGTTGATGACCTCAGACCTTATAACATCATGATTTGGTGACAAGGTCTGAGGTCAGACATCACACTTGGATGACCTCAGACCCTCAACATCATTAATTTGGTGAAATTATCTATGAGGATAACATCTTAGTGATAACCTCGAACCTCATAACATCATAATTTGGTGACAAGGTCTGAGGTCAGACATCATACTCGGATGACCTCAGACCCTCAACATCATTAATTTGGTGAAATTATTTATGAGTGTAACATCTTAGTGATAACCTCAGACTTTATAACATCATGATTTGGTGACAAGGTCTGAGGTTAGACATCACACTTGGATAACCTCAGACCCTCAATATCATTAATTTGGTGAAATTATTGCATGGCAAAGAAAATCATCCAACAAATAATTCAGCAAGAAAAGAGATAAGGGCCCTCCTCAGAGGTTGACAGATTAAGTTACAAATATCAAAAATATAAAGTAACATTGTTCATCCGAGGTTAGAGTTCAAATACATAGTGAAAGTACAAAAGCTTCACAAAAATAGCCTAAGGATTTGCAGGGACAGTGCTGGCATCCTCAGCCTGATTCCTTTGGCCGATGTTGGTCACCTAGGCCCCATCATCTCTGGGGTTGGCTCCATCAGTCTCTGTAACATCCTGTGGCGCGGTCTCTACAATGGAAGCATCTTCCTCTTCAACCTCTTGAAGGGCTTGGGCGAATTGAGGGTTAGCAAAACCCAGGCCTATGAAGTCAGAGGATTTCAAGCTCCCTGACTCCTTCTCCTTAGAAGCCGCCCATTTGCCAATAGCCTTAATACATCTCTCAAGGTACTTAAAGCCAAAGCTGATGAATTCATTGGAGACTTTGTAATCGGCCAGAATCCCCTCAGAGGCATCCTCAAGGGTTGCCTTCACTACAACGTCAACCTTCTGTAGGAGAACGTCATTCTTGGCCTTCAAGGCAATGGTGTGGTCATTTTTAAGCTTGGAAATCTCTTTCTCCAACTCCTTAACCTTCTTATCAGACCCCTCAAAGGCAGACTTCAGACGGTCTACCTCTGCATTCAAAGAGTTTTGCACCTTCTCGGCCTTTTGGCCCTTCTGGATAAGAGGCAATTTCTTTAGAGTCCAGTTGGCAAGATGATGCATAGCAAAAAGGCCCTGCAGATCATGTGGTCGTATATATAAGTTGAAATTCAAAAACAGAGGTTACACTTCAAAGCTAAACTAAAATCCTAAGTCATACCTGAATAGACCTGTGAAGGCCAAACTCAACCAGCAGAGGGGTATCCATGGATCGATAAAAGCGTTTGTCAGCATCGGTCATAGCAGAGCCGATGGCATCCAACGCCTACAAACTGTGGCCTATGATGCTATCATTAATTTTCAATTGCTCTATACGAGCAGCCAATGCATCCTCAGAAGAAATAGGGATGGCACGATCCCCCCCTTTCTTCTTCTGCCTCTGATCCTCCATGGCAGGATCGATAACTTTTCTCTTCTTGGTGGCCTCAGCTCTCGAGGTTGAGGGAGGGGGAGGAGGAGCATTCAGACCTGCTTTTTTAACGAGCATTGTTAGACTTGGTGTCGCCAATCTCAGGGGTATCCTCGGCTCTAAGGAAGAATAGGGGGCACTCGGACCAAATCCCCATGGCCTTGATACAAAGAATTAACGTGGCTTCCAGTTATGGTTTGAGGTTTGGGTAATTTGAAGCATCTTTTTGTTCGACTTTCGAGCTAAGAAATGATAATAGCTCGGATGGTTTCTGGCAGATGAAGGGACATAACACCCCGTGAAGACCTGGACTGGAAGGTCTGAGTGATGGATAGCCTTCCACAAGATAATGGCTCCAATCATCACCCTCCAAGCATTGGGTGACAACTGGGAAGGAGCCAAGTTGATGTTGGCTAATATGGCTCTGATGATGGGATGGATGGGCAGATGAAATCCCAACTTGAACATCTGCTCATATAAGCAGATCTCACCATCTCGGCCGTCATAAGCCATCTCCTCCCTCAGAGGTATCCTGAGTTTTATAGAGGGACTTATTGAATAAAGATGTCTGAATGCCAGAAGGTTAACCTCACTGAATGTACTCTCAATCTCGGTCGCTTCAGAGGTGTCAACATCACTTTCAGCACCGTCGTCATTATCTAGCTCAACGTCGGTTGGAGCAGACGACGGGGCACCACTTGGAAACCTCTGAGCGAACTCAGCTCCTGTTACATCCGACAGGGGAATAGCTTCAAGAATCGGAGGAACAACGACACTTGGTCCAATAATTTCAACCTCTGAGGAAGAGGTTGATGTGCTCGAACTTTTGTGAGACGAGGCCCGACTAGAAACCTCTGCTTAATCAGGGACCGAATCTTATTTATTTGAGAAGTCCATGGCCTCTCGGAAGGAGTCCACAGACATAGGGTCTGAGGTGGATGACTCAGACTCTGACATTGGATAGGGTTCAGCTAGGACCTCTGCTTGGTTAACTGGTTCTGCTGGTTCCGGGTATATGACCTTCAGAGGTGGTGAAAATATAGGTCTGAGGGGGAAGTCCTCTGCCCTACGAGCTTCTTCTTGCGCTCTTTCTATTTGCCTAATTTTCTCTAAGGTCTTCTCTCTAAGTGAGGGTAATTCCTCTAAGAGTTGGTACAGAGGTCTAAGCATATGAGGCAAACCCTATACTACAACTCTCCCAAATAACAAACAATGCTGGTAATTTGAATAAGGATCAAAGCTGGGTTTTTGAGCAAGAATAATGTATGAACAGTCAACCGGAAAACTCATAGGTTCACCAGAAAATGCTTAATCTCGCCGAAAAATACAACGAAGGGAAGAATAAGGCAGAAAAATGCAGCAAAAGGAGAGAAGGGGAAGGTAAATGATACCTGAGAAGATTTGAGAAGAAGAGAAAGAGAGAGATGCAGGAAAAAGCCATCAACAAGCTCCTTAAACAAGCCCTTGTAGAGAGAGAAAGAGTGCGGGCGAGGGAGTGTAGAAATGAAGAAGAAAGAGAAGAAAGGGGGGGTATAACCCTCAACACCCATTGCACGCATCCCAAGGCCCATCATTACCTTGGGAGCCCCAAAGGATGGCTGACATCACATGCTTTCCAGGCACGCCTCACACTTCAGTAATTGACAAGTGTCAAATGAACATTGGCACAAGGAAGAAGGACCTCGGAGTTGTAGACCCCACATTCACCTGCTGTCACATGTAACTAAGGGTTGGGGGTGATTGATATGCCCTGAATGTACCCCCTCGGCTCAGAGACATCAACCTCGGCCATGGAGATGGCCGATGCTGGAGGGACCATGGATCATCAACTGGTGGACTCGTCCTAGGCAAGGTCGGCCACGGCCGACGTTGCTAGCTACCTCGACAAGTGAGGTCTCCATGACCCAGGGAAGGTTATCCAACTGGTATTCCAAGGATTGCAACCTCGGATAGGAGTATGAAGAGGCTACCATCTCATCATCATCATCATCAATCTCGGCAAGAGATCGGCCGACGTTCCAGTTATGCCACCTCAACCTCGGCCCAGGCCGATGTCATAGCTCAACGTCTTACTTCGGCTCTCCACCTGAACCAAGGTCACAACCTCGTCC